>JAPQWN010000001.1:36410000-37722500 GCA_028538565.1 Umbellularia californica
TCAAAGTTTAGCCACTTCCAAAGTGTTCAAGGTGAATGGCCATAGACTTAAGCCTTTCTATGAAGGTACAAGTAGAGGAGGTGGATAAATTGGACCTTAAAGAACCAATTTATGCTGATTGAAGAAGGAAGCATTGAGTCGAGCCAACGACAATAAACAAAAGCGCTGATTGGGAGGCAACCCAAGGGGAGTTCGTTCCTTTTCTCTTTATTTTTGCATTTCTATTTTGGTTTTTTTTTTTTTTACTTTTCTTTGCATTTTATTTTACATTAGGGACAATGTAAGCTTTAAGCGTAGGGGAAGGAATTTAGGATGCGTTTTAATTTGGCCTTTTCGAAAAAAAAAAAAAAAAGAGCTTGAAAAATTCATAACATGAGCAAGATTTAATTAAGCTTGAAAAATTCATAACCTGATCTTCTCAATTCATGATTAAGTAGTTTCCTTGAGGATGGTAATGACTGAATTTGGTAGACAAAAAGCCGGTGAGATTTTGAGCCTTTAGACTGACACATCCATATCAGTCTCACTATTTTCTTTCATGAGAGATTTTCTTCCATTGATTTGTTTCTCTAGAACTTGCCTTGATTCTATTCGATGTCACATAAACACATGCAAACTTGAACATGATTAAGGTCATCTTTGTTATAAGCTACATAAACCAAATAGCCTACCTTGCATAAAATTTTTCCTTTGTTAAACCCCTTTGAGCTTTATATTCCCGTTTATTGTAAACCAATGTTACAAGCTTTGATACCGAAAAAGTAATATCTTTACCCAAGCCGTAGAGCTGGTGGAGCATTGTGATGATATGTTTGGGTGTGCAAGAATTAAGTGTGGGAGTGTCTGGAATTGTAGTATAGCTATGGCTCGTGAAATGGAGCAGGTTTTCATCCTCGATTGGTGAGTTCCATTATTGGTATTTTTATTGTTGAAAAAAAATGAAGTTAAAAAAAAAACAAAAAGAAAAAAAAAAGAAAAAAAGAAAAAAAAGAAGAAGAAAAAAAAAAAAGAATTTGTGAAGTGATTGAGGAAATTGCTATCCATGTTCATAAATCCTCATCCTCCTAAAATTCTAAGAAGGGGTATGTTTTTAAGTGATGTATACAAGGTGGAAGTTGTTGAAGGATTGTTCCCTGCTACAAAAGAAAAAGTGTTCTGTTGAACGATCTCTTTTTCACTACAAGAGTTTACATGGTCTGAATGCTTTGAAGCCAAATTGAAGAAGCCGCTGAATGGAGTAATTGGTTTTGAATGTCTTATATATTCGAGCTTGAGTTGATTCATCTTTGCTCCACTAGTTTCGATGGCTTTTGAGCTACATTCCCAAATATTTCCCACCTTGATCCTAAACCCCATTACAACCTTTGAAAAGTCCTTTTGATTCGTGTTCTGTATGTGATCCCAGTGGTGAAGAATGAGAAGATATGCAAGCTTATGGTAGATCATTTCCATTGGACTGAATTTGAGAGAAATACCTACCCTTCAACCACATGAGAGTCGAGTGCTATTATCCATGAGGGTCTACGTGTTTAGTTTGCTCTATCTTCGAATGAGAATGCTTACTGATTAATTGTAAGTTGCTTAAGAATTTTTGCCTATGATATGTTATGATTTTTGAAAAGCTTGGTTGTTCTTTGTTAATGGCATTCAACCTTAGTGTTTTTGAAAAAAAAAATGAATTTGAGTTTTGCCCGAGGACGAGCAAGAGTTAAGTGTGGGGGAATTTGATGAGAATGAAAAATGTTATATTTTTCTCCATTAATATTTAGTCCTTTGTATCTATTTGATGTCCAATTGCACTCATTATTCTTATATTTTGATTTAGGATGCAAATGGAGGCATTAAGTGCAAAGCGAAGCTAATTAGGCGATTCTGGACAGTTTGGACAGCGCTTCGTAATCTGGGCATAACTCTCTCATCTGAGCTCCAATTGCAATGATTCAAGATACTATGGAACGCCAAGAAAAAGATCTACAACTTTCATGTTTTGACTTTTGAGAAATACCAGCTGCATCAAGGTCGAAATCGGGTTTGAAGTTACTGCTCGTACCTGATGCTAAATGGATGAAAAATCAACCAGAAGGGCATTATGGTAAATTTGAAGAAATCGGAGTTCGTCGAAATATATCCAATATTGGGCTTATATTGTGCAGAACGAAAAATAGTGCAACTTTAATTCTTGGGTTGAGTCTAACCATGGAATTAAATATCGGCCGATACCGAGTCATATCGGCCGATATGACTCGGTATCGGCTGATACCGAACCGATATCTCACTGAGATATCGGATTCGGTTAAATGTCCCCAAAAAAACCCGATATCTCGGCCGAGATGAGATGATCTCGCTGTGAACCAATATCTCGGCCGATATTTTCAAAATATCGGCAGAGATGATATAAAAAGGGTAAAAATCCTAATTTTTGCAACTTTTTCCCCATCTTCATCTTATTTTCCTTTCTTCTCATTTCCTTACTACCCATAGCAGCAGCCCTACTCCCTCTTGCATATTTTCAAATCCCACATTAATTTTTGAATAAAATATTATCTAAGTAAGAGAAAATCAACCTAAAGCATTTTATTATGTGTTTTTTTTTTAATTTTTTAGATGAAATATAGAAATCATTACGTTTGTCATTTGTGTTATGTTCTTCATTTAGAAGTTAGATCTACGTACTTTCATCATTTCATGCTAGATCTACTTATACACATGATTTTGAACTTTTTTTTCCAATTTTTTTTATTTTTGGACTTTTTAATATTTGAATTATTATATATCATTTTTTGGGGATTTCATCATAACTATGTTCTTTTAATGATTCATGAACATTGTATGGTGTATAAATGATCGATCTACATATTTTTATGTTAGATCTATATATTTAGGATTTTGAAAATGATTTTATTAAAAAAAAATTTCTTAAAAATAATTGTTGTTACTTGTTAGAATATTTGTGATACCAAATGCTTATTAATAGTGTGTAGATGATAGATCTACATCTACTTATAATCATAAACATGATTTAGATTTTTATTTTAATTATTTTATTTTCGGATTTTTTAATATTTGAATTATAATATATCATTTTTTTGGGGCTTTCATCATAAATATGTTCTTTTAATAATTCATAATCATTGTATGGTGTGTAAATGATTAATCTACGTACTTTTATGGAGCATATCTTTTTAGCCAATATCGAAGAAATGATGATGATGATGATATCGAGTCAGGGCGACACTCCACTTGGAATTAAGCTGTCAATCTGTCATACACTCATACTCATCAATCTCTCTCTAATCTCTACTCTCTACTAGTCCCCTCTAATTTCAGGTGAACCATGAACCTTTTGATGCCCAAGTGCTTTATGATTTATCTATCTCACTAATATGTTTTTTATTTTAATGTGCCATCTTCAGGGTCTTGAATTTCACAACTTATTTGATGATTGAGTTAGTATTAAATAATGATTGATATGTTATCTTTATTTTCTTATATTTTACACTAATAAATTGATCATAAGCATAAATAATGGTTGCATTATATGAAATACTAAAGAAGACAACGAACTGCGACATAGACAAGACTTATAACTTAAGGTGACCGAGATTTTGATTTATTGTTGTTACTAATGGAAAAAAATATTGTATTCCAACATTTTCTAATATTCTGGATTTTTTGGATATTTTTGTAAAATTTTTTGGATTAAAATAAAAATTCACACTGCGACGACCGCGACGGACCGATATCCGCGACCGATACCGATATCATATCGGTTTTTCAGCCCTGCCGATACCGCGACCGAGACTGAGATTTTAAACCATGAATCCAACAGAAGCCCGAGTGAAAAGATATAGTCAAGAAGAAGATTTTGACTAAGTTAGAATTTAATTAATTATTTTATTCCCATCTCCAATCCCACTCCACTTCAAATTCTCTCAAAACTCACGGTTGTATTCCCATCTCCAACGTCCTATTTCTATTTCTCTTTCATCTCTCATCTTCTCCTACTTTATCTCTTCCTCATTCCTTTTCTCTCCATCACATGCAACCACTCCTCTCTCCAAGGAATATCAGAAGTCAGAACCATCATAACTCTCTTTCCTCTTCTCCCACGTCTCACACTCCTAGTGGGTCTCTCTCTCTCATCCCTAATATTTTATTTTAAAAAGGAGAAGAAACCAAGGCATGAAGAACTCTTTTTCTCTCCATAAAAACCCACGGATCTGAAGGCAAGGGAGGATCTCTCTGCACTACTGCACGTTCTCTGTCTTTCTTCACTCTTCTTCTTTTCTTTTGTTAATATTGCAAGTTAGCATGGCCCTGCGTGGCTAATTCTTTGTAATTGGTCGAAGGAGAATGAAGCCTCGGAATTAATACTGTGAGCTCTAATTTATTTTTATTGTTCAATTTTATTCTTTGAATATGGGTTGTTCTTTTATGCTTAATTTGTTATCATGATTGTTTCGTTTAATTGCTAGGATGCATACTAGTATATTTTTCATTGCAATCTACTGCTAAATTAGAAATCAAATCCGTAATTGTTTGATTCCTCTAATTTACGAAGCAACTGATATTTAATAATTTACTGCGACAGTAATTGTTAGATATTAGGTAGAGCACTTGGCTAAATTAAATGCAACTGTGTGTGCTTGTGTTATTTGGGTTCATCGATCTCTCTAATTTTAATGCTGTTGCTAAATTAAATCTATAGCGCTTGTCTTAGGTTGTTTAGTAATTAGGGTTAATTAGAGCACGTGTTTTCTAATTAACTAATTAAGGAGGTAGGAATTTAATTCCAACGATGAATTTTCAAAGTGTTAATTGATTTATTTTTGCATCGATGATCATTTCTGAATTTCTGATGGTGGATGTTAACTTTGACCAATGCTTGCTCATTTAATTGAATTCGTTACTTTATTGCTTTTTATTTGCTTTTATTTATTTATTTATTTTAGTATAATCAAAATCCCCCATCTTTGATCACATAGCATAAAATTTGGTTAAACACTCTCCGTGGGAACGATCCTTACTCGCACTACTACATATATTTTTAGGAGTAAAGGTTTTATTATTTTTGGGTGCCTACAACAGCACGACCATTGCCTCTAACAAAAAATTGAATTGAACCATATTCATCCTCATCTTCCAAGATCTCCAACAAGCCCAATTTTCCTGCAATTTCAGCATGGCAGCTCTCTCCTTCCACTGTTCTCTTACTCAAGTCATCTATAGGTAAGGAGAGGTTCTCATCTACTAGATTATGCTTAGGCAGCCCTTGGGGAGTCTCTTTGTCATGCATGTAAGCCCCCATTTCCATTCCTTCTCATTTTGTCTTTTATGGCTGTTCTAAGATGGGAATTTTGGGGCTTTTGTAGCTGATTGTTTCCAGTAGCTGTTAGGTGTTTGGGAGAGTATTTTGGGACCATTTGAAGACAAATGCAAGTGACTGATTAGCTTGTTCTTGCACATGCTATTTATTTTGGGTATTTTACATATAAATCATGTTTTTCATCTATCACATGTTTGATTTATTTTGTTTATTGGCTAATATTTATATTAGCATCAAATTTGTACACTTGCATGTCATGCTTTCAATGCTATATTATGGATTCTTATTTCAGCCTTTATGAAGTTCTTGTTTAATTATTGATTCTACTTCTTGGAAATTATATTTATGGGAATGGATGATTTATGAAAAATGGTGGTTTTGGCTTTGAAATTGTTAGAGACTGTCAGGAAAGAATGGATTTGAAAAGGGAGAAGAAGTGACCTGAAACAGAAGCGAGAAAGGATTTCCCGCATGCTAGTGGGCCGCCAGCTGACAAATAGGTACAAACATCTGGTTGGTTAGAATTCTCGAGAGCAAAAAATACTCTTGACAGAGCCAGGCGGTCAGCTGGCGGCTAGCCGACTATTGACGGACTTCTCACCGAGAGTTTGAAAAATGTTGTTTTTGGGTGGAATATTGTCGAGATAAAAACTAGGGATATACTGAGAGTAGTCAACTTGATAATGTGTACTTGGAACTTGGAATGTCGTCTACCTTCAGGGGGCACCAATATATTTACAAAATTCGAAATTCGGGCTTCAAATACACACGGGGTCAGTGGGAGGCCCCACCCCCTGTGGATCCTCAAATTTTGGATTTGAATAGTATAATTATAGCCTATAGTACCTAATTATACTAATTAATAGGGATTAGTAAGGGTAGATATGTATTTTTCCTAAGTTTTAGTCTAATTAGCTTTTTGTGTGATTTGTAGAGTCCACAGGGTGTCTTTTATAATTGTTAGAGTTAGTTAGTTAGCTAGAGGCCCTATCTAGTAATTAGGAATAATAGGAGGGGTTTTCTACTTGAGAAGCTTCCAGAATTCTTACCCAAAGACCCAATTGCCCATGGCCTTATCCCCAATCCTATGTTAATTAGAAGGGTATTTTAGTACTTAGCCAAACCTCAACTTATATAAAGTACATTCCCCCATCCCATATGCATGCTACACTCTCCTTTTCTCATTTCTCTCTTCTTCCCTCATTTCCCTCCAACTCATTCTCATTTTCCCTCCAATTCTCCCATCTCTCTCTAGAACCCTAGATCTAGAAACTCCAAGAAGAAGAAGATCATCTACATCAACCTCAGCCACCATCTCTCCTTAAGGATCTCCCTATCTTATCAGTCTCCGCTCTCTTCTAATCAAGGCATGTACCCTCTTCTAATCAAGGTATGTAACTTCTTCTAGTTTAATTTCCCTAGAAATCTCTCTTTCTCTTTGGATTTGCCTTCCTTATAGCAATTCTCTTGTGGATGTGGGTATAGGTGTTAGAAATCTCTCTAGGTCGGAGTTTTGGGTTCGTTTGTGTGATTGGAAAGCCATAGGAGCTAGGATTTGTATTTTGAGCTTTGGATCTCTCTTTCTCTCTTTATTTTCATTGCTATTGGATTGAGGTTAAGTGCAATATACATATTTAGCATAGAATACATGCTTTCCTTCATTTTGATTCTACAATTTCAATTCAATTGATGTATGAATGCTAGATCTACCTTTTGAGCTTGTTTTTATGGTTTTTGGCCATTAATGGATGAGTTGATCTCATTTGGATAGTTGGATGTATATTGAAGTGCTTTTTATGTTTGATGATATTTCCATGATGAATGACGAGATTGGAAGCGTTTTGATGGAAATTGGGTTGAAGGAGGAGAATCCCAGAATTCTAAAAATTGTGGCAAGCCAGTGTACTCGGTCGACCGACCTGCAGTGCGATTGATCGAATACACTGAAAACTGAGAAAGAACAGCTCTCAGTTACTTTCCTGCAGGTTTGACAGACCAGTGTACGCAGTCGACCGGGCCCTGTGTCAGGTGTAGCGACCCCGGACCGGGCCCACAGGCCTAATCCGGGATCGGGAACTCAATAAGTAAATGAATGAATGGAAGGATAATGGTATGGTATGTTTGATGCCAAAGCGTACACGGGTAATTAAAGAACACGTGTTACCCATGCACGTGATTTCCCACAAGTGTCCGCGGTGAGGATAACACAATATCAAGAATATCTTTGTTAAATGCGGAAGCGTGTAGCAAATCAAGCATGTAATTCATTTTCATAATACTAAGACTGATTACGTTTGATATACAAGTATCAGAATGAGCAATGATCATTAGCGTAACCCAAAAGTATTGTTAAAGTTTAAGCAAAAGATCATTTAGTTACATTCCCCAAAATTAGAGGCCAACAAAGGCCAATATAAACAAAATAATAGCCACCAAAAGAATAGTCAATAACACCCCCAAAATGTTACGCATCTCTCGAGGCAACTGGATGTTTAAACAACATCATCGGCGTGCCACTCGACTAACTGCTGCGGTTCTCTGATCGCCTCCTCGGGGTAACTGACAACTGGACCTGAGTACCAAGAAAATGGATCAGACACGACGGTCTGGCAGGTGGATGAGAACATATAAACAAACGTAATAAAAGCATTTACCTTGGAAAACATTTAAACATATTTAAACGATAACTTCCATGAAGTAAATGAATCATTTAATTGAAAACATATGTGTAATAATAAAACATGTAAAGGTAACCAAGGAATTCGGAAAACAAGCAAGATGGCAACCACACGAAGCTAAATCCTCTATCATTGAAGTGATAAGAGCAAGCATATCAAGGCGTTGCCCTCAGTCACCGAAGTGAGGAGGTACAACGAAATTTACATATACATATATAATATACGGGACGTGACCACTGTAGCGAGCCGGGCATCAGGAACCATAGTAGCAATCTGCGGTATTGGCACAAGACCACGGTTAAATAACCGGGTAGTGGGATCCAAACTGAAGCTGGTGGGACAAGTGGGGGATCTCCAAGTCAGTGGATCAGACTTACAAGGTTATCCAAGCTTAGTGGTGCCGACTCATAGGTCAAATCATATAAATGAAGACATGTGTAAAACAAATCAAGTGAGAGAATATAATCGGGCAAGACGGGGGTGCTCAAGGCACAACTATCATATCATGTCGGGCATGTATTTCGGGACTAGCAATTAGCACAAGTATCTTTTTCAAAGCTTCGGGAAAACAGTCACATAGTGTAAGTCTCGGGTACAAAGAAGAACAAATGAACTATTAGGGTTTCGGACAAAATATAGGGTTCAAGATTCGTTTAAGGTGAATAGGCATTCCGTATATCGATCTTAAAGATAATTTGGTACTCTTGAATTTGGAGACATTCCGGAATACTTATACACATTGGAAATTTCTAAAGAACTTCAATGGATATTTGTGTTGTGGTTTTCCTTCTCAAATGAACTTCAAACGTTGCCTCATGGGTCTCCCGGTATCAAGGGATTCCTTTAAAAACATTTTTCGGGCTTTAAAAGTGCTTTAGACCTAAGGAAGGGTGTGCTCGAGCGGACCTGAACCACGCAGGAACCCTGCCCGCTCGAGCGGACAGCTCGTGCGCTTGAGCGGACATATGTCCGCTCGAGTGGGCAGTCACACTGCCGCCCGAGTTGGCAGGCAGATTGGTTGAGCGCGCTCAGTCAATCCCTGTTGCCCGAGGCTGGCCTTCATGGCCTTTCTTTCCCCATTCTCCTATACTTTCTCACCTGCAATAAAATGGCCACCTTGCCTTCAATAATCATGCATCAAATACTACTTGAAACCCCCATCAAACTTCCATGAACCTTTACTTCCCAAACATTTCCTCCTCCACATTCAATCACCAAACAGGAAAAGAATAATCACAACCACCATGATTCATTCAAGCCTTAGACAAGGGATAAAACAAAAGCTATAAATCACATTTTCAAGATAATAAAGAGCTAACCAACCATTTTCAAGGGCATTTATCTCACATTAAATGCAAGAAAACAAATCATTAATGGAGATACAAATCAACCATGCTTGTCATGAAAATATTCAAAACTCAAAACATCTAATCATTCCACTTGCATCGAGTTCTCTAAACAAAGAAATCAAGCTTTTAGACAACTCTTCCAAGCCAAGAATGCAATCTACACAAAAACCCCCAAATGCAAACCCTAAAATGGGTCAAACAAGGAACAAGAAGAGAGAATTCTCAATAATGAAAATAGAGCTCTCCAAAGACTAGAAGAACACAAATCTAAGGGATTAGGGAGGAAGCTTACTTGTAGGTTCTCCAAATAAACAAGGTGAGCTCAAGGAGGGTCTTGAAATGAGTAGATCCTTCCACAAATGGTATTAAGTTGAAGCTCTAAGTGAGGGGAAGAAGAAGATGACTTCCATTAGTGCTATTGGTGCAAGCTTGGTGGAGATTTGGTGGTGGATGAGCAAGAGGAAGAAGAAGAGAATGAAAAAGCCCTAGCTTTTGTGTTTGTACTGGAAAAAGAGAAGAAGAAGAAGATGGGTTCTCTTATATACTAGTTGAGTGTGGGCTCCACCATTGGGGATCTTTGGAGGCTGAAATCACTACTCTCGGGACCTCGAACGAAATTGACGAAGAAGGGAAAAACGATCATCGAAATATCTAGTTTCCAAAAAGTATATTTTTCGCGGTTTCGGGGATATCAAGTTTTGGGTACAGATTTAGTGTAGAATGACTGTTTTACCCTCAATGCTAGGAAAGTCGGGTTTCGGGGTTCCGAATGGGGACGAGATCAATATGAAAGTTGTAGGGATTGACAAGATGAGTAAAATGGGATCGAAATACAAATCACTGGAATCTCGGATACTCTCTCAAGTAATGCTAGACTATTAAAAGGGAACCCCCAAAGGACCCACTAAACACAAAGGACTAAAAATTCCCCAAAGCTATAACAAGAACTATACTAATCCAACTCAGTCAAATTCTAACAATCACGCTTAGCACTAACACGTGACTTAATTAGCACTAATCGTGGACACTCGGGTCTAGGTCTTACATCAGGTCAACTGGGTACACAGATTCTGCAGGGAATAGCTGTAAATTGGATTTTTCTCCCAAACCAGGGGATCAGTGTGCGCGGTCGACCAGTCCATGTGCCAGGTCATACACTGAAAAAGACAGGGATTGAGAAATGGACTATGTTCTGTTTGATCCAGGTGGACCTGTGTACCAAGTCGACCGGCTGGCCACCAGGTCAACCGGGTACACTAGAAATTTTCCAAAATATAGGCCAGGTCTCAGTCTTGACTTTTGTGTTATAGTCGACATGGCTAGGCCAAACTACAGATAGTGAGACCCTGAGTTCAGCTGATATTGATGTTGTGATTGATTGTGGGGCCCATTGACCATCCAAATAGACTTCCATTGATATGCCAAGCACGAGTCAATGGTGTGGCTCAACCTTGACTCATGGGGATCACCAAGTTCTAAGTTGTGGATTTGACGATGATTTGATCCTTAAACGTCGTTGAAGATGCCCATAATTTCTGGAGCACCAAATACAGTATCCATTGGCATTTGAGACTTCATTTTGAGATCAAATTAACTGAGATGGACCTGGACCTGAAAGTGGACCATTACTTAGGATGGACTTTCAATATTTCCCATTGATTCTCTTACTTAGAGGTTATTTCACTTAATGCATCACTGTCTCTCTTATATCCTTGTTATTTGTTTATACCTGTTAATTAAATGGAAAATGAAGGACCTGAACCTAAGATTACTTAGAGGTGACTTGGTGATGTGATTGGGTGATCATTAACCTGTGTCTGTGGGTAGGCGGGCCCTTCTATGGCCTAAATTGGGATGTGTGATACCCTCGAATGGAGAGGTTGGTTGTGATGGATTTGTGACTCATTGTGGATGAGAATGGGCTGTTTATTATTGGAAATGAACTCGATACCTCATTTGGATTGGTTTAGACCAAGCCATGTGTTGACACAAAAAAAGTCACTATGTCTCCTCAACATTAAGAAGCCACATGAAGCTGCATCCTACTACAAACAGGTAAGGCTACTTTAAGCATCAGATCTTGTCGGAATCAAACAAAAACTGCAAGGTCCTTCAAGACAGCCAAAAGAGGGGTACAACTGAAGTTTCGGGCCATTCCGACATCGTTTGGCCTAACTTTACTTCTCTGATAGCTAAATAAGCACTCCTGGCGGCAACAACATCGAAGACACCAAAACTTCGATCAGAGCCTACGGATGGCTCAAAAATACCTCCAAAAGGCTCCTTGTCAAATTTCAAGTCAAACCGACAACATTTGACCCTCAATCAACGCTCGAGCAGCAAAATCAAGCCTCCCGGCGACAAGAACCACCGAGGCCATCACTCATCAAACAAAGCATATGAGTGGCTTCAACATGCTTCCAAAGGGCTGCACGTCGAATTTCAGGTCATTCCGACAACTTTTGACCAGATTTTGACGCTCCGAAAGAAAATCAAGCCTACCGGCGGCGGAGTACCCCGGGACCATGGCATCCAAATCAGAGCTAATGGATCACCTCTACATGACTCAAATAGGCTCCCTGTCAAATTTCAGGACAATCGGGCATCGGTTGACCGCATATCAAAGCTTGGCATCTTCCCCACAGCAAAATCAAGTCAAGCATCGATGGGACCCCAAACAGCTTCAAAACTCAACTAAAAGCCAATGGTTGGTCCTATCTATTGCTCAGGAAGCTTCATCTCAATTTTCAGGTCATTCCAACATCGTTTGACCTAGTTTCGACTCTTGACGGAAAATCGGCTATAAAGACTTCGACTTTCCTGAAAAATGGGAAACTTTGTGCTCCGGTTTTGTGCGACTTCTCGTTAAGTTTTCTCAAGAAAATCAAGTCAATAATTGAGGAAAAATGTCAAGAAAAATACAGGAGAAAAAAGGAACGAAAAAGAAGAAAAAACTGCCGAAAAAGACACTCGGCGACCAAAGGGGCCAAAGCCCCATGGTCGCCGGCGACCATGGCCCATGGGGGCCAAGGTCGCCGGTGACCCTGGGTGCATGGTCACCGGCGACACTGGAAATCCAGGTCGCCGGATTTTCCTCCGGATAGCCCCTTTTTTTATCCTTTTCGCGTTTCGGGAGTTCCTGCCTCTGTGATTTTCTGAAAATCCAATTTTTGATGCTTGAAAACAACTAATTTTCGCCAACATCTCGGATCCGCCATCAAGAGCATGAAATCATCAATGATCGCTCCAAGATCACCAACCGGTTGACCAAGACCAAGAAAGTAGACTTTCTGTCCGACCGATCAAGAAATCGACAAGACAGATGTCACCGGCCCACCAACATCAATCAAGGTCTGAAATTGCATCGCAATCCGACATCAAATAGCGTGGGGATCCATTGGTGATCATCACAAGAAGAATCCCAAAGGACGCAGCGCGGCCCGCGACTCTTCACATGCCCCAGCGACCACTTAATGCTGTTAATTGGCTGTTTATGACTACTTAACGTGGTCATTAACTCATTATTTTGGACGGCCCAATCAAATTCAAGCATACGGGAGTTACAAGTCCAAGCAATCATGGCATTAAAACCATGAAACTCCCCTCATCATGAAGATTAAAGGCGATTAAATGCCCATTATCCTCCATCGACCAATCACAAACCAAGAAAAAAGAGTTAAAAAATCAAGAAATAAAAACTTGTAACTTCCCCCCATCATGAAGCATCAATGCCATCAATTCTCTCATCATGGTCATCAATGCCCATAAAACACCTCATGGCTACCAAGAGCCTATAAAAGGAGGTCCATTTCCAAGAGAGAGGCATATACGCATCTACACAAAGACTTGAAACTTTGAATCCTTGCATCTGACGAAGTCTTGCTGCAAGAAACACCACAAGGTGATCAAAGTCCCTTGGGGGGCCACCCCCCCAAGGTCCCCTTCTTCTACAACATGGCCTGAACGCGGCTTTTCAGCCCGTTTACTCGGTTTTTTATTGGATATAGGACCTCCCCTTGGTCCTTATCCTCTAAAAAACTACGGTTGGAGCCAAGCTGAAGAATCGAAGCATCAAGAGTTCTCATTTGAAGGACGATGGCGAAGCCCATACAGGACTTGCGACCGTTGATCTGAACGTGTCCCCACAATCTCCTGAGAAGTTAGATCCCTTTTCTTTCTTTTCTATTGTATTTTGTATTTTTTAAAGAGACAAACAAAAATCACAATTCTTGTCTTTCATATTCGATAAGATTTGTAAATCTCCTTTGACGGAAAAATTGCCTTTCACGGCAAACAAACAAAAAAAACGCCTCCTACGGCATTCTAAAAAACAAACTTGTCACTTTTCTTAAATATTTATGCAATTTGAATTGTTAGAAAGAATGATCGATTTCCTTTCTACTTGTGAAGGTGAATCTCCGGATCATCACCATTCCAAATTCCAAGTAGAATAGTAAATCTGGCATACCCGTACAAAAATGTTGATACCTGCGTTTTTCCTCCTCCGCCGAGACCCAGGCAGCCCCCGGGACGGAAGGAGAGGACAGAAAAACTGGGTCCATCAAGTTGGCATACCCAGTGGGACCCGTTCATTTGACAACGTGATGCTTCGATCCCTTGGCTCCCTTCTAGTCGGTGGCCTATGTTGCATCTTGCATCTAAAAAAAAAAAACATGAGATGGGATTTCAGTCATTCTTTCTCATTCAAAAAAAAAATAAAATCTGATTTCTCTTTCTTGGATTCAATTTTGAGAAATTTTGATCCTCTCTTCTTCAAATTTGATAGCTCACATAAATGTTTGCAGCTATTGTTCGTATCGGAGATTGGGCCATCTTTTCTCTTTGATGAGTCCGATAGTGGTTTTAAAAAAAAAAAAAAATCTTTCAAAAAAAAAAAAAATTTCTCTTTCTTAAATTCAAATTTGAGGAACTTTGATCATCTCTTCTTCGAACTTGATAGCTCACAGAAATGTTTGCAGCTATTGTTCATATCGGGGAATGGGCAATCTTTTCTCTTTGATGAGTCCAATTGGGATTTTCAAAAAAAAAAAATATATAAATTCAAAAAACAAAAAAATTTATTAGTTTTCTTTCTTTGGACTCAAATTTGAGAAACTTTGGTTATTCCCTTTCGGATTTAACGCTCACAGAAATGTTGAGTTGTGGTTCGGATGGGAACACCACTCGTTCTCTTTGATGAGTTCATTAGAAACCTTTCAAAAATAAAATTTTCAAAAAAAAAAAAAGCACTAATGCTGCACCGATTGTGCTTTTTGACTAAAGTGGATTTAAGAAAAGCCTTGTCCAGAGTGTGGAGACGGCTAGACTGTTCGAGGCAAGGGTCCTTCAAACCGGTTCGTTAAGTAATCCTACCCTTACCTGGGGGCTGATCTATCTACTAAGGTTTCATAAGATCGAATTGGAAACCTATGTGCACCTTAAAATTTTTTTTTTTTCACTTTTGAGTTCAAAATTGAGAAATCTTGGTATTTCCCCTTTCGGATTTAACGCTCGCAGAAATGTTGAACTATGGTTCGGATTGGAACACCATTTGCTCTCTTTGATGAATTCAATCTTAAACCTTTAAAAAAAAAAACTTCCGTCATGTTTGGGCTCACATTCGAGAAATTCTGGTTCCTTCCCCTTCGGATTTAGCGCTCATAGAAATGTTTGAGCCCTTATTTGGATTGAAATACCATTTGCTCTCCTTTATGAATCCAAATTTGACCTTTCAAAAAAAAAATCCCATCTGGTGTCCTTTTCAAGGATGCGATTTGCAACATTTGTGCCTAGTGGTGCTAGTACGCCCTTTCGGGTCTACTGTATTCGCGAACGACACATTTGTATCTCCAACCTTATATCATTTTACCTCGAGTGAGCATTGCTTCTCGGTAATTTGAATTAAGGTCTACAATTGCTTCTATCAGTTACTGGTACGCTCACCCTGAGCCTACCATACTTGCATTTTAGAACAATTGAATCCTTTATGGCTTTTTGCCTTCTTCATCTTGCTCGGGCCGAGCCATGTCCCCTTGAGCGATTTGAAAAGACAAAACCATAGTTGTTCTCCATTTATGATCACCATTTTCTTGTGATTACTAATGGATGTGGTCTTGTTTCAGAAGTTTTCCAAAACTAACAATGGCAGCTTCATTGACCATCACTTTCGATGAAAACAAGTACCAGCTTATGCTTCAAGACAAGCAAAATAAGCGCACAAATAAGCGACCTGCCAGTTGCCGAAGCATCATCTCCCTCGACAACTCTCAAAATACCGGGTCAACCTCAACTCCCCGGACCATCGTCTTTGGGTCGCTGGGACCATTCCCACTCCCAACAGAAGAACTGTACCTGCCAAGAAGCCGAAGATCGCCCCGCAACGTGTCACTAACATGGCACCAAGGGCGAACACAAAGAAGCCTGAAGCCCGTGGCGCTCCCACGAAGCCTCAACCCACAAGAAACTAGGTTTGCTCTAAAACCTGGTCCCCGGGATCTTCACCGGAGCAACGGAGGTCCCAAACATCTACAAAGCCAGCATACCTGGCCCCTCTCAAGGAGAACCGGTTCTACCCTCTCTCTTACATGAAAGAGGAGAAACCTACCCTCCGCCCAAAGAACAAACAAAATCAGCATGAGCCGGCTTGCTCCTACAAGTCCAAAATCAAATCCTGCATCGTTAGGCCTCCACAAAAACCTGCTGGAGCCTGCACTCCTGCGAGTCAACCCTTCATCTGAATAGGGTCTGAGCTCACAAAATTTAAAGCCTCACTGCGATAGGCTAAGGACCGCATCCGGATCCTGTCCACGCCCAGCTTCAAAGAAGACAAGCTCGGCTGCTGCGCACGGGGGACTACATCCTTCATTGCCAGAGCCCAGCCTGTTAGACCCCGATCCAGACCAACTCAATTAGTACTAATTAAGTGAGTGTTTAGTCTTAAGTGGGTCTTAGTACTGGTTGGGTTAGAATGTGATTAGACTTAGTTTGGATTATAACTTTGGGGATTTTGAGGACGTTAGTATGAGTCAGACACGCTCAAGGACGCCTTGAGTACACGTGTAAGAGTGGGTTTTCGTTCTAGATTTCTTGTTTGATCGTGATTTTTATTTCTCTTGAATGGTTTTATTATTGTGACAACTTTCATTTTTAGCCTGCATGTATTTGAGGCCCAGAAACCCAAGTTTTGGCCCAAGAGGGTAAATCTGACTATTCATGCTAAATCTGGGCACAATTTTTGAAGTCGTGAAACTATGTCAAAATTATACTTTTCCGAAACTAGATTTTTTTACGATCATTTTGTTCTTCTTCGTCGTTTCCATCCGGGATCCATAAGACCATGTTTTAATCGTTTCAAGTTCAACTGCATTTGGGACCCACTTCCAGACACTATATATACTCTCTTACTCTCTCTCCTCCATTAATCTTTCCCATTTCCTACAACTCTTCTTGACCTAGAGCAAGAGTGTGAAGAAACCTTCTTCTTGACTTTCTCCTCCTTGAAATCATCTAGTTAGAGTGTCCCAAATCAAGATCCAAGGCTGCCATTCTCTTCCTCTCTTTTCAAGCTTCGTTTGGGGTGTTTTTGGAGCCAATCTCTTTTACTATTCATCATCTTCAACCTCTCTTCTTCGTGTTCAGCTAGCTCGAGGTTGGTACTTTTCTCCATTCTTTCATTTGATATTCATTTAGCTCATTTAGAGCTTGTTTTCCATGTTTTCAAACCCATTTTCGAAATGGGGTTTGTAGTGATCAAAATGGTGATTTTTGTGTACTCTATTTTGGAGGTTTTGTGTAGATTTTCGTGGATCTCCCCTTCTTATTGAGTTTTGTGGAGTTTTGCTTGACATTGGACCAAGGCAAGTAAACATTTTAGTTCTTTTTAGTGCATTGTAAGTTTTAGGTATTTTGCCTTGAGAAAGGTTGTTTTATTATCAAGCTTATCTTCTCTTGCATGTTATTAATCTCTTTTAGCTTGTTTAATCTTGATAAGCATGGGTGCTAATTACTCAATCTAATCTAGAAGTTTTATCTTGAATGGAAGCATGTTTTCAATGGAATGCTTTACAAGTTATTAGATACATGATTTGTATGTGAATGGGTTAGTGATTTTTGAAGTTTTGATTGAAATGTGAGTGGATATTTGTGTGATAAGCATCCCTTGGAAAGCAAGTAGGCTTGGGGAGTGCAGGTGGTTCAAGTGTGGAAGTGAAGAAGGAGAGAAAATGCAATTTCTGACTTGAAATTTCGCCCAGCCCGAGCTTGGTGGTCAGCCAGCGGCTAACCGCATTTTCCACGGCGGCTAGCCGCCAGCCAACCGCATTGGGCGGTTACTTTTCTAATAGCTTGCAAAAATCTGCCCATGTCCACGGTGACCTCACGGTCAGCTCACGGCTAGCCGCCAGCTAACCGTGAGCCATTTCGGCTACTTTTTCCGAGAGATGTGTTTCTCTTGTTTTGATCTAGCGGTCAGCTAGCGGCTAGCAGCCAGACCTCAGTGCGGCTAGCCGCCAGGTGACCGCCAGCTAGCTGAATTTTGATGAAAACTAGACTATGCCTTAGACCTTCATTTGACGTTGTGCACTTGAAATTCCAAAATGTATCTTACCTTCGGGGGCACCAAGCTATATAGAATTCCGACATTTGGGTTTCAATTCCACAAGGGTCAAAGATTGGTCTTAGCCTATGCTTGATAGATTTACATTTGAACTCTTGTTTTGATGCTTCATGCATCATCGTGTTCTCGTTTGATTTCCAAGTACAAGTTCGTTTCAAGATGTGTTTCAAGAATAAAAAAGGGAATCATTTCTTAAGTTCATTAAGCATTTATACTATGCTATTTTGCTAGTCTTGTCGTGTCGTGTTTGATAAATGACTTTCCTCTTGTTTTGTCGTGTTCTCGAACTTGTATCGCTGTGTTTTGTGCATTCATGATATAAGTAAATACCATTGAGCTTGGACTGCCCTTTTAGCTTGATCCACTACCTGGGGGTCGTTAAACATGTGGACTGTCTGCAGACTAGTCGTGTATTATATTACACATCGTGCGTGTTCATGTTCCGGTTCCGCGGCCGGCCTCCCTGTCTACCTTGTGTAGCGTGGGATCGTGTTGTGCGTGTCGTGCTTGTCATGCGTGCTTGCTCTTATCATCATGTATGATAGAGAAAGGATGAGCTCAATGTGGATTTATCTTTTCATGATATTATAAGTATTCATGCAAGTTTCGTAAACTTGAAACGTGTATTTTAAATCTTGAACTGTTTTAGCATTACTTTTCATATTCATGCCTAAATTGTTTATTTTCCAAATCGTCGTGTTTGATGCATTCTATTTTGGTGTCCAGGTGCAGGAGATATCGGCTTGACAAGGAGTGCCCGGAGGAGGCTATTGAGCCACCCCCATCACATGAGTGGCATCCCAACGATGTCATCTAGACGCCGGGTGGGATCTTGACTTCTCGTTCACCTAGTTTTGGGTTATCTTTTGGGATTTGTATTGGCCTTTGTTGGCCTCTCATGGTTTTGTAACTTGAATTATATACTTTTGTTAAACGGTGAAACTTTAATCATGATAGGAATGCTATGTTGACATTTCTCTTTCGATACCAAGTCTCGGTAATATAATTTCTCTTGCATTTTATTGTTTAAGATTAGTATGATTCGTTTTGTTACACGCTTCCGCATACCTATTCGTGTGAGCTCGACCCGTGTCTTGGGATCCTCACCGCGGAAACCTGTGGGAAAACAGGCGGTATGTTTTATGTTTAATTAATCATATCGCCGCGTCGCAGGCCCGGGTCTCGGTCCGGGGTCGCGACACAGCCAGAGCTGACTGAAGCTCAAATTGCTCGTCGTATGCTTCGCCGCACGGCATATCGACAAAAGAGACTTGAGAAGCAAAGAACCCAGCATTCTACTCTCCATGTCTCTAACAAATGGGTCGAAAAAGGAAGACTCGACCAAGTCGTTGCTGTCCATATGGTTGGCAAAACTAGAAGTCGCCAGAAGTCAGCAACCAAAATCCGTGTCAGACGTCCGGTGACTCGCAGCGTCTCCCGGACACAAACACATGTAGAAGAATCCTCCACTCCTTCAAGCCAAGGACACCGGAGTAACCACTCCTCGGACTCTTCATCTAGAAGAATGAGCCCCAGCTCAGTCACCAGGACGATTTCTTCGTTCGAATCCCGAGGGATGAACGTCTTAGCTACAAGTTCTGAGCAGCCTCCACCACATAATCCATAGGATGACGTAACCGCACGCATCCAACAGTTGGAGCAAGGACAATAGAGAATTGAGGCTCTGATGGAAAACCTCCTTCTCACTTTACAGTGTCCACCTAACAATGAAACCCCTCCAAATCATCAAGATGACGAGGCCAATGCAGAAAACAATGAGTCACGCGCCCTTACCAAAAAGGACAGTGACGATATCATCGCAAAAGCAAAAGAAGAGAATACATTGAAGGAACATGGGATCAAGCCACCTTATCCTCTATGGATGGACTTGGTTCCATTCCCTGCAAAATTCAAACAACATACTCTCCAAACATATATGGGGAAAGGTTCAGCCAGACAGCATGTCATCAACTTCAAGATCCTGACAGGAGCTATTGCAAATCAAGACGCACTCAAGATTCGCCTCTTTGCAAGTACCCTAAAAGGTATAGCCTTTGATTGGTACCCCACTCTGCCAGAGAACTCCATTCAGAACTGGGCTATGCTGGAGACACGCTTCCTGACTCACTTCCAAGGTGAGGACCATCCTGTTACTATGGCTCAGCTCTGTAGCCTAAAACAGGGAGAGAATGAGTCAACATACGACTTCATTCATAAGTGGAAGGCGATGGCGTACAAATGCTCAGATGTACTGCCATAAGCGTCGCTAGTCGACATCTGCCATAACAACATGAGAGCAAGAATCTGCTCTATGATCATCGGCAACAAATCAAATAACCTGGGAGAACTCCTCGAAGCTTCAATGGAAGCTGAAATGGTGATCAAAGACCTCAACAGTCAGAAATCATCAAAGAAAGAGCTGACTGCCATTACGACCTCAAAACCAAAGAAAAAGGAGGTTCTCAATGTGCAGACCAAGTCAGCTTCTCAGCAGCTAAAGAAAGTTGAAAACAAAGCTATAGGTAAAAGACCTGAACTCTCTGATGCCTTCAAATAGCGAGTAGGAAAGAAATATCCGTTCGATGAAGATGTTGAAGAAATCTTTGAGGCTCTCCTAGCAAAAGGTAAACTCACTTTGCCCGAGCCCAAAAGACCAGGAGATGTTGGCAAAACCAACGATCCCTGGTATTGTCAATATCACCAGATGATCTTACATCCTCTCAATCAATGCTTCGTTGTGAGAGAGAAGATCAATGAGATGTAGAAAAATGGAGTCATCACCTTCGACAAAAACTACGGCTCCGCCTCCGTCAACATGGTGTCATTTAGGCAAACTTCAAAGTCACCAAAGGAGAAGATCACTACTTCATTCAAGGTGATAATGGCACAAAAGTCCCATGAGTTGGTTCCCTATCCTACACCAGATGGACAACTCATATGGGTGCATCCCGATCTCCTAGAAGATGAAAATTGGGAGATCGTCAAAACAAAGCCGACCGCTCGACAGCGAAGGCAAGCCAAGAGAAACTCTGCAAGCTCAAACAGTAGCAGAAGTCTCAACCAAAACAAAAAGTCCCTGAAAAGGCAGAAACCTCTTCCACTGCTTCACTAGGGGTGACGGAAGAATCCCTTCCCAAAATTTCAAAGGCGGTAAGAAAATTCACCCTTGATGATTTCATGCCACCTCAATACAAAAATGAAACTGCGCAAGGGGCATCATACTCCTGCAACTCGGTAGTTGGATTCTCCATGGATGGATACGAGTCCAGTGATACTGCCAGTGATATCGATGAGTGGGAAGAATCCCTTGAAACAGGAGAATACCTCTCCGATGAGGAATGAATTCCCGAATCTCATCTTATGCTTGTAATCTGGTATAACCCATTACAGCTGTAAGGATCCTGGTCTGATGATGAAGAAGACCAAGAGGCTGTCAACCCGGCACCAGCCAATGCTCCAGTGGAACCCAACATAGGTGAACCACAAGGAGCAGATGACGAAGAAGATTTGGCTCCTATGCCTAATCTTGAAGAATATGTAAGAATCTTACAACATCTTGCCATAGAGTAGGAGCATGATCGTATCAATGATCTTCGTCATGATCCAGAACCGGAAGTCCCTGAAAATCAACAGGAACTTCCTCCTTCAACTCCTTCAACTGGAGAAAACAGCTGGATCGATGATCCTCTTACATCCGAGGATGAGTCGGATTCCCAATAGTCTACACTGGGGGCATCTCCTGTCAGGATAACTTGCAATGCGATAGCTCAAGATGATAGTGCCTCTGAAGCTTCCGAAGGCACGTACTCCCCAACTGGTAGTGTACCTTTCGGGGCTACATCTTCTCAGGTGACTTCCACTGAGATATCATCTTCTCAGCCCTCGTCTCCTGAAGCTGTGACATCTGAGCTCAAGCCTCTTCTGATTGATCATCTTGATGAAACTCCTGCTAATGAAGTCTTCTTTAATGAAAACCTAGTCGATTGGTCCCAGATACCCGATCTCATAGACGATGTCTGGACTGATAAAGAAAAGTTGTTGGATGCGGTTCAGGACTTGTTCCCGGAAAATGCTCTGTGCAACACAATCACTGAGGACGATAATGCAGCTACAGAGACGTCTTCAGCAAATGACAAGGATCAACCCCTTGATCTCAAGAGTGATCTTCCAAAAAAAGACCCTTCCCTAGAAGCTCTTGAAGTTGGTAAAGGTACCCGTTTTGGCCGGGATTACCACTAAAATTGCAACCAACCTTCTTCTTCTTATGTAAATCCTTCGGGAAAGCAAGTTGTAAACGCCCAAGTGGCAATAATAATGAAAATGCAGGCCCGAAGGAGGCTTTCAAGTACGACTTGATTGAGCACTTCAAACACATACCTGGACGTCTGCACATCCTTGACTTATTACGAATGTCTCCACAAACTCGTGATAGTCTCATTTCAGAATTACAAAGGCTGAATGCGGATGTCATCAAACATGCCCCACAAGTCCTACAAATTGAAATGGACTATAGGGTCAAAAAATCAAGCACTTCCTCCAAGGTAGAAAAGAAGAAAACTGAGGGACCAAGCAATGAATGCCTCTCGGTTCAAAAAGCAGCAAATGCAACAATCACCTTTGACAAGGATGACCTCCTGCTAGGCGAGACAAAGCACAATCGACCCTTGTACTTCACAGGGTACGTCAAAGAAATGCCAGTACACAGAGTCCAAATCGATCCAGGTTCTGCACTCAACCTCATCTCTACTTCGGCACTCGAAGAGTTGGGCATCCCACCTAGCAAGCTGAGTCACACGTCTGTATCCATCTTCGGATATGACGGCAGCGCTCAAAGGCCTATCAGCAAAATCAGGTTCAAATTGCAAATTGGTGATCTTATTTCTGAAGTCACCGTGTATGCAATAAGGACCCCTTCATGCTATAATATCCTCCTTGGATGCCCCTGGATACATGAGAATGGTGTCGTCCCTTCAACTCTACATCAGTGCATCAAGTTCGTTGGCAACGACGGCTTGATACATCGAGTGTTTGCAGACAAAAAGCCCTTCAAAGGCAAGGATATCCATTTTGCAGATGATCAAATGTATAAAGATGGGAAAAAAGAAAAGGAGGAAGAAACAATTCACTTTGCCGACAATCTCCAAAAAAATAAATGCAAGGCTCCTCAGCAATCATCGGAAGTAAACAAACCTTCCACCAAACTCGAAGTAAGCAGTCAAGCCCCCTTCATGATATCTCTCGAGACATCAAAACCGTTGGTAATCACCACCAAAGCAAAGAAGACAAAACAAAAGGCTGGGGGCAAGTTCACCATCTTCTTTGTGTCTATTATGCATGACACAGACTCAAAATCAGAGCCAGAAGACGACACATCGTCTAGCCAAGCTGATACTCAGTGAGTTCAGCTTGCTCTCACTCCTTTGAAGACAGCTGCTGACGTAGAAGATCCTACGTCTGCTTTCTTCGTTATTCCGGCAACTTCGCCAGAAGAAAAAACAATCTTCTTCCACAGATTGGGAGTCTCTTCATCAAATTCTCCGCTTAAACCTTTCCAAAGCGAAGGTATGCCTTATCTATCTCTGTATAGTCCAATGGCATAAGCTATCATGAAGAAAATGGGCTACGATGCTCAAAATCCAACCGGTTTGGGAGGTGGCCATGGTATTCTAACACCATTGGAACCCACCCTGACCAAAAGTCAACAAAAAGATTGGAAAATCCACCTTCATAAAGGTAAATCTATATACGGGTTGGGGTATGATCCTACCACTCCTATGAGACAGTTGACACCATGGCTACAAAGTCGTTTTGCCGACGAAGCCTCAACATCTCGTGCCCATGAAGATATTGATCTCCCTAGATATCTCTTTGAGGAGTCACTCGTCAAGGATCCAAGAAGTTCCTCCAATTGGTATAATTTCTCTGACAATGAGGAGGAATTTCCGATGACACAGACACGCGATTTTCTGACCCAGAAGAACCATCTTCTCCAAAAGAAGTACCCTACTTCAACCCGTTCTAGCGGATGATTAGGACTATCTCATTGCAAGTCTTGAGAAGGGCACCGATCAAGAAGATCCATGGACAGAAGCAAACCCTAGGTCTAAAAATGCCTTTGGAACCTCTGAAGGTCTTGCTGAGTTGGAAGCCTCCGAAAATATTGTGGAGGAACCACTCTCAAACCTTCCGACAGAAGATCCTGTTCAAAAGATAGACTTGGGAACACTTGATAACCCACGCCCTGTATTCATAAGCAAGAATATTCAGGATGATGAGTTACCCGAGTATATCTCTTTTCTTCGTGAGTTCGTTGATTACTTTGCATGGTCTTATGCTGAAATGCCCGGCTTAGATCCCAAAAGTAGCATTCCACAAACTCAACTTGCAAAAAGAAATCAAGCCTGTCAAACAAGGCTAAAGAAGATTCCGTCCTGACGTGATGGACAAAATTGAGCAAAAAGTGCAGAAACTTAAAAACGTTGGCTTCATCTACGAGGAACAGCATCCTGAATGGTTGGCCAACATCGTCCCCGTGACAAAGAAAAATGGACAGATAAAGGTCTGTATCAACTATAGGGACTTGAATAATGCATGCCCTAAAGATGAATTCCCGCTCCCCATACCAGAGGTGATGATTGACAACACCTGTGGGTTTGAGCGAATGACATTCATGGATGGATTCTTTGGCTACAATCAGATAAAGATGCATACTGAAGATGAAAGACATACATCGTTTCGGACTCCATTTGGCGTGTATTGCTACACTGTCATGCCATTTGGTCTGAAAAATGCAGGTGCAACATATCAGAGGGCTATATTCCAAGATATGCAGCACAAAACAGTCGAATGCTATGTTGACGACCTCGCCATCAAAAGCAGAAGAAAAGAAGACCATCTCGACGATCTTCGAGAAGTCTTCCTCTGACTTCACAAACACAAATTGCGGATGAATCCACTAAAATGCTTCTTCGGTGTCTCATTGGGTAAGTTTCTCGGATTCATAGTACGGAAAGCTGGAATAGAACTTGACCCTACCAAAGTCAAGGCTATCCTGGAAATGCCATCTCCAAGGACCCTAAGAGAACTAAAAGGGCTTCAAGGAAGATTGGCATACATTCGACGGTTCATCTCCAATTTATCAGGGAAGTGCCGTCCATTCTCTCGCTTGATGAAGAAAGGTGTGGACTTTGTCTGGGATGCTGAATGTGAAACTGCATTTCAAGACATCAAAACATACCTCACTAAACCTCCAGTGTTGGCTGCCCTACAACTGGAAAACCATTCATCTTGTACACAAGAGCTCTCGACCACTCTTTGGGTGCTCTACTCGCACAAGAAAATGACGACGGAAAGGAGGCTGCTCTTTATTACCTTAGCCGCATGTTAGTAGGTGCAGAGCATCGCTACTCCCCAGTCGAAAAAGAATGCCTTGTAGTGATGTTTGCCGTACAAAAGCTGCGTCACTACCTGCTGTCCAATATAGTCTACCTGATTTCGAGGATCAACCTCTTAAAGGTCCTTGTCACAAAAGCAGGTTCTCTCAATGCTCGATTGACAAAATGGTCCATCCTTCTATCGCAGTTTGATATTAGGTATGTATTACAAAAAGAAATCAAAGGCCAGGCTCAGCAGACTTCCTCGTAGAGTACCCATTGCCTAAAGATTCTCCACTCATGGATGATCTCCCAGACGAATTTGTCTACAATGTGGAAACTTCCTTATCAAATGCTTCCTGGGACATGTACTTTGACGGCGCAACCAGGACAAATGAAAAAGGAAAGCAGATATCGGGAATTGGCATCCTCTTTGTCAGCCCCGACAAGTACATGATTCCACACACTTTTTCGCTACTGGAACCATGTTCAAACAATGCAGCTGAGTACCAAACCTTGATTGTAGGATTGGAACTCGCCCTCGAATCCGGCATCACCATACTGGAAGCTTTTGGAGACTCTCAACTGATCGTCAACCAAATGAATCAGAAATTTGAAGTCAGGAAGCCTGATCTGTTGCCTTACTATAACAAGGCGCAGTCGCTTCGACAAAAGTTCAACATCTGTCACATCACCCAGATTCTCAGAGGTGAAAACATCCGTGCAGATGCCCTGGCTGGACTCGCCGCATCAATGGCAATCCAAGAAGGGGAAAACATGCAAATCACAGTATGTCAAAGAAGGATTCTCCCTCCTCTTAACACACACCAAGCAGTTGCTGAATGCCACAAAGTGGTTGGAAGTCGGATGTCCATCTTCAAACCTCCGATCGGCAACTGGAGAGATCCGTTCATTGATTACACCATGTTCGGAATACTACCGAAGATCCAAAAGAGCGGGTAAGCATGCAAAGACGTGCCTCGAACTTTCATTTGGATATTCCTTCAAAAGCACTTTACAGAAAATCTTTCAACGGAGTACTTCTACGCTGCTTGTCACAACAAGAGGCTGAAGAAACTCTTAAAGAAGTGCATGCTGGTCTTTGTGGAGCCCATCAAGCTGGTCCTAAGCTCTACGATCAGATAAAAAGGCTAGGTTATTATTGGCCTACCATGGTAGCTGACGCAATGCGATTTGCGAAGCGTTGCCAACAATGCTAAACTCATGGAGATTATGTCCACATGCCTCCAGAATGGCTACATCCAACAACAATCTTATGGCCTTTCGAAGCTTGGGGTATGGACATCATAGGTCCTATCTCTCCCCCATCAAGCAAAGGTCACCGGTTCATCTTCGCTGCTACGGATTATTTCTCCAAGTGGTCAGAAGCATTTGCGCTTAGGAAAATGAAGACCTCATCAGTCCTTCAATTCTTGCGCACCAACATTATTTGTCGCTTCGGCATACCTAAAAGATTCGTCCATGATAACGGACCACAATTTCGGGATCACAGATTCTACAGGTTCCGCGACAAATACAAAATCCAAAGTTGTCCTTCGACTCTATATAATCCCGCAGCGAACGGACTAGCAGAAGCCTTCAACAAGACACTTTACAAAATTCTCAAGAAAATGGTCTCTAGTCACAAAAGAGACTGGGGCGACAAACTACCAGAAGCTTTGTGGGCCTATTGAACCACCGTTCGAGGACCGACCCATAGCACACCATTCTCCTTGGTCTATGGATGCGAAGCTGTTGTCCCTTTGGAAGTACAAATTCCTTCCTTAAGGGCATCTCTGCAAAATGACATGACGCAAGAAAGCAATGTCAAACTGAGACTCTAAGAGCTGGATAATTTCAATGAAAGACGGTTCGAAGCTCTACAAAGCATTGAGCTGTACCAAGCACGCATGGTAGAATCTTTCGACAAGAAGGTCAGGCAACGCGCCTACAAAAAGGCGACTTGGTTCTTGCAGTAAAAAGACCCGTACTCTTTGCCCACAATTCCAAAGGCAAATTCGAACCAAAATGGGAGGGACCCTTCGTCATCGACAAAGTCTTCTCCAACGGCGCATACGCTGTTCTAAACATGGAAGGAGACAGATATATGCTACCCATCAATGGCAAGTTCCTGAAGCGGTACTGCCCTTGAAGACCTCCTCAAATGGGTCAGAGCAATGCCAATACGGCCGAAGCCTATTTCCAGGTACTTGCTCGTCAAACCCATCATCTTTGAAATTTTCATCTTAATGTTGAAATTTCCAAAAAAAACTCTCAAAACAATGCTTACTTTCACCATTTCATTGTTCAAAAATCATCAAATCCAAAAATCCAAGTTTAGGAGCCTCTTCCCAGACTTGACCAAAATTTTCGATCCTTGAACCCAAAATTCTTGGTTTGAAACAAAAACCAGGACTCAGGAATTTCCACCCTAGTCCGCCTCGGCTTTTACAACCAAAATGGTTTTAAGTCAAAATTTACGACCCTCGTGTCTTTAAACAAAAAAATGGTTTTTTAGAAACCGCGAGGAAGCGATACTTAGTCGATACTCGCAAAACCCAAAAACCGAAAGGATACGAACCCCATTCGATACTTCCAAAACCCAAAAATCGGAAGGATGCGAACCCCATTCGATACTTTAAAAACCCAAAAATCATAAGGAAGCGAACCCCATTCGATACTTGCAAAACCTCAAATTTCAAAAAAAAATTATGGAGACGCAACGTTTCAGTTGATATCCACAACCCAAATTTCAAATGGTTCGAAAAAACCTCAGATCTCAAAAATCATGGGGAAGCGACATTTAGTCGATACCCATAAAACCAAAATCTTTGAAAAAAGCAGGGAAGCGACGCTTAGTCGATACTTGCACCCCAATCCCGCGAGGAAGCGAAATTCCATCGATACTCGCAAACCCAGCCCGCGAGGAAGCGACATTCCATCGATACTCGCAAACCAAATGAGAAAGGAAGCGACATTCCATCGATACTCGCAAACCAAATGAGAAAGGAAGCGACATTCCATCGATACTTGCAAGACCATTCAGCAGGGAGGTGACATTTGGTCGATACTTGCATTTTGAAAACCAAAACCCGCGCTATAAACGCCAAAATCGGCTATAAATGCCAAAAATCCGGCTATAAATGCCAAAAATTTGGCTATAAACGCCAAAATCGGCTATAAAAGCCAAAATCCGGCTATAAATGCCAAAATCGGCTTTCATGCCAACAAAACAAAACTTGGTTTTCAAAAAGTCTGGCTCCCATGCCAAAAAAAAAAAAAAAAAAAACAACAGTAAAACAAAATTCGGCTTCCATGCCATTCCAAAATTTTGGCTTCCATGCCTCAAAACAAAATTGGCTTTTATGCCACAAAACCCGGCTCTCATGCCAATTCGAACACTTCAGCTTTCATGCCATCTCAAAAAAAAAAAAAAAAAAACAACTTTGGCTTCCATGCCACAAACTTTGGCTCTCATGCCACAAACAAATTCTGGCTCTCATGCCGCAAACAAATTTTGGCTCTTACACCACAAAATTCGGCTTTCATGCCATCTCAAAAAAAAAAAAAAAAAAAAAGCTTTGGCTCCCATGCCACAAACCAAAAACTTTGGCTCTCATGCCACAAACAAAAAAACTTTGGCTCCATTGCCACAAACAAAATTTTGGGCTCCCATGCCACAAAACAAATTTTGGTTCTTACGCCACAAAATTCGGCTTTCATGCCATTCTAAAAATCGGTTTTTAAGCCATCAAAAACCAGGCTTTCGCCACAAAAATTGGCTTTCATGCTCAAAACAACCCTTTAATAAAAGATTTTCACAAAATGACAACCTTTTGATCAAATTTTGAAACAAACATTCCCATCAGCTTTTGCATAAATTTGTTTTCATAAAAAAATGATTTAAGTGAAAAGAAAGGGATACAAAAAATATAGTACCAAAAATGTTTATACATGGAGGTAGCAAAAAAAAAAGAAAAGAAACGGAGTTTGTTACAACTCAGGAGCTCAATCCAACATGGTTTTCAACCAAATATTCAACTCCTCAAGCAGACCCTTGGCCTTAGCTTCCAAAGTTTTCAGGCCACGCTTCTTCAAAATGTTCCCATAAAATTCGGCCGAACGCCGTGACCTAGAGGAAGTTCTTCCCAGACGACCTGCCACTACTCATACTCCTGAGTCTTCCTCCAGAAATTACTTTCAGCCTCATCAACCTGGCGAATGAGAGTCCCCTCCTTGTCACGAGCATCCACAATAGCGATCCATTTGGCAGCAGCTTCTTCCTCCAAAAGCTAAAGAGCTGCCTAGCCTCGACAACCTCCTTATCAAGGCGGTTCAGGTCTTGCTTTAGCCCCATGATGGCCACCTCGGTAACGTTCCTCTCGTGAACGAATTGCTTCCGAGTCCGAGTGATCTCAGTCAGCTCAGCTTTGACTTTGCTGGAAGGCCTCATAAACATCTCATCAAAGAAGTCACCATCTGGGAAAGCCTTGGTCTCAGTCCACTTGTTCCCTAAAGCAATGACTTCATCAACAAAACCCTTGGCGCTTGCAATGTCCAGACCGACTTCTTCGCTATCAGTAAGGATGTCCTGTACATGCTTGATCATGCCGAAACCAGCTTCCAAGTGACTTGAAGAGAGAGTCTCGACCCATGAGCTCAAAACACTCTTCAACACCTTCTTTGCATACTGAAGGTGCAGCCTAGACGAGGATTCGCCATGCTCCGGCGCCCAACTGCCCATGTCATGCCCCATTGGAAGAGTAATCAATAAACTCTTTCCAATCGAAGAAGCTGACTCATTGAAAGTAGAAGAAGCCCCTACTCCTGGATCGGCTGTAGGTATCCCCTGTTCTGGCTCTAAAGAAGACGGAGGAACTTCTCTTACTGCTTCACAATCTGTCAATAAAAGACAAAAAGGTATGAATATGATCTTGTCAAAAATCAATATCAAGATTAGTATTGCAAAATACCTTCTTCGACGACCCGGTGGAGTACTTTCTGCCTCTCTGAGCTCATCCGAAGCATCGTCAAATGCTGCATCCATGGATGGCTCGAAATCGTTAGAATCCTTTGGCAAGTCAGCCAACAAGAAAACAAAAGCTACATGTTGGCAAATGACAGCACAAACAAAAAGAAAAGAAAAGAAGCCAAAGCAATCATACCAGGTGAAGGTTCTGTAACCACTCCAGAGTCCCTGGGCTCTTCCTCAGATGCCACAACTGGATCTGTCATCGCCTCATTGGCCGAAGCCTCGGGCATCACCAAGTCATCGTCCTCTGCCAAAAGAAAGAAAGCAGCGGATCAAAACAAAAATCTCTTATAAGAGAAAAGAAGTGACAAAAGAAAGAAGGAGAATCATACCAGCTGTCTCCTCTTCTCTGCTCCTCTTCTCCAGAGGCTCGTCAGCATCCCCAGACACCTCCTCAGCAATGGTGAGAGGAACTTCCAGATCAGAAGGACTTTCATGCTGTCTCATATTACGACGCTGTCCTCTCTTCCTCTTGCTTCTGCGGGTCAGCCTGCTCGAAGATCCTGCCCCACTATCAACATCAGGCCTCTCACTAGAGTCCTCACTGGATGACCTACTTTTCTCAGTAGACTCCATGGAAGCTTTCGTGCGCTTTGCTTGCATCCAAGCATCGATCTCGGCCTCCTCCTCTTCCAGCTGTCTCAAGACCTCACCAGGGATCCCTTGTGCAGCTCCTGATCTGATGACGTCCTGCTCATTGAGAAAGCCTATCTTGTGCTTCTGACTAGAAAGGAAGGCCAAAACTTCCTCTCGATAGACACCATCTAATCTGCCAAGACCCTTCAAAGGAGACTGCTTGACATCAAGCTCCTTCTTGGAAAGTCCCCGGTACACTGAGAAGCTCTCCACGAACCACTTCGTGAAGCCAGCAGTCCGGAAAGTGGGCATTTCAGGATAGGAAATCATGGCTGTAGTGTCCTCAGCATTGTAAAAAACCCATGCATTCCTCCCATCCTATAAACCTCCAAAACGCTTCACCATGCTCGAAGGCGCTCCAACAACGCCTTGAGAGAAGCCAAGCTGCAATGCAAAACGTGAAGGGACATACGGCTGGATATCGATGAAAAGGTGTCTGCGGTACACCATCATACCAACCCGTATGTTGAAAAGCCATCTCTTATCTACGTTTGTCAAAGCATAATGTCTTCCCGACCCTGCCCTGGTCGAATCACGGGAGACACCAAAGTCAAAAGCCTTCTTCCGCAAACCCAGAGAAAGCTTCACTGAAGACTGCCCAATCTCGACGTCCCTGAACCGTCGGAACCTCAAACGGGCAGACAAAAGAGATTCGGAAACGGCCGTCCCTCTAGCCAAACGAATCATAAAAGGATCTTCGTCCTGCGCAACTCCTAACTGGTCGAAGCTAGGACAGTGGTATACATACCACGAATAGAAGATATGGGCTGGAAATACCCTGTTCATAGGGAGCCCAAGCCGAACCAAAAAAGCAGCAGCCTGCAGTTCGGTACACAAGTACGAGTAAAGAGCAGGCACCAAAGCCAGCCACTCTCCGAATGCCATCTGATAAGCCGGAAAAATACAGTGTGGCCTGATGTGCGTTCCATCTCCTCCAGCAAAAATAGCCTCACCCAGCCAATAAGTGGGTAAACAGCGAGATCTCTCCGCAATGCAACGTCAGGACAAATGGCGTTTGTACTTGCGAAGAATTTCATCAAATCTTCTCACATGGCGGAAATCTTTTTCAAACTTGAGGCTTTAGCCCTAGCATCCTGGGCCATGCCATCAAAAGACTCCCCGCCATAAAAAAAGTTGGAGCTGTAACTCCTCCAACTGCTGCACCTGACTTTCGAGCCCTCCTTCTCCTTCAAAAAATCATAGAAGGCGACGAGCTGAAAGTATAGAAGCCTGAACTCCTCAGACTGCTCCTCAAGGACGCTGTCGATAGGCACAAACTCCTCATAGAGTTTGCTGAGGATAGACAACCCGGTGATGGCGCTCAATTCCTTCAAAGAAAAACCAATCTCACGATTCGTCACAATGAAGGTGTTGGTTTGTGGAAGGAATGACTCCAGCATGGCCATGAAAGCCTCATCGGAGAAAACAACGGTTTGCCGAAAAGCGCGAACCGCATCAAAAATCTCAACCTCCCGCAGAATGGCCTCACCAATCTTCAGGGTGTGATCAGTCCATGATTCCCAGCTCGAGTCAACACTGAAACGGCCACGAAGTCGAAAAGGCTTCACCCAATTGCTGCCGTCACCCCGAAAAATGCCAATGCCCTCCGGTCTCAAATCGACCGACGGATGATCAGAACCTTGGTAGCCACTGGCTGGCATCAACATATCTATACGGATAGGCGACTTCTCTACAAAATCGGAAGGGCCGCAAACAAAAACCCCGGTCTTGATCACACTGGTCCTCTTCACCCAGCTCGGAGGATCTTCCCTCTTAGGGCACGTGAGAGAAAGGTTCATGATCGAGAATGTCCGATCGAAGGTCGACCGGGTAGAAATAGTTCTCTCCTCACCATCTCTTGTGTAAGAGAACTGAAAACATCTCCTTTGGTATGTCAAGTCGTCGGGGACTGCATCACCGAAGAAGAATGTAGGCTTGGGCACAATGCTCTGATCGTTCGTGACCCAAGGAAGGCTGCTTACCATAATCTTGTAAAATTCCTCATCTTTGAGAGGGATCAATCGCTGTCTCATCTCATCACGATTTAGGGAATCGCACTCTTCCAAGTTCTTCTCAACAAACTGGACCTTCTCCCAGGCCTGCTGAACGGCCGCATTAGAAGATCTGGCAGACCGGCGAGGTGCGTCAGCAACAGGACCCTTACCCTTGTTCGTTCTGGAAAAACTGCCTGCAAAGAAAGGAAAAACAAAGATCAATCATCATCAAAATGACAGAATTTTGCTAAAAAAATTCTAGCGAAATTTTGACATGGTTCCGGGGCAATTCCGAAGAAAAGGAAAACACCCCGAAAAACACAGGAAGCTTGAAGATGAGCTCAACACTGCTGCAAGCTCATAGTCAGTCGAAGATTCTCAAAGAAGGCTCGAACTCAAACATTGCTGCGAGAACAAACCAATCTCATCAAATCTCCACAAAATTGGAAAAGGGCTCAACATTGCTGCGAGCTCCAAAATCCAAAACTTGCAAAGCTCCTCAAAATCCAGCAAGACCAAGAAAGGGCTCAACATCGCTACGAGCTCCAAATCCCAATACTTGCAAAAGATTTTCAGATATGGATCATCATGCTTCCAAGTCAATTTACTAAATATCATGCATCAAAGAAAATCATCATGCATTAGATGCGAGGAAAACCTTGACCAAAGTTTGACCAATTCCAACCCAACTTGGTCAAAACCAATCAAACTTTGTCCAAGTCAAAAATTATGTTGACTTGACCTAGAGACTCTAGCCTTCTATCTTGATACATCAAAAAAAAAAAATGCATGAACACCTTGAAATTGTACAAACCTCATTATCATGGTGAGCAAAAAAAAAAAAAAAAAAAAAAAAAAAGAGAAAGAAAAGAGAAAAGAGAGAAAATCTCTTCAAAAAAAAATTTTTTTTTTGGCCCACTGCCACGTGGCAGTACGGACAGGTCCCAGCCAAGAAGAAAAGAAAAAAAAAACGCTGAAAAAAAAGGAAAAAAATGGTGAATAAAAAAGAGAAATCATCGTGAAAAAAAAAGAGAAAAAGAAAAAACGGTGAAGAAAAAGAGAGAAAAAAACAATCACCGTGAAAAAAAAACACGGAAAAAAAGACCCGTGAGAAAAAAAAATGAGAAAAAGAAAAGAAAAAGAAAGAGAGAAGGAAACACGAAAAAAAAGAGGAAAAAAAAAACGTGCTTGAAAAAAAAAAGAGAAAAAAAAGAGAGAAGAAAAAAAAAAAGAGTAAAGAAAGAAAGAAACTACTACTTCTACAATGGACATTTCTTGTGGAGGAAGAAAACTTACTTGAAGCCATGGAGAAGAAGGACAAAAGCCTTGAAGATCCTTGAGGTCAAAGAAAAACTCTTGAAGCACTCGAAGCACTCTTGAAGATTCTTACAAAAAGGAAGCAATGGAGCCAAAGATCCAACCCCTCTTGCTTTTATAGAAGAGAGCAAATCAAAAGAGGAAACAAGGAGAAAAGAAAGGAGGTAAGTGCTAAAATTTAGCTACTTTCCCAAAAGAAAGATACTTTGAGAAAATCTCTCCCAAAAACAAGGAGATTCTCTCCAAGTAAGGATATTTTTAGATATCCTCTATACAAAAAAGATATTTTTAGATATTCTCTACAAAATGACACCATATGAGATCTAGGCCATCTCCAAAGTCTTAGGTCTCATGGGTTAGCCCACATGAGCCAGGTTTGACCACCTAGGCACTAAAAGTGGCTTTTAGTCAAAACATCCCTCTTACCAAGAGCATGCAAAAAAAAAAAAAAAAAAAAAAAAAAAAAAAATGGTTCCATGCCTCTTTTGAGTTGATTGGACCATTCAAAAAAAAAAAAAAAAAAAAGAAGAAGAAGAAAGTCTCATGAGTTTCTAAAAACCAAACCATCCAGTCTCATGAACCAAATTAAGCCAAAATATTGAAATTGACAATCCACAAAAAACCAAACCCTGGTCCCCTAGCTCACCACATACAGCTTGTTAGGTCACAAGACCAAAACCAAACCAAAACCAAAACAAAAAACCAAATCTAACCCCCCGACTTGCCACACACAGCTTGTTGGGGTCACAAGGTCAAAATCAAAAATCAAACCCCGACCCCCTAACCTGCCACATACAGCTTGTTGGGTCACAAGGTCAAAAACCAAAATCCCAAAACCCAAAAATCCAAATCCCTCATGTCATTTTCAAAACTTTGCCTTGAGATGGTACGTGATCCCTCTCACTACCATAAAATTCCCCCGGAAACTCAAAGGGCATTCTAAAAAAAAAAAAAAAAAAAAAAAAAAAAAGCTCAAGACTCTTGGTCAAGTCAGAAGCTCTCCTTCAAGTTTCTCTTCGAGGCACATCGACTCCAAAAGCTACCTGTTGCTGTACCTCGAGGGGGCATTTGTTGACACAAAAAAAGTCACTATGTCTCCCTAACATCAAGAAGCCACATGAAGCTGCATCATACTACAAACAGGCAAGGCTACTTCAAGCATCAGATATTGTCGGAATCAAACAAAAACTGCAAGATCCTTCAAGACAGCCAAAAGAGGGTTACACCTGAAGTTTCGGGCCATTCCGACATCGTTTGGCCTAACTTCACTTCTCCGTCAGCTAAATAAACGCTCCTGGTGGCAACAACATTGAAGACATCAAAACTTCGATCAGAGCCTACGAATGGCTCCAAAATACCTCCAAAACGCTCTTTGTCAAATTTCAAGTCAAACTGACAACGTTTGACCCTCCATAAACACTCGAGCAGCAAAATTAAGCATCCCGGCGGCAAAAACTACCGAGGCCATTACTCATCAAACAAAGCATATGAGTGGTTTCAACATGCTTCCAAAGGGCTGCACGTCGAATTTCAGGTCATTCCGACAACGTTTGACTAGATTTCGACGCTCCGAAAGAAAATTAAGCCTACCGGCGGCGGAGCACCTCGGGACCATGACATCCAAATCGGAGCTAATGGATCACCTCTACATGACTCCAATAGGCTCCCTGTCAAATTTCAGGGCAATCAGACATCGGTTGAACGCATATCAAAGCTCGGCATCTTCCTTGCAGCAAAATCAAGTCAAGCATCGATGGGACCCCAAACGACTTCAAAACTAAAAAAAAAAAGCCCATGGTTGGTCCTATTTACTGATCAAAAAGCTTCACCTCAATTTTCAGGTCATTCCGAAATTGTTTGACCTAGTTTCGGGAGTTCCTGCCTCTGTGATTTTCTGAAAATCCAATCTTTTATGCTTGAAAACTACTGATCTTCGCCAACATCTCGGATCCGCCGTCAAGAGCATGAAATCATCAATGATCGCTCCAAGATTGCCAACCTGTTGACCAAGAAAGTACACTTTCTGTCGACCGATCAAGAAATCGACAAGACAGATGTTACGGGCCCACCAACATCAATCAATGTCTGAAATTGCATCGCAATCCGACATCAAATAGCATGGGGATCCATTGGCGATCATCACAAGAAGAATCCCAAAGGACGCAACGTGGCCCACGACTCTTCACATGCCCCGGCGACCACTTAATGCTGTTAATTGGCCCGTTTATGACTACTTAACGCAGTCATTAACTCATTATTTTGGACGGCCCAATCAGATTCAAGCATACGGGAGTTACAAGTCCAAGCAATCATGGCATTAAAACCATGAAACTCCCCTCATCATGAGATTAAAGGCGATTAAATGCCCATTATCCTCCATCGACCAATCACAAACCAAGAAAAAGGAGTTATAAAATCAAGAAATAAAAACTTGTAACTCCTCCCATCCTGAAGCATCAATGCCATCAATTCTCTCATCATGGTCATCAATGCCCATAAAACACCTCATGGCTACCAAGAACCTATAAAAGGAGATCCATTTCCAAGAGAGGCATATACGCATCTACACAAAGACTTGAAACTTGAAACTTTGAATCCTTACATCCGACGAAGTCCTGATGCAAGAAACACCACAAGGTGATCAAAGTCCCTTGGGGGGCCACCCCCCCAAGGTCCCCTTCTTCTACAACATGGCCTGAACGCGGCTTTTCAGCCCGTTTACTAGGTTTTTTTATTGGATATAGGACCTCCCTTTGGTCCTTATCCTCTTAAAAACTAAGGTTGGAGCCAAGTCGAAGAATCGAAGCATCAAGAGCTCTCATTTGAAGGACGATGGAGAAGTCCATACATGACTTGCGACTGTCGATCTGAACGTGTCCCCACAATCTCCTGAGAAGTTAGATCAATTTTCTTTCTTTTTTATTGGATTTTGTATTTTTTAAAGAGATAAACAAAAATCACAATTCTTGTCTTTTATATTCGATAAGATTTGTAAATCGCCTTTCACGGCAAACAAATCACTTTTCACGGCAAACAAAAAAGAAAAAAAAAAATGCCTCCTATGGCATTCTCAAAAACAAACTTGTCTCTTTTCTTAAATATTTATGCAATTTGAAAAGTTAGAAAGAAAGATCGATTTCCTTTCTACTTGTGAAGGTGAATCTCCAGATCATCACCATTCCAAATTCCAAGTAGAATAGTAAATCTGGCATACCCGTACAAAAATGTTGATACCCACGTTTTTCCTCCTCCGCCGAGACCCAGGCAGCCCCTGGGGTGGAAGGAGAGGACGAAAAACCAGGGTCCATCACCATGTATTTGATGGGCCTTGGTATGGATCCAATGATTGGACTTGGACCTGGACTGTGTTCCATGGATTGAACTAGTACTTGGACCTCTTAGGGAACTTAATAGGACCTTGCTCACGCAAGGCAAAGACTAGACAGACACATACTTATATTGTTTCCTTGAGTTAGCATGAACATTCACTCAGTTGTTCTAAGCTCAGCCTGCTGACTAATTGCCACAGGTAGGAGCTCTTGGTGAGTCATGAGTGTTGAGTACTGAGTCTTGAGTGGGCTATTGTGATGAGCTATGTTTTAGACAGATGGTGTGATACCGGGTCCGTTCTTATGAGTGATGAGTGAGGAGAGGCATGAGTGATATTTTGCGGGGCTTATCATTCCCCAGCATTGGTTACCCCTTTTCCCCACCGTGATTGTGTTCAGTATGGGAGGGCCGTGTCATAATATCCCGCGATATTCTAGCTTGTGTGAATGTGTCACACCCCCGGACCGAGGACCTGATATTTAAGTCCTTAATCCGGGGAACGCAGCGCGACGAGCCAGAAAATTCCGCCCGCACGCGCTAACTATTTTCCCACAGGATTCCGCGGTGAGGATCCCAGACGGTCCATCACAACCAATTAATTAATTTCACAATAAATAATGATATACTGAAGCATGTAGCAAAATAAAAAAATCAAATGTAACATGAGATAAGTGCACAAACTTGGTATCAAAAGAGAAATATATACATAGTACAACCCAAAGTTAATTAAAGTTGTGATGATCACAAAAGTATATTTCAATTATAAAATCCAACATGGCCAACAAAGGCCATAAACAAACTCCCAAAATAAAAGTCACTCCCCAAAAGATATTATCGAAACTCCAGGCTCAACATGACGTCTAAATGACATCATTTGACTGCCACTCGTGTTCCACCGAAGGCCCTACTGTCTCTTCCGCACACTCCATCTCAAAGGCTGCGGGTCCGACATCTGACACCAAACAGAAAAGTATCAGACACGACGGTCTGGCAGGTGAATAATACAGATAAGATATGCAAGTTTTATAGATGCCATATTTAAAATCATCATAATGCAATTGAGATGAAACATATATAAAGAATAAAGCAAATAAACCATTTTTGTACAATTAAAAGAATTTCATATTTAAAATATTTCAAACTGATTGACAAATAATCAAAATATTGGCAAACCACATTTACCTATATTCTCCTATTACCGAAGTAACAAGAGCACACAAACAGAAACCGTTGCCATATAAAATGGCCGGGACAGATAACAGTTGCTATATGAAATGGCCGGAACAGATAACCGTCGCCATACGAGATGGCTGGAACAGATAACCGTCGCCATACGAGATGGCCGGAGCAGACAGAAACCGTTGCCGTGGCCGGAGCAAACAGACAAAGTCCAAACTGCAGTTAGCAAATTATAATTTTTAGGATCCTAAGTCGGGTGATCAATCCGACAAAGTGACCCAAGCTTAGTGGTGCCGATTCAAATCCAAAACAATACAATTCAAATTACTAATTAATCATCATTGGTGTCTCCATGTCGGTTTATGAGTGAAGAAGTTGGTGTCTCTGATGGTTTTCCAACATTTGAGGGCATAAAGTGTATATAGAGACTTAAAGAAAATCCCTAGGTAATTTAATTTCTAAACTTTCTCCATGGGTTTTATTCAAACGAAGTGATTCAGGCTCAATTCTTAATTCCCAATGATTAATAAGTCATTAGGAAATTTTTACACTCGAATCAGGCTCAAAATTACCCAACAGGGCCTTAAAAATGCAACAAAAGATATCTGGGCCAGAACCCAGGCCCGTTCAAGCAGGCCCAGCTCGCTCGCTCGAGCGGGCTGTCACAGCAGCCAGGCCCTCTAGGCTCGCTCGAGCGGGCACAGCTGCTGCTGCCCCATTCCTGCAACACGTTAGTGCATAATTTCTGCTTCTTCTTCCAACATTTCCCCCTTTCTTTTACATGTCCACTATTCCTTCTACACATTCTGAGCTCCTTTTAACAACTAACCGCATACATTCATTCACTACTATCAAAATCTCATTCCAAGTTCTATCACAAAAACCAAATTCTAAAACTGAATATAACACAAAAATGCAGGAAACTGAGAGAGACATTATTCAACATTGTAAACAGCATACAACCATAATTTCATATACTATAAGAGCCATAAATCCCTGCACGAAATTATAAGAGAACTGATCCAAAATCCATGATAAACACAGCCCTTTCAAAACAAGAAAACAATCTACTAACACATCAAACTTACATATATATATATATATATATATATATATAAAAGAAAACCATTTCATTGCATGCATTACCAATCTAATTTATTCACTTGCCTTGAATCAAAATGGGTCCTAAATCACTCCCAGAAATCCTCTAACCTAGCAAACTTCCAAGCTACAGAAAACCCATAAAAAAATCCATCTCAAGAACTCCATATTTTGAAAAGAGAAGGAGCTCTCAAAGAACCCCCTTGCATGCATGAAGAAGAGCTTCCAAAGGGTGTGAAAAACCCATATCTAAAAGGAGAAATAAAACCTTACCTATAGGTATAAAAACCAGAGACAAAAGCTTGAAAAATGAAGTTGATTTCAGGAGGAATTTTACACAAATGACGTCTTTGGGTTGCTCATGTGAGATGGGGAAGATGAGGGTGAAATCAGATTTTCATCTTGGGCTTGATTTCATGGACATGTAGATGTGAGAAGGAGGGGGAGGAAACTAGTTTTCTTCAGGCTGTTGCAGGAAATGAAATGAAGAAGGGAAGAAGATGACCCAAACGTGAGTTGGGTTTTAAAAGAGTGAGTTGTGGGCCCCAATGGCCCTAAAACTTTAAGGCCTTAAAACTCCTATTTGTGGGTCCCGAATGAAATCGACGAAGAAGAGAAAAATGATCGTTGAAAAACCTAGTTTTCAAAAAGTATATTTTCCTTATGATTTTCAAATTCCAAAATTTATGCATAGATTTAGTGTAAAAAGACGAATTTGCCCCTTTTTCTCGAAAAATGCGATTTTTGGATTTCAAATGCAAACGGAACAAACATGAAAGTCGCTGGGATCAAAATAAAAAATTCAAAAATATCGAAATCCATATTTTTCAAAAATAAAATAAATCAAATTCCCATACTAATACGCGTCACACGGGCCACCACGGGCCCGGTTAAACCAGACTCAACGCGCTCAAAATTCCCCAAAGCTATTCAAAATTCTAATCTAATTAAAAAATCTAAGCTAATCGTTCTCTAATCCCACTTAGAGACTAATTACAGTTAAAAATAATAATAAAATATACTAAACCTGGGTCGGGGCCTGACATCCTCCACTCCTTAAGACATTTGGTCCTCCAAATGATTACTAACCTCTGGTAGCAAGTGCGGGTACTTCTTCTGAACCTCATCACGCAACTTCCAAGTAGCTTCTTCCGGTTCATGATTCTCTCAAAGCACTTTTACTCGGTGAATTATTCCGTTCCTTAATTCTTGCTCTTTCATGTCAATGATTTTGACTGGTTTCTCAATATAAGTGGCATCTTCCCGAATCTCTAATGGCTCGTGTCTTAGCACATGTGAAGGGTCTAAAACATATTTCTTTAACATCGATACATGAAACACATTGTGCACACCCGAAAGTTTTGGCGGTATGGCGAGTCTGTAAGCTACTTCACCAATACGACTGAGGATCTCATACGGTCCAATGAATCTTCTTGACAATTTTCCTTTTTGACCGAACCTCAATGTCCCTTTGATCGGTGACACTTTCAAAAATATTTTATCCCCTACTTGAAACTGTAGGCCTTTCCTTCGAACATCTGCATAACTTTTCTGTCGGCTTATCGCTGTCTTCAAACGTTCATGAATGAGTTTAACTTTCTCATTGGTTTCACCAATTAATGTTGGTCCATGGAAGCTGCGTTCTCCGACCTCTTCCCAACACACTAGAGTTCTGCATCTCCTTCCATATAATGCTTCGAAAGGTGCCATCCCTATACTCGAGTGGTAACTGTTGTTATATGTGAATTCGCAAAGAGGTAGACTTTTGTCCCACTGAGTTTTGAAGTCAAGCACACATGCCCTAAGCACGTCCTCCAATGTCTAGATGGTCCTTTCTGATTGTCCATCTGTCTGTGGGTGATACGTCGTGCTGAATTGAAGTTTTGTACCCATAGATTCATGCAGAGTCTTCTAGAATCTTGAGACAAATTTGCTATCTCTGTCTAATGTGATGGAGACTGGCTGGCCATGTCGGCTGACGATCTCGTCAACAAACGTTTGTGTCAGTGATAACATTTGCATCTTCTTTCCCGTCTTCAACGGAATGAAACGTGCAGACTTCGTCAGTCAGTCAACTATAACCCATATGGCATTGTTTCCTCTGCTAGTCGTTGGTAAACCTGAGATAAAATCCATTGTAAGATGTTTCCATTCCATTGTGGAATCTCTAATGGCTGAAAAAGACCTGCTGGTTTCTGATGTTCTGCCTTAATCAACTGGCAAGTCATGCATCGGGACACAAATACTGCAATTTCTCTCTTCATATGATTCCACCAGAATCTGCTCTTCAAATTATGGTACATCTTTGTACTCCCCGGGTGCATAGAATGCTCGGTGCTATGGGCTTCAACCATGAATTCATTTCTTAAGTCATAAATATTCGGAACATACAATCGGTCACGGAAGTACAATACTCCATCCACGATTCTGAAATCTGGGCGATCTGAAATGTGCTCCATAATTTTCGCTAAGTATGGATCCTGTAGTTGAGTCTCCTTGATTTTCTGAATGAAAGTATGCTCAGACACTGACATGTTTGCTAGCATAACACCTTGTCTCAACGGTTGAAATTCAACTCCCAATTCTTCGAATTGTTGGAGTATACCCATTCCTCGCAAACTAGCCATGCTCCCAGACTTTCTGCTCAATTCGTCTGCCATAACATTTACTTTTCCTGGATGGTATCTGATTGGAGAGTCGTAGTCTTTGATATACTCCATCCATCTTCTCTACCTCATGTTCAATTCCTTTTGGGAGAACAAATACTGGAGACTACGATGATCCGTGTGAACTTCAAAATTTTCTCCATACAAATAGTGTCTCCACATTTTCAGTGCAAATACAACTGCTACCAATTCTAAGTCATGCGTCCCATAATTCTACTTGTGCTCCTTTAGCTGCCTTGAGCCATACGCTATGAGTTTGCCATCTTGCATTAACACACATCCAAGTCCCACGGTCGAAGCATCTGTATAAACTACAAAATTGCCTCTACCTGAAGATAAGGTGAGAACTGGAGCTGTGATTAACCTCTTTTTTAATTCTTCAAAACTTACTTCACACTGTTCAGTCTACACGAATGGCACATTCTTCCGGGTTAGTTTGGTCAAAGGTGTTGCAATAGATGAAAAATCCCTGCACAAACCTTCTGTAGGAGCCCGCTAAACCTAGAAAACTCCTGATTTCGGTTACATTTTTTGGCCTCTCCCAATTGATGATTGCTTCTATCTTTACCGGATCAATTGCTAAACCTTCTTTGGAAATGATATGACCAAGGAAAGAAATTTGTGTCAGCCCAAAGTCACATTTTTCAAGCTTTGCATACAACTAGTTGTCCTTTAACAACTGCAGCGATGTCCTCAGGTGCTGCTCATGCTCTTCTCTAGACTTGGAGTATACTAGTATGTCATCAATGAAGACAACGGTGAACTGGTCTAAGTAAAGTGCAAAGATCTTGTTCATTAGAGCCATGAACACTGCTGGTGCATTTGTCAGTCGAAAGGGCATTACTAAAAATTCATAGTGCCCGTATCTTGTCCGAAAGGTTATCTTCGGTACATCCGATTCTTTTACGTTTAGCTAATAATATCCGGACCTCAACTCTATCTTAAAAAAATACTCTGCTCTTTGCAATTGATCAAATAGCTGATCTATTCTTGGCAATGGGTACTTGTTCTTAATGGTTACTTGATTCAGTTTTCTGTAATCTATGCACATTCTTAAGCTTTCATCTTTCTTCTTGACAAACAACACCGGAGCTCCCCACGGTGATATGCTTGGTCTGATAAAAACTTTCTTCAATAACTCTTGCAACCATAATTTCTGTACGGTGTAATGGAAATAGGAGTTTTTCCGGGCATAAGCTCTATGATGAACTCCACTTCCCTGACTGGTGGCAATCCTGGAATTTCTTCCGGGAATACATCTGGAAATTCGCACACTACGGGGATTTGCTCCACCCCTTGGGACTGTTTGTCCTTTGTGACGAATGCTATGAATCCCTCGCATCCACTTCTCAATAATTTAACTGCTGACAATGCTGAAATAACACCAACCTGTAAAACTCTTTTCTCTCCATGAAATTCCACCCTTGGTGTTGCTCCATCCAACTTGAAGGAAATAATTTTGTTAAAACAATCCATACTAGCATGATGTCTAGACAACCAATCCATCCCCAAAATGACATCGAAGTCATGCATGTCTGACAAGATAAGGTCTGCTGGGAATGTGATATCACCTATCTTAAATGTATAACTATGGTAAAATGTAGTACACACGACTTGTTTTCCTACTGGTGTTGTGACAGTTAGAATAAAATCTAGTTCGCTAAGAGGCACATCAATCAATTTAGCAAACTTGGGAGATAGAAATGAATGTGTGGATCCAGGATCAAAAAATACTTTAGCTTCTATTCCACAAACAAAAAGTATACCTTCAACTACATTGCCCGCTGCATCTGCATCCACTTGATTCAGATGATATGCGCGTCCCCGCTGTTGAAGTCTGTTTCGGTTCTGATTCTGTCTCCCTCGTTGCGCATTCCTATTTTGCTGAGGTGGATGGACGTTTTGGTTCTGAGGTTGTTGGCGGGGTTGCCATTGTTGGTTCTGTTGCTATGGTTGCCTGGGTTGGTTTTGAGCTGCTTGTTGATTCTGCTGAGGTGGCCTGTGTTGGGATTGGTGTATGCCCTAAAGCCCACTAGCTACATTTTTCTCTCTGTTACTGGATATTTATTGGTTATATATATTGATATGATTCTTTCTCTATAAACATGTGTATATGTATGGTTGTGTGTAAGGCCCATTGTTTTCTAATAATTGAATCAGGTGTGAAGTGGCTTCACACAGATAGGTCTGATTCATGGATATTGGAAACAACAGATTAGTTCATAACTGAAAGATGGAGTTGGGCACTTCATCTTGGTATAAGTTATAATGAGATACTCTCCTATATAGGGTGACATACCTAAGTCACGGGAGGGCTTTCCCGGATCTATCTCATTAGTGCATGTGTCATGCATTGAACAGGACCATTATAGGTGTGATCTCTAAAATAGTACTATCACAGAGAGAGATCAAATCACCTCATGCTACTAAGTGACCGGTGCTCTTAATCTTGAGCATTTGTGGATGAACTGACGAATTCAAGTTCTTGTGCTTTAGTTCACTATGGGTGAGATTCTTTTCTTGGGTCAACAGCTCTGTGAGTTAGGTACTCGGGCTTGATCAGTTGGGACATGCAAATGCAATATAGAATCTATGCCATCTACTGATGGATTGATCGTCCCCTTAGAATTATCTGATTGATCATCAAAATCTAAGATCTTAGTATATGGATGTTCCATATTGATATTGAACTTGTGGGTCGCTCCCTGGATCAAGAGAATAATATCAGGATGATGATTAAGTCAAGGATATGAAGTTCTAATGTTTAAGATTTAATCGAGAAGGTTGATAGTACATCGGATAACCTAACTCGATTGAGGATGTTACATAGAGGGGCATTTAGGTCATTGCACATAGTAGGTCGGAGACAACAGTCAATTTATGACTTGCTTATTTCATACTTAATATTTGTCCCTGGAGTGCAACCATAACTCTCTAGTGGAATGAGTTAAGGTTAAAATGGTCTTAATGTTGCTATGGGTTTAGCATGGACATTTTGGTCATTTTGGGAGCCAAGGGCAAATATGTCTTTTGGTCCATTCTCTAGTCACTTTCCTATATTGGCATGGTTTCCTAATATGATTAGGAGATGAGGTTGAATTATTTTATGGAAAAATAATTTTGAATTTAAATTCAAATAGGCCTTGATGGCATACATGAATTTAATTCTAGACAAATTATGGACATGTGGGCCATAGTGTGGGCCATAGCATGTGGGACGTCCAACATAGGGATTTCTTAGTGTGGGGTCTCCAACTTTGAGTAGGTCTCTCTACTTGGAAGGTTGGACTCCTCCTTGGATAAGTATTCCTATAATAGAGTTTCCCTTAGAAACTTAAATTAGTAATTGTTGCACAACTAGGATTACTAATTGCTAAGTTTAATGGATATTCATCATAGTTTCCTTTTCTAATTTGGATTGTTTCTAAGAGGAAATTAATCTTAGGATTGAGCTTTCCTTTTAGGACTTCTAAGAGAATTAGTAGGAGAGACTTAATGGGAAAGGATTCCTTGCAATCTTCATAAAAGGAGGAAGCTTCCCTTGGGCGTGAATCACCTTAAAACACAAGAACAAAGCCCAAAACGTGCAGCCCTTGTTTCTCTTCTTTCTTGAGGAGATTTCCATCACATATTATTCTAGAAACTCATCTCAAAACCTAGATTAAGGTTCCACCACCTTAGCCAATCAGATTTGGAAGTGAGATAGAGGAGAAGATTAGAAGAAGAATAATTCCTGCAGAAATTCCTGCAGCATAGTAGCTGATTGCAGACCTGATCTTGTCCCTTTTGCATCAGATTTTCAGAGGTTTAAGCTTGCAAATCTTTGAGGTAATAGTCTTCTATAATCTCCTTTTAATTAGACACATGTTAATTATGATTTCATGGAGTTCCTACGCGATTCTTTATGGCTGATTTCCGCTGCATAGTGCAGAAATCAGATTTTTTAAAATCTGTCATGCTTTGTATCAGCCATAGTTGTCTCTATATGAGAAGTTTCAGATCTGAATCGCGGTTTCCTTCAGTGGTATCAGAGCCACTCCATGCGAAATCATGATCCCATGATGTGATTTATTAATCCTAGATTAGAAGGGGCATGGTGGCACCCTGCTGAAATTTATTTCAGATTTGTATTAGTGCTGTATTTTTGTATGCTGGTCATGTTTGGATGGCTGGAATTAATTTTTCCAGATCTGAATCATGTTGTACATTATGCACTAACCTATTTGGTTGCAGCCATAATTAGCATCCTTGATGGTTCGCATGTATGTTATGTGGATTTGGATGTTTGTTTTATTAGTTGGAAAGTGTACGATTGCGCGGTTAGCGATCATAGGAAGTTGTAAAGTTTTCTTAATTTTATTCCAACTAGTCTTGATGTAAGCTTTTTTGAAAAGCATAGGAATCTCCAATGTAATTTTTGTTTTGTTTTTCATGGGTTTGCTTGTATAAATTTATTTATGGACACAAGCATGAAAAGGAAAGTTTCAAGACAAGAAGGTTGCAAGAAATTGGAATCCTTGGAGATGAAGGAGTCAAGACTTCTAGATGCATGAGGAGTCCTAATTCGATTAGGATTTGAAATCCTAAGGACAGGGAGCCATCAAGGATTGCATACTTTTATTTGCTTTTATATATGGAATGCATGGTTGAATGCTTTATATAATTGCTATAATTGTCACCTAGAAACATGGCCACCATTAGAATCTAAAAATGCCATCTTTCTAAAATTAGTATGTTTTTGTTTGGTCAATTGGTTTTAAACGGAACTTAGACCAGCACCTTCTAATTGTCTAAGGTTTAAAATTGGATAGGGTTGGCACCCTTTGTTTCCAACATAGACTAAACTCAAAATCTAATTAGATGCTACCTAAGGGTTCCCCAAAACCCTAATTAGGTTTTTTATTTTATTAAGGGTTTTTCTCAAATGTTTTAATGCAAAGGTTATTTACTTTCAAGATGACTTGAGTCATTGAGTCATGAATTTAATTAACCAAGTTTGCTAGTTTTAAAAAGAGCTTTTGAGAAAACGAAGTAAAGATCAAAGGAAAGTTTATAAACCCTAGTGATAAATTATCAAGTGGGAGAGGGGTTTAGGAAAAACCCCACGACTTTCCATTCTCGGTTCATATTAATCTCATTAGAAGTGTTAGTGGGAGCGGCCATCCCTTCGGTGGAGTTCTTTACTAAAGACCACTTCGATGGGTTAGTGAGTGAACTAAAGTGAATATTCGTAATGAGGTGTTAGTAGGAGCGGCCATCCCTTCGGTGGAGTTCTTTACTAAAGATCACTTCTATAGAATGTCAATGAAGTGTTGGTGGGAGCGGCCATCCCTTCGGTGGAGTTCTTTACCAAAGCTCACTTCTAGATTTGGACATTCTGGGAATTTTTCATAAGAGATGGTAATACACTTGACATAAGGCGGTAATAATCTCTTCAAGGAGATAGAGTTATTTGTCTTATGAGGTCAAACCAATCAGTGATTGGATTGTCACTGGATATGTATCCAGATAGTGATAATCCAAATAAGAAGAGCTTAATTCAACGTTACTGTAGGCTCGGCCATCCTTTCGATGGAGGGTTTATGAGGAGGTTGAAACACTGATACATTATGTTTAGGGTTGAAATAATGTAAAAAGTTTTGTGCATGTTTTTCCTTTTATAACAAGCACCATATGCATGTTACATATATATTGCCTGTCTAATTATAAACCATTTTATATCCAGAGAGAGATGGGTAAAGATTCTTTTAGCCCGTTGATGAGTATTCTTCGTGAGAACAAGTTGACCGGCCCTAATTACATAGATTGGAAGAGAAATCTTGACATAGTACTCACTGCTGAGGAGTACAAGTATGTCTTGGTAGAAAATTGTCCTGATATTGATCCCAATTCTACTGAAGACCAGTTAGAGGCTGAAAGGAAGTGGAAGAAAGCGAACAACATGGCTAAATGCTACATGCTCGCTTCCATGTCCAACGTGTTGCAAACACAGCACGAGAATATGGACACAGCCTACGAAATCATGATGTCCTTGTCAGAAATGTTCGCAGACAAGAGCAGGCCAGCTAGGCAAGCTGCTATAAGGACCATCATGAATACTAGAATGGCTGAAGGAACACCTGTCAGAGATCATATGCTCAAGATGATGGATTGTTTCAATGTAGCTGAGATTCTAGGGGCTGAGATTGATGGAGAGAGTCAAACCGATATGATTCTAGAAACTCTGCCGGATTCCTTCAATCAGTTCAAGCTCAATTTCAATATGAGCAAGATGGACATGACCCTTGCGGAGTTAATGAAGGAACTCCAGGCGGCAGAGGCCATCATGAAGCCCAAGGCTCAAGCCCATTTTTTCCAGTCTTCCTCTCATTTGAACCCGAAAAGGAAGAAGATGAAGAAGAAGAAGATCAAGGGAAAGGGACAGAAAAAGGGCAATGCTGGTAATAGAAAGGACAAGGGTACAGATGATAAGCCCAAAGGGAAATGCTTCAAATGTGGCCTCAAAGGTCATTGGAAGAAAGATTGTCCCAAGCTCTAAGGCTCGGTTAATAAAGGTACATCTTTTTCTTATTTCATTGAAACTTGTTTAGTGGTTGATTCTACTGACTCGTGGATAGTAGACTCTGGAGCCACTAATCATATCTGCAATTCGTTGCAGGGGTTTCAGATAATGCAGAAAATTGAGAAAGGGGAGTTTGCCTTTAGAGTTGGAACTGGAGCTAAAGTTTGGGCGGTTGCAGTGGGAAATGTTTCTCTACATTTTTCTAATGATAGGATTTTGATTTTAAATAATGTTTTCTATGTTCCGGACATGAGGAAGAATTTAATTTCTGTTTCCAGACTTATTGAATTTAATTATTCAGTTTCTTTCCATTCTGGTGTTGATATCAGTAGAGATGGAAATATTATATGTTCCGGTAGAATACATGATAACTTATTTTATATAAATCCTATTGCTCCCACACTGCATAATGTACAACTAGAAAGTTCTACTTCCCTTAAGAGGAAGGTATCTTCAACCAATGACACCTATCTTTGGCACTTACGTTTGGGTCACATTAACCTAAAACGGATTCAGAGGTTGGTAGAAGATGGGCCCTTGAGCTCATTAGATTTCGAACCTTTTCCTCAGTGCGAATCATGTCTCAAGGGAAAGATGACCAAAAGGTCATTCTCTGGAAAGGGACTAAGATCAAATGAGTTGTTAGAATTGGTTCACACTGATGTGTGTGGTCCTATGAACAAACTAGCAAGAGGAGGATATGAGTATTACATCACCTTCACCGATGATTACTCTAGGTATGGATATGTCTATTTGATGCGACGCAAGTCTGAGGCATTTGATAAGTTCAAACAATTCAAGGCTGAAGCGGAGTTACAACTAGGGAAACATATCAAAGCCCTTCGATCTGATCGAGGTGGCGAATACCTCCTAGGTGAGTTCAAGGAGTACCTCACACAACTAGGGATTGTGTCTCAGTTGTCTGCACCGGGTACACCCCAGCAAAATGGTGTGGCAGAGAGAAGAAACCGTACTCTTCTTGATATGGTAAGGTCCATGATGAGTCATGCAACCCTACCTATATCTTTTTGGGGATATGCCTTAGAAGCAGCAGCATACGTTTTAAATCTGGTACCATCTAAGTCAGTACCTAGGACACCGCAAGAAATGTGGACAGGTCGAAAACCTAGTTTGAGACATATCCACATTTGGGGTTGTCCAGCTTATGTACTGAATGATAAAGCTACCAAGCTAAAACCCAGATCGGAAATGTGCTACTTCATTGGGTATCCTAAGGGAACAAGAGGTGGCATCTTTTATCATCCAAAGGAGCAAAAAGTGCTCATCAGCACTCATGCTAGATACTTAGAGGATGATTGTATGATGCATCAAGAGCTTAGTAGTACAGAAACTCTTGAGGAGATTCTTCCTGAATCCCCTATAACATCTGTACCAGATCCAGCAACAGTAGATGGACCGGATATTCCTTTAAATACTCCGGAGCCTCATCGTAGTGGGAGAATTCCTAGACAACCAGATAGATATCTAGGAGTGTCTTTAAAGACAGACTCTGAGGATATGGTTGAGGATCCTACTAGTTACGATGAAGCAGTAACGGATATAGATGCTGACATGTGGCAGCAAGCAATGAAATCTGAATTGGATTCCATGTATTCCAATCAAGTCTGGGAACTTGTAAATGCACCTGAAGGGATCAAACCCATAGTATGCAAGTGGATTTACAAGAGGAAGAGAGGAGTGGACGGGAAGGTGGAAACCTTCAAAGCAAGACTGGTGGCGAAAGGATATACTCAGAAAGAGGGTATCGATTATGAGGAAACCTTTTCACCAGTGGCTATGCTCAAGTCCATAAGGATTCTCTTAGCCATCGCATGTCATTATGACTACGAGATATGGCAAATGGATGTCAAGACAGCTTTTCTTAATGGAAGTCTTGACGAATGCATCTATATGATGCAACCAGAAGGTTTCATTGCTAGTAGCCAAGAGAACATGGTCTGTAAACTTAAGAAGTCCATTTATGGACTTAAGCAAGCATCTAGAGCATGGAACATCAAGTTTGATCAGGCAATCAAATCTTTTGGCTTTAATCAAAACATTGATGAACCATGTGTGTATAAGAAAGGAAGTGGTAATGCAGTCATATTTTTGGTCCTATATGTAGATGACATATTGCTCATTGGAAACGATGTAGGTGCACTATCATCCACAAAGGTTTGGTTATCATCTCAATTTCAGATGAAGGATTTGGGTGAGGCAAGCTCCTGCGAGATCGCAAGAATAAGATGTTAGCCTTATCGCAATCTTCATATATTGAGAAGATATTGGTCAAGTTTAACATGCATGACTCCAAGAAGGGCTTGCTACCTTCTAGACATGGACTACCACTATCTCGAGATCAATGTCCTAAGACACCTGATGAGATAGAGAACATGAAGAGAGTTCCATATGCATCAGCTGTTGGAAGTCTCATGTATGCTATGTTATGTACTAGGCCAGATATTTGCTTTGCCGTCGGCATGGTTAGCAGATATCAGTCAAACCCTGGACCTATGCATTGGACAGCTGTGAAACATATATTCAAGTATCTTCGGAGAACGAAAGATTATATGTTGACTTATCGAGCAGATGATTTAACGCCTTTGGCGTATACAGACTCAGATTTCCAATCAGATACGGATGCCAGAAAGTCAACCTCAGGATATGTTTTTACTCTATCGGGAGGGGCTATTTCATGGAGGAGTGTTAAGCAAGATTGTATTGCTGACTCTACCATGGAAGCAGAGTATGTGGCGGCAGCGGAAGCTGCAAAGGAAGCAGTATGGCTCAGGAAATTCCTTTTGGAATTAGGAGTTGTTTCCGCAGCAGAAAAACCGATTGTCATGCACTGCGACAACACAGGTGCGATAGCACAGTGTAAAGAGCCCCGGAATCACAAGAAAGGCAAGCACATTCAGAGAAAGTACCACTTGATCCGGGAATTCGTTCAGAATGGAGAAATAGTTGTGGAGCAAATTGCCTCAGCTAATAACTTAGCAGACCCATTTACTAAGACTCTTACTGAGAAAGTCTTTACTTCTCATGTTGAGTCTATGGGAGTTAGGGTAGGTAGCAGTGATCTTTAGTGCAAGTGGGAGTTTGTTGGGATTGGTGTATGCCCTAAAGCCCACTGGCTGCATTTTTCTCTCTGTTACTGGATATTTATTGGTTTTATATATTGATATGATTATTTCTCTATAAACATGTGTATATGTATGGTTATGTGTAAGGCCCATTGTTTTCTAATAATTGAATCAGGTGTGAAGTGGCTTCACACAGATAGGTCTGATTCATGGATATTGGAAACAACAGATTAGTTCATAACTGAAAGATGGAGTTGGGCACTTCATCTTGGTATAAGTTATAATGAGATACTCTCCTATATAGGGTGACATACCTAAGTCACGGGAGGGCTTTCCCGGATCTATCTCATTAGTGCATGTGTCATGCATTGAACAGGACCATTGTAGGTGTGATCTCTAAAATAGTACTATCACAGAGAGAGATCAAATCACCTCATGCTACTAAGTGACCGGTGCTCTTAATCTTGAGCATTTGTGGATGAACTGACGAATTCAAGTTCTTGTGCTTTAATTCACTATGGGTGAGATTCTTTTCTTGGGTCAACAGCTCTGTGAGTTAGGTACTCGGGCTTGATCAGTTGGGACATGCAAATGCAATATAGAATCTATGCCATCTACTGATGGATTGATCGTCCCCTTAGAATTATCCGATTGATCATCAAAATCTAAGATCTTAGTATATGGATGTTCCATATTGATATTGAACTTGTGGGTCGCTCCCTGAATCAAGAGAATAATATCAGGATGATGATTAAGTCAAGGATATGAAGTTCTAATGTTTAAGATTTAATCGAGAAGGTTGATAGTACATCGGATAACCTAACTCGATTGAGGATGTTACATAGAGGGGCATTTAGGTCATTGCACATAGTAGGTCGGAGACAACAGTCAATTTATGACTTGCTTATTTCATACTTAATATTTGTCCCTGGAGTGCAACCATAACTCTCTAGTGGAATGAGTTAAGGTTAAAATGGTCTTAATGTTGCTATGGGTTTAGCATGGACATTTTGGTCATTTTGGGAGCCAAGGGCAAATATGTCTTTTGGTCCCTTCTCTAGTCACTTTCCTATATTGGCATGGTTTCCTAATATGATTAGGAGATGAGGTTGAATTATTTTATGGAAAAATAATTTTGAATTTAAATTCAAATAGGCCTTGATGGCATACATGAATTTAATTCTAGACAAATTATGGACATGTGGGCCATAGTGTGGGCCATAGCATGTGGGACGTCCAACATAGGGATTTCTTAGTGTGGGGTCTCCAACTTTGAGTAGGTCTCTCTACTTGGAAGGTTGGACTCCTCCTTGGATAAGTATTCCTATAATAGAGTTTCCCTTAGAAACTTAAATTAGTAATTGTTGCACAACTAGGATTACTAATTGCTAAGTTTAAGGGATATTCATCATAGTTTCCTTTTCTAATTTGGATTGTTTCTAAGAGGAAATTAATCTTAGGATTGAGCTTTCCTTTTAGGACTTCTAAGAGAATTAGTAGGAGAGACTTAATGGGAAAGGATTCCTTGCAATCTTCATAAAAGGAGGAAGCTTCCCTTGGGCGTGAATCACCTTAAAACACAAGAACAAAGCCCAAAACGTGCAGCCCTTGTTTCTCTTCTTTCTTGAGGAGATTTCCATCACATATGATTCTAGAAACTCATCTCAAAACCTAGATTAAGGTTCCACCACCTTAGCCAATCAGATTTGGAAGTGAGATAGAGGAGAAGATTAGAAGAAGAATAATTCCTGCAGAAATTCCTGCAGCATAGTAGCTGATTGCAGACCTGATCTTGTCCCTTTTGCATCAGATTTTCAGAGGTTTAAAGCTTGCAAATCTTTGAGGTAATAGTCTTCTATAATCTCCTTTTAATTAGACACATGTTGATTATGATTTCATGGAGTTCCTACGCGATTCTTTATGGCTGATTTCCGCTGTATAGTGCAGAAATCAGATTTTTTAAAATCTTTCATGCTTTGTATCAGTCATAGTTGTCTCTATATGAGAAGTTTCAGATCTGAATCGCGGTTTCCTTCAGCCCTAGCTCATATTCTTTGGACAATCTTTCATCAAATGGTCCATAAGGCCACACTTAAAGCATCCACCCATGACTCTGTAACATAGGTGGGAAGGATGGTTCTTGCCACAGTGCTCACATCCACCTTGCCTTTGGATGTTCTGATTTTTCCTTGACTTCTTGCCCTAATAGGCTCTCTGTCCTTGCTGCTGACGTTTCCTCTGGGCATCCTTAATAATCTTGTTATTGATATTGTCAAATTTATAAGCTCGTTTGACTGCCTCTTGAAATGTGGTTGGTAGGATAACACCTGAAGCATCTATTTCAATAATAGGGTTAAGTCCCTCCAGGAATTTAATAATATTTTTCTCCTCGGTATCTGTCACAGCCCCACCCAACTCAGCATGAAATTGTCCACTTTGGCCCACGTGCACGCGCGGGGACTTCCCAGGAGGTCACCCATCCTAGTACTGCTCCCGCCCGAGCATGCTTAACTACAGAGTTCTTACGGTTTCCGGGGCTGCACGGTTTTAAAAGGCCTCATGCTAAGTTAATACGGGGTTTGACTTATAAGCCCAGGGTTAGGACTTGGATATTTCTAATGCGGGCTAACGGAGACTCACCGTTTGAAGCCCGTGGTTGACACGCTCCGCCCCGTGGTGAAGGGTGTCACCCGGACCAAGTTCTCACATTCTCCCTCACCGGAAATAGAAACGTCCATGGCTCTGATACCAATTGTCACAGCCCCGCCCAACTCAGCATGAAATTGTCCGCTTTGGCCCACGTGCACACGCGGGGACTTCCTAGGAGGTCACCCATCCTAGTACTGCTCCCGCCCGAGCACGCTTGACTACGGAGTTCTTACGGTTTCCGGGGCCGCACGGTTTTAAAAGGCCCCATGCTAAGTTAATACGGGGTTTGACTTATAAGCCCAGGGTTAGGACTTGGATATTTCTAATGCGGGCTAACAGAGACTCACCGTTTGAAGCCCGTGGTTGACACGCCCCGCCTCGTGGTTAAGGGTGCCGCCCGGACCAAGTTCTCACAGTATCGACGAGCTCTGGTGCATACCGGGACTGTCTTTTGAATTTTGTAACATATTCGAGGACTGTCATATCCCCTTGTGTGAGTAGCTGAAACTCCACCGCCATCTGTCTCTTGATGTGAGCGGGTACATACTTCTCAGTAAACTGCTCCTTGAAAGTAGCCCACACGATATCATTAGCAATGTCCTGATAGCCATCTCTGAGTGTTTTCCACCAAATGTCGGCCAAGCCGATAAACATAGAGGCTGCCAAATGAACTCATTGTCTGCCTGTGCACTGAAAAAGATTGATTGTAAGAGGATCATCGATCCAGCTGTTTTCTCCATTTTCAGGAGTTGAAAGAGGAAGTTCCCGTTGATTTTCAGGGACTTCTGGTTCTGGATCATGACGAAGATCATTGATGCGATCCTGCTCCTGCTCTATGGCAAGATGTTGCAAGATTCTTGCATATTCTTCAAAATTAGGCATAGGAGCCAAGTCTTCTTCGTCATCTGCTCCTTGTGGTTCACCATTATTGGGTTCCACTGAAGCATCTACTGGTGCCAGGTCAATAGCATTTTCAGCCTCTTGGTCTTCTTCATCATCGGACCAAGATCCTTGTGGCTGTAATGGGTTATACCAGATTACTGGCATGAGATGGGATTCGGGAATCCATTCCTCATCGGAGAGGTATTCTCCTGTTTGAAGGGATTCTTCCCACTCATCGATATCACTGGCAGTATCACTAGACACGTATCCATCAATGGAGAATCCAACTACCGAGTTGCAGGAGTATGATGCCCCCTGCGCAGTTTAATTTTTGTATTGAGGTGGCATGAAATCATCAATGGTGAATTTTCTTACCGCCTTTGAAGTTTTAGGAAGGAATTCTTCCGTCACCCCTAATGAAGCAGTGGAAGAGGTTTCTGCGTTTTCAGGAACTTTTTATTTTGGTTGAGACTTCTGCTGCTGTTTAAGCTTGCGGAGTTGTCTCTTGGCTTGCCTTCGCTGTCGAGCGGTCGGCTTTGTTTTGACGATCTCCCAATTTTCATCTTCTAGGAGATCGGGATGCACCCATATGGGTTGTCCATCTGGTGTTGGATAGGAAATCAACTCTTGGGACTTTTGTGCCGTTTTTATCACCTTGAATGAAGTTGTGATCTTCTTCCTCGATGAATTTGAAGTTTGCCCACATGACACCATGTTGAAGGAGGCGGAGCCGTAGTTTTTGTCGAAGGTAATGACTCCGTTTCTCCACATCTCGTTGATCTTCTCTCTCACAACGAAGCATTGATTGAGAAGATGCGAGATCATCTGGTGATATGGACAATACCAGGGATTGTTGGTTTTGCCAACATCTCCCGGTCTTTTGGGCTCCGACAAAGTGAGTTTGGTATTTGCTAGGAGAGCCTCAAAGATCTCTTCAGCATCTTCATCGAACGGATATTTCTTTTCTACACGTTCTTTGAAGGCATCGGAGAGTTCAGGTTTTTTATCCGTAGCTTTGTTTTCAGCTTTCCTTGGCTGCTGAGAAGCTGACTTGGTCTGCACATTGAGAACCTCCTTTTTCTTTGGTTTTGAGGTTGTAATGGCAGTCGGCTCTTTCTTTGATGATTTCTGACTATTGAGGTCTTTGATCACCATTTCAGCTTCCATTGAAGCTTCAAGGAGTTCTCCCAGGTTCTTTGATTTGTTGCTGATGATCATGGAGCGGATTCTTGCTCTCATGTTGTTACGGCAGATGTCGAGTAACGACGCTTGTGGCAGTACATCTGAGCATTTGTACGCCATTGCCTTCCACTTGTGAATGAAGTCGTATGTTGACTCATTCTCTCCCTATTTTAGGCTGCAGAGCTGAGTCATAGTAACAGGATGGTCCTCACCTTAGAAGTGAGTCAGGAAACGTGTCTCCAGCATAGCCCAGTTTTGGATGGAGTTTTCCGGCAGAGTGGAGTACCAATCAAATGCTGTACCTTTCAGGGTACTTGCAAAGAGGCGAATCTTGAGGGCGTTTTGATCCGCAATAACTCCTGTCAGGATCTTGAAGTGGATGACATGCTGTCTGGCTGAACCTTTCCCCATATATGTTTGGAGAGTAGGTTGTTTGAATTTTGCAGGAAACGGAACCGAGTCCATCCATTGAGGATAGGGTGGCTTGATCCCATGTTCCTTCAATGTATCCTCTTCTTTTGCTTTTGCGAGGATATCGTCAACGTCCTTTTTGGTAAGGGTGCGTGAATCATTGTTTTCTGCATTGCCCTCGTCATCTTGATGATTTGGAGGGGTTTCATTATTAGGTGGATGCTGTAAAGTGAGAAGAGGGTTTTCCATCAGAACCTCAATTCTATGTTGTCCTTGCTCCAGCTATTGGATGCGTGCGGTTATGTCATTCTGTGGATTATGTGGTGGAGGTTGTTCAGAACTTGTAGCCAAGATGTTCATCCCTCAGGATTCGAACGAAGAAATTGTCCTGGTGACTGAGCTGGGGCTCATTCTTTTAGATGAAGAGTCCGAGGAGTGATTGCTCCGGTGTCCTTGGCTTAAAGGAGTGGAGGATTCTTCCAAATGCGTTCGTGTCCGGGAGACGCTGCGAGTCACCAGACGTCTGACACGAATTTTGGTTGCTGACTTCTGTCGTCTTCTAGTTTTGCCAACCATATGGACAGCAACGACTTGGTCGGGTCTTTCTTTTTCGACCCATTTGTTAGAGACATGGAGAGTAGAATGCTGGGTTCTTTGCTTCTCAAGTCTCTTTTGTCGATATACCGTGCGGCGACGCATACGACGAACAATTTGAGCTTCAGTTAGCTCTGGCTGGGTTCTGGCAATGAAGGCTGTAGTACCCCATGCGCAGCAACTGAGCTTGTCTTCTTTAAAGCTGGGCATGGACAGGATCCTGACGCGGTCCTTAGCCTGTCGCAGTGAGGCTTTGAATTTTGCGAGTTGGGCCCCTGTTGAGATGAAGGGTCGACTCGCAAGAGTGCAGGCTTCAGCGGGTTTTTGCGGAGGCCTAATGATGCAGGATTTGATTTTGGGCTTGTAGGAGAAAGCCGGCTCATGCTGGATTTGTTTGTTCTTTGGGAGGAGGGTAGGTTTCTCCTCTTTCATGTAAGAAAGAGGGTAGAACCGATTCTCTTTGAGAGGGGCCAGGTATGCTGGCTTTGTAGATGTTCGGGACCTCCGTTGCTTTGGCGAAGATCTCGAGGACCAACTTTTGGGGCAAACCTGGTTTCTTGTGGGTTGAGGCTTCGTGGGAACGCCACAGGCTTCAGGCTTCTTTGTGGTCGCCTTTGGTGCCATGTTAGTGACACGTTGCGGGGCGGTTTTATGCTTCTTGGCAAGTACAGTTTCTTCGCGGGGAGTGGGAATGATCTCAGCGACCCGAAGACTATGGTCTGGGGAGTTGAGGTTGACCCGGTGTTTTGAAAGTTGTCGAGGGAGATGACGCTTCGGCAACTGGCAGGTGCTTATGAGTGCGCTTGTTTTTCTTGTCTTGAAACATAAGTTGGTACTTGTTCTCATTAAAAGTGATGGTCAATGAAGCTGCCATTGTTAGTTTTGGAAAACTTTTGAAACAAGACCACATCCATTAGTAATCACAAGAATATGGTGATCATAAATCGAGAACAACTATGGTTTTGTCTTTTCAAATCGCTCAAGGGGACATGGCCCGGCCCGAGCAAGATGAAGAAGGCAAAAAGCCATAGAGGATACAATTGTTCTAAAATGCAAGTGTGGTAGGCTCAGGGTGAGCACACCAGTGACTGCTAGAAGCAATTGTAGACCTTAATTCAAATTACTGAGAAGCAATGCTCACTCGAGGTAAAATGATATAAGGTTGGAGATATAAATGTGTCGGTCGCGAATACAGTAGACCCGAAAGGGCGTACTAACACCGCTAGGCACAAATGTTGCAAATCGCATCCTTGGAAAGGACACGAGATGGGATTTTTTTTGAAAGGTCAAATTTGGATTCATAAAGGAGAGCAAATGGTATTCCAATCCGAACAAGGGCTCAAACATTTTTGCGAGCTTTAAATCCGAAGGGGAAGGAACCAAAATTTCTAGAATGTAAGCCCAAACGTGATGGAAGTTTTTTTTTTTTTGAAAGAACAAGATTGAATTCATCAAATAGAGCAAATGGTGTTCCAATCCGAACCACAGCTCAACATTTCTGTGAGCATTAAATCCGAAAGGGAAAGAGCCAAGATTTCTCAATTCTGAACTCAAAAGTGACGTAAGTTTTTTTTTTTTTTTGAAGGTTTAAGATTGAATTCATCAAAGAGAGCAAATGGTGCTCCAATCCGAACCACAACTCAACATTTCTGCGAGCGTTAAATCCGAAAAGGAAAGAGCCAAGATTTCTAAATTCTGAACTCAAAAGTGAATTTTTTTTTGAAGGTTTAAGATTGAATTCATCAAAGAGAACAAATGGTGTTCCAATCCGAACCACAACTCAACATTTCTGCGAGCGTTAAATCCGAAAGGGAAAGAGCCAAGATTTCTCAATTCTGAACTCAAAAGTGAAATTTTTTTTTTTTTGAAAGGTGCACATAGGTTTCCAATTCGATCTTATGAAACCTTAGTAGATAGATCAGCCCCCAGGTAAGGGTAGGATTACTTAATGAACCTATTTAAAGGACCCTTGCCTTGAACAGTCTAGCTGTCTCCACACTTTGGACAAGGCTTTTCTTAAATCCACTTTAGTCAAAGAGCGCAATTGGTGCAACCTTAGTGCTTTTTAAAAAAAAAAAAAGGTTTCTAATGAACTCATCAAAGAGAATAAGTGGTGTTCCAATCCGAACCACAGTTCAACATTTCTGCGAGCGTTAAATCCCAATTTGAGTCCAAAAGTAAGAACACTAATAATTTTTTTTGTTTTTTTTTTAAATTGTATATATATATTTTGAAAATCCCAATTGGACTCATCAAAGAGAAAAGATGGCCCAATCCCCGATATGAACAATAGCTGCAAACATTTCTGTGAGCTATCAAGTTCGAAGAGGAGAGGATCAAAGTTTCTCAAAGTTGAATCTAAGAAAGAGAAATCATTTTTTTTAAAGAATTTGAAATGAAGTTTTCTTTTGGAAAATCCCAATTGGACTCATCAAATAGAAAAGATGGCCCAATCTCCGATACGAACAGTAGCTGCAAACATTTATGTGAGCTATCAAATTCGAATAAGAGAGGATCAAAATTTCTCAAAATTGAATCCAAGAAATAGAAATCAGATCTTTTTTTGAAATGAGAAAGAATGACTGAAATCCCATCTCATATTTTTTTTAGATGCAAGATGCAACATAGGCCACCAACTAGAAAGGAGCCAAGGGATCGAAGCATCACGTTCTCAAGTGAACGTGTCCCACCGGGTATGCCAACTTGATGGACCCTCGATTTCCGTCCTCTCCTTCCGCCCCGGGGGCTGCCTGGGTCTCGGCGGAGGAGGAAATGCAGGTATCAACTTTTTTGTACGGGTATGCCAGATTTTCTATTCTACTTGGAATTTGGAATGGTGATGATCCGGAGATTCACCTGACAAGTAGAAAGGAAATCAATCATTCTTTCTAACTTTTCAAATTGCATAAATATTTAAGAAAAGAGACAAGTTTATTTTTTAGAATGCCGTAGGAGGCGTTTTTTTGTTTGTTTGCCGTGAAAGGCGATTTACAAATCTCATCAAATATGAAAGACAAGAACTGTGATTTTTGTTTGTCTCTTTAAAAAATACAAAGTACAATAGAAAATAAAGAAAATGGATCTAACTTCTCAGGAGATTGCGGGGACACGTTCAGATCGACGGTCGCAAGTCATGTATGGACTTCGCCATCGTCCTTCAAATGGGAACTCTTGATGCTTTGATTCTTCCGCTTGGCTCCAACCTCAGTTTTTTAGAGGATAAGGACCAAAGGGAGGTCCTATATCCAATAAAAAATCGAGTAAATAGGCTGAAAATCCTCGTTTAGGCCATGTTGGATAGCAGAAGGGACCTTGGGGGGGGGGTGGCCCCCCAAGGGACTTTAATCACCTTGTAGTGTCTCTTGCGATAGAGCAGCAGGACTTCGTCAGGATTTCTCTGGGAGTGTGAAAGTATGCAAGTCCAAAATTCCAAGTCGATGTGTGTATCGATCCCTTTCTCTCTTGGAAATGGACCTCCTTTTATAGGCTCTTGGTAGCCATGAGGTGGTTTATGGGCATTGATGGCCATGATGAGAGATTTGATGGCATTGATGCTTCATGATGGGAGGAGTTACAAGTTTTTATTTCTTGATTTTGTAACTCCTTTTTCTTGGCTTGTGATTGGTCGATGGAGTATAATGGGCATTTAATCGCCTTTAATCTCCATGATGAGGGGAGTTTCATGGTTTTAATGCCATGATTGCTTGGGTTTGTAACTCTCATATGCTTGAATCTGATTGGGCCGTCCAAAATAATGAGTTAATGACCGCGTTAAGTAGTCATAAACGGGTCAATTAACAGCATTAAGTGGTCGCCGGAGCATGTGAAGAGTCGCGGGCCACGCTGCGTCCTTTGGGATTCTTCTTGTGATCATCGCAAGTGGATCCACACATTGTTTGATGTCGGATTGCGATGCAATTTCAAACATTGATTGATGTTGGTGGGCCGGTAACATCTGTCTTGTCGATTTCTTGATCGGTAGAACAGAAAGTGTGCTTTCTTGGTCATCCGGTTGGCGATCTTGGAGCGATCAATGATGATTTCATGCTCTTGACGGCGGATCCGAGATGTCAGCGAAGATCAGTCGTTTTCAAGCATAAAAAATTGGATTTTCAGAAAATCACAGAGGCAGGAACTCTCGAAACGCGAAAAAGATTGGAAATCGGGCCATCCGGCGAAAATCCGGCTACCCGGATTTCCAGGGTCGCCGGCGACCATGCACCCAGGGTCGCCGGCGACCTTGGCCATGGTCATCGGCGACCATGGGGTTTTGGCCCCTTTGGTCGCCGAGTGTCTTTTTCGGCCGTTTTTCCTTTTTTTTCGTTGCTTTTTTCTTATGTATTTTTCTTGACATTTTTCCTCAATTATTTACTTGACTTTCTTGGAGAAAACTTGACAAGAACCTGCACAAAACTGGAGCACAAAGTTTTCTATTTTTCGGGAAAGCCGAAGACTTTGTAGCCGATTTTCCGTCAAGAGTCGAAACTAGGTCATACGATGTCGGAATGACCTGAAAATTGAGGCGAAGCTTCCTAAGCAGTGGATAGGACCAACCATGGGCTTTTATTTTCATTTTGAAGCCGTTTGGGGTCCCGTCGATGCTTGATTTGATTTTACTGCGGGGAAAATGCCGAGCTTTGATATGCGGTCAAACGATGTCCGATTGACCTGAAATTTGACAAGGAGCCTATTGGAGTCATTTTGAGACGATCCATTAGCTCCGATTTGGATGTCATGGTCCCGGGGTGCTCTGCTGCCTGTAGGCTTGATTTTCTTTCGGAGCATTGAAATCTGGTCAAACGTTGTCGGAATGACCTGAAATTCGACGTGCAGCCTTTTGGATGCATGTTGAAGTCACTCATATGCTTTATTTGATGAGTGATGGCCTCGGTGGTTCTCGCCGCCGGGAGGCTTGGTATTGCTGCTCGAGCATTGATGGAGGGTCAAACGTTGTCAGTTTGACTTGAAATTTGCCAAGGAGCCCTTTGGAGGTATTTTGGAGTCATCCGTAGGCTCTGATCGAAGTTTTGGTGTCTTCGACACTGTTGCCGCCGAGAGCGCTTGTTAAGCTGTCGGAGAAGTGAAGTTAAGCCAAATGATGTCGGAATGGCCCGAAACTTCTTGTGTACCCCTCTTTTGGCTGTCTTGAAGGATCTTGCAGTTTTTGTCTGATTCCAACAAGATCTGATGCTTGAAGTAGCCTTGCCTGTTTGTAACAGGATTTAGCTTCATGTGGCTTCTTGATGTTGAGGAGACATAGTGACTTTTTTAGTGTCAACATTCAGATGTAAGAGGATCATCGATCTAGCAGCTTTCTTCATTTTCCATGATTACCGGAGGAAGTACTTGTAAATCTTCAAGGACTTCCAGCGCTGGATTTTGATTGTGACAAAGGTGATTGGTACGATCCTGCTCTTGCTCTGTGGCAAAACGCCGCAAGATCCCCACATATTCTTCAAGATCAAGCATGGGAGCCAAATCTTTTTATCATCTGCTTCTTGTGGTTCATCAATGTTGGGTTCTACTTGAGCATTGGCAGGTGCTGGATCGACAACATTTTCTTGAACAACCTCTTGGTCTTCATCATCATCAGACCAGGATCCTTGTGGCTGAAGGGACTATGCTAGATTACAGGAATAAGGTGAGATTCAGGAATCTGTTCTTCGTCGTAGAGGTATTCGCTTGTTTCAAGGGATTCCTCCCACTCATCGGTGTCATTGGCGGTGTCACTGGACTCGTATCCATCCATACAGAATCCAATTACCAAGTTGTAAGAATATGATGCCCCTGCGTAGCTTCATTTCTTAGTTGTGGTGGCATGGAATCACCAAGGGTGAATTTTCTTGCCGCCTTTGAAGTCTTGGGAACGGCCTCTTATGTTGCCCCCAGTGAAGCGGTAGAGGAAGTCTCTACCTCTTCATGGACTTCTTGTTTTGGTTGAGCTCTCTCTTGTTGTTTAAGCTTACGGAGATTTCTATTAGCTTGCCTTCGCTGTTGAGCAGTCGGCTTTGTTTTGACAACCTCCCAGTTTTCATCTTCTAGGAGAACGGGATGCATCCATATAGGCTGTCCATCTGGTGTTGGATAAGGAACCAACTCTTAGGACATTTGAGTCATTTTTATCACCTTGAAGGAAGTAATGGTCTTCTTCTTTGGTGATTTGGATGTTTGTCCACATGACACCATGTTGACAGAGGCAGACCCATAGTTTTGTTGAAGGTGATGACTCCGTTTGTCCACATCTCATTGATCTTTTCTCTCATAACGAAGCATTGATTGAGAGGATGCGAGATCATCTGGTGGTATGGACAATACCAAAGATCGTTGGTTTTGCCAACATCTCCCAATCTTTTGGGGTCTGGTAAGGTGAGTTTACTGTTTGCTACGAGAGCTTCGAAGATTTCATCAATATCTTCATCGAACGGGTATTTTTTCTCTACTCGTTCTTTGAAGGCCTCAGAGAGTTCAGGTTTCTTACTTGCAGGTTTATTTTAAACTTTCTTTGGCTGCTGAGGAGCTGACTTGGTTTGCACGCTAAGAACCTCCCTTTTTCTTTAGTTTTGAGGTCGTAATGGTAGTCGGCTCTTTCTTCGATGATTTCTGACTGTTGAGGTCTTTGATCACCGTTTTAGCTTCCATAGATGCTTCTAGGAGTTCTCTCAGGTTCTTTGATTTATTGCCGATGATCATGGAGCGGATCCTTGCTCTTCCAGTTTTGAATGGAATTCTCCGGCAGAGTGGAGTACCGATCAAAGGCCGTACTTTTTAAGGTACTTCTAAAGAGACGGATCTTGAGGGCATCTTGATCCGGAATAGCCCCTGTTAGGATCTTGAAGTGGACGACGTGTTGTCTGGCTGAACCTTTCCCCGTGTATGTTTGGAGAGTGGGTTGTTTGAATTTTGCAGGGAATGGGACCGAGTCCATCCATAGGGGATAAGGTGGCTTGATCCCATCCTCCTTTAGTGTATCATCAGCTTTTGCTTTGGCGAGGATATCGTCAACGTCCTATTTGGTAAGGGCACGTGACTCATGATCTCCACTGTTTGTCTCATCATTTAGATGTACTTCATTGTGATGGACCCGGCCTTTCATCCTCTCTTTCCGCCTCGGGGGCTGCCGGGGTCCGGCGGAGGAGAAAAACGAGTATCAACATTTTTTGTACGCGTATGCCAGATTTTCTATTCTACTTGGAACTTGAAGTGGTGATCCGGAGATTCACCTTCATAAGTAGAAAGGAAACCAATCCTTCTTTCTAACTTTTCAAATTGCAAAAATATTTAAGGAAAGAGATAAGATTTTTGAGAATGCCGTAAGAGGCGATATTTTGTTTATTTGCCGTGAAAGGCGATTTTGCTGTAAAAGGCGATTTTTGCTGTGAAATGCGATTTACAAATCTCATCAATTATGAAAGACAAGAATTGTGATTTTTGTTTGTCTATTTAAAAACTACAAAGTACAATAGAAAAGAAAGAAAAGGGATCTAACTTCTCAGGAGATTGTGGGGACACGTTCAGATTGACGGACGCAAGTTATGTATGGACTTCGCCATCGTCCTTCAGATGAGAACGCTTGATGCTTCGATTCTTTTGGCTTGGCTCTGACCTCAGTTTGTTAGAGGATAAGGACCAAGGGGAGGTCCTATGTCCAATAAAAAACCGAGTAAACGGGCTGAAAAGCCGTGCTTAGGCCATGTTGGATAGAAGAAGAGGACCTTGGGGGGGTGGCCTCCCAAGGGACTTGATGGAACGCGCTCCGAGGCGCCGTGGGGCGGGTACCGGGGTCGGCGGAACGTGGGAGTCCGTCGGGTCCGGCCCTTTCGCGCCCTGGCGGGCCTGAAGCGTGCATCAACATTTTTTTGTGTGGGTGTGCCAGATTTTCTATTTTACTTGGAATTGCAAGTGGTAATCCGGATATCAACCTTCGCAAGTAAAAAGGAAATCAACTTCTTTCAAGTTTTCCATTGCACAAATATTTAAGAAAAGAGACATTTTCTTGGTTTGCCGTGAAAGGCGATTTTGTTTGGCATTTATAGCCGATTTTGGCGTTTATAGCCGATTTACAATTCTCATCAATAATGAAAAAGACAAGAGTTGTGATTTTTGTCTCTTTTAGAAAAATACAAACTACAATGAAAAGCAAGAAAAGGATGATCTAACTTCTCAGGAGATTGTGGGGGACTCGTTCAGATTGACGGTCGCAAGCCATGTATGGGCTTCGCCATCATCCATGCAGATGAGAACAGAGGATGCTCTTGATTCGCTTGGCTTGGCTATAACCTCAGATTTTTAGAGGACAAAGACCAAGAGAAGGTCCTATGTCCAATAAAAAGCTAAGTAGACGGGCTGAAAAGCCACGTCTAAGCCATTGGAGGCAGCAGGAGAAGGCAAGGACCTTAGGGGGGGTGCCCCCCAAGGGACTTTTGTCACCTTGTAGTGGTGGCCGGTGCAGAACTTCAGCAGAGTTTTTTCTCTCTTTTTTCTTTCTCTGGATACGAGCTCTGGATTCTTTCCGATCGATCGATCTCGATTTTTCTGATCCCGATTTTCTGATCCCGATTTTCTGATTCTCATTTCAAGGGAATGCTCTCCTATTTATAGGCTTTTGGTAGCCATTTAGGAGGGTTTATGAGCCTTAATGGCTTTAATGGGAGGAGTTACAAGATTTATTTCTTGATTTTGTAACTCCTTTTTCCTTGAATCTGATTGGCCGATGGAGATTAAGGGCTTTTAATCACCTTAATTACCATAATGGGAGGAGTTTCATGGTTTAAATGCCATGAATCAATTGACTTGTAACTCCCAAATGCTTGCTTCTGATTGGGCCGTCCAAAGAAATGAATTAATGACTGCAATAAAGCTAGTCAATTAACCACATTAATTGGTCGCCGAGCAGTCGAAGAGTCGCGGGCCGTGCCGTGTCTTCTGGAATTCTTCTGGCGATGATCATCGATGGATCTTCATGCTGATCGACATCGGATGAACATGTAACTTCAGACATTGATAGCTAAGAGCGGGCCGGTGACATCTGTCTTGTCGATTTCTCGATCGGTCGGACAGAAAGAGCACTTTTTTTGGTCGACCGGTTGGCGATCTTGGAGCGATCAATGATGATTTTATGCTTTTGGAGGTTGACCCGTGATTTTGACGGATGTCGGAGGATATGAGTCAATTTCAAGCACTAAAAATCACATTTTCAGGAAACCACAGGGGCCAAAGTGCGCGAAACGCGAAAAAAGACGGAAAAACGGGTCACCGGCGGAAAATCCGGTGACCCGGACTTCCATGGTCGCCGGCAACCATGGGCCATGGTCGCAGGGGCCTGCGACCTTGGGGGAATTTTTCCCTTCGGAGCCCGTTTTGCGGTCGTTTTGAGGTCTTTTTCGTCGCCGTTTTCTTCTGTATTTTTCCTGACATTTCTTCTCATTTATTGGCTTGATTTCCCTGTAGAAAACCTGATGAGAATCCTTGCATTTTTAGAGTGCAAAGTTTCCAATTTTTCGGGAAAGCCGAAGACTTTGTCGCGTAGAGCTGCTGATTTTCCGCCAGAAGTTGAAACTTGGTCAAACGATGTCGGAATGACCTGAAATTTGAGGTGAAGCCTCCTGAGCAATAAATAAGACCAACCATAGGCTTTTGTTTGAGTTTTGAAGCCGTTTGGGGTCCCGTCGATGCTTCACTTGATTTTGCTGCAGGGAAAATGCCGAGCTTTGATATGTGGTCAAACGATGTCCGATTGACCTGAAATTTGACGGGGAGCCTATTGGAGTCATTTTGAGACGTTCCATGGGCTCCCTTTTGGATGTCATGGTCCCGGGTTGCTCCGCCGCCGGTAGGCTTGATTTTCTCTCGGAGCATCGAAACCTGGTCAAACGTTGTCAGAATGACCTGAAATTTGACGTGCAGCCTTTTGGAAGCATGTTGAAGCCACTCATGCACTTGGTTTGATGAGCGAAGGCTTCGGTGGTTCCCGCCGCCGGGAGGCTTGATTTTGCTGCTCGAGCATTGATGGAGGGTCAAACGTTGTCGGTTTGACTTGAAATTTGGCATGGAGCCCTTTTGGAACATGCTGGAGTCATCCGTAGGCTCTGATCGAAGTTTTGACGTCTCCAATGATGTCGCCGCCGGGAGCGCCATTTTAGCTGTCGGAGAAGCGAAGTTAGGCCAAATGTTGTCGAAATGGCCCGAAACTTCATGTGTACTCTTCTCTTGGCTATCTTGAAGGATCTTGCAGTTTTTGTTTGATTCTGACAAGATTTGATTTTTTGGAGAAATTGCATTGCCTATTTATGGCAGGTTGCGACTTCATGTAGCTTTCTTGATGTTGAAGAGGCAAAGTGACATTTTTGGTGTCAACAAATACCCCCTCGAGGTACAACGACGAGTTGCTTGACTTTTGTAGTCGATGTGCCTCGAAGAGTTTTTTGAAGGAGAGCTTGTGTCTTGACCAAGAGTCTTTGAGCAATCCTTCCTTTGGTAGAGTAGCCTTTGAGCTTCCAGGGGAATTTTATGGTAATGAAAGGAATCAAATACCATCTCGAGGCAAAGTTTTGAAGATGACATCATGGATGTGGATTTGGGTTTTTGTTTTTGACCTTGTGACCTAACAAGCTGTATGTGGCAGGTTAGGGGGGTCGGGTTTTGGTTTTGACCTTGTGACCCAACAAGCTGTATGTGGCAAGTTGGGGGATCATGATTTGGTTTTTTGTTTTGGTCTTGTGACCTAACAAGCTGTATGTGGCAAGTTAGGGGACCAGGATTTGGTTTTTGGTCACTCTTTGGGACTGTGTGGGTCCATTGGAGTGGTTTGGATTTTTGTGAAATGTCAATTTCAAGATTTTGGCTCAATTTGGTATATGAGGCTGGATGGTTTGATTTTTGAAAGCTCATGGGGCTTGGAATTTTTTGTATGGTTCAATCAACTAAAAAGAGGCATGGAACCATTTTTGTATGCTCTTGGTAAGAGGGATTTTTTTCTGACTAAAAGCCCATTTTTTTTTTTTTTTTTTATTTTTTAGTGCCTAGGTGGTCAAACCTGGCTCATATGGGCTAACCCATGGGACCTTAAGCTTTTTAGGATGGCTTAGATCTCATGTGGGGTCATTTTTGTAAAGAATATCTAAAGATATCTCATTTGGATAGAGAATATCTAAAAATATCTTTATGGGAGAGAATCTCTCATATTCCCTTAATTTGGGAGAGAATATCTCAAGGTATCTTTCTTTTTGGGAAAGAATCTCCAATATCCTTTTTTTGTTGGAGAGAATCTCTCATTGATTGATTTTGGGAGAAAATCTCTCAAAGACATCTTTCTTTTTGGGAAAGAATCTTTCTAATTCCTTCTCTTTTGGTAAGGTTACTAATTAGTAACACTTACCTTTCTTCTTTGTTTCCTTCTTTGATTTGCTCTCTCCTATAAAAGCAAAGGGAGGTAGGATCTCTTGCTCTTATTGCTTTCTTTTGCAACAATCTCAAGAGAGCTCCAAGACCAAGAGTTCTTCTTCTTCAAGGATCTTCAAGCTTTTTCCTTCTTCTTCTCCATCAATGGCTTCAAGTAAGTTTTCTCTCTTTTTCTTTCAAGAAAACTTTATGTAGAGAATAGGATGGTAAAAAAAGAAAGTTTCTCTTCTTTTTTTTTTTCTTTTTTTTTCTTTCTATTCTTCTTCTCTTTTTTTTTTCTTTTCTTTTCCACGTGATTTCTGTTTTTTTTTTTTTTTTTTTCACGTGTGTCTCTTTTCTTTTTTTTTTTTTTTTTTTGTGGGCCGTACGGACAGATCCGTACGGATCTGGTCCGTACGGCCACGTGGCCTGATTTTTTTTTCTTTTTTTTTTTTTTTTTTTGAGAAAGTTTCTTTTTTTTTGTTCTTTTCTTTCTCCTTTTTTTTTTTTGAGAAAGTTTCTTTTTTTTTTTTTTTCTTTTCTTTCTCCCTCTTTTTTTTTTTGAGAAAGTTTCTTTTTTTTTTCTTTTCTTTCTCCCTCTTTTTTTTGAGAAAGTTTCTCTTTTTTTTTTTTTTTTTTTTTTTTTGCTCATCATGATAATGCGTTTTTATGCAAATCTAGATGTTCATGCATGTACTTTTTGTAAATTGAATTTGAGAGCATGATAACATACCTGAAAATCTTTGCAAATTTGGGAATTTGGAGCTTGCAGTGATGTTGAGCCCTTCCTGATTTTGCGGAGATTTTGAGGTTTCAAAGGTTTGGAGTTTCGGAGCCCGCAGCAATGTTGAGCCCATCTTCGAACTTTCTATTTCCGTCGGGGTATTTCCTTTTTCTTTGGAATTGCCCCGGAGTCATGCCAAAATTTCGCCAGATTTTTGGTGGGACAAAGTGACCCCTTTTTTTTTTAGCGAAATCCTGTCATTTTGATGACGATCTTTTTCTTTTCCAACCTTTGCAGGTGGTTCCTCCAGAGCGAACAAGGGTAAAGAGCCTGCTACAAGCGTACCTCGTCGATCCGCCAGATCTTCTAATGTGGCCGTTCAGCAGGCCTGGGAGAAGGAGGTGACCTTGGGAAGCTGACGAACCTTCGAAGAAGAGGATTCGGGAAGAAGAGACCATCGGTGAAGGTATGATTCCTCCTTTTCCTTTTTCTGCTTCTTTCATGGGGCTTTCCATGTTCTGATTTGTTTTCTCACCCTGCTGCTGCTTTTTTTTTTTAGCAGAGGATGAAGACTTGCCGATGCCTGAGGTTCCGACCGATGAGGCGGTTATGGAGCCGGTTATGGCGTCTGAAGAAGAACCGAGGGACTCTAGAATGATTCCAGAATCTCCAATTGGTATAACTTCTTTCGCTTTCTCTTTTTTTTTTTTTTTTGCCTGCGACTTGATTTGCTAACATTTTTCTTGTCAGCTGACTTGCCACAGGATTCCGATGACTTTGAACCATCAATGGACGCAAATGTTGATGATGCTTCCGATGAGTTCATGGAGGAAGAGAGTGTTCCGCCAGTCGTCGAAGAAGGTACTTTGTAGTGATGACCCTGATGATTTTTTTTTTAACAGGATCATATTCATACCTGTTTGTGTTTCATTTGCAGGTTTTGAAGTGACAGAAGAGAGTCCATCACTTTCTTCAGAACCAGAGCAAGGGATGCCAGAGGTCGATCCGGAGGTAGAGACCAGTTCTGACATGATTGAGGAGATGCCTCGTGTTGAGATTCCCTCTCCAGTGGCTCCAAGTGAAAAGAGTTCTTTTGTTACTCTTCCAATGGGACATGACATGAGCAGCCGATCAGCGGAGAAGGGTGAATCTTCATCCAGTTCGTCTCTTCAATTTGCGAAGAAGGTGCTGGCTCGGGTTTTGAGTTCTTGGGTCAAGACTCTCATTTCTGGACACTTGGAGGCAGGATTTGGCATGATCTCACATGTACAGGAGATTCTGACCGACACCGAAGAGGTTGGTCTGGATGTCACAGGTGCCAGGGCGATCGTTGATAGGATCATTGCACTGGGTGACAAGTGGTTTGAGACCATGGGTTTCCCTGACGACCAATTCTTCAAGGAGATGTTCTTGGACCCTGCTGATAAGGCTAAGACTGACCTGAATGAGGCTACACAAAGCAAGAAGCAGCTAGTTCGGGAGAAGAACAAGGAAGAGCTAGCCATCATCGGATTGAGGCATGACCTTAACGTCCTTGATAGGGAAGTTGAGGAGGCCAGGAAACGTCTTGAGCATTTGAAGGCACAAGTCGATGCGAAGTGGGCTGCTATAACAGAGGCTCGTGACAGGGAGAGTACTCTGATTCGCAGGGTTGCAGATGCCGGTCAAGTTCTCGAGAGGAGGACTCTAGAAAACGAATGATGGCAAACTGCTGGGGAAGAGCTTCCCGGTGTAAAAGAAGGGTTACGGCATTCGCCAGCATCTCATGGCAAGTTCCTGAAGAAGCGTGCCTTGGAAACTCTGACGGCTGATGCCAAAAGTTTGCTTGAGGAGCTGAAGCTTTGGCTGGAGACCATTTTTCGCTAAGCTCCTGATTTTTTGTTGCAGAAACTATTCTTCTTTTTTTTTGGTACCACATGTATATTTTTGGTACTCTTTTTTTGTAGTGCTTGTGAACACTTTCTATTTTTTTTGCTTTGGTACCACATGTATTTTTTTGGTACCCTTTTTTTTTTGTAGTGCTTGTGAACACTTTCTTTTTTTTTTGCTTTGGTACCACATGTATTTTTTTTGGTACCTTTTTTTTTTGTGTTCCCTACGCTCACTCAAATCTTTTTGTGATGAAAGCAATTGCTAAATGGGATTTGATCAAAAGCTTTGTCATTTTGTGAAAATCTTTTGTCAAATGGTTGTTTTGGTAGGGGAAACGAATTTGGCATGAAAGCCGGATTTTTGTGGCATTTACAGCCAGTTTGGTGGCATTGATAGCCAATTGGTGGCATTTATAGCCGGTTTGGTGGCATTGATAGCCAATTTGTGGCATTTATAGCCGGTTTGGTGGCATTGATAGCCAATTTGTGGCATTTATAGCCGGTTTTGACATGAGAGTCAGGTTTTTTTTGTGTGGCATTTGTAGCCGAGTTTTTTGAAAACCAAGTTTTGTTTTATTGGCATGAAAGCCGATTTTGGCGTTTATAGCCGGAAATTTTTGTTTTGGCATTTATAGCCGGATTTTGGCATTTATAGCCGAGTTTTGGTTTTCAAAATGCAGGTATCGACTAAATGTCGCCTCCCCGCTGAATGGTCTTGCAAGTATCGATGGAATGTCGCTTCCTTGCTCATTCGGTTTTACGAGTATTGATGGAATGTCACTTCCTCGCGGGTTAGGTTTTGCAAGTATCGATGGAATGTCGCTTCCTCGCGAATTGGGGTGCAAATATCGACTAAGCGTCGCTTCCCTGCTTTTCCCAAAACTTTTGGTTTTGCGGGTACTGACTTGATGTCGTTTCTCCGCGATTTTTGAAATTTGAGGTTTTCTCGAACCATTTGTAATTTTGGGTTGTGGATAGCAACTGGTATGTTACATCTCCACGATTTTTGAAATTGGGTTGTGGATATCAACTGGTTTGTTGCTTCTCCACGGTTTTTGGATTTTGCAAGTATCGACGAAATGTCGCTTCCCTGCGATTTTGGGTGCAAGTATCGATGGAATGTCGCATCCTTGCTTTTTTTCAAATTTTTTGTTTTGCGGGTACTGACTTTGATGTCGTTTCCCCACGATTTTTGAAAAACCATTTTTTTTTTTGTTTAAAGACACGAGGGTCGTAAATTTTGACCTAGAACCATTAGGCGGTAAAAGGTAAGGTGGACTAGGTTGGAAATCCCTGAATCCGGATTTTTGTTTCAAACCATGAATTTTGGTTCAAGGATCGAAAGTTTTGGTCAAGTCAGGGAGAGGCTCCTAAACTTGGATTTTTTTTTTTTTGTTTTTGAACAATGAAACGATGAAAGTAAGCATTGTTTTTGAATCTCTAGAAATTTTGACATTTGATATGAAAATTCTAAAGAGAGTGGGTTTGACGAGCGAGTACCTGAGAACAGGTTTTGGCCATACAGGCATTGCTCTTACCCAGTTGGGTAAGTCTTCAAGTGTAGTACCGCTTCAAGAACTTGCCGTTGATAGGCAGCATACATCTGTCGCCTTCCATGTTTAGGAGGGCATATGCGCCGTTGGAGAAGACCTTGTCGATGACGTAGGGTCCCTCCCATTTTGGTTCAAACTTGCCTTTGGACTTGTGAGCGAAGACCATTGGTCTTTTTACCGCAAGAACCAAGTCACCCCTTTTGTAGGCGCGTTGCCTGACCTTTTTGTCAAAAGATCCTGCCATGCGTGCTTGGTAAAGTTCAATGCTTTGTCGAGCTTCGAGCCGTCTCTCGTCGAGATTGTCCAGCTCATGGAGTCGCAATTTGACATTGCTTTCTTGAGTCATGTCATTTTGTAGAGATACCCTCAGAGAAGGAATTTGTACCTCTAGGGGCACGACAGCTTCGCATCCATAGACCAAGGAGAATGGTGTGCTATGGGTTGGTCCTCGAACGGTGGTTCGATAGGCCCACAAAGCTTCAGACAGTTTATCGCTCCAGTCTCTTTTGTGACTAGAGACCATTTTCTTGAGGATTTTGCAGAGTGTCTTGTTGAAGGCTTCTGCTAATCCGTTTGCTGCCGGATTGTATGGAGTCGAAGGACAGCTTTGGATTTTGTATTTGTCGCAGAACCTGTAGAATTGATGATCCCGGAATTGTGGTCCGTTATCATGGACGAATCTTTTGGGTATGCCGAAACGACAAATGATGTTGGTGCGTAGGAACTGAAGAACTGATGAGGTCTTCATTTCGTTGAACGCAAATGCTTCTGACCACTTGGAGAAATAATCCGTTGCGGCGAAGATGAAGCGATGACCTTTGCTTGAAGGGGGAGAGATAGGACCTATGATGTCCATGCCCCATGCTTCGAAAGGCCATGAGATTGCTGTAGGATGCAGCCATTCCGGAGGCATGTGAATGTAATCTCCGTGAACTTGGCATAGCTGGCAGCGTTTGGCAAATTGCATTGCATCAGCAACCATGGTAGGCCAATAGTAACCCAACCTTTTGATTTGGTCGTAGAGCTTGGGACCAGCCTGATGAGCTCCACAAAGACCAGCGTGAACTTCTTTGAGTGTTTCTTCAGCTTCTTGTTGTGACAAGCAGCGTAGGAGTACTCCATTGAAGGATTTCCTGTAAAGGATTTTTGAAGGGATATCCAAATGAAAGTTTGGGGCTCGCCTTTGAATGCTTACCCGTTCTTTTGGATCTTCAGGTAGGATTCCGAACATAGTGTAATCAATGAACGGATCCCTCCAGTCGCCGATTGAAGGTTGAAGGATAGAGATCCGACTTCCAACAACTCGGTGGCATTCAGCAACTGCTTGGTGTGTGTTAAGAGGAGGGAGGATCCTTCTCTCGCACACTGTAATTTGCATGTTTTCCCCTTCCTGGATCGCCATTGATGCGGCAAGTCCGGCCAGGGCATCTGCACGGAAGTTTTCACCTCTACGAATGTGGGTGATGTTGCAGATGTCAAACTTTTGCAGAAGCGATTGTGCCTTGTTGTAATAAGGCAGCAGATCGGGCTTCCTGACTTCATATTTCTGATTCATCTGGTTGACGATCAGTTGAGAGTCTCCAAAGACTTCCAGCATGGTGATACCAGATTCGATGGCGAGTTCCAATCCTAGGATCAGAGCTTGGTATTCAGCTGCATTGTTTGTGCATGGTTCCAGTAGCGAGAAAGCGTGTGGAATCATGCATTTGTCGGGGCTAACAAAGAGGATGCCAACTCCCGAGATCAGCTTTCTGTTTTCATTTGTCCTGGTTGCACCGTCAAAGTACATGTCCCAGGAGGCATTTGGTGAGGAAGTCTCCACGTTGTAGACAGGTTCGTCTGGGAGATCATCTCTGAGTGGAGAATCTTTAGGCAATGGATGCTCTGCGAGGAAATCTGCTAGAGCTTGGCCTTTGATTGCTTTTTGTGGCACATACCTAATATCAAATTGTGATAGAAGGATGGACCATTTTGCCAGTCGGGCATTGAGAGAACCGGCCTTCGTGACAAGGACCTTCAAGAGGTTGATCCTTGAGACGAGGTAGACTATGTTGGAAAGCAAGTAGTGACGTAGCTTTTGTACGGCAAACATCACTGCAAGGCATTCCTTTTCGACTGGGGAGTAGCGATGCTCTGCACCTACTAGCATGCGGCTGAGGTAGTATAGAGCAGCTTCTTTTCTTTCATCATTTTCTTGTGCAAGCAGAGCACCCAGAGAGTGATCAAGGGCTCTTGTGTACAAGATGAATGGTTTTCCAGTGGCAGGGGCAGCTAACACTGGAGGTTTGGTCAGGTATGACTTGATATCTTGAAATGCGGCTTCACAGTCGGCATCCCAGACAAAGTCTACACCCTTTTTCATCAATCGAGAGAATGGACGGCATTTCCCCGAAAGATTGGAGATGAACCGTCTGATGTAGGCCAATCTCCCTTGAAGCCCTTTTAATTCTCTCAAGGTTCTTGGAGAGGGCATTTCTAGAATAGCCTTGACTTTTATGGGGTCAAGTTCTATTCCAGCTTTCCGAACAAGGAATCCGAGAAACTTACCCGACGAGACGCCGAAGAAGCATTTTAGAGGATTCATCCGCAGTTTGTGTTTGCGAAGTCGGAGGAAGACTTCCCGAAGATCTTTGAGATGGTCTTCTTTTCTTCTGCTTTTGACGGCGAGGTCATCAACGTAACATTCGACCGTCTTGTGCTGCATATCTTGGAATATTTTCATCATAGCCCTCTGATATGTGGCACCAGCATTTTTCAGACCAAATGGCATGACAGTGTAGCAATACACGCCAAACGGAGTCCGAAATGAAGTGTGCTTTTCATCCTCGGGATGCATCTTTATCTGATTGTAACCAGAGAAGCCATCCATGAATGTCATTCGCTCGAATCCGCAGGTATTGTCAATCATCACCTCCGGTATGGGGAGCGGGAATTCATCTTTAGGGCAAGCGCCATTCAAGTCTCTATAGTCAATACAGACTCTGATCTGCCCAGTTTTCTTTGTCACGGGGACAATATTGGCCAACCACTCTGGATGTTGTTCCTCACGGATGAAGCCAACGCTTTTGAGTTTTTGAACTTCTTGTTCAATTTTATCCATCACATCTGGACGGAATCTTCTTTGGCCTTGTTTGACAGGCTTGACTTCTTCTTGAAGATTGAGTTTGTGGACTGCTACTTTGGGGTCTAAACCAGGCATTTCAGCATAGGACCATGCAAAGCAATCAACGAACTCACGAAGAAAAGCGATATACTCGGGTAACTCATCATCCTTTATATTCTTGCTTATGAATACAGGACGTGGGTTATCAGGTGTTCCCAAGTTTATCTTTTCAACAGGATCTTCTGTCGGAAGGTTCGAAGGTGGTTCCTCCACAATATTTTCGGAGGCTTCCAACTCAACGAAACCTTCTGGAGTTTCAACTGCATTACCAGACCAAGGCTCTGTTCCTTTCCATGGATTTTCTTGATTGGTGATCTCCTCAAGGCTTGCTATGAGATAGTCCCAATCGCCTGTTGAGTCTGGTATTTCTTTTGGAGACGAGGGTTCTTCTGGGTCAGAATAGCACAAGTCTGTATTATCGGACGATTCCTCTTTATCATCAGAGAAATCGTACAAATTGGATGAGCTTCCTGGATCTTTGTCAGGTAACTCTTTAAAGAGATATCCAGGGAGATCGATGTCTTCATGGACTTGAGATGTTGAGGCTTGGTCGGTAAAACGACTTTTAAGCTTTTGTGTCAACTGTCTCAGAGGAGTATCAGGATCATATCCTAACCCATATGAAGACTTTTCTACATGACCGTAGAGTCTCCAATCTTCCAGCTGGCTTTTGGTCAAGGCGGGCCCCAATGGCGTGAGAATACCGCGGCCTTCTCCCAAACCAACTGGGTTCTGAGCGTCAAAGCCCATTTTCTTCATAATTGCTTGTGCCACAGGACTATATAGAGATAGCTGAGGCATACCTTCATTTTGGAAAGGTTCCAGCATGGAGTTTGATGAAGAAGCATCCGAACAATGGAAGAAGATCGGTCTTCGCTTTGGTGATGTTGTCGGAACAACAAAGGTAGCAGACGTAGGATCTTCTACGTCAGCAGGTGTCTCCATCGGAGTGAGAGCAGGCTGAACTTGCTGAGTGTCAGCTTGGCTTGACGATGCATCGTCTTCTGGCTCTGAGTCCGAGTCTGTGTCTTGCATGATAGACACGAGAGAGACAACAAATTTGCCCCCAGGCTTTTGTTTCGCCTTCTTCACTTTGGTCGTGATGACCAAAGGTCTTGAATTCTTGAGGGAGATGACGAAGGGAGATTGACTACTCTCTTCTAATTTGCCAGAGGGTTTGTTTTCTTCCGGTGATTTTTGAGGAGCCTTGCCTTTATCTTTCTGGAGATTTTCAGCAAAGGGTGCTATTTCCTCTTTTTCTTCTTTTTCTCCTTCATACATCTGGGAGTCTGCGAAGTGGACTTCTTTACCTTTGAAGGGTTTTCTGTCCGCAAGACACGATGTACCATGCCGTCGTCGCCGACGAACTTGATGCATTGATGTAGAGTTGAAGGGACAACACCGTTCTCGTGTATCCAAGGACGTCCGAGAAGGATGTTGTAGCATGAGGGGGTTTTTATTGCATACACAGTGACCTCAGAGATAAGATCACCGATTTGCAGTTTGAACCTGATTTTGCCGATAGGCCTTTGAGCGCTCCCATCGTATCCAAAGATAGATACAGATGTGTGGCTTAGCTTGCTGGGTGGGATGCCCAACTCTTCAAGAGCAGAAGTGGAGATAAGGTTGAGTGCAGAACCTGGGTCGATCTGAACTCTATGTATCGGCATTTCTTTGATGTACCCTGTGAAGTACAGGGGTCGGTTGTGCCTTGTTTCGCCAAGTAGGAGGTCTTCCTTAGTGAAGGCGATGGTTGCATTGGCTGCCTTTTGAATCGAGAGGCATTGGATGCATGATCCCTCAGTTTTCTTTTCTCCCTTTGAGGAAGTTTCAGAGTTTTTGACCCGGTAGTCCATTTCAATTTGGAGGACTTGCGGGGCATGTTTGTCGACATCCTCATTCAGTTTTTGTAATTCTGAGATGAGATTATCACGAGTGCGTGGAGACATTCGTAATAAATCCAGGATGTGAAGACGTGCAGGTATGTGTTTGAAGTGCTCAACCAAGTCATACTTGAAAGCCTCCTTAGGGCCTGCATGTTCATCATTGTTGCCACTGGGGGCGCTTACAACATCTTTTCCCGAAGGATTTACATAAGTAAAGGAAGATTGGTTGTAATTCTTTTGGTAGTCCCGGCCAGAGCAGGTGCCTCTACCAACTTCGAGAGCTTCTTGAGAAGGGTCTTCGCTTGGAAGATTGTCCTCAGGATCAAGAGGCTGTCGTTTCTCATTTACTGAGGATGCGTCTGCAGCAGAATTGCCATCCTCAGTGATTGTGTTGCATGGAGCATTTTCCAGGAGCGAGTCCTGAACAGCATCCAGCAGCTTTTCTTCTGTGTTGACTATTTCATCATCCCAAGCATCATTATCTGGGTTTTCTTCATGATGATGAGTCGGGAAGAATGTGTATCCTGAAGTCACAGTCTCAGGAGAAGAAACCTGAGAGGGTGTCATCTCTGTGAAAGTCACGTGAGATGAGGTAGCCCCAGAAGATATGGTGCTAGGTGTCGCCGGTGTGTAAGTGATCTCATCAGATGATGCATCAGAAGAGCTATAATCCTGAATTATCACATTACAGGCAGCTCTTAAAGGAGACGTTGTCTGCTCGGAGTCAGACTCATCCTCGGATGTAAGAGGATCGTCAATCCAGCAATGTTCTCCATTTTCAGGAGTTGAGGGAGGAGGTACCTGATGGGCTTCAGGGACTTCCGGCTCTGGATTGTGAGGAATCTCGTTGACGCGGTATTGCTCTTGTTCTAGAGCGAAACGCTGCAAGATCCTTGCATATTCTTCAAGATCAGGCATGGGAGCCAGATCCTCTTCTTCGTCTTCTCCGTGTGGCTCAACATAGTTGATTTCCACTGGAGCAATGACAGGTGCTAGGTTAACAGCATCTTCTTGTGCAGCCTCTTGGTCTTCTTCATCATCAGACCAGGATCCTTGTGGTTGCAAGGGGTTATACCAGATTACTGGCATAAGGTGAGTTTCAGGAACCCATTCTTCGTCGGAGAGATACTCTCCTGTTTCAAGAGATTCCTCCCACTCGCCGGTGTAGTTGGGCTCGAATCCATCGTCGGTGTCGCTGGACTCGTATCCATCAATGGAGAATCCAACTACCGAGTTGCAAGAGTATAATGCCCCCTGCATGGCTTCTTTTTTGAATTGAGGTGGCATGAAATCACTGAGAGTGAAGTTTCTTACCGCCTTTGAAGTCTCTGGAAGGGACGTTTTTGTTGCCCCGAGTGAAGTGGTAGAGGAGGCCTCTGCCTTTTCATGGACTTCTTGTTTTGGCTGGGTCTTCTCTTGCCGTTTGAGCTTGAGGAGATGTTTCTTGGCTTGCCTTCGCTGCTGAGCGGTCGGCTTTGTTTTGACGATCTCCCAATTTTCATCTTCCAAGAGATCGGGATGTACCCATATGGGTTGTCCGTCTGGTGTCGGGTAAGGAACCAACACTTCGGACGTTTGAATTCTTTTTATCACCTTGAAGGAAGTAGTGATCTTCTTCTTCGGTGATTTTGGTATTTGTCCACATGACACCATGTTGACGGAGGCAGTCCCATAGTTTTTGTCAAAGGTGATGACTCCGTTTTTCCACATCTCGTTTATCTTCTCTCTCACAACAAAGCATTGATTGAGAGGATGCGAGACCGTCTGGTGGTATGGACAGTACCGAGGATCATTGGTTTTGCCAACGTCTCCAGGTCTTTTGGGCTCTGGCAAAATGAGTTTGCCATTTGCTAGGAGAGCCTCAAAGATTTCTTCGACGTCTTCATCGAACGGATATTTCTTTTCTACTCGCTCTTTGAAGGCATCAGAGAGTTCAGGTCTCTTACCTGCAGCTCTATTTTCAGCTTTCTTTGGTTGCTGAGGAGCTGACTTGGTTTGCACATTAAGGACCTCTTTCTTCTTTGGTTTAGAGGTTGCAATGGCGGTTGGCTGTTTTCTTGATGACTTCTGACTGTTGAGGTCTTTGATCACCATTTCAGCTTCCATGGAAGCTTCGAGGAGTTCCCCCAGGTTCTTTGATTTATTGCCGATGATCATGGAGCGGATTTTAGCTCTCATGTTGTTACGGCAGATGTCGACTAGCGACGCTTGTGGCAGTACATCTGAGCATTTGTACGCCATTGCTTTCCACTTGTGAATGAAGTCATAAGTTGACTCATTCTCTCCCTGTTTTAGGCTGCAGAGCTGAGCCATAGTAACAGGATGATCCTCACCTTGGAAGTGGGTCAGGAAGCGTGTCTCCAGCATAGCCCAGTTCTGAATGGAGTTCTCCGGAAGAGTGGAGTACCAATCGAAGGCCGTACCTTTTAGGGTACTTGCAAAGAGGCGAATCTTGAGTGCATCTTGATCTGCGATAGCTCCCGTCAAGATCTTGAAGTGGATGACGTGCTGTCTGGCCGATCCTTTCCCCGTATATGTTTGGAGAGTAGGATGTTTGAATTTTGTGGGGAACGGGACCGAGTCCATCCATAAAGGATATGGTGGCTTGATCCCATGCTCTTTGAGTATATCCTCTTCTTTTGCTTTGGCGAGGATACTGTCTACGTCCTTTTTGGTAAGGGCGCGTGACTCATTTTCTTCTCCATTTCCCTCGTTATTGCTATGATTCGGAGGAGGCTCATTGTTCACCTGATTTTGGACGACAAGGAGAAGGTTTTCCATCAGAGTTTCAATCCTCTGCTGGCCTTGTTCCAACTGCTGGATGCGTGTGAGCGCATCATCTCGAGGTGGATTCTGAGGTGGCGGCTCAGAACTTGTAGCCAAGACGTTCATCCCTCGGGATTCGAACGAAGAAATCGTCCTGGTGACCGAGCTGGGGCTCATTCTTTTTGATGAAGAGCTTGATGAAGGATTACTCTCCCGTCCTTGGCTTGAAGGGGCAGGAGATTCTTCGGGATGTCTTTGTGTCCTGGTGACGCTACGGGTCACCGGACGTCGGACATGGATTTTTGATGCTGACCTTTGGCGTCTTCTGGTTTTTCCAACCATATGGACGGCAGCAACTTGGTCGGGTCTTTCTTTTTCGACCCATTTGTGGGAGACTTGAAGTGTAGGAGGCTGGGTCCGTTGCTTCTCTAGTCTCTTTTGTCGATATGAAGCACGGCGGCGTGCTCGACGAGCGATTTGAGCTTTGGTCAGCTCTGGTTGGGCTCTGACGATGAAGGATGTGCTCCCTCGGGCGCAGCAGCCGAGCCTGTCTTCTTTGTAGCTAGGCAAGGACAGGATCCGGACCCGGTCCTTTGCCTGTTGCAGTGAAGCTTTGAATTTTTCAAGTTCGGCCCCTGTAGAGATAAAGGGTCGAACCGAAGGAGTGTAGGCCTTAGCAGGTGCTTGTAGAGGCCTGGTGATGCGTGATCTGATTCTGGGCTTGTGGGAGCAAGCCGGTTCATGCTGGGTCGACTTGGGAGTCAGGTTGGAGATGGGTCTCTCCTCTTTCATGTAGGCAAGAGGGTAGAACTGGTTCTCCTTGAGTGGGGCCAGGTATGCTGGCTTGGTGGAAGTTTGAGACCTTCTTTGTTTTGGGGAAGGTCTTGGAGACCAAGTCTTGGGATAGACCTGGTTGTTTGTGGGTCGAGGCTTCGCGGGGGTGCCGCGGGCTTCGGGCTTTTGGGCGCTCGCCTTTGGTGTCACGGGAGTGACACGTTGAGAGGCGATCTTCTGCTTTTTAACAGGCGCAGCTTGTTCTTCGGGAAGTGGGAATGGTCCCAGTGTCCCAAAGACGATGGCCCGGGGAGTCGAGGTCGACCCGGAGTTCAGAGAGTTGCCGAGGGAGTTGACGCTTTGGCGGCTGGCAGGGTGCTTGTAAGTGCGCTCGGTTTGCTTCTGTTGAAGCATGAGTTGGTGCTTGTTCTCATCGAAAATAATGGTTAAGGCTGCCATTGTTAGTTTCAAAATTTATGAAACAAGACCACATCCATTAGTAATCACAAGAATATAATGATCATAAATGGGAATTTCTATGGTTGTCTTTTCAAATCGCTCAAGGGATATGACCCAAGCGACATGAAGAAGGCAAAAAGCCATAGATGGTACAATTGTTCTGACAGCGAGCATGGTAGGCTCGAAATGAGCATTCCAATGACTGCTAGAAGCAATTGTATACCTAAATTCGACTTATCGAGAAGCGGAGCTTGCTCGAGATAAGAAGAATATAAGGTAGGAGTTACAAATGTGCCGGTCACAGATACAGTAGACCCTGAAAGGGCGTACCAGTACTGCTATGCACAAATATTGGAGATCGCATCCATGAGATGGGATTCTTTGTTTTGAAAGGTCAGAAATGGATTCGTCAAAGAGAGCAGGTGGCATTCTGATTCAAATACGGGCTCAACGATTTCCGCGAGCGCCAGTACTCAGAAGGGAAGAGACCACAATTTCTCGAATCTGAATCCAAAAGTGACGAGTTTTTTTTTTTTGAAATGTCAAGATTGGTTCCATCAAGGAGAGCAAATGATATTCTGATCTGAACACGGTCTCGGCGATTTCCGCGAGCGCCAGTGCTCAGAAAAGAAGAAACCAAAATTTCTCAGATCTGAAATCAAAAGTGACGAGTTTTTGGAGATTTTTTTTTTGAAATGATTTTTTTTATTTTATTTTATTTTATTTTATTTTTTTTTAAAAAAATATTTTTTTATTTATTTTTTTTATTTTTATTTTTTTTTGAAAATTTTATTTTTTTTTTTAAGATTTTTTTTGAAAATCTTTTTTTTTTATTTTTTTTATTTTGATTTTAATTTTTTTTAAGATTTAAAGACGAGAGAGTATACATAGGCCTCCTAACCCGGTCTTATGAAACCTCAATTGATAGAATTGCCCCCAGGTAAGGGTAGGATTACTTAATGAACCCGTTTGGAGGACCCTTGCCTAGAACAGTCAAGCTGTCTCCACACTCTGGACAAGGCTTTTCTTGAATCAATCGTGATCAAAGAACGCAATTGGTTTAACCTTAGTGGTCTATGTCCTTCTTTATAAAAAAATCCCAAATAGACTCATCGAAGAGAAACGATGGCCCAAAACCTTAGTCGAACGGGCTCAACATTTCTGCAAGCACCAAAGAACGATAGGATAGGATCAAAGCTTCTCAATTTTGAATCAGAACTAAGAAAACTGATTTTTTGATTTTTTTTGAAATCTCTAATGAACTCATCGAAGAGAAACGATGGTCCAAAACCTTAGTCGAACGGGCTCAACATTTCTGCAAGCACCAAAGAACGATAGGATAGGATCAAAGTTTCTCAATTTTGAATTCAAACTAAGAAAACTGATTTTTTGATTTTTTTTTTTTTTGAAATCTCTAATGAACTCATCGAAGAGAAACGATGGTCCAAAACCTTAGTTGAACGGGTTCAACATTTCTGCAAGCACCAAAGAACGATAGGATAGGATCAAAGTTTCTCAATTTTGAATTCAAACTAAGAAAACCAATTTTTTTTTTAAAAATAAGAAAGAATGGAAACAAACTTAAAGAAGTAGAAATTTCCAAAAAATCCCATCTCATTTTTTTGGGTGCAAAATCCAACATAGGCCACCAGCTAGAAAGTAGCCAAGGAATCTGGAGAAGAAGTATAAGCATAGAGCAAAAATATGGTATGCAAATATTTCATTTCCAAGCACCGTGTTCTCAAATGAACGAGTCCCACCGGGTGTGCCAGCTTGATGGAACGCGCTCCGAGGCGCCGTGGGGCGGCTACCGGGGTCGGCGGAACGTGGGAGTCCGTCGGGTCCGGCCCTTTCGTACCCTGGCGGGCCTGAAGCGTGCATCAACATTTTTTTGTGTGGGTGTGCCAGATTTTCTATTTTACTTGGAATTGCAAGTGGTAATCCGGAGATCAACCTTCGCAAGTAAAAAGGAAATTAACTTCTTTCAAGTTTTCCATTGCACAAATATTTAAGAAAAGAGACATTTTCTTGGTTTGCCGTGAAAGGCGATTTTGTTTGGCATTTATAGCCGATTTTGGCGTTTATAGCCGATTTACAATTCTCATCAATAATGAAAAAGACAAGAGTTGTGATTTTTGTCTCTTTTAAAAAAATACAAACTACAATGAAAAGCAAGAAAAGGAGGATCTAACTTCTCAGGAGATTGTGGGGGACTCGTTCAGATTGACGGTCGCAAGCCATGTATGGGCTTCGCCATCATCCATGCAGATGAGAACAGATGATGCTCTTGATTCGCTTGGCTTGGCTATAACCTCAGATTTTTAGAGGACAAAGACCAAGAGAAGGTCCTATGTCCAATAAAAAGCTAAGTAGACGGGCTGAAAAGCCACGTCTAAGCCATTGGAGGCAGCAGGAGAAGGCAAGGACCTTAGGGGGGGGTGCCCCCCAAGGGACTTTTGTCACCTTGTAGTGGTGGCCGGTGCAGAACTTCAGCAGAGTTTTTTCTCTCTTTTTTCTTTCTCTGGATACGAGCTCTGGATTCTTTCCGATCGATCGATCTCGATTTTTCTGATCCCGATTTTCTGATCCCGATTTTCTGATTCTCATTTCAAGGGAATGCTCTCCTATTTATAGGCTTTTGGTAGCCATTTAGGAGGGTTTATGAGCCTTAATGGCTTTAATGGGAGGAGTTACAAGATTTATTTCTTGATTTTGTAACTCCTTTTTCCTTGAATCTGATTGGCCGATGGAGATTAAGGGCTTTTAATCACCTTAATTACCATAATGGGAGGAGTTTCATGGTTTAAATGCCATGAATCAATTGACTTGTAACTCCCAAATGCTTGCTTCTGATTGGGCCGTCCAAAGAAATGAATTAATGACTGCAATAAAGCTAGTCAATTAACCACATTAATTGGTCGCCGAGCAGTCGAAGAGTCGCGGGCCGTGCCGTGTCTTCTGGAATTCTTCTGGCGATGATCATCGATGGATCTTCATGCTGATCGACATCGGATGAACATGTAACTTCAGACATTGATAGCTAAGAGCGGGCCGGTGACATCTGTCTTGTCGATTTCTCGATCGGTCGGACAGAAAGAGCACTTTTTTTGGTCGACCGGTTGGCGATCTTGGAGCGATCAATGATGATTTTATGCTTTTGGAGGTTGACCCGTGATTTTGACGGATGTCGGAGGATATGAGTCAATTTCAAGCACTAAAAATCACATTTTCAGGAAACCACAGGGGCCAAAGTGCGCGAAACGCGAAAAAAGACGGAAAAACGGGTCACCGGCGGAAAATCCGGTGACCCGGACTTCCATGGTCGCCGGCAACCATGGGCCATGGTCGCAGGGGCCTGCGACCTTGGGGGAATTTTTCCCTTCGGAGCCCGTTTTGCGGTCGTTTTGAGGTCTTTTTCGTCGCCGTTTTCTTCTGTATTTTTCCTGACATTTCTTCTCATTTATTGGCTTGATTTCCCTGTAGAAAACCTGATGAGAATCCTTGCATTTTTAGAGTGCAAAGTTTCCAATTTTTCGGGAAAGCCGAAGACTTTGTCGCGTAGAGCTGCTGATTTTCCGCCAGAAGTTGAAACTTGGTCAAACGATGTCGGAATGACCTGAAATTTGAGGTGAAGCCTCCTGAGCAATAAATAAGACCAACCATAGGCTTTTGTTTGAGTTTTGAAGCCGTTTGGGGTCCCGTCGATGCTTCACTTGATTTTGCTGCGGGGAAAATGCCGAGCTTTGATATGTGGTCAAACGATGTCCGATTGACCTGAAATTTGACGGGGAGCCTATTGGAGTCATTTTGAGACGTTCCATGGGCTCCGTTTTGGATGTCATGGTCCCGGGTTGCTCCGCCGCCGGTAGGCTTGATTTTCTCTCGGAGCATCGAAACCTGGTCAAACGTTGTCAGAATGACCTGAAATTTGACGTGCAGCCTTTTGGAAGCATGTTGAAGCCACTCATGCAGTTGGTTTGATGAGCGAAGGCTTCGGTGGTTCCCGCCGCCGGGAGGCTTGATTTTGCTGCTCGAGCATTGATGGAGGGTCAAACGTTGTCGGTTTGACTTGAAATTTGGCATGGAGCCCTTTTGGGACATGCTGGAGTCATCCGTAGGCTCTGATCGATGTTTTGACGTCTCCGATGATGTCGCCGCCGGGAGCGCCATTTTAGCTGTCGGAGAAGCGAAGTTAGGCCAAATGTTGTCGAAATGGCCCGAAACTTCATGTGTACTCTTCTCTTGGCTATCTTGAAGGATCTTGCAGTTTTTGTTTGATTCTGACAAGATTTGATTTTTTGGAGAAATTGCATTGCCTATTTATGGCAGGTTGCGACTTCATGTAGCTTTCTTGATGTTGAAGAGGCAAAGTGACATTTTTGGTGTCAACAGGACTTTGGTCACCTTGTGGTGTTTCTTGTGGTAGAGTAGCAGGACTTCGTCATAATTTATATGGGATTTTCCAGACTCCGGGTGTGTGTATGTCTGTCTTGGTGTAGGTAGGTGTGCAAGTGTCGGTCTCTTTGGAATGGACCTCCTTTTATAGGCTCTTGGTAGCCATGAGGTGGTTTATGGGCATTGATGGCTATGATGTGAGAATTGATGGAATTGATGCTCCATGATGAGAGGAGTTACAAGTTTTTATTTCTTGATTTTGTAATTCCTTTTTCTTGGCTTGTGATTGGCCGATAAAGGATAATGGGCATTTAATCGCCTTTAATCTCCATGATGAGGGGAGTTTCATGGTTTTAATGCCATGATTGCTTGGACTTGTAACTCTCATTTGCTTGAATCTGATTGGGCCGTCCAAAATAATGAGTTAATGACCACATTAAGTTGTTATAAAACAGGTTAATTAACAGCATTAAGTGGTCGTCGGGGCATTTGAATAGTCACGGGCCGCGCCGCTTCCTTTGGAATTCTTCTTGTGATAATTGCCGGTGGATCCGCATGTTATTTGATGTCAGATGGTGATGCAATTTTAGAGATTGATTGATGTCTGCGGGCCGGTGACATCCGTCTTGTCGATTTCTTGATCAGTTGGGCAGAAAGTGTACTTTCTTGGTCAGCCGGTTGGCGATCTTGGGACGATCGGTGATGACTTCATGCTCTTGACGGCGGATCCGAGATGTCAGCGAAGATCAGTCGTTTCTAAGCATCAAGAATTGAATTTTTCGAAAATCACAGAGGCTGGAACTCTCGAAACGCGAAAAGGATCGGAAAACGGGCCTTCCAGCGGAAAATCCGGTGACCCAGATTTCCAGGGTCGCCGGCAACCATGGGGGTTGTCTTCTTTGGTCGCCCCTTCTTTTTTCGGCTGTTTCTTCTTCTTTTTCGTTCCTTTTTTCTTCTGTATTTTTCTTCCTCGATTATTGACTTGATTTTCTTGGAGAAAACTTGACGAGGACCAGCGCAAAACTGAAGCACAAAGTTTCCCATTTTTTGGAAAAGCTGAAGACTTTGTAGCCGATTTTCCGTCAAGAGTAGAAACTAGATCAAACGATGTCGAAATGACCTGATATTTGACGTGAAGCCTCTTGAGCAGTAGATAGGACCAACCATGGGCTTTTGTGTGAATTTTGAAGCCGTTTGGGGTCCCGTCACTGCTAGACTTGATTTTACCGCGAGGAAGATGTTGAGCTTTGATACATAGTCAATCGATGTCCGATTGCCCTGAAATTTGACAGGGAGCCTATTGGAGTCATTTTGAGACGATCCATTAACTCCAATTTGGATGTCATGGTCCCAGGAGGCTCCGCCGCCGGTAGGCTTGATTTTCCTTCGGAGCGTCGAAGTCTGGTCAAACGTTGTCGGAATGACCCGAAATTCGACGTGCAGCCCTTTGGGAGCATGTCGAAGCCACTCATGTACTTTATTTGATGAGTGATGGTCTCGGTGGTTCTCGCCACTGAGAGGCTTGATTTTACTGTTCGAGCGTTGATGGAGGGTCAAACGTTGTCGGTTTGACATGAAATTCGACAAGGAGCCTTTTGGAGGTATTTTGGAAGCATCTGTAGGCTCTGATCGAATTTTTGATGTCTTCGACACTGTCGCTGTCGGGAGCGCCTGTTTAGCTGTCGGAGGATTGAAGTTAGGCCAAATGATGTCGGAATGGCCCGAAACTTCAGGGGTACCCCTCTTTCGGCTGTCTTGAAGGATCATGCAGTTTTTGTTTGATTCTGACAAGATCTAATGCTTGAAGTAGCATTGCCTGTTTGTAGTAGGATGCAGCTTCATGTGGCTTCTTGATGTTGAGGAGGCAAAGTGACTTTTTTGGTGTCAACACATTGTTTGGTGGACGTTGGACAGTGAGAAGGAGGTTTTCCATCAGAGCCTCTATTCTCTACTGTCCTTGCTCCAACTGCTGGATGCGTGCGGTTACGTCATCATGCGGCCGAGGCTGCTCAACATTTGTAACGAAGATTTTCACCCTTCGAGAGTCGAATGAGGACATCGTCTTGGTAATTGAGCTAGAGCTCATTCTTTTGGATGAAGAGTCGGAGGAGTAGTTACTCCGATGTCCTTGGCTTGAAGGAGCGGGAGAATCATCCTGATCTCTTTGTGTCCAGGAGACGCTGCAGGTTACCGGTCGTCTGACATGAATTTTAGTTGCCGATTTTTTGCATCTTCTGGTTTTGCTAACCATATGGACAACAACAACTTGATCGGGTCTTTCTTTTTCGACCCATTTTTTAGAGACTTGAAGGGTAGAATGCTGGTTTCTTTACTTTTCTAGTCTTTTTTGTCGATATGTCACGCAGCGACGTATGCAACGAGCAATTTGAGCTTCAGTGAGCTCTAGCTGAGCTCTAGCAATGAAGGACGTAGTCCCTCGTGTACAGCAGCCGAGCATGTCTTCTTTGAAGCTAGGCATGGATAGGATCCGGACGCAATCCTTTACCTGTTGTAGTGAGGCTTTGAATTTTGCTAGTTCGGCCCTTGTTGAGATGAAGGGTCGAACTGCAGGAGTGCAAGCCTTGGCAGGTTCTCGTAGAGGCCTTGTGATGCATGATTTGATTTTTGGCTTGTAGAAGCAAGTTGGCTCATGTTGGGTTGATTTGTTTGTTTGGCGGAGGGTAGGCGTCTCCTCTTTCATATAAGAGAGAGGATAAAAACGGTTCTCCTTGAGAGGGGCCAGGTATACTGGCTTTGCAAATGTTCGGAACCTCCTTTGTTTTGGTGAAGGTCTTGGGGACCAAGTCTTGGGGTAGACCTGGTTCTTTGCAGGTTGAGGCTTCGTGGGGTTACCACGGGCTTCAGGCTTTTTGATGACTGCCTTTTGTGTTGGAGCAATGATATGTCTAGAGGCAGTTTTCTGCTTCTTGGCAGATATAGTTTCTTCTACGGGGAGTGGGAATGGTCCTAGTGACTCGAAGACAATGGTCCGGGGAGTAGAGGTTGACCCAGTGTTCTGAGAGTTACCGAGGGACATGATGCTTCTGCAGTCGGCAGGGCGCTTGTGAGTGCGCTTGTTTTGCTTCTCTTGAAGCATGAGCTGGTACTTGTTCTCATCAAAGGAAGAAACCAAAGTTTCCTAAATTTGAATCCAAAAGAGAGAAAACTAATTTTTTTTGAAGAGTTTGAAATTAGATTTTTTTTGTTTTTTGAAAAACCAAAAATGACCCATTCCCCAATACGAACGATAGCTACAAACATTTCTGCAAGCTATTAAGTTTGGAGAGGAAATGATCAAATTTTCTCAAAATTGAATCTAAGAAAGAGAAACCAGTTTTTTTTTTTTTTGTGAAATGAGAAAGAGTGGAAATAAACTCAAATATAGAAATTTCCAAAAAATCCCATCTCACTTTTTTTTAGATGCAAGATCCAACATAGGCCACTAACTAGAAAGGAGCCAAAGAATCTAAGCATCACGTTCTCAAATGAATGGTGTCCCACCGGGTGCCAACTTAATGGACCCGGCTTTTTTTTCCTCTCTTTTTTCCGTCCCGGGGCTACCAGGAGGCCGGCGGTGGGAAAAAGCGAGCATCAACATTTTTGTACAGGTATGCCATATTTTCTATTATACTTGGAATTTAGAAATGGTGATCCGGAGATCCACCTTCACAAATAGAAGAGGAAATCAACTTTTTTCTAACTTTCCATTGCACATATATTTAAGAAAAGAGACAAAAAAAATTTTCAGTATCGTAGGAGGCCATTTTTCTTTGTTTGCCGTGAAAGGCAATTTTGCCGTAAAAGGCGTTGTTTGCCGTGAAAGGCGGTTTTGCCGTAAAAGGCGATGTACAAATCTCATCAATAAGAAAGACAAGAATTGTTATTTTTTTGTCTCTTTAGAAAAATACAAAATACAATAGAAAAGTAAGAAAATAAATTCTGACTTCTCAAGAGATTGCAGGGACTCGTTCAAATCGACGGTCACAAGTCATGTATGGACTTCACCATCATCTTTCAGATGAGAACATATAATTCTTTGATTCTTTGGCTTGGCTTGGACTTCGGATTTTTAGAGACTAAAGACCAAGGGGAGGTCCTATATCCAATAAAAAACCGAGTAGACGGGCTGAAAAGCCGCGTCTAGGCCATATTGGATAGAAAGAGATGGAGGGGGTGGCCCCCTGAGGGACTTCAGTCACCTTGTGATGTTTGTTGCAGCAGAGTTTTGGAGATTTTTTAGGACTTTCCTTCTTGGATTTCTTCCTTTTTTTTACTTGAAATGACCCCCCTTTTATAGGCCTTTGGTAGCATTACGTGTGTTTATGAGCATTGATGGCATTGATGCTACATGATGGGAGGAGTTACAAGTTTTTATTTTATGATTTTGTAACTCCTTTTTCTTGGCTTTTGATTGGCCGATGGAGAATGATGGGAATTTAATCTCATTTAATCTCTATGATGGGAGGAGTTTCATGGTTTTAATGCTATGATTGCTTTAATTTGTAACTCCTCTTTCATTGCTTCTGATTGGGCTGTCCAAAATAATGAGTTAATGACCGCATTAAGTTGTCATAAAATGGGTCAATTAACAGCATTAAGTGGTCGCCAGGGCGCTTGAAAAGTCGTGGGCCGTACCGCATCTTTTGGAATTCTTCTTGCGATGATGGCCGATGGATCCACACGTTGTTTGATGTCGGATGGCGATGCAACTTTAAACACTGATTGATACTAGTGGGCCGATAACATCTGTTTTGTCGATTTCTCGATCGGTCGGACAGAAAGTGTACTTTCTTTGTTGGCTGGCTGGAGATTTTGAAGCGTGCGATGATGATCACATGCTCTTGATGGTAGATCTGAGATGTTGGTGAAGATAAGCTGATTTCGAGCACCAAATATCAAATTTTCGAAAAACCACAGGGGCCGGAATTCTCGACACGCGAAAAGGGTTGGAAAAAGGCCCTTTCGACGGAAATTCGGCAACCTTGTTTCCCCTTTCTGGTCGCCGTTTTTCGGCCGTTTCTCGATCTTTTTAGATTCTTTTTTTCTCTTGTATTTTTTCTTGGAATTCCTGCACCTCTTTTGGCTTGATTTCGCTGTAGAAAACTTGATGAAAAGCCTTGCATATCGAAGAGCCAAGTTTCCAATTTTGACGGAAAGATGCCGATTTGCCGTCAGAAGCCAAAAGTAGGTCTAATGATGTCAGAATGACCTGAAATTTGAGCTGAAGCCTTTTGAGCAATAGATAAGACCAACCATAGGCTTTTTTCAAGTTTTGAAGCCGTGTGGGGTCCAGTTGCCAGTAGACTTGATTTTGTTGCCAGGGTGATGCCTCGCTTTGATGTGTGGTCAACCGATGTCCGATTGACCTGAAATTTGACAGGGAGCCTATTGGAGTCATTTTGAGACGATCCATTAGCTCCGATTTGGAAGTCATGGTTTCGGGGAGCTTCACCGTCGGGTTTGGCTTCCGAGAGTCAAAGTCTGGTCAATTGTTGTCGAAATGATCTGAAATTTAACACGTAGCCCTTTGAAGCCTTTTAAAGTCACCCATGTGTTCTGTTTGATCAGTGATTGCCTCGGTGTTTCTCGCCGCCGAGAGGCTTGATTTTACTACTCGATGGTTGATGAAGGGTCAAACGTTGTCGGTTTGACTTGAAATTTGACACGAAGCCTTTTAGAAGTATTTTAAGACCATCTATAGGCTCGGGTCGAAGATCTAATGTCTTCGACGTTGTCGCCGCCAAGGCGCCTGTTCAGCTGCCGGAAGAGTGAAGTTAGGCTAAATGACACTGGAATGGCCCGAAGCTTCATATGTACTCTTCTTTTAGCTGTTTTGAAGAATCTTGCAGTTTTTGTTTAATTCTGACAAGATTTGACGTTTGAAGTAGCATTGCATGTTTGTGGTAGAATGCGGCTTCATGTAACTTCTTGATGTTGAAGAGGCAAAGTGACATTTTTGGTGTCAACAGCCCCAGAGACATGTTTGTTTCTCACTATAGAAAGGTTAGGCCAATTCCACAATAGCACATGTATGCATGTACTATAAATTAATTTATAGCCCTTTTGAAAATAACCCGAAATTTGTGTACTCTGATCGAACCCTGGTCAGGACGACTCAAACGGAATTAGGCTCAAATATGAAATTTGTAATTTAATTTGGAAAGAGCAAGGGAATTTGGGTCAGGCTTGGGTTGAGCTAATACTTGATCCAAATATTGGTACTCTGACCCAATGGTGGCCAACCCAACCTAGCTGGAGTTGGACTTGGATATGGAATTCACAATATATGTTGGGAACAATTGGATATGGCTTGAAGTAATGGAATTTGGGTTCGCCTTGGGTTGAGCCAATAAATAACCCATTCACTCAGTATGTATATATAAAGTGCAAAAAATTAGTCCCAATCGTAGTTTCTATCATCTCCATCTGGACCTCGAAAATTTTAACAGTCAACAGTTCATTCTGATTGGTACACAGTCGATCAAATGGTCTAATAAATTCGGATCTGACCAAAAGTTGGTGGACATGTGCAATTTAGGGGGGGTTGTGTGTTTGGTCCATTTGGATAGACCAGTGGTGGGCCCCACAAGCGTGCATGTGCTTACAGAATTTTATCCTAAGTTTTAGCTTAGGAGAGCCTTGTCCATATAAATATATATATGTGGGTAATATTCAGGTGGGAGCTGTTCTCACATATTATGTGAGAACTTTTTTGTGGGGCCCAATTGTGGGTCTCATTTGGGGATGGGACCATGGGGATGAAAAGATCTATTTGAGACCACCCTAAGTATCAAGTTTGACCCCAGATCCATGCCCTTATCCCCTTCATCCGTGGCCCACAAGTTTAATGGCTTCATATTCAAAAATATATTCAACCCTCGATCCAACGGTTTAGTCCATTCAGATGTATGATAGTCCTTGGGATTAGTAACTATAAGGGGGGTTCCCTATTGGTTTCTATGTTTGGATGGGTTGCTGGTTAGGCCCCGCAAAAAATTTCTTAGGTGACAACTAGTTCTCACTTGAATATATATATATATATATATATATATATATATATATATATATATATATATGGGAGATGCTCCTATGGGAGATATGGGTGGGGGCCCTCACATTTAAGTTGTTGGAATTGGATATAGATGTGAGGGCCCCATACAATCTCTCATTTAAGTTGAGAGATATCTCTCATAGGAGCATCCCTTTCTCTCTGTATACACACACAAGTTTAACAGCTTTATATGAAATAAGAAAAATTGACCCTCAATCCAACAGTATAGGTCATCCGAATCCATGCATATTCATAAGATTCGATGACTATAAGGGGGTTGTGAATGTGTGGTCTATTTGGATGGGTTGTAAGGTGGGCCCTAGTGGGCGTTCCAAACTGTGGGGACTGTAAGGACGGTCCTTATAGGACTGTTCCCATATATATTTATGTATGGAGAGAGAGAGAGAGAGAGAGAGAGAGAGAGAGCTAATTTTTTTTTTCTATGAAAGTCAAATAAATAAAGAATTATCACCACAACTTATGGTATCAACTTTTATTTGAGTTGAATAGTAAAACTCATAAAGCCGCTTGGGGCGGCAATGACGTGCGACACTGATGACAGTGATGATGATGAAGAATCAATTCAAGCTAGCACCCAGGAATAAAAAATTTTCAACTTTTTGTTAATAATTAGTTAACTTTTTGGCCACCAATTGAGGAACTAAACCTCTGCAGAGGAGCTCCCCCTGATTAAGCTTAAAACAATGCCCTGGATGGACATTGATGTACCTTGAAGTATAAACTACTCAAAAGAGAAGACATGGACTAACACTAGTTGTTGTATTAAGATTCATACTCCAACTTGGAATCCAGTTTCCTTAACTAGATACTTGGCTGCTTGGTTACCTGACACATTAACCCAAATGACAATCATTAGCTTTAGCTTTTTTGATGCTTGGTTCCACGCAACATGCCACTTAAACCTCTTCCATTCGCTGGGTATTCATTTTCTGGAATCTGCATCCAGCACAAGGAAAGCAAGATCTTCACTTCTCATTCCATCATCCACCTTCATCTAATCCAAACAAGCCTTGTCGATACCTGGGGCTTCTTTCATTACTAAATCATTGGGAGCAATTAGAACTGTACATGTAGGAGAAAATTAGAGATAGTGGAGAATGAGAGCTACATAAGGGAACTTGCTTTCAAGCAAATAGAATCCTCTTCATCTCCTCATGAAGTTGTGGGTCGGGCGCCCATATGTTAGAAGATGTTTGGTAGTTGAAGAGAATGAGATATAATAATGTTGTAAATTAAAACCATGTTCAAACAAGAATATCCTTGCTTCAAAAGGTGGAGTATTTAGACATTCTCAAGTTATGCAACCAAATTCCAATCTCTAAAGTTTTGGTGTATTGTTTCATCATGGAGAGGAAATCATTGTAGAGTGGAGAAATTGCATTGCATTTTCCCTATAATTTTCATTTGCAGTCAATGGGTCTGACCCAGGTGTAGTAGGCTAGGCTCAATATGAATAGTGTTGAAAATGAATAGAGTTTAATTAGGTTGTGGCCAACTTTATGGAGCCTTTCTTCTTCTTCTTCTTTTTTTTTTTTTTTTTTTTTTTGGAGCTTAGCCTTGGGGTTGAAACCTACAAAGTGGGTAAGGATAGCCAACACACGTGGAAAAGTGACATATCTGTTGAAAATGTCCATTTGATTTTGTTTAGCACCAAAAATTCCATCATTAGGTGGCCATGGACTCTACTTTGCACCTTAGGAAGCGGAGATGTCTTGTGTTCAACACCTATTGGCCACCTCCCGTAGTTTTACCCGGTGCATGTGGATATGAGTGTTTGGATGTGCCCCTAGGGATTAGTTCTCGGCTATTTAAAATCGAGTGTCCCTTGGGCCTAGTGCCAAAGACTCCTGAGATGGGCTGGGCGAGAGATACCTCAGGTTATTAAGTTTTTTTTTCATCAACAGTCTTTTAGGTAAACTCTCACTTCTTAGCAGGTTTTAGGTTTTCAAGTCATGTGTAGTCAAATTGAAGTTAATATGTTATACAGCTTATTGGGAAATGCTATTTATATCTGCCTGTGTAGTTTGGAGTCTGAAAGGCTTCTTTACTGTTTTTGGCAAGTGTATTCAGGAGTCTTCTTGTTTTACGTATACTAGCATCATGGACAAATTTCATTAGAAGTCAAAAACTTTATTCCAAATGTCATGAGATTTTCTCTTACATTTCTTGTGAAAATTGGGGGGCTTGCTACCTATTGAAAGAGAGGATGATCATTCGGCCACTTCCTTCAAATGCAGCCATTATGCTAGGTTCTGGTTGGGTCCATGACGTAGTAGGACCCACACTCAGATGGGCACCCCTAGCCTGATCCAAACCCGTATTCAAATAGGTATATACTAGAATATTGCAAAACCCATGCTTAAACCTACCTCGTACAGGACCCCATACGCATACCTGATTGATCCACCAAATTTTTCCATTTTTTCATAGGAAATTCGTTACTTCTTTAATTTCATGATAGAAATTTGGCTGACTATGGTCAACGTTTTTTTAAATTTTTTGCACCATATTCCATGATATCATGGAATATGTTATCATACATTTTCTGCAACCAGCAAGCGAGTATGTTTTTAATAGAACATGAAAAATGTAAATACACATCTGACCACCATTTCACAGTTTCTGTTATTTAGAAAAAATTCCCCCTAAGTTGTTGCATAAAATCATGACATCACAGGACATTCCTTGATATCATGGGATTTATTAGTTTCTATGATATAAACTGTTTCTATGGTTTCATGGGATTTAGGGCAAAAAAGTTTAAAAAAAGAATGTTGACTAGAGTCAAGCGGCTCTGTTGTCATTATCAGAATTTTTCGGTCATGAAATTGAAAAAATCAGATTTAGTAAGGATTAATACGTAAAAAAACCCTTCAATTAAGCAACGGCAAATAAAATCAAATTGACACAAAAAGGGACATAAAAACAAAAGAAAGCTAACTCAGATTCATTGCGTTCTAATGAAAACCTCCAAATTCATTACTTGTTAATCTTATTTCTAAATCTTAGAAGAGTCAAAAGTAGCTAGGAGAGCTAAGTGGTATAGACTGAGAAAAGAAGGATTGGGGTCGAAAGATAATAAAAAAGATGTAGGGTAGAAAGAGAATTTTGGAAAAAAGAAGAAGTGGAATCTTAAAAATGGAGAGTGGACGTGAGTGGTTTCATGACATAAACGAACAAGTAGTTGCATGAAATAAATTGGGGAGAGCATGTGGAGTATTTGAAAAAAAAAAGAGATAGGCAACTGCATGAGATAAGTAGTGGAAGAGAATGTGAAGTATTTAAAAAAAAAATAAAAACTTCCAATCAAAATTGCAACTGGCATTCAAAATCTAAGTTACAACCTCCGCTTTAATATAGTATAATTGGGGCATTTGCTTGTGGCTATCAATCCAATAAACCCCAACCTAAAACTGAACTTTATTTATTCTTATACAGTGGACCCCCGAACCTCAACCACATTTGAGACGAGTCCAAATCCTAGACCCACACCCAGTTTTCTGGGGCCCCATCCGGCTACCAATTTCATCCACAGTTGAAAATCCACGGCTTACTTGAAAAGTTTAATGAATCGTGGTTCTTCTATACTTCTAAAACTTAATTTGCATCGGCTGGGGGTCTGGGGAATCGATTTGACACGACGGATCCCGAGTGGAGTGAGTCAAGTGACTGACCAAATCTAATAAGTGCATAATTTGCCGACATGCCCAAGTTACTTCACTCGGAACTTTCTAGGTTAGGTCAAATTGATGAATTTTTAAGCACTTGGGTCCCCCAAATGTAGTGTTATTGTTGACAAGTTACCTGAAAGGCCCATTAACAGGAGAAAATAAGGTATTTGTCGATTGGATAGACCACGGCAATGTCACCCCTTTTGCTCATTGCACAAGGATCAATGCAACCATCACCTATCAGACGGTTCTCTAGCTGCAGATTAGCCCACATTAGGCCGGTCAGTTTCTTCCAGGGAAAGGGGCCGCGTCGGCCGGCCCTAAAAAATTAAAATGAAGGCTCCTGTTTGTATAAAAAAACATGTCCAGGGCCGGGTTTGGACGGCTTTTTGCATGCGCTGAAATTCAAGGGTTGGGCTTGAACATTACTAGCCAGGCCCAGCCCTAGCTCTAGCCCTAGCCCTAGCCTTCCTACTTTTCTTTATTCCATAAAATATATATTTATATGTGTATATATATATATATATACACACACACACACATCGGAATGCCTTTATAATTAACAATCATTTAGCAGTAATAAAATGGGAGTATGAAGGAACTTTTATATCCCATACCCAGTACATAATGCCGTAAAAATCCATATAGACATACTTAGGTTCATCTCATCTTTACTTAATTATTTGTATTATATTTAATGTATAAGCAATAAGTGTTGCATATATGGTTGCTTCCAATCCCTTTTTCTGGTTCCATTGGTTCTTATTTAAGCCTTTTATATTTTTTATATATATTCCTACTAATGCAAAAGTGGGGGTACTCCTCTTAATAAGTATATATTTTTCCCTCTATAAAGTGACTTGTGATGCCAACCAATTCATAAAGTTGGTTTGTATCTGTGTATAACTTCAAGGATATGGAGGGAGTGATCCAAATATCCTTTTAATTAGATAATTATAACTCCCAATCTTTTAAAGTCTAAACTATTAGTGATTTTTTTAAGTGTACTTATTTGTGTGGCTGAGATCCAATAATGATTAATTGTCAGATTAGTGTTAAATTGAAAATAATGTCAAATCATATGAGGTAGGCCAATGTAAATGATTTAAAATGTTCAAAGATAAGATTTATTAGAATGATTTAGTACATGGAGATTCCTAAGAAAGGTGTGAGATAGAACATATTCTTTAACCAACTTCCTTCTATGACAAAATAAATAAAACAATAGATTTATAACCCAAGTTCTTAAAGCACGTATAGCTTCATCTAATAACAAAAACAGCTTTTAGAGATATTTTCTATTCTCCAAACGTTTTCTTAATAGTCCCTTTGCAATAGAATTCAGACAAGATAATGCTCGGTCAACCCTTCATACTAGGTAACATTAAAACAATGTAAAATAAAAAACTTGTTTTTGGGGCCTTGGGCCTTGCCCTCACCCAGGCGCCTGACCCTCAAGGGTAGGGTAAGGGCGTAGGGAGTGCAGGCCATATGAGGGTTTTGGCCTATATGGGCTCAGCCCTTCATACATAAACTGAGGGTAGCGTAGAGACAGCCCCGGGCCTGGCCCGGTCCTTTGCTAGCCCACGGGTTTAGGAATTCCACTGAAGTGTATCCCTAACTTTTCTTCTTGTTTTTGTTTTTTTTTTTTCCGTCAACACTGCAAAATACAATGAGTTGACTCTTAAGAGAGACAGTTCTGGAAATCTATTGGATCATGTCCTAATCAGAAGAACTTTTTTCAGGACATGTCCTATTCTTGGATCTCTTTATCAAATTAGTCTCGATTCATTTCAAACTAATCTTCCAACGCTACCTAATCCATGCTTAGGGATGTATTAAATTATTACTTTGTTATGTACAACTGCCTCAGGAAAGAGGAGAAGCAAAATCAGTCATCATCCCCGAACAAAGAAACCGATCAAATAGGGAATGGTTTAAATGCACATCACATAACAGGGATCAGATATATATAGAGAGAGAGAGAGGGTCACATGATTTTGTTAGGTTAAGATGCTTTTTCCTCTTCTTTTGTCTGATTCCTGTGCTGCACACATGTGATGTGGCCATGAACACTGGTCCCCCATATAGCCTCCATGTTTCTCTTCAACTTGAGAGAGAGGAGAGAGGGAACAGATATGGAAGGTTGGGCTCATAGGTTGATTACAGATGAAGTGTCCCACACGCAAATTGGATGTAAGATCTAGACCTTCCATCTGGTGGGTCCATATTTTATGGACTAATTAGTCCATACTCACCATTTGATTGGTTACCTTTCAATTGGGTGGTTAGTAGATAACCAAGTCTTATTAGACAATAAATTGGAGTTAGGGAGGGACATTACTTTTCACAAAGTGGGGCCCAGTGCATGAACAACCCAGATCATTGGTTAATATAATGAAATAAACCCCACCAAAGATGAAGCCAAGAAAGGACCACCACTCTCAAGACAAAATGCCCTCCCGCCCTATCCCTACCGGATGGGGGATATGAATGCCAGTTTCCCCACCTCTCAAGCTATTGAAAAGGCCCCATTGTAAATTTAGAAACCCCCCCTCTAGCCTGCATGAAGGTGGCGTGGGAGTGACTAATATTCAATTCCCTTTTGTCTTTTGGGACCACATCCTTTACTTGCAAAAGCCTTGTCTTCAGTCTAATTATAAGCAATAAACTAATAACCAAAGTCTCAAAGACTAGGGACAAATGCCATTCATCTCCCTCCTTCGGTCTCTATATATTCCTTATCTTCACCTCTCAGAAGACAAGAAGATGAAGGTGATGAAGCAGAAGAAGGCGGCCTGGGAAAACTGGTGTGCAGTTGTTTCATGTGGGGTGCACCACTAGCGGTTGAAGCTGCCAGCATGATCTGATTCTCTAATCTCTGCCCTTGAAAATCTTCAAATGGAGAAAACCAGATCATGCAGGCAGTTTCACCCGCTGATGGGAGCACAAGAAAGACATATTAGCCAACCCACGGTGTGATCTGTTGAATCTTCTGAGATTTAGTTCAAAAGCTATCTGTAAAACCCTAAACCCTAAATCCTGAACCCACAGCATGCGAGCAGGCAAAAGAGGCCAAAAGGGTAAGTGGTTTTGTGTAGTTGTTTTTTTTTTTGTATGGCTTTTGGGGAGTGACGATGAGATGATTTTCTGTTAGTATTGATTTGGGTTCCTCTCTTTTGTGATACATATGCGCGGAGAATCTGACGGGTAGAAAGAGATTTCTACGGCTTTGGAGTGGGAGACATGTCGCCTGTCGAAAACGTGGGTCGGTTATTTCGAGATCTTGGCATCGGTAGATGAACCCTAATATTCGATTAGGGTACTGTTGCTTTGTGTGTGCTGGTATGAACATGCATCTTTTCCCATCTCTCATGCATCTCTTTCCATCGTATATTCTTTACAGTAGTCATTTTTGGAAAGGTTTCTATGAAGCTTTTAAACTGAACTAAGGCCCAATCCTGGTTTTTCTTATCATGAAAATAAGAGAAGAAAAACAGAAATAGAAGACTTTGGGTTTTTCAATGTATGGGGGGAGACTCTTCCTTTATTCTCTTCTTCTTCTCTCCCCCTTACTAGATGTATGTATATTCTTTACTGCATTCTTTCTGAAAAGGGTCATGAAATTTTTGACTTGAGCAAGGGCCGAATCCTAGGTTTTCTTATCATGGAAAAAGAAGAGAAAAAAGAAATAGAAAACTTTGGGGTAGAAAGTCTATCTCTTCTTCTTCTCTCTGGGCATGGACCGTTGCATGTGGCATATGTGAAGAGAAGAGTCGGTTTTAGTGCGCATGAAGTGTATATGTTTGTTTATTCTTGAAATATGTGAATATGTTTGTGGGTCTTTGTTTCATGTAATACATATATAATTTTTAAAACTAGATGTTACCATTAAATGAATCCTAGGAATTGATTTTTATAGGTTCAGTTCCTTGTCTTATTTGTTCATGTCATCACATGTTTTAAAAAGAAAACTATGAAACCAATGAATAGACGCTTCTGCTTAGTACTAAGGATAAAATATAGAATTTGTTCAACAGAAGATAATATTGCTCTGTGAGATTTTGCAGATTTGGGTTTGAATGCTCTCTCTCTTATGTGTGAGTATTAGTAGTGGTGTTGGATTAAAATGTTTTTCGTCTTCTCTGTGTTTGTTATGATTAGTAGATGTGTTGCTTGTTTCTTTTCTTAATATTAATGACGTGTGGGTAACCGATTCCTTAGCAACCTGAGTTAGCTTTCCACGCCTGTGAGGAAAGGTAACTTGAATGCCTTATCTCTGCCAGCTTTTCTCTGGACAGACTTTGACCAACTATCCCTTTATTTCACAGAAAATTTGATGATTCCAACGTTTTCCTACCTTTTACCAAAATTCAATGTTCCTCTCACCATAATTCAATCTTTCCAACATTTCCATTCCTTTAACCATTATTCAATGCTCTCTCTCTCTCTCTCTCTCTCTCTCTCTCTCTCTCCAGCAAGGGGGGTTGCTTTTTTTCTTTCTTGACTTGGGTCATTGTTGGACTTTGAAATCTCCCAATGCTTGGAAAGCTCCACTGGTAGAAACCCGAAAGACTTCTCATACATTTCATGACTTGGCGAATACTCCACGTCAGAAACCGTCATGTATTCCATTCCCTTAACCATTAAAGGGGCTCTCTTGCTTGTCCTTTCCTCCTCGTGAGAGAAAGAGAGAGAGTTTACTTTCAGTTTCTTGGGTTTGTTTCCATGCTAATAAAGGAGTGTCCCAAGAAATAGAACTGTAGACGCACTGCAGTTTCTATTGACCTTTGGCAATTGGCATTTAAATGGTATATGCTTATGTATGTTTTTTTTTTGGAAATGTTGCAAGGTTTAATTGACAGGCCTCTCTTGTGAGGGATGACGCGAGAGCACTTGAAAAGAAGGTCGTATTGAAAGGCAGAGAAAAAGGAAAAGGTCGCCAATCTTTTTGCTACTTTTGGGACTTTGCAATGTTTGGCAATTCCAAAGCTCACGCTTGGCCTTGCATCACTTTTTACCAGTTCTGGGAGGCATCGCTTAAATGTGGACAAAATCTGAACGCTCATCTGGCTGGACTAAACATACATGGGCCAACGCCCAGAAATCAGACCAACTGTATGATCCTAACGGCAGGATTTGTAGAAAAACATGGCCGCTCTCCATTTTCCAATTAATAGGTTTGAATAGTATGATCTCACTACTTTGGAAAGGCGAACCATGTATGATACAATGGGACTTACAAGATGTTAAAGTGGGACAGGCCTCATTGACTTTATGAGGTATCAAGATCAAAGGATGACATCTTATGATAGGAATAACTTTTGTTCCGTCCATCAGAATCAACGATCATAATAAACCATGGGAAAGCAGCTGATGACAACTTCTACATGGATAACAGAAGTTCATTTGCCATTGTTTGACTTCTCAAAATTCCATCATTTTGAGTGTCAAATTTTAGTTTTGTCAAACTTTAATATATGTCTACTATGTTTTGGATTAGTCAAATTGAAGCTTATTTATTATTTAGATCATTGAGAAATGTTATTTACATGTTTTAATGTGGTCTGAAGTCTAGATGGGCAATGTTTAATATTTTATAGTATGCGCATCGTAAATGAGTATTAATAGAGTTCATTTAGTTATTGCAAATTTGAAAGATTTTCTCTTATACTTTTAGGAAAAACTCTAAGCTTTTGTTATGTTTAGGAGAGATGGTGATTTATCCCCTTTGTCTAGATTCACTCGCTACACCAATTCCTTGTCTCACAAATATGAAGGTTGATTCCCACTAATACTTGTTTGAAATAGTGTCACCTTGTGCAGATAGCGAAACTAAGAAATTTTGCATTTATGTTGGGTTATTCATGGGGCTTTAGCTTGCAATTGTTTTCTTTTCCTTTCATTTCTTTTTTATTTTTTGTTAAAAGGCAAGAGAAATTCAATAAAGGAGAAGAAATATAAGGACCTGTAAGTGCACAAAAATTCACAAACCCGGGGAGAGTGATTTTGAGACTCCTCGGAGGAGGATGGAGATTGCAGCTCCTGATGATGATAAAAGAATCGCTGCCTGCCTTGAACCTAAAAGGGGAAAAAGAAGAAGGTCAGAGGACCCTGGCTTGGGCAGCGCAGGGCTCTCCGATGCCTTTGTTAGTTGCAGTTGCAGGACTAAGCAGAGGTAGGAGATTGAGTTTGAGAGGAGATGGCGTACCAGCGTGTGGATAGCCATCCTTTTACCTGTTGAAGGCTTCTGTATTTATAGAGGAGGAGAGTGGACTTTGGGGCAAGCAATTGAGTGATTGTCCCCTCCTAGTCCAGCTGTCTGTACCAGTGATGCTATCATAGCCCACATGTCCTTACTTTATGTTCCCTCACAGCCCACTCTGTCCCATCGAGCCATACGTGATGCATGGGCGGTGGTGCTCTGTCAGGGATAAGGTTGTGGAGATATAAATGCCTTTTGTCTTATTTACACGTTCTATGACGTGTTTGTCAGTGCATAGAGATACACCTGTCACCGAGACCGAAACCAAGGGGCGTTTTGTTTGTCAAACTCGATGCATAAAGAATTCATAAAAGACTTGCTTTTGCTTTCTTTAATAATATTTCCCAAAAAAGCTCTCCTAGCAACACTCATGAGTTATATGAGGCCGATGTCATGGCTTTTTAGTCAGCTCAGCCAAGTTAGGCAGTTTGAGTTCTGCCAGAACAGGCAGCCTGAGCTCGGCCAGAACAGGCAGCTTGAGCTTGGCCAGAACTTGAGCTCGGCCAGAACAGGCAGTTCGGCCAGATCTTGAGCTCGGCCAGAATAGGCAGCTCGGCCAGAACTTGAGCTCGGCCAAGACATGAGCTCGGCCAGAACAGGCAGTTCGGCCAGAAGTTGAGCTCGGCCAAGTTAAGCAGTTTACTTTGGGCGGACTGTCCAGAATTCCTGGTGTAAGTCTGAGGGAGGAAATATCCCCCCACACAAGGTCCCCAGCTTTTAACTTCTTAGAGTGCTCTTAACTCTTGGAAGTTGAAAGCTAAATAGCCTGACGGTCTTTCAAGGCTAGTGCCAGCACCGAACTTGATGGTCGTTTTTTGTTCAAGGCTAGTGGCATCACCGAGCCTGATATTGTGACTGGTTGGTACTCTTACTGGAACCAATATACTTTTTGTGGCTAGCAATCTGGCACTATTACTGAGATGCACATATGGCCTAAATCGGGACATACTGGCTGGTACTCTTACCGGAGCCAGTGTAATCTTTCGGGCAACGATCTGGTGCAGGACCGAGATGCTTTATGCCGAGATCGGGACGTAACTGGCTGGTACTTATACCGGAGCTAGTGTAATCTTTCGGGCAGCGATCTGGTGTAGGACCGAGATGCTTTATGCCGAGATCGGGACATAACTGTCTGGTACTTATACCGGAGCCAGTGTAATCTTTTTTTCGAGGCTGGTGGCATCACCGAGCCTGCCTTTTGGACTTTATCTGAAAGGGCGAATGTCACTGCTGCCGAGCGGGGGAAGACACTGCCGCCGAGCTGGAGAGGACCGAGTCATGCTCGCCCAGCTGGTACTGTTACCGAAGCTGGTGGCCTCGGTGCACTGCTGCCGAGCTGGGGAGTTTACTTCTGCCGAGCTGGAGAGTAGCATTACTGATGACGTTGGTGAAATACTTGGCCGAGGTGTAGAACCTGGCCGAGATGAAGTACTTGGCCGAGGTGGAGAACCTGGCCGAAGTGAAGTACTTGGCTGAGGTGGAGAACCTTTGCCAAGATGCCATGTGGCCGAAGATCTGGCGTTGTAGCCGAGATACGGGGGATTGGGATGACCGTGCGATCAAGGCTGACAGTAGAGGGCCGTGTCGCTGAAGATGACGGTGTCATCGAAGCTGGAGCCATCATCGAAGCCGATGGTAGAGGAACGTGCCGTATGACGATAGAGGATCGTGCCATCAAGGCTGATGGGCCATTGAAGCTGAGTGACGGTGTCAGTGAAGCTGGAGGCATCATCGAAGCCGATGGTAGAGGAACGTGCCGTATGACGGTAGAGGATCGTGCCATCAAGGCTGATGGGCCATTGAAGCTGAGTGACGGTGTCAGCGAAGCTGGAGGCATCATCGAAGCCGATGGTAGAGGAACGTGCCGTATGACAGTAGAGGATCGTGCCATCAAGGCTAATGGGCCATCCCAAATGGAAATCTTTTCGGTTCTTCGAGGCGTGGTGTTTGGAAAGATGGCTTCTTGATCTTTTCCCATAGACGGCGCCAATTGTAAGTGCACAAAAATTCACAAACCCGGGGGGAGTGATTTTGAGACTCCTCGGAGGAGGATGGAGATTGCAGCTCCTGATGATGATAGAAGAATCGCTGCCTGCCTTGAACCTAAAAGGGGAAAAAGAAGAAGGTCAGAGGACACTGGCTTGGGCAGCGCAGGGCTCTCCGATGCCTTTGTTAGTTGCAGTTGTAGGACTAAGCAGAGGTAGGAGATGGAGTTTGAGAGGAGATGGCGTACCAGCGTGTGGATAGCCATCCTTTTACCTGTTGAAGGTTTCTGTATTTATAGAGGAGGAGAGTGGACTTTGGGGCAAGCACTTGAGTGGTTGTCCCCTCCTAGTCCAGCTGTCTGTACCAGTGATGCTATCATAGCCCACGTGTCCTTACTTTATGTTCCCTCATAGCCCACTCTGTCCCATCGGGCCATACGTGATGCATGGGCGGTGGTGCTCTGTCAGGGATAAGGTTGTGGAGACATAAATGCCTTTTGTCTTATTTACACATTGTATGACCTGTTTGTCAGTGCATAGAGATACACCTGTCACCGAGACCGAAACCAAGGGGCATTTTGTTTGTCAAACTCGATGCATAAAGAATTCATAAAAGACTTGCTTTTGCTTTTTTTAATAATATTTCCCAAAAAAGCTCTCCTAGCAACACTCATGAGTTATATGAGGCCGATGTCATGGCTTTTTAGTTAGCTCAGCCAAGTTAGGCAGTTTGAGTTCGGCCAGAACAGGCAGCCTGAGCTCGGCCAGAACAGGCAGCTTGAGCTTGGCCAGAACTTGAGCTCGGCCAGAACAGGCAGCTCGGCCAGATCTTGAGCTCGGCCAGAACTTGAGCTCGGCCAGAACTTGAGTTCGGCCAAGACATGAGCTCGGCCAGAACAGGCAGTTCGGCCAGAACTTGAGCTCGGCCAAGTTAGGCAGTTTACTTTGGGCGGACTGTCCAGAATTCCTGGTGTAAGTCTGAGGGAGGAAATATCCCCCCACACAGGACCTAAAAAGGTCCCAAAGATATCAGTCCAAATTAAAGATTTATTGAGTTTGTCAGATTATTTTGCTCAATAGGTGTGTTATTAAACAACCGTCCGTTGGGATTAGAACATTTAGGCCTAAAAGCAGTTTCGATTTATTGACTACATATGTTATGAACTCTTAGATAAGCAATTATAAAGGTTGAATAAGGATAATTATTATGGATTTCATTTATTATTGTGTTTTTCCCTTGGAATTTGGGGGGTGTGGTTACATATTAGTCTCTAGTTTAGTATAAGTTTGATTCTAAGTGATTTTTAGCTTATTCTAAGTGATTTTTAGCTTATTTCAACTTCTCTAGTATGTTGTATATTTTATAACTTAAGAGGGATTTGGGTGATAAGAATTCTAGAATAGATCTCCTTTTTGTTGTAATTAGGGAATGGTGAGGATGCATCTAGACTACATTAATAAGACATCCTTAGATATGTTGAATGTTTCATAATTAATATATGTTGATTACTATCAATTCCAATTTAACTTCGAAGAAACCCATTTCTATGCAATTTACTGATTTTACTATAAATATTGCGTTTTGGCTAATTTTATGATTATGATATGATATTTTGCAGTATTTTAGGCAACTTTAATAATTATAGTAGTTTCTTTGGTGTATGGATCGGATCCTCTTCCGAAGTGGAGAAGCCAAGTGAACTGGAAGAATGACTACCTTCCAATAGTGGAGGATGGTCTGTGTCTCACATTACATCAAAAGACGTAAGAAAAACAACACCAATATAGCACTAAAAACGACGGTTCATAAGGGTGACCATTAGTTCCAGATACCCAAGAATCCCTATTTCTCTCCGGCAGCTCCTAGTCATTTTTTTCCTCTTTCTCCTCAGTAGCTATGGTCACAGTATTCCATCTCCGGCATGTCGGCTTCCATCTCTGACACGGCCACTCCCATCTCTGGCACACCCGCTCCCAAAACCCTAGTTCTCTCTCTCTCGTTTTCCTATCATCTTCCCTCGATTTTCAAAAATCTTAAAATCACTCATCTTTACTCGATCAAAGCAAGAGCTATTATTGTTTCTTTTGATTCATCTAGGGTATGTCTGCATGTTTTTTCTGTTTCTGTTTTACAAGATTTGTATCTAATTAAGTAGTTATATTTTTATAGTTTTAGTTGTTCTTTAGATTAGAGCCGCCAGAACAATGCTTTACTTGAGTTTTACTATGTTGTGCAAACCCATTTACTTTTTACGGTTTTGGTTTTGCTATTCTTGTCAAATTAGGATTTGATTTTTCTATTTATGATACTACGTGATCAGAAGCATTTCATTCCGTCGAGTTTTCCTCCTACGCTCACTCAGAGTTTCGGTTCTAGGATTTTTTTTTTTTTTTTTTTTCTTTCCTAGTCTGTTAGTGAAATCATGTGATACTTTTGGCTCAAAAAACTGAGATTCTTAGGGCATTGTGTCTCTAATTGCCATTTTGGAAGCTAAGGAAATTTTCTTTGATTCTTGGAATAATATCATTGGAGTTATAAAAAAATAATAGAGTTATTTTCTCTGCTTCCGTTATGGGAAGGAGCTGACTGCTGCTTCATGAACGTTTTATTAGCTTTGTCTTCTTGGTTTTTTTCATTGTGTGTGGATATAGTGAATCTGCATTAGAATTTGGTTTTGGCATTTATCGGATGAAATGTGAGATGTAGTGTATGTGAATTTTTGAGAATTCTCATACATGATATGTGTACATATATATTTCCACCCCTCTCTCTCTCTCTCTCTCTCTCTGTTAATGAGGTTTAAGTTATTTCTTCTCAAAAAGTTGAATGCTAACAATCACTTTATCAAACAAACTACCTCCATTTTTCAACCCGAGGTCCTAGCATATTGCACCCAATTCGCAGGTGATTGATCAAGCAACTTCAATTTTCTTGTTTAAAGTCTTTGGAGTTTGGACCCAACAAGATAATCCATAATTGGGTGGAAATTATGAGGACAATGCACTATGTAGCTCGACAATACACATGTATTTCCGTTACATGTTCCATTTTAATCTTTGTGTATGATCTTTGGAGAATCATCAATTATGGGCCTACTTGGATGCACGAGAAAACGTAAGATCTTTTTCTTTTGAAGAGAATTTTATTGTCTTCTAAGTTTGAAGTGTTTGGATGTTTTTTATTTTTAAGCAAGTAGATGTGGTAAATTTAGAATTGTCATCTATAAAATTAATAAAGTATTTTTCCAAATCTGGTTGAAATATCTTTCAATTCATAAATATTATTATGAATTAGTCATAAAAGTTCAGACCATCTTTCAACACTTTTTATAAGGTATTTTAGAATAATTAAACTGAACACAAACTTCATAAGTCTTAGGATATAATCCCAATATAGGAATTATAGTCCCAAATCCATCATATTTTTTTTTTATAAATGAAAAATTCACATGACCTAGTCTAGCATGTCACACCTTAGAAGATACAATAATAAAAGCGGAAGGAGAAGCTTTATTACCTACAAATCTTACATTGAGTTTTAAAAGGCCTTCAGAAATGTAAACTTTTGCTACAAAACTTCATTCTTAGTAGCAACTAACTTTGATGCTATGTTTTTTGTACTTTTGGTCCTCTTCCTTCTTTAGCTTAACTTGTCTAGTAGTGGTCGGTTTTGAAGCTTATAAGCAATGGCGGACCGAGGATTCTAATTTGGGTGTTGCGGTATTGTTGGCATGCAAAGATTCATTCATGAGCATATCACAATCTCCTAAGACAAAAATACTCATTTTTATGAAAAGATGATACTTTATGACCGCTAGAGTCTGACTGGCCATAGTGAAGACGTTCCAATGGTTATTGTCTTCAAAGCTCTCCGGCTGCTACAGTTTTTGAGGCACTAGCCGGTCAGTGCAATGATGTAGTTGCTAATCTTTATTTAGAAGATGACCGCTGGACGCCATAAATCCTCAAGCATTGGCCGCAAAGCCTTTTCTTTCCCGGCTACCTGTCGCCCACGATCACCCACAATCTCTAACCAGTTACTCCTTTCGATGACTGCGGGACCTACAAAAGGGGAACAATTACACTTTCCATTAATAGCAGTTTCAAGACCATCTCCACTCCCCCATGATTTCCCCACAGTTATGGCTCAAGGTTCTAAAATGAAGACTTGGGAGGGCAGCAAACCAGCTTCGATCCAGAGCAAAGAAGGCCCATAAACTTTGTCATTTAAAAAAACTTTCTCATCCTTCATCCGTAAGGTAAGAATCAGGCAGCAGAAAACACTTCTCTCTGGATCGGGTGATAGCTTCAAAAAAATTAGTCCTTGTTCCTCTCACCATGGAGGAAGGATGGAGATTGTCTCTGCTGTCTTGAAGCAGACTTATTTGCTAATCCTTCTTTCTAAATAATGGTGACGAATTACGAAGATTGACAAAAGGAAGCTACGTTGCAGACTTGTCCAGTTTCGTCTCTAGGAAATTCCTGAAGGCAGCAGATTTCTCATCTCTTCTTTCAATTAAAATTTTCCTTGTTTTGATCTCCTAAGCATTACGAGGGGGTTGTATTAAATTTGTAAACAACCTGCACTCAGAAGGTGAAGCGAAGAGAACCCATGTAAATAAAAGTGGAGATGACTCTTCCTGCGCGATCAAGTACACGTATGAGTTATTTTCACATCTTTCTGTAATGTTCAAATGTTGAATAAAAGCTTTTTCAACAGACTTTCATCTTCCCTCTTTTGGGCAAAATAGGTATATGATCAAGTGAAGAGGTTCAATGATAAAATCTAATCTTTTAAGATCTCATACAAGGGGTTTCTCGAATCATGTGGGTACGACCATATCCTTCTGCTAACACTTGGGTCCGCCCCTGCTTATGAGTGCTCCCTTTCTCCAGCTATCTTTGGTGGTTGTCTTTTTTCTGGGCTTTTGTTCTCCCTAGTGTTCTTATCTTTCATTAAAAGTTTTATTTCCTTTAGTTGGTGATGCTCCTTGCTCTTGTTTTGGTGTCTAGTTTGTGGGAACCCTAGAGGGAACTTTTTTGTTTGGCCTTCCTAGTTCCCTTATAATTTGTTTTTAGGCATAGTTCTTTTAAGTCTATTCTTTCATTTAATATATTTTTCCTTCTAGCAAAAAAGAAAAATATACATTATCAAATCAAAAACAAATCAAAACTTATTTAATATCTTTCTATTGTTCTATATAAATTGTTCGTTTTAGCTATTCCAACAGCAAAGTTCACTATATCCACATGTTCTGGAAACAATAAAGGTCATGTAATTCATATTTCAACAGTTGCATCTATTTTACCTGTGTCACGCACCCAAACCCAAATTCCCAAATAAACACAAAAGTCTGAATCTCAAGGTAGTGAGTAGTCAATATAACCAAGATTGTACTTCACTGTGAGAACAATTTAAAACTGTTCCCACAATTCATAAACAATATTTAATCGGAAGCAATGTTATCAATAAGAGGAACAACGAATATAAAGTCCACCAATGGTATCAGTCCACATGCATCAAATGAATAGAACAAGTCCCAACTACATGTTTATGTTTCGACATAAAAGAAATAAAATGTGATATTACAATGATCACAAATCCACAAAAGCTAAGAAAATTTGAAACAATCTTCCATGAGATCACATGATGCTCTCTTGAAGCCTCGGTGACGCCGGCACCTCACTCAAACTTTGTTGCATTTGGTATCCCAAAGAACGCCTCACCCTCCAAGACTGGGGAAGGAGACTCAATAACTACATCACAAAGGTAACATACGTGAGGTCCGGAAACCTTGCAAGAACGATATATATATATATATATATATATATATATATATATATATATATATATAAAACACTATGTATGCATTAAAATGGAATAAAGACAATTGGTATGATTAATAGATCAACAAAGGTATAAGGACTAGGTATAAGGACTAGTGTAAGAACAAAAACACTATCATCAATCAATTATAAATGGTTGCCTACAAGAAGTCAAACAATTTTCAAAAGGGGACATCCACATAGGCTAGTATTGCGGAAAATTATGGTGCTACCCTCCCTTACCCAATAGGGATGCGGTTGGGATGTGTGGGTGACAGGCCCAGGAAAAAGAAAAAGTTAAATGGAATAGTCGGCCAAAGTTGGTATTCAAAGCATCAAAGTAGTATCTAGTGGTGTACATTCACCTCAAAACTCAATCTATAGATGGCAAAAGGATTAGTTTCCACCATAGGTGATCAGCCTATGGCTAAACTTCTCGGTTGAGTGGAGTCTTGCCTGACTCAACAAATTCACAATGGGAAGTGTCTGGATAGGTGTGAGAACTTGGTCCGGGCGGCACCCTTAACCACGGGGCGGAGCGTGTCAACCACGGGCTTCAAACGGTGAGTCTCCGTTCGCCCGCATTAGAAATATCCAAGTCCTAACCCTGGGCTTATAAGTCAAACCCCGTATTAACTTAGCATGAGGCCTTTTAAAACCGTGCGGCCCCGGAAACCGTAAGAACTCCATAGTTAAGCGTGCTCGGGCGGGAGCAGTACTAGGATGGGTGACCTCCTGGGAAGTCCCCGCACGTGCACGTGGGCCAAAGCGGACAATTTCATGCTGAGTTTGGGCGGGGCTGTGACAATTGGTATCAGAGCCGAGGACGGCTCTATTTCCGGTGGGGGAGAATGTGAGAACTTGGTCCGGGCGGCACCCTTAACCACGGGGCGGAGCGTGTCAACCACGGGCTTCAAACGGTGAGTCTCCGTTAGCCCGCATTAGAAATATCCAAGTCCTAACCCTGGGCTTATAAGTCAAACCCCGTATTAACTTAGCATGAGGCCTTTTAAAACCGTGCGGCCCCGGAAACCGTAAGAACTCCATAGTTAAGCGTGCTCGGGCGGGAGCAGTACTAGGATGGGTGACCTCCTGGGAAGTCCCCGCACGTGCACGTGGGCCAAAGCGGACAATTTCATGCTGAGTTTGGGCGGGGCTGTGACAATAGGATGTAAGACCCCGACCCTCAATTTTTGGGTTTAGTATTGTCTTAATTGTGATTTAGCTTTTTAAACAAGATTAGAGATGACTTGACTTTGTTTTTGAGTTTGAATAGATTTTTTCATAACTTTTGAGAGTTTTAAAAGACCATTGACTTTGTTTTGATCCGACCCTTGTAAATTGTATTTTTGTGAGAATTTATTATTGGTTTCTAAAAATTCCAAATTTTATTCCTTTTGACTCATTTTATTGTTATAAACAACTTTCATGTTTTGACCATCTTGATTTAATACTCAGAAATCGCGTTTTTCGAGAAAAAGGGCAAAAATGACAATTTTCACTAAATCTGTCCATGAATTTCGAAAATTTCAGAAATTGGGGAAAATATACTTTTTGGAAACTAGATTTTTCGACGATCGTTTTGTTCTTCTTCGTCGATTTCATCCGGGGTCCGCAAGACCAAGTTTTAATCGTTTCAAGTTCTACTGCATTGGGACCCACCCTCCAGACACTATAAAAGATCTCCTACTCTCTCTCCTCATTCTTCTTTCCCCATTTCCATTTTCCTGCAACGGTTGCCCTAGAGTGGAGTTGAGAAGCAAGTTTCTCTTGATCTTTTCCCTTGAAATCATCTCACAAGAAGACTCCAATCCCCGATTCGTTTCCACCATTCTCTTCCTCTCTTCTCAAGCTTCGATTGGACCCGTTTTTGAGCCAAATCCCCGACACTATTCATCATCTTCAAGCTCTCTTCTCCTTGTTCAGCTAGCTAAAGGTTAGGGCTCTTGTTCCTCTTTTCATTTGGTGTTCTTTTAGTTCATTTAGAACTTGTTTTCTATGTTTTCAAACCCATTTTCGAAATGGGGCTTTGTAGTGACAAAAATGGTGATTTTTATGTGCTTTCTTTTGGGACTTTTGTGTAGATTTCGTGGATCAACTCTTTGATTTGGATTTGTGAAAGTTTTGCTTGGCATTTGGACAAAGGCAAGTGATCTTTATGGGATTTCTCATATTTATTGTTTTATGTTTCATTATGGTTTCAATATTTTCATTAAGACATGTTTTCCTATGTTTAGTTCATAATGCAAGTCATGTTATACTCTTTCAGGTCATGAGTTTTGGCTTCTTCATTTGTCTTGTTAGCCATGATTTTGCAAGCTCTTAGAATCATGTTTGATCTTATTAGTTTTTATGATTTTATACTTGTAAATGCCTTGATGTTTCTCTTTGGAATGAATGGATTAATTGTGGATGGGTTGCCTTGAAAATGTATGAAATCATCCCTTGGAAAGCATGTAGGCTTGGGGAGTGCAGGTGGTGAAAGTGTGGAAGTGAAGAAGGGAAGGAAGTGTGAAAAGTTCTGAACTGAAATGCACTGCCCGAGTCCTGTCGGTCAGGTGTCGGTCAAGTTTCGGTGGACCGACAGGTCGACCGACACCAACCGAGGACCTGTCGGTTCAATTTCCAGAGAGCAACATTTTTGTCAGGTCATCCGTCGGTTCGCCTTCGGTCGACCGAGGATCTGTCGGTTTGAATTCCAGAGAGCAACAATTCTGGGCTGGGATCTGTCGGTCAAGCCTTCGGTCGACCGACAGATCGACCTCGGTTAACCGACGGTTAACCGATCGTCGACCGACAGTTACAAAAAGGACTGTTTTGAAGGACTTTTGCGAGAAGGAAAACTAGACTAGGTTTTAGACCTTTTTATTGACCTTGTGCACTTGGAATTCCAAAATGTACTATAACTTCTGGGGCACCAAACCTTATCAAAACTTCGACATTTGGGTTTCAACTCCACAAGGGTCAATGAATGGTCTTAGCCTAAACTTGATAGATTTCGTGTTTGAACTTCCGTTCTGATGTTACGTACATCATCGTGTACTCGCCTTGAATTTCAAGTATAAGTTGTTTGAAGATTTGTTTCGAGAACCAAGAATCTTGTTTTGATACTTCGTGTTTCATCGTGTATTTGGCCGAATTTCAAGTATAAGCTTGTATTTAAGACGTGTTTCAAGAATCGTGTTTCAAGAAAGAAAAAGGGAATCATTTCTTCAGTTTGTTAAGCATTTATATTATGCTATCGTGCTAGCCTTGTCGTGACGTGTTTGACAAATGATTTCCCTCTTGTTTTGTCGTGCTCTCGAACGTGTATCGCCATGTTTTATGCATTCATGATATAAGTGATTACCACTGAGCTTGGACTGCCCTTTTAGCTTGATCCACTACCTGGGGGTCCTTAAACATGTGGACTGTCTGCAGACTAGTCGTGTCTTGAATTGACACATCGTGCGTGTTCGTGGTCCGGTTCCGCGGCCGGACACCCCGTCTACCTTGTGTGGCGTGGGATCGTGTTTATCGTGTTGTGCTTATCGTGCTTGTCGTGCGTGCTTACTCTTATCATCATGTATGATGGAGAAAGGATGGGCTCTTTGTGGATTTACTAATCATGATATTATAAGTATACATGCTAGTTTCGAAAACGTGAAATTGTTTCGTATATCGTGCATGCACTAATGATTTCTTGATAAGTATCATGTTCATGCATTGTTTTTAAATCTTGTAAATCTGTTCAAGTTCAATGAAGTGTTTTTAGTTCTTGTTTCCTTTAAACCTTGATTTTGTTTATGCTCTTGCCTATTTTGATCACCTGCCAGACCGTCGTGTCTGATATACTTCTGTTTTGGTGCTCTAGATAGCAGGTCCTTGTTTTGAGCTAGTTCGCGTGCAGAGGGCTGTTGAGCCACGAGTTTTGCAGTCTTGTAGTGTCAGCGATGTCATGTAGACGTCATGCTTGACTCCGGAGTTACGTTACACCATTGGGTAGTATTTGTTCTAGCTTGTTTTTGTGTACGGCTTTTGTTAGCCTGTTTCTTGGGAATTGTAATCAATGCACTTGTTAATTTGTAACTTGAATATGTTGGGTAATGATAAGCCTGTTGCTGTCAGCTCTGTATATCTTGATATTATGAATTGTTCCAGTCTGAATTTAAATATGTCTATGACAATCTTATGCTGACAGATCGAGTACGACACGGAACCCGATGGATACGGATTCCGGGTCGTAACGTCTTGTAGAGCTTCTGCGAAATATTTTGATGTGTTGTGAATTTTGTTATCCTCACACACGCGGATCCTGGGAGGGGAAATAACAAATTCTCCCCATTCTCGCGTCCCCGAGATCGGATCCCGGTTTTGGGGGCGCTACAGACTGGTATCAGAGCGGGCAGGTTTCTAGGAAATAAAACACTCTAGTAACCTTAAGACGTGTGGTGAGGACTCCATAGGTCGTGTGGATTTTGTTTTGGCTAGCCATTGTTTTATCAGCTCGGTTTGTTTTCTTCTAGTGGGGGAGACCCTCTTTGTCTCGTGTTCTTGTCCTTGTTGTTAGGGAATTTGGAGGACCAAATTCTTTTCTAGTGGGGGAGGATTTAGTGTATCCGTACCCACATTTAGTATCTTTTGCTTGTTTTTGTGGCAAAGAGTCGATGTTTTGTGGCATTTTGTGGACTTAGCGTGTGGTCCTCGAAGGACTTTGGCAGAATTTTCAGCTTTTCGATGTCACAGATGGAGTGAGCGAGGGAATGTGTGAGCAGTTGTTAGTCAGCAAGTTATGTGAATGGCATATCAAGATCCAATTATAGTTGATCGTGTATCGTCAGACGGTGTGTTAGACAAGTAAGTGCAGATTTTTGGATAAACTTGGATTATCTTCCTAAGTTAGAAGACTCCAAAAGCCAGACAAGTGGTGGACTTTATGAGGTTTGAGGTGATTTTCAGTGGTACGGCTCCAAGAAGATGTGAGAAAGTTAGAAACTTCTCGAGTATTGATGAACTTGTGACGGAGAATTGTTCGAGGAAGTTCAACAAGTGTAGCTATGGTGGTGAAGTTGACTCAGCGAGGTGTATCAGTGAATGGTTAGAAGCATGAGAATTCAGTTTTTGGCAAAGTGTAGATAGTAGTATGCAGAATTGATTGTTACCTGGTTACATGATAGAGCAGATTTTGTGGATTTTACCGACTTGTAAAACATTAGTTTGGGCAGGGTACAGATACAAGATGAAGAATCATAACCTATGGACAAGGTCAGTTGAAAGATATAGAAAGGATGAAACATGTGCGAGGCTTGAGGATGGTGAACCTGAAACAGAGGCAGAAGATTGAGCAACCAAGGTTTGATTTGAGCAGTTTCGAGATTTAAATGCAGAGTTATAACCGTTGAGGTGACGCGAAGTGAACAAACACGTTTGGTTAGGAATCGATTATTATGCAGAGGACAAATGGCAACTGGACAGAAAGAGTCAGAGTAACAAGAACTTTTGGTTATTTTGAAGAAAGACTTTATTCTAGGATTGTGGACACGAATCGAGCTCGCAAGGTCAGCTATGCATGCCTGGGTAAAAGACAGGAAGACAGAGACAGAGTTTGATAGAAGCACACCTTACGAAGTTTGGAAATGTGGAGTAGCATAACTGTTAGAATGTTAGCAGGTTTGGTCAGAGCTGGAAACCTACAGAGTTGTGAACCTCTTGGTTGAACAAGCAAACAGAGATGACAGAAGTGTACCGAGGACTGGACGACATTGCCCAAAGTAAGACACATCTGGTAGTACTCAGCGTCGCCAATTTTCTGAAACCAAGGGTAGATAGGAGAATTAGTAAGAGCATGTGGTAGGATTGTTTCAAGGCTTGGGTTGGAGATTTTGACTTTCCATAGAAGGATACCAAGTTGACAGATGTTTTGTTGATAACGCATCTTCAGATAAGAGATCTAGAACAATAGACAGATATAATCAGATGTGAACAGGAACTGTGAGCATAGCACAGAAAGGTTGGACTCCAAGACTTTAAACACAGATTTGAATTCTAAGACCAGTTATGCATGTCAATGGTAAGAGATTTAGAAATAAGATTTGAAAGAGGCAAACCATACGAAGTGTTGAAACTCAGAGCAGCTCAGTAGGTTATGGCAGTTTAGCATCTGGGTTGTAGTAGTGGAGTATCTGAGTTGTAACCGACCGAGTCAGAAACAGGACACTTATAGAATTTTGTAAGATGTGGCAGCATAGTTCTAAGAATTTGAATAACGTAGATAGAGGATGGAAGAGACTGGTACGTGGTAGCAGTTCAGCTTCGCCAATTCTTCGAAGACAAGGAACCAGAATCTGAGTAGTACAGTGAGAGCAGATATATGGGATTCCGGAATTTCTCCGGGATGAAGATTATTTCAGAGAAAGCATGTCTACGATCACATCTTCATGCAAATGTCAGAATCATCGTGTACATCTCGGTATAACAGTTGGCATAAAAATTTCGGGGTGATAGAGTGAGACAGAACTCGCTGCTTCTCAGACAGACAGTGATTAACAAAGTTAGTAAAAGAGATGATCCAGTGTAAGGACGTCAAATGACCACCGAAGGATGACTAGAGAAGTTATTGAACATTGGTTTTGTTAGAAGAGCAGGTTGTTGGACAGATATGTGTGATAGTGTGAAGTTTTCAATCGAATCAGACGTGTTGTTGCCGGCGCATCTCATCGTCAGGACTGGTCAAGGATAGCTCAGTTGCCGAGGTTCAACTCAAGGTGTCAGTGTTTTTCTTTAGTCTTTGGGTCTTCAGTGTTTTCTTTGATCTTTTGAGTTTTTGATTTTTGATTTGGTTTAGACCATTTGGAGGACCAAATGGATTCTAAGGGGGGGAGGATGTAAGACCCCGACCCTCAATTTTTGGGTTTAGTATTGTCTTAATTGTGATTTAGCTTTTTAAACAAGATTAGAGATGACTTGACTTTGTTTTTGAGTTTGAATAGATTTTTTCATAACTTTTGAGAGTTTTAAAAGACCATTGACTTTGTTTTGATCCGACCCTTGTAAATTGTATTTTTGTGAGAATTTATTATTGGTTTCTAAAAATTCCAAATTTTATTCCTTTTGACTCATTTTATTGTTATAAACAACTTTCATGTTTTGACCATCTTGATTTAATACTCAGAAATCGCGTTTTTCGAGAAAAAGGGCAAAAATGACAATTTTCACTAAATCTGTCCATGAATTTCGAAAATTTCAGAAATTGGGGAAAATATACTTTTTGGAAACTAGATTTTTCGACGATCGTTTTGTTCTTCTTCGTCGATTTCATCCGGGGTCCGCAAGACCAAGTTTTAATCGTTTCAAGTTCTACTGCATTGGGACCCACCCTCCAGAAACTATAAAAGATCTCCTACTCTCTCTCCTCATTCTTCTTTCCCCATTTCCATTTTCCTGCAACGGTTGCCCTAGAGTGGAGTTGAGAAGCAAGTTTCTCTTGATCTTTTCCCTTGAAATCATCTCACAAGAAGACTCCAATCCCCGATTCGTTTCCACCATTCTCTTCCTCTCTTCTCAAGCTTCGATTGGACCCGTTTTTGAGCCAAATCCCCGACACTATTCATCGTCTTCAAGCTCTCTTCTCCTTGTTCAGCTAGCTAAAGGTTAGGGCTCTTGTTCCTCTTTTCATTTGGTGTTCTTTTAGTTCATTTAGAACTTGTTTTCTATGTTTTCAAACCCATTTTCGAAATGGGGCTTTGTAGTGACAAAAATGGTGATTTTTATGTGCTTTCTTTTGGGACTTTTGTGTAGATTTCGTGGATCAACTCTTTGATTTGGATTTGTGAAAGTTTTGCTTGGCATTTGGACAAAGGCAAGTGATCTTTATGGGATTTCTCATATTTATTGTTTTATGTTTCATTATGGTTTCAATATTTTCATTAAGACATGTTTTCCTATGTTTAGTTCATAATGCAAGTCATGTTATACTCTTTCAGGTCATGAGTTTTGGCTTCTTCATTTGTCTTGTTAGCCATGATTTTGCAAGCTCTTAGAATCATGTTTGATCTTATTAGTTTTTATGATTTTATACTTGTAAATGCCTTGATGTTTCTCTTTGGAATGAATGGATTAATTGTGGATGGGTTGCCTTGAAAATGTATGAAATCATCCCTTGGAAAGCATGTAGGCTTGGGGAGTGCAGGTGGTGAAAGTGTGGAAGTGAAGAAGGGAAGGAAGTGTGAAAAGTTCTGAACTGAAATGCACTGCCCGAGTCCTGTCGGTCAGGTGTCGGTCAAGTTTCGGTTGACCGACAGGTCGACCGACACCAACCGAGGACCTGTCGGTTCAATTTCCAGAGAGCAACATTTTTGTCAGGTCATCCGTCGGTTCGCCTTCGGTCGACCGAGGATCTGTCGGTTTGAATTCCAGAGAGCAACAATTCTGGGCTGGGATCTGTCGGTCAAGCCTTCGGTCGACCGACAGATCGACCTCGGTTAACCGACGGTTAACCGATCGTCGACCGACAGTTACAAAAAGGACTGTTTTGAAGGACTTTTGCGAGAAGGAAAACTAGACTAGGTTTTAGACCTTTTTATTGACCTTGTGCACTTGGAATTCCAAAATGTACTATAACTTCTGGGGCACCAAACCTTATCAAAACTTCGACATTTGGGTTTCAACTCCACAAGGGTCAATGAATGGTCTTAGCCTAAACTTGATAGATTTCGTGTTTGAACTTCCGTTCTGATGTTACGTACATCATCGTGTACTCGCCTTGAATTTCAAGTATAAGTTGTTTGAAGATTTGTTTCGAGAACCAAGAATCTTGTTTTGATACTTCGTGTTTCATCGTGTATTTGGCCGAATTTCAAGTATAAGCTTGTATTTAAGACGTGTTTCAAGAATCGTGTTTCAAGAAAGAAAAAGGGAATCATTTCTTCAGTTTGTTAAGCATTTATATTATGCTATCGTGCTAGCCTTGTCGTGACGTGTTTGACAAATGATTTCCCTCTTGTTTTGTCGTGCTCTCGAACGTGTATCGCCATGTTTTATGCATTCATGATATAAGTGATTACCACTGAGCTTGGACTGCCCTTTTAGCTTGATCCACTACCTGGGGGTCCTTAAACATGTGGACTGTCTGCAGACTAGTCGTGTCTTGAATTGACACATCGTGCGTGTTCGTGGTCCGGTTCCGCGGCCGGACACCCCGTCTACCTTGTGTGGCGTGGGATCGTGTTTATCGTGTTGTGCTTATCGTGCTTGTCGTGCGTGCTTACTCTTATCATCATGTATGATGGAGAAAGGATGGGCTCTTTGTGGATTTACTAATCATGATATTATAAGTATACATGCTAGTTTCGAAAACGTGAAATTGTTTCGTATATCGTGCATGCACTAATGATTTCTTGATAAGTATCATGTTCATGCATTGTTTTTAAATCTTGTAAATCTGTTCAAGTTCAATGAAGTGTTTTTAGTTCTTGTTTCCTTTAAACCTTGATTTTGTTTATGCTCTTGCCTATTTTGATCACCTGCCAGACCGTCGTGTCTGATATACTTCTGTTTTGGTGCTCTAGATAGCAGGTCCTTGTTTTGAGCTAGTTCGCGTGCAGAGGGCTGTTGAGCCACGAGTTTTGCAGTCTTGTAGTGTCAGCGATGTCATGTAGACGTCATGCTTGACTCCGGAGTTACGTTACACCATTGGGTAGTATTTGTTCTAGCTTGTTTTTGTGTACGGCTTTTGTTAGCCTGTTTCTTGGGAATTGTAATCAATGCACTTGTTAATTTGTAACTTGAATATGTTGGGTAATGATAAGCCTGTTGCTGTCAGCTCTGTATATCTTGATATTATGAATTGTTCCAGTCTGAATTTAAATATGTCTATGACAATCTTATGCTGACAGATCGAGTACGACACGGAACCCGATGGATACGGATTCCGGGTCGTAACGTCTTGTAGAGCTTCCGCGAAATATTTTGATGTGTTGTGAATTTTGTTATCCTCACACACGCGGATCCTGGGAGGGGAAATAACAAATTCTCCCCATGCTCGCGTCCCCAAGATCGGATCCCGGTTTTGGGGGCGCGACAATAGGGTACTTCTTTTACATTGGCAAGATTTACAATCCAAACAAAGGGTCCAATCATACCATACCATCACCATCATCTAACCCAAAAAACGAAAGCCATGAAAGTATCCATTCCATCTCAAACGATTCATCAAAGGTTATAAATCCATCCAATACATCCATCGAAGTCCAGAGGTCACCATCAAAGGTATCCCATTTCATTATCCCATTGAATAACATGTCTAACCTTAGACATGGATAATCCATCCACCAGCATCACATCCAAGGTCTCTTCAATGTAAAGCCTAGGTCAAGGTCCTCATCATCATTATTATCCATCCATAGGTTCTAAATACACATGATGCAGGCCCTATGATTAGGGCTTTCATGGGTGCTGAAGCAAGTGTTCGCACACACTTCAAACATGTCTATGCAGAGACTTCAACACGAGTACACACCTCTCTGAGGGAAGATCCACGATAATCCTATTCCAAAATCAAAGTTAGAGGAAAAGAGTTATACAATGCAATGTAAATAGAAAAGCAAACTTAGGGCCTAAGAAAATCTAATCCAACAACTACCCTAATTACAACTATTTTAGTAAAATTATAAAATTACTAAAATAAAATATTCCTTAAATATCTTGGGTGGGACCATGTGTGGCCCGTTCTACATCAATCCCCCTAGGTTGAAAGAAGAGCTCAACATTGAACTCGGGTCTTCTTCATGCTGCCTCTATAGACAAGGTATACATGAAACACTTCCTTTGTGGCATGGGCCCTTGATCTCTTTGTCAGACCCCAACCCAGATTAGATCGATTAGTGTTAATTAAGTGAGTATTTAGTTTTTAAGAGGTTTTAGCATTTGCAGGATTAGAATGGTTGTTTTAGTCTTGATATTAGTTTTGGGAATTTTGAGACCATTGGTTGAGTCAAACACACTTAGGGAGGCCCTGAGTGCACGTCTAAGCTTGGAAAGATAATCATAGATTTCTGTTTTAATTGTGATTTTGATTTATCTTGAGTAGTTTTATTACTTTCTACAACTTTTGCTTTTAACCCGTCGGTGTACGAAGCCCAGAAATTTGTGTTTTTTGCCAAAAAGGGTAGAATTGTTTTTTCACACCAAATCTGGACACGATTTTCGAAATCTCGAAACCATGTCAAAAATATACTTTTTGGAAACTAGATTTTTCAAGGATCGTTTTATCCTTTTCGTCGACTTCATCTGGGGTCTGCAAGAACATATTTTAGCCACTTGAAGTTCCAGATATGATGGAACCCATCTTCATTCAAGTCAAATAACCCCTTTTCCTCACTCACTTTCATTCATTCTTCTTCATTCCTGAGTTTTCAACATGCAGTGTGTCACGACCCCAAACCCGGGGCCCGTGGAGTAAAATTATGTTTCTCCCAAGATCCGCGTGTGTGAGGCTTACAAATTCCAACACCTCTGAATATTTAGCGGAAGCTTTCGTGGTGTTGCGACTCGGAGTCCGTGGCCATTGGATTCCGCACCGCACTTAACCCAAGCATATGCTCATCTTATCAATGATCCATCTCAGACTGGAATAAACCATCACAATAAAAGTACAGAGCTGACAGTAACAGGGTATTACATTCCCATATATGTTCAAGTTACAATTAACAATGTATATTAATTACAATCCCAAGCAAAAAGGCTAATAGAAGCCATACAAAACAAGCTAATGATTACTACCTCATATGTGACGTAATCCCGATGTCAAGCTCAATATCGACATGACATAGCCGACAAACACCTGAAAGCTCATGGCTCCACAGCCAACACGTGCACTCGTCTCGGGTGAAGAAGTCTGAACCTGAGTACCAAAGTAGTGGGTCAGACACGACGGTCTGGCAGGCGGATGAAAAGATATAAAAAATATAACATGTAATAAATCATACTGTCTGATCAAAACTGTACATAATAAAAATGTATCGGAAATCATGAATATCTGACAAAATCCTGTATTCGTATCAAACGGGTATGAAACATAAATATTTGATAAAACATGTATTCCTTTAAAGCATGTATAAAACATGAACATTTTACAATTCGGAAACTCATTTAAAGCGGGTATAAACAATAACATTTCACAAATCTGGAACTCATTTAGAACGTGTATAAACGACAAACATTTCACAAATCGGAGACTCATTTAAAACATGTATAAACAATAAACATTTCCCAAATCGGGAACTCTTTTAAAACATGTATAAACAATAAACATTTCACAGATCGGGGACTCATTTAAAACATGTATAAATAATAAACATTTATAAATAATGCATCCTTTATTAAGAAAAGACATGATCAATATAAAACAGTACGGGTATCAAGGATCGGGAACTATCAAGATGGCAACCACACAAAGCTAAATCCTCTATCACCGAAGTGTTAGAGCAAGCATATCAAGGCGTTGACCTCTGTCACCGAAGTGAGGAGGAACAACGAAATTTACATATACATATACAATAATACGGGACGGGACCGCGGTAGCAAACCAGGTATCGGGAATCACGGTAGCGAACCGGATATCGGGAGCCACGGGAGCGAGCCGGGTATCGGGACGGGACCACGGTTAATAAACCGGGTATCGGGATCCAAGCTGCAGCTGGCGGGACAAGTGGGGAATCTCCAAGTCAGTGGATCAGACTGACAAGGTTATCCAAGCTTAGTGGTGCCGACTCATAGGTTATATGCAAGTAAACAAAACAAATACATGTATGCATGTTCTCTTTTTGGCTCATGGGCTCACACTACGCAGCTCTGGCCCCATATTGCCTCAAGGTTTTATTCTCAAAATAATAATCCTTTTGGTTCATGGGTCATATACAAGAAATCAAATCAAATAAATACATATGACAGGACGGGGTGCTCATAAGCAGAAAAGCATATCTATATCGGTCGGGCATGTACGGGCTAGCAACAATGATAAAAACATGAATTTCAGTACTGTCGGGCAAGTCTAGTCATAAAACACGAGATTTAAAGTGTACGAGTGAAATTCAAGTCGAAATAAGGCATGAATGGATTTCTCATATTCTCTGGGCCAAGTGTTGAAAGTCCAAGATTTGAATCAATGTAACTAGGGTCCCGTATGTTAGGTTTGATATACATCTGGTACTCTTGAAGAATTGAAAACATTCCGGGGCCTTATATACATTAACAAATCTAAAAGACCTAAACAACAAAGTCATGATGATGGAATTTCTTTTTTTGTACAGTTCCTCACTCTCCTCCAATATAGTTCCCTATGGTTCTTCAAGAAGAAAACAATACAATTGCTGTCGGTTAGCTCCTCGGTTGGCTGTCGGTCAGCCGAACTGGGATGTCGGCTAGCCGACGGCTGACCGACGCTGACTGTCAGCTCTACACACATCAGGAAGTTTGTTGCTCTCTGGAAAATGAACCGAAAGATCTGTCGGTTGGATCTCGGTCGACCGAACTAGGGAGTTCGGTCAGCCGACAGCTAACCGACAGATTTCCTGATGGAAATCTGCTCTCTGGAATTGGAACCGAGAGGGTTTCGGTCCACCTCGGTTGGCTGCCGGCTAACCGACAGGCTGACCGACAACTGACCGACGTTACTGCGGACACAGAATTCTGAAACTGTTTTCAGTCCCTTCTTTCTCCAAACACTCCTCATTTTCAAGGGTCAGATCCCTATAATAAAGTGAGCTAAAAGATCCTCCATTTCAAGCAATCAAAACTTCATTCTCAACACTTCAAATTCCCCATTCAACTACATCCATTCTTCCATCAAATCATCTATTCCATTCACATTCAACCAAAGGAAATCCATCACATGAATGTTGACACCAAAAATGTCACTTTGCCTCTTCAACATCAAGAAAGCTGCATGAAGTCGCAACCTGCCATAAATAGGCAATGCAATTTCTTCAAAAATCAAATCTTGTCAGAATCAAACAAAAACTGCAAGATCCTTCAAGATAGCCAAGAGAAGACTACATATGAAGTTTCGGGCCATTTCAGAATCATTTGGCCTAACTTCGCTTCTCCGACAGCTAAATTGGCGCTCCCGGCGGCGACATCATCGAAGACGTCAAAACTTCGATCAGAGCCTACGGATGACTCCAGCATGTCTCAAAAGGGCTCCATGCCAAATTTCAAGTCAAACCGACAGCGTTTGACCCTCCATCAATGCTCGAGCAGCAAAATCAAGCCTCCCGGCGGCGGGAACCACTGAAGCCTTCGCTCATCAAACCAAGTGCATGAGTGGCTTCAACATGCTTCCAAAAGGCTGCACGTCAAATTTCAGGTCATTCCGACAACGTTTGACCAGGTTTCGATGCTCCGAGAGAAAATCAAGCCTACCGGCGGCGGAGCAACCCGGGACCATGACATCCAAAACGGAGCCCATGGAACGTCTCAAAATGACTCTAATAGGCTCCCCGTCAAATTTCAGGTCAATCGGACATCGTTTGGCCACATATCAACGCTCGGCATTTTCCCCGCAGCAAAATCAAGTGAAGCATCGATGGGACCCCAAACGGCTTCAAAACTCAAACAAAAGCCTATGGTTGGTCTTATTTATTGCTCAGGAAGCTTCACCTCAAATTTCAGGTCATTCCGACATCGTTTGACCAAGTTTCAGCTTCTGGCAGAAAATCAGCAGCTCTACGTGACAAAGTCTTCGGCTTTCCCGGAAAATTGGAAACTTTTCACTCTAAAAAAGCTAGGATTCTCATCAGGTTTTCTTCAAGGAAATCAAGCCAATAAATGAGAAAAAATGTCAGGAAAAATACAGAAGAAAACGGCGACGAAAAAGACTGCAAAACGGACCAAAAACGGGGGAAAAACCCCCAGGGTCGCAGCCCGCGACCCTGGCCCATGGTCGCCGGACCATGGTCGCCGGCGACCATGGAAGTCCGGGTCACCGGATTTTCCGCCGGTGACCCGTTTTTCCGTCCTTTTTCGCGTTTCACGCACTTTGGCCCCTGTGGTTTCCTGAAAATGTGATTTTTAATGCTTGAAATTGACTCATATCCGACGACATCTCGGATCCGCCGTCAAAAGCATAAAATCATCAGTGATCGCTCCAAGATCGCCAACCGGTCGACCAAAAAAGTGCTCTTTCTGTCCGACCGATCGAGAAATCGACAAGACAGATGTCACCGGTCCGCTCTTAGCTATCAATGCCTGAAGTTACATGTTCATCCGATGTCGATCAGCATGAAGATCCATCGATGATCATCGCCAGAAGAATTCCAGAAGACACGGCACGGCCCGCGACTCTTCAACTGCTCGGCGACCAATTAATGTGGTTAATTGACTAGCTTTATGGCAGTCATTAACTCATTCTATTGGACGGCCCAATCAGAAGCAAGCATTCGGGAGTTACAAATCAAGAGATTCATGGCACTTAAACCTTGAAACTCCTCCCATCATGGCGATTAAATGCCCTTAATCTCCATCGGCCAATCAGATTCAAGGAAAAAGGAGTTACAAAATCAAGAAATAAATCTTGTAACTCCTCCCATTAAAGCCATTAAAGCCCATAAAAGCTCTCCTAAATGGCTACCAAAAGCCTATAAATAGGAGAGCATTCCATTGAAATCAGGATCGATCAATCAGAAAACTTCAAAAGCGCCACAGATCCAGAAATCTGAGAGAAAGAAAAAGAGAGAAAAACTCTGCTGAAGTTCTGCACCGGCCACCACTACAAGGTGACAAAAATCCCTTGGGGGGCACCCCCCCCCAAGGTCCTTGCCTTCTCCCGCTACTTCCAATGGCTTAGACATGGCTTTTCAGCCCGTCTACTTAGCTTTTTATTGGACATAGGACCTTCTCTTGGTCTTTGTCCTCTAAAAATCTGAGGTTATAGCCAAGCCAGGCGAATCAAGAGCATCCTCTGTTCTCATCTGCATGGATGATGGCGAAGCCCATACATGGCTTGCGACCGTCAATCTGAACGAGTCCCCCACAATCTCCTGAAAAGTTAGATCTTCCTTTTCTTGCTTTTCATTGTAGTTTGTATTTTTCTAAAAGAGACAAAAATCACAACTCTTGTCTTTTTCATTATTGATGAGAATTGTAAATCGGCTATAAACGCCAAAATCGGCTATAAATGCCAAACAAAATCGCCTTTCACGGCAAACCAAGAAAATGTCTCTTTTCTTAAATATTTGTGCAATGGAAAACTTGAAAGAAGTTGATTTCCTTTTTACTTGCGAAGGTTGATCTCCGGATTACCACTTGCAATTCCAAGTAAAATAGAAAATCTGGCACACCCACCCAAAAAAAAAATGTTGATGCACGCTTCAAGCCCGACAGGGCGCGAAAGGGCCGGACCCGACGGACTCCCACGTTCCGCCGACCCCGGTAGCCGCCCCACGGCGCTCGGAGCGCGTTCCATCAAGCTGGCACACCCGATGGGACTCGTTCATTTGAGAACACGATGCTTTGGAAATGAAATATTTGCATACCATATTTTGCTCTATGCTTATACTTCTTCTCCAGATTCCTTGGCTACTTTCTAGCTGGTGGCCTATGTTGGATTTTGCATCCAAAAAAAATGAGATGGGATTTTTTTGGAAATTTCTACTTCTTTAAGTTTGTTTCCACTCTTTCTCTTTTCAAAAAAAAATTTATTAAAAAAAAATCAGTTTTCTTAGTTTGAATTCAAAATTGAGAAACTTTGATCCTATCCTATCGTTCTTTGGTGCTTGCAGAAATGTTGAGCCCGTTCGACTAAGGTTTTGGACCATCGTTTCTCTTCGATGAGTTCATTAGAGATTTCAAAAAAAAATTATTAAAAAAAATTTAAAAAAAAATCAGTTTTCTTAGTTTGGATTCAAAATTGAGAAACTTTGATCCTATCCTATCGTTCTTTGGTGCTTGCAGAAATGTTGAGCCCGTTCGACTAAGGTTTTGGACCATCGTTTCTCTTCGATGAGTTCATTAGAGATTTCAAAAAAAAATTATTAAAAAAAAATTAAAAAAAAAATCAGTTTTCTTAGTTTGGATTCAAAATTGAGAAACTTTGATCCTATCCTATCGTTCTTTGGTGCTTGCAGAAATGTTGAGCCCGTTCGACTAAGGTTTTGGACCATCGTTTCTCTTCGATGAGTTCATTAGAGATTTCAAAAAAAAATTAATAAAAAAATCAGTTTTCTTAGTTCGGATTCAAAATGAGAAACTTTGATCCTATCCTATCGTTCTTTGGTGCTTGCAGAAATGTTGAGCCCGTTCGACTAAGGTTTTGGGCCATCGTTTCTCTTCGATGAGTCTATTTGGGATTTCAAAAAAAAGACATAGACCACTAAGGTTAAACCAATTGCGTTCTTTGATCATGACTGATTCAAGAAAAGCCTTGTCCAGAGTGTGGAGACAGCTTGACTGTTCTAGGCAAGGGTCCTCCAAACGGGTTCATTAAGTAATCCTACCCTTACCTGGGGGCAATTCTATCAATTGAGGTTTCATAAGATCGGGTTAGGACGTCTTTAAATCTTAGAAAAAATTAATTAAAAATAAAAAAAATAAAAAAATAAAAAAAAGATTTTCAAAAAAAAAAATCTTAAAAAAATAAAAAAAACGAAAATCTTCGAAAAAAAATAAAAATAAAAAAAATAAATAAAAATATATTTTTTTTAAAAAAAAATAAAATAAAATAAAATAAAATAAAAAAAATCATTTCAAAAAAAAAAAATCTCCAAAAACTCGTCACTTTTGATTTCAGATCTGAGAAATTTTGGTTTCTTCTTTTCTGAGCACTGGCGCTCGCGGAAATCGCCGAGACCGTGTTCAGATCAGAATACCATTTGCTCTCCTTGATGGAACCAATCTTGACATTTCAAAAAAAGAAAAACTCGTCACTTTTGGATTCAGATTCGAGAAATTGTGGTCTCTTTCCTTCTGAGTACTGGCGCTCGCGGAAATCGTTGAGCCCGTATTTGAATCGGAATGCCACCTGCTCTCTTTGACGAATCCATTTCTGACCTTTCAAAAAGAGAATCCCATCTCATGGATGCGATTTCCAACATTTGTGCCTAGCAATACTGGTACGCCCTTTCAGGGTCTACTGTATCTGTGACCGGCACATTTGTAACTCCTACCTTATATTCTTCTTATCTCGAGCAAGCTCCGCTTCTCGATAAGTCGAATTTAGGTATACAATTGCTTCTAGCAGTCATTGGAACGCTCATTTCGAGCCTACCATGCTTGCAACCAGAACAATTGTACCCTCTATGGCTTTTTGCCTTCTTCATGTCGCTTGGGTCATATTCCTTGAGCGATTTGAAAAGACAACCATAGAAATTCCCATTTATGATCATTATATTCTTGTGATTACTAATGGATGTGGTCTTGTTTCAGAAATTTTGAAACTAACAATGGCAGCTTCATTGATCATCACCTTTGATGAGAACAAGCACCAACTCATGCTTCAACAGAAGCAAAGCGCTCGCACTCATAAGCGCCCTGTCAGCTGCCGAAGCGTCAACTCCCTCGGCAACCCTCTGAACTCCGGGTCGACCTCGACTCCCCGGACTATCTTCTTTGGGACGCTGGGACCATTCCCACTTCCCGAAGAACAAGCTGCACCTGCTAAAAAGCAGAAGATCGCCTCTCAACGTGTCACTCCCGTGACACCAAAGGCGAGCGCCCAAAAGCCCGAAGCCCGCGGCACCCCCGCGAAGCCTCGACCCACAAACAACCAGGTCTATCCCAAGACTTGGTCTCCAAGACCTTCCCCAAAACAAAGAAGGTCTCAAACCTCCACCAAGCCAGCATACCTGGCCCCACTCAAGGAGAACCAGTTCTACCCTCTTGCCTACATGAAAGAGGAGAGACCCATCTCCAACTTGACTCCCAAGTCAACCCAGCATGAGCCGGCTTGTTCCTACAAGCCCAAAATCAGATCATGCATCACCAGGCCTCTCCAAGCACCTGCTAAGGCCTACACTCCTTCGGTTCGACCCTTTATCTCTACAGGGGCCGAACTTGAAAAATTCAAAGCTTCGCTGCAACAGGCAAAGGACCGGGTCTGCATCCTATCCTTGCCCAACCACAAAGAAGACAAGCTCGGCTGCTGCGCCCGAGGGAGCACATCCTTCATCATCAGAGCCCAGCCAGAGCTGACTGAAGCTCAAATCGCTCGTCGAGCACGCCGCCGTGCGTCATATCGACAAAAGAGACTAGAGAAGCAACGGAGCCAGCCTCCTACACTTCAAGTCTCCCACAAATGGGTCGAAAAAGAAAGACCCGACCAAGTTGCTGCCGTTCATATGGCTGGAAAAACTAGAAGACGCCAAAAGTCAGCATCAAAAATCCATGTCCGACGTCCGGTGACCCGTAGCGTCACTGGGACACGAAGACATCCCGAAGAATCTCCTGCCCCTTCAAGCCAAGGACGGGAGAGTAATCCTTCATCAAGCTCTTCATCAAAAAGAATGAGCCCCAGCTCGGTCACCAGGACGATTTCTTCGTTCGAATCCCGAGGGATGAACGTCTTGGCTACAAGTTCTGAGCCACCACCTCAGAATCCACCTCGAGATGATGCGCTCACACGCATCCAGCAGTTGGAACAAGGCCAGCAGAGGATTGAAACTCTGATGGAAAACCTTCTCCTTGTCGTCCAAAATCAGGCGAACAATGAGCCTCCTCCGAATCATGGCAATAACGAGGAAAATTGTGAAGAAAATGAGTCACGCGCCCTTACCAAAAAGGACGTAGACAGCATCCTCGCCAAAGCTAAAGAAGAGGATATACTCAAAGAGCATGGGATTAAGCCACCATATCCCTTATGGATGGACTCAGTCCCATTCCCAACAAAATTCAAACATCCTACTCTCCAAACATATACGGGGAAAGGATCAGCCAGATAGCACGTCATCCACTTCAAGATCTTGACGGGAGCTATCGCGGATCAAGATGCACTCAAGATCCGCCTCTTTGCAAGTACCCTAAAAGGTACGGCCTTCGATTGGTACTCCACTCTGCCGGAGAACTCCATCCAGAACTGGGCTATGCTGGAGACACGCTTCCTGACCCACTTCCAAGGTGAGGATCATCCTGTTACTATGGCTCAACTCTGCAGCCTAAAACAAGGAGAGAATGAGTCAACTTATGACTTCATTCACAAGTGGAAAGCAATGGCGTACAAATGCTCAGATGTATTGCCACAAGCGTCGCTAGTCGACATCTGCCGTAACAATATGAGAGCTAAAATCCGCTCCATGATCATCGGCAACAAATCAAAGAACCTGGGAGAACTCCTCGAAGCTTCCATGGAAGCTGAAATGATGATCAAAGACCTCAACAGTCAGAAATCATCGAAGAAAGAGCCGACTGCTGTTACAACCTCAAAACCAAAGAAAAAGGAGGTTCTCAATGTACAAACTAAGTCATCTCCTCAGCAGCCAAAGAAACCTGAAAACAAAACTGCAGGTAAAATGCCTGAACTCTCTAATGCCTTCAAAGAACGTGTAGAAAAGAAATATCCGTTCGATGAAGACGTTGAAGAAATCTTTGAGGCTCTCCTAGCAAATGGCAAACTCATTTTGCCAGAGCCCAAAAGACCGGGAGACGTTGGCAAAACCAATGATACCCGATACTGTCCATACCATTAGATGGTCTCGCATCCTCTCAATCAATGCTTTGTTGTGAGAGAGAAGATAAACGAGATGTGGAAAAACGGAGTCATCACCTTTGACAAAAACTATGGGACTGCCTCCGTCAACATGGTGTCATGTGGACAAACACCAAAATCACCGAAGAAGAAGATCATTACCTCCTTCAAGGTGATAAAAAGAATTCAAACGTCCGAAGTGTTGGTTCCTTGCCCGACACCAGACGGACAACCCATATGGGTCCATCCCGATCTCCTAGAAGATGAAAATTGGGAGATCGTCAAAACAAAGCCGACAGCTCAACAGCGAAGGCAGGCTAGGAAACATCTCCTCAGGCTCAAACGGCAAGAGAAGACCCAGCCAAAACAAGAAGTCAATGAAAAAGCAGAGGCCTCCTCTACCACTTCACTCGGGGCAACAAAAACGTCCCTTCCAGAGACTTCAAAGGCGGTAAGAAACTTCACTCTCAGTGATTTCATGCCACCTCAACTCAAAAAAGAAGCCATGCAGGGGGCATCATACTCTTGCAACTCGGTAGTTGGATTCTCCATTGATGGATACGAGTCCAGCGACACCGACGATGGATTCGAGCCCAACTACACCGATGAGTGGGAGGAATCTCTTGAAACAGGAGAATATCTCTCCGATGAAGAATGGGTTCCTGAAACTCACCTTATGCCAGTAATCTGGTATAACCCCTTACAGCCACAAGGATCCTGGTCTGATGATGAAGAAGACCAAGAGGCTGTACAAGAAAGTGCTGTTGAGCCAGCACCCGTCGTTGCTCCAGTGGAAATCAACCATGTTGAGCCACAAAGAGCAGACGAAGAAGAAGATCTGGCTCCCATGCCGGATCTTGAAGAATATGCGAGAATCTTGCAGCATCTCGCTCTAGAACAAGAGCAAGACCGCGTCAACAAGATTCCTCACAATCCAGAGCCGGAAGTCCCTGAAGCTCACCAGGTATCTCCACCCTTAACTCCTGAAAATGGAGAATATTGCTGGATAGACGATCCTCTTACATCTGAGGATGAGTCTGATTCCGAACAGGCAACATCTCCTATCAGAGCTTCCTGTAATGTAATATATCAGGACTATAGCTCTTCTGAAGCGTCGTCTGATGAGATTACCTATACTCCGACGACGCCTAGCAATATATTCTCTGGAGCTATCTCGTCTCACATGACTTTCACAGAGATGACACCCTCTCAGGTTTCTTCTCCTGAGACTGTGACTTTAGGATACACATTCTTCCCGACTGATCATCATGAAGAAAATCCAGATAATGATGCTTGGGATGATGAAATAGTCAACACAGAAGAAAAGCTGCTGGATGCTGTTCAGGACTTGCTCCCGGAAAATGCTCCGTGCAACACAATCACTGAGGATGACAACTCTGCTGCAGATACATCCCCAGTAGATGAAAAACGACAGCCTCTTGATCCTGAAGACAATCTTCCAAACGAAGATCCTTCTCAAGAAGCTCTCGAAGTTGGTAGAGGCACCCGCTCTGGCCGGGACTACCACAAGAATTACAACCAATCTTCCTTTACTTATGTAAATCCTTCGGGAAAAGATGTTGTAAGCGCCCCCAGTGGCAAAAACAATGAACATGCAGGCCCCAAGGAGGCTTTCAAGTATGACTTGGTTGAGCACTTCAAACACATACCTGCACGTCTTCACATCCTAGACCTATTGCGAATGTCTCCACGCACTCGTGATAATCTCATCTCAAAATTACAAAAACTGAATGAGGATGTCGACAAACATGCCCCACAAGTCCTCCAAATTGAAATGGACTACCGGGTCAAAAACTCAGAAACCTCCTTAAAAGGAGAAAAAGAGAAAAGCGAGGGATCATGCATCCAATGCCTCTCGGTTCAAAAGGCAGCCAGTGCAACCATCGCCTTCACTAAGGAAGACCTCCTACTTGGCGAAGCAAGGCACAACCGACCCCTGTACTTCACAGGGTACATCAAAGAAATGCCGATACATAGAGTTCAGATCGACCCAGGTTCTGCACTCAACCTTATCTCCACTTCGGCTCTTGAAGAGTTGGGCATCCCACCCAGCAAGCTAAGCCACACATCTGTATCTATCTTTGGATACGATGGGAGCGCTCAAAGGCCTATCGGTAAAATCAGGTTCAAATTGCAGATCGGTGATCTTATCTCTGAAGTCACTGTGTATGCAATAAAAACCCCTTCATGCTACAACATCCTTCTCGGACGCCCCTGGATACACGAGAATGGTGTTGTCCCTTCAACTCTACATCAATGCATCAAGTTCGTCGGCGACGACGGCATGGTACATCGTGTCTTTGCGGACAGAAAACCCTTCAAAGGTAAAGAAGTCCACTTCGCAGACTCCCAGATGTATGAAGGAGAAAAAGAAGAAGAGGAAATAGCACCCCCTGCTGAAAATCTCCAGAAAGATAAAGGCAAGGCTCCTCAAAAAGCACCGGAAGAAAACAAACCCTCCGGCAAATTAGAAGAGAGTAGTCAACCTCCCTTCGTCATCTCCCTCAAGAATTCAAGACCTTTGGTCATCACGACTAAAGTGAAGAAGACGAAACAAAAGTCTGGGGGAAAATTTGTTGTTTCTCTCGTGTCTATCATGCAAGACACAGACTCGGACTCAGAGCCAGAAGACGATGCATCGTCAAGCCAAGCTGACACTCAGCAAGTTCAGCCTGCTCTCACTCCGATGGAGACACCTGCTGATGTAGAAGATCCTACGTCTGCTACCTTTGTTGTTTCGGCAACATCACCAAAGCAAAGACCGATCTTCTTTCATAGATCGGATGCTTCTTCATCAAGTTCCTTGCTTGAACCTTTCCAAAACGAAGGTACGCCTCAACTATCTCTATATAGTCCTGTGGCACAAGCTATCATGAAGAAAATGGGCTTTGACGCTCAGAACCCAGTCGGTTTGGGAGAAGGCCGCGGTATTCTCACGCCATTGGGGCCCGCCTTGACCAAAAGCCAGCTGGAAGATTGGAGACTCTACGGATATGTAGAAAAGTCTTCACATGGGTTAGGGTATGATCCTGATACCCCCCTGAGACAGTTGACACAAAGGCTTAAAAGTCGTTTTACCGACCAAGCCTCAACATCTCAAGTCCACGAAGACATCGATCTCCCTGGATATCTCTTTAAAGAGTTACCTGACAAAGATCCAGGAAGCTCATCCAATTGGTACGATTTCTCTGATGATGAAGAGGAATCGCCCGATGACACAGACGGGTGGCATCCTGACCCAGAAGAACCCTCGTCTCCAAAAGAAATACCAGACTCAACAGGCGATTGGGACTATCTCATAGCAAGCCTTGAGGAGATCACCAATCAAGAAAATCCATGGAAAGGAACAGGACCTTGGTCTGGTAATACAGTTGAAACCCCAGAAGGATTCGTTGAGTTGAAAGCCTCCGAAAATATTGTGGAGGAACCACCTTCGAACCTTCCGACAGAAGATCTTGTTCAAAAGATAAACTTGGGAACACCTGATAACCCACGTCCTGTATTCATAAGCAAGAATATAAAGGATAATGAGTTACCCGAGTATATCGCTTTTCTTCGTGAGTTCGTTGATTGCTTTGCATGGTCCTACGCTGAAATGCCTGGTTTAGACCCCAAAGTAGCAGTCCACAAACTCAACCTTCAAGAAGAAACCAAGCCTGTCAAACAAGGCCAAAGAAGATTCCGTCCAGATGTGATGGATAAAATTGAACAAGAAGTTCAAAAACTCAAAAGCGTCGGCTTCATCCGTGAGGAACAACATCCAGAATGGTTGGCCAACATTGTCCCCGTGACAAAGAAAAATGGGCAGATCAGGGTCTGTATTGACTATAGAGACCTGAATGGCGCTTGCCCTAAAGATGAATTCCCGCTCCCCATACCGGAGGTGATGATTGACAATACCTGCGGATTCGAGCGAATGACATTCATGGATGGCTTCTCTGGTTACAATCAGATAAAGATGCATCCCAAGGATGAAAAACACACTTCATTTCGGACTCCATTTGGCGTGTATTGCTACACTGTCATGCCATTTGGTCTAAAAAATGCTGGTGCCACATATCAGAGGGCTATGATGAAAATATTCCAAGATATGCAGCACAAGACGGTCGAATGTTACGTTGATGACCTCGCCGTCAAAAGCAGAAGAAAAGAAGACCATCTCAAAGATCTTCGGGAAGTTTTCCTCCGACTTCGCAAACACAAACTGCGGATGAATCCTCTAAAATGCTTCTTCGGCGTCTCGTTGGGTAAGTTTCTCGGATTCCTTGTTCGGAAAGCTGGAATAGAACTTGACCCCATAAAAGTCAAAGCTATTCTAGAAATGCCCTCTCCAAGAACCTTGAGAGAATTAAAAGGGCTCCAAGGGAGATTGGCCTACATCAGACGGTTCATCTCCAATCTTTCGGGGAAATGCCATCCATTCTCTCGATTGATGAAAAAGGGTGTAGACTTTGTCTGGGATGCCGACTGTGAAGCCGCATTTCAAGATATCAAGTCATACCTGACCAAACCTCCAGTGTTAGCTGCCCCTGCCACTGGAAAACCATTCATCTTGTACACAAGAGCTCTTGATCATTCTGTAGGCGCTCTGCTTGCACAAGAAAATGATGAAAGAAAAGAAGCTGCTCTATACTACCTCAGCCGCATGCTAGTAGGTGCAGAGCATCGCTACTCTCCAGTCGAAAAGGAATGCCTTGCAGTGATGTTCGCCGTACAAAAGCTACGTCACTACTTGCTTTCCAACACAGTCTACCTGGTCTCAAGGATCAACCTCTTGAAGGTCCTTGTCACGAAGGCCGGTTCTCTCAATGCCCGACTGGCAAAATGGTCCATCCTTCTATCACAATTTGATATTAGGTATGTGCCACAAAAAGCAATCAAAGGCCAAGCTCTAGTAGATTTCCTCGCAGAGCATCCATTGCCTAAAGATTCACCACTCAGAGATGATCTCCCAGACGAACCCGTCTACAACGTGGAGACCTTCTCGCCAAATGCCTCCTGGGACATGTACTTTGACGGTGCAACCAGGACAAATGAAAAAAGACAGCTGATCTCAGGAGTTGGCATCCTCTTTGTTAGCCCTAACAGATACATGATTCCACACGCTTTCTCGCTACTGGAACCATGCACAAACAATGCAGCTGAATACCAAGCTCTGATCCTAGGATTGGAACTCGCCATCGAATCCGGTATCACTATGCTGGAAGTCTTTAGAGACTCTCAACTGATCGTCAACCAGATGAATCAGAAATATGAAGTCAGGAAGCCTGATCTGCTGCCTTACTACAACAAGGCACAATCGCTTCTGCAAAAGTTTGACATCTGTCACATCACCCACATTCGTAGAGGTGAAAACATCCGTGCAGATGCCCTGGCCTGACTTGCCGCATCAATGGCGATCCAGGAAGGGGAAAACATGCAAATTACAGTGTGCGAGAGAAGGATCCTCCCTCCTCTTAACACACACCAAGCAGTTGCTGAATGCCACCGAGTGATTAGAAGTCAGATCTCTATCCTTCAACCTTCAATCGGCGACTGGAGGGATCCGTTCATTGATTACACTATGTTCGGAATCCTACCTGAAGATCCAAAAGAACGGGTAAGCATTCAAAGGCGAGCCCCAAACTTTCATTTGGATATTCCTTCAAAAATCCTCTACAGGAAATCCTTCAACGGAGTACTTCTACGCTGCTTATCACAACAAGAGGCCGAAGAAACACTCAAAGAAGTTCACGCTGGTCTTTGTGGAGCTCATCAGGCTGGTCCCAAGCTCTACGACCAAATCAAAAGGTTGGGTTACTACTGGCCTACCATGGTAGCTGATGCAATGCAATTTGCCAAACGCTGCCAGCTATGCCAAGTTCACGGAGATTACATTCACATGCCTCCGGAATGGCTACACCCTACAGCAATCTCGTGGCCTTTCGAAGCCTGGGGTATGGACATCATAGGTCCTATTTCTCCCCCTTCAAGCAAAGGTCATCGCTTCATATTCGCCACAACGGATTATTTTTCCAAGTGGTCAGAAGCATTTGCGTTCAACGAAATGAAGACCTCATCAATCCTTCAATTCCTACGCACCAACATCATTTGTCGTTTCGGCATACCTAAAAGATTCGTCCATGATAACGGACCACAATTCCGGGATCATCGATTCTACAGGTTCTGCGACAAATACAAAATTCAAAGCTGTCCTTCAACTCCATACAATCCGGCAGCAAACGGATTAGCAGAAGCCTTCAACAAGACACTCTGCAAAATCCTCAAGAAAATGGTATCTAGTCACAAAAGAGACTGGAGCGACAAGATGTCTGAAGCCTTGTGGGCCTATCGAACCACCGTTCGAGGACCAACCCATAGCACACCATTCTCCTTGGTCTATGGATGCGAAGCTGTCGTGCCCCTAGAGGTACAAATTCCTTCTCTGAGGGTATCTCTACAAAATGACATGACTCAAGAAAGCAATGCGAAATTACGACTTCATGAGCTGGACAATCTCGATGAGAGACGGCTCGAAGCTCTACAAAGCATTGAACTTTACCAAGCACGCATGGTAGGATCTTTTGACAAAAGGGTCCGGCAACGCGCCTACAAAAAGGGTGACTTGGTTCTTGCGGTAAAAAGACCAATGGTCTTCGCACACAAATCCAAAGGCAAATTTGAACCAAAATGGGAGGGACCCTACGTCATCGACAAGGTCTTCTCCAACGGCGCATATGCCCTCCTAAACATGGAAGGCGACAGATGTATGCTGCCTATCAACGGCAAGTTCTTGAAGCGGTACTACCCTTGAAGACTTACCCAACTGGGTAAGAGCAATGCCTGTATGGCCAAAACCTGTTCTTAGGTACTCGCTCGTCAAACCCACTCTCTTTAGAATTTTCATATCAAATGTCAAAATTTCTAGAGATTCAAAAACAATGCTTACTTTTATCGTTTCATTGTTCAAAAACAAAAAAATCCAAGTTTAGGAGCCTCTCCCTGACTTGACCAAAACTTTCGATCCTTGAACCAAAATTCATGGTTTGAAACAAAAATCCGGATTCAGGGATTTCCACCCTAGCCCACCTTACCTTTTACCGCCAAATGGTTTTAAGTCAAAATTTACGACCCTCGTGTCTTTAAACAAAAAAAAAATGGTTTTTCAAAAACCGCGGGGAAGTGACACTTAGTCGATACTCGCAAAACTCAAAAAATCGGAAGGATGCGGACCCCATTCGATACTTCCAAAACCTAAAATCGTGGAGACACAACATTTCAGTTGATATCCACAACCCAAATTTCAAAGGTTTGAGAAAACCTCTAAAATCGTGGAGACGCAACATTTCAGTTGATATCCACAACCCAAATTTCAAATGGTTCGAGAAAACCTCAAATTTCAAAAATCGCGGAGAAACGACATCAAGTCAGTACCCGCAAAACCAAAAGTTTTGGGAAAAGCAGGGAAGCGACGCTTAGTCGATATTTGCACCCCAATTCGCGAGGAAGCGACATTCCATCGATACTTGCAAAACCTAACCCGCGAGGAAGTGACATTCCATCAATACTCGCAAAACCGAATGAGCAAGGAAGCGACATTCCATCGATACTTGCAAGACCATTCAGCGGGGAGGCGACATTTAGTCAATACCTGCATTTTGAAAGCCAAAAATCTGGCTATAAACGCCAAAACCTGGCTCTTTTGCCAAAAACCGGCTATCAATGCCACAAAACTCGGCTACAAATGCCACACAAAAAAAAAAAACCTGACTCTCATGTCAAAACCGGCTATAAATGCCACAAACCGGTTATCAATGCCACAAAAAATCGGCTTTCATGCCAACAAAACAAAACTTGGCTTTCAAAAAACCCGGCTATCAATGCCACCAAACCGGCTATCAATGCCACAAATTGGCTATCAATGCCACCAAACTGGCTGTAAATGCCACAAAATTTCGGCTTCCATGCCAACCCAAATTTTGGCTTTTACGCCATAAAATTTCGGCTTCCATGCCATCTCAAAATCGGCTTTCACGCCACAACCAAAATCAGGCTCCCATGCCAAAACAATTATTTGACAAAAGATTTTCACAAAATGACAAAGCTTTTGATCAAATCCCATTTAGTAATTGCTTTCATCACAAAAAGATTTGAGTGAGCGTAGGGAAAACAAAAAAAAAAAAAGAAAAAGAAAAAAGTACCAAAAAAATACATGTGGTACCAAAAAAAAGAAAGGTGTTCACAAGCACTACAAAAAAAATAGTACCAAAAAATATACATGTGGTACCAAAAAAAAAAAGAAGAATAGTTTCTGCTACAAAAAATCAGGAGCTCAGCCAAAAATGGTCTCCAGCCAAAGCTTCAGCTCCTCAAGCAAACTTTTGGCATCAGCCGTCAGAGTTTCCAAGGCACGCTTCTTCAGGAACTTGCCATGAGATGCTGGCGAATGCCGTAACCCTTCTTTTACACAGGGAAGCTTTTCCCCAGCAGTTTGCCATTGCTCGTTCTCTAGAGTCCTCCTCTCAAGAACTTGACCGGCATCTGCAACCCTGCGAATCAGAGTACTCTCCCTGTCACGAGCCTCTGTTATAGCAGTCCACTTAGCATCAACTTGTGCCTTCAAATGCTCGAGATGCTTCCTGGCCATTTCGACCTCTCCATCAAGGATGTCAAGATCGCGCTTTAATCCAAGGATGACTAGCTCCTCCTTATTCTTCTCTCGGACTACCTGCTTCCTGCTCTGTGTAGCCTCATTCAGGTCAGACTTAGCCTTATCAGCAGGGTCCAAGAACATCTCCTTGAAGAATTGGTCGTCAGGGAAATCCATGGTCTCAAACCACTTGTCACCCAATGCAATGATCCTATCAACGATCGCCCTGGCACCTGTGACATCCAGGCCAACCTCTTCGGTATCAGTGAGAATCTCCTGTACATGTGGGATCATGCCAAATCCTGCCTCCAAGTGTCCAAAAAAGAGAGTCTCGATCCAAGAACTCAAAACCCGAGCCAGCACCTTCTTCGCAAATTGAAGAGACGAACTGGATGAAGATTCACCCTTCTCCGTTGATCGGCTGCTCATGTCATGTCCCATTGGAAGAGTAACAAAAGAACACTTTCCACTTGGAGCCACTGGAGAAGGAATCTCAACACGAGGTATCTCCTCTATTGCGTCAGAACTGGTTGTAAGAGTCTCTACCTCCGGATCAACCTCTGGCATCCCTTGCTCTGGTTCTGAAGGAAGCGATGGACTCTCTTCTGTCACTTCAAAACCTGCAAATGAAACACAAAAAGGTATGAATATGATCCTGTTAAAAAAAAAAATATCAGGTCATCACTACAAAGTACCTTCTTCGACGACTGGCGGAACACTCTCTTCCTCCACGAACTCATCGGAAGCATCATCAACATTTGCGTCCATTGATGGTTCAAAGTCATCGGAATCCTGTGGCAAGTCAGCTGACAAGAGAAATGTTAGCAAATCAAGTCGCAGGCACAAAAAAAAAAAGAGAAAGCGAAAGAAGTTATACCAATTGGAGATTCTGGAATCATTCCAGAGTCCCTCGGTTCTTCTTCAGATGCCATAACCGGCTCCATCACCGCCTCATCGGTCGGAACCTCAGGCATCGGCAAGTCTTCATCCTCTGCTAAAAAAAAAAAAGCAGCAGCAGGGTGAGAAAACAAATCAGAACATGGAAAGCCCCATGAAAGAAGCAGAAAAAGAAAAAGGAAGAATCATACCTTCACCAATGGTCTCTTCCCCACGACTCCTCTTCTCTGGAGGCTCGTCGACAGCCTCTGGCACCTCCTCGTTGATGGTAAGAGGAATTTCCATGTCAGGAGAGTCCTCATGTGGCCCCTCGCTGTGATGATGACTCCTCCTCTTCTTACCTCTACGGGTTCGCTTCCTAGAAGAACCCGCCCCACTATCAGAGTCAGGTTTCTCACTTGGCTCCTCACTGGATGGTCTGCTCTTGCCAGTAGACTCCGCGGAAACTCGCCTCTGTGCCGCTTGCATCCAAGCGTCGAGCTCAACTTCCTCCTGTTCTAGCTGCTCCAAAGCCTCATCAGGTACTTCCCGAACAGCTTCAGAACCAATGATGCCCCGGTCATCGAGAAAGCCTATCTTGTGCTTCTCTCCAGAAAGGAAGGCCCAAACTTGCTCTCGCCGGACGCCATCCGACTTTCCAGTACCTTTCCCCCAAGACAGCTTTACATCAAGCTCCTTCTTGGAAAGCCCCCGATATGCCAAAAAGCTCTCCGCGAACCACTTCGTGAAGCCGGCAGTTCGGAAAGTCGACAGCTCAGGATAAGAGATCGTGGCAGTAGTGTCTTCAGCACTATAAAAAGCCCATGCATTTCTGCCATCCTACAAACCCCCAAAACGCTTCACCATACTCGAAGGCGCTCCAACAACGCCTTGAGAGAAGCCCAACTGAAGTGCAAAGCGAGAAGGTACATACGGCTGGATGTCGAAGAAAAGATGTCTACGGTACACCATCGTGCCGACTCGTATGCTGAAAAGCCACTCCTTCTCTGCATTGGTCAAAGAGTAATGCCTTCCCGACCCTGCTCTGGTAGAGTCTCGGGAGGCACCAAAATCAAAAGCCTTCTTCCGCAACTCCGGAGAAAGCTTAACTGAAGACTGCCCCATCTCGACGTCCCTGAACCGTCGGATCCTCATGCGGGCAAACAAAAGTGATTCAGATACGGCTTTTCCCTTAGCCAATCGAATCATCAGAGGATCATCATCCTGTGCAGCACCCAGCTGGTGGAAGCCAGGACAGTGGTATACAAACCACGAATAAAAGATATGGGCTGAAAATACCCTATTCATAGGGAGCCCAAGCCGAACCAAAAAAGCAGCAGCCTGCAGTTCGGTACACAGGTAGGAGTAAAGAGCGGGCACCAAAGCAAGCCGCTCTCCAAACGCCATCTGACAAGCCGGAAAAATACAATGCGGCCTGATGTGCGTCCCATCTCCACCAGCAAAAATAGCCTCACCTAGCCAAAAAGTGAGGTAAACAGCAAGATCTCTCCGCAGTGTAATGTCAGAACAAATGGCATCTGTGCTCGCGAAGAAACCCTTCAACTCTTCCTGCATGGCCGAAGTCTTCTTCCTGTCTTCCCGGGTCATGCTATCAGAAGGTTCTCCACCGTCAAAGGAGTTGAAGAATGAAGAGCCATAACTCTTCCAACTGCTGGATCTCACTTTCGAGCCCTCCTTCAAAAAATCATAGAAGGCGACGAGCTGAAAGTATAGGAGCCTGAACTCCTCTGACTGCTCCTCAAGGACGCTGTCAATCGTCATGAACTCCTCATAGAGTTTGCCAAGGATGGGCAATCCAGTAATAGCACTCAACTCCTTCAGAGAAAAACCAATTTCACCGTTCGTGACAACGAAGGTATTGGTCTGAGGGAGGAAAGACTCCAACATAGCCATGAAGGCATCATCGGAAAAAGTCACGGTCTCCCTAAAAGCGCGGACCGCGTCAAAAATCCCGGCTTCCTTCAAAACGGCGCCCCCAATCAGCAAGGTGTGGTCAGTCCATGACTTCCAATCGGAGTCAGCATTGAAACGGCCACGAAGTCGAAAAGGCTTCACCCAAGTACTGCCGTCAACGCTGAAAACGCCAAGGCCCACCGGTCTCAAATCGACCGACGGATAATCAGAGCCCTGGTAGCCACTGGCTGGCATCAACACGTCCATACGGACAGGTGGCTTCTCCGCAAAACCGGAAGGTCAACCAACAAAAACCCCGGTCTTGATCACGTTGGTCCTTTTCACCCAGCTTGGAGGATCTTCCCTCTTAGAGCACGTGGGAGAAAGGCTCAGGATCGAGATGGTCCGATCAAAAGACGACCGGGTAGAAATAGTTCTCTCCTCACCATCTACTGTGTAAGAGAACTGAAAACATCTCCTTTGGTATGTCAAGTCGTCAGGGACTGCATCTCCAAAGAAGAAGGTAGGCTTGGGCAAAACCCTCAGATTGTCCATAACCCAAGGACGGTTGCTTACCATGATCTTATAGAACTCCTAATCCTTGAGAGCGATCAATCGCTGTCTCATCTCATCTCTGTTGAGAGAGTCGCACTCTTCAAGATTTCTTTCCACAAACTGGACCTTCTCCCAGGCCTGCTGAACGGCCACATTAGAAGATCTGGTGGATCGACGAGGTACGCTTGTAGCAGGCTCTTTACCCTTGTTCGTTCTGGAGGAACCACCTGCAAAGGTTGGAAAAGAAAAAGATCATCATCAAAATGACAGAATTTCGCTAAAAGCAAATCTGGCGAAATTTTGGCATGGTTCCGGGGCAATTCCGAAGAAAAGGGAAATACCCCGAAAGAAATAGAAAGTTTTGAAGATGGGCTCAACATCGCTGCGAGCTCCGAAACTCCAAACTTTCGAAACCTCAAAATCTCCGCAAAATCAAGAAGGGCTCAACATCGCTGCGAGCTCCAAATTCCCAAATTTGCAAAGATTTTCAGGTATGCTATCATGCTCAATCTACAAAAAGTACATGTATGAACATCTAGATTTGCATAAAAAACGCATTATCATGATGAGCACAAAAAAAAGAAACTTTCTCAAAAAAAAAAAAAGGAGAAAGAAAAGAAAAAAAAAAAAGAAACTTTCTCAAAAAAAAAAGGGAGAAAGAAAAGAAAAAAAAAAGAAACTTTCTCAAAAAAAAAGGGAGAAAGAAAAGAACAAAAAAAAAAAAGAAGAAACTTTCTCAAACAAAAAAAGAAGAAGAAAGAAAACAGCAAAAAAAAAAAAAAAAAAAAGAGAGAAAAGAGACACACGTGAAAAAAAAAAAAAGAAATCACGTGGAAAAGAAAAAAAAAAGAGAAGAAGAATAGAAAGAAAAGAAAAAAGAAAAAAAAAAGAGAAGAGACACTTTTTTTTCCATCCTATTCTCTACATGGAGTTTTCTTGAAGGAAAAAGAGAGAAAACTTACTTGAAGCCATTGATGGAGAAGAAGAAGGAAAAAGCTTGAAGATCCTTGAAGAAGAAGAACTCTTGGTCTTGGAGCTCTCTTGAGATTGTTGCAAAAGAAAGCAATAAGAGCAAGAGATCCTACCTTCCTTTGCTTTTATAGGAGAGAGCAAATCAAAGAAGGAAACAAAGAAGAAAGGTAAGTGTTACTAATTAGTAACCTTACCAAAAGAGAAGGAATTAGAAAGATTCTTTCCCAAAAAGAAAGATGTCTTTGAGAGATTTTCTCCCAAAATCAATCAATGAGAGATTCTCTCCAACAAAATAGAAGATTGGAGATTCTTTCCCAAACAGAAAGATACCTTGAGATATTCTCTCCCAAATTAAGGGAATATGAGATATTCTCTCCCATAAAGATATTTTTAGATATTCTCTATCCAAATGAGATATCTTTAGATATTCTTTACAAAAATGGCCCCACATGAGATCTAAGCCATCCTAAAAAGCTTAAGGTCCCATGGGCTAGCCCATATAAGCCAGGTTTGACCACCTAGTCACTATAAAAAAAAAAAATGGGCTTTTAGTCAGAAAAAAAATCCCTCTTACCAAGAGCATACAAAAATGGTTCCATGCCTCTTTTGAGTTGATTGAACCATACAAAAATTCCAAGCCCCATGAGCTTCCAAAAATCAAACCATCCAGCCTCATATACCAAATTGAGCCAAAATCTTGAAATTGACATTCCACAAAAATCCAAACCACTCCAATGGACCCACACAGTCCCAAAGAGTGACCAAAAACCAAATCCTGGTCCCCTAACTTGCCACATACAGCTTGTTAGGTCACAAGACCAAAACCAAAAACCAAATCATGATCCCCCAACTTGCCACATACAGCTTGTTGGGTCACAAGGTCAAAACCAAAACCCGATCCCCTAACCTGCCATATATAGCTGGTTAGGTCACAAGATCAAAAACAGAAACCCAAATCCACATCCCTGATGTCATCTTCAAAACTTTGCCTCGAGATGGTGTGTGATTCCTTTCACTACCATAAAATTCCCCTGGAAGCTCAAAGGCTACTCTACCAAAGGAAAGATTGCTCAAAGACTTTTGGTCAAGACACAAGCTCTCCTTCAAAAATTTCTTCGAGGCACATCGACTACAAAAGTCAAGCAACTCGTCGCTGTACCTCGAGGGGGCATTTGTTGACACCAAAAATGTCACTTTGCCTCTTCAACATCAAGAAAGCTGCATGAAGTCGCAACCTGCCATAAATAGGCAATGCAATTTCTCCAAAAAATCAAATCTTGTCAGAATCAAACAAAAACTGCAAGATCCTTCAAGATAGGCAAGAGAAGAGTACACATGAAGTTTCGGGCCATTTCAGAATCATTTGGCCTAACTTCGCTTCTCCGACAGCTAAATTGGCGCTCCCGGCGGCGACATCATCGAAGACATCAAAACTTCGATCAGAGCCTACGGATGACTCCAGCATGTCTCAAAAGGGCTCCATGCCAAATTTCAAGTCAAACCGACAGCGTTTGACCCTCCATCAATGCTCGAGCAGCAAAATCAAGCCTCCCGGCGGCGGGAACCACCGAAGCCTTCGCTCATCAAACCAAGTGCATGAGTGGCTTCAACATGCTTCCAAAAGGCTGCACGTCAAATTTCAAGTCATTCCGACAACGTTTGACCAGGTTTTGATGCTCCGAGAGAAAATCAAGCCTACCGGCAGCGGAGCAACCCGGGACCATGACATCCAAAACGGAGCCCATGGAACGTCTCAAAATGACTCTAATAGGCTCCCCGTCAAATTTCAGGTCAATCGGACATCGTTTGGCCACATATCAATGCTCGGCATTTTCCTCGCAGGAAAATCAAGTGAAGCATCGATGGGACCCCAAACGGCTTCAAAACTCAAACAAAAGCCTATGGTTGGTTTTATTTATTGCTCAGGAAGCTTCACCTCAAATTTCAGGTCATTCCGACATCGTTTGACCAAGTTTCAGCTTCTGGCAGAAAATCAGCAGCTCTACGCGACAAAGTCTTCGGCTTTCCCGGAAAATTGGAAACTTTTCACTCTAAAAATGCAAGGATTCTCATCAGGTTTTCTACAGGGAAATCAAGCCAATAAATGAGAAAAAATGTCAGGAAAAATACAGAAGAAAACGGCGACGAAAAAGACCGCAAAACGGACCAAAAACGGGGGAAAAACCCCCAGGGTCGCTGGCGACCCTGGCCCATGGTCGCCGGCGACCATGGAAGTCCGGGTCACCGGATTTTCCGCCGGTGACCCGTTTTTCCGTCCTTTTTCGCGTTTCACGCACTTTGGCCCCTGTGGTTTCCTGAAAATGTGATTTTTAATGCTTGAAATTGACTCATATCCGACGACATCTCGGATCCGCCGTCAAAAGCATAAAATCATCAGTGATCGCTCCAAGATCGCCAACCGGTCGACCAAAAAAGTGCTCTTTCTGTCCGACCGATCGAGAAATCGACAAGATAGATGTCACCGGCCCGCTCTTAGCTATCAATGCTTGAAGTTACATGTTCATCCGATGTCGATCAGCATGAAGATCCATCGATGATCATCGCCAGAAGAATTCCAGAAGACACGGCACGGCCCGCGACTCTTCAACTGCTCGGCGACCAATTAATGTGGTTAATTGACTAGCTTTATGGCAGTCATTAACTCATTCTATTGGACGGCCCAATCAGAAGCAAGCATTCGGGAGTTACAAATCAAGAGATTCATGGCACTTAAACCTTGAAACTCCTCCCATCATGGCGATTAAATGCCCTTAATCTCCATCGGCCAATCAGATTCAAGGAAAAAGGAGTTACAAAATCAAGAAATAAATCTTGTAACTCCTCCCATTAAAGCCATTAAAGCCCATAAAAGCTCTCCTAAATGGCTACCAAAAGCCTATAAATAGGAGAGCATTCCATTGAAATCAGGATCGATCAATTAGAAAACTTCAAAAGCGCCACAGATCTAGAAATCTGAGAGAAAGAAAAAGAGAGAAAAACTCTGCTGAAGTTCTGCACCGGCCACCACTACAAGGTGACAAAAGTCCCTTGGGGGGCACCCCCCCCCCCCCAAGGTCCTTGCCTTCTCCCGCTACCTCCAATGGCTTAGACATGGCTTTTCAGCCCGTCTACTTAGCTTTTTATTGGACATAGGACCTTCTCTTGGTCTTTGTCCTCTAAAAATCTGAGGTTATAGCCAAGCCAAGCGAATCAAGAGCATCCTCTGTTCTCATCTGCATGGATGATGGCGAAGCCCACACATGGCTTGCGACCGTCAATCTGAACGAGTCCCCCACAATCTCCTGAAAAGTTAGATCTTCCTTTTCTTGCTTTTCATTGTAGTTTGTATTTTTCTAAAAGAGACAAAAATCACAACTCTTGTGTTTTTCATTATTGATGAGAATTGTAAATCGGCTATAAACGCCAAAATCGGCTATAAATGCCAAACAAAATCGCCTTTCACGGCAAACCAAGAAAATGTCTCTTTTCTTAAATATTTGTGCAATGGAAAACTTGAAAGAAATTGATTTCCTTTTTACTTGCGAAGGTTGATCTCCGGATTACCACTTGCAATTCCAAGTAAAATAGAAAATCTGGCACACCCACCCAAAAAAAAAATGTTGATGCACGCTTCAGACCCGCCAGGGCGCGAAAGGGCCAGACCTGACGGACTCCCACGTTCCGCCGACCCCGGTAGCCGCCCCACGGCGCTCGGAGCGCGTTCCATCAAAGAAGCAAGTCAAAACTTAATACAATCAAGATATCATTTTCAAGGAAGCAATGTACTAGAAAGATACACTAAAGAGTGTATTTCAAATCTCAATAAAAGCATGTCATGAAGTAAAGCATAAGTAATGAAAATCATTAATGAAAGCTACACATTTGTATAAAACATGATCAATGGAAATAAATCATTTCATCCACTTGCCTTAGGTCCAAGCTAATGCAAATCAACCACTAATCACCTCTCCAAGTCAAAATCATAAATCTACACAAAAACCCCAAAATAAACCCATCTTAGAACCCTAAAATGGTAACTCATCAAAGAGAAGGAATGGGCTCAAACAAGCTAAGAAATAGGACCTAGGGAAAGCCGTTGCTCAACAATAGAAGATGGAAAGAGATCCTTACCTCTAGGGCCATTAATCAACAAGAAGGAGTTTGAAATAGGGGCTGCCCACCTTGGTTTCCCATGAAAATGGTGTCAAAAGAGAGAGGAGATGAAGGGGAAGAAGTTGCCGGAGTTTCCTCGTCGGATTGGTAGCTTGAAGGCTTCATTTGAGCAAGAGAAATGGAAGAAAAGGAAGAAGAAAGGTGGCTGGTACTGTAGCAGGGAGTTGCAGTTGATTGGAGTGGAAAAAATGAGGGAGAAAGAGATGAAGTTGTCCTTTTATAATGGGTGGTGTGGGGTCCACACTAAGTATAACTTGTAATGGAGATTAGGGGCTTTCTAGACCTCGGATCAAGAAACTTAAAACATGAAAAGTGTCCGGAATAAAATTATCTTTCCAACAAGGTCAATATTGACATACTTCCGGGGTCCACATAAAAAGTCAACTGTTTGGTCAAAGGGGTTAAAGAATAGAAAATTTGGGATTTCTAGAAAAACTGATTTTAGGAGCTTCGAATGGGCACAGAGTGAACACGAAAGTTGTAGGGAATGACGAGATTAGTCTAACGAAGCTTAAATGGGAATTTTTGGGAATCACCAAGAATCTCCCCATGCTAACCGCGCAAAACAAATGGGACCCTACGGTCATTGTCTAGGTTCACTGGCTCTCAAAACTTCCCAAAGCTAATGAAAAGTCATTCTAACTCAAAAACTCAACCAACAACCACTAAACCCATCGAGAAAACCAAATCACGATTAAAACCACACTAAACCAAGAAATTAGGGGTCGGGTTCTCACACAGTGCTTTGGGGAGCTTCTTCTTCCTCTTTTTCTCTCCATTTTCTCCTTCTTTCTATTCAATCATTTGGACATGGATTGAAGCTTGGATCTCACCATCTTCTTCCTCTTCTTCCAAGCTTTCTATTGGACCCATTTATTGGGCATTTTCAACTTGACAAGCTCTTCTTTTTCTTCCTTCCTTCTTGTTGGTCATTTCTAGGTAAGAGCTTCAACTCATCTCTTCAATGGAGTTCTTTTCATCTCCTAAAGATCTTGTCTTTCATGTTTACAAACCCTTTTTCGAAATGGGTTCCTTTTTTTCAAATGATAGGGCTTTGAAGTTATTTTGGGTTTTTTTTGTAGATCTTGGTTCAATTCTTGAGTAGAGCCTTTAAAGAAGATTGGAATTCCTAAGGCAAGTGATCTTTTAGTTTTCTTAATGAATGATTGACTATGGATTTCACTTTTGCCCCAAATGTGATTTCTAGCAATGTGATGTTTTATTTTGGAAATCCACTTTCAACTTGTATATGTACGATTAAGCATGGTTTCAATGCCTTTGTTTAGCTCAAGTTTCCTCAAGTTTTGTTTTAGTTGGATTTTTATCTGTTTGAAGACGACAGTGCCTAAATCTGCAACTAATATAGTCTTACCTGAGCCAGCGGTCAACTAACAGTCACCTCGACGGCTAGCCGAATGGTGATCGGCGGCTAACCGACCTTGTTTCGGTTAGAAACATAGTAAGCGCAGAGGTTCTGGGTAGCCTAGTATCTAGCTGAAAATTTGACTACGGCTAACCACCAAGGGAACCGCCAGGTCACCGAGACTCGCGGTTAGAAACACAGAATTCTATAGCTGACTGGGAGTTGGCGGTCAGCTAACGGTCAGCTAGGCGGCTAACCGACTTGTATCCCCGTGGATAGCCGACATGGACTAAGCACATTCAATTACTTTTCCAGTATGCTACATTTTTCTTTCTGGGACCCAGCAGTCAGCTGGCGGCTAGCTGACTTGCACTTCCGCGGCTAGCCGACAAGTGACCGCGAGCCAACCAAAATTCAGTTTTTGGCCTGTTTTGTTGGATTTCCTTGGGGAATGAAAACCAGAATATGTTTAAGAGCTTTTAGCTTGATATTATGCATTTGGAACTCGAAATGTCTCCTAGCTTCGGGAGCACCAAATCCGTTTTATTACGACATTTGAGTATCAAATACATGAGGGTCAAAAGAAAGGCCTTAATATATATGCTTGATAAACTTGCTTAAATTCTCAGGTTTGACAAGATGAATATTGTTTTGTATACGTTTTGATTTACAGGTTTCAGTCATGTTTGAACTATTTAAAGAACCAATAAGGGGATCACTTCTTAAGTTCTGTTTTGCTATAGCTTATGCTATTTCTGATTTGTTTTGCTTTGCCCTGTTTTGATAAGTGATTTTCCCTTTTTTCGATCTGTTTTGTATATGTTCGCCTGTTTTGTGCATTCATGATTTATGATGAACACCACTGAGCTTGGACTGCCCTTTCAGCCTGATCCACCGTCTGGGAGTCCTTAAACACTTGGACTTTCTGCAGATTAGTCGTATATTATATATATACATCCTGTCTTGTTCTGGTAACGCGGCAGGTACCCGCCTACCTTTATGGTACGGGATCCTGTTTTGTTCTGTTATGCTTGCTTTTTTCATTTTATATCATAGAGGAAGGATTGTCGCTATCCCGGGCCGGGCCCGCGGGCCTGATCCGGAATCGGGAACTCATGATTGATGGATAAATGATGATGAATGAATAATATGGTTAGTGCCATAGAACATATTGTTAGATTGTATGGACTCAATCCATCAGTTGATGTGATAAATTGATTAATTTCTTTATTTATCAATAAAATCATGCTTTACTTTCATGAGATGAATGTTATTTTATTACTTCATACACATGAACAATATATATATGACATAATGGTTCATGAGTTGAACCGGGTCCCATTTGTATATTAGATGTGACATATGTGTATGATGAGATCTATACACGGGAGATATATGTCACAAATCTTATACATAAATAGCTTCACAACCAGTGATGAGACTGGGCATCTCATCTGATAAGGTTGCATCACTTTGATCACTATGAGATAGTGTGATTTGTCTTGATCATCAGAATGTAAGATACTGGATCATGGTGCTAGTACATTGGATGTATTGAAGGACCATGAGAAGCACCTTATGGAATTCCGTCTCAATAATAAGGTCTGCTCTCATAATTTCCTAGCAATAGGCTCTCAATCCTAAGACATTAATAAACTCAAGTTTCTATCTATTCATTTGCTTTGAGTCATCAATGAGTGAGGCCAACTGTAGGTCAATACCTCGGTGTCTTGGGTATGTGGTAGTAGGACTGTGGGAATGTAGCGACCCCAGACCGGGTTTACGGGCCTAATCCAGGATCGGGACTCAATAAGTGAATAAATAAATGGAAAGATAATGGTATGGTATGTTTAGTGTCAATGCGTACACGGGTTAATAAAAGAACACACATTACCTGAGTACGTGATTTCCCACAGTTGTCCGCGGTGAGGATAACACAACATCAAGAATATCTTTGTTAAATGTGGAAGCGTGTAGTAAATCAATATGTAATTCATGAATTTCATTCCCATCAAGAAGGCTGTTAACATATACTTGGATATAAGGAATCAGAGTGAGCAATGATCATTAGCGTTTCCCAACATATTGTTAGAGTTTAAACAAAAGATCATTTAATTACAATCCCCAAAAATAGAGGCCAACAAAGGCCAATATAAACAAAACAATAGCCATCAAAAGAATAGTCAATAACACCCCCCCAAAATGTTACGCATCACGGCAACCGGATGTTTAGACAACATCGTCGGCACGCCACTCAACTAGCTGTTGTGGATCTCCGACCGCTTCCTCGAGCTCTTCCTCGGGATAACCGACAACTAGACCTGAGTACCAAAGAAATGGATCAGACACGACGGTCTGGCAGGTGGATGAGAAGATATAAACATACGACAATAAAAGCATTTACCTTGGAAAACATTTAAACCTGTTTAAACAATAACTTTCATGAAGTAAATGAATTTAATTGAAAACATATATGCAATAATAAAACATGTAAAGTAACCAAGGAATTCGGGAAACAAGCAAGATGGCAACCACACGAAGCTAAATCCTCTATCACCGAAGTGATAAGAGCAAGTATATCAAGGCGTTGACCTCAGTCACCGAAGTGAGGAGGTACAACGAAATTCACATATACATATATAATATACGGGACATGACCACGGTAGCGAGCCGGGCATCAGGAACCACAGTAGCAATCTGCGGTATCGGGACAAGACCACGGTTAAATAACCGGGTAGCGGGATCCAAACTGCAGCTAGCGGGACAAGAGGGGGATCTCCAAGTCAATGGATCAGACTGACAAGGTTATCCAAGCTTAGTGGTGCCGACTCATAGGTCAAATCATATAAATCAAGATATGTGTAAAAACGAATCCAATGTAAGACTATAATCGGACAAGACGGGGTGCTCAAAGGCACAACTATCATATCATGTCGGGAATGCATTTCGGGACTAGCAATTATCACAAGTATCTTTTCAATGCTTTCGGAATAATAGTCACGTAGTGTAAATCTCTGGTACAAGGAAATACAATTGAACTATTGGAGTTTTAGACAAAATATCGGGTTCAAGATTTATTTAAGGTGAATAGGGATCCCGTATGTCGATCTTAATAATGACTTGGTACTCTTTGAATTTGGAGACATTCCGGAATACTTATACACCTTGGAAATTCCAAAGGAACTTCGATGAATATTCGTAGTATGGTTTCTCTTCTCAAATGGACTTCGAACATTGCCTCGTGGATCTCCCCGATACCAAGGGGTTCCTTTAAAAATATTTTTCGAGCTTTAAAAGTGCTTTAGACCCAAGGGAGGGTGTGCTCGAGCGGACCAAAGGGCGCTCGAGCTGCCCTGAACCGCGCAGGAAAACAGGCAGGCAGCAAGGGGGCCCGCTCGAGCGGACCTATGTCCGCTCGAGCGGGCAGTCTCGCTGCCGCCCGATTTCGCAGTCAGATTGACTGCGCGCTCGAGTACGCTATAGTCAATCCCTGCTGCCCGAGACTGGCCTTCATGGCCTTTCTTTCCCCATTCTCCTATACATTTTTACCTGCAATAAAATGGCCACCTTGCCTCCCATAGTCACTCATCAAATACTACATGAACCCCCATCAAACTTCCATGAACATTTACTTCCCAAACATTTCCTTCCCAACCATTTCCTTTCTCCACATTCAATCACCAAATAAGAAGAAGAATAACCACAACCACAATTATTCATTGAAGTCTTGAATAAGAGGTAGAACAAAGAGCTATAAATCACATTTTCAAAATAATAAATGGGTCAACCAACCCTTTTCAAGAACATTTAAATCACAATGAATGCAAGTAGAATAAAACATTAATGGAGCTACAAAATCAACCATGCTTGTCATGAAAACCATTCAAAACTCAAAACATCTAATCATTCCACTTGCCTCAAGGGTCTCTACTCAAGGGAATCAAGCCTCTAATCACTTCTTCAAGCCAAGAACACAATCTACACAAAAACCCCCAAATGCAAGCCCTAAAATGGGTCAAACAAGAAATGAAAAAGAAAGAACTCTCAATAAAGAAGATGAGGCTTCTCTATAGCTGGGAGAATACATATCAAAGAGATTGGAAGGGAAAACTTACTTGTAAAGTCTCCAAATGGACAAGGGTGACTCAAAGAGGGTATTGAGATGAGTGGATTCTTTCCCAAATGCTATCAAGTAGAAGCTCTAAGTGAGAGGAAGAAGAAGATGACCTCCATCTCTCAATTTGTGCAAGGTGGGTGATGATTTGATGGTGGAGAGGCAAGGAGAAAAGGAAGAGAGAAAAAGAAACCCTAGCTTGGTGTTTGTGCTGGAAAAAGGAAGAAGAAGATGGGTTCCTCTATATACAAGTGGGTGTGGGTTCCACCACTATAAAAATTTGGGAGGCTGAAATCACTACTTTCGGGACCTCGAACGAAAACGACGAAGAAGGGAAAAATGATCACCGAAATATCTAGTTTCTAAAAAGTATATTTTTCGCAGGTTTCGGCGATATCAAGTTTTGGGTACAGATTTAGTGTAGAATGACTGTTTTGCCCTCAATGCTAGGAAAATCGGGTTTCGGGGTTCCGGACGAGTACGGGATCAACATGAAAGTTCTAGGGATCAACAAGATGAGTAAAACGGGATCAAGACAAGAATTATAGGAATCTCAAGTGACCTCCCAAGTAAACGCAAGACTATAAAAAAGGAACCCCCAAAGGGTCCCACTAAAACACAAGACACTTAAAATTCCCCAAAGCTATAAAAGAAATGTTCTAGTCCCAACTTAGTCAAATTCTAATCAATCACACTTAGCACTAACACGTGACTTAATTAGCACTAATCGTGGACACTCGGGTCGGGGTCTTACAGGGAACATTGAATGATCAAGATGGAATCTATCTCTATTATCCCCTTGTACCAATTAATGGATTTCTCATTAGTAAGTGCGCACCCATCTCGATTAAGAGTTAATTGGATGGTACTGATGATCACTGTGATTAATTGGGGCTCAAGGATAATAAGATGTGGAACTAAGATTGGAAGAGACAGATTTATTACAATTGATCCATGGATATTGATAGAGGGGCCTACTTGTGGTAATAGGGAAGTTTAGGGTCTTCTATGTAATTTATTCATAGGAGTTCAATTGCATTTATATAGTGGCGTTATTTGCAATTAACTATGGGCCCGGATTGCACATGAGATGTGGGGTCGAGAGTCCTAGTTGGAGCCAGCTTTCTAAGGAATCCCTAATGGTCCCCACGCTAGCCCAAGTTATTAGAAAGATACTAATTATAGTAGAACTTTAAAAGGAAATAGAAAGTTACTATTTCTATTTGAAGTGAGACTTCTAATAGTGGTAATAGTAAGCTACTAATTATTAATGGAAGTGAGACTTCTATTTTAATTAGAAAAGAAAAAGTTACTAATTATAATGGAAGTGAGACTTCTATTTAAATTAGAAAGAAGAGAGTTACTAATTGTTAGAAAAGTAAGACTTCTATTTCAATTAGATAACAAAGAGGAGCTTGCTTTTAAGCTATATAGAGGAGATTATAGGGCTGGACGTCCCAATGGATATCCTAACCTAGGGATTCACGCCCAAGCCTTGTTTGCGCAAGAGTTGTACATGCTCTGTCTCCTCTTTTCCCTTTTCTAGTTCTCCATTAGAGCACTACCGGGCTCCAAAGGTATGATCTGCTCCTTACATGTTGTGGATCATTATGGATGTTTAGTGCTACTTGTTTCTATCTTTTGGATAAAATTTTTACTGTACATGATCATGAGATTGTGGGTTATGCATCATGGATATAGTGTTTGGCCTTATGGGTACTTGATCCTTGAGTCAAGTGGGTCAAAAACTTTTGAAAATCTATCCACGAGGCCCACCTACTTCCAACACATAAATGCATACACGGGCTAATGAAGAACATAATACTACCCGTGCACGTGATTTCCCATAGGTGTCCGTGGTGAGGATTTCACAACAACATAAATATTTTGTTTGAGTGCGGAAGCGTGTAGCAAATCAAGTATGAGATTCATTTTCATAATAACAAGACTGGTGACACATATGAATAACAAGTATCAGAATGAGCAATGATCATTAGTACTTTCCAAAAGTAAGGTTAAAGTTTAAACAAAAGATCATTTAATTACAATCCAAAAAAAAAGGCCAACAAAGGCCAATGAAAACAATGTATAGACTCCCAAAAGAATGGTTATCCACAACCCAAAATGTTACGTAACTCAGATAGTCAAACATCTAGACGACATCATCGGCATGCCACTCCACTAAACGCTGTAGCTCACCGACCGCCTCCTCATGCTCCTCCTCGTGGAAACCGACGACTGGACCTGAGTACCAAAAAGTGGGTCAAACACGATGGTTTGGCAGGTGGGTGAAAAGATACAACAATAAAACAATAATTGAATTTACCTTGGAAAACATTTAAACCTGTTTAAACAATAACGTTCATAAAAGAAATGAACCATTTAATGAAAATCATATATGCAGTATAAAACATGTAAAGGTAACCAAGGAATCGGGAAACAAGCAAGATGGCAACCACACGAAGCTAAGTCCTCTATCACCGAAGTAACAAGAGCATATCAGGGCGTTGATCTCAGTCACGCGAGGTGAGGAGATTCAACGAAATATACATATAAATATAATATACGGGATATGACCACGGTAGCGAGCAGGACATCAGGAACCTCAGTAGAAATCCGGGGTATCAAGACAAGACCACCGTAATAACCGGATAGCGGGATCTAAACTGTAGCTGGCGGGATAGGAGGGGGATTTCCAAGTCAGTGGATCAAGCCAACAGGGTTGTCCAAGCTCAGTGGTGCCGACTCATAGGTCAAATCACATAAACCAAGACATGTATAAAGTACATCATGTGCAAGAATATAAACGGGTGGGACAGGAGTGCTCAAAGGCACAATAACATTTTGTTTCAGGCAAGTATAACCGGGCTAGGAAAATGCTAAAATACTATTCTAACACTTTCGGGAATGTATATAAAAATTCCAGGAATAATGCAATAAAGTTGTTCTTTCAAAATTTCGGAATAAGCATCGGATTTAAAACCAATTCAAGGTGAATAGGGGTCTCAAATGTCGATTTTAATATAAACTTGGTACTCCTTGAATTTGGGACATTCCGGGCTCTTTACATGCCATGGAGATTTTCCAAAACTTCAATGATTCTTTGTGATGTGGTTTCCTTCTCAAACTGGCTTCATACGCTGTCTCTTAAATCTCCTTGATACAAGGTATTCCCCAAAAAAAGTTACCTTTCCTGAACTCCAAAAATGGTCTAGGCCGAAGAGGGGCTTCGCTCGAGCGGACAAATGTGCGCTCGAGCGGACTTGGGCTGCGCAGGAAGATGAGCAAACAACAAGTCTGCCCGCTTGAGTAGCCAAACGTTCGCTCGAACGGACAAAGGTGTGCTCGAGTGGACTTGGGCTGTACAGGAAGACGAGCAAACAGCAAGTCTGCCCGCTCGAGCAGCCAAACGTTCGCTCGAGTGGACAAAGGTGCGCTCGAGCGGACTTGGGCTGCGCCGGAAGACGAGCAAACAACAAGTTTGCCTGCTCAAGCAGCCAAACATTCGCTCGAACGGACATATGGACGCTCGAGCGGGCAATCATTCTGCCGCCAGAGTTGCAGTCAGATTGACTGCGCGCTCGAGCGGCCTGGGATGCACTCGAGCGGGCAGTCAAACTCTGCTACTTGAGAATAGCCATTTTGGTCTTCTTTCCCCTTTTCTCCTACACATTTTTCCTGTAATAAGAAGGCCTCCTTGCCTCTAATAATCACTCATCAAACCTATTCAAATACTACTCAAAACTCCCCTCAAAAACTTCAACGAACATTTAATCTCAAACATCTCCTTCTCCATATTCAATCACCAAAGAGAAAGAGAAAATCCACAACCACAAAGATTCATTTAAGTCATTTACAAAAGATAGAACAAAAGGCTATAAACAACATTTCCATGACAATAAATGAGCTAACAAAACCCTTTTCATGAGCATTTATTTCACAATGAATGCAAGTTAAACAAACATTAATAGAAACAACAAGATCAATTCTATTTGTCATAAAAACCATTTAACATTCCAATACCCATTCATCCACTTGCCTTGGGGTCTCTAACAAGTCAATCAAGTTCTAACCAAGCCTTCCAAGCCAAAGGTTCAATCTACAAACAAAATCCCCAAAAATACAAGCCCAAAATGGGTCAAAAAAAGAAACAAGAGAGAAAGGGTTTGCAATAAAGGAAATGAAGCTTGACTAAGGCTAAGAGGATACATATCCAAGAGATTGAAGGAATTACTTACTTGAGAGTTCTTCAAAACACTAGATTGGCTCAAGGAAAGTCTTGGAATGGGTGGTTTTCTCCACCAAGAGAGGGCTTTAGTGGAGATGAAGAAGATGATGACACCCATTTCTCATTTTGTGTAAGGCTAGTGGTGATTTAATGAAGGGAAAATAAGAGGGAGGAAAGAAAGTTGAAAACCCTAGCTTGGGTGACTCTTTTGTGCTGGAAAAGAAGGAAGAAGAAGATGGGTTCCCTTTTTATACAAATGGGGTGTGGGCTCCACCACTAGAAATCTTGTGGGCTGAAATCACGGCTTTCGGGACCTTGAATGAGTTCGACGAAGAAGGAAGAAATGATCGCCGAAATATGTAGTTTCCAAAAAATATATATTTCGAGGGTTTTGGGGATATCAATTTTTGGTACAGATTTAGTGTAAAAAGACTATTTTGCCCTCAATGCTAGGAAAGTCGAGTTTCAAGGTTTCGGACGGGGCCAGGATTAGCATGAAAGTTGTAGAGATTAACGATATAAGTAGAACGGGATCAAAAAACGAATATTGGAATCTCGAATAATCCCTCAAGTACTCACAAGGTCACAAAAGGAACCCCTAAAGGGTCCCACTAATCACAAAGCCACTCAAATTTCCCCAAAGCTATAACAAAGGTTATTCTAATCCCAACTAAACCACAAACCACTAATCACGCTTAAGACTAATACACGATTTAATTAGTACTAATCGGGATCACTCGGGTCCGAGTCTTACAAGGATGGGCTCAATATGGGTTGTCTATTCATGATATTATCAATATTCATGTTAGTTTTGGCTTACTTGAAATGCATCTTATTTTTGTTTTTAGTTTAAATTCAATAAATGGTTTAAGTAATGTTCTTTCTCTTTTAATTGTTTTAAGTACTTATCTAAATTGATTTCTTGCCAAACCGTCGTGTTTGATCCTTGTTATTTTGGTGCTTAGGTGCAGGCGTCTTTGCCCTTGAGGAGGAGTGTCAGGAGGAGGTTGTTGAGCCACCCCTAACTCGTGAGTGGCAACCCGACATCATCTAGACGCTAGGCGGATCTTTGAGACACATGTTATTTTGAAGAGGGATTTACATTTTGATTCTAATCCCAACTAAACCACAAACCACTAATCACGCTTAAGACTAATACATGACTTAATTAGTACTAATCAAGGTCACCCAGGTCGGGGTCTTACATCCTCCACCCCTTGGGACATTTGGTCCTCCAAATGAAATATAAAACTCACCTCAGGTAGTAGATGTGGATATTTCTTCTGCACTTGATCTTGTAATTCCCACATTACTTATTCCGGTCCATGATTCTCCCTTAGCATTTCACCCAATGAATAGTCCGTGTCCTCAATTCTTGTTCCTTCGTGTCGATGATATGAATAGGCTTCTCAACATAAGTGGCATCTTCTCTGATTTCCAAAGGTTCATGACTAAGTACATGTGAAGGATTGGAAACATACTTATTCAACATTGACACAAGGAAGACGTTGTGAACTCCGGAAAGCTCAAGTGGTAAGGCTAATCTATAAGCCACATCACCAATCTTGCTCACAATGTCATATTGTCCAATGTATCTACTGGATAGCTTACCTTTCTGTCCAAATCTCAAAGTTCCCCTAGTCAGTGATACTTTCAAGAAAACCTTGTCTCCTTCTTTGAAGAGTAGATCCCTTCTATGAGAGTCTGCGTAACTTTTTTGTCTACTCCGGGCTACCTTCAGACGTTCTTGGATCAACTTGACTTTGTCACTTGTCTCACTTACCATGGCTGGTCCATGGAAACTGCGGGTGCCAACTTCCTCCCAACAAACAGGTGTCCTACACCTTCTGTCATACAAAGCTTCGAAATGCGCCATTCCAATGCTTGAGTGGTAGTTGTTGTTGTAAGCAAACTCACACAACGGTTGTTAGATTGTATGGACTCAATCCATCAGTTGATGTGATAAATTGATTAATTTCTTTATTTATCAATAAAATCATGCTTTACTTTCATAAGATGAATGTTATTTTTATTACTTTATGCACATGACCAATACATATGACATAATGGTTCATGAGTTGAATCGGGTCCCATTAGTATATTAGATGTGATATATGTGTATGGATGAGATCCACACATGGGAGATATATGTCACAAATCTTATACTTAAAATATCTTCACAACCAGTGATGAGACTGGGCATCTCATCTGATAAGGTTGCAGCATTTTGATCACTATAAGATAGTGTGATTTGTCTCGATCATCAGAATGGAAGATTTTGCATCAATGTGCTGGTACATTGGATGTATTGAAGGACCATGAGAAGCACCTTATGGAATTCAGTCTCTATAATAAGGTATGCTCTCATAATTCCCTAGCAATGGGCTCTCAATCCTGAGACATTGATTTGCTTTGAGTCGCCAATGAGTGAGGCCAACTATAGGTCAACACCTCGGTGTCGTGGGTATGTGGTAGTAAGACTGTGGGAACATTGAATGATCAAGATGGAATCTATCTCTATTATCCCCTTGTGCCAATTAATGGATTTGTCATTAGTAAGTGCGCACCCATCTCGATTAAGAGTTAATTGGATGGTACTGATGATCATGGTGATTAATTGGGGTTCAAGGATAATAAGATGTGGAACTAAGATTGCAAGAGACATATTTATTTCAATTGATCCATGGATATTGATAGAGGGGCCTACTTGTGGTAATTGGGAAGTTTAGGGTCTTCATTGTAATTTATTCCTAAGACTGGAGTGCAATTGCATATATATAGTGGTGTTATTTGCAATTAACTGTGGGCCCGGATTGCACATGAGATGTGGGGTCGCGTGTCCCAGTTGGAGCCAGCTTTCTAAGGAATCCCTAGTGGTCCCCACGCTAGCCCAAGTTATTAGAAAGATACTAATCCTATTCGAACTCTAAAAGGAATGACTTAGAAAGTTACTATTTCTATTTGAAGTAGGACTTCTAATAGTGGTAATAGTATACTTACTAATTGTTGTGGAAGTAAGACTTCTATTTCAATTAAGAGAAGAGGAGACCTGGGAGATTATAAAAGGGAATCCACCCCTCTTGGACGTCCATAATAATGGAGTAAAAAATGTCCATCCTTTTTGTGCATTAGTTGCACTGTTCTCTTCTCTCTTCCTCTTCTAGTTCCTTAGAGTTTCGAGTTAGTTTGTCTCTTGGAGATTCCACCAATCTTCTTGAGAAGAGAAATCTGATTCGGGTCATAGCGTGGAAGGCTAAGAGGTGTTGGAGATTCTGATCTTAGTTGGTGGAAAAGCTCTACATCAACGAAAGTCATCAACTTCTCCATTAGAGCGCAACTGATCTCCAAAGGTATAATCTGCTTCCTTGTATGTTGTAGATTTTAATGGATGCTTGTTCGCTTCTGTTCTATCTTTTAGATAGTTTTACTTACTGTACATGATCATGAGATTGAAGGTTATGCATCTTGGATTGGGTTTTTGGCCTTATGGATACTTGATCCCTGAGTCAAGTGGGTCAAAAGTTTTGAAAATCTATCCACGAGGCCCACCTACTTCCAACGAAGGTAGGGTCTCATCTCATTGATTCTTAAAATCCAACACACAAGCACAGAGGATATCCTCAAGGGTCTGAATTGTCCTCTCTGACTGGCCATCTATCTGAGGGTGATAAGCCATGCTCAACTGTAGCTTCGTACCCATGGACTCATGTAGTGTTTTCTAGAATCTCGAGACGAATCGGCTGTCTCTATCAGATGTGATAGAAACTGGCTGTCCATGTCTACTGACGATCTCATTAACAATCAATTCCGCCAAGGGTAACATATGCATCTTCTTTCCTGTCCTCATAGGAATGAAGTGAGTTGATTTGGTGAGACGGTCTACAATGACCCATATTGTATCATTGCCTTTGCTGTTTCTCGGTAGTCCGAAAATAAAATCCATGGTAATGTGCTCACATTTCCATTCCGGGATCTCTAACGGTTGTAATAACCCCGGAGGCTTCTGATGCTCTGCCTTTATCAACTGACAAGTCATACAACGAAAGACGAATGCTGCAATTTCCCTCCTCATGTTGTTCCACCAAAATCTGTCCTTCAAGTTCTGATACATCTTCGTACTACCTGGGTGCATGGAATACTTCGTACTATGAGCCTCGGTCATGATGTCATTCCTCAAATCTTCAATGTTAGGCATGCATAAAAGGTCACGGTAGTATAAAACTCCATCAACAATACGAAAGTCAGGACGCTCTACTATATGTTCTGAAATGTTAGCGAACTCTGGATCTTGCAGCTGGCTATCCTTGATCTTTTGAATGAAAGAAGGCTCAGACACTGACATGTTGGCTAACATCACACCCTTCTTCAATGACTGTAGATCTATTCTCAACTCCTCAAATTGTTTAAAAATACAAGTACCACTTAGATTTGCCAAGCCTACTGATTTTCTGCTCAAGGCATCGGCAACTACATTTGCTTTTCCCAAGTGATATTTGATTGGAAAATCATAATCCTTGATGTATTCCATCCATCTTCTCTACCTCATGTTCAGTTCCTTCTGAGAAAACAAGTACTGTAGACTGCGGTGATCGGAGTGGACTTCGAACTTCTCTCCATAGAGGTAATATTTCCACATTTTCAATGCAAAGACGACCGCTGCTAATTCAAGATCATGGGTTGCATAGCTCTTCTCGTGGTCTTTCAGCTGTCGGGATCCATAAGGAACCACTTTTCCATCTGGCATTAACACACAACCAAGTCCAACATTCAAAGCATCGGTAAAAATGGTGAAATAGCCGCTTCCGGATGGTAAAGTAAGGACTGGTGCTGTAGTTAATCTCTTTTTTAGCTCTTGGAAACTAGCTTCACACTGATCTGTCCACACATAAGGCACATTTTTCCTTGTCAACTTCGTCAATGGTGACACAATTGACGAAAATCCTTGCATAAACCTCCGGTAATATCCTGCTAATCCCAGAAAACTTTTGATTTCTGACACATTCTTCGATCTTACCCACTTCACTACTGCCTCAATCTTGGATGGATTTACTGACAATCCTTCCTTGGAGATGATGTATCCCAAAAATGCCACTTGTTCGAGCCAAAATTCTCACTTGTTAAGCTTTGCATACAACCGATTTTCTCTCAAAAGTTGCAGTGCTATCCTCAATTGTTCTTCATGTTCTTCCTTGGTCTTGGAGTACGATGGACCCTCGGATTTCCGGCCTCTCCTTCCGCCACGGGGGCTGCCTAGGTCTCGGGGAGGATGGAAACGCGGGTATCAACTTTTTTGTACGGGTATGCCAGATTTACTATTCTACTTGGAATTTGGAATGGTGATAATTCGGAGATTCACCTTCACAAGTAGAAAGGAAATCGATCATTCTTTTTAACTTTTCAAATTGTATAAATATTTAAGAAAAGAGACAATTTTTGTTTTGAGAATGCCATATGAGGCGTTTTTTATTTGTTTGCCGTGAAATGCGATTTTACCGTGAAAGGCGATTTACAAATCTCATCAAATATGAAAGACAAGAATTGTGATTTTTGTTTGTCTCTTTAAAAAATACAAAATACAATAGAAAAGAAAGAAAAGGAATCTAACTTCTCAGGAGATTGTGGGGACACGTTCAAATCGACGGCCGCAAGTCATGTGTGGACTTCGCCATCGTCCTTCAAATGAGAACTTTTGATGCTTCGATTCTTCGGCTTGGCTCCAACCTCAGTTTTTTAAAGGACAAGGACCAAGAGGAGGTCCTATATACAATGAAAAACTGAGTAAACGGGCTGAAAAGCCACGTTTAGGCCATGTTGTAGAAGAATAAGACCTTGGGGGGTTGGCCCCCCAAGGGACTTTGATCACCTTGTAGTGTCTCTTGCGGCAGAGCAGTAGGACTTCGTCAGGATTTCTCCGGGAGAATGCAAGTTTCAAGTAGATAGTTGATCGTTTTTGTTTTCTTTTTTTGGTAGGTGTAAAAGAGTCTCTCTTTGGAATGGACCTCCTTTTATAGGCTTTTGGTAGCCATGAGGTGTTTATGGACATTGATGGCCATGATGACAGAAATGATGGTATTGATGAGAGGAGTTACAAGTTTTATTTCTTGATTTTGTAACTCTTTTTTCTTGGCTTGTGATTGGCCGATGAAGGATAATGGGCATTTAATCGCCTTTAATCTTCATGATGAGGGGAGTTTCATGGGTTTAATGCCATGATTGCTTGGATTTGTAACTCCCAAATGCTTGAATCTGATTGGGCCGTCCAAAATAATGAGTCAATGATCGCATTAAGTTGTCATAAACGGGTCAATTAACGACATTAAGTGGTCGCCAGGGCATGTGAAGAGCCGCGGGCCGCACCGCGTCTTTTGGAATTCTTCTTGTGATCATCGCAGGTGGATCCACACGTTGTTTGATATCAGATTACGGTGCAATTTCAGACATTGATTGATGTTGGTGGGTCGGTGACATCTGTCTTGTCGATTTCACGATCGGTCTGACAAAAAGTGTACTTTCTTGGTCAGCCGGTTGGCGATCTTAGAGCTATCAGTGATGACTTCATGCTCTTGATGGCGGATCCGAGATGTCGGTGAAGATCAGTCGTTTTCAAGCATCAAAAATTGGATTTTCATAAAATCATAGAGGCAGGAACACTCGAAACGCGAAAAGGATCGGAAATCGGCCTTTCCGGCGAGAAATCCGGCGACCCGGATTTGCAGGGTCGCCGGCGAGCATGCACCCAGGGTCGCCGATGACATTGGGCTAAGGTCGCCGGAGACCATGGCCCATGGTCGCCGGCGACCATGGGGTTTTGGCCCCTTTGGTCGCCGAGTGTCTTTTTCGGCCGTTTTTCCTTCTTTTTCGTTCCTTTTTTCTTCTATATTTTTCTTGACATTTTTCCTCAATTATTGACTTGATTTTCTTGGAGAAAACTTGACGAGAACCCGTGCAAACCGGAGCACAGAGTTTCCCATTTTTCGAGAAAGCCGAAGACTTTGTAGCCGATTTTCCGTCAAGAGTCGAAACCAGGTCAAAAGATGTCGGAATGACCTGAAAATTGAGGTGAAGCTTTTTGAGCAGTGGATAGGACCAACCATGGGCTTTTATTTGAGTTTTGAAGCCGTTTGGGATCCCGTCGATGCTTGACTTGATTTTACTGCGGGGAAAATGCCGAGCTACGATATGCGGTCAAACGATGTCCGATTGACCTGAAATTTGACAGGGAGCCTATTGGAGTCATGTAGAGATGATCCATTAGCTCTAATTTGGATGTCATGGTCCCGGGGTGCTCCGCCGCAGGTAGGCTTGATTTTCTTTGTGAGTATTGAAACCTGGTCAAACGTTGTCGGAATGACCTGAAATTCGACGTGCAGCCTTTTGGAAGCATATTGAAGTTACTCATATGCTTTGTTTGATGAGTGATGGCCTCGGTGGTTCTCGCCGCCGAGAGGCTTGATTTTGCTGCTCGAGCGTTGATGGAGTGTCAAACGTTGTCGGTTTGACTTGAAATTTGACAAGGAGCCCTTTGGAGGTATTTTGGAACCATCCATAGGCTCTGATCGAAGTTTTGATGTCTTCGATGATGTCGACGCCGGGAGCGTCTGTTTAACTGTCGGAGGAGTGAAGTTAGGCCAAACGATGTCGGAATAGCCCGAAACTTCATATGTGCCTCTATTTTAGTTGTCTTGAAGGATCTTGCAGTTTTTGTCTGATTCTGACAAGATTTGATGCTTGAAGTAGCTTTGCCTATTTGTAGCAGGATTCAACTTCATGTTAGTTCTTGATGTTGAGGAGACATAGTGACTTTTTTTGGTGTCAACAAATGCCCCCTCGAGGTACAGCAACAAGTAGCTTTTTTGGAGTCGATGTGCCTCGAAGAGAAACTTGAAGGAGAGCTTCTGACTTGACTAAGAGTCTTGAGCATTTTTTTTTTGAGAATGCCTTTTTAAGCTTTCGGGGAAATTTTATGGTAGTGAGAGGGATCAGGTACCATCTCAAGGCAAAGTTTTGAAAATGACATGGGGGATTTGGGTTTTGGGTTTTGATTTTTGGTTTTTGACCTTGTGACCTAACAAGCTGTATGTGGCAGGTTAGGGGGTCAGGGTTTGATTTTTGATTTTGACCTTGTGACCCAACAAGCTGTATGTGGCAGGTTGGAGGGTCAGATTTGGTTTTTTGGTTTTGGTTTTGGTTTGGTTTGGATTTTGATTTTTGTTTTGGTCTTGTGACCTAACAAGCTATATGTGGCGAGTTAGGGGACTAGGGTTTGGTTTTCTTTGGATTGTCAATTTCAAGATTTTGGCTCAATTTGGTTCATGAGGTTGGATGGTTTGGTTTTTTGAAACTCATGAGGCTTTCTTCTTCTTCTTGTTTTTTTTTTTTTTTTTTTTTTGAATGGTCCAATTAACTTAAAAGAGGCATGGGACATTTTTTTTTTTTTTTTTTGCATGCTCTTGGTAAGAGGAATGTTTTGATTAAAAGCCGCTTTTAGTGCCTAGGTGGTCAAACCTGGCTCATGTGGGCTAACCCATGGGACCTTAGGCTTTGGAGATGGCCTAGATCTCATATGGTGTCATTTTTCTAAAGAATATCTAAAAATATCTCTTCTTTCTCTTTTTTTTCGTGCAATTTCTTTCTCTTTTTTTTTCTTTCTTTTTCTTTCTCATCATTTTTTTTCCACGGGTTTTTTCCCTTTTTTTTTTTTCACCGTGTTTCTTTTTTTTTTCTTTCTCATGGTTTTCTTTCTTTTTTTCTTTTTTTTCCCACGATGATTTTTCTTTTTTTTTTCACCGTTTTTTTTTTCTATATTTTTTCAACATTTTTTTTCTTTTCTTGGCCGTACGGACCTGGCCATACTACCACGTGGCAGTGTGCCACGGCCTGTGGGCCTGAATTTTTTTTTGTTGAGATTTCTTTCTCTCTCTCTTCTTTTTTTTTCTTTCCTTCTTTGTTTGTTCACCATGATAATGAGGTTATGCAATTTCAATATGTTCATGCATTTTTTTGTTTGATGCATCAAGATAGAAGGCTAGAGTCTCTAAGTCAAGCCAACATGATTTTTGACTTGGACAAAGTTTGATTGGTTTTGACCAAGTTGGGTAGGAATTGGTCAAACTTTGGTCAAGGTTTTCCTAGCATCTAATGCATGATGATGTTCTTTGATGCAAGATTTTTGGTAAATTGACTTGGAAGCATGATGATGCATACCTAAAAATCTTTTGCAAGTATCGGGATTTGGAGCTCGCAGCGATGTTGAGCTCTTTCTTGGTCTTGCTGGATTTTGAGGAACTTTGCAATTTTGGATTTTGGAGCTCGCAGCAATGTTGAGCTTTTTTCCAAACTTTATGGAAATTTGATGAGATTGGCTCGTTCTCGCAACAATGTTGAGTTCAAACCTTCTTTGAGAATTTTCCACCGACTATGAGCTCGCAGCGATGTTGAGCTCATCTTCAGGCTTCCTGTCTTTTTCGAGGTGTTTCCCTTTTCTTCGGAATTGTCCCGGAACCATATCAAAATTTTGCTAAATTTTTTTTAGCAAAATTCTGTTATTTTGATGATGATTGATCTTTGTTTTTCCTTTCTTTGCAGGTAGTTCTTCCAGAACGAACAAAGGTAAGGGTCCTGTTACTAACGCACCTCATCGGTCCACCAGATCTTCTAATGCGGCCGTTCCGCAGGCCTAGGAGAAGGTCCAGTTTGTTGAGAAGAACTTGGAAGAGTGCGATTCCCTCAATCGTGATGAGATGAGACAGCGATTGATCGCTCTCAAAGATGAGGAATTTTACAAGATCGTGGTAAGCAGCCGTCCTTGGGTTACGGACGATCAGAGCATTGTGCCTAAGCCTACCTTTTTCTTTGGTGATGCAGTCCCCGACGACTTGACATACCAAATGAGATGTTTTCAGTTCTTTTACACAGCAGATGGTGAAGAGAGAACTATTTCTACCCGGTCGACCTTTGATCGGACCATCTCGATCATGAGCCTTTCTCCCACGTGCCCTAAAAGGGAAGATCCTCCGGGGTTTTTGTTGGCAGCCCTTCCAGTTTTGTAGAGAAGCCGCCTGTTCGTATGGACATGTTGATGCCAGCTAGTGGCTACCAAGGTTCTGATCATCTGTTGGTCGATTTGAGACTGGTGGGCCTTGGCATTTTTTGGGGTGACGGCAGCAATTGGGTGAAGTCTTATCGACTTCGTGGCTTTTTCAGTGCTGACTCGAACTGGGAATCATGGACTGATCACACCCTGAAGGTTGGCGAGGCCATTCTGCGGGAGGCCGGTTCGCGCTTTTTGAGAAACCGTTGTTTTCTCCGATGAGGCTTTCATGGCCATGCTGGAGTCATTCTTCCACAAACCAACACCTTCATTGTGACGAATGGTGAGATTGGTTTTTCTTTGAAGGAACTGAGCGCCATCACCAGATTGCCTATCCTCGGTAAACTCTATGAGGAGTTCATGCCTATCGACGACATCCTTGAGGAGCAGTCTGAGGAGTTCAGGCTTTTGTACTTTCAGCTCGTCGCCTTCTATGATTTTTTGAAGGAGAAAAAAGGGCTCGAAAGTAAGGTGCAACAGTTGGAAGAGTTGAAGCTCCAACTTTTTTGACAGCGGAGAGTCTTTTGATGGGATGGCTCAGGATACTAGGGCTAAAGCCTTAAGTCTGAAGAAGATTTCCGCCATGCGAGAAGATTTGATGAAGTTCTTCGCAAGCACAGACGTCATTTGTTCTGACATTGCGTTGCGGAGAGATCTCGCTGTTTACCTCATTTATTGGCTAGGTGAGGCTGTTTTTGCTGGAGGAGATGGAACGCACATCAGGCCGCACTATATTTTTCCGGCTTGTCAGATGGCGTTTGGAGAGCGGCTGGCTTTGGTACCTCCTCTTTACTCTTACTTGTGTACCGAACTGCAGGCTGCTGCTTTCCTGGTTCGGCTTGGGCTCCCTATGAACAGGGTATTTTCAGCCCACATCTTTTATTTATGGTATGTATACCACTGTCCTAGCTTCCATCGGTTGGGAGTTGTACGAGACGAAGATCCTTTTATGATTCGTTTGGCTAGAGGGATAGCTGTTTCCGAATCTCTTTTGTCTGCCAGTTTGAGGATCCGACGGTTCAGGGACGTCGAGATTGGGCAGTCTTCAGTGAAGCTTTCTCTAGGTTTGCGGAAGAATGCTTTTGACTTTGGTGTCTCTCGTGATTCGACCAGGGCAGGGTCGGGAAGACACTATGCTTTGACAAACGCAGAGAAGAGATGTCTTTTCAACATACGGGTTGGTATGATGGTGTACCGCAGACATCTTTTTGTCGATATCCAGCCGTATGTCCCTTCGTGTTTTGCATTGCAGCTTGGCTTCTCTCAAGGTGTTGTTGGAGCGCCTTCGAGCATGGTGAAGCGCTTTGGAGGCTTGCAGGACGGGAAGAATGCATGGGCTTTTTACAGTGCAGAGGACACTACCGGCATGATTTCTTATCCTGAGCTGTCCACTTTCTGGACTGCTGGCTTCACGAAGTGGTTCGTGGAGAGCTTCTCAGTGTACCGGGGGCTTTCCAAGAAGGAGCTTGATGTCAAGCAATCTCCTGGGAAGGGTCTTGGCAGATTAGATGGTGTCCGTCGAGAGGAAGTTTTGACCTTCCTTTCTGGAGAGAAGCACAAGATAGGCTTTCTCAATGAGCAGGACGTCATCAGATCAGGGGCTGCACAAGGGATTCCTGGTGAGGTCTTGAGACAGCTGGAAGAGGAGGAGGCCGAGATCGATGCTTGGATGCAAGCAGAGCGCACGAAGGCTTCCATGGAGTCTACTGAGAAAAGTAGGCCATCCAGTGAGGACTCTAGTGAGAGGCCTGATGTTGATGGTGAGGTAGGATCTTCAAGCAGGCTGACCCACAGAAGCAAGAGGAACAGAGGACAGCGCCGTACTATGAGACGGCATGAAAGTCCTTCTGATCTGGAAGTTCCTCTCATCATTGCTGATGAGATGTCTGGGGATGCTGACGAGCCTCCGGAGAAGAGGAGCAGAGAAGAGGAGACAGTTGGTATGATTCTCTTTCTTTCTTTTGTGACTTCTTTTCTCTTATAAGAGATTTTTGTTTTGATCTGCTGCCTTCTTTCTTTTGACAGAGGACGATGACTTGGTGATGCTCGAGGTTCCAGCCGATGAGGTGATGACGGATCCAGTCGTGGCATTTGAAGAAGAGCCTAGGGACTCTGGAGTGGTTCCAGAATCTTCACCTGGTATGATTGCTTTGGCTTCTTCTTTTTTTTTTTCTTTTTGTTTGTGTTTCATTTGCCAACATGTAGCTTTTGTTTCCTTGTTAGCTGACTTGCCAGAGGATTTTGATGATTTCGAACTATCCATGGATGCAACCTTTGACGATGCTTAGGATGAACTCAGAGAGGCAGAGAGTACTCCGCCGATCGTCGAAGAAGGTATTTTGCAATAATAATCTTGATTTTTGTTTACAAGATCATATTCATACCTTTTGTCTTTTCCTTGACAGATTGTGGAGCAGTAGGAGAAGTTCCTCCATCTTCCTTACAGCCAAAACATGGGATACCTGCAGCCGATCCAGGAGTAGGGGCTTCTTCTATTTTCAACGAGTCAGCTTCTTCGATTGGAAAGAGTTTATCGATTACTCTTCCAATGGAGCATGACATGGGCAGTCGGGCGCCGGAGCATGGCGAATCCTCATCTGCGCCACACCTTCAATATGCAAAGAAGGTGTTGAAGACTGTTTTGAGCTCATGGGTTGAGACTCTCTCTTCGGGTCACTTGGAAGCTGGTTTCGGCATGATCAAGCATGTACAGGATATTCTTCTTGATAGCGATGAAGTCTATCTGGACATTGCAAGCGCCAAGGATTTTGTTGTTGAAGTCATTGTTTTAGGGAACAAGTGGACTGAGACCAAGGACTTCCTAGATGGTGACTTCTTTGATGAGATGTTTATGAAGCCTTCCAGTAAAGTCAAAGCTGATCTTACTGAGATCTCGAAGACTCGGAAACAGTTTGTTCTGAGAGGAACGTTACCGAGTTGGCCATCATGGGGCTGAAGCAAGACCTAGACCACCTTGATAAGGAGGTTGTCGAGGTTAAGCAGCATCTTGAGCTTTTGGAGGAAGAAGCTGCTGCCAAATGGACCACCATTGTGGAGGCTCGTGACAAAGAGGGGACTCTCATTCGCTAGGTTGAGGAAGTTGAAAGTAATTTCCGGAGGAAGACTCAGGAGTATGAGCAGTGGCAGGTCTTCTGGGAAGAACTTCCTCATGCTGCAGATGGGTCACGGCGTTCGGCCGCATTTTATGGGAATATTTTGAAGAAGCGTGGCCTGAGAACTTTGGAAACTAAGGCCAAGGGTTTGCTTAAGGAGTTGAACCATTGGTTGAAGACCATGCTAGATTGAGCTCCTGAGTTGTAACAAACTCTTTTTCTCCTTTTTTTTTTGGTACCTTCATGTATAAACATTTTTGGTACTATGTATTTTTTGTATCCCCTTATTTTCACTTAAAACACTTTTTGATGAAAACAAATTTAAGCAAAAGCTGATGGGAATGTTTGTTTGAGAATTTAATCAAAAGGTTGTCATTTTGTGAAAATATTTTGTCAAATGGTTGTTTTGGGCATGAAAGCTAGATTTTATGGCGAAAGTATGGCTTTTGATGGTTTGATAGCCAAGATTTTGAAATGGCATAGAAGCCGAATTATTTTTTTTAAATGGCATGGAAGCCGAATTTTGTTTTATGGCATGAAAGCCGAATTCTGTGGCGTAAGAGCCAAAATTTGTTTGCGGCATGGGAGCCGAAATTTTTGTTTGCGGTATGGAAGCCAAAATTTGAAATGGCATTAAAGCCAAAATTTTTGAGATGGCATGAAAGCCGAATTTTGGAATGGCATAGAAGCCGAATTTTGTTTTGTGGCATGGAAGTCGAAATTTTAAGATGGCTTGAAAGCCGAATATTGTGATGGCATGAAAGCCTGAAATTTTGAAATGGCATGAAAGCCAGGTTTTGTTTGTTTGTGGCATGGAAGCCAAAGTTTTTTCTTTTTTGAATTGGCATAAGAGCCGAAATTTTGAGATGGCATGAAAGCCAATTTTTCGAATTGACATAAGAGCCAAGTTTTGAGATGGCATGAGAGCCAAATTTTTGAATTGGCGTGAAAGCCGAAGTTTTTTTTTTTTTTTTTTTTTTGAGATGGTATGAGAGCCAAATTTTTGAAAATCGGGTTTTGTTTTGTTGGCGTTAAAGCCGATTTTGGCGTTTGTAGCCGGATTCTGGCATTTATAGCCGATTTTGGCGTTTATAGCCGAATTTTGGCATTTATAGCCGATTTTGGCGTTTATAGCCGATTTTTGGCGTTTATAGCCGGGTTTTGGTTTTCAAAATGTAGGTATCGACCAAATGTCGCCTCCTGGCTGAATGGTCTTTCAAGTATCGATGGAATGTCGCTTCCTTGCTCATTCGGTTTGCGAGTATCGATGGAATGTCGCTTCCTCGCGGATTGGGATGCAAGTATCGACTAAGCGTCGCTTCCCTGCTTTTCCCAAAAATTTTGGTTTTGTGGGTACTGACTTGGTGTCGTTTCCCCGCGATTTTTTGAAATTTGAGGTTTTCTCATACCATTTGAAATTTGGGTTGTGGATATCAATTGGAATGTTGCGTCTCCACAATTTTGAAATTTGAGGTTTTGCAAGTATCGAATGGGGTTCGCTTTCTTGCGATTTTTCGGTTTTGGAAGTATCGAATGGGGTTCGCATCCTTCCGATTTTTGGGTTTTACGAGTATCGACTAAATGTCGCTTCACCGCGGTTTCTAAAAACCATTGTTTTTTTGTTTAAAGACACAAGGGTCGTAAGTTTTGACTTAAAACCATTTTGGTTATAAAAGCCGAGGCGGACTAGGGTGGAAGTTCCTGAGTATTGGTTTTTGTTTCAAACCAAGAATTTTGGGTTCAAGGATCGAAAATTTTGGTCAAGTCCGGGAAGAGGCTCCTAGACTTGGGTTTTGGGTTTTGATTTTTTTTTTTAACAATGAAACGATGAAAGTAAGCATTGTTTTGACAGTTTTTTTTTTTTTAGAAATTTCAACATAAAGATGAAAATTTCAAAGAGGATGGGTTTGACGAGCAAGTACCTGTTGGCTTTGGCCGTGTAGGTATCGCTTTAACCTGATTGAAAAAGTCTTCAAGGGTAGTACCCCTTCAAGAAGTTGTCGTTGATGGGCAGCATACATCTGTCTCCTTCCATGTTTAGAAGAGTGTATGCATCGTTGGAGAAGACTTTGTTGATGACGAAGGGTCCCTCCCATTTTGGTTCGAATTTGCCTTTGGAATTATGGGCAAAGACTATAGGTCTTTTTACCGCAAGAACCAAGTCGCCCTTTTTATAGGCGCGTTGCCTGACCATCTTGTCGAAAGATCCTGCCATGCGTGTTTGGTACAGCTCTATGCTTTGTAGAGCTTCAAGCTGTCTCTCGTCGAGATTATCCAGCTCTTGGGGTCTCAGTTTGACATCGTTTTCTAGCGTCATGTCGTTTTGCAGAGATACCCTTAAAGAAGGAATTTGTACTTCCAAAGGGACAACAGCCTCGCATCCATAGACCAAGGAAAATGGTGTGCTATGGGTTGGTCCTCGAACGGTGGTTCGATAGGCCCACAAAGATTCTGGTAGTTTGTCGCCCCAGTCTCTTTTGTAACTAGAGACCATTTTCTTCAGAATTTTGCAGAGTGTCTTGTTGAAGGCTTCTGCTAGTCCGTTCGCTGCTGGATTATATGGAGTCGAAGGACAACTTTGGATTTTGTATTTGTCGCAAAACTTATAGAATCTGTGATCCTGGAATTGTGGTTCGTTATCGTGGACGAATCTTTTAGGTATGCCAAAGCGACAAATAATATTAGTGCGCAAGAACTGAAGGACCGACGAGGTCTTCATTTCACTGAGCGCAAATGCTTCTGACCACTTGGAGAAATAATCCGTAGTGGCAAAAATGAAGCGATGACCTTTGCTTGATGGGGGAGAGATAGGACCTATAATGTCTATACCCCAGGCTTCGAAAGGCCATGAGATTGTTGTAGGATGTAGCCATTCCGGAGGCATGTGGACATAATCTCCATGGATTTGGCATTGTTGGAAGCGCTTAGCAAATCGCATTGCGTCAGCTACCATGGTAGGCCAATAATAACCTAGTCTTTTTATCTGATCGTGGAGCTTAGGACTAGCCTGATGGGCTCCACAAAGACCAGCATGCACTTCTTCGAGAGTTTCATCAGCCTTTTGTTGTGACAAGCAGCGTAGAAGTACTCCGTTGAAGGATTTTCTATAAAGTACTTTTGAAGGAATATCCAAATAAAAGTCCGGGGCTCGTCTTTGGATGCTTACCCGCTCTTTTGGATCTTTAGGTAGGATTCCGAACATGATGTAATCAATGAACGGATCTCTCCAGTCGCCGATCGGAGGTTTAAGGATAGACATCCGACTTCGAACCACTTGGTGGCATTCAACAACTGCTTGGTGTGTGTTAAAAGGAGGGAGAATCTTTTTTTGACACACTGTGATTTGCATATTATCCCCTTCTTGGATTGCCATAGATACGGCGAGTCCAGCTAGAGCATCTGCACGGATGTTTTCACCTCTGAGGATATGGGTGATGTGACAGATGTTGAATTTTTGTCGAAGCGACTGCACCTTGTTGTAGTAAGGCAACAGATCAAGCTTCCTGAATTCAAATTTTTGATTCATTTGGTTGACGATCAGTTGAGAGTCTCCAAAAGCTTCCAACATAGTGATGCCGGATTTGAGGGCGAGTTCCAATCCTACAATTAGGGCTTGGTACTCAGCTACATTGTTTGAACATGGTTCCAGTAGCGAGAAAACGTGTGGAATCATGTATTTGTTTGGGCTGACAAAGAGGATGCCAATTCCCGATATTTGTTTTCCTTTTTCATTTGTCTTGGTTGCGCCGTCAAAGTACATGTCCCAGGAAGCATTTAATAAGGAAGTTTCCACATTGTAGAAAAATTCGTCTAGGAGATCATCCTTGAGTGGAGAATCTTTAGGCAATGGGTGCTCTGCGAAGAAGTCTGCTAGAGCTTGGCCTTTGATTGTTTTTTGTGGTACATACCTAATATCAAACTGTGATAGAAGGATGGACCATTTTGCCAATCGGGCATTGAGAAAACCTGCTTTTGTGACAAGGACCTTTAAGAGATTGATCATTGAAACCAGGTAGACTGTGTTGGATAGCAGGTAGTGATGCAGTTTTTGTACGGCAAACATCACTGCAAGGCATTCTTTTTCGACTGGGGAGTAGCGATGCTCTGCACCTACCAACATGCAGCTAAGGTAATATAGAGAAGCCTCTTTTCTGTCGTCGTTTTCTTGTGCGAGTAGAGCACCCAAAGAGTGGTCGAGAGTTCTTGTGTACAAGATGAATGGTTTTCCAGTTGTGGGGACAGCCTGCACTGGAGGTTTGGTGAGGTATGTTTTGATGTTTTGAAATGCAGTTTCACATTCAGCATCCCAAACAAAGTCCACACCTTTCTTCATCAAGTGAGTGAATGGACGGCACTTCCCTGATAAATTGGAGATGAACCGTCGAATGTATGCCAATCTTCCTTGAAGCCCTTTTAGTTCTCTTAGGGTCCTTGGAGATGGCATTTCCAGGATAGCCTTGACTTTGGTGGGGTCAAGTTCTATTCCAGCTTTTCGTACTATGAATCCGAGAAACTTACCCGATGTGACATCGAAGAAGCATTTTAGTGGATTCATCCGCAATTTGTGTTTGCGAAGTCAGAAGAAAACTTCTCGAAGATCGTCGAGATGGTCTTTTTTTCTTCTACTTTTAATGGCGAGGTCGTCAACATAGCATTCGACCGTCTTGTGCTACATATCTTGGAATATGTTCATCATAGCCCTCTGATATGTTGCACCTGCATTTTTCAGACCAAAACGGCATGACAGTGTAGCAATACACGCCGAATGGAGTCCAAAATGATGTATGCCTTTCATCTTCAGGATGCATCTTTATCTGATTGTAGCCAGAGAATCCATCCATGAATGTCATTCGTTCGAACCCACAGGTGTTGTCAATCATCACGTCTGGTATAGGGAGCGGGAATTCATCTTTAGGGCATGCATTATTCAGGTCCCTGTAATCAATACAAACCCTTATCTGCCCATTTTTCTTTGTCACGGGGACGATGTTGGCCAACCATTCAGGATGCTGTTCCTCGCGGATAAAGCCAACGTTTTTGAGTTTTTGAACTTCTTGTTCAATTTTGTCCATCAAGTCGGGTCGGAATCTTCTTTGGCCTTGTTTGACGGGCTTGACTTCTCTTTGCAAGTTGAGCTTGTGGACTGCTACTTTGGGATCTAAGCCGGGCATTTCAGCATAAGACCATGCAAAACAATCGATGAACTCGCGAAGAAAAGAGATATACTCGAGTAACTCATCATCCTTTATATTCTTACTTATGAATACAGGACGTGGGTTATCAGGTGTTCCCAAGTCTATCTTTTGAACATGATCTTCTGTTGGAAGGTTTGAAGGTGGTTCCTCCACAATATTTTCGGAGGCTTCCAACCCAACAAAACCTTCGGAAATTCCAAGGGCATTTTCAGACCTAGGCTCTGCTTCTGTCCATGGATCTTTTTGATCAGTACCTTTCTCAAGACTTGCAATGAGATGGTCCAATCATTTGCTGGAACTGAGTCGAAGTAGGGTACTTCTTTTGTTGACGATGGTTCTTTTGGGTTAAAAGACCGCATGTCTGTGTCATCGGCCAATTCCTCTTTATTATCAGAGAAATTATACCAATTGGAGGAGCTTTTTGGATCCTTGACGAGTGACTCCTCAAAGAGATATCCATGGAGATCAATGTCTTCATGAGATGTTGAGGCTTGGTCGGTAAAGCGACTTTGCAGCCATGGTGTCAACTGTCTCATAGGAGTGGTAAGATCATACCCCAACCCGTATGAAGACTTGCCTTTATGAAGGTGGATTTTCCAATCTTCTGGTTGACTTTTGGTCAGGGTGGGTTCCAATGGTGTGAGAATACCACGGCCACCTCCCAAACCAGTCGGATTCTGAGCGTCGTAGCCCATTTTCTTCATGATAGCTTGTGCCATTGGATTATATAGAGATAGCTGAGGTATACCTTCGTTTTGGAAAGGTTCAAGCAAATAGTTTAGTGGAGATGCTCCCGATCTGTGGAAGAAGATTGCTTTTTCTTCTAGCAAAGTCGCCGGAATAACAAAGGAAGCAGACGTAGGGTCTTCTATGTCAGCAAGTGTCTCCAATGGAGTGAGAGCAGGCCGATATTGCTGAATATCAGCTTGGCTTGACGCTGTGTCGTCTTCTGGCTCTGATTTCGAGTCTTTGTCATGCATAATAGACACAAAGGAGACAACGAACTTGCCCCCAGCCTTTTGTTTTGTCTTCTTTGCTTTGGTAGTGATTACCAAAGGCTTTGGAGATTTTAAGGAGACGACGAAGGGAGCTTGACTGCTTACTTCGAGTTTGGTGGAAAGTTTGTTTACCTCTGATGATTGTTGAGGTGCCTTGCCTTTATCTTTCTGGAGATTTTCGGCAAAGTATATTGTTTCTTCCTCCTGTTCTTCTTTTCCATCTTTATATATCTGAGCATCTGCAAAATGGACATCCTTGCCTTTGAATGGCTTTTTGTCTGCAAACACTCGATGTATCAAGCCCTTGTTGCCAACGAACTTGATGCACTGATGTAGAGTTGAAGGGACGACACCATTCTCATGTATCCAGCGGCGTCCAAGGAGGATATTGTAGCATGAATGGGTCCTTATTGCATACATAGTGACTTTAGAAATAAGGTCACCGATTTTGCAATTTGAACCTGATTTTACCGATAGTCCTTTGAGCGCTGCCGTCATATCCGAAGACGGATACGGACGTGTGACTCAGCTTGCTAGGTGGGATGCCCAGCTCTTCGAGTACCGAAGTAGAGATGAGGTTGAGTGCCGAACCTGAATCGATCTGGACTCTGTGTACTGGTATCTCTCTTACGTACCCCGTGAAGTACAAGGGTCGATTGTGCTTTGTCTCGCCTAGCAAGAGGTCATCCTTATCAAAGGCAATTGTTGCACTTGCTGTTTTTTGAACCGAGAGGCATTCGTTGCTTGGTCTCTCAGTTTTCTTCTTTTCTCCCTTTGAGGGAGTATTTGATTTTTTGACCCTATAGTCCATTTCAATTTGCAGGACTTGTGGGGCATGTTTGTCGACATCCGCATTCAGCCTTTGTAATTCTGAAATGAGACTATCACGAGTTTGTGGAGACATTTGTAATAAGTCAAGGATATGCAGACGTGCAGGTATGTGTTTGAAGTGCTCAATCAAGTCGTACTTCAAAGCCTCCTTCAAGCTTGCATTTTTATTATTGCTGCCACTTGGGGCGTTTACAACTTGCTTTCTCGAAGGATTTACATAAGAAGAGGAAGGTTGGTTGTAATTTTTGTGGTAATCCCGGCCAGGACGGGTACCTCTACCAACTTCAAGAATTTCTAGAGAAGGGTCTTCTTTTGGAAGATCACTCTCGGGATCAAGGGGTTGATCCTTTTCATTTGCCGAAGACGTCTCTGTAGCTGCATTGCTGTCCTCAGTGATTGTGTTGCACGGAGCATTTTCTGGGAACAAGTCCTGAACAGCATCCAACAACTTTTCTTTATCAGTCCAGACATCATCTATGAGATCGGGTATCTGGGACCAATCGACTGGGTTTTCATTGAAGAAGACTTCATTGGCAGGAGTTTCTTCAAGATGATCAATCGGGAGAGGCCTGAGTTCCGATGTCACAACTTCAGGAGACGAGGGCTGAGAAGATGATATCTCAGTGGAAGTCACCTGAGAAGATGTAGCTCCAGAAGATATACTACCAGTCGGGGAGTACGTGTCTTCGGAAGCTTCAGAGGCACTGTCATCCTGAGCTATCGCTTTGCAGGATGCCCCCAATGTGGACTGTTGGGGATCGGATTCATCCTCGGATGTAAGAGGATCATGGATCCAGCAGTTTCCCCATTTTCAGGAGTTAAAGGAGAAAGTTCCTATTGATTGTCAGGGACTTCTGGTTCTGGATCATGACGGAGATTGTTGATGCGATCCTGCTTCTGCTATATGGCAAGATGTTGCAAGATTCTTGCATATTCTTCAAGATCAGGCATATGAGCCAAATCTTCTTCGTCATCTGCTCCTTGTGGTTCACCAACGTTGGGTTCCACTGGAGCATTGACTGGTCCCGGATCGACAGCATTTTCTTGAACAGCCTCTTGATCTTCATCATCATCGGACCAGGATCCTTGTGGCTGTAATGGGTTATACCAGATTATTGGCATAAGATGAGACTCGGGAATCCATTCCTCGTTGGAGAGGTATTCTCCTGTTTCAAGGGATTCTTCCCACTCATCGATATCACTGGCAGTGTCACTGGACTCATATCCATCCATGGAGAATCCAACTATGGAGTTGCAAGAGTATGATGCCCCCTGCACATTTTCATTTTTGTATAGAGGTGACATGAAATCATCAAGGGTGAATTTTCTTACCGCCTTTGAAGTTTTGGGAAGAGATTCTTCCGTCGTCCCTAGTGAAGCAATGGAAGAAGTTTCTGCTTTTTCAAGGACTTCTTGTTTTGGTTGAGACTTATGCTACTGTTTGACCTTGCGGAGTTGTTTCTTGGCTTGCCTTCGCTGTTGAGCGGTCGGCTTTGTTTTGACGATCTCCCAATTTTCATCATCTAGGAGATCAGGATGCACCCACATAGGTTGTCCATCTGGTGTTGGGTAGGGAACCAACTCTTGGGACGCTTGAGCCATTTTTATCACCTTGAATGAAATAGTGATCTTCTCCTTTGGTGGCTTTGAAGTTTACCCACATGACACCATGTTGACAGAGGCGGAGCCGTAGTTTTTGTCAAAGGTTATGACTCCGTTTTTCCACATCTCATTGATCTTCTCTCTCACAACAAAGCATTGATTGAGAGGATGAGAGATCATCTGGTGGTATGGACAATACCGAGGATCGTTGGTTTTGCCAACATCTCCCGATGTTTTGGGCTCAGGCAAGGTGAGTTTGCCATTTGCTAGGAGAGCCTCAAAGATTCTTCAACATCTTCATCGAACGGATTATTCTTTTCTACTCATTCTTTGAAGGCATCAAAGAGTTCAGGTCTTTTACCCGTAGCTTTGTTTTCAGCTTTCTTTGGCTGCTAAAAAGCTGGCTTGGTCTGCACATTAAGAACCTCCTTTTTCTTTAGTTTTGAGGTTGTAATGGTAGTCAGCTCTTTCTTTGATGATTTCTGACTATTGAGGTCTTTGATCACCATTTCAGCTTCCATGGAAGCTTCGAGGAGTTCTCCCAGGTTCTTTGATTTGTTACCGATGATCATGGAGTGAATTCTTGCTCTCATGTTGTTACGGCAGATGTCGACTAGCGACGCTTGTGGCAGTACATCTGAGCATTTGTCTGCCATCGCCTTCCACTTGTGAATTAAGTGGTATGTTGACTCATTCTCTCCCTGTTTTAGGCTGCAGAACTGAGCCATAGTAACAGGATGGTCCTCACCTTGGAAGTGAGTCAGGAAGCGGGTCTTTAGCATAGCCCAGTTTTGGATGGAGTTTTCCGGCAGAGTGGAGTACCAATCAAAGGCTGTACCTTTTAGGGTACTTGCAAAAAGGCGAATCTTGAGAGCGTCTTGATCAGCAATAGCTCCTATCAGGATTTTGAAGTGGATGACATCCTGTCTGGCTGAACCTTTCCCCGTATATGTCTGGAAAGTAGGTTGTTTGAATTTTGCAAGGAACGGAACTGAGTCCATCCATAGAGGATAGGGTGGCTTGATCCCATGTTCCTTCAATGTGTCCTCTTCTTTTGCTTTTGCGAGGATATCGTCAACGTCCTTTTTGGTAAGGGCGCGTGACTCATTATTTTCTACATTGCCCTTGTCATCTTGATGATTTAGAGGGGTTTCATTGTTAGGTGGACGTTGTAAAGTGAGAAGGAGGTTTTCCATCAGAGCCTCAATTCTCTGTTGTCCTTGCTCCAACTGATGGATGCGTGCAGTTACGTCATCTTGCGGTGGAGGCTGCTCTAAACTTGTAGCCAGAACGTTCATCCCTCGTGATTCGAACGAAGAAATCGTCCTGGTGACTGAGCTGGGGCTCATTCTTCTGGATGAAGAGTCCGAGGAGTGGTTACTCCGGTGTCCTTGGCTTGAAGGAGTGGAGGATCCTTCCAAATGTGCTCGTGTCCGAGAGACGTTGCGAGTCACCGGACGTCTAACACGGATTTTGGTTGCTGACTTCTGGCGTTTTCTGGTTTTGCCAACCATATGGACAACAACAGCTTGGTCGGGTCTTTCTTTTTCGACCCATTTGTTAGAGACATGGAGAGTAGAATGCTGGGTTCTTTGCTTCTCAAGTCTCTTTTGTCGATATGCCACGCGGCGACGCATACGACGAGCAATTTGAGCTTCAGTCAGCTCTGGCTGGGCTCTGGCTATGAAGGACGTAGTTCCCCGTGCGCAGCAACCGAGCTTATCTTCTTTGAAGTTGGGCATGGACAGGATCTGGATGCGGTCCTTTGCCTGTCGCAGTGAAGATTTGAATTTTACGAGCCCGGCCCCTATTGAGATGAATGGTCGACTCACGGGAGTGCAGGCTTCAGTGGGTTTTTGCGGAGGCCTAACAATGCAGGATTTGATTTTGGGCTTGTAAGAGCAAGCCGGCTCATGCTGGATTTGTTTGTTCTTTGGGCGGAGGGTTGGTTTCTCCTCTTTCATGTAAGAGAGAGGGTAGAACCGGTTCTCCTTGAGAGGGGCCAGGTATGCTGGCTTTGTAGATGTTCTAGATCTCCGTTGCTTCGGTGAAGATCTCGGGGACCAAGTTTTGGGGCAAACCTAGTTTCGTGTAAGTAGAGGTTTCGTGGGAGCGCCACGGGCTTCAGGCTTCTTTGTGCTCGCCCTTGGTGCCATGGTAGTGACACGTTGCGGGGCGGTTTTCTGCTTTTTGGCAGGTACGGTTTCTTCTGCGGGGAGTGGGAATGGTCTCAGCGACGCAAAGACGATGGTCCGGGGAGTTAAGGTTCACCCGGTGTTTTGAGAGTTATCGAGGAAGATGACACTTCGCAACTGGCGGGGCGCTTATGAGAGCGCTTGTTTTGCTTGTCTTGAAGCATAAGCTGGTACTTGTTCTCATCAAAAGTGATGGTCAATGAAGCTGCCATTATTAGTTTTGGAAAACTTCTGAAACAAGACCACATCCATTAGTAATCACAAGAATATGGTGATCATAAATGGAGAACAACTATGGTTTTGTCTTTTCAAATCACTTAATAGACCCTCGGATTTCCGTCCTCTCCTTCCGCCCCGGGGGCTGCTTGGGTCTCGGCGGAGGAGGGAAACGCGGGTATCAACTTTTTGTACGGGTATGCCAGATTTAATATTCTACTTGGAATTTGGAATGGTATTGATCCGGAGATTCACCTTCACAAGTAGAAAGGAAATCGATCCTTCACAAGTTGCATAAAAATTTAAGAAAGGAGACAAGTTTTTCTTTTAGAATGCCGTAGGAGGCGTTTTTTTGTTTGTTTGCCGGGAAAGGCTATTTTACAAAACTCATCAAATATGAAATACAAGAATTGTGATTTCTTTTTGTCTCTTAAAAAAATACAAATTACAATAGAAAAGAAAGAAAAAGAATCTAACTTTTCAGGAGATTGTGGGGACACGTTCAAATCAACGGTTGCAAATCATCTATGGACTTCGCCATCGTCCTTCAAATGAGAGCGCTTGATGCTTCGATTCTTCGGCTTGGCTCCACCCTCAGTTTTTTAAAGGACAAGGACCAAGAGGATGTCCTATATCCAATGAAAAACCGAGTAAACGGGCTGAAAAGCCGCGTTTAGGCCATGTTGTAGAACGAGGGGACCTTGGGGGGGTGGCCCCCCAAGGGACTTTGATCACCTTGTAGTGCTTCTGGCGGCATAGCAGCAGGACTTCGTCAGGATTTCTTCGGAAGAATGCAAGTGTGCAGACCAGTGGAAAGTTGGAAAAAAGTTCAAAAGTTCAAAAGTTCAAAAGTTGTCTTTCTCTTTGGAATGGACCTCCTTTTATAGGCTTTTGGTAGCCATGAGGTGTTTATTGGCATTGATGGCCATGATGAGAGAAATGATGGTATTGATGAGAGGAGTTACAAGTTTTATTTCTTGATTTTGTAACTCCTTTTTCTTGGCTAGTGATTGGCCGATGAAGGATAATGAGCATTTAATCGCCTCTAATCTTCATGATGATGGGAGTTTCATGGGTTTAATGCCATGATTGCTTGGATTTGTAACTCCCAAATGCTTGAATCTGATTGGGCCATCCAAAATAATGAGTTAATGACCGCATTAAGTTGTCATAAACGGGTCAATTAATGACATTAAGTGGTTGCCAGGGCATGTGAAGAGTCGCGGGCCGTGCCGCGTCTTTTGGAATTCTTCTTGTGATCATCGAAGGTGGATCCACACATCGTTTGATGTCAGATTGCAGTGCAATTTCAGACATTGATTGATGTTGGTGAGCCGGTGACATTTGTCTTGTCGATTTCACGATCGGTCGGACAGAAAGTGTACTTTCTTGGTCAACCAGTTGGCGATCTTGGAGCGATCAGTGATGATTTCATGCTCTTGACGGCGGATCCGAGATGTCGGTGAAGATCAGTCGTTTTCAAGCATAAAAAATTGGATTTTCAGCAAATCACAGCGGCAGAAACACTCGAAACGCGAAAACGATCGGAAATCGAGCCATCCGGTGGAAATCCGGTGACCCGGATTTCCAGTGTTGCCGGCAACCATGCACTCAGGGTCGCCCGCGACCTTTTTTCCAAGGTCGCCGGCGACCATTGGGTTTTTGCCCCTTTGGTCGCCGAGTGTATTTTTCAGCCGTTTTTCCTTCTTTTTCGTTCTTTTTTTCTTCTGTATTTTCCTTGACAATTTTCCTCAATTATTGACTTGATTTTCTTGGAGAAAACTTGACGAGAACCAGCGCAAAACCGGAGCACAAAGTTTCCCATTTTTCTGGAAAGCCGAAGACTTTGTAGCCGATTTTCCGTCAAGAGTCGAAACTAGGTCAAACGATGTCGAAATGACCTGAAAATTGAGATGAAGCTTCTTAAGCAGTGGATGGGACCAACCATGGGCTTTTATCTGAGTTTTGAAGCCGTTTGCGGTCCCGTTGATGCTTGACTTGATTTTACTGCGGGGAAAATGCCGAGCTTTGATATGTGGTCAAATGGTGTCCGATTGACCCGAAATTTGACAGGGAGCCTAATGGAGTCATGTACAGATGATCCATTAACTCCGATTTGGATGTCATGTTCCCGGGGTGCTCCGCCGCTGGTAGGCTTGATTTTCTTTCGGAGCGTCGAAACCTGGTCAAACGTTGTCGGAATGACCTGAAATTCGACGTGCAGCCCTTTGGAAACATGTTGAAGCCACTCATATGCTTTGTTTAATGAGTGATGGCCTCGGTGGTTCTTACCGCTGGGAGGCTTGGTTTTGCTGCTCGAGCGTTAATGGAGGGTCAAATGTTGTCAATTTGACTTGAAATTTGGCAAGGAACCCTTTGGAGGTATTTTGGAACCATCCGTAGGCTCTGATCGAAGTTTTGGTGTCTTCGATGATGTCGCCGCCAAGAGCGCCTATTTAGCTGTCGAAGGAGTGAAGTAAGGCCAAACGATGTCGGAATGGCCCAAAACTTCAGGTGTACCCCTCTTTTGGCTGTCTTGAAGTATCTTACAGTTTTTGTCTGATTCTGACAAGATCTGATGCTTGAAGTAGCTTTGTCTGTTTTGTAGAAGGATGCAGCTTCATGTGGCTTCTTGATGTTGAGGAGATATAGTGACTTTTTTTGGTGTCAACATCACTCAAGTGGACATGGCCTGGCCCGAGCAAGATGAAGAAGGCAAAAAGCCATAGAGGATACAATTGTTCTAAATGCAAGTATGGTAGCCTCAGAGTGAGCGTACCAGTAACTGCTAGAAGCAATTATAGACCTTAATTCAAATTACAGAGAAGCAAGGTTCACTCGAGGTAAAATGATATAAGGTTGGAGATACTAATGTGTCGGTCGCGAATACAGTAGACCCATAAGGGCGTACTAGCACCGCTAGGCACAAATGTTGCAAATCGCATCCTTGGAAAGGACACAAGATGGGATTTATTTTAAAAGGTCAAATTTGGATTCATAAAGGAGAGGAAATGGTATTCCAATCTGAACAAGGGCTCAAACATTTCTACGAGCGCTAAATCCGAAAAGGAAGGAGCCAGAATTTCTCGAGTGTAAGCCCAAAAGTGACGGAAGGTTTTTTTTTTTTTTTTTTTTGAAAGGTCAAGATTGAATTCATTAAAGAGAGCAAATGGTGTTCCAATCTGAACCACATCTCAAAATTTCTGCGAGCGTTAAATCCGAAAGGGAAAGAACCAAGACTTCTCAATTCTGAACTCAAAAGTGACGTAAGTTTTTTTTTTTTTTTGAAGGTTTAAGATTGAATTCATCAAAGAGAGCAAACGGTGTTCCAATCTGAACCACAACTCAACATTTCTGCTAGCGTTAAATCCGAAAGGGAAAGAGCCAAGATTTCTCAATTCTGAACTCACAAGTGAAATTTTTTTTTTTGAAAGGTGCACATAGGTTTCAAATTCGATCTTATGAAACCTTAGTAGATAGATCAGCCCCCAGGTAAGGGTAGGATTACTTAATGAACCCGTTTGAAGGACCCTTGCCTCGAACAGTCTAGTTGTCTCCACACTCTGGACAAGGCTTTTCTTAAATCCACTTTAGCCAAAGAGCACAATTGGTGCAACCTTAATGTTTTTTTTTTTTTTTTTTTGAAAGGTTTCTAATGAACTCATCAAAGAGAACGAGTGGTGTTCCAATCCGAACCACAACTCAACATTTCTGCGAGCATTAAATTTGAAAGGGAACAACCAAAGTTTCTCAAATTTGAATTTAAGAAAGAGAGAAAACTAATTTTTTTTGTTTGAAATTATAATTTTTTTTTGAAAATCCCAATTGGACTCATCAAAGAAAAAAGATGGCCTAATCCCTAATATGAACAATAGCTACAAACATTTTTGTGGGCTATCAAGTTCGAAGAGGAGAGGATCAAAGTTTCTCAAAGTTGAATCTAAGAAAGAGAAATCATTTTTTTTTGAAAGAATTTGAAATGAAGTTTTTTGTTTTTTTTTTTTTGTTTTGAAAACCCCTATTGGACTCATCAAAGAGAAAAGATGGCCCAATCTCCGATACGAATAGTAGCTGCAAACATTTCTGTGAGCTATCAAATTCGAAGATGAGAGGATCAAAATTTCTCAAAATTGAATCCAAGAAAGAGAAATCAGATTTTTTTTTGAAATGAGAAAGAATGACTAAAATCCCATTTCATGTTTTTTTTTTTTTTAGATGCAAGATGCAACATACACTACCAACTAAAAAGGAGCCAAGGGATCGAAGCATCACATTCTCAACTGAACATGTCCCACTAGGTATGTCAACTTGAGGGACCATCGGATTTCCGTCCTCTCCTTCCGCCCCGAGGGCTGCTTGGGTCTCGGCGGAGGAGGGAAACGCGGGTATCAACTTTTTTGTACGGGTATGCCCGATTTACTATTCTACTTAGAATTTGGAATGGTGATGATCCGGAGATTCACCTTCATAAGTAGAAAGGGAATCGATCCTTCTTTCTGACTTTTCAAATTGCATAAATACTTAAGAAAAGAGACAATTTTTGTTTTGAGAATGCCATTTGAGGCGTTTTTTGTTTGTTTGCCGTGAAAGGCGATTTACAAATCTCATCAAATATGAAAGACAAGAATTGTGATTTTTGTTTGTCTCTTTAAAAAATACAAAATACAATAGAAAAGAAAGAAAAGGAATCTAACTTCTCTGGAGATTGTGAGGACATGTTCAGATCGACGGTCGCAAGTCATGTGTGGACTTCGCCATCGTCCTTCAAATGAGAACTTTTGATGCTTTGATTCTTCGGCTTGGCTCCAACCTCAGTTTTTTAAAGGACAAAGACCAAGAGGAGGCCCTACATCCAATGCAAAACTGAGTAAACGGGCTGAAAAGCTGCGTTTAGGCCATGTTGTAGAAGAATAAGCCATTGGGGGGGGGGGGGGGGGGTGGGCCCCTAAGGGACTTTGATCACCTTGTAGTGTTTCTTGCGACAGAGCAGCAGGACTTCGTCAGGATTTCTCCGGGAGAATGCAAGTTTCAAATAGATAGTTGATTGTTTTTTTTTTTTTTTTTTTTTTTTGTAGGTGTAAAAGTGTCTCTCTCTTTGGAATGGACCTCCTTTTATAGGCTTTTGGTAGCCATGAGGTGTTTATGGGCATTGATGGCTATGATGAGAGAAATGATGGTATTGATGAGAGGAGTTACAAGTGTTATTTCTTGATTTTCTAACTCCTTTTTCTTTGCTTGTGATTGGCCAATGAAGGATAATGGGCATTTAATCGCCTTTAATCTTCATGATGAGGGGAGTTTCATGGGTTTAATGCCATGATTGCTTGGATTTGTAACTCCCAAATGCTTGAATCTGATTGAGCCGTCCAAAATAATGAGTTAATGACCGCATTAAGTTGTCATAAATGGGTCAATTAACGATATTAAGTGGTCGCCAGGGCATGTGAAGAGTCGCGGGCCGTGCGGCGTCTTTTGGAATTCTTCTTGTGATCATCGCAGGTGGATCCACACGTGTTTTGATGTCACATTGCGGTGCAATTTCAGACATTGATTGATGTTGGTGGGCCGGTGACATCTGTCTTGTCGATTTCACGATCGGTCAGATAGAAAGTGTACTTTCTTGGTCAGCCGGTTGGCGATCTTGGAGCGATCAATGATGACTTCATGCTCTTGACGGCGGATCCGAGATGTCGGTTAAGATCAGTCATTTTCAAGCATCAAAAATTGGATTTTCAAAAAATCATAGAGATAGGAACACTCGAAATGCGAAAAGGATCGGAAATCGGGCTTTCCGACGAGAAATCCGGCGACCCGGATTTGCAGCGTCGCCGGCGACCATGGGGTTTTGGCCCCTTTGGTCGCCGTGTGTCTTTTTCGGCCGTTTTCCCTTCTTTCTCGTTCCTTTTTTTCTTCTGTATTTTTCTTGATATTTTTCCTCAATTATTGACTTGATTTTCTTGGAGAAAACTTGGCGAGAACCCGCGCAAAACCGGAGCATAAAGTTTCCCATTTTTCAAGAAAGCCGAAGACTTTGTAGCTGATTTTCCATCAAGAGTCGAAACTAGGTCAAACGATGTCGGAATGACCTGAAAATTGAGGTGAAGCTTCTTGAGCAATGGATAGGACCAACCATGGGCTTTTATTTGAGTTTTAAAGCCGTTTGGGGTCCCGTCGATGCTTGACTTGATTTTGCTGCGGGGAAAATGCCGAGCTTTGATATGCGGTCAAACGATGTCCGATTGACCTGAAATTTGACATGGAGCCTATTGGAGTCATGTATAGATGATCCATTAGCTCCAATTTGGATGTCATGGTCCCAGGGTGCTCCGTCACCGGTAGGCTTGATTTTCTTTCGGAGCGTCGAAACCTGGTCAAACGTTGTCGGAATGACCTGAAATTCGACGTGCAGCCTTTTGGAAGCATGCTGAAGTCACTCATATGCTTTGTTTGATGAGTGATGGCCTCGGTGGTCCTCGCATCGAGAGGCTTGATTTTGCTGCTCGAGCTTTGATGGAAGGTCAAACGTTGTCGGTTTGATTTGAAATTTGACAAGGAGCCCTTTAGAGGTATTTTGGAACCATCCATAGGCTCTGATCGAAGTTTTGATGCCTTCGATGATGTCGCCGCCGGGAGCGTCTGTTTAGTTGTCGGAGGAGTGAAGTCAGGCCAAACGATGTCGGAATGGCCCGAAACTTCATATGTGCCCCTCTTTTAGCTGTCTTGAAGGATCTTGCAGTTTTTGTCTGATTCTGACAAGATTTGATGCTTGAAGTAACTTTGGCTGTTTATAGCAGGATTCAGCTTCATGTGGCTTCTTGATGTTGAGGAGACATAGTGATTTTTTTTGGTGTCAACAGAGTACACCAAAATGTCATCAATGAACACCACTACAAACTGATTCAGATACTGAGCAAATATCTTATTCATCAATGCCAGGAACACAACCGGTGCATTTGTCAACCCAAATGGCATCAGTAAGAACTCATAGTGGCCATATCTTGTCCGGAAAGCTGTTTTCAATACATCAGATTCTCTGACTCTCATCTGGTGGTAATCGGATCTCAAGTCAATCTTCGAAAATTATGAAGCACCTTGCAATTGATCAAATAGTTCATCTATCCTTGGCAACGGATATTTTTTTTTGATGGTCACTTGGTTTAACCTTCGGTAATCAATGCACATCCTCATGGAACCATCTTTTTTCTTAACAAACAAAACTGGGGCTCCCCACGGTGAAATGCTAGGTCTTACAAAACCATTGTCCAACAATTCTTGTAATTGTATCTTTAATTCTCCCAATTCTGCCGGAACCATTAGATAAGGTGCAATCGAAATTGGAGCGGTCCTTGGTAATAACTCAATGGTGAAGTTAATTTCTCTGATGGGTGGTAATCCTGGAATCTCCTCTGGAAACACATCCGGGAATTCTCAAACAATAGAGATCTCCTCCACCCCTTGGGACCGTTTATCCTCTGTGATAAACGCCAAATAGGCTTCATATCCACCTTTCAAAAGTCTATCAGCTTTCAATGCTGGGACAAACCCTGCACGAGGATTCCTCCTCTCTCCCTGAAACAACACTCCAGCTGGTGTCTCATCTAATTTGAAGGTGAGGGTCTTATGGAAACAATCCATTGTGGCATGGTACCCTGTCAGGCAATTAATCCCTATGATGATGTCGAAATCATGCATCTCCAACAGAATAAGGTCTGCGGGTAATACCACTTCTCCTATCTGAACTGTGCAACTAGGATAAAAGGTTCTACAAATAAAATAGAGTCAGGTTCTCTATCATGCACATCTATCAGCTCAGAAAATGCATGGGATAAAAACGAGTGTGTAGAGCCAGGGTCAAATAAAATCCTAGCTTTAATACCACAAACGAGGAGTGTACCTTCCACTACATTTCCCGCTGCTTCTGCATCAGCTCTATTGACCGAATAAACTTTTCCTAGCTACTGTGGCTTGATAGGAGCTTGCTGTTGTTTGCCTTGAGGGACATTTCTATTTTATTGCGGTGGACGCTGATTTTGATGTTGTCCTTGCTGACGGGCCTGTTGCTGCTGCTGAGGTCTATACTGTTGCGGTGGTGCCTGTTGCTGAAGTAGCCTTGCCTGATTTTGGACGACCATTGCATTCTATGGTGGTGATGGGCGCTGTGCTCCCTGCTGTTGTTGATTCTGCATGTTCTGTCTTGGATAGTCCCTCATCTGATGGTTCATCGAACTACATCTAAAGCATGCTCCTAAAATGGTACGACACTGGGTACTCTCATGATTCTTCCCATAGTGAATACAAACCACTTGGTTCTGAATATTCTGATCTGGCCTTTGTCTCTTGTGCTACTGGTTCCTCTGGTGGTAATTTTGCTAATGAGTTTGCCCCTTGCCCTGAACTCTGAGTATCTTGAGGTGAAAGTTCTCAAACTTGTAGGCTCTATTGACCGCTTCTTCGAAGGTGGCAGGTGGCACTGCTCCCGTAGCATCTCTCTCAATGATGGAATTGAGTCATTCATGGAACTTAGTGTTAGAACCCGACCCAGACCAACTCGATTAGTACTAATTAAGTGAGTGATTAGTCTTAAGTGAGTCTTAGTACTAGTTGGTTTAGAATGTGATTAGACTTAGTCTGGATTATAGCTTTGGGGATTTTGAGGACGTTTAGTATGAGTCAAACACGCTCAGGGACGCCCTGAGTACACGTGTAAGAGTGGGTTTTCATTTTAGATATCTTGTTTGATCATGATTTTTATTTCTCTTGAATGGTTTTATTATTTGTGACAACTTTCATTTTTTTAGCCTGCATGTATTTGAGGCCCAGAAAACCAAGTTTTGGCCCAAGAGGGTAAATCTGTCTTTTTATGCTAAATCTGGGCACAATTTTCGAAGTCGTGAAACTATGTCAAAATTATACTTTTCCGAAACTAGATTTTTCAATGATCATTTTGTTCTTCTTCGTCGATTCCATCCGGGGTCCACAAGACCATGTTTCAAGCGTTTCTAGTTCCTCTGCATTTGGAACCCACTTCCAGACAATATAAATACTCTCCTATCCTCTCTCCTCCATTCTTTTCCAAATCTCTGCAACTTTCTTGACCTAGAGTGAAGAAGAGAAGAAAGCTTTTCCATGGTCTTTCTCCCTTGGAAATCATCTAGCTAGAAGGCTCAAATCTCTAATTCGACTCCACCATTCTCTTCCTCTCTTCTCAAGCTTCGTTTGGGACGTTTTTGGAGCCAAACCATTTCACTATTCATCATCTTCAACCTCTCTTCTTCTTGTTCAGCTAGCACAAGGTTAGAGCTCCTTTTCATTCTTTCATTAATGTTCATTTAGCTCATTTAGAGCTTATTTTCCATGTTTTCAAACCTATTTTTGAAATGGGGGTTTGTAATGACCAAAATGGTGATTTTGTGTGCCCTATTTTTGGGGGTTTTGTGTAGATTTCGTGGAGCACCCTTTTCTTGTTGATTTTGTGGAGTTTTTGCTTGACATTGGACTAAGGCAAGTAAACTCTTTAGGTTTCTTCTTGTACATTGCATTATGGTTTTATTTTCTTCATTAAGACATGATTTTTGTGTTAGTTTATTAATGCAAGTTATGTTTATATTCTTTCAAGCCATGTATTTCAGTTTCTCCATTAGTATTGTCATCAATGATTTTTCAAGTTCTTAGAACCATGTTGATCTTGTAGTTTTATGATTTTTGCTCATAGAAATGTCTTGATGTTTCCTCCATGGATTGAATGGTTTATTTATGGATTGAATGTGGTTTTTGACCCTTGGTGAGCATGGTGGCTCAGGGGTTTATTTGGTTCAGAAGTGAGAAGAAGAGGGAAGAAAAATGCAAGAGAATGGAAGAAGAAAAGTGCAGTTTCTGCACTCACTCGCGTTTAGGCAGAAGCCTGTTCGCTCGAGCGACCATAGGGTCCGCTTGAGCGAACATGCCTCTGTTTGAAGGATTTCGAACAGAAACCTGTCCGCTCGAGCGAACTTTTGGGTTGGCTCGTGCGAACAAGTTTCTGTCTGGGGTCCGCTCGAGCGATGGTTTGACCGCTCGAGCGAACCCGATACTCACAGCTTTGGATTTTCAATCTTTTTCTAAATTTCTTGGAAATTGAAAACTAGAGTATGCTTTAGACTTTTAATTGACGTTGTGTAAATTGGAATTCCAAAATGTACCTTACTTTCGGGGACATCAAGCTATGTAAATTATGACATTTAGGGTTTCAACTTCACAAAGGTCAATGAACAGTCTTAGCCTATGCTTGATGGACTTTGTTTGCACTCTTGTTTTGGTGTTTCATGCATTATCATGTTTTGTTTGAATTCCAAGTATAAGCTCGTTTTAAGATGTGTTTCAAGAATGAGAAAAAGGGAATCATTTCTTAAGTTTGTTAAGCATTTATACTATGCTATTTTGCTAGTCTTGTCGTGTTGTTCTTGTTAAATTATTTCCCTCCTGTTTTGTCGTGTTCTCGAACGTGTATCGCCGTGTTTTGTGCATTCATGATATAAGTGAATACCACTGAGCTTGGACTGCCCTTTTAGCTTGATCCACTACCTGGGGGTCCTTAAACATGTGGACTGTCTGCAGACTAGTCGTGTATTATATTACACATCGTGCGTGTTCGTGATCCGGTTCCGCGGCCAGATGCCCCGCCTACCTTGTGTGGCGTGGGATCATGTTTTTCGTATCATGCTTGTCGTGCGTGCTTGCTCTTGTCATCATGTATGATGGAGAAAGGATGAGCTCAATGTGGATTTATCTTTTCATAATATTATATTTATTCATGCTAGTTTCGTAAACTTGAAACATGTATTTAAATCTTGAACTGTTTTAGCATTATTTCTCATATTTATGCCTAAATTGTTTATTTGCCAAACTGTCGTGTTTGATGCTTGTTATTTTGGTGTCCAGGTGCCGGAGGTTTCACGCTTGACGAAGAGTACCCGGAGGAGGCTTTTGAGCCACCCCCAACACCTGAGTGGCAGCCCAACGGCGTCATCTAGACGCCTGTCGGGAACTTGATTGCTCATTCACTTAGTTGGGTTATTCTTTTTGGGATTTTTTGTTGTATTGGCCTTTGTTGGCCTCTCTTGGTCATGTAACTTGAACTAATGTATTTTTGTCTAACTATGAAACTTTAATCATGATAGGAATGCTATGTTGACATTCTCTTTTGATACCTAGTCTCGATATTAAAATTTCTCTTGTATCTTGTTGTTTAAGAATTGTGTGATTCGTTTTGTTACACGCTTCAGCATACCCATTCGTGTGAGCTCGACCCGTGTCTTGGGATCCTCACCGCGGAAACCTATGGGAAAACAGGCGGTATGTCTTATGTTAGTTAATCATATCGCCGCGTCGCGGTCCTGGGTCTCGGTCCGGGGTCGCGACACTTAGCAATCTTCTTCTCAACTGTGTCCACTAACTCTGGGACATATCTAGACAATCTCTCGAACTTAGTAAGGTATTCAAGAACCATCATATTCCCTTGCACAAGTTGCTGGCATTCCACTGCCTTTTGTCTCTAGACGTGTGTGGGTACATATTTGTCCCTAAACTATTTCTTGAAGTTTGCCCAAGCTACCGTATCTGTCATAGTTCTGTACTCATATCTGACTATCTTCCACCAAATATCAACTAACCCGGTAAAGAATGATGCTGCAAGTTTTACTCTTTCAGCCCCTGTGATTGGAAGACTTCAAAAATGTTCTGGGTATGCTCTAACCAATCATCTACAGCCAGAGGATCTTCGGTCCCAATAAAGTTTTTTGGACCCCTTTTTCGAAACCACTCAAATAAGGCATTCGGGTCATGTTCCCTCTGGTTGATGACAATTGCGAGTTGAGGCTGAATCAGCTCAGGTCTCCTTTGTAACACCTCTAACAACCGCCTCTGTATTTCTGCTAATTCTCTGGCATAATCTTCATCTTTCTTTAGCATCTGCTCTTGTAATCTAGCTTGGTTTTCATTTGCCTGACGCTGTTGATCAAGCATGGTTTGCATCATATATTGAAACTGGTTTTGCATTGTGTTTTCCACAATATTTTCCTCAACCGGACCTATATGTTCACTGTTACTTCCGATGGGATTGCCGTTTATCGGTCTCTTGCGAGGTGGCATAGTGCTGCAAAACAAGTTGTTAGCACATAATAATTAAATAAAAGATCATACATTGCTCACATGATTCTAGCTAACAAAAAGTCTAACGAATCCTCGCCACAACCTTATGATTTCTAGTTTCTTTTAATTGCGTGAAACACATCTCGATCTAATACCAGTTTGTCGCAACCCCAGATCGGGTTATCGGGACCTAATCCGAGATCAGGACTAGTGTTGGATGATCATGTGCAAGAATATAAATGGGCGGGACAGGAGTGCTCAAAGGCATAATAACATTTCGTTTCGGGCAAGTATAACTGGGCTAGCAAAATGATAAAATACTATTCTAACACTTTCGGGAATGTATATAAAAATTCCGGGAATAATGCAATAAAATTGTACTTTCAAAATTTCGGAATAAGCATCGGATTTAAAACCAATTCAAGGTGAATAGGGGTCCCGAATGTCGATTTCAATATAAAATTGGTACTCCTTGAATTTGGGACATTTCAGGCTCCTTACACACCTTGAAGATTTTTCAAAACTTCAATGATTCTTTGTGATGTGGTTTCCTTTTCAAATTGGCTTCATGTACTGTCTCTTAAATCTCCCCGATACAAGGGATTCCCCAAAAAAAGAAACCTTTCCCGAACTCCAAAAATTGTCTAGGCCCAAGAGGGTGTGCGCTTGAGCGGACCAAGGTGCGCTCGAGTAAACTTGGGTTGCACATGAAGACGGGCAAACAACAAGTCTGCCCGCTCAAGCTGCCAAGCGTCCGCTAGAGCGAACAGCCTGCGCGCTTGAGCGGACATATGGCCACTTGAACAAGCAGTCATTCTGCCACCTGAGTTGCTGTCAGATTGACTACGCGCTTGAGCTGCCTGGGATGCGCTCGAGCGGGCAGTCAAACTCTGCTGCTCGAGAATGGCCATTCTGGCCTTCTTTCCCCTTTTCTCCTACACATTTTTCCTACAATAAAAAAGCCTCCTTGCCCCTAATAATCACTCATCAAACCTCTTCAAAGACTACTCAAAACTCCCCTCAAAAACTTTAATGAACATTTAATCCCAAACATCTCCTTCTCCACATTCAATTACCAAAGAGAAAGAGAAAATCCACAACCACAAGGATTCATTTAAGTCATAAACAAGAGATAAAACAAAAGGCTATAAACCACATTTCCATGACTATAAATGAGCTAACAAAACCCCTTTCATGAGCATTTATTTTACAATGAATGTAAGTTAAACAAACATTAATAGAAACGACAAGATCAATTCTATTTGTTATAAAAACCATTTAACATTCCAATACCCATTCAGCCACTTGCCTTGGGGTCTCTAACAAGTCAATCATGCTCTAACCAAGCCTTCCAAGCCAAAGCTTCAATCTACAAACAAAACCCCCGAAAATACAAATCCTAAATGGGTCAAAACAAGAACTAAGAAAGAAAGGCTTTGTAATAAAGGAAATGAAGCTTGCCTAAGGCTAGGAGGATACATATCCAAGAGATTGAAGGGATTACTTACTTGAGAGTTCTTCAAAACACTAGATTGGCTCGAGGAAAGTCTTGGAATGGGAGGTTTTCTCCACCAATGATATCAAGAGAGAGCTTTAGTGAAGATGAAGAAGATGATGACACTCATTTCTCATTTTGTGTAAGGTTGGTGGTGATTTAGTGAAGGGAAAAGTAAGAGGGAGGAAAGGAAGATGAAAACCCTAGCTTGGATGACTCTTTTGTGCTGTAAAAGAAGGAAGAAGGAGATGGGTTCCCTTTTTATACAAATGGGGTGTGGGCTCCACCTCTAGAAATCTTGTGGGCTGAAATCACGGCTTTCGGGACCTTGAATGAGTTTGACAAAAAAGGGAAAAACGATCGCCGAAATATCTAGTTTCCAAAAAATATATATTTTGAGAGTTTCGGGGATATCAATTTTCGGTAAATATTTAGTGTAAAAAGACTGTTTTGCCCTCAATGCTAGGAAAGTCATTCGGGGTTCCGGACGGGGGCGGGATCAACATGAAAGTTGTAGAGATTAACGACATAAGTAGAACGAGATCAAAACACGAATATTGGAATCTCGAATAATCCTTCAAGTACTCGCAAGGTTACAATAGGAACCCCCAAAGGGTCACACTAATCACAAAGGCACTCAAAATTTTCCAATGCTATAACAAAGGTTATTCTAATCCCAACTAAACCACAAACCACTAATCACTCTTAAGACTAATACATTACTTAATTAGTACTAATCGAGGTCACTCGGGTCGGGGTCTTACAAGGATAGGCTCAATATGGGTTGTCTATTCATGATATTACCAATATTCCTGTTAGTTTTGGCTTACTTGAAATGCATCTTATTTCTATTTTTAGTTTAAATTCAGTAAATGGTTTCAGTAATGTTCTTTCTCTTTTAATTGTTTTATGTACTTATCTAAATTGATTTCTTACCAAACCGTCGTGTTTGATCCTTGTTATTTTGGTGCTCAGGTGCAGGCGTCTTTGCCCTTGAGGAGGAGTGTCAGGAGGAGGCTGTTGAGCCACCCCTAGCTCATGAGTGGCAACCCGACGACATCATCTAGACGTCGGGCGGATCCTTGAGATGCATGTTATTTTGAAGAAGGATTTACATTTTGATTCTTTTGGGTATATATTGGCCTTTGTTGGCCTCTTATTGGGTTATACTTAACAATACACTTTTGTTAACCTTAAACTTGAATGTAGTTGGGAGTTGTCCTATTTATATCTCTCTCTCTGAAATACATGTCTTGATGGTTTTAATTATGTTATATGTTTTTGTCATGATGTAATTTGCTACATGCTTTCGCAACCATTGTATGTGTGAGTTTGTCCCGTGTCCTTGGGATCCTCACCGTGGAACCTGTGGGAAAATTGTTGTCGGATGGACATCGTCACGGGCCCAGGCTCCCTATCTGGGGTCGCGACAGAGTTGGTATCAGAGCGGAACATGTTTCAGGCACTTAAAAGAAACTAGAAAATCTTAGGGACGTAGCGAGGAGCTGTGAGCTCGTTAGATTGTTTAGTATGGATTTAGAAACCAACCTGACCATATCATTGCGTACTAACATTTTATTTTACAGCATCATGCCTCCGAGAAAAGCTCCAAATCATAATGCTTCGGGTAGTAATCAGATTGGCACAGACCCAGCTAATGGACCTACTGCATCACAGTTTCAAGAACTTATGCACGCCATGTTAGAGCAGCAGAGGCAAGCAAATGAAACTCAAGCAAGATTCCAAGACTAGATGGCAAAGAAGGATAAAGAAATGGCTCAAGTCCAAAGACAATTCTTGGATGTTCTATAGAATAGGCCACAAGCTCCACCTATACAGCCTCTGGGTACGAACATTGTTATCAACAATAGGGAACTTGACCCTAATCTGTTGTTTGAGAGATTCAAGAAGAGAGCACCAAAGAAATTCTCAGGGCACGAGGACCCGCTAGTTGCAGATGACTGGTTGGTTAACACTGAGAAGATCTTTGATGTCTTGACATGCACAGGAAGGCAAAAAGTGAACCTTACAGTTTCGTTGTTCTATGGGCTTGCAGGTCAGTGGTGGCAGACGGTCAATGAGCTGTACATTACTATGGCTAACGAAGGTGCATGGGCAGCATTCAAGACACAATTCCAAGACAAGTACATTCCTTCACATGTCAAGAGACAGAGATCCATTGAGTTCCAGTAGCTTAAACAAGGTAGCATGACAGTTCTAGAGTATGTCACCATGTTTGAGAGACTTGTTAGTTTTATGGTCTCAATCCATTAGATGATGAATATATTGATTAATTTCTTTATTTATCAATATATTCTTGCTTTCCTTTCATGAGATGAATGGTGATTTATTACTTGTTTGTACATAACTAATACGAATGACATAATGGTTCATGAGTTGAACCGGGTCCCATTAGTATATTAGATGTGATATATGTGTATGATGAGATCCACACATGGGAAATATATGTCACAAATCTTATACTTAAAATATCTTCACAACCAGTGATGAGACTGGGCATCTCATCTGATAAGGTTGCAACACTTTGATCACTATGAGATAGTGTGATTTGTCTCGATCATCAGAATGGAAGACTCTGGATCAAAGTGCTGGTACATTGGATGTATTGAAGGACCATGAGAAGTACCTTATGGAATTCCGTCTCAATAATAAGGTATGCTCTCATAATTCCCTAGCAATAGGCTCTTAATCCTGAGACATTGATGAACTCAAGTTTCTATCTATTCATTTGCTTTGAGTCGCCAATGAGTGAGGCCAACTATAGGTCAACATCTCGGTGTCTTGGGTATGTGGTAGTAGGACTGTGGGAACATTGAATGATCAAGATGGAATCTATCTCTATTATCCCCTTGTGCCAATTAATGGATTTGTCATTAGTAAGTGCGCACCCATCTCGATTAAGAGTTAATTGGATGGTACTGAAGATCATAGTGATTAATTGGGGCTCAAGGATAATAAGATGTGGAACTAAGATTGGAAGAGATAAATTTATTCTAATTGATCCATGGATATTGATAGAGGGGCCTACTTGTGGTAATCGGGAAGTTTAGGGTCTTGTATGTAATTTATTCCTAAGACTGGAGTTCAATTGCATTTATATAGTGGAGTTATTTGCAATTAACTGTGGGCCCGGATTGCACATGAGATGTGGGGTCGCGTGTCCCAGTTGGAGCCAGCTTTCTATGGAATCCCTAGTGGTCCCCACACTAGCCCAAGTATTGGATAGATACTAATTCTAGTAGAACTCTAGATGGAAAGGAATTTGGTAATTACTATTTCTATTAGAAGTAGGACTTCTAATAGTGGTAATAATAAGTTACTAATTATAATAGAAGTGAGACTTCTATTTAGAAAGAAGAGAGTTACTAATTGTTAAGGAAGTAAGACTTCTATTTCAATTAGATAACAAAGAGGATCTTGCTTTTCTGCAATAAATAGAGGAGTATACATGGCTGGACGTCCAAGACATATCCCACCTAGGGAATCACGCCCAAGGCTTGTATGTGTAAGAGTTGCACATGTTCTTCTCTTCCCTCTTCTAGTTTTCCTAAGAGCTTTCTCTTGGAGATCCCACCCATCTTCTTTGTAAAAGAAATCTGATAAGGGACACAGTGTGGAAGACTATTGGGTATTGGAGATCTTGATTTGATTTGTGAAAGAGTTCGTCATCAAAGAAAGTAGCAACTTCTCCATTAGAGCACAACCGAGCTCCGAAGGTATAATCTACTTCCTTGCATGTTGTAGATTTATTTGAAGCTTTTATGTTGCTGATTCTATCTTCTAGATAGATGCTTTTACTGATCTTGATAAGTGAGATTGAGGCTTTGCATCCTGGATTGGGTTTTTGGCCTTATGGATACTTAATCCCTGAGTCAAGTGGGTCAAAAGTTTTGAAAATCTATCCACAAGGCCCACCTACTTCCAACAAGACTAGCCAGATATACTACCGAGTTGATTGACACTGAGCAGAAGAAGATAACCAATTTTTTGGAAGGGCTGAACACGATCATCATGAGAGATGCCGTAGGAGTAGTTCCACCAGCTACCTATGATGAGGCTGTCAAACGGGCATATAAATTCGAAGATATTAACAACCTAATCATTCAGGACAGAAAACAGCACTACCAACAGCAGAATTAGAGGCAGCGGCATAACAAGAAGCCAAGGCAAGATCAGAAGCCTCCAAGGCAAGCAGCATGTGGGCATTGTGGAAAGAATCATGAGACTAGTCAGTGTCGTAGAGCCGCAGGAGCTTGTTTCAGATGTGGATCATTGGACCATATAATCAAAGATTGCCCAATTATACGGGATCAAACAAATAGAAACTAGCCACAACAACAACCAGCTCCACAGAACCAACCACCAGATCAGAATCGAGCTAGGCAACCTCGGCAACAACAGCAACAACAACAACGCAGACCACAAGCTCATAATCAATTTGCTCGTCCTCCTTAGCAAAATAGGAATATACAAAGGAGACAGAATCAGACATTGAACAGGCCACAGCAGTAAGGACGGACATAACATCTCAACCGTGTGGATGCAGAAGTTGCAGGAGACGTGGTGAAAGGTACACTTCTTGTTTGTGGAGTAGAAGCACAGATTTTATTTGATCCTGGATCTACCCATTCCTTTTTGTCTCATATTTTTGCCAAGAAGATAGATAATCCACCTAGAGAACTTGACTTTATTCTAATTGTCACCACACCAGTAGGTAAACAGGTTACCTGTAGAGCCTATTACCCCAACTGTCCAGTCATCCTAGGTCAAGCTGTCTTACCAGCAAACCTCATTATCTTGGCCATGCATGATTTTGACATCATCTTAGGCATGGATTGGTTAGAAGCATATCATGCGACGATGGGCTATTTTGCCAAAACCATTACATTTAAGTTGAAAGGAGCACATGCAAATCTGATGATTCGGGGAGATAGGAAGAAAAGCCAAGCAGGATTTATCTCAGCATTGAAAGCAAACTGACTAATGCAAAGTGACTGTGAAGCTTATATTGCGTTTATCACGGAGGATAAACATTCCCAAGGGGTGGAGGATATCCCCGTGGTATGTGAATTTTCAGACGTTTTCCAGAAGAAATCCGAGGATTACCACCAATTAGAGAGGTTGAATTCACAATTGAGCTTCTACGAGGAACAACTCCGATCTCCATAGCGCCTTATATAATGGCTCGAGCTGAATTGGGAGAGTTAAAACTTCAGTTGCAAGAATTGTTGAACAAAGTTTTCATTAGATCAAGTGTTTCACCTTGGGGAGCACCGGTGTTATTTGTGAAAAAGAAAGATGGAAGCCTGAGAATATGCATTGACTACAGGAGATTGAACCATGTAACTGTTGGAAGTAGGTGGGCCTCGTGGATAGATTTTCAAAACTTTTGACCCACTTGATACAGGGATCAAGTACCCATAAGGCCAAAAACCCAATTCAGGATGCATAATCCTCGTTCTCAAGATCATGTACAGTAAATAAAACTATCTAAAAGATAGAACAGTAGCGAACAAGCATTTATAAAAATCTACAACGTGCAACGAAGCAAATTATACCTTAGGAGCTCGGTTGTGCTCTAATGGAGAAGTTGATGACTTTCGTTGATGTAGAACTTTTCTACAAACAAAGATCAGAATCTCCAACACCTCCTAACCTTCCATGCTATGACCCGAATCAGAACTCTCTTCTCAAGAAGATTGGTGGAATCTTCAAGAGAAAACCCAACTCGAAACTCCAAGGAACTAGAAAAGGAAAAGAGGAGAGAGCAGTGTAACAATTGCACAAAAAAAGGCTGGACGTTTTTTACTCCAAATAGATAGACGTCCATGAAGGGTTCTATTCCCTTTTATAACCTTTCAATGCTCCTTTTTTCCTAATTAAGATAGAAGTCTCACTTCCACAACAATTAGAAAGTATACTATTACCACTATTAGAAGTCCTACTCCAAATAGAAATAGTAACTTTTTAATTCCTTCCTTTTAGAGTTCAAGTAAGATTAGTATCTTTCTAATAACTTGGGCTAGTGTGGGGAAACTAGGGATTCCATAGAAAGCTGGCTCCAACTAGGACACGCGACCCCACATCTCATGTGTAATCCGGGCCCACAGTTAATTGCAAATAACACCACTAAATAAATGCAATTGCACTCCAGTCTTAGGAATAAATTACAATGAAGACCCTAAACTTCCCAATTACCACAAGTAGGCCCCTCTATCAATATCCATGGATCAATTGGAATAAATCTGTCTCTTTCAATCTTAGTTCCACATCTTATTATCCTTGAGCCCCAATTAATCACTGCGATCATCAGTACCATCCAATTAACTCTTAATCGAGATGGGTACGTACTTACTAATGACAAATCCATTAATTGGCACAAGGGGATAATAGAGATAGATTCCATCTTGATCATTCAATGTTCCCACAGTCTTACTACCACATACCCAAGACACCGAGGTGTTGACCTACAGTTGGCATCACTCATTGGTGACTCAAAGCAAATGAATAGATAGAAACTTGAGTTCATCAATGTCTCAAGATTGAGAGTCTATTACTAGGGAATCATGAGAGCATATCTTATTATTGAGACGGAATTCCATAAGGTGCTTCTCATGGTCCTTCAATACATCCAATGTACCAGCACCATGATCCAGAATCTTACATTCTAATGATCGAGACAAATCACACTATCTCATAGTGATCAAAGTATTAGATTGTATGGACTCAATCCATCATTTAATGTGATAAATTGATTAATTTCTTTATTTATCAATAAAAATCATGCTTTACTTTCATGAGATGAATGCTATTTTATTACTTTATGCACATGACCAATACATATGACATAATGGTTCATGAGTTGAACCGGGTCCCATTAGTATATTAGATGTGACATATGTGTATGAATAAGATCCACACACGGGAGATAAATGTCACAAATCTTATACTTAAAATATCTTCACAACCAGTGATGAGACTGGGCATCTCATCTGATAAGGTTGCAACACTTTGATCACTATGAGATAGTGTGATTTGTCTCGATCATCAGAATGGAAGATTCTGGATCATGGTGCTGGTACATTGGATGTATTGAAGGACCATGAGAAGAACCTTATGGAATTCCGTCTCAATAATAAGGTCTTCTCTCATAATTCCCTAGCAATAGGCTTTCAATCCTAAGACATTGATGAACTCAAGTTTCTATCTATTCATTTGCTTTGAGTCACCAATGAGTGAGGCCAACTGTAGGTCAACACCTCGGTGTCTTGGGTAGGTGGTAATAGGACTGTGGGAACATTGAATGATCAAGATGGAATCTACCTCTATTATCCCTTTGTGCCAATTAATGGATTTGTCATTAATAAGTGCGCACCCATCTCGATTAAGAGTTAATTGGATGGTACTGATGATCACTGTGATTAATTGGGGCTCAAGGATAATAAGATGTGGAACTAAGATTGGAAGAGACAGATTTATTCCAATTGATCCATGGATATTGATAGAGGGGCCTACTAGTGGTAATTGGGAAGTTTAGGCTCTTCATTGTAATTTATTCCTAAGACTGGAGTGCAATTGCATTTATATAGTGGTGATATTTGCAATTAACTGTGGGCCCGGATTGTACATGAGATGTGGGGTCGCGTGTCCCAGTTGGAACCAGTTTTCTATGGAATCCCTAGTGGTCCCCATGCTAGCCCAAGTTATTAGAAAGATACTGATCCTACTTGAACTCTAACATGAAGGAATTAGAAAGTTACTATTTCTATTTGAAGTAGGACTTCTAATAGTGGTAATACTATACTTACTAATTATTGTGGAAGTAAGACTTCTATTTCAACTAAGAAAAGAGGAGACTTGAGAGGTTATAAAAGGGGATTAATGCCTCTTGGATGTCCATCTTATTTGGAGTTAAAAACGTCCAGCCTCTTTTGTGCAATTGTTGCACTGCTTTCTCCTCTTTTCCTCTTCTAGTTCCTTAGAGTTTTGAGTTGGGTTTTCTCTTGAAGATTCCACCAATCTTCTTGAGAAGAGAGTTCTGATTCGGGTCATAGCATGGAAGGTTAGGAGGTGTTGGAGATTCTGATCTTTGTTTGTAGAAAAGTTTTGCATCAACGAAAGTCATCAACTTCTCCATTAGAGCACAACCGAGCTCCTAAGGTATAATCTGCTTCGTTGCACGCTGTAGATTTTTATAAATGCTTGTTCGCTATTGTTCTATCTTTTAGATAGTTTTATTTACTGTACATGATCTTGAGAACGAGGATTATGCATCCTGAATTGGGTTTTTGGCCTCATGGATACTTGATCCCTGTATCAAGTGGGTCAAAAGTTTTGAAAATCTATCCACGAGGCCCACCTACTTCCAACAATTGGTATCAGAGCCATACCTCATTTCTTAATCATGTTAGATCAGTTATCTTGTTCTAATCTTTGCATGAGATGTGAAGAGGATAGAACGAGGGCTATATAAGGATCAATTTTTTATTGGATTTGCTTACTGTTGTAGTGGATCCATGTTTGGAATGTCACAAAAGGTTTTAATCATGATGAGAGAATGGTAAGAAGTCACTAGAAGCCTACTGAGATCATTAGAAGTGATTAGGGATCAGCAGAAGTCGAATCTAAAAAAAACCCAGATTTCTGGGTTCGTCTGGTGGGCTAACCGCACAGATCTATATGGCTAGCCGTAAAGGTTTGATCGAGTAGCCCCAGGGACCAGTTTGGCTAGCCGAACCCAGGCAGAATCACTTTGTTCTTTGATCTGGATTTTTTGGATCGGGGGCGCTGCCCCCTAGACCCCCTCTGCGTAGGGCATCTTGTATAGTACTGGCAAACTTTTGGCATCTTGTTTTTCCATTGTGGTTTGGTAACCTAGTTTTGTGAGATGCATTGTTGTATGAGATACTAACATGCAGGTTATCATGTCCTCTCCATATGGCCCACATGACATTTACTTTCTTTTATGGTTGAATGGTTTATTTATGGCTAAGTGTAAAGGGCATCATGGTTTCCTTGGTTTCCTTCGAAAGGACAAGGTATGGTTAATTTCCCTATAGCCCTTTTATTTCCATGTTTAGATTACCATGTAAGTCTCATTGTAGAGATATAGGAATTTATGTAATTTTTCAAATTTGTAAATTCTGGAGATGTCCGAGACAAAGAAGGAAAGTGAAGATGGACTCCTAATCAAAAGAGTTTGAAGATTACCAAAAGGAGTTTTGGAGATACTCATAGAGTTTGAGGAATCCCAAAGCTTTAGAAAGTCTAGAAGTCTATTCCTCATGGGCCATGTGGAGGAGAGGATTAGTTTCTAATTATAGCACTTTTTATTTATGGATGAATGCTTGTTTTAGAAAGTTTCCAAATCTGATCCAAACATAGCAAATTCCAAAATTGGCCAAATCAAATTAATTTTGGAAAAAAGGTCTAATTAGAGTTGGTGGGCCCATGAGATGGATCCATTGGTAACACCAATTTTAGAAACTAGACTTTCCTTAAAATAACCTGACTTGGAACCAATCATTGGTCATATCATGAGATGATTTGATATCTATATTTGATGGGCCCATATACCTATAAGGAAATCCTCAATTCTAAAATTTTAAGTGGGAGCGGGGCATTTATTTTTAGAAATCCCCATGGTTTTCCACCATAAGTCCATTGTAAGGAAAGTATTAGCCTCGCGCCATCTTGAGAATGGCCGTTCCCCACGGAGGGCTTGTATTTATCTGGTTACTAGATATGGATCTCCTATGGATAGTGTTGATGAGACGGGGCGGGGGCCCACTCCCCAAGGAGGAGCTGCCCGCAACGGTTGTCATGCAATACTACTTGGTGGGTCACACTTAACTAAAATAATGATGTAGTATCCCCAAGGATTTGCCTCATTTATTTTAGAAACCGAAGTCAATCGGGAGTCATACATTATTTGGTATGAGATACCTAGATAATAATGAATGAAGGGGATCATTGTAAGACCCCGACCCGAGTGACTCGATAAGTACTAATTAAGTTGCGTATTAGTGCTAAGCTTGGTGATTAGAATTTGACTAGCTTGGATTAGAATAGTTATTTTATAGCTTTCTGGGGAGTTCTAAGTGCCTTGTGTTTAGTGGGACCCTTTGGGGGTTTCCTTTTTGATAGTCTTGCTTGCTTTTGGAGATTACTTGATATTCCCCTAATCCTTGTCTTGATTCCCATTTTACTTATTTTGTCGATCCTTACAACTTTCATGTTGAGCTCGTAACCGTCCGGAACCCCGAAACTCGATTTTCTTGCATTGAGGGCAAACAGTCTTTTTACACCAAATCTGTACCCAAAAGTCGATATCCCCGAAACCCTCGAAACATATACTTTTTAGAGACTAGATATTTCGACGATCACTTTTCTCTTCTTCGTCGATTTCGTCCGAGGTCCAGATAATAGTGATTTCAGCCCAAAGAGTTTCTAGATGGTGGAGCCCACTCCAAATGGCTTTATATAGAACCCATTCTCTTCCATTTACCCTTTTTCCAGCACAAGCACAAACCTAGGGTTTCCTTGCTTCCTTCCCTTCTTCTTCTTGTTTCTCCACCATCAAGCACCACCCCACCTTACTCAAATCAAGAAATGGAGATCTCAACCTTCTTCCCCACCTTGCAAGCTTCTCTTTAATACCATTTGTGGAAGGATCTACTCGACTCAAGACCCTCCTTGAGCTCACCTTGTCCCATTGGAGAACCTACAAGTAAGCTTCCTCCCTAATCTCTTAGATCCATGTTCTTCTAGTCTTGGGAGAGCTCTATTTTTATTCTTAAGAGTTATCTCTTCTTGTTTCTTGGTTTGACCCATTTTAGGGTTTGGATTTTGGGGGTTTTGTGTAGTTTGCATTCTTGGCTTGGAGGGAGAGAGTAATAGCTTGATTTTCTTGCATAGAGACCTTGACGCAAGTGGAATGGCTAGATGCTTTGAGTTTTAAATGGTTTCATGACAAACATGATGGATTTTATATTTTCACTAATGGTTTGTTTGCTTGCATTCAATGTATCATAAATGCCTTTGAAATTGGTTGGTTAGCTCTTTATGATCTTGAAAACATGATTTATATTTCCTTGTTTTACTTCTTGTTGGAGACTTAAATGAATCCTTGTGTTGGTGGATGTTCTTCTCTCTTTTGTATGGTTGAATGTGGAGGAGGAGATGTTTGGGAAGTAAAGGTTCATGGGAGTTGATGGGGGTTTCAAGTAGCATTTGATGCTTGATTAATGGGGGCAAGAAGGCCATTTTATTGTAGGAGAAAATGTATAAGAGCATGGGGAAAGAAAGGCCATGAATACCATTCTCGGGCAGCTGGGATTGGCTGCCCGCTCGAGCGCGCTACAGGGCGCTCGAGCGCGCAGCCAATCTGCTGCTCGCCTCGGGCGGCAGTAAGACTGCCCGCACGAGTGGACAACCTTGCCGGTTGCCTGGGTTCCTGCGTGGTTCAGGTCCGCTCGAGAGCACCCCCCCTCGGGTCTAAAGCATTTTTAAAGCCCGGAAATTGTTTTTGAAGGAATCCCTTGATACCAGAATACCCGTAGGACAACGTTTGAAGTTCATTTGAGAAGGGAAACTACAACACAAAGATCCATTAAAGTTCTTCAGAAATTTTCAAGGTGTATAAGTGTTCCAGAATGTCTCCAATTCCAAGAGTACCCAGCTATCTTTAGATCGACATACGGAATACCTATTCACCTTAAACGAATCTTGAATCCGATATTTTGCCCGAAACCCCAATAGTTCATTTGTATTTTCTTTTACCCGAGATTTACACTAAGTGACTGTTATTCTCGAAAGCTTTGAAAAGCATACTTGTACTGTTTTACTAGTCTTGACATACATGCCCGACTTGATATGATAGTTGTGCCTTGAGCACCCCGCCTTGCCCGATTATAGTCTTGTACTTGATTATTATTACACATGTCTTGATTTCCATGTTTTGACCTATGAGTCGGCACCACTAAGCTTGGATACCTTGTTAGTCTGATCTACTGACTAGGTGATCCCCCTCTTGTCCCGCCAGCTGCAGTTTGGATCTTGCTACCCGGTTATTTAACCGTGGTCTTGTCTTGATACCGCAAATTGCTACTGTGGTTTCTGATGCCCGGCTCGCTACCGTTGTCATGTCTTGTATATAGTATATATGTATATGTATTTCGTTGTACCTCCTCACTTTGGTGACTGGGGTCAACGCCTTGACTTGCTTGCTTTATCACTTCGGTGATAGAGGATTTAGCTTTGTGTGGTTGCCATCTTGCTCGTTTCCTGTATTCCTTGGTTACCTCTATCTGTTTTATCTTGCATATATGTTTTTAACTAAATGATACGTTTTACTCATGAAAGTATTGTTTAGACAGGTTTAAATGTTTTCCAAGGTAAATGTTTTATTATGAAATGTATTTACCTTTTTATCCACCTGCCAGACCGTCGTGTCTGACCCTTTGCTTTGGTACTCAGGTCCCGTTGTTGGTTTCCCCGAGGAGGAGCCTGAGGAGGCGGTCGGAGAACCGCAGCAGCTAGTAGAGTGGCGCGCCGATGATGTTGTTTAAACATCCGGTTGCCTCGAGAGTTGCGTGACATTTTGGGGGATTGTTATTGATAGTTTTGGTGGATATTGTTTTGTTATATTGGCCTTGGTTGGCCTCTAATTTTGGGAACTGTAATTAAATGATATATGTTCTAACTTTAACAGTATTTTGGGTTACGCTATAGAACATTGCTCATTCTGATACTTGTTGATTAAATGTAAACAGTCTTGTCATTTTGGAAATGAACTACATGTTTGATTTACTACACGCTTCTGCAAATATACAGAATGTTTATGTGTGTTGGAAAATCCTCACCGCGGACACCTGTGGGAAATCACGTGCACGGGTAATGTGTATCCTTTTATGAACCCATGTACGAATGGGCATTAAACATATCTTTATATATGATCGTCACTCCATTTGATCACATGCCCATCACATCATCATCACAATTAGTCCCGATCCCGGATTTGGCCCCTAAGCCCGGTCCGGGGTCGCGACAATCATGGATAGTTAGTCTTAATCCCAATTTTGACCAACTTTGATCCGCACCAGTCTAGGTGGTATTCGCACTCCCCAAGGAGGCATACCCTGGAGGAATGGGATTCTGATGTATTCTGAATTTAGTGATTATGAGGATTCCCACATAAATTTGGTAGAATACTAAACCCAATGTCATTTAAATTCATTAATTGAATGTATGGTTATGTGCTACAGTTTTTCAAGCATGAATTTGAATACTTTCAATCCACTTGTGACCATCCTCAACCGGAATAAGTTGATGGAATCCAACTTTACAGACTGGAAAAGGGCTCTGGATGTTGTCCCGACAACTTCAGGTTGCAGATATGTCCTTACCATACCCTCCCTTTCTGAGCCTGAGCCTAATTCACCTCAGTATGAGAAGGACGCTTACACCAAGTGGACCAAAGATAATGAGATGGCCAGAAGTTTTATACAGGCATCCATGTCTAGTGTTTTACAGCACCAACATCAATCCTATAAGTCAGCATACGATATTATATCGAACTTAAAGGAGATGTTTGCGGACCAGGTTAGACCTACTAGGCAAGCTGTTTTTAAGGTGCTGATGAACACTAAGATGGCTGAGGGAACTCTAGTACAAGAACATTTGATGAAAATGGTTTTCGCATTGAATGAGTTAGATGTACTGGGTGTTAAGATTGATACAGAATCGCAGATCGACATGATCCTTCAGTCACTACCGGACTCTTTCAATCATCTCGAGATCAATTATAATAAATTGGAAATGACCATAGCTGAACTGTCACGCCAGCTAGTAGCGACTTAGGAAATCATGAAGAAAGAGCAAAATCCCCTCATGACAGAAAAGTCATTTGCTAGGACCAAGCCGAAAGGCAAAGACCGAGATAGCAAGAAGAAATCAGTCAACAAGGGTGTTAAGGTGGAGAATGATTCTACTTGTGGTATGGCTAAGGCTAAGGGTACGAGAGTAAATGGAAAGTGTTTCCACTGTGGTAAAACAGGACATTGGAAAAGGAATTGCCCAAAATATCTGTCTCAGAAGAAGACCTCAGGTATGATTGAGTTACTTATTTCTGAAGTTAGTTTTGCAACTGGTACTCCAGAATCTTGGTGTATGGATTCCGTGGCAACTAATGACATATGTAATACGTTGCAGGGGTTCAGGAAAACCAGGAGGCTAAAGTGATGGAGAAATCATTGTCAACCTAGGATCTTACGCTAAGGCAGAGGCTATTTCAGTGGGAGTTATTATTTTATGTTTCTCAAATAATAAATTGGTTTTGTCAGATACATTTTATGTACCGTCTTTAAGGCGGAATTTAATTTCAGATTCTAGTATGATGAATAAAAGTTATTCTATTACTTTTGGTACTGAAATTGTCATGAAGAGGAATGGTATTTTCATATGTTCTGGCAAGGTAACCAATGGGCTTTATTTGTTAACTCCCACGATGTATGAGATACATGATACTGAAACAATTTATAGACCATCATTAAAGAGAAAGTCACCTTCATCTAATCCAACGAAACTTTGGCACTTGAGGCTAGGTCATATAAACTTGAACAGGATTGAGAGGCTAGTGAAAGATGGTATCTTACCTTCATTGGTGGTAGAACCAATGCCTGTCAGCGAGTCCTGTCTGGAAGGTAAAATGACCAAAAGACCCTTTTCATCTAAGGGCAGAAGAGCCAAAGATTTATTGGAATTAGTGCGTACTGATGTGTGTGGACCCATTAATGTCAGGGCCAGAAGAGGATATGAGTACTTCATCACTTTCACAGATGATTACTCAAGATATGGATACATATACCTTAAGCACCACAAGTCTGAAGCTTTTGAAAAGTTCAAAGAGTTTCGAGCGAAAGCGGAAAAGCAATTAGGTAAAAGTATCAAGACTCTTCGATCAGATCGAGGAGGGGAATATCTCTCTGCTGATTTTATGGGATACTTATCAGAAAATGGGATTCTATCCCAGTTGTCTACTCCTGGTATGCCTCAACAGAATGAAGTAGCAGAAAGAAAGAACCGGACTCTTTTAGATATGATTAGGTCTATGCTGTGTTTCTCAGGATTATCCATATCCTTTTTGGGGATACGCTTTGGATACTGCGATGTAAATACTAAACCTCGTACCATCTAAGTTTGTACCTAAGACTCCCCGGGAGTTGTGGTCCGGGCGAAAGCCTAGTCTACAACATTTATACATTTGGGGTTGTCCAGTACACGTGCTGAAGGTTAAGACGGATAAGTTGGATGCGAAGTTGGAAGTATGCACGTTTGTAGGATATCTTAAAGGAACTAAAGGTTGGTTATTCTATAATCTCAGAGAGCAGAAAGTGCTGGTCAGCACCAATGCGGTTTTTCTGGAGGAAGATTATATGATGGACCGGAAATCTTTAGAAAAGGTGATCTTAAAAGAGATTCAAGAGCAATCAATTCCAAATCCAAGTATGACCGAACTTGAGGAAGAACCACCCATACCAGACCCAATAGTTAAACCAGTGCCTCGTCGTAGTGGGAGGATTGTTAGACCCCCTGACAGGTTCTCTTTCTTGGGAGAGTCTTACGAGGCTGTCCCGGAAGAGCCAGAACAAGATCCCTGTAACTATGATGAAGCAATCAATGACTTAGATTCGGGTCGCTGGCAAGATGCTATGAAAGCTAAGATGGAGTCTATGTACTCCAATCAGGTCTGGACACTTATGGACTCCAATCAGGCTTATCCTAATATGCTTACATAGATAAGGTACTGGTCCGGTTGGCTATGCTTTGTACTAGACCGGATATCTATCACGCAGTGGGCCTAGTAAGCAAATATCAGTCTCATCCAGGACCTGAACATTAGACTACTGTAAAGTGTATTTTCAAATACTTGAGAAGGACTAGAGTTACTGTAAAGTGTATTCTCAAATACTTGAGAAGGACTAGAGTTTACATGATGATTTATAGCAGGGATGAGCTGATTCCAGTCGGATACACAGATTCTGACTTCATATCAGATAAGGATTTCAAGAAATCAACTTCTGGGTATGTGTTTATGCTGTAGCTACTTGAGAAGTAGCTAAAGAAGCAGATTGGCTCAAAAGATTCTTTATAGAACTTGTGATGGTACTTTTGGCAGGACAGCCGCTCCCAGTTTACTGTGATAACAGCAGGGCAGTCGATAAGTCCAAGGAAACCAGGAGCCAAATGCATGTACAGAGGTAGTAACACATGGTCAAAGAGATTGTGCAAAGAGGTGATACTGCTATCACCTAGATAGACTCTGCAGACAATCTGGGAGATCCCTTTACTAAGCCTTTGACTACCAAAGTTTTTCAACAGCTTGTAAATGGGATGGGCATGAGATGCAACCCTGACTGGCATTGAGCCCAAATGGGAGATTATTAAATTGTATGGACTCAATCCATCAGTTAATGTGATAAATTGATTAATTTCTTTATTTATCAATAAAAATCATGCTTTACTTTCATGAGATGAATGTTATTTTATTACTTTATGCACATGACCAATATATATGACATAATGGTTCATGAATTGAACCGGGTCCCATTAGTATATTAGATATGATATATGTGTATGGATGAGATCCACACACGGGAGATATATGTCACAAATCTTATACTTAAAATATCTTCACAACCAGTGATGAGACTGGGCATCTCATCTGATAAGGTTGCACCACTTTGATCACTATGAGATAGTGTGATTTGTCTCGATCATCAGAATGGAAGATTCTGAATCATGGTGCTGGTACATTGGATGTATTGAAGGACCATGAGAAGCACCTTATGGAATTTCGTCTCAATAATAAGGTCTGCTCTCATAATTCCCTAGCAATAGGCTCTCAATCCTGAGACATTGATGAACTCAAGTTTCTATCTATTCATTTAATTTGAGTCACCACCGAGTGAGGCCAACTGTAGGTCAACACCTCGTTGTCTTGGGTATGTGGTAGTAGGACTGTGGGAACATTGAATGATCAAGATGGAATCTATCTCTATTATCCTCTTGTGCCAATTAATGGATTTGTCATTAGTAAGTGCGCACCCATCTCGATTAAGAGTTAATTGGATGGTACTGATAATCACTGTGATTAATTGGGGCTCAAGGATAATAAGATGTGGAACTAAGATTGGAAGAGACAGATTTATTCCAATTGTTCCATGGATATTGATAGAGGGGCCTACTTGTGGTAATTGGGAAGTTTAGGGTCTTCATTGTAATTTATTCCTAAGACTGGAGTGCAATTACATTTATATAGTGGTGATATTTGCAATTAACTATAGGCCCGGATTGCACATGAGATGTGGGGTCGCGTGTAAGACCCCGACCCGAGTGACTCGATTAGTACTAATTAAGTTGTGTGTTAGTGCTAAGCTTGGATTAGCATAGTTCTTTGATAGCTTTGGGGAACTTTTAGTGTCTTGTGTTTAGTGGGACCCTTTGGGGGGTTCCTCATTGATAGTCTTGCTTGCATTTAAAGGTTACTTGATTTTCCCCTAATTCTTGTCTGGATCCCATTTTACTTATTTTGTCGATCCTTACAACTTTCATGTTGAGCCCGTACCCGTTCGGAACTCCGAAACCCGATTTTCTTGCATTGAGGGCAAAACAGTCTTTTTACATGAAATCTGTACCCAAAGGTCGATATTCCCGAAACCCGCGAAATCTATACTTTTTGGAAACTAGATATTTTGACGATCACTTTCCTCTTCTTCGTCGATTTCGTCCGAGGTCCCGATAATAATGATTTCAGCCCAAAGAGTTTCTAAGTGGTGGAGCCCACTTCAAATTGCTTTATATTGAACCCATCCTCTTCCATTTTCCCTTTTCCAGCACAAGAGCAACTCAACCTAGGGTTTCCATCTCTTTTCTTCTCATTGCTTCTACACCATCAAGCACCACCCACCTTGCTCCAATCAAGAAATAGAAGTCATCACCTTCTTCCTCTCTTCTAGAGCTTTCCATTGATACAACTTTTGAGAGATGACCTCCATTCTAAGACCATCTTTGAGCTAGTCTTGTCCATTTGAAGAGCTTCTAAGTAAGTTTTCCCTCCTAATCTCTTAGATTTGTATTCTCCTAGTCATAGAGGAGCTCCATTTTTATTATTGTGAGTTTCTTCTTCTTGTTTCTTGGTTTGACCCATTTTTGGGTCTGTATTTTAGGGGATTTTGTGTAGCTTCGAGTTTGGCTTGGAAGAGTTGATTAGAAGCTTGATTTTCTTGTCTAGAGACCTTGCGGCAAGTGGATTTAATGGATGTCTTAGTTTTCAATGATTTCTATGATTAACATGTTGGATTTATTGTCTTATTAATGGTTGGTTTTTCTTGCATTCAATATGATTTTAATGCTTTTGAAAAGGGTTGTTGAGCCCATTTATTGTCTTGTAATGTGATTGATAGTTTTGTTTTGTCTTGTGCCTAAAACTTGAATGAATCTATGTAATTGTGGTTATATCTTTCTCCTTGTGATTGAATGTGGAAAATGTATGGAGTTATTTGGATGGATCCTTGGTAGAAGCTTTGATATGGGAGAAGTGTTGATGGTGGATTGAGAGGAGCTTTTTAGCTCATGCTACTGCAAGAAAGTGAATGGAGAATGGGAGAAGTTGATTTGAGGAAAAGGAGACCTGAATCTGAACTGAGTGAAGAATTCCCGTGACTGGCGGTCAGCCAGCGGCTAGCCGTCTGGTGACTGGCGGCTAGCCAAAGCAGTTTCGGTCACTTTTCCAGAAAGCTGTAACCTCGCGGTCAGCTAGCGGCTAACCGCCGAATCCATCGGCGGCTAACCGCCAGCCAACCGCTTAGGGACGGTCACAATTCCAGAGAGCTGCAATCCCGCGGTCAGCCTCACGGTCAGCCAGCGGTTAACCTCCGGATCCTCTAGCGGCTAACCGCCAACTGACCACTAGGTAACTGAAATTCCTTGAATTCTATGAATAAAGAGGGATTGAAGGGAGCTCTCATACCATTGCTTGTGAACTTTCTGAGAGCAATGGGCACCACTCACCTGGGAATGTGTTTGAAGCAGAGAAGAAAGATTTGTTGGGTGCCAGTTCGAGAGAGAAACCACATCACAGAGAATCATTTAAGCATTGGGACTACTAATGTGTATAAGGAACCCGTCATTCTTTTAAATTCAAAGAGTACCAAGTTTTCTTTATTATACAGACATACGGGATCCCTATTCACCTTGAATGAGTTTTAAACCCTGATACTGTTCCGATATTTCGAAAGTTGTTTCACCTGTTTATTCCCAAAATTTATGAGTTATGATTTATCAATCCTGAAGGCCTTCAAAATACACTTGAACTGTCTTACTAGTCTTGACATGCATGCCCGACATGACATGACTGTTGTGCCTTGAGCACCCTCGTCTTACCCGGTTATATTCTTGCTCTTGATTTGTTTTACACATGACTTGATTTCCATGTTTTGACCTATGAGTCGGCACCACTAAGCTTGGATGCCTTGTTAGTCTGATCCACTGACTGGGTGATCCCCCTCTTGTCTTGCCAACTGCAGTTTGGATCTTACTACCCGGTTATTTAACCGTGGTCATGTCCTGATACCGCAGATTGCTACTGTGGTTCCTGATGCCCGGCTCGCTACCGTGGTCATGTCTTGTATATAGTATATATGTATATGTAATTCGTTGTACCTCCTCACTTCGATGACTGAGGTCAATGCCTTGATATGCTTGCTCTATCACTTCAATGATAGAGGATTTAGCTTTGTGTGGTTGCCATCTTGCTCGTTTCCTAATTTCCTTGGTTACATCTACTTGTTTTACCTTGCATATATGTTTTTAACTAAATGATGCATTTACTTCATGAAAGTATTGTTTAGACAGGTTTAATGTTTTCCAAGGTCATTGTTTTATTATTAAATGTTTATACCTTTTTATCCACCTGCCAGACCGTCGTGTCTGACCCTTTGCTTTGGTACTCAGGTCCCGTTGTTGGTTTCCGCGAGGAGGAGCCAGAGGAGGCGGTCGGAGAACCGTAGCAGCTAGTAGAGTGGCGCGCCGATGATGTTGTTTAACCATCCGGTTGCCTCGAGAGTTGCGTGACATTTTGGGGGTGTTAGAAACTATACATTTTTTGTGGTTATTGTTTTGTCCATATTGGCCTTTGTTGGCCTCTATTTTGGGAATTGTAATTAAATGATATATGTTCTAACTTTAACAGTATTTTGGGTTACGCTATAGAACATTGCTCATTCTGATACTTGTTATTTAAATGCAATCAGTCTTGTTATTATGGAAATGATTTACATGCTTGACTTGCCATACGCTTCCACAATCTTACTAAATGTTTATGTGTGTTGGAAAATCCTCACCGCGGACACCTGTGGGAAATCACGTGCACGGGTAATGTCTGTCCTTTTATTAACCCGTGTACGCTTGATCATAAACATATCTTTAATCATTGCCATCACTCCATATGATCACATGTCCAACCATCACCATATTAGTCCCGATCCCGGATTTGGTCCCTAAGCCCGGTCCGGGGTCGCGACAGACTGGTATCAGAGTGAGACGTGTTTCAAGCAATTAAAAGAAACTAGAAATCCTAAGGACATGACGAGGATTCGTTAGATCTTCTGTTAGCTAGAATCGCGTGAGCAATGTGTGACCCTATCCTTGATTATTATGTGCTAACAACTTGTTTTGCAGCATCATGCCACCTCGTAAGTGCCCAATAAATGACAATCCCATAGCGAGTAACAGTGATTTTACCGAACCAATTGAAGAAGATAGAGTTGAGATTACAAGAGCTGTAAATGCAATGCCAGATCAGTTCCAACAGATGATCCAAGCTATGCTTGATCAACACGTCTAGCTGATGAGAACCAAACCAGATTGCAAGAACAAATGCTTAAGAAAGATGATGATCATGCCAGAGAGTTGACAGAGATGCAGAGACAGTTGTTGGAGGTGCTACAGAGGAGACCTGAACCTGTTCAACCTCAACCTGCTATTGTTGTTAATCAGAGGGAGCATGACCCCAATGCATTGTTTGAGAGGTTCAGAAAGAGAGATCCAAAGGAGTTTGTGGGGACAGAAGACCCCTTGGCTGCAGATGACTGGCTAGAGCATACAGAAAATATATTTGAAGTTTTCAGATGTAATGGGGGTGAGAAAGTACAACTTGCAGGATCACTCTTCACCAGCTTAGCAGACAATTGGTGGAAGACAGTGAGGGAGGAGTACAGGACTATGCCAGACGCAGTGGCTTGGGCAAACTTCAAGAGGCAATTTAGAGACAAATATGTGCCCGCCCATGTCAAGAGACAAAAAGCAGTGGAGTTTCAGTAGCTTGTCCAAGGCAGTATGACAGTCTTAGAGTACCTCACCAAGTTCGAGAGGTTATCGCGGTATGCTCCAGAGTTGGTGGACACGGTGGAGAAGAAGATAACTAAATTCTTAGAAGGACTTCATCCTATCATTGAGAGGGATGCCATCAGGGTAGTACCACCTCTCACCTTTGAAGAGGCTGTCAAGAGAGCATATAAGTTTGAGAATTTTCACCATAAGATTCTTAAGGTCCAAGGCAAGGGACAAGGGCAACCCCAACAGCAGCACAACCAGCAGAGGAATTAACAGAACAAAAGGCAGAGGCAAGACCAAAATGTGCAGCTAGTTTGCATTCATTGTGGGAAGAACCATGATAGTGTCCAGTGTCGTACAGCCTCGGGAGCATGCTTTTAGATGTGGCTCCATGGATCACCAGATGAGGAATTGTCCAAGACAGAACAGGTAGAATCAGCAGTAGCAAGGATCACCGCTTCAGGCACCGCCACAGAATGCACTAGTAGTGCAGAATCAAGCAAGGCCACTCCAGCAACAGGCACCACAGCAACATTATAGACCCCAGCAACAGCAGCAGCAGGCCCGTCAACAGGGACAACAGCAGAATCAGCGTCCTCCGCAACAGAATCGAAATGCCCCTCAAGGAAGGCAGCAGCAAGCTCCTATCAGGCCACAGCAGCGAGGACAAATGTATGCGGTCAACAGAGCTGATGCAAAGGCAGTGGGTGATGTTGTGGAAGGTACACTTCTTGTTAGTGGGATAGAAAATAAGATATTGTTTGACCCTGGCTCCACACATTCCTTTTTATCCCATGCATTTTCTAGATTGATTGATGTGCATGGTAGAGAACTTGAATACATTTTTACTGTGGCAACACCAGTAGGAAAACAAGTTGTGTGTACTAGCTATTACTCTAGTTGTACAGTCCGGATAGGAGAAGTTGTGTTACCCGCAGATCTTATTCTGTTGGAGATGAAGGATTTTGATGTCATCCTAGGGATGGATTGGCTGGCAGGATACCATGCCACAATGGATTGTTTCCATAAGACCCTCACATTCAAGTTGGATGAGACACCAGCAGGGGTGTTATTCCGGGGAGAGAGGAGAAATCCTCGTGCAGGGTTTGTCTCAGCGTTGAAAGCTGATAGACTATTGAGAAGTGGTTGTGAAGCCTATTTGGCGTTTATCACGGAGGATAAACGGTCCCAAGGGGTGGAGGAGATCCTTATTGTTTGGGAGTTCCCGGATGTATTTCCGGAGGAGATTCCGGGTTTACCACCCATGAGAGAAATTGATTTCACCATTGAGTTGTTACCGGGGACCGCTCTGATTTCGATTGCACCATATAGAATGGCTCCGGCGGAATTGGGAGAGTTGAAGATACAATTGCAAGAGTTATTGGACAAAGGTTTTGTGAGACCGAGCATCTCACCGTGGGGAGCTCCGATTTTGTTTGTTAAGAAGAAGGATGGTTCGATGAGAATGTGTATTGACTACCGGAGATTGAACCAAGTGACCATCAAGAACAAGTATCCATTGCCAAGGATAGATGAACTGTTTGATCAGTTACAAGGTGCCTCGTACTTTTCGAAGATTGATTTGAGATCCGGTTATCATCAGCTGAGAGTTAGAGAATCAGATGTGTTGAAAACAGCTTTCCAGACAAGATATGGCCACTATGAGTTTCTAGTGATGTCATTTGGATTAACTAATGCACCGGCAGTGTTCATGGCTTTGATGAACAAGATCTTTGTGCAGTATTTGGACTAGTTTGTAGTGGTGTTTATCGATGATATTTTGGTGTATTCCAAGACCAGAGAAGAGCATGAAGAGCATCTGAGGATAGCATTGCAGCTTCTGAGAGAAAACCAGTTGTATGCGAAGCTCAACAAGTGTGAATTTTGGTTAGAGCAAGTTTCATTTTTGGGGCACATTATCTCCAAAGAAGGATTATCAGTAGACCCGTCCAAAATTGAGGCAGTAGTGAAGTGGGAAAGACCGAAGAATGTGTCAGAAATTAGGAGTTTTCTTGGATTGGCAGGGTATTACCGGAGGTTTGTGCAATGATTTTCGTCAATTGCAGCATCGTTGATGAAGTTGATAAGGAAGAATGTACCCTATGTGTGGACAGATCAGTGTGAAGCTAGTTTCCAAGAGCTGAAGAAGAGATTGACCACTGCACCAGTCCTTATTTTGCCATCCGGAAGCGGCGGTTTTACCATCTTTACCGATGCTTCGAACATTGGACTTGGTTGTGTGTTGATGTAGGAAGGAAAGGTTGTTGCATATGGGTCCCGGCAGTTGAAAGAGCACGAGAAGAATTATGCGACCCATGATCTTGAGTTGGCAGCGGTTGTCTTTGCATTGAAGATGTGGAGACATTACCTCTATGGAGAGAAGTTTGAGGTTCATTCTGATCACCGCAGCCTACAGTACCTATTTTCACAGAAGGAATTGAACATGAGACAGAGAAGATGGATGGAGTATATCAAGGACTATGATTTTCCGATCAAGTATCACCCGGGGAAAGTGAATGTAGTTGCCGATGCTTTGAGTAGAAAATCAGTGGGCATGGCGAATCTAAGCGGTACTTGTATTTTCGATCAGTTTGAGGAGTTGAAGATAGACCTACAGCCACTGAGGAAGGGTGTTATAATAGCCAATATGTCAGTGTCAGAGCCTTCGTTCATCCAGAAGATTAAGAGTAGTCAGTTGCAAGATCCAGAATTGGCCAAGACTGCAAAACATATAGCAGAACGTCCCGATTTTCGTATCATTGACGGAGTTCTTTACTACTGTGATCGTTTGTGTGTGCCTAACATCGAGGATTTGAGGAACGACATCACGGCAGAAGCTCACAGCACGAAGTACTCCATGCACCCGGGCAGCACGAAGATGTATCAGAACTTGAAGAGCAAATTTTGGTGGAACAACATGAAGAGGGAGATTGCAGCGTTTGTATCTCGCTGTATGACCTGTCAATTGATTAAGGCAGAACATCAAAAGCCTCCAGGATTGCTACAACCATTAGAGATCCCGGAATGGAAATGGGAGCACATTACCATGGACTTTATTTCGGGACTACCGAGAACTAGCAGAGGCAATGATGCGATATGGGTTATAGTGGACAGACTCACCAAGTCAGCTCATTTTATCCCCATGAGGACAGGAAGGAAGACGCATATGTTACCCCTGGCAGAGTTGTTTGTCAATGAGATTGTCAGTAGACATGGACAGCCAGTTTCCATTACATCCGACAGAGACAGTAGATTCGTCTCGAGATTCTGGAAGACCCTACATGAGTCTATGAGTACAAGGCTACAGTTTAGTACGGCTTATCACCTTCAGACAGATGGTCAGTCAGAGAGGACAATTCAGACCCTTGAGGATATGCTACGTGATTGCGTATTAGATTTTAAGACTCAATGGGATGAGACTCTACCGTTGTGTGAGTTTGCTTACAACAACAGCTACCACTCTAGCATTGGGATGGCGCCTTTTGAGGCTTTGTATGGTAGAAGGTGTAGGACACCGGTATGTTGGGAAGAAGTTGGCACCCACAGTTTCCATGGACCTACTATAGTATGTGAAACCAGTGACAAAGTGAGACAGATTCAGGAATGTTTGAAAGTAGCTCGGAGTAGACAGAAGAACTATGCAGACTCTCACCGAAAGGATCTACAGTTTAAGGAAGGAGATAAGGTTTTCCTGAAGGTGTCACCTACTAGAGGAACATTGAGGTTTGGGCAGAAAGGCAAGTTGTCACGGAGATACATCGGACCGTATGATATCATAAGTAAGATTGGTTATGTGGCTTATAGATTAGCCTTACCACCCGAGCTATCCGGTGTACATAACGTCTTCCATGTGTCGATGTTGAAGAAGTACGTTCCCGATCCATCGCATGTACTCCGGCATGAACCATTGGAAATCAGAGAAGATGCTACCTATGTTGAGAAGCCCATTCAAATCATAGACACGAAGGAGCAAGAGTTGGGGACACGGGCTATTCAGTGGGTGAAGGTACTTTGGGAGAATCATAGGCCGGAAGAGGCAACGTGGGAATTGAGAGATCAAGTGCAGAAGAAGTATCCACATCTCCTACCCGAGGTGAGTTTTATATTTCATTTGGAGGACCAAATGCCCTAAGGGGTGGAGGATGTAAGACCCCGACCCGAGTGACTCGATTAGTAGTAATTAAGTTGCGTGTTAGTGCTAAGCTTGAATTAGCATAGTTCTTTGATAGCTTTGGGGAACTTTTAGTGTCTTGTGTTTAGTGGGACCCTTTGGGGGGTTCCTCTTTGATAGTCTTGCTTGCATTTAGAGGTTACTTGATTTTCCCCTAGTTCTTGTCTTGATCCCGTTTTACTTATTTTGTCGATCCTCACAACTTTCAAGTTGAGCCCGTACCCGTCCGGAACCCCGAAACCCGATTTTCTTGTATTGAGGGCAAAACAGTCTTTTTACATAAAATCTGTATCCAAAGGTCGATATTCCCGAAACCCGTGAAACATATACTTTTTGGAAACTAGATATTTCGATGATCACTTTCCTCTTCTTCGTCGATTTCGTCCGAGGTCCCGATAATAGTGATTTCAGCCCAAAGAGTTTCTACGTGGTGGAGCCCACTTCAAATTGCTTTATATAGAACCCATCCTCTTCCATTTTCCCTTTTCCAGCACAAGAGCAACTCAACCTAGGGTTTCCATCTCTTTTGTTCTCCTTGCTTCTACACCATCAAGCACCACCCACCTTGCTCCAATCAAGAAATAGAAGTCATCACATTCTTCCTCTCTTCTAGAGCTTTCCATTGATACAACTTTTGAGGGAAGACCTCCATTCTAAGACCTTCTTTGAACTAGTCTTGTCCATTTGAAGAGCTTCCAAGTAAGTTTTCCCTCCTAATCTCTTAGATTTGTATTCTCCTAGTCATAGAGGAGCTCCATTTTTATTATTGTGAGTTTCTTCTTCTTGTTTCTTGGTTTGACCCACTTTAGGGTTTGTATTTTGGGGGTTTTTGTGTAGCTTGGAGTTTGGCTTGGAAGAGTTGATTAGAAGCTTGATTTTCTTGTCTAGAGACCTTGAGGCAAGTGGATTTAATGGATGTCTTAGTTTTCAATGATTTCTATGATTAACATGTTGGATTTATTGTCTCATTAATGGTTGGTTTTTCTTACATTCAATATGATTTTAATGCTTTTGAAAAGGGTTGTTGAGCCCATTTATTGTCTTGTAATGTGATTGATAGTTTTGTTTTGTCTTGTGCCTAAAACTTGAATGAATCTATGTAATTGTGGTTATATCTTTCTCCTTGTGATTGAATGTGGAAAATGTATGGAGTTATTTGGATGGATCCTTGGTAGAAGCTTTGATATGGGAGAAGTGTTGATGGTGGATTGAGAGGAGCTTTTTAGCTCATGCTACTGCAAGAAAGTGAATGGAGAATGGGAGAAGTTGATTTGAGGAAAAGGAGACCTGAATCTGAACTGAGTGAAGAATTCCCGCGACTGGCGGTCAGCCAGCGGCTAGCCGTCTGGTGACTGGCGGCTAGCCAAAGCAGTTTCGGTCACTTTTCCAGAGAGCTGTAACCTCGCGGTCAGCTCCGCGGTCAGCTAGCGGCTAACCGCCGAATCCATCGGTGGCTAACCGCCAGCCAACCGCTTAGGGACGGTCACAATTCCAGAGAGCTGCAATCCCGCTGTCAGCCAGCGGTTAACCGCCGGATCCTCTAGCGGCTAACCGCCAACTGACCACTAGGTAACCGAAATTCCCTAAATTCTATGAATAAAGGGGGATTGAAGGGAGCTCCCATACCATTGCTTGTGAACCTTTCTGAGAGCAATGGGCACCGCTCACCTGGGAATATGTTTGAAGCAGAGAAGAAAGATTTGTTGGGAGCCCGTTCGAGAGAGAAACCACATCACAGAGAATCATTTAAGCATTGGGACTACTAATGTGTATAAGGAACCCGTCATTCTTTCAAATTCAAAGAGTACCAAGCTTTCTTTATTATACAGACATACGGGATCCCTATTCACCTTGAATGAGTTTTAAACCCCGATATTGTTCCGATATTTCGAAAGTTGTTTCACCTGTTTATTCCCGAAATTTATGAGTTATGATCTATCAATCCCGAAGGCCTTGAAAATACACTTGAACTGTCTTACTAGTCTTGACATGCATGCCCGACATGACATAATTGTTGTGCCTTGAGCACCCTCGTCTTGCCCGGTTATATTCTTGCTCTTGATTTGTTTTACACATGACCTGATTTTCATGTTTTGACTTATGAGTCGGCACCACTAAGTGTCACGTCCCTCGAACCCGATTAGAGAAATAACCGGATCCGAGCAGTGAAATTTAGGACTAATTTAAAAATTTTTTCCTTTAGGCCCAAGGATTGTGTCGCTACCCCGGACCGGGATCCGGGCCCGCGACTGTGCGGCGATGTGATTAACCAACACAAAACACACCGCCGCTGTTGTCTTTTTATATTTTTCCCACAGGTTTCCGCGGTGAGGATCCCAAGACACGGGTCGAGCTCACACGAATGGATATGCGAAAGCGTGTAGCAAAACATGTCACACAATCTTAAACAAGAAGATACAAGAGACATATATAATATCGAGACAAGGTATCGAAAGAGAATGTCATCACAGCATTCCTAACGTGATTAACGTTTCAATGTTTAACAAAAGTATATTAGTTCAAGTTACAAATCCCTGAGAGGCCAACAAAGGCCAATACGACAATTACAATCCCACAAAAATAACCCAGCTAGGCGAAACGAAAATCAATATCCCGACCGGCGTCTAGATGACGTCGTTGGGCTGCCACTCGTGTGCTGGGGGTGGCTCAACAGCCTCCTCCGGGTACTCCTCGTCACGCGTGAAACCGCCGGCACCTGGACACCAAAATACAAGCATCAAACACGACGGTTTGGCAAATAAACATTTTAGGCAAGAATATGAGAGAATAATGCTAAAACAGTTCAATATTTAAATACACGTTTCAAGTTTACAAAACTAGCATGAATACTTATAATATCATGAAAAGATAAATCCACATTGAGCTCATCCTTTCTCTGTCATACATGATGACAAGAGCAAGCACGCACGACAAGCACGACACGAAAACACAATCCCACGCCACACAAGGTAGACGTAGACGGGGTATCCGGCCGCGGAACCGGACCACGAACACGCACGATGTGTAATAAAATACACTACTAGTCTGCAGACAGTCCACATGTTTAAGGACCCCCAGGTAGTAGATCAAGCTAGAAGGGCAGTCCAAGCTCAGTGGTATTCACTTATATCATGAATGCACAAAACACGACGATACACGTTCGAGAACACGACAAAACAAGAGGGAAATCATTTAACAAGCACAACGTGACAAGACTAGCAAAATAGCATAGTATTAATGCTTACAAACATATCTTGAAAACGAACTTGCACTTGTAAATCAAACGAGAACACGATGATGCATGAAGCATCAAAACAAGAGTTCATACATAAATCTATCAAGCCCAGGCTGAGACCAATCCCTGACCCTTGTGGAATTGAAAACCAAATGTCGGAATTCAATAAAACTTGGTGTCCCCGAAGGTATATTACATTTTGGAATTCCAAGTGCACAAGGTCAATAAAAAGGTCTAAAACCTAGTCTAGTTTTCATTCCCGCAAAAATCCTTCAAAAACAGTACTTTTTATAACTGTGGGTCTGGGTTCAGCATCTCTACCGGTAGAACTTCCGGTTTAAGAGGTTCTATCGGTAGAACTTCCGGTTGAAGCGCTTCTACCGGTAGAACTTCCGGTTGAAGCACTTCTACCGGTGGAACTTCCGGTAGAACTGAGGTTTTTCAGTTTCCTCAACTCTCTGCCAAAATTTGAGTCGATTCTACCGGTAGAACTTCCAGTTTTGCCACCTCTACCGGTAGAACTTCTGGTAGAAATAGGGGTTTGCATTTCCTCAACTCTCTGTCAAAATTCGAGCCACTTCTACCGGTAGAACTTTCGGTTTTTGCCACCTCTACCGGTAGAACTTCCGGTAGAACTCAGGCAGTTCAATTTTTTTCACACTTCTCTCCCTTCTTCACTTCCACATTTTTACCACCTGCACTCCCCAAGCCTACATGCTTTCCAAGGGATGATTTCCACATAAAAATCCACTCCCATTTCAATCAAAACTTCAAAAACACAAACCCACTTACATTCAAAGCATATATCTAATAACTTGTAAAGCGTCCCATTGAAAACATGCTCCCATTTAAGACAAAACTTCTAAATTAAAAGGAGCAATTAGCAACCATGCTTATCAAGATTAAAACAAGCTAAAAGAGATTAATAACATGCAAGAAAAGACAAGCTTCATGATGAATAACATTTCCAATGTAAAATGCCTTAAAACTTGAAATGCACTAGGAATAACTAAAAGGTTTACTTGCCTCTAACCAAAGCCAAAGAAAGCTTCACAAAAATCAACAAGAAGAGGTGCTCCAGAAATCTACACAAAAACCCCCAAAAGAGAGCACTCAAAATCACTATTTTGGCCATTACAAACCCCCATTCCGAAAATGGATTTGAAATCATCATAAACAAGCTCTTGGTGAGCTAAAGAATATCAAATGGAAAGAATGAAGGAAAACACCAACCTTGAGCTAGCTAAACAAAATGGAGGGAGGTTGAAGATGATGAATAGTGCAATGGTTTGGCTCCAAAACGTGTCCAATCGAAGCTTGCGAAGAGAGGAAGAGAATGGCGAAGTTGAATCGGAGAATGGAGCCTTCTTGCTAGATGATCCAAGGGAAAAGACCAAGAGAAGAAGCTTTCTCTCCTCTCCACTCTAGGTCAAGACCGGTGCAGGAAAATGGGGAAGAAAGAATGGAGGAGAGAGAGTAAGAGAATATTTATATGGGTTGAGAAGTGGGTCCCCTTACAGCTGAACTTTGAAACGATTAAAACATAATCTTGTGGACCCCGGATGGAATCGACAAAGAAGGACAAAACGATCGTCGAAAAATCTAGTTTCGGAAAAGTATACTTTTGACATAGTTTCACCACTTCGAAAGGTGTACCCGGATTTAGCATGAAATGACAGATTTACCCTTTTTGGGCCAAAACCTGGGTTTCTAGGCTTACAATGCATGCAGACTAAAAACAGAAATTGTCACAAGTAATAGAACCATTCAAGAGAAATAAAAACCACAACCATAACAAAGATCTAGAACAAGAACACATTCTTACTCGTGTACTCAGGGCGTCCCTGAGCGTGTCTGACTCATACTAAACGTCCTCAAAATCCCCAAAACTATAATCCAGACTAAGTCTAATCTCATTCTAACCCAACTAGTACTAAGACTTACTTAAGACTAAACGCTCACTTAATTAGCACTAATCGAGTTGGTCTGGGTGGGTTTCTAACATCCTCCACCACTTAGGATATTTGGTCCGCCAAATATAAATAATTTTACCTCTGGTAATAGGTGTGGATACTTGTTCTGGACTTGATCTCTCAATTCCCATGTGGCTTCTTCCGGTTCGTGACTCTCCCAAAGCACTTTGACCCAATGGATAGTCTGATTTCTCAATTCATGCTCTTTGGTGTCGATGATTCTAACCGGTTTCCCCACATACGACGCATCTTCTCGAGTCTCTAAAGGCTCGTGTGGAATAATGTGAGAAGGACTGTGGACATATTTCTTGAGCATGGAGACGTGAAAAACATTATGTACCCCGGAGAGTTCCGGCGGTAACGCAAGTCTGTATGCAACATTTCCAATCTTGCTCAAAATCTCATATGGGCCAATGTATCTGTTGGACAATTTTCCTTTCTTCCCAAATCTTAAAGTGCCTCTGACCGGGGAGACTTTCAAGAATACTTTGTCACCCACTTCAAACTGTAATTCTCTCCGGCGAGTGTCAGCATAACTCTTCTGTCTGCTTCGAGCGATCTTCAATCTATCCTGAATCTGCTTAACCTTGTCGCTTGTGTCTCCAACTATCGTCGGTCCATGAAAACTACGCACACCGACTTCTTCCCAACAGACTGGAGTTCTGCATCTCCTACCATAGAGTGCCTCGAAAGGTGCCATTCCAATGTTAGAATGGTAGCTATTGTTGTACGCGAACTCACAAAGATGTAGGTTCTCATCCCACTGAACCTTGAAATCCAATACACAAGCACGCAGCATATCTTCAAGAGTCTGTATCGTCCGCTCTGACTGACCATCTATCTGAGGATGATACGCTGTGTTGAACTGAAGTTTGGAGCCCATGGATTCAAGAAGAGATTTCCAAAATCTCGAAACAAATCTACTATCTCTGTCGGAGGTGATGGAGACAGGCTGGCCATGCTTACTAACAATCTCGTCAATGAATAGTCTTGCAAGTGGTGCCATATGCATCATGTTCCCAGTCTTCATCGAAAGGAAGTGCGCAGACTTCGTAAGACGATCAACTATAACCCAAATTGCATTGTTTCCTCTCTTGGTATTAGGCAAACCGGAGACAAAATCCATAGTGATGTGTTCTCACTTCCACTCCAGAATCTCCAAGGGCTGTAACAAACCAGGAGGCTTCTGATGTTCTGCCTTGATCATCTGACAAGTCAAGCAACGAGACACAAAAGCTGCTATCTCTCGCTTCATATTATTCCACCAAAATCGGTTCTTCAAGTTATGGTACATCTTCGTGCTACCCGGATGTATAGAGTATCTAGTATGGTGAGCTTCAATCATAATTTCATTCTTCAAATCATCTACGTTTGGTACACACAACCGGTCACGAAAATGCAACACTCCTTCAGAAATCCTGAAATCTGGACGTTCTGCAATCTGATCTACAATCTTAGCCAATTCTGGATCTTGCAACTGACTATCTTTGATTCTCTGGATGAAGGTAGGCTCAGACACTGTCATATTTGCTAATAAAACACCTCTCCTCAAGTGTTGTGCCTCCACTCCAAGTTCTTCAAACTGTTGGAAAACACTAACTCCTCTCAGACTAGCCATAACTGCTGATTTCCTGCTAAACGCATCTGCTACAACGTTCACTTTGCCCGGATGATACTTGATTGGGAAGTCATAATCTTTTATATACTCCATCCACCGTCTCTGCCTCATATTCAACTCCTTCTGTGAAAACAAATATTGTAAACTTCGGTGGTCTGAATGGACTTCGAACTTCTCTCCATAGAGGTAGTGCCTCCACATCTTCAAGGCAAAAACTACTGCTGCCAACTCCAAGTCGTGAGTTGCATAATTTACCTCATGATTCTTTAACTGTCTCGAGCCATAGGCAATCACTTTGCCATCTTGCATCAATACACAGCCTAATCCCACGTTGGACGCATCCGTAAAAACAACAAATCCACCGCTGCCCGATGGTAATGTGAGGATTGGGGCTTTGGTTAGCCTTTTCTTCAACTCTTGAAAACTGCCTTCACACTGATCGGTCCAAACAAAAGATACATTTTTCCAGGTCAACTTCGTCAATGGAGCTGCAATGGACGAAAAACCTTGGACAAATCTCCGATAATATCCTGCTAACCCCAAAAAGCTTCTGATTTCTGTCACACTGCTAGGTCTCTTCTATTCAATGACTGCTTCTATCTTAGCTGGATCAACTGCTAACCCTTCTCTTGAAATGATGTGACCCAAAAAGGAAACTTGCTCTAGCCAGAATTCACATTTGTTCAACTTAGCTTAGAGCTGGTGGTCTCTCAAAAGCTGTAATGACGTCCTCAAGTGCTCTTCATGCTCCTCCTTACTCTTAGTATACACGAGGACATCATCAATAAACACTACTGTAGAGTGATATAGAAACTCTACAAAAACCTTGTTCATGAGAGCCATGAAGACTGCGGGTGCATTTGTCAAACCAAAAGGCATCACTAAGAACTCATAATGCCCATATCTCATTCGGAAAGCTGTCTTTGCCACTTCAGACTCTCTAACCCGCAACTGATGATACCCTGACCTCAAGTCTATCTTGGAAAAGTTTGATGCTCCTTGTAATTGGTCAAATAATTCATCTATCCTTGGCAAGGGGTATTTGTTCTTGACGGTCACATGATTCAACCCTCTGTAGTAGATGCACATTCTAAGACTTCCATCCTTCTTCTTCACAAAAAGAACTGGCGCTCCCCACGGTGAAACACTTGGCCTAATAAAGCCTTTGCTCAACATTTCTTGCAACTGAAGTTTCAATTCCCCTAACTCTGCAGGAGCCATCCTATAAGGTGCAATAGAGATCGGTGCAGTCCCTGGAAGGAGTTCAATAGTAAACTCAACTTCTCTAACTGGTGGTAAACCTGGGATTTCTTCTGGAAAAACATCCGGAAATTCACACACTACGGGGATATCCTCCACCCCTTGGGACTGTTTATCCTCCGTGATAAACGCTATAAATGCCTCACAGCCACTGCTCACCAATCTGTTAGCTTTCAACGCTGAAATGAAACCACTGGAAGACTTCTTCCTGTCACCCTGAAACATCAATTCTGTCTGTGGCCCTTGCAATCTGAATGTGATGGTCTTACCAAAACAGTCCATGGTAGCATGGTAGGTCTCTAACCAATCCATGCCTAAAATAATATCAAAATCATGCATGTCTAAAATGATGAGGTTGGCCGGTAAACTGATATCTCCTAACAAAATCGGACAACTAGGGTAATAGGTGGTACAAACAACCTGTCTACCTACGGGTGTAGTGACAGTCAAAATGTAATCCAATTCTGTATGATGTGCATCAATCTTCTTTGCAAATAAGGGAGATAGAAAAGAGTGTGTGGATCATGGATCAAATAAGATCTGTGCTTCTACTACACAAACAAGAAGTTTACCTTCTATGACGTCACCTGCTACTTCAGCGTCAGCACGGTTGATATTATATGCGCGTCCTTGCTGGTTGGGCCTATTCTGTTGCTGAACCTGCCTGCCCTGATTGCTCCTATTCTAAGGTGGACGAGTATTCTGATTCTGCACTTGCCTGCCCTGTTGCTGTTGTTACTGTGGTGGTCTCATTTGGTTCTGAACTGGTACTGCTTGATTATGTGGTGCCATCTGCCTTGGCTGCTGATATCGGTTGGCTTGACTCTGAAGGTGTGGGCAATCCTTGATTGCATGGTCCATTCCTCCACACTTGAAACAAGCACCCGTTGCCTTGCGGCATTCGTGGGTAGGGTGATTCTTGCCAAAGTGATTGCAACCACTTTGTCTAACTTGATTCGGTTCTTGCCTTGGCTTCTTGCCACTTTGCTGTCTTTGGTTCTGTTGCTGGTAGTGCTGCTTCCTATCCTGGATTATCTCATTGTTAAACTCTTCAAACTTATATGCCCAACTAACTGCCTCATCAAAGGTAACCGGTGGAATCACTCCCGAGACATCCCTCTTGAGAATGGGATTCAGCCCTTCTAAAAACTTGATGATCTTCTTATGCTCCGTTTCTATCAGCTCGGTAGCATAGCGAGCAAGCCTCTCAAACTTTGTAACATACTCTAGAACTGACATACTTCCTTGCTTCAACTGTTGGAATTCGATTGCCTTCTGTCTCTTAACATGAGAAGGGACATACTTGTCCGTGAAGTGTGTCTTAAAGGTCGTCCAAGCTACCTCATCTGCCATGACCTGGTATGGCTCTCTAACCGTTTGCCACCAAGAGTCAGCAAGCCCATAGAATAAGGAAGCTGTGAGGTTAACCCTCTCCTTGCCTGTGCAAACAAAAACATCAAAGATCTTTGCTGTGTTGGTGAGCCAATCGTCTGCAGTCAAAGGGTCCTCTTGACCCGAGAACTCCTTAGGTCCTCTCTTTCTGAATCTCTCAAAGAGAGCATTAGGATCATCAACTCTATTTTGGTACACAACATTTGGTGGAGCTTGATATTGAGGTCTGTTTTGGAGGACTTCCAGAAGTTGCCTCTGTACTTGAGCCATTTCCTCGTCTTTCTTCGCCATTTGTTCTTGGAACTTTGCTTGTGTTTCATTGGCCTGTTTTTGTTGATCTATCATGGCTTGCACCAATGCTTGAAATTGAGTAGCCATAGGGTTCTCAGACGGTTCTGTCTCATTTTGATTACTACCCGAAGCATGATGGTTGGGAGCTTTTCTCGGAGGCATGATGCTGTAAGACAATCTGTTAGCACATATATAAGCATAATTGGGTAGGTCAACTTGGTCTAGACAAAAACGTTCTAACGAACTCACGAATCCTCGCCACGTTCCTGAGATTTTTTAGTTTCTTTTAAGTGCCTGAAACATGTCCCGCTCTGATACCAGTCCTGTCGCGACCCCGGACCGGGATCCGGGCCCGCGACTGCGCGACGATGTGATTAACCAACACAAAACACACCGCCGCTGTTGTCTTTTTATATTTTTCCCACAGGTTTCCGTGGTGAGGACCCCAAGACACGGGTCGAGCTCACACGAATGGATATGCGGAAGCGTGTAGCAAAACATGTCACACAATCTTAAACAAGAAGATACAAGAGACATATATAATATCAAGACAAGGTATCGAAAGAGAATGTCATCACAACATTCCTAACATGATTAACGTTTCAATGTTTAACAAAAGTATATTAGTTCAAGTTACAAATCCCTGAGAGGCCAACAAAAGCCAATACCACAATTACAATCCCACAAAAATAACCCAGCTAGGCGAAACGAAAATCAATATCCCGACCGGCGTCTAGATGACGTCGTTGGGCTGCCACTCGTGTGCTGGGGGTGGCTCAACAGCCTCCTCCGGGCACTCCTCGTCACGCGTGAAACCGCCGGCACCTGGACACCAAAATACAAGCATCAAACACGACGGTTTGGCAAATAAACATTTTAGGCAAGAATATGAGAGAATAATGCTAAAATAGTTCAATATTTAAATACACGTTTCAAGTTTACAAAACTAGCATGAATACTTATAATATCATGAAAAGATAAATCCACATTGAGCTCATCCTTTCTCCATCATACATGATGACAAGAGCAAGCACGCACGACAAGCACGACACGAAAACACGATCCCACGCCACACAAGGTAGACGGGGTATCCGGCCGCGGAACCGGACCACGAACACGCACGATGTGTAATAAAATACACGACTAGTCTGCAGACAATCCACATGTTTAAGGACCCTCAGGTAGTGGATCAAGCTAGAATGGCAGTCCAAGCACAGTGGTATTCACTTATATCATGAATGCACAAAACACGATGATACACGTTCAAGAACACGACAAAACAAGAGGGAAATCATTTAACAAGCACAACGTGACAAGACTAGCAAAATAGCATTGTATTAATGCTTACAAACTTAAAGAATGATTCCCTTTTTTATTCTTGAAACATATCTTGAAAACGAACTTGCACTTGTAAATCAAACGAGAACACGATGATGCATGAAGCATCAAAACAAGAGTTCATACATAAATCTATCAAGCCCAGGCTGAGACCAATCCCTGACCCTTGTGGAATTGAAAACCAAATGTCGGAATTCAATAAAACTTGGTATCCCCGAAGGTATATTACATTTTGGAATTCCAAGTGCACAAGGTCAATAAAAAGGTCTAAAACCTAGTCTAGTTTTCATTCCCGCAAAAATCCTTCAAAAACAGTACTTTTTATAACTGTGGGTCTGGGTTCAGCATATCTACCGGTAGAACTTCCGGTTTAAGAGGTTCTATCGGTAGAACTTCCGGTTGAAGCGCTTCTACCGGTAGAACTTCCGGTTGAAGCACTTCTACCGGTGGAACTTCCGGTAGAACTGAGGTTTTTCAGTTTCCTCAACTCTCTGCCAAAATTTGAGTCGATTCTACCGGTAGAACTTCCGGTTTTGCCACCTCTACCGGTAGAACTTCCGGTAGAAATAGGGGTTTGCATTTCCTCAACTCTCTGTCAAAATTCGAGCCACTTCTACCGGTAGAACTTCCGGTTTTTGCCACCTCTACCGGTAGAACTTCCGGTAGAACTCAGGCAGTTCAATTTTTTTCACACTTCTCTCCCTTCTTCACTTCCACATTTTTACCACCTGCACTCCCCAAGCCTACATGCTTTCCAAGGGATGATTTCCACATAAAAATCCACTCCCATTTCAATCAAAACTTCAAAAACACAAACCCACTTACATTCAAAGCATATCTCTAATAACTTGTAAAGCGTCCCACTGAAAACATGCTCCCATTCAAGACAAAACTTCTAAATTAAAAGGAGTAATTAGCAACCATGCTTATCAAGATTAAAACAAGCTAAAAGAGATTAATAACATGCAAGAAAAGACAAGCTTCATGATGAATAACATTTCCAATGTAAAATGCCTTAAAACTTGAAATGCACTAGGAATAACTAAAAGGTTTACTTGCCTCTAACCAAAGCCAAAGAAAGCTTCACAAAAATCAACAAGAAGAGGTGCTCCAGAAATCTACACAAAAACCCCCAAAAGAGAGCACTCAAAATCACTATTTTGGCCATTACAAACCCCCATTCCGAAAATGGGTTTGAAATCATCATAAACAAGCTCTAGGTGAGCTAAAGAACATCAAATGGAAAGAATGAAGGAAAACACCAACCTTGAGCTAGCTAAACAAGATGGAGGGAGGTTGAAGATGATGAATAGTGCAATGGTTTGGCTCCAAAACGTGTCCAATCGAAGCTTGCGAAGAGAGGAAGAGAATGGCGAAGTTGAATCGGAGAATGGAGCCTTCTTGCTAGATGATCCAAGGGAAAAGACCAAGAGAAGAAGCTTTCTCTCCTCTCCACTCTAGGTCAAGACCGGTGCAGGAAAATGGGGAAGAAAGAATGGAGGAGAGAGAGTAAGAGAATATTTATATGGGTTGAGAAGTGGGTCCCCTTACAGCTGAACTTTGAAACGATTAAAACATGATCTTGTGGACCCCGGATGGAATCGACGAATGAGGACAAAACGATCGTCGAAAAATCTAGTTACGGAAAAATATACTTTTGACATAGTTTCACCACTTCGAAAGGTGTACTCAGATTTAGCATGAAAAGACAGATTTACCCTTTTTGGGCCAAAACTTAGGTTTCTGGGCTTCAAATGCATGCAGACTAAAAACAGAAATTGTCACAAGTAATAGAACCATTCAAGAGAAATAAAAACCACAACCATAATAAAGATCTAGAACAAGAACCCATTCTTACTCGTTTACTCAGGGCGTCCCTGAGCGTGTCTGACTCATACTAAACGTCCTCAAAATCCCCAAAACTATAATCCAGATTAAGTCTAATCACATTCTAACCCAACTAGTACTAAGACTTACTTAAGACTAAACGGTCACTTAATTAGCACTAATCGAGTTGGTCTGGGTTGGGGTCTAATAGATCGTAAGTCCGCTGTGCGGATAATGTGTTTGAACTTCAAATCATAAAACAATAGCGGAATTCATACATTGATATTAACAATGGATAATAATCTCAATTAAAGTTAAAGTTGCAATAAACAATTAAAGCTAAAAAGGAAGTTGTTTAATTACAATGGTCATCCCAGAAACTAAGGCCATTAAATCAAATGAAAGCAATAAAGGAAGGTTCAACGATGATAATAATGACATAAATAAAATCTAATGAAATGTTCCCAAAATTAATCTCTCATGTGCCCGGTAGTGATGACGTTACTCTACGTCATCGGCACTCCACTCTCGTGCCTCCTCTGCTGGTAGGATCTCCTCACCGGCCTGCTCCTCGTAGTAGTACTCACCTGAGGAGTTTGTACACCAAGGAACAGATTCAACGACATGTTGAGCAATAGATAAGCAAGATATAATTAAAACATAACATGCATCAAGTGAAAGAGTAATGACAGAACATAATCAAGTGAAAGAGTAATGACAGAACATAATCAAGTGAATACAAGGAACAGAACTAGGCATAAAGCATGAGTAAATAATCACAGAATCAATATCAAGAATCCTAGCAATACTAACAATCACCACTATCAATGTAATGCAATGCACAAGAGGGAGACTCCGTGGATGTCCAAGCCACCTCACGGGGTACCAGTAACAATCCTATCCGGACTACTGATACCAAAGTCCGGCTCCAGGGGGATCCAAGCTCCCTGTCCTGGGAATAGTAACACGGTCCAAGCCCGCTCCCAACTATTCAACGCCATGGGCGCCGTCCAAAGCCGACTGCCCACCCCGATGTCCGAGTAACCGGCCTATCAATAAAACCCTAAACTGCAGCTGGCCATGATATGCAAATAATAATAAAGTGGTGCTGACACGCAAGGAAAACCAAGACAAGCAAGTCTGGCTAGTTCAACAAACGAAACATGTTCTTAGGGATTATCTCATTCAAAACAATACAAAGCAAACCAACCACACGATAATCCCTTACATGCTAGCCAGTTATGTTTATCAATGCACAATACCCAGTTCCTAAGGTACACTCTAAGTCAGGTCTTTGTCTTAATTCTACAAGAGTTTATGTTTCATAATTAAGTAGGTGTTTTATGCCAAGAGAGTGTACAAGGAACGATAATCAACGGATACAATTAACAAGTCAAGGAGAGATTACAATCCAATCCTAGGCAAGTGTTGTCATCCTTGTACCATATGTGTTTTAACGGAGTGCGTGGGGAATTCGAATCATCAATGCTTATAAAGAATTCCTAGGTGTACAATCATGTTAAACATTGATTGATTCAACTCCATACGCATTCGGTTAATCCATACACAATACACGAATACCTAGACAACCCATCGAAGCACACCAAGCCATGTGCTACGATTTTAATACCCCATTAATGGTCACATGAGAGACTAGGTTCATGGTTTCCAATATCTAAGGCCCAAACCTATGTTATTAGTCTCATTTACAATAAAACATGAGCTGAAACAATAATATGAATATTTACATCACTTTCCGACCTCCGATCGTGATGAAACTAAAACCATTGGATTCTACATCTCGAGAGCTTTCCAACGGTATATTATATGTAGAATTCCAACGGACGGATTAAAAGATATGTCCCTTAGAAATCTGTCATTTTCACATGTATATAAATATTATATATATATTTTATAGTCTACAGTACCTGCGCCGGACTGAAGTTCTGTTCGTCTGAATCGTTCAGAAGGATCTGAATCTTCTGAACGATTCCAAGAGACGACATCCTTTATATATTTTTTTATACATTATTATGATGTACCTGTTGCGCCGGACGGACAAACATCAGAACGCGCCAGACGAACATCAGAACGTGCCGGACGATCAGACTGAACGTTTAGACGTTCAGCATGTTTTGAATTCAACGGTGCACTATTTTTTTTAATTATTATTTTATTTTATTTATTTCATTTCACCCAAAACCATTTCACATCTGCTCCAAACCCTTCCAAAAATTCACCTGCACAAAACTGAGCCACCGTGCTCTCCCAATAATCCATTCCATCCACCATCATATCTAAAAACATCAAATAAAGAATTAATTACAATTATGATTACCCAAAATCTATTCTAACATATTAACCCCAAATTAATAACAGAAACAGGCTTGGAATTAGGGAAATCTAACAAGAAAACACATCAATCAATGGAAAACATACACACATGCTTAATTATAAAGTACAGATCTACTTACCTCAACCAAGAAGAAGATTGGAATCGGGGAATTCGAGGAGAAGCTCTCTATCACAAAACCCACAAATCTAACCCAACCAAACGCAACCTAACACGCAAAGGAAAAGAAAAGAAAGGAAAAGATCAAGATCTAACCTAAATCTAAACCAAAGAGAATTGATTGAAAAGATGAAAGTGAGGGAAATCTTACCAAACTGATGCCAATGAAAAGAGGAGATCGCAAGGAAGAAGATGAGCGGTTCGGATCTTCGAGATGGCCCTTCTGGGGAAGAGTTCCGGAGCCTTGGAAAAATGAGGAAGAAGAAGATGGCTGCGGTAGAGAAAACGTTCATTGCAGAGAATGAAAAGAGATTAGGTTAATCTCTTACTTAAGAAGAAAGGGAGGAGGAAAAGACAAGTTTACCCTTAAATGGGTCCGGAGAAAGAATGAATTATTAGAAGTGTTTCTGTTCGTCGGATCGCAATGAGCCAGAAGACAAAAATGATCAGCACGATGAGACCTTTCCAACAAATCCAAAATCACGGCGATAAGAATTTTTCGGAAAAACACCTAGTTTTTCCTAAATTGCAAACTACCCCCTACTAGGGTCAAACGAACTCAGAATCCAACGAAACTCTGTAGGCACTATTCTAACGCTAAAAGAAACTCGCTTACCATCTAAACCCACCTAAATATCAAACAAAACAATACTAATAATAATATCAAAATAAATGGGTCAACGGGCCGGTTATTGGGCCCAACTGACCCAGTAAGGTCACGAACCTTACACTAAGCTTGGATGCCTTGTTAGTCTGATCCACTGACTGGGTGATCCCCCTCTTGTCTTGCCAACTGCAGTTTGGATCTTGCTACCCAGTTATTTAACCGTGGTCTTATCCTGATACTGCAGATTGCTACTGTGGTTCCTGATGCCCGGCTCGCTACCGTGGTCATGTCTTGTATATAGTATATATGTAAATGTAATTTGTTGTACCTCCTCACTTCGATGACTGAGGTCAACGCCTTGATATGCTTGCTCTATCACTTTGGTGATAGAGGATTTAGCTTTGTGTGGTTGTCATCTTGCTCGTTTCCTGATTTCCTTGCTTACATCTACTTGTTTTACCTTGCATATATGTTTTTAACTAAATGATGCATTTACTTAATGAAAGTATTGTTTAGACAGGTTTAATGTTTTCCAAGGTCATTGTTTTATTATTAAATGTTTATACCTTTTTATCCACCTGCCAAACCGTCATGTCTGACCCTGTGCTTTGGTACTCAGGTCCCGTTGTTGGTTTCCGCGAGGAGGAGCCAGAGGAGGCGGTCGGAGAACCGTAGCAGCTAGTAGAGTGGCGCGCTGATGATGTTGTTTAACCATCCGGTTGCCTCGAGAGTTGCGTGACATTTTGGGGGTGTTAGAAACTATACATTTTTTGTGGTTATTGTTTTGTCCATATTGGCCTTTGTTGGCCTCTATTTTGGGAATTGTAATTAAATGATATATGTTCTAACTTTAACAGTATTTTGGGTTACGCTATAGAACATTGCTCATTCTGATACTTGTTATTTAAATGCAATCAGTCTTGTTATTATGGAAATGATTTATATGCTTGACTTGCCATACGCTTCCGCAATCTTACTAAATGTTTATGTGTGTTGGAAAATCCTCACCGCGGACACCTGTGGGAAATCACGTGCACGGGTAATGTCTGTCCTTTTATTAACCCGTGTACGCTTGATCATAAACATATCTTTAATTATTGTCATCACTCCAAATGATCGCATGTCCAACCATCACCATATTAGTCTGGGGTCCGACATCGCGAGTCCCAGTTGGAGCCATCTTTCTATGGAATCCCTAGTGGTCCCCACGCTAGCCCAAGTTATTAGAAAGATACTAATCCTACTTGAACTCTAACATGAAGGAATTCGAAAGTTACTATTTCTATTTGAAGTAGGACTTCTAATAGTGGTAATAGTATACTTACTAATTGTTGTGGAAGTAAGACTTCTATTTCAATTAAGAAAAGAGGAGACTTGAGAGGTTATAAAAGGGGATTAATCCCTCTTGGATGTCTATCTTATTTTGGAGTAAAAAACATCCAGCCTCTTTTGTACAATTGTTGCACTGCTTTATCCTCTCTTCCTCTTCTAGTTCCTTAGAGTTTTGAGTTGGGTTTTCTCTTGAAGATTGTACCAATCTTCTTGAGAAGAGAGATCTGATTCGGTTCATAGCATGGAAGGCTAAGAGGTGTTGGAAATTTTGATCTTAGTTTGTAGAAAAGTTCTACATCAACGAAAGTCATCAACTTCTCCATTAGAGCACAACCGAGCTCCTAAGGTATAATCTGCTTCGTTGCATGTTGTAGATTTTTATGGATGCTTGTTCGCTACTGTTCTATCTTTTAGATAGTTTTATTTACTGCACAAGATCTTGAGAACGAGGGTTATGCATCCTGAATTGGGTTTTTAGCCTTATGGGTACTTGATCCCTGTATCAAGTGGGTCAAAAGTTTTGAAAATCTATCCACGAGGCCCACCTACTTCCAACACAAAGTGCTGCAACCTTATCAGATGAGATGCCTAGTCTCATCACTGGTTGTGAAGATATTTAAGTATAAGATTTGTGACGTATGTCTCCCATGTGTGGATCTCATCCATACACATATATCACATTTAATATACTAATGGGACCTGGTTCAACTCATGAACCATTATGTCATATGTATTGGTCATGTCTTGAAGTAATAAAATAACATTCATCTAATGAAAGTAGAGCATGATTTTATTGATAAATAAAGAAATTAATCAATTTATCACATCAACTGATGGATTGAGTCCATACAATCTAACAGTAACCATCAAGAACAAGTATCTGTTGCCAAGAATAGATGAATTGTTTGATCAATTGCAAGGAGCAGCTTACTTTTCCAAGATAGACTTGAGGTCCGGATACCATTAGTTGAGAGTCAGAGATTCAGATGTGCCAAAAACATCTTTGCGAACAAGGTATGGACACTATGAATTTTTGGTAATGCCATTTGGGTTGACTAATGCACCCGTAGTATTCATGGCTCTCATGAACAAGGTCTTTGTACAACACTTGGATCACTCCACAGTGGTTTTCATCGATGATGTTCTCATATATGCCAAGAGTCAGGAGGATCATGAAGAACACTTGAGGACTTCATTGCAACTTCTAAGAGACAATCAGCTGTATGCAAAGCTCAGTAAGTGCGAATTTTGGCTAGAACAGATTACTTTTCTAGGCGACATTATTTCCAAATAAGGTTTATCAGTGGATCCATCCAAGATAGAAGTAGTTATCAGTTAGAAGAAGCCAAGTAATGTGACAGAAATCAAAAGCTTTTTCTGATTAGCAGGCTATTATCGGAGATTTGTCCAAGGGTTTTCATCTATTGCAGCACCCTTGACAAAGTTGACTCGGAAAGGTGTACCATTCATGTGGATAGATCAATGTGAGGCCAGTTTCCAGGAATTGAAGAAGAGACTAACCACAACATCAATCCTTACATTACCGTCGGGCAGTGGTGAATTTATCATTTTTACGGATGCGTTGAATGTGGAACTAGGCTGCGTATTGATGCAGGATGGCAAAGTGATTGCCTATGGTTCGAGACAGTTGAAAGATCACGAGAAGAACTATGCAACTCATGACTTGGAATTAGCAGCAATCACTTTTGCCTTGAAGATGTGGAGACACTACCTATACAGAGAAAAAATTTGAAGTTCATTCAAACCATCGGAGTTTGCAATAATTGTTTACACAGAAGGAATTGAACATGAGGCAGAGACGGTGGATGGAGTACATTAAAGACTATGACTTTCCAATCAAGTACCATCTGGGGAAAGTGAATGTAGTAGCTGACGCTTTGAGTAGAAAATCAGTGGTTATGGCTAGTCTAAGAGGAGTCAATGTTTTCCGGCAATTTGAAGAACTAGGAGTGGCAGTACAACCACTAAAGAAGGGTGTGATGTTAGCAAACATGGCAATATTTGAACCCACCTTCATCCAGAAGATCAAGGACAATTAGTTACAAGATCCAGACTTAGCAAGGATTGTGGAGCATATTACAGAACGTCCAGATTTTAGGATGGTGAACGGGATATTGTACTTTCGTGACTGGTTGTGTATGCCTAATGTGGATGATTTGAAGAATGAATTAATGACCGAAGCCTACAGTACAAAGTACTCTATGCATCCGAGTAGCATAAAGACGTACCACAACTTAAAGAACCGTTTCTGGTGGAATAACATGAAAAGAGAAATAACAGCTTTTGTGTCTCGTTGCTTAACGTGTCAGTTGATCAAAGCAAAACATCAAAAAACCCCTGGTTTGCTACAACCATTAGCGATTCTGGAGTGGAAATGGGAGCACATCACCATGGATTTTGTTTCCATTTTGCCAACTATTAAGAAGGGGAATATTGCGATTTGGATTATTGTAGATCGTCTCATGAAGACTGCTCACTTCATTCCAATGATGACAGGGAATAAGATGTACATGGCACCAATTGTAGAACTATCGTCAATGAGATTGTCAGTAGGCATGGTCAGCCAATATCCATCACTTCCGACTGAGATAGCAGATTTAGTTCAAGGTTTTGGAAGACTCTACATGAATCCATGGTTACCAAGTACAGTTCAGCACAGTGTATCACCCACAGACAGATGGTCAATCTGAACACACTATACAAACTCTTGAAGACATGATACGTACCTGTGTATTAGATTTCAAGGTTCAGTGGGATGAGTACTTGCCACTTTGTGAGTTCGCGTACAACAGTAGCTACCATTCTAGCATCGGCGTGGCACCTTTTGAGGCACTCTATGGTAGAAGTTGCAGGACCCCAAATTGCTGAGAAGAAGTTGGTGTTCATAGTTTTCATGGACCGACAATAGTTGTCGAAACAAGTAACAAGGTCAAGTTAATCCAGGAACGTTTAAGGATCGCCCGAAGTAGACAGAAAAGTTTTGCTGGCACTCATCGAAGACATTTACAGTTTCAGGAGGGCGACAAAGTATTCTTGAAGGTATCACCGGTTAGAGGGACTCTGAGATTCGGTCAGAAAGGTAAGTTAGCAAGAAGATATATCGGACCGTATGAAATTCTGAGCAAGATTAGAGAAGTTGCATACAAATTCGCATTACCGCCGAAACTATCCGAAGTACACAATGTATTTCAAGTTTTCATGTTAAAGAAGTATGTTCCTAACACCGCTCATTTACTACAGCACTAGCCATTGGAAATCCGGGAAGATGCATCATATGTTGAAAAGCCGAGCAAAATTATCTGATACCAAGGAACAAGAATTGAGAAATCGAACTATTCATTGGGTCAAGTTACTTTGGGAAAATCATGAGCCAGAAGAAGCAACATGGGAATTGAGAGATCAAGTTTAGAGAAAGTATCCACATTTGTTGCCAGAGGCAAGATTATTTTTATTTGGTGGACCAAATATCCTAAGGGGTGGAGGATGTCAGACCCCAACCTAGATTAGCTCGATTAGTATTAATTAAGTGAGTGTTTAGTTTTTAAGAAGTTTTAGCATTCGCTGGATTAGAATGGTTGTTTTAGTCTTGATATTAGTTTTGGGAATTTTGAGAGCGTTGGTTGAGTCAGATATGCTCAGGGAGGCCCTGAGTGCACGTGTAGACATGGAAAGATAATAATAGATTTCTGTCTTAATTGTGATTTTAATTTATCTTGAGTAGTTTTATTACTTTCTACAACTTTTGTTTTTAACCCGTTGATGTACGAAGCCCAGAAATTTGTGTTTTTGGCCAAAGAAGGTGGAATTGTCTTTTCACACCAAATCTGGACACGATTTTTGAAATCTCGAAACCATATCAAAAATATACTTTTTGGAAACTAGATTTTTCAAGGATCGTTTTATCCTTCTTCGTCGACTTCATCCGGGATTCGTAAGAATGTGTTTTAGCTGCTTGAAGTTCCAGACATGATGGGACCCATCTTCATTCAAGTCAAATAACTCCTTTTCCTCACTCACTTTCATTCATTCTTCTTCATTCCTAAGTTTTCAACGTGCAGTGCTTTGGAGAGCTTGTTCTTCCACTTTTTCTCTCCATTTTCTCCTTCTTTGTCGCGAGCCCGGATCGGGCCCGCAGGCCTGATCCGGGATCAGGACTGAAATTGAATTTGGATGATGCCATAATGCCATTGAACATATATTTATTTTGGCCAATACATACACGAGTCAATCAGATGGTGCCACCTGTGTACGTGATTTCCCATAGGTGTCCGCGGTGAGGATCTCACACAACATAATATTTTTTTGTTTAAGTGCAGAAGCATATAGCAAATCAAGTTTGTAACTCGTTCTCATCAACAAGACTGGTAACGAATCAATATAAAAAAAATATTTCAGAACGAGCAATATTTATAAGCATTTTTCCCAAAAGTAAGTGTTAATGTTTATACAAAAGATCATTTAATTAACATTCCCAAAATAGAGGCCAATACAACCAAAACAATAACTCCCAAAAGAAAGAGTTAGTCATAATCCCCAAAATGTATTGTATCTCTAGGCACTGAATGTCTAAACGACATCATCGGCATGCCACTCAACTAAGCGTTGCGGTTAACCGACCGCCTCCTCAAGCTCTGCCTCGGGGTAACCGGCGTCTGGACCTGAGTACCAAAGAGTGGGTCAAACACGACGGTCTGGCAGGTGGGTGAAATGATATAACAATACAATAATAAGTGAATTTACCTTGGAAAGCATTTAAATCTGTTTAAACAATAATTTCCATGAAAGGAGTAAATCATTTATTCAAATATATATATATACAATGTAAAAGCATGTAAGTGTACCAAAGAACGGGAAACAAGCAAGGTGGCAACCGCATGAAGCTAAGTCCTCTATCACTGAAGTGACAAGAGCATATCGGAGCGTTGATCTCTAACACACAAGGTGATGAGATTCAACGAAATCTACATATACATATAATAATAATAATATGGGACTGGGTATCGGGAACCACGGAGGCGAACTGGGTATCAGGAACCAGGTGGTGAACCGGGTATCGGGACAGGACCATGGTAAATAACCGGGTATCGGGATGCAAACTGCAGCTGGCGGGACGGGAGGGGGATCTCCAAGTCGGTAGATCAAACCGACAAGGTCATCCAAGCTTAGTGGTGCGGACTGATAGGTCATATGACAGATAACAGGACATGTATAAAATACATATGATGCAATTATATAGCCGGGCGGAACGGGGGTGCTCGAAGGCACAAATGTCACTTCAATATTGGGTAATGCACATCGGGATTAGCAAAATGCTACAAATGTAATTTCAGTATTTTCGGGAATGACAAATCATAAATCATGGATTTCGGGAGTGCATATCAAAATTTGGAAACAATGAAATACAATTGAACTTTTGAAATTTCGGGACAAGTATCGGAATTCAAGATTAGTTCAAGGTGAATAGGGGTCCTGTGTGTCTATTTCAATATAGACTTGGTACTCGTTGAGTTTGGAGAAATGCCGGGCTCCTTATACACCTTGGAGATTTCAAAACTTTGATGAATCTTCGTGATATGGTTTCTTTCTCAAATGGGCTTCACACAACGCCTAATAAACCTCCCCGACACAAAAAGGGTCCCAATAAACCTCTCCCAACATTTAAACATTTCATTCTTTCTCTGTAAGACCCCGACCCGAGTGACTCGATTAGCGCTAATTAAGTTGTGCGTTAGTGCTAAGCTTGATTAGTGGTTTTGACTAAGCTTGGATTAGTATAGTTCTTGATAGCTTTGAGGAATTATTTTTTTAGCGTCTTGTGTTTAGTGGGACCCTTTGGGGGTTTCCTTTTGATAGTCTTGCTAGCTTTTAGAGGTTGCTTGTTTTCCCCTAATTCTTGTCTTGATCCCGTCTCACTTGTTTTGTCGATCCTTACAACTTTCGTGTTGAGCCGTGACCGTCCGGAACCTCGAAACCCGATCTTCTTGCTTTGAGGGCAAAACAGTCTTTTTAGATGAAATCTGTGCCCAACACTCGATATCCTCGAAACCCGCGAAACATGTACTTTTCTGAAACTAGATATTTCGGTGATCACTTTTCTCTTCTTCGTCGGTTTCATTCGAGATCCCGAAATTAACGATTTCAGCCCAAAGAGCTTTCCTAGTAGTGGAGCCCACACCCATTGCTTTATAAAGAGAACACTCTTCTTCCATTTCCCCTTTCCAGCACAAGCATATGAGAACAGCCTAGGGTTTTCTTTCTCTCTTCTTTTCTTCTTCTTTGCTTCCTCACCACCAAAACCCTACCAAATCTCACACCAATCAAGAGATGAACCTCACCCTCTTCTTCCCCATTACTAGAGCTATTCATTGATACCATTTGTGGAAGGATCTACTCAACTCAAGACCCTCATTGAGCTCACCTTGTCCATTTGAAGAGCTTCCAAGTGAGTTTTCCCTCCTATTCTTTTAGATTTATAATCTCTTAGCCATAGAGGAGCTCTATTTCTATTATTGTGAGTTCTTCTTCTTGTTCCTTGGTTTGACCCATTTTAGGGTTTGTTTTTTTGGGGGTTTTTTGTGTAGCTTGGTACTTGGCTTGGAAGTGTGGATTAGAGCTTGGATTTCTTGTTTAGAGACCTTGAGGCAAGTGGATGTTTAATTTTAAAAGTGATTTCCATGATCAAATGTTGGTATTTATTGTACCATTTAGGATGAGCTTTTACTTGCATTCGATGTGGCTTTAATGTTTTAAAAAGAGGTTGTTGAACCCATTCATTGTCTTGAAACATGATTTCTAGCTTTTGGTTTCATCTATTGTCCTTAAATCTTGAATTGTAGTTTTGAGTTCATCTTTTGTACAATGCCTAAGTGAATCCTTGTGATGTTGGTTGTCCTCCTTCCCTTAGTAATTGTATGAATGCCAATGGAGAATGAAAGGAATGGGTTTGGGGAAAGGGAAAGCTTGAATCTGAACCCAGGGAAGAAATTCCCGTGACTGGCGGTCAGCTCCGCGGTCAGCTAGCGGCTAACCGCCGTGTCCATCGACGGCTAACCGCCATCTAACCGCACAATTACGGTCACTTTTCCCGAGAGCTGAAGTCTCACGGTCAGCTCTGCGGTCAGCTAGCGGCTAACCGCCTAACCCATCAGCGGCTAATCGCCAGCCAACCGGATTGTAGCGGTCGCATTTCCAGAGAGCTGCAATTCCACGGTCAGCCTCACGGTCAGCCCGCGGTTAACCGCCGCATTCGCTGGCGGCTAACCGCCACCTGACCGCAAGGTAACCGAAATTCCCTGAATTCTGTGAATAAAAGAAGGATTGAAGGGAGCTTTCACCCCATTGCTTGTGAACCTTTCTGAGAGCAATGGGCACCACTCACCTGGGATTGTGTTCGAAGCATAGGTGAAGTGTTTATTGGTAGTACGTTAGAGAGAGAAACTACATCATCGAGATTCATTTAAGTATTGAGGCTACTATAGTGTATAAGGAACCCGGAAAGTCTCCCAAATTCAAAGAGTACCAAGCTTCCTTTTTATACAGACATACGGGATCCCTATTCACTTGGATTAGTTTTAACCCGACATTATCTTGGCTTTTCGAAGTATACTCGTGCCGTTTTGCTAGCTTTGATATACATGACAGACATGATATGATAGCTGTGCCCTGAGCACCCATGTCCTGCCTGAATATAGTCTTGTACTTGATTTATTTTACACATGTCTTGATTTCCATGTTTTGACCTATGAGTCGGCACCACTAAGCTTGGATATCTTGTTAGTCTGATCTACTGACGAGGTGATCCCCCCTCTTGTCCTGCCAACTGCAGTTTGGATCTTGCTACCCGGTTATTTAACCGTGGTCTTGTCCTGATACCGCAGATTGCTACTGTGGTTCCTGATGCCCGGCTCGCTACCGTGGTCTTGTCCTAATACCGCAGATTGCTACTGTGGTTCCTGATGCCCGGCTCGCTACCGTGGTCATGTCTAGTGTATAGTATATATGTATATGTATTTCGTTGTACCTCCTCACTTCGGTAACTGAGGTCAACGCCTTGACTTACTTGCTCTATCACTTCGGTGATAGAGGATTTAGCTTTGTGTGGTTGCCATCTTGCTAGTTTCCTGATTTCCTTGGTTACCTTAACTTGTTCTACTTTGCATATATGTTTTTAACTAAATGATGCATTTACTCATGAAAATATTATTTAGACAGGTTTAACTGTTTCCAAGGTAAATGTTTTAGCATTAAATGTTTTTACTTTTATCCACCTGCCAGACCGTCGTGTCTGACCCTTTGCTTTGGTACTCAGGTCCCGTTGTTGGTTTCCCCGAGGAGGAGCCAGAGGAGGCGGTCGGAGAACCGCAGCCGTTAGTTGAGTGGCGTGCTGACGATGTTATGTAAACATCGGGCTGCAGAGTTGCGAAACATTTTGGGAAAATTGTTTGGATAGTTTTCTGGTGGTTATTGTTTTGTATATTGACCTTTGTTGGCCTCTATTTTTGGGAATTGTAATTAACTGATCTTCTGATTAAACTTGAATATGTACTCTTGGGTTATGCTTTAGGACATTGCTCATTCTGATACTCATATTCAAATGTAATCAGCCTTGATATTTTGTGAAATGAAATACATGCATGATTTACCATACGCTTCCGCAATTATACTAAATGGTTATGTGTGTTGGAATATCCTCACCGCGGACACCTGTGGGAAATCACGTGCACGGGTAATGAGTGTTCTTTTGTTAACCCGTGTACGCTTGATCATTAACATATCTTAATTATGGTCATCATTCCATATGATCGTATTCACATCACAAACAGTCCCGATCCCGGATTTGGTTCCCCGAACCCGGTCCGGGGTCGCGACAGAACTGGTATCAGAGCGAGACGGGTTTCAAGCAATTAAAAGAAACTAGAAATCCTAAGGACGTGGCGAGGATTCGTTAGATCTTTCGTTAGCTAGAATCGCGTGAGCAATGTGTGACCCTACTGTTGATTATTTTGTGCTAACAACTTGTTTTGCAGCATCATGCCACCTCGTAAGCGCCCAGTGAACGGTAACCCCACAGCGAGCAACAGTGATTATACTGGGCCAGTAGAGGGTACAGGACCAGTGGGAGAAGATAGAACTGAAAACACAATTCCAAATCAGTTTCAGCAGATGATGCAAGCCATGCTTGACCAGCAGCGTCAGGCTAATGAGAACCAAACCAGATTACAAGAACAAATGCTAAAGAAAGATGAGGACCATGCTAGGGAGTTGGCAGAAATGCAGAGACAGTTGCTGGAGGTACTACAGAGGAGACCCGAACCAGTTCAACCTCAACCTGCTATCGTCATTAATCAGAGGGAGCATGACCCCAATGTACTGTTTGAGAAGTTCAGGAAGAGAGGTCCGAAAGAGTTTGTGGGGACAGAGGACCCCTTGACTGCAGATGACTGGCTAGAGCATATAGAGAATATATTTGAGGTTTTCAAATGTAATGGGGGTGAGAAAGTACAGCTTGCAGCATCACTCTTCACCAGCTTGGCAGACAATTGGTGGAAGACGGTGAGGGAAGAATACAGGACTATGGCAAATGCAGTAGCTTGGGCAAACTTCAAGAGGCAATTCAGAGACAAATATGTGCCTGCCCATGTCAAGAGACAGAAGGCAGTAGAGTTCCAGCAGCTTGTCCAAGGGAGTATGACCGTCTTAGAGTACCTCACCAAATTCGAGAGGTTGTCAAGATACGCTCCGGAATTGGTAGACACCGTGGAAAAGAAGATTGCCAAGTTCCTAGAAGGACTTCATCCTATCATTGAGAGGGATGCCACCGGTGTAGTACCACCTCTTACCTTCGAGGAAGCGGTCAAGAGAGCTTACAAGTTCGAGAACTTCCACCACAAGATCCTTAAGGTCCAAGGCAAGGGACAAGGACAGCCTCAACAGCAGTACAACCATCAGAGAAACCAGCAGCACAAGAGACAGAGACAAGATCAGAATGTGCAACTAGTTTGCATTCATTGTGGAAAGAACCACGATAGTGCCCAGTGTCGTACGGTCTCCGGAGCATGCTACAGATGTGGTTCCATGACCCATCAAATGAGGGATTGTCCGAGGCAGAATAGGCAGAATCAGCATCAAGGAGCACCGCGTCAGGCACCGCCACAGAATGCACTAGTGGTGCAGAATCAGGCAAGGCCACTTCAGCAACAGGCACCACCGCAGCAGTATAGGCCCCAGCAGCAGCAGCAGGCCCGTCAACAAGGACAGCAGCATATTCAGCGCCCACCGCAACAGAATAGAAATGCCCCTCAAGGCAGACAACCACAGGCACCGATAAGGCCACAACAGCGAGGACAAGTGTATGCGGTCAACAGAGCTGATGCAGAGGCAGCAGGCAATGTTGTGGAAGGTACACTTCTTGTCAGTGGGATTGAAGCTAGAATATTATTTGACCCTGGGTCTACGCATTCATTCATATCCCATGCATTTTCTAGATTGATTGATGTGCATGGTAGAGATCTTGAGTACATTTTGACTGTGGCAACCCCGGTAGGAAAACAAGTTGTGTGTACTAGTTATTACCCTAGTTGTACAGTCCGGATAGGAGAAGTTGTGTTACCCGCAGATCTTATTCTGTTGGAGATGAAGGATTTTGATGTCATCCTAGGGATGGATTGGCTGGCAGGGTACCATGCCACAATGGATTGTTTCCATAAAACCCTCACATTCAAGTTGGATGAGACACCAGCAGGGGTGTTATTCCAGGGAGAGAGGAGAAATCCTCGTGCAGCGGTTGTCTCAGCGTTGAAGGCTGATAGACTTTTAAGAAGTGGATGTGAAGCCTATTTGGCGTTTATCACGGAGGATAAACGGTCCCAAGGGGTGGAGGAGATCCCTATTGTTTGGGAGTTCCCGGATGTATTTCCGGAGGAGATTCCGGGATTACCACCCATGAGAGAAATTGACTTCACCATTGAGTTGTTACCAGGGACCGCTCCGATATCTATTGCACCATATAGAATGGCTCCGGCGGAATTGGGAGAGTTGAAGATACAGTTGCAAGAGTTGTTGGATAAAGGTTTTGTGAGACCTAGTATCTCACCGTGGGGAGCTCCAGTTTTGTTCGTGAAGAAGAAGGATGGTTCGATGAGAATGTGTATTGATTACCGGAGATTGAACCAAGTGACCATCAAGAACAAATATCCATTGCCAAGGATAGACGAATTGTTTGATCAGTTACAAGGTGCCTCGTACTTTTCGAAGATTGATTTGAGATCCGGTTATCATCAGCTGAGAGTTAGAGAATCAGATGTGTTGAAGACAGCTTTCCGGACAAGATATGGCCACTATGAGTTCCTAGTGATGCCATTTGGGTTGACTAATGCACCGGCAGTGTTCATGGCTTTGATGAACAAGATCTTTGCGCAGTATTTAGATCAGTTTGTAGTGGTGTTTATAGATGATATTCTGGTGTACTCCAAGACCAGGGAAGAGCATGAAGAATATCTGAGGATTGCATTACAGCTTTTGAGGGAGAATCAGTTGTATGCGAAGCTCAACAAGTGTGAATTTTGGCTAGAGCAAGTCGCATTTTTGGGACACATAATCTCCAAGGAAGGTTTGTCAGTAGACCCGTCCAAAATTGAGGCAGTAGTGAAGTGGGAAAGACCGAAGAATGTGTCAGAAATTAGGAGTTTTCTTGGGTTGGCAGGATATTACAGGAGGTTTGTGCAAGGGTTTTCGTCGATTGCAGCACCATTGACGAAGTTAACAAGGAAGAATGCACCCTATGTGTGGACAGATCAGTGTGAAACTAGTTTCCAAGAGTTGAAGAAGAGATTAACTACCGCACCAGTCCTCACTTTGCCATCCGGAAGCAGCGGTTTCACCATCTTTACCGATGCTTCGAACATTGGACTTGGTTGTGTGTTGATGCAAGAAGGAAAAGTTGTAGCATATGGGTCCCGGCAGTTGAAAGATCACGAGAAGAATTATGCGACCCATGATCTTGAGTTGGCAGCAGTTGTCTTTGCATTGAAGATGTGGAGATATTATCTCTACGGAGAGAAGTTTGAGGTTCATTCGGATCACCGTAGCCTACAGTACCTATTTTCTCAGAAGGAGTTGAACATGAGGCAGAGGAGATGGATGGAGTATATCAAGGACTATGATTTTCCAATCAAGTATCACCCGGGTAAAGCGAATGTTGTTGCCGATGCTTTGAGTAGGAAGTCAGTGGGCATAGCAAATTTGAGTGGTACTTGTATTTTCGATCAGTTTGAGGAGTTGAAGATAGACCTCCAGCCACTAAGGAAAGGTGCTATAATTGCCAATATGTCAGTGTCAGAGCCTTCATTCATCCGGAAGATTAAGGACAGTCAGTTGCAAGATCCAGAGTTGGCCAAGATTGCAGATCATATAGCGGAACGTCCTGATTTTCGTTTTGTTGACGGAGTTCTTTATTACCGTGATCGGTTGTGTGTGCCTAACATAGAAGATTTGAGGAATGACATCATGGCAGAAGCTCACAGTGCAAAGTACTCCATGCATCCATGCAGCACAAAGATGTATCAGAATTTGAAGGGTAGATTTTGGTGGAACAATATGAAGAGGGAGATCGCAGCGTTTGTATCTCGTTGCATGACTTGTCAGTTGATAAAAGCAGAACATCAGAAGCCTCCAGGTTTGTTGCAGCCATTAGAGATCCCGGAGTGGAAGTGGGAGCACATTACCATGGACTTTATTTCGGGACTACCGAAGACTAGCAGAGGCAATGATGCGATATGGGTTATAGTGGACAGACTCACCAAGTCAGCCCATTTTATTCCCATGAGGACAGGGAAGAAGATGCACATGTTACCCCTGGCAGGGTTGTTCGTTAATGAGATCGTCAGTAGACATGGACAGCCAGTTTCCATCACTTCGGACAGAGACAGCAGATTCGTCTCGAGATTTTGGAAGACCCTACATGAGTCTATGGGTACGAAGTTGCAGTTTAGTACAGCTTATCACCCTCAGACAGATGGCCAGTCGGAGAGGACGATTCAGACTCTTGAGGATATGCTCCGAGCTTGTGTATTAGATTTCAAGACTCAATGGGATGAGACCCTACCGTTGTGTGAGTTTGCCTACAACAACAGCTACCATTCTAGCATTGGGATGGCGCCTTTTGAGGCTTTGTACGGTAGAAGGTGTAGGACACCTGTTTGTTGGGAAGAAGTTGGCACCCGCAGTTTCCATGGACCGTCCATAGTGAGTGAGACTACGGACAAAGTGAGACAGATCCAAGAATGTTTGAAAGTAGCCCGGAGTAGACAAAAGAGCTATGTAGATTCTCACCGCAGGGATCTACAGTTCAAGGAAGGAGATAAGGTTTTCTTGAAGGTGTCACCGACCAGAGGAACTTTGAGATTTGGGCAGAAAGGCAAGTTATCACGGCGATACATTGGACCGTATGATATAATGAGCAAGATCGGTGGTGTGGCTTATAGATTAGCCTTACCACCTGAGCTATCCGGTGTACACAATGTCTTCCATGTGTCGATGTTGAAGAAGTACGTTCCTGACCCTTCACATGTACTCCAGCATGAACCGCTAGAGATCAGAGAAGATGCCACTTATGTTGAGAAGCCCATACAGATCATAGACTCGAAGGAACAGGAGTTGAGGAACCGGACTATTCAGTGGGTAAAGGTACTTTGGGAGAATCATGGGCCGGAAGAGGCAACGTGGGAATTGCGAGATCAAGTGCAGAAGAAGTATCCACATCTCCTACCCGAGGTGAGTTTTGTATTTCATTTGGAGGACCAAATGCCCTAAGGGGTGGAGGATGTAAGACCCCGACCCGAGTGACTCGATTAGCGCTAATTAAGTTGTGCGTTATGAAAGTTCAGTCTAGAGCCAATGACTAAGTCCTAGAGGGGGGGTGAATAGGACTGATGCTAAACAATTGCCAATTTTAATTTTCTAATCCTGTTTTTAATCAAAACAGAATAAGGAACAGAACAAGCATAGCAAAAGTATAACTGAAATAGAACCTGTGGAACATTCAAAAGAGATATGGACACAGAGATTTATAGTGGTTCGGTCACACAGACCTACATCCACTCTCAAGGGTCACACAGACCTTTGGTTCCACTATCAAGAATCAAACTACAAAAGTTCTGATTCTACCTCATATTTGATACAGAGGTTCAATCACACAGATCTACTCCTCCTTACAGCAATGTGGTGAGTTTAATCACACAGATCTACACACCTACCACATTATACATATATTGTTGAAATTTGAAGAAGGGTGAACACTTGCCTTGATGATGGTTGAAGTGTTCTGTGGAGCTCTGACCGCAGTCGAAGCTTGCACCTCTTGTTGACCTCTTGGTGTTGAGTAGAAAGCCTCCAATGTGTTGCACAACCAGGGTTAAGAGGATTTGGTTTCTAGGGTTACACAAATGAGTCTCTCATGGTGTAAACTATCCTAGAGGATGAACTTCCTATCAAGACACTCATCTAAGAGCTAATGGAGCTCTAGGGTTTACCTAGGTCAAGCACATGAGTGTTTTTGGAAGTGATTTGGAAGCCTACAATTGATGGGAAGAAGGTAGCAAGCAAGGCTATACACTAAGGTCCATGAAATGCACAGTGAAACAGGCTACAGCTTTATAGAAAACTCCCAATGGATACTTTTTACGGTTAGCCTCTAAAACTTGCTGCTAGCCCCTTTTGAAATGCACTGAAGCAACGGCTATAATTTTGAAAGCGGTCAGCTCACGGTTAGCCACGAGTGTCCCTGGCGGTTAGCCGTGAGGTAACCGTAAAGGTAATCGTAAGAAAACAGCTCTCGGGAAAGCAGACCGTAAGACTTACGGTTACCTGGCGGTTAGACGTAAAGGGACTCCGCGGTTAGCCGCAAGGTGACCGCGGGGCTGACCGAAGAGAAACAGCCTTCTGGAAAGGTGACCGTAGGATTTTCGGTTACCTGGCGGTTAGCCGCAAAGGGCTTCTGCGGTTAGCCGTAAGGTGACCGTAAGGTCACCGAAACCCTGAAAATAAGGATGGAATATAGCAGATGATTAACAGGGTTTGTCCAAAGGATTTATAGGTTTGGTCCTGGATTGAACTACCTGAAGGGGATGGTGTGCATACACAAGGAGTTCTTCCTGGATGAATCCAAGCCTTCCAAGACTTGATCTTCTGCCTTCAAACTTGATCTTCCTTGAGAAACTTCGAGAGGCAGGGACTTGGACTAATTGACACGGAATTGACAATACAACACAAGTGCTCACTGGAATGTGGCACTAACAATCTCCCCCTTTGTCAATTTCGTGACAAAACACCTATTCTAGTTTGAAATACAACCAATGGACTCAAATACATGATCTTTACACAAAATCTACCAATTACAACTCAAAGACTCATGACTGTAGAATCTCTTCGTAAAAATGTACCTACACAGATCATTGAAAAATACAATCTATGGTGGGATTGCTACTCCCCCTGAATTGTTAGTCGCAAAAATTCATAGAATGGAGTGTTCTCTACACTCTCCCCCTTAGGATAATCTCGCCAATTTACAGGAGGATTCAATCCATGTGTTCTCCCCCTTTTTGTCAGGAATTGACAAGGGGAGCAGGCAGCAGCTATGATAAGAAAGGCACCAAATATCACAAATGACCACCAAGCATAGAACAAGAGAAAGAACCACAAAGCACCATGACAGAAATAGTAAGATAGATGACAAGTAGATGCAGTAAAAAGTAGTGGCCATCCATATAATAATCATCCCATACAGATAATAACCATCAATATGAAAAAGTGAAGCTAATCAGCCAAAGTTAGTAGCCAGCCAAAAGTATAAGAGCCACAAAGACACCACCAAAAAAAAAGTAACCAATAAAACACAAGAGGCCTCCATAAGAAAGTGCAAAGAAGCTAGTCAGAAGGAGGCGATGGAGAAGGTGGCATGGCAGCCATATCATTAGAGCGGCAGGCTTTAGAAATTCCGCTGAGATATCGGAGCGTCTTCTTCAGCAGCTTCGCGATCTTATTCTGATTATGCTCAAAAGCATCCATGCGCTCAGCAATAGATCGGGGAACAGGAGAGGGAGGAACCTGCTGAGAAGAAGAGGGTGGCGTTGAACCAAGCTGCTGATGATCTGAATGACTGGACTGCTGAGAAGGGTTGACCCCGGCAGGAGGTGGGGCTTGCTCGGCCTCTACATTCGGCGAAAGGTTCATCTGAATCAGATTGGCAGGACCAAACGGGGAATGGGAGAGAGGTGTCTCAGAGGGTCGAATGATACCGAGAGAGCGAGCTAATTCAGACATGAGAAACCCAAAGGGGATAGCAGTTTTTGAAGCAGCAGATGAGTGAAAACGGACAATGGCTCGACAGATGAGAGAGGGGAGACAGATCCGTTCACCGGAGACCACCTTGGACAATAGATTTACCATAAATGTGGTCAACTCAGTCCGATTGCCTTTGCGGGGGTAGACATTGAAGGTGAAAAGGTGGTGTAGAAGCCGATATTTGGGAATCAAAGAGTTCAAGGGAAAAATTTTTTTTCGATCCCAAACCACGGGATGCCCACAAAGGATGATGGTGGCATTGGCCTTCTCATCTTCTGTAAGAGTGTTAGCAACAGAAGTGAGACCATTCTCAGTCAGGGGTATATTGATGACGGAAGAGATATATGCAAGGTCAATTGTAACAGAGTCTCTGTTCTTAAGAGCAATGGAGAATTTGCAGGAGTCAACAGAGGATGATGCTGAGGTGATGGAAGCAAACATCCCATAGACTAAGGATGGATAGGCCTTATCGCCCCAATCTAACAGATTTTCCCATCCTACTTGGGCGAGAATGGCAGCAGTTTGATGAGGGCCAACGACCTTGCGCAGAGTGCGCCGTTCAACCATGATGGACCTGGTTTTGAGAGATGCCAACAGTTTGGCATTTGGCTTCAACTGGACAGGGGGCTGCTGTGGAGGAGGAGAAGGGGATGGAGATGAGGACCGAGAAAGGTCGGGAGAGGTGGATAGTGAGGGTGAGGGTGGAGGTGAAGGAGACCTAGGGCGAGAAGAGGAGGTGCCAGGGGTTGAGCGTCCCCGTTTGGAAGGACGATTCACAGCAGTCTTCATACGAGGAGGCATTTTGACAGATAGGTAGAATGCACAAGGAAAAATAAGAACACCAGAGAGGGAGGAAGACTAACGGTTAATATGGAGAACAGATAGGGAGAGAATGGAGAACAAAATGGAGAGTAATAGAGGAAGGAAACAGAAAAACCTAAAAGAACCACACCAGAAGAGACCAGACGAAAACACACGAACAACCACAATGTTAACAACAAGAAGAAAGCACAAAAAATACAAACAAAAACGAAAATGAAAAAGAAAAGGAAGGAGGTTACCTTGCAAACGAGAGAGGAAGAGAGAACCAGTCAGAGAGGAGAAGAGGTCGAGACAGGGGGAAGAGACGCAGAGCAAAAGAAAGAAAGAAAAACGAAGGGCTGCGAGACTTTAAGTTGCAGCCCGAGAAATACGGTTAGCCGTGAAGAAGACTTACGGCTAGCCGCCACCCTTTTTTTTTTTTTTTGTTATATTATATAAAACCAAATCACACATACCAAGATGGATTGATTATCTAATGGTGCACACACCAAGAGATTTTCTCATATTCTCAAATTTAGAAACATCCAAAGGTTTTGTCAAAATGTCAGCAAGTTGATTTTCCGTAGGGATATGTTCTAAAATTATGATTGCCTCTTCAACTAATTCTCTAATGAAGTGATGTCTGATGTCTATATGCTTGGTTCTAGAGTGTTGAACAGGATTTTTGGAGATATTGATAGCACTAGTGTTATCACAATACAAATTCATGCTGCTTTGATCAATACCATAGTCTTTAAGCATTTGTTTCATCCAAAGCATTTGAGTACAACCACTGCCAGCTGCTATATATTCTGCCTCAGCTGTAGATAAAGAAATAGAAGATTGTTTTTTGCTGTGCCAAGCAACTAGACAGTTTCCTAGGTAGAAACACCCTCCACTAGTTGATTTTCTATCATCCACATTTCCAGCCCAATCGGCATCAGAGTATCCAGCAATGCAGATAGGAGAATCATATGGATACCATAGCCCATAACATGAAGTCCCTGACACATACCTAATGATTCTCTTAACAGCTTTCAAATGAGCTTCTTTGGGATCAGATTGATATCTAGCACAAGCTCCTACACTAAAAGCAATATCCGGTCTGCTAGCTGTAAGATATAATAGGCTGCCTATCATGCTTCTATACATACTAGGATCAACACTCTTTCCACCAGATTCTTTAGATAATTTGAGTGTTGTACTCATGGGAGTGTTCATGTGTTTGGCTGACTCTAAACCAAACCTCTTGACCAATTCTTTAGCATACTTGGTTTGGGATATAAACATTCCATCAGACAATTGTCTAACTTGTAATCCTAGAAAGAAGTTAAGTTCACCAACCATGCTCATTTCAAATTCAGATTTCATGAGATCTGCAAACTTTTTGGTTAACACATCATGAGTAGAACCAAAAACAATATCATCAACATAGATTTGAGCAATCAATATGGTGTCATTTGTTCTTTGAATAAACAGAGTTTTATCAACACTACCCCTTTCAAAATTGTGGTTGATCAGAAATTGAGTGAGCCTTTCATACCAAGCTCTAGGGGCTTGTTTGAGACCATAGAGAGCCTTTTTAAGATAATACACATGGTTAGACTGCTTGGGGTCTTCAAACCCTTTAGGTTGCTCAACATAAACTTCTTCTTCTAAAACTCCATTCAAAAAGGCACTTTTGACATCCATTTGATATAATTTAAATTTCAAGGAACAAGCAATGGCAAACAAGATTCTAATGGATTCAAGCCTAGCAACAGGAGCAAATGTTTCTTCAAAGTCTATTCCTTCAATTTGAGAGTAACCTTGGGTAACTAACCTAGCCTTGTTTCTAACTATAGTACCATTTTCATCATGTTTATTTTTGTAGATCCATTTGGTACCTATGATGTTTTTGTCATTAGGCCTAGGTACTAATTCCCAAACTTCATTCCTAACAAACTGATTTAACTCTTCTTGCATAGCATTTATCCAACAATCATCAGAGAAAGCTTCATCAACAGATTTTGGTTCAATGATAGAGGTAAAGCAAAGAAAACTAACAATGTTTTCAAGTTGTCTCCTAGTCTTGACACCAAGCAAGGGATCTCCTAGAATTTGGTTCATAGGATGATTTTTCACATCAACCAAATCCTTAGAGGTTTGAGACTTATCCAGGTTTGCAGTAGAAACATTTATCTCATCATCATCAGGGTTTTCTTGATTACAGGAATCCTTTATTTTGTCATCAATGACAACATTTACAGATTCTTGTATGGTTCCTGTGTTGGTGTTTAAAACTCTATAAGCACGACTATTTTGAGAATACCCAATAAAGATGCCTTCATCACTTTTGGAATCAAACTTGCTCAAGTGTTCTCTATCCTTGAGAATATAACATTTGCTACCAAAAATTTTAAAGTAGCTAATGTTTGGCTTTTTCTCATGCCATAATTCATAAGGAGTTTTATCCAATCCAGTTCTCAAGTAAACCCTGTTAATGATGTAACAAGCTGTATTCACTGCTTCAGCCCATAGATCTCTAGGAACATTCTTTCCATGAAGCATAACTGTGGCCATCTCTTGTAAGACTCTATTCTTCCTTTCAGCAACTCCATTTTGTTGAGGAGTTTTAGGGGCAGAAAATTCATGGTGAATTCCATACTTATCACAATATTTTTCAAATCTGGAATTTTCAAATTCTCCACCATGATCACTTCTTATTCTAGCAATTGCTCTTCCTTTTTCAACTTGGATTCTTTTCACAATCTTTTTGAATTCAGCATATGCATCTGATTTTTCTCTCAAAAAGGCAACCCAAGTGAATCTAGAATAATCATCTACAATAACAAGAAAATATTTTCTGCCACCCCTACTTTCTTTCTTAGTTGGACCAACCAGATCCATGTGAAGAAGCTCTAAGGGTCTAGAGGTCTTCAGAGATTTGGACTTTTTGTGAGATGCTCTGATTTGTTTCCCTTTTTGGCATTCTCCACAAATAGTTTTTGACTTTCTGCTGATTTTTGGAAGACCCTTTACATAATTGTTAAGCTTGGACAGATCTCTATGGTTTACATGTCCAAGTCTTTGATGCCACAGTTGAGCTTCATCAAGATGAGCGATGTAACAAGATGAGCTGAAAGATTCTTTTTGGTCACCAACAACATAGCAGTTTTCTTGATTTCTAAAACCTCTTAGAATAACTTTTCCATTTTTAGAAATCTCACAACCATGACTAGTAAAGATGACAGCATGATTTTTATCACAAATTTGAGAGATGCTAAGAAGGTTATGCTTCAAATCATCAACACATAAAACATCTTCTAAGTGAGACAAGTTAGGAACATTTAGAGTGCCTTTTCCAATCACTTTAGCTACATTGCCATCACCAAAAGTAACAATTCCACCATCATATTCACTTAATTTTGAGAAGAGTGTTTTATCTCCAGTCATGTGTCTAGAGCATCCACTATCCAAATACCATAAAGATTGATCTCCAGCTTTAAGGGCTGTGTAGACTAATAAGCTCTTAGGTACCCATTTGTACTTATGAGATTTTGACTTATCCGAATCATGATGATGAAAGGATTTCTTAGAATTTCTTTTAGCATGATTATTGAATTGAATTCTAAGTTGATCAATCTGTTTCATAAGTTCATTCAATTTTTGTGGAACAGTGAGATTCTTATGAAACCTATTTTTGCTTAGTTCATTCTTATAGGACTGTCTTTTGACTTGTTTCATTTTACACTCATATTTTACATGTCCTTTTCTCCCACAAGTATGACATATGACTTCGGAGATGTTTAGATTGCTTGAGGAGGCTTCTCCTTTTACAAACTTTGTAGAGACATTAGGATTATATTTGGCTTCTTTGTTGTAACCAAGCCCAGTTTTGTCTCTTTGATATTTGCCCATCCCAAACAATCTTTCGAACTTTTCTTCTCCATGAGTGAAGGAATACTCATACTTTTCTTTGTACCAACTCAAATTGGTGACTTCATTCTTCAAACGAGAAATCAAATCCTTTAGATTTTCAGTCTCATCTTTCTCTCTTGTAAGCTTTCTTATGTAGTTACTAGCAATTTGAAATTTGGAATTAATTTCATGAAGTTCATTGGTCAAAATGTTATTTTCATTATTCAATGTTTCAACTTTGTCTTTTAACATTTTGATCTTAATTCCTTGTTTGCTCATAGTTCTAATTAGTTTACAGCTCTCCTCATAGAGTTGATCATAGGTTTCTTGAAGGTCTTCCTCATCAATGTCATTATCTGGGCTGTCTTCTTCAGATTCAGTTTCATCCTCAGATCTTTCAGAATTTTCATTCATCTCAACTGATGGATCACAAACACTTCTGGCCATCAAAACATTATAGTTTCCGGTCTCATCTTGGTGAGATTCATCTGATTCTGATTCAGATTCAGATGAGTCATCATCCCATGTTGCCACAAGTGTCTTTTTCTTTCTTTCCACTTGACACTCAGATGAGATATGACCATACTTTTGACAGTTATAACATTTTACCTTTCTATGTTGACTCTTAGAGGAGGAGCTAACTTTGTTTTTACCTTTATCAAAGGATTTGAAATTGGAATTCTTCTTCTTAAATTGTTTCAGAAACCTCTTAGCAAGTAAGGCAACATCTTCATTATCACTTTCTTTCTCATTATCAGATTCTTCTTTAGAAGGGGCTGGTTGAGATGTCTTTAATGCAATAGATTTCTTGTCTTTGGATTTATTAGAAGAATTTATCAATTTCATTTCAAAGGTTCTAATATTGCTAGATAGTTCCTCTACTTTCATATTTTCAGGGTCATTGTATTCTTCTATAGAAGTCACTTTAGGGTGAAATCTTTCAGGTAGAGACCTCAGGATTTTGCTACAAACTTTGCCTTCAGGAATTTTTTCACCCAGAGACCACATTTCATTTACAATGACCATTAACTTAGTTCGAAACTCATCGAACACTTCATCTTCCCTCATTCTTAACGATTCGAATTGGGAAGTCAACATTTGAAGCTTGGCTCTTTTAACAATAGTAGTTCCTTCATAGTTTGTTTCTAAAAGATCCCAAGCTTGTTTAGCTGTGACACATGTCATAATCTTTTTGTATTCTTCAGCTGTCATGGCACACGATATGGCATTCAATGCCTTCGCATCACTATCTTTCAAAGCCTTTTGATCAGGTGACCATCTTGCCTTTGCAAGAGGCTGAACAGTGCCATCTTCAGCTGTGGTGGTGGGATGAGACCATCCATCCACTACAGCATCCCAAACAGATGAGCCAAGGGATCTGATGAAGATGGTCATCCGGGCTTTCCAAAAAGCATAGTTTGTACCATCAAACAAGGGAGGTCTGTTAACAGCACTGCCTTCTGGATTAGACATCAGCACTAGACTAGGAAAACGATCTACTCCAGGTTGTTAAGCCTTTATGGGAGTAACCTCTCTCTGATACCAACTGAAACTTCAGTCTAGAGCCAATGACTAAGTCCTAGAGGGGGGGTGAATAGGATTGATGCTAAACAATTGCCAATTTTAATTTTCTAATCCTGTTTTTAATCAAAACAGAATAAGGAACAGAACAAGCATAGCAAAAGTATAACTGAAACAGAACCTGTGGAACATTCAAAAGAGATATGGACACAGAGATTTATAGTGGTTCGGTCACACAGACCTACATCCACTCTCAAGGGTCACACAGACCCTTGGTTCCACTATCAAGAATCAAACTACACAAGTTCTGATTCTACCTCATATTTGATACAGATGTTCAATCACACAGATCTATTCCTCCTTACAGCAATGTGGTGAGTTTAATCACACAGATCTACACACCTACCACATTATACACATATTGTTGAAATTTGAAGAAGGGTGAACACTTGCCTTGATGATGGTTGAAGTGTTCTGTGGAGCTCTGACCGCAGTCGAAGCTTGCACCTCTTGTTGACCTCTTGGTGTTGAGTAGAAAGCCTCCAATGTGTTGCACAACCAGGGTTAAGAGGATTTGGTTTCTAGGGTTACACAAATGAGTCTCTCATGGTGTAAACTATCCTAGAGGATGAACTTCCTATCAAGACACTCATCTAAGAGATAATGGAGCTCTAGGGTTTACCTAGGTCAAGCACATGAGTGTTTTTGGAAGTGATTTGGAAGCCTACAATTGATGGGAAGAAGGTAGCAAGCAAGGCTATACACTAAGGTCCATGAAATGCACAGTGAAACAGGCTACAGCTTTATAGAAAACTCCCAACGGATACTTTTTATGGTTAGCCTCTAAAACTGGCGGCTAGCCCCTTTTGAAATGCACTGAAGCAACGGCTATAATTTTGAAAGCGGTCAGCTCACGGTTAGCCGCGAGTGTCCCTGGCGGTTAGCCGTGAGGTAACCGTAAAGGTAACCGTAAGAAAACAGCTCTCAGGAAAGCAGACCGTAAGACTTACGGTTACCTGGCGGTTAGCCGCAAAGGGACTCCGCGGTTAGCCGCAAGGTGACCGCGGGGCTGACCGAAGAGAAATAGCCTTCTGGAAAGGTGACCGTAGGATTTTCGGTTACCTGGCGGTTAGCCGCAAAGGGCTTCTGCGGTTAGCCGCAAGGTGACCGTAAGGTCACCGAAACCCTGAAAATAAGGATGGAATATAGCAGATGATTAACAGGGTTTGTCCAAAGGATTTATAGGTTTGGTCCTGGATTGAACTACCTGAAGGGGATGGTGTGCATACAAAAGGAGTTCTTCCTGGATGAATCCAAGCCTTCCAAGACTTGATCTTCTGCCTTCAAACTTGATCTTCCTTGAGAAACTTCGAGAGGCAGGGACTTGGACTAATTGACACGGAATTGACAATACAACACAAGTGCTCACTGGAATGTGGCACTAACACGTTAGTGCTAAGCTTGATTAGTGGTTTTGACTAAGCTTGGATTAGTATAGTTCTTGATAGCTTTGGGGAATTATTTTTTTAGCGTCTTGTGTTTAGTGGGACCCTTTGGGGGTTTCCTTTTGATAGTCTTGCTAGCTTTTAGAGGTTGCTTGTTTTCCCCTAATTCTTGTCTTGATCCCGTCTCACTTGTTTTGTCGATCCTTACAACTTTCGTGTTGAGCCGTGACCGTCCGGAACCCCGAAACCCGATCTTCTTGCTTTGAGGGCAAAACAGTCTTTTTACATGAAATCTGTGCCCAACACTCGATATCCTCGAAACCCGCGAAACATGTACTTTTCCGAAACTAGATATTTCGGTGATCACTTTTCTCTTCTTCGTCGGTTTCATTCGAGATCCCGAAATTAATGATTTCAGCCCAAAGAGCTTTCCTAGTAGTGAAGCCCACACCCATTGCTTTATAAAGAGAACACTCTTCTTCCATTTCCCCTTTCCAGCACAAGCATATGAGAACAGCCTAGGGTTTTCTTTCTCTCTTCTTTTCTTCTTCTTTGCTTCCTCACCACCAAAACCCTACCAAATCTCACACCAATCAAGAGATGAACCTCACCCTCTTCTTCCCCATTACTAGAGCTATTCATTGATACCATTTGTGGAAGGATCTACTCAACTCAAGACCCTCATTGAGCTCACCTTGTCCATTTAAAGAGCTTCCAAGTGAGTTTTCCCTCCTATTCTTTTAGATTTATAATATCTTAGCCATAGAGGAGCTCTATTTCTATTATTGTGAGTTCTTCTTCTTGTTCCTTGGTTTGACCCATTTTAGGGTTTGTTTTTTTGGGGGTTTTTGGTGTAGCTTGGTACTTGGCTTGGAAGTGTGGATTAGAGCTTGGATTTCTTGTTTAGAGACCTTGAGGCAAGTGGATGTTTAATTTTAAAAGTGATTTCCATGATCAAATGTTGGTATTTATTGTACCATTTAGGATGAGCTTTTACTTGCATTCAATGTGGCTTTAATGTTTTAAAAAGAGGTTGTTGAACCCATTCATTGTCTTGAAACATGATTTCTAGCTTTTGGTTTCATCTATTGTCCTTAAATCTTGAATTGTAGTTTTGAGTTCATCTTTTGTACAATGCCTAAGTGAATCCTTGTGATGTTGGTTGTCCTCCTTCCCTTAGTAATTGTATGAATGCCAATGGAGAATGAAAGGAATGGGTTTGGGGAAAGGGAAAGCTTGAATCTGAACCCAGGGAAGAAATTCCCGTGACTGGCGGTCAGCTCCGCGGTCAGCTAGCGGCTAACCGCCGTGTCCATCGACGGCTAACCGCCATCTAACCGCACAGTTACGGTCACTTTTCCCGAGAGCTGAAGTCTCACGGTCAGCTCCGCGGTCAGCTAGCGGCTAACCGCCTAACCCATCAGCGGCTAACCGCCAGCCAACCGGATTGTAGCGGTCGCATTTCCAGAGAGCTGCAATTCCACGGTCAGCCTCACGGTCAGCCCGCGGTTAACCGCCGCATTCGCTGGCGGCTAACCGCCACCTGACCGCAAGGTAACCGAAATTCCCTGAATTCTGTGAATAAAAGAAGGATTGAAGGGAGCTTTCACCCCATTGCTTGTGAACCTTTCTGAGAGCAATGGGCACCACTCACCTGGGATTGTGTTCGAAGCATAGGTGAAGTGTTTATTGGTAGTACGTTAGAGAGAGAAACTACATCATCGAGATTCATTTAAGTATTGAGGCTACTATAGTGTATAAGGAACCCGGAATGTCTCCCAAATTCAAAGAGTACCAAGCTTCCTTTTTATACAGACATACGGGATCCCTATTCACTTGGATTAGTTTTAACCCGACATTATCTTGGGTTTTCGAAGTATACTCGTGCCGTTTTGCTAGCTTTGATATACATGACAGACCTGATATGATAGCTGTGCCTTGAGCACCCATGTCCTGCCTGAATATAGTCTTGTACTTGATTTATTTTACACATGTCTTGATTTCCATGTTTTGATCTATGAGTCGGCACCACTAAGCTTGGATACCTTGTTAGTCTGATCTACTGACGAGGTGATCCCCCCTCTTGTCCCGCCAACTGCAGTTCGGATCTTGCTACCCGGTTATTTAACCGTGGTCTTGTCCTGATACCGCAGATTGCTACTGTGGTTCCTGATGCCCGGCTCGCTACCGTGGTCATATCTAGTATATAGTATATATGTATATGTATTTCGTTGTACCTCCTCACTTCGGTAACTGAGGTCAACGCCTTGACTTGCTTGCTCTATCACTTCGGTGATAGAGGATTTAGCTTTGTGTGGTTGCCATCTTGCTAGTTTCCTGATTTCCTTGGTTACCTTAACTTGTTCTACTTTGCATATATGTTTTTAACTAAATGATGCATTTACTCATGAAAATATTATTTAGACAGGTTTAACTGTTTCCAAGGTAAATGTTTTAGCATTAAATGTTTTTAGTTTTATCCACCTGCCAGACCGTCGTGTCTGACCCTTTGCTTTGGTACTCAGGTCCCGTTGTTGGTTTCCCCGAGGAGGAGCCAGAGGAGGCGGTCGGAGAACCGCAGCCGCTAGTTGAGTGGCGTGCTGACGATGTTATGTAAACATCGGGCTGCAGAGTTGCGAAACATTTTGGGGAAATTGTTTGGATAGTTTTCTGGTGGTTATTGTTTTGTATATTGGCCTTTGTTGGCCTCTATTTTTGGGAATTGTAATTAACTGATCTTCTGATTAAACTTGAATATGTAGTCTTGGGTTATGCTTTAGGACATTGCTCATTCTGATACTCATATTCAAATGTAATCAGCCTTGATATTTTGTGAAATGAAATACATGCATGATTTACCATATGCTTCCGCAATTATACTAAATGGTTATGTGTGTTGGAATATCCTCACCGCGGACACCTGTGGGAAATCACGTGCACGGGTAATGAGTGTTCTTTTATTAACCCGTGTACGGTTGATCATTAACATATCTTAATTATGGTCATCATTCCATATGATCGTATTCACATCACAAACAGTCCCGATCCCGGATTTGGTTCCCCGAACCCGGTCCGGGGTCGCGACATTCTCCCAACATAACCCTAGGTGAACAGTACCCATCGCTCGAGCTGACCTGAGTTCGCTTGAGTGGTGGACTCTCTGGAAGGACTCTCTGGGAGGGTTCGCTCGAGCGAGCTAATAATCGCTCGAGCGGACCTATCTAGTTCAGGTTGGCTCGAGCGAAGTATCAGTTCGCTTAAGCTAACCATTGTCTATGAGGAGTTCTGGGAGGGTTCGCACGAGCGAGCTAAGGTTTGCTCAAGCAAATTGTCCTCTAGATGGGTTTGCTCGAGTGAAGTGTCATGTTCGCTCGAGCAAACTGTCTAGAAACAGATTCCGGAGACAGTTCAGCTCCTTCCCTTTTCTCTTCTTGCAAGGCCCTTTAAGCCTCATTTCTACACCAAATTGGGAGGCTCAAAACCTCCTTTAAACATCATTCAAACCATCATCAAAACTTCTATAAATACTCATCCAATCACCTCCTTCTTACCCACAACAATCACAAGAGAAGGAGAATATTCCACCAATCACAAGGACTCATTTGTACTATACCCAAGAGATAAACAAAAACTATAAACCAACCTTTCAAAGACAATAAATGAGCTAATAAGACTCTTTCATGTGCATTTATTTCAAAATCAATGCAAGTCAAGAATAGCATGAATAGAAATAATAAAATCAACCACATTTCTCATAAAAACCATTTAATGCTCATAATATCTATTCATCAACTTGCCTTAGGTCCAAGCTTAGCAAAACAATCTCTAATCAAGCCCTTCGCAAAGATAACCTACAATAAATACAAAAACCCCCAAATACAAACCCTAATGGTCAAAAATCAAGAATGGGGAAAAGAAACTTGTAACAATGGAGATGGGGTTTCTCCAAGGCTAGAAGAACACAATTCTAAGAGACTGAATAAGAAGCTTACTTGTAAGGTTTCCAAATAGACAAGATAGCTCCAATGAAGCTCCAATGAGGCTAGTTCACACTTCCAATGGTATCAATGAAGAGCTCCCATGGAGAGGAAGGGGGAGATGACTTTCATTTCTCAATTTGTGTTCGGTTGGTAGTGATTTGGTGATGGAAGAGCAAGAAGAAAAAAAGAGGGAAAGATACCCTAGCTTGGGTGGGGCTTTTGAGCTGGAAAAGAAGAAGAGGAGACGAGAAGAAGAGCTTTCCTTTTATACAAGTGAAGATGGGCTTCACCACTAAGAATTCTTGTGGGGCTGAAATCGTGCTCATCGAGACCTCGGATGAGTTCGAAAGGAGGGAAATACGATTGCCGAAATATCTAGTTTCTAGAAAGCATATATTTCGAGGGTTCCAGGGGTATCGAATTTCGTGTCCAGATTTGGTGTAAAAAGAATGTTTTGCCCTTGATGATAAGAAAGTCGGGTTTTGGGATTTCGAATGGGTACGGGACCAACATGAAAGTTGTAGAGATTAACGAGATGAGTAAAACGGGATTGAAATACGAATTATTGAAATCTCAAATAATCCCCAAGTACACGCAAAGTCACTAGAGGAACCCATAAAGGGTCCCACTAAGTCGAAAGGGCACTCAAAATTCACAAAGCTATAAAAGAGCTATTATAATCCCAACTTAATCAAAATCTACTAATGACGCTTAGAACTAACACACAACTTAATTAGTACTAATCGAGGTCACTCGAGTCAGGGTCTTACATTCCTGCTACTCAATCATTTGGACATGGATTGAAGCTTGGATCTCACCATCTTCTTCCTCTTCTTCCAAGATTCCCATTGGACCCATTTGTTGGGCATTTTCAACTTTACAAGCTCTTCTTGTTCTTCCTTCCTACTTGTAGGTCATTTCTAGGAAAGAGCTTCAACTCATCTCTTCAATGGAGTTCTTTTCATCTCTTAAAGATCTTGTTTTTCATGTTTGCAAACCCTTTTTCGAAATGGGTTCCTTTGTTTTCAAATGGTAGGGCTTTGATGTTATTTTGGGTTTTTTGTAGATCTTGGTTCAATTCTTGAGTAGAGCCTTTGAAGAAGATTGGAATTGCTAAGGCAAGTGATCTTTTATTTTCTTAATGAATGATTGAGTATGGATTTCACTTTTGCCCCAAATGTGATTTCTAGGTTTGTTCTTGTATTTCTAGCAATGTGATGTTTTCTTTTGGAAATCCACTTTCAACTTGTATATGTATGATTAAGCATGGTTTGAATGCCTTTGTTTAGCTTAAGTTTCCTCAAATTTCGTTTTAGTTGGATTTTTGTTGGTTTGGAGAAGACAGTGCTTAAATCTGCAACTGATATAGTCTTTCCTAGCGGTTAGCTGGCGGTCACCTCGACGGCTAGCCGAACGGTGATCGGCGGCTAACCGACCATGTTTCGGTTAGAAACACAGTAAGCGCAGAGGTTCTAGGTAGCTACTATGGCTAACTGCCAAGGGAACCTCCAGGTCACCAAGACTCACGATTAGAAATACAGAATTTTGTAGCTGACTGGGAGTTGGCGGTCAGCTAGGCGGCTAACCGACTTGTATCCCACTGCTAGCCGACATGGATCGAGCACATTTGGTTACTTTTCCAATATGCTACATTTTTCTGTATGGGACCCGGCTGTCAGCTGGCGGTTAGCCGACCTGCACTTCTGTGGCTAGCCGACGAGTGACCTCGAGCCAACCGAAATTCAATTTTTGGCATGTTTTGATGGATTTCCTTGGGGAATGAAACCAGAATATGTTTAAGGGCTTTTAGCTTGATATTATGCATTTGGAACTCAAAATATCTCCTAGCTTCAAGAGCACCAAATCCGTTTTATTACGACATTGGAGTGTCAAATACATGAGGGTCAAAAGAATGGCCTTAATATATATGCTTGATAAAATTGCTTAAATTATCAGTTTTGACAAGATGAATATTGTTTTGTACACATTTTGATTTACAAGCTTCAGTCATGCTTGAACTATTTCAAGAACCAACAAGGGGATCACTTCTTAAGTTCCATTTTGCTATAGCTTATGCTATTTCTGTTTTGTTTTGCTTTGCCCTTTTTTGATAAGTAATTTCCCTTATTTTCGATCTGTTTTGTATATGTTTGCCCTGTTTTGTGCATTCATGATTTATGATGAACACCACTGAGCTTGGACTGCCCTTTCAGTCTGATCCACTATCTGGGGGTCTTTAAACACTTGGACTTTCTGCAGATTAGTCGTATATTATATATATACATCATATCCTGTTCCGGTAACGTGGCCGATCCCCGCCAACCTTTATGCTACGGGATCCTGTTTTATTCTATTCTGTTCGGTTTTGCTTGCTCTTTTCATTTTATATGATAGAGAAAGGATGGGCTTAATGTGGGTTGTCTATTCATGATATTATCAATATTTATGTTAGTTTTTGCTTACTTGAAATGCATCTTATTTATGTTTTTAGTTTAAATTCAGTAAATGGTTTCAGTAATGTTCTTTCTCTTTTAATTGTTTTAAGTACTTATCTAAATTGATTTCTTACCAAACCATCGTCTTTGATCCTTGTTATTTTGGTGCTCAGGTGCAGGTGTCTTTGCCCTTGAGGAGGAATGTTAGGAGGAGGCTGTTGAGCCACCCCTAGCTCATGAGTGGCAACCTGACGACGTCATCTAGACGTCGGGCGGATCCTTGAGACGCATGTTATTTTGAAGAGGGATTTACATTTTGATTCTTTTGGGAATGTATTGGCCTTTGTTGGCCTCTTATTGGGTTGTACTTAACAATACACTTTTGTTAACCTTAAACTTGAATGTGATTGGGAGTTGTCTTGTTTATATCTCTCTCTCTGAAATACATGTCTTGATGGTTTTAATTATTTTATATGTTTTTGTCTTGATGTAATTTGCTATACGCTTCCGCAACCATTATACGAGTGAGTTTGTCCCATGTCCTTGGGATCCTCACCGCGGGAACCTGTGGGAAAATTATTGTCGGATGGACATCGTCGCGGGCCTAGGCTCTCGGTCAGGGATCGCGACACTCTTCTTCGGCGATTCTCGTTTCTTTGGATGGAGTGTTACTTCCTTTCCACTATGCATATATTTGTATGTATTGTCACGCATTCCATGAGCGCCATTTGTATCATATATCCATGAGTGGCCCAATAGGATGTCACCACGATCCATTGGGAGCACATCGCACCAAACTGTATCTTTATAGTCTTCACCAATGGCAAAAGTGACTTGACATGTATGTCGCACTTGTACTTCATCACCTGTCATCATCTATTTAACAAAATGAGGAGGATTGTGCTTGTAAACATTTAGCTTCAAACGATCAACAAGAGTTTTCGAGGTGATATTTTCATTACTTCCTCTTTCAATCATAACCGTACATTTCCCCCATGTACTGTACATGTGGAACGAAAGATAGTTTTCCTCAGCCACTTCTTTTCAACAGTGGGTGTAGATTCCTGGAGGATCAAGAAAGCTTCACCATCCTTTTCAGATTTTATTTCCTCCACTTCCTCTGATTCTTCATCTTTGGGATCATCTTGTGTTTCCAGTTCATCAGTTGCACTTTCCATTCAGTTTATTCGTTTTTGAACATTCAAACGAACGATGTCGCTTTTACTTACCATGAAAATATGTAAACCTATTCTAATCTTCAAACTTAGAGAAATTTTCTTTATGAGGAACTAACACCTGTATTAGATTCTTGCTTTCATGGCTTCTTTTGTACATACCAACTAACACCACAGAAATTTTTTGGCCCGATAATTTGCAATCTGTTAGGCCTTGATGGCATGTTGGGTGATCTCATCAACATTATCAAAAATTTTGAATGCAAGTGTTGACACCAAAAAAGTCACCTTGTCTCCTCAACATCAAGAAGCCACATGAAGCTGCATCCTACTACAAACAAGCAATGCTACTTCCAGCATCAGATCTTGTCAAAATCAAACAAAAATTGCAAGATCCTTCAAAAACAGCCAAAAGAGGGATACACATGAAGTTTCAGGCCATTCCGACATCATTTAGCCTAACTTCACTCCTTCGACAGATAAACAGGCGTTACTAGTGGTGACAGTGTCAAAGACATCAAAACTTCGATCAGAGCCTATAGATGGTTCCAAAATACCGCCAAAAGGCTCCATGTCAAATTTTAAGTCAAACCGACAACGTTTGACCCTCCATCAACCTTCGAGCAGTAAAATCAAGCCTCTCGGCGGTGAGAATCACCGAGGCCATCACTCATCAAATAGAGCACAGGAGTGGCTTCAACATGTTCCTAAAGGGGTGCACATCGAATTTCAGGTCATTCCGACAACGTTTGACCAGACTTTGATGCTCCGAAACAAAACCCAGCCTTCCAGCGGCGGAGCCTCCCGGGACCATGATATCCAAATTGAAGCTAATGGATCGTCTCAAAATGACTCCAATAGGCTCCCTGTTAAATTTCAGGACAATCGGACATCGGTTGATCGTACATCAAAGTGTGACATCTTCATCGCGACAAAATCAAGTCTAGCAGCGACGGGACCCCAAACGGCTTCAAAACTCAAATAAAAGCCCATGGTTGGTCCTATCTACTGCTCAGGAGGCTTCACCTCAAATTTCGGGTCATTCCGACATCGTTTGACCTATTTGACTCTTGACAGAAAATCAGCTACAAAGTCTTCGGCATTTCCAAAAAATAGGAAATTTTTTGCTTCGGTTTGCACGGCATCTCGTCAAGTTTTCTTCAGGAAAATCAAGTCAATAAATGAGGAAAAATGTCAAGAAAAATACATAAAAAAAGAAAGAATAAAAAATCAGAGAAACGGCCGAAAAACGGCAACCAAAGGGGTAAAACCCCCATGGTCGCCAGCAACCTTGCCCCATGGTCGCCGGTGATCCTGGGTGCATGGTCAGGGTCGCCGGATTTCCGCTGAGTGGCCCGTTTTCTGATCCTTTTCACCTTTCGAGAGTTCCAACCCCTGTGATTTTTCGAAAATCTATTTCTTAATACTTGGAATCGACTAATCTTCATCAACATTTCGGATTCGCCGTCAAGAGCATAAAATCATCATTGATCGCTCCAAGATCGCTAACCAGCTGACCAAGAAAGTACACTTTCTGTCCGACCGATCAAGAAATCTACAAGACATATGTCACCGGCCCACTGGCCCCAATCAATGTCTGAAGTTACATCGTCATCCGACATCAAACAACATGTGGATCCATCGGCGATCGTCACAAGAAGAATTCCCGGTACGGCCCGCGACTCTTCAAATGCCCCGGCGACCACTTAATGATGTTAATTGACCCGTTTTATAACAACTTAATGCGGTCATTAACCCATTATTTTGGACTGCCCAATAGAATCAAGTAAGTGGGAGTTACAAGTCCAAGTAATCATGGTATTAAAGAAATGAAACTCCTCTCATCATGGAGATTAAAGGCGATTAAATACCCATCATTCTCCATCGGCCAATCACAAGCCAAGAAGAAGGAGTTACAAAATCAAGAAATAAAAACTTGTAATTCCTCCCATCATGGAGCATCAATGCCATCAATCCTCTCATCAATACCATCAATGCTCATAAACCACCCCATGGCTACCAAAAGCCTATAAAAGGGGGTCATTCGAAGAAATCCAGGATCAATTCGGAAATCCAAGAGCAATTCACACACAACTGGCTACATAGATACAGAGAGAGTCAGAAAACCCTGAAGAAACTCTGCTGCAACGCCACAAGGTGATCGAAGTCCCTTGGGGGGCCACCCCCCAAAGTCCTCTCATTCTATCCAACATGGCCTAAACGCGGCTTTTCAACCCGTTTACTCGGTTTTTTATTGGATATAGGACCTCCCCTTGGTCTTTGTCCTCCTAAAATATGAGGTTAGAGCCAACCCAAAAGAATCAAAGAATCATGCGTTCTCATCTGAAGGACGATGGTGAAATCCATACATGACTTGCGATTGTCGATTTGAACGAGTCCCCACAATCTCCTGGGAAGTTAGATTCCTTTTCTTACTTTTCTATTGTATCTTGTATTTTTTTAAAGAGATTAAAAAAATCACAATTCTTTTCTTTCATTATTGATGAGATTTGTAAACCACCTTTCAAGGAAAAATCGCCTTTCATGGCCAAAATAGCCTTTTATGGAAAACTGTCTTTCACGGCAAACAAAAAAAATCGCCTCCTACGACATTCAAACAAAAAAAAATCGCCTCCTATGGCATTCAAAGAAGAACTTGTCTATTTTCTTAAATATTTATGCAATTTGAAAAGTTAGAAAAAAGATTGATTTCCTTTCTACTTGTGAAGGTGAATCTCCGGATCACCATTTCAAATTCCAAGTAGAATAGAAAATCTGGCATACTCGTACAAAACAATGTTGATACCCGCTTTTCTCCTCCGCCGAACCCCGCAGCCTCGGGGTGAAAGGAGAGGACGAAGGCCGGGTCCATCAAGTTGGCATACCCGGTGGAACACGTTCATTTGAGAACGTGATGCTTCGATTCCTTGGCTCCATCTAGTTGGTGGCCTTTGTTGGATCTTGCATCTAGAAAAACACATGAGATGGGATTTCGTTCACTCTTGCTCATTTTGTGAAAAAAAAAATCTGATTTCTCTTTCTTGGATTCAATTTTGAGAAACTTTGATCCTCTCCTCTTCGAACTTGATAGCTCACAGAAATGTATGCAGCTATTGTTCATATCGGGGAATGGGCCATCTTTTCTCTTTGTGAGTTCGATAGGGATTTAAAAAAAAAAAAAAAACTCTCATATCAAACTCTTTAAAAAAAATCAGTTTTCTCTCTTTTGGATTCAAATTTGAGAAACTTTGGTTTCTTCCTTTTTGGACATTGGCTCGTGGAAATCGTTTGTAGCCAGCGTTTGCATTTGGAGGGGCCATTCACTCTCTTTGATGAGTCCATTAGAAATCTTTCAAAAAAAAAAGTTCAAACAAAAAAAAACACTATGGTTGCACCAATTGCGTTATTTGACGAAAGTAGATCCAAGAAAAGCCTTGTCCAGAGTGTGGAGGCAACTAGACTGTTCGATGCAAGGGTCCTCCAAACGAGTTCATTAAGTAATTCTACCATTACCTGGGGGCTGATCTATCTATTAAGATTTCATAAGACCGAATTGGAAACCTATGTGCACCCCTAAAAAATATCTCTTTAAAACAAAAAAAAAATTCCATCACTTTTGAGTTCAGATTTGAGAAATCTTGGTTCTTTCCTTTTCAAATTTAGTGCTCGCAGAAATGTTTGAGCCTATGTTCGGATTGGAACACCATTTGCTCTCTTTGATGAATTCAATCTTGACCTTTCAAAAAAAAAAAAATCTTCCGTCACTTATGGGTTCAGATTCGAGAAATTCTGGTACCTTCCCTTTCGGACTCAGTGCTCGCAGAAATGTTTAAGCCTGTGTTCGGATTGGAATACCATTTGCTCTCCTTTATGAATCCAATCTTGACCTTTCAAAAAGAAAATCCCATCTCGTGTCCTTTCCAAGGATGCGATTTGCAACATTTGTGCCTAGCGGTGCTAGTACTCCCTTTCGGGTCTACTATATTAGCGACCAACACATTTGTATCTCTAACCTTATATCATCTTACCCCGAGTGAGCCTTGCTTCTTAGTAATTTGAATTAAGGCCTACAATTTCTTATAGCAGTCACTGGAACGCTCACCCTGAGCCTACCATGCTTGCATTTAGAACAATTGTACCATCTATGATCATTAGCAAAAAAAAATACCCTCTATGGCTTTTTGTCTTCTTCATCTTGCTTAGGCTAGGCCATGTCCCCTCGAGCGATTTGAAAAGACAAAACCATAGTTATTCTCCATTTATGATCACCATATTCTTGTGATTACTAATGGATGTGGTCTTGTTTCAGAAGTTTTCCAAACTAACAATGGTAGCTTCATTAACCATCACTTTTGATGAGAACAAGTACAAGCTCATGCTCCAAGATAAGCAAAACAAGCGCACTCATAAGCGGCCAGCTAGTTACCGAAGCGTCATCTCCCGCGACAACTCTCAAAACACCGGGTCAACCTCTACTCCTTGGACCATCATCTTTGGGTTGCTAGGACCATTCCCACTCCCCGTAGAAGAAACTGTACTTGCCAAGAAGCAAAAAAATCGCCCTGCAATGTGTCACTACCATGGCATCAAGGGCAAACACAAAGAAGCCTGAAGCCCATGGAACTCCCATGAAGCCTCAATCTACAAGAAACCAAGTCTGCCCCAAGACCTGGTCCCCGAGACCTTCACCAAAACAAAAGAGGTCCCGAACATCTACAAAGCCATCATACCTGGCCCCTCTCAAGGAGAACTGGTTCTACCCTCTCTTTCACATGAAAGCGGAGAAACCTACCCTCCGCCAAACAAACAAATCAACACAGCATGAATCGACTTGCTCCTACAAGCCCAAAATCAAATTGTGCATTGTAAGGCCTCCGCAAAAACCCGTTGAAGCCTACACTCTTGTGAGTCGACCATTCATCTCAACAGGGGCTGAGCTCGCAAAATTCAAAGATTCACTACGACAGGCAAAGGACCGCGTCCGGATCTTGTCCATGCCTAGCTTCAAAGAAGACAAGCTCGGTTGTTGCGCACGGGGAACTACATCCTTCATCGCCAAAGCTCACCGAAGCTCAAATATCTCGTCATATACGTCGCCGCGAGGCATATCGACAAAAGAGACTAGAGAAGCAAAGAACCCAGCATTCTACCCTTAAGGTCTCTAAAAAATGGGTCGAAAAAGAAAGACCCGATCAAATTGTTGCATCCTTATGGTTGGCAAAACCAGAAGATGCCAGAAGTCAGCAACCAAAATTCGTGTCAGACATCCGGTGACTTGCAGCGTCTCCCAGACAAGAAAACATCTGGAAGAATCCTCTACTCCTTCAAACCAAGGACATCGGAGTAACCCTTCCTCAAGCTCTTCTACGCCCCAGGTCAATCACCAGGACGATTTCTTTGTTTGAATCCCGAGGGATGAACGTGCTAGCTACAAATTCTGAGCCACCTCACAACCCACCTCCTGATGAGACGATCGCACGCATCTAACAATTGGAGCAAGGTTAGCAAAGGATCGAAACTCTCCTGGAAAATCTTCTTCTCGCTTTTCAAACCAAACCAAACCAAACCAAACCAAGCCTTTTCCCACTAGGTGGGGTCGGCTATATGGATTTGACGACGCCAATCAAATCTGTTTAGGGCCATGTCCTCCGTTAGATCCATATAGGCAAGGTCATGTTTAATAGTTTCTTCTCGCTTTTCAGCGTCAAGAAAATAATCAAGCTCCTCCGAGTCATTAAGATGATAAGGCTAATGGGGAAAACAATGAGTTACGTGCCCTTAACAAAAAGGACGTTGACAATATCCTCGCCAAATCAAAAGAAAAGGATACACTAAAGGAGCTTGGGATCAAGCCACCCTATCCCCTATGGAAGGACTCGGTTCCGTTCCCTGTAAAATTCAAACAACCTACTTTCCAAACATATACGGGGAAAGGTTCAGCCAGACAGCATGTCATCTACTTCAAAATCTTGATGGTAGCTATCGCGGATCAAGATGCCCTCAAGATCCGTCTCTTTGCAAGTACCCTAAAAGGTACGGCCCTTGATTGGTACTTCACTCTGCCGGAGGACTCCATCCAAAATTGGGCCATGCTGGAGACACGCTTCCTAACCCACTTCAAAGGTGAGGATCATCCTATTACTATGGCTCAGCTATGCAGCCTAAAACAGGGAAAGAATGAGTCAACATACGACTTCATTCACAAGTGGAAGGCGATGGCGTACAAGTGCTCAGATGTACTGCCACAAGCGTCGCTAGTCGACATCCGCCGTAACAACATGAGAGCAAGGATCTGCTCCATGATCATCGGCAACAAATCAAAGAACCTAGGAGAACTCCTAGAAGCATCCATGGAGGCTGAAAAGGTGATCAAAGACCTTAACAGTTAGAAATCATCGAAGAAAGAGCCGACCGCCATTACAACCTCAAAATCAAAGAAAAAGAAGGTTCTTAATGTGCAAACCAAGTCAGCTTCTCAGCAGCCAAAGAAAGCTAAACATAAAACTGCAGGTAAAAGACCTGAACTCTCTAATGCCTTCAAAGAACGAGTAGAAAAGAAGTACCCGTTTGATGAAGATGTTGAAGAAATCTTTTAGGTTCTCTTAGCAAACAGCAAACTCACCTTACCTGAGCCCAAAAGACCGGGAGATGTTGGCAAAACCAACGATCCCCGGTATTGTTCACACCACCAGATGGTCCCGCATCCTCTCAATCAATGCTTCGTTATGAGAAAGAAGATCAACGAGATGTAGAAAAACGGAGTCATCACCTTTGACAAAAACTACGGGTTTGCCTCCATTAACATAGTGTCATTAAAGGTGATAAAAATAGCTTAAACATCCCAAGAGTTGGTTCCCTATCCAACACCGGACGAACAACCCATATGGGTGCATCCTGATCTCCTAGAAGATGAAAATTTGGAGATAGTCAAAACAAAGCCGACCGCTCAACAGTGAAGGCAAGCTAAGAGACAACTCCACAAGTTCAAACAGCAGGAGAAGACTCAACCAAAACAAGAAGTCCCTGAAAAGGCAGAGACTTCTTCCACTGCTTCACTAGGGGCAACGAAAGAATTCCTTCCCAAGAATTCGAAGGTGATAAGAAAATTCACCCTTGATGATTTCATGCCACCTCATTATAGAAATGAAACTATGAAGGGGGCATCATACTCTTGCAACTCAGTAATTGGATTCTCCATGGATGTATGCGAGTCCAGTGATACTGCCAGTGATACCGATGAGTGGGAGGAATTCCTTGAAACAGGAGAATACCTCTCCGATGAGGAATGGATTCCCGAATCTCATCTTATGCCAGTAATCTGGTACAATCCATTACAGCCACAAGGATCCTGGTCTAATGATGAAGAAGACCAAGAGGTTGTTCAAGAAAATGATGTTGATCGAGCACAAGCAAGCGCTCCAATGGAACCCAACATTGATGAACCATAAGGAGTAGATGACGAACAAGATTTGGCTTATATGCCCGATCTCAAAGAATATGCAAGAATCTTGTAACATTTTGCCATAGAGCGGGAGCAGGATCGCATCAACAACCTTCTTCATAATCAAAATCCAGAACCAGAAGTCCCTAAAAATCAACAGGAACTTCCTCCCTCAACTACTGAAAAGGAAGAAAACTACAGGATCAATGATCCTCTTACATCCGAGGATGAGTCCGAATCCCAACAGTCTATACTGGGGGCATCTCCTATCAGGATAACCTGCAATGCGATAGCTCAGGATGATAGTGCCTCTGAAGCTTCATCTGCCAAAGACACGTACTCCCCAACTGGTAGTATATCTTCCAGAGCTACATCTTCTCAGGTGACTTCCACTCAGATATCATCTTCTCAGCTTCGACTCCTGAAATTGTGACATCGGAGCTCACACCTCTTCTGACTGATCATCTTGAAGAAGCTCCAGCCGATGAAGTCTTCTTTAATGAAAATCCAGTCAACTGGTCCCAGATACCCGACCGCATAGGTGATGTCTGGATCGATAAAGAAAATTTGCTGGATGTTGTTCAAGACTTATTCCCTGAAAATGCTCCGTGCAACGCAATCACTGAAGACGGCAATATTGCTACAGAGACGTCTTCAGTAAATGACAATGATCAACCCCCTGATCCCGAGAGTGATCTTCCAAAAGAAGACCCTTCTCTAGAAGCTCTTGAAGTTGGTAGAGGTACCCGCTCTGGCCGAGATTACCACAAAAATTACAGCAAACCTTCTTTTTATGTAAATCCTTCGGGAAAGCAAGTTGTAAACGCCCCAAGTGCCAACAATAATGGAAATGCAGGCCTGAAGGAGGCTTTCAAGTACGACTTGATTGAGCACTTTAAGCACATACCTGCACAACTGCACATCTTTGACTTATTATGAATGTCTCCACAAACTCGTGATAGTCTCATTTCAGAACTAGAAAGGCAAAATGCGGATGTCGACAAACATGCCCCACAAGTCCTACAAATTGAAATGGACTATAGGGTCAAAAAATCAAGTACTTCCTCAAAGGGAGAAAAGAATAAAGCTGAGGGATCAAGCATTGAATGCCTCTCTGTTCAAAAAGCAACAAGTGCAACAATTGCCTTTCAAAAAGGATGAACTCCTACTAGGCAAGACAAAGCAAAACCGACCTTTGTACTTCACGGGGTATGTTAAAAAGATGCCAGTACATAGAGTCTAGATCGATCCGGGTTCTGCACTCAACCTCATCTCTACTTCAGCACTCGAAGAATTGGGCATCCCACCTTGCAAGCTGAGTCATACATCTGTATCCATCTTTGGATATGATGGGAGCGCTCAAAAGCCTATCGGCAAAATCAGGTTCAAGTTGCAAATCATTGATCTTATTTCTAAAGTCACTGTATATGCAATAATGACCCTTCATGCTACAATATCCTTCTTGGACGCCCCTGGATACACGAGAATGGTGTCGTCCCTTCAATTGCACATCACTGCATTAAGTTCATTGACAACGACGGCTTGATACATCGAGTGTTTATCGACAAAAAGCCTTTCAAAGGCAAGGATGTCCATTTTGCAGATGCTCAGATGTATAAAGATGGAAAAGAAGAAAAGGAGGAAGGAACAACACCCTTTGCCGAAAATCTCCAGAAAGATAAGGGCAAGGCTCCTCAGCAATCACCAGAAAAAAGCAAACCTTCCAGCAACTCCGAAGAGAGCAGTCATTCTCCCTTCGTTGTCTCTCTCAAATCTTTAAAGCCTTTGGTAATCACCACCAATGCAAACAAGACAAAATAAAAAGGCTGGGGGCAAGTTTGCTGTCTCCTTTGTATCCATTATGCATGACACAGATTCGGATTCAAAGCCAGAAAATGACATAGCATCAAGCCAAGTTGATACTCAACGAGTTCAGCCCGCTCTCACTCCATTGGAGACATTTGCTGACGTAGAAGATCCTACGTCTGCTTCCTTCGTTGTTCCGACAACTTCGGCAAAAGAAAAAATAATCTTCTTCAACAGATCGGGAGTCTCTTCATCAAATTCTCTACTTGAACCTTTCCAAAATGAAGGTATGCTTCAACTATCCCTGTATAGTCAAATGGCACAAGCTATCATGAAAAAAATGGGCTACGACGCTTAGAATCCGACCGGTTTTGGTGGTGGCCGCGGTATTCTCACACCATTGGAACCCACCCTGACCAAAAGTCAACTAGAGGACTGGAAACTCCACTGTCATAAAGACAAGTCTTCATACGGGTTGGGGTATGATCCTGACAGTCCCCTGAGACAGTTGACACAAAGGCTGTAATGTTTTTTTGCTGACCAAGCCTCAACATCTCGTGTCCATGAAGACATTGATCTCCTTGGATATCTCTTTAAACAGTCACCCATCAAGGATCCAGAAAGCTCCTTCAATTGGTATGATTTCTCTGACGATGAAGATGAATTGTCTGATGACACAGAAGCGCGGTTTTCTGACCCAGAAAAACCGTCGTCTCCAAAAGAAGTACCCTACTTCGACCCAGTTTCAATAGGTGATTGGGATCATCTCATTGCAAGTCTTGATAAGAGTACCGATTAAGAAGACTTATGGACAAAAGCGGAGCCTTGGTCTATAAATACCTTTGGAACTTCAGAAGGTCTTGTTGAGTTAGAAACCTCCGAAAATATTGTGGAGGAACCACCTTCAAACCTTCCAACAGAAGATCATGTTCAAAAGATGGACTTGGGAACACCTGATAACCCACATCCTGTATTCATAAACAAGAATATAAAGGATGATGAGTTACCCTAGTATATCTCTTTTCTTCACGAGTTCGTTGATTGTTTTGCATGGTCTCATGCTGAAATGCCCGGCTTAAACCCCAAAATAGTAGTCCACAAACTTAACTTGCGAAAAGAAATCAAGCCTGTCAAACAAGGGCAAAGAAGATTCCGTCCTGATGTGACGGACAAAATTGAACAAGATGTTCAGAAACTCAAAAACGTTAGCTTCATCCGCGAGGAATAGCATCCTGAATGGTTCGCCAACATCGTCCCCGTGACAAAGAAAAATGGGCAGATAAGGGTCTGTATCGACTACAGGGACCTTAATAATGCATGCCCTAAAGATGAGTTTCCTCTCCCCATAACAGAGGTGATGATTGACAACACCGTGGGTTTGAGCGAATGACATTCATGGATGGATTCTCTGGCTACAATCAGATAAAGATGCATCCTGAAAATGAAAGATATACATCATTTCGGACTCTATTTGGGGTGTATTGCTACACTGTCATGCCATTTTGTTTGAAAAATGCAGGTGCAATATATCAGAGGCCTATGATGAAAATGTTCCAAGATGTGCAGCACAAGACGGTCGAATGTTATATCGACTACCTCGCCATCAATTGCAGAAAAAAAGAAGACCATCTCAACGATCTTCGAGAAGTCTTCCTTCGACTTCACAAACACAAATTGCGGATGAATCCACTAAAATGCTTCTTCGGTGTCTCATCGGGTAAGTTTCTCGGATTCATAGTTCGGAAAGACGGAATAGAACTTGACCCTACCAAGGTCAAGGCTATCCTGGAAATGCCATCTCCAAGGACCCTAAGAGAATTAAAAGGGCTTCAAGGAAGGTTGGCACATACATTTGACGGTTCATCTCCAATCTATCAGGGAAGTGCCGTCCATTCTCTCGCTTGATGAAGAAAAGTGTGGACGTTGTTTGGGATGCCGAATGTGAAACCGCATTTCAAGACATCAAAACATACCTGACCAAACCTCCAGTGTTGGCTGCCCCTACAACTGGAAAACCATTCATCTTGTACACAAAAGCTCTTGACTATTCTTTGGGTGCTCTACTAGCACAAGAAAACGACAAGGGAAAAGAAGCTACTCCATATTACCTTAGCCGCATGTTGGTAGGTGTAGAGCATCGCTACTCCCCAGTCGAAAAAGAATGCCTTGCAGTGATGTTTGCCATACAAAAGCTACGTCACTACCTGCTGTTTAACACAGTCTACCTGATTTTGAGGATCAACCTCTTAAAGGTCCTTGTCACAAAAGCAGGTTCTCTCAATGCCCGATTAGCAAAATAGTCCATCCTTCTATCGCAATTTGATATTAGGTATGTACTACAAAAAGCAATCAAAGGCCAAGCACTAGCAGACTTTCTTGCAAAGCACCCATTTCCTAAAGATTCTCCACTCAGGGATGATCTCTCAGACGACCCTGTCTACAACGTGGAAACTTCCTTATCAAATGCTTCCTGGGACATGTACTTTGACGGCACAACCAGGACAAATGAAAAATGAAAGAAGATATCAGGAATTGGCATCTTCTTTATTAACCCTGACAAATACATGATTCCGCACTCTTTCTTGCTACTGGAACCATGTTTAAATAATGCAGCTGAGTACCAAGCCCTGATTGTAGGATTGGAACTCGCCCTGGAATCAGGCATCACCATGCTGGAAGCTTTCGGGGACTCTCAATTGATCGTCAACCGATGAATCAGAAATTTGAGGTCAGGAAGCCCGATTTGCTGCCTTAATACAACAAGGCGCAATCGCTTCGACAAAAGTTCAACATCTGTCACATCACCCACATCCTCAGAGGTGAAAACATTCATGCAGATGCTCTGGCCAGACTCGCCGCGTCTATGGCAATCCAGGAAGGGGAAAACCTGCAAATTACAGTGTGTCAAAGAAGGATTCTACCTCCTCTTAATACACTCCAAGCAGTTACTGTATGCCACCAAGTGGTTGGAAGTCGGAAGTCCATCCTCAAAACTCCGATCGGCGACTGGAGGGATCCGTTCATTGATTACATTATGTTCGGAATCCTACCTGAAGCTCCAAGAGAGCGGGTAAGCATTCAAAGACGTACCCCAAACTTTTATTTGGATATTCCTTCAAAAATACTTTATAGAAAATCCTTCAATGGAGTACTTCTACGCTGCTTGTCACAACAAGAGGCTGAGGAAACTCTCAAAGAAGTGCATTCTGGTCTTTGTAGAGCACATCAATCTGGTCCTAAGCTCTACGATCAGATAAAAAGGTTAGGTTATTATTGACCTACCATAGTAGCTGACGTAATGCAATTTGCTAAATGCTACCAACAATGCCAAATTCATGAAGATTATGTCTACATGCCTCCAGAATGGCTACATCCTACAGCAATTTCATGGCCTTTCGAAGCCTGGGGTATGGACATCTTAGGTCCTGTCTCTCCCACATCAAGCAAAGGCCATCGCTTCATCTTCGCCGCTACGGATTATTTCTCTAAGTGGTCAGAAGCATTTGCGCTCAGTGAAATGAAGACCTCATCAATCCTTCAATTCTTGCGCACCAACATTATTTGTCGCTTCGGCATACCTAAAAGATTTGTCCATGATAACGGACCACAATTTCGGGATCATAGATTCTACAGGTTCTGCGACACGTACAAAATCCAAAGTTGTCCTTCGACTTCATATAATCCTGCAGCGAACGGACTAGCAGAAGCCTTCAACAAGACACTCTGCAAAATTCTTAAGAAAATGGTCTCTAGTCACAAAAGAGACTGGGGCGACAAACTACTTGAAGTTTTGTGGGCCAATCGAACCACCGTTCGAGGACCAACCCATAGCACACCGTTCTTCTTGGTTTATGGATGCGAAGCTGTTGTCCCTTTAGAGGTACAAATTTCTTCCTTAAGGCTATCTCTTCAAAATGGCATGACGTAAGAAAGCAATATCAAATTGAGACTCCAAGAGCTGGATAATCTCGACCAGAGACGGCTTGAAGCTCTACAAAGCATTGAGTTGTGCCAAGCACGCATGGCAGGATCTTTCGACAAGAAGGTCAGGCAACGCGCCTACAAAAAGGGTGACTTGGTCCTTGCAGTAAAAAGACTCATAGTCTTTGCTCACAAATCCAAAGGCAAATTCGAACCAAAATAGGAGGGACCCTTCGTCATCGACAAAGTCTTCTCCAACGGTGCATAAGCTCTTCTAAATATGGAAGGTGACAAATGTATGCTACCCATCAACGGCAAGTTCTTGAAGCGGTACTACCCTTGAAGACTTCCTCCAATGGGTCAGAGCGATGCCTATACGGCCAAAGTCTATTCCTAGGTACTTGCTCGTCAAACCCACCCCTTTTGAAATATTCATCTTTATGTTGAAATTTCTAAAAAAAAAAAAAACTCTCAAAATAATGCTTACTTTCATCGTTTCATTGTTCAAAAAAATCATCAAATCTAAAATTCCAAGTTTAGGAGCCTCTTCCCGGACTTGACCAAAATTTTTGATCCTTGAACCCAAAATTCATGGTTTGAAATAAAAATTATGACTCAGGAATTTCCACCCTCGTCCGCCCTGACTTTTACAACAAAAAATGGTTTTGAGTCAAAATTTACGACCCTCGTGTCTTGAAACAAAAATGGTTTTTAGAAATCACGGGAAAGCGCACTCAATTGATACTCGCAAAACCGAAAAATCGGAAGGATGCGGACCCCATTCGATACTTCCAAAACCTCAAAATCGAAAGGAAGTGACACCTCGTCGATACTTACAAAATTTCAAATTTCCAAAAAAGATTGTGGAGACGCAACATTCCAGTTGATATCCACAACCCAAATTTCAAAAAACCTTAAATTTCAAAAATCGTGGGGAAGGGACATTCAGTCGATACCCGCAAAACCAAGATTTTTGAAAAAAGCAAGGAAGTGACGTCCAGTTGATAGTTGCACCCCAATCCGTGAGGAGGTGATATTCCATCGATACTCGCAACCGAATGAGCAAGGAAGAGACATTCCATCGATACTTACAAGACCATTCAGTAGGGAGGCGACCTTTGGTCGATGCCTGCACTTTGAAAACCAAAAATCCGGCTTTCAAGCCAAAATAGGCTATAAACGCCAAACCCGGCTATCAATGCCACAAAAATCGGCTATAAACGCCAAACCCGGCTATCAATGCCACAAAAATAGGCTATAAATGCCAAAATCCAGCTATAAACGCCAAAATCGGCTATAAATGCTAAAAATCCGGCTTTTATGCCAAAAAATCAAAAAATGGCTTTCACGCCAACAAAACAAAACTTGGTTTTCAAAAATTTGGCTTTCATGCCATCACAAAACCATGCTCTCATGCCATCCCAAAATTTTGGCTTCCTTGCCACAAACAAAATCGGCTCCTATGCCACAAAACTCGACTTTCATGTCATCTCAAAATTTCAGCTTTCATGCCATCTTCAAAACTTCGGCTTTCATGCCATCTCAAAAACTTTGGCTTTTACGCCATCCCAAATTTCGGCTTCCACGCCAACAAACAAAATATTGGCTCTCATGCCATCCCAAAATTTGGTTCTCATGCCATCTCAAAAATTTTGGCTCCCATGCTACAAACAAAATTTTGGCTCTTACGCCACAAAATTTGGCTCACGTGCCAATCCAAAATTCGGCTTTCAAGCCATAAAAAACTAGGCTTTCGCCACAAAATCTGGCTTTCATGCCAAAAACACCATTTGACAACCTTTTAACTAAATTCTCAAACAAACATTCTCATTTAGCTCTTGCTTAAATTTGTTTTCATCAAAAAATAATTTAAGTAAAAGGAGGGAATACAAAAAATATATATATAGTACTAAGAATGTTTATACATAGAGGTACCAAAAGAAAAAAAAGAAAAGGAGTTTGTTACAACTCAGGAGCTCAGTCTAACATGGTCTTCAACCAAAGATTCAACTCCTCAAGCAGACTCTTGGCCTTAGCCTCCAAAACTTTTAGGCCACGCTTCTTCAAAACATTTCCATAAAATGCAGCAGAACGCCGCGACCCATCTACAGCACGAGGAAGTTCTTCCCAGAGAATCTGCCATTGCTCATATTCTCGAGTCTTCCTCCGGAGATTGCTGTCAGCCTCTTCAACTTGGCGAATCAGAGTCCCCTCCTTAGCACGAGCTTCCACAATGGCTGTCCATTTGGCAGCAGCTTGTTCCTCCAAAAGCTCAAGACGCTGCCTAACCTCGACAACCTCCTTATCAAGGCGGTTCAAGTCTTGTGTTAGCTCGATGATGGCCAACTCAGTAACGTTCCTCTCCCAAACGAACTGCTTCTGAGTCTGCGAGATCTCATTCAGCTCAGATTTGACCTCACTGGAAGGCTTCACAAACATCTCGTTAAAGAAGTCACCATCTGGGAGACTCTTGGTCTTAGTCCACTTGTTGCACATGCTTGATCATGCCGAAACCAGCTTCCAAGTGACCTGAAGAGAGAGTCTCAGGCCATTCTTTGCATACTAAAGGTGCGGCCCAAATGAGGATTCGTCATTCTCCAGCGCCCAACTGCCCATGTCATGCCCCAATGGAGGAGTAATCAATAAGCTCTTTCCAATTGAAGAAGCTAACTCATCATAAGGTTTCACACCTGCCGCATTGAAACTAGTAGGAGAAGTCCCTACTTCTGGATCGGCTATAGGTATCTCCTGCTCTGGCCCTGAGGAAGACGAAGGAACTTGTCCTACTGCCTCACAATCTGTCAATAAAATATGAAAAGGTATGAATATGATCTTGTGAAAAATCAATATGGAGATTATTACTACAAAATACCTTTTTCGACGACCGGCGGAATACGTTCTGCTTCCATGAGCTCATCCGAAGCATCGTCAAAGGTTGCATCCATGGGTGGCTTGAAGTCGTCAGAATCCTCTGGCAAGTCAGCTAACAAGAAAACAAACCAACATGTTAGCAAATGACAGCACAAACAAAAAGGAGGAAAAGCAAAAGAAATCATACTAGGTGAAGGTTCTGGAACCACTCCAGAGTCCCTTCGCTCTTCCTAAGATGCCGCAAATGGGTCCGTCATCGCCTCATCGGCCGGAACCTTGGGCATCACCAAATCACCATCCTCTGCCAAAAGAAAGAAAGCAGCGGATCAAAACAAAAAAAAAATCTCTCATAAGAGAAAAGAAGCGTAAACATAAAGGAGAATCATGCCATCCGTCTCCTCTTCTCGGCTCCTCTTCTCTGGAGGCTCATCAGCATCCCCAGACACCTCCTTAGCAATGGTGAGAGGACTTCCAGATCAGGAGGACTTTCGTGCCATCTCATATTATGGCGTTGTCCTCTCTTCCTCTTACTTTTGTGGGTTTGTCTGCTCGAAGAACCTGCCCCACTATCAAAATTAGGTCTCTCACTAGAGTCCTCACCGGATGTTCTGCTTTTCCCAGTAGACTCTATGGAAGCCTTTGTGCACTCCGCTTGCATCCAAGCGCCAATCTCGGCCTCCTCCTCCTCCAGTTGTTTCAAGACCTCACCAGGAATCCCTTATGCAGCTCCTGATCTGATGACGTCTTGCTCATTGAGAAAGCATATCTTATGCTTTTCTCCAGAAAGGAAAGCCAAAACTTCCTCTCGTCGAACACCATCCAATCTGCCAAGACCCTTTCCAGGAGATTGCTTGACATCAAGCTCCTTCTTGGAAAGCCCTCGGTACACTGAAAAGCTCTCTGCGAACCATTTCGTGAAGCCAACAGTCTAGAAAGTGGGCAACTCAGGATAGGAAATCATGGTGGTAGTGTCCTCCGCACTGTAAAAAGCTCATGTATTCTTCTCGTCTTGCAAACCTCCAAAACGCTTACCATGCTCGAAGGCGCTCCAACAAAGCCTTGAGAGAGCCAAGCTGCAGCGTAAAATACGAAGGGGACATACGACTAGATATCAACGAAAAGATGTCTATGGTACACCATCGTAACAATGCGTATGTTGAAAAGCCATCTCCTTTCTGCGTTTGTCAAAGCATAGTGTCTTCCCGACCCTGCCCTAGTGGAATCACAAGAGACACCAAAATCAAAAGTCTTCTTCTGCAGACCTGGAGAAAGCTTCACTGAAGACTGCCCAATCTCGACGTCCCTGAACCGTCGAATTCTCAAACGGGCAGACAAAAGAAATTTAGAAACGGCTACTCCTCTAGCCAACCGAATCATTAAAGGGTCATCGTCCTATGCAACTCCCAACGGATGGAAGCTAGGACAGTGGTATACATACCACGAATAGAAGATATGGGCTGAAAATACCCTGTTCATGGGGAGCCCAAGCCGAACCAAAATAGTAGCAGCCTGCAATTCGGAACACAAATAGGAGTAAAGAGCAGGCACCAAAGCCAGCCGCTCTCCGAATGCCATCTGACAAGCCGGAAAAATACAATGCGGCCTAATGTGCGTTCCATCTCCTCCAGCAAAAACAACATCACCCAGTCAATAAGTGAGGTAAACAACGAGATCTCTCCACAGTGCAACGTCAGGATAAATGACATATGTACTTGCAAAGAATTTCTTCAAGTCTTCTCGCATGGCGGAGATCTTCTTCAAACCTGGGTTTTTAGCCCTACCATCTTGGGCCATACTATTAGATGACTCCCCGCTGTCAAAAAAGTTGGAGCTACAACTCTTCCAACTGTTGCACCTGACTTTTGAGCCCTCCTTCTCCTTCCAAAAATCATAGAATGCGACGAGCTAAAAGTACAAAAGCCTGAACTCCTCAGATTGCTCCTCAAGGACGTTGTCAATAGGCATCAACTCCTCATAAAGTTTGCCGAGGATAGGCAGCCCGGTGATGGCACTCAATTCCGAACCAGAAAAACTAATCTCACCATTCGTAACAATGAAAGTGTTGGTTTGTGGAAGGAATGACTCCAGCATGGCCATGAAAGCCTCATCGGAGAAAACAACGGTTTGCCGAAAAGTGCGAACCATGTCAAAAATCTCGCCCACAGAATGGCCCCACCAACCTTCAGTGTGTGATCAGTCCATGATTCCCAGCTTGAGTCATTAGTGAAACGACCACGAAGTCGAAAAGGCTTCACCCAATTGCCGTCGTCACCCCGAAAAATGCCAAGGCCCACCGGTCTCAAATCAACCCACAGATGACCAGAACCTTGGTAGCCACTGGTTGGCATCAACATGTCCATACGGATAGGCGACCTCTCTGCATAACCGGAAGGGCCGCTAACAAAAACCCCAGTCTTGATCACATTGGTCCTCTTCACCCAGTTCGGAGGATCTTCCCCTTTAGGGCATGTGGGAGAAAGACTCATAATCGAGATGGTTCGATCGAAGGTCGACCAGGTAAAAATAGTTCTCTCCTCACCATCCGACGTGTAAGAGAACTGAAAACATCTCCTTTGGTATGTCAAGTCGTTAGGGACTGCATCACCAAAGAAAAAGGTAGGCTTGGGCACAATGCTCTGATCGTCTGTAACCCAAGGATGGCTGCTTACTGCAATCTTATAGAATTCCTCATCCTTGAGAGCGATTAATCGCTGTCTCATCTCATCAGGGTTGAGGGATCACACTCTTTCAAGTTCTTCTCGACAAACTGGACCTTCTCGACAAACTCGGCCACATTAGAAGATCTGGCAAACCGACGAGGTGCGTCAGTAACAGGCTCCTTACCCTTGTTCGTTCTGGAAGAACTACCTGCAGCGGATGGAAAGAAAAAACAAAAATCAATCATCAACATGACAGAATTTTGCTAAAAAAGTTCTAGCGAAATTTTTTGCTTGGTCCCGGGGCAATTCCGAAGAAAAGAGAAATACCCCGAAAAAGATAGGAAACCTGAAGTTGAGCTCAACATCGCTGCAAGCTCATAGTCAGTAGAAAATTCTCAAGGAAGGTTTAAACTCAAACATTGCTGCGAGATCAAGCCAGTCTTATCAAATTTTTGCAAAATTGGAAAAAGGGCTCAATATTGCTGCGAGCTCCAAACTCCAAAACTTGCAAAGCTCCTCAAAATCCCGCAAGACTAAGGGCTCACATTGCTGCAAGCTCCAAATCCCAATACTTACAAAAGATTTCCAAGTATGCATCATCATGCTTCCAAATCAATTTACCAAAAATCATATATCAAAGAAAACCATCATGCATTAGATGCTAGGAAAACCTTAACCAAAGTTTGACCAATCCAACCTAACTTGGTCAAAACCGATCAAACTTTGTCTGAGTCAAAAATCAAGTTGGCTTGACCTAGAGACTCTAGCCTTCTATCTTGATGCATTAAAAAAAATGCATGAACATCTTGAAATTGTATAACCTCATTATCATGATGAGAAAAAAAAAGAAAAAAGAAAAAAAACCTCTTCAAAAAAAAATTATGGACTGGCCCACAGGCTGTGGCCCACTGCCACGTGGCAGTACTGACCTGTCCGTACAAAAAAAAAGGTGAAAAAAAAGAAGGGAACACCGTGGAAAAAAACAGAAGAAAAAAAAGAGAGAAAAGAAGCACGAAAAAAAAAAGAAAGAAAAAACGTGCTTAATAAAAAAAAAGAAAAAAAGAGAGAGAGAGAAAAAGAAAAGAAACTTTTTCTATTTCTACATGGAGTTTCTTGAAAAAGGAAACTTACTTGAAGCCATTGATGGAGAAGAAGAAGAAAAAGCTTGAAAATCCTTTAAGAAGAAGAGGAGTTCTTGATCTTGGAACACTCTTGAAGATTCTTGCAAAAAAGAAAGTAATGGAGCAAAAGATCCAACCTCCCCTTTGCTTTTGTAGAAGAGAGCAAACCGAAAGAGGAAACAAGGAGAAAAGAAAGGAGGTAAGTGCTAAAAATTAGCAACTTTCCCAAAAGAAAGATACTTTGAGAAAATCTCTCCCAAAAACAAGGAAACTTGAGAGATTCTCTCCAAGTAAGGATATTTTTAGATATTCTCTACCCAACAGAGATATTTTTAGATATTCCCTACAAAAACGACACAAATGAGATCTAGGCCATCTCTAAAGCCTTAGGTCCCATGGGTTAGCCCATATGAGTCAGGTTCAACCACCTAGACACTAAAAGGGGCTTCCTGTCAAAAAATCCCTTTTATCGAGAGCATTCAAAATGGTTTCATGCCTCTTTTGAGTTGATTGGACCATTCAAAAAAAAAAAAAAAAAAAAAAAGAAAGCCTCATGAGTTTCCAAAAAACCATCCAACCTCATGAAACAAATTAAGTCAAATCTTGAAATTGACATTCCACAAAAAACCAAACTCTGGTCCCCTAACTCGCCACATACAGCTTGTTAGGTCACAAGACCAAAACCAAAACAAAAAAACCAAATCCTGACCCCCTAACTCGCCACATACAGCTTGTTAGGTCACAAGGTCAAAACCAAATCTGACCCTCCAACTTGCCACATACAGCTTATTGGGTTACAAGGTCAAAATAAAAAATCAAACCCCAACCCCCTAACCCCCTAACCTGCCACATACAGCTTGTTAGGTCACAAGGTCAACAACCGAAAAACCCTTTCTTGATAGCCTAATGTGCTACATAAAGCCTTTAGGTTCACAAGGTTAAAAGGGAAAATCCAAAAACCCAAAAATCCAAATCCCTTATGTCTTTTCAAAACTTTGCCTTGAGATGGTACGTGATCCCTCTCACCACCATAAAATTCCCCCGGAAACTCAAAAGGCTATTAAAAAAAAAATGATGCTCAAAACTCTTGGTCAAGTCAGAAGCTGTCCTTCAAGCTTCTCTTTCGAGGCACATCGACTCCAAAAGCTACTCATCGTTGTACCTCGAGGGGGCATTTGTTGACACCAAAAAAGTCACCTTGCATCCTCAACATCAAGAAGCCACATGAAGCTGCATCCTACTACAAACAGGCAATGTTACTTCAAGCATCAGATCTTGTCAAAATCAAACAAAAATTGCAAGATCCTTCAAAACAGCCAAAAGAGAGGTACACACGAAGTTTTAGGCCATTCCGACATCATTTAGCCTAACTTCACTCCTCCAACAGCTAAACAGGCGCTCCCGGCGGCGACAGTGTTTAAGACATCAGAGATTCGATCAAAGCCTACGGATGGTTCCAAAATACCCCTGAAAGGGTCCATGTCAAATTTCAAGTTAAACTGACAACGTTTGATCCTCCATCAACCCTCGAGCAACAAAATCAAGCCTATCGACGGTGAGAACCACCGAAGCCATCACTCATCAAAAAGAGCACATGAGTGGCTTCAACATGCTCCCAAAGGGGTACACGTCGAATTTCAGGTCATTCCGACAACGTTTGACCAAACTTTGACGCTCCAAAACAAAATCAAGCCTCCCGGCGGCAGAGCCTCCCGGGACAATGACATCCAAATCGGAGCTAATGAATCGTCTCAAAATGACTCCAATAGGCTCCCTGTCAAATTGCCGGACAATTAGACATTGGCTGACCGTACATCAAAGCGCGACATCTTCCCTCGTGGCAAAATCAAGTCCAGATGCGACAGGACCCCAAACGGCTTCAAAACTCAAATAAAAGCCCATGGTTGGTCCTATCTACTACTCAGGAGGCTTTACTTCAAATTTTGGGTTATTCCGACATCGTTTGACCTAGTTTTGACTCTTGACGGAAAATCAATTACAAAGTCTTCGGCTTTTCCAAAAAATAGGAAACTTTGTGCTCCAGTTTGCATGGCTTCTCATCAAGTTTTCTTCAGGAAAATCAAGTCAATAAATGAGGAAAAATGTCAAGAAAAATACAGAAGAAAAGAAAGAATAAAAAATCAGAGAAACGGCCTAAAAACGACGACCAAAAGGGGAAAAACCACCCTAGAAATCCGGGTCGCCGGATTTCTGCCAAGTGGCCCGATTTCCGATCCTTTTTGCGTTCGGGAGTTCCAGCCCCTGTGATTTTCTGAAAATCTGATTCTTGATGCTTGGAATCGACTGATCTTCATCAACATTTCGGATCCGCTGTCAAGAGCATGAAATCATCATTGATCGCTCCAAGATCGTCAATCGACTGACCAAGAAAGTACACTTTTTGTCCGACCGATCGAGAAATCGACAAGATAGATGTCACTGGCCCATTGGCCCCAATCAATGTCTGAAGTTACATCGCCATCCGACATCAAACAACATGTGGATCCATCGGCGATCGTCACAAGAAGAATTCCCGGCACGACCCGCGACTCTTTAAATGCCCTGGCTACCACATAATGATGTTAATTGACCCATTTTATGACAACTTAATGTGGTCATTAACCTATTATTTTGGATAGCCCAATCAGAATCAAGCAAATGGGAGTTACAAGTCCAAGTAATATTGGCATTAAAGCCATGAAACTCCTCTTATCATGGAAATTAAAGTCGATTAAATGCCCATCATTCTCCATCTGCCAATCATAAGCCAAGAAAAAGGAGTTACAAAATCAAGAAATAAAAACTTGTAATTCCTCCCATCATGGAGCATCAATGCCATCAATCCTCCCATCAATACCATCAATGCTCATAAACCACCCCATGGATACCAAAAGCCTATAAAAGGGGGTCATTCCAAGAAATCTAGGATCGATCCGGAAATCCAAAAGCAATTCACACACAGCTGGCTACATAGACACAGAGAGAGTCAGAAAATCCTGAAGAAACTCTGCTGCAACGCCACAAGGTGATCGAAGTCCCTTGGGGTCCCACCCCCCAAGGTCCTCTCCTTCTATCCAACATGGCCCAAACGCGGCTTTTCAGCCCGTTTACTCGGTTTTTCATTGGATATAAGACCTCCCCTTGGTCTATGTCCTCTAAAAATCTGAGATTAGAGCCAAGCCAAAAAAATCAAATCATCATGCGATCTCATTTGAAGGACGATGGTGAAGTCCATACATAACTTGCGACCATCGATCTGAACTAGTCCCCACAATCACCTGAGAAGTTAGATTCATTTTCTTACTTTTCTATTGTATCTTGTATTTTTTTAAAGAGACAAAAAAATCACACTTCTTGTCTTTCATTATTGATGAGATTTGTAAGCTGCCTTTCACGGCAAAATCGCCTTTCACGGTAAAAATCGCCTTTTAAGGCAAAACCGCCTTTCACGGCACAAAAAAACCGCCTTTCACGACAAACAAAAAAAATCGCCTCCTACGGCATTCAAAGAAAAACTTGTCTCTTTTCTTAAATATTTATGCAATTTCAAAAGTTAGAAAAAAAGATTAATTTCCTTTCTACTTGTGAAGGTGAATCTCCGGATCACCACTTCAAATTCCAAGTAGAATAGAAAATCCGGCATACCTGTACAAAAAAATGTTGATACCCGCTTTTCTCCTCCGCCGGACCCCAACAGCCCCAGGGCGGAAGGAGAGGACGAAAGCCAGGTCCATCAGCAAGTATATGTTGTATGTCAATTCTCAAGCCATGAAAATATCGGTCAACCAACACATCATCATCTTCATTTAAGCCACAACAAGCTTACATTGTTATAAACTCTTTAGAATACTCAACCACTGCCCTGGATCTTTGTTTCAAGTCTTAAAAGCTTGAACGTAGATCTCGTGAATAATTTACAGGAATGAATTTTTTCTTCGACATATTTTCATCCCAATCCATGTCTCAACGGGGTCTATGTTTTGGTTCCTTATCTTCTTTTGCAACTCTGCCTACCATATATACCAGAGTGACTTTATAGCCCTCAGTCATTGACTTGTGTGTGAAAATATCCTCGACGCACACTAACCACACACACTAACCAATCTATAAATTTATTTGGTTTTGATTTTCCATCAAATTCGGGAATCGCGAGTTTAATTTCTAAATCTCGATCAACATTAACTGCATGTTGATCTCGTTGATTCTGAACATTTCCTCCATCATCTCGGTTAACATCCGCACGACGATTATTTTTTAGATTTGTTATTATGTTATCCATTTGCAAAAGAGTTTTTAGAGTTGAGCAATCATTGCAAATAACCGATTGCTATTTTCTGATAACTCCACAACGGTTTAGTCAAGTCCTCCATGCTCCTGAATGAAGACTCCACTTCTGCCTTCTTTTTATGAACCACTATATTGTTTTATGCAATCTAAAAAAAATTGACTGACCTGATGTATGGATCTGCCCTCCATGAAAGGGAATTGAAATTTGATGCTTGCTGATATAAGCAATGGCGTCAGCAATTTCTGGAAGATGCTATGCTGGTATGGCTTTAGACTAGGTCTGATCCACTTGGGCCAAAACTAGCACAACCCATCACGTGATACGAAGAAGACCACGTGCAAGAGACCGAAGAGGCGATGGTGATGAAGTGGAGAGACGAAGATGGTCGTGCGCTTGGCGGCGATGGATCCTGGAGATGGGCCACTAGTGTTCGGTGGTGCGGTGTTTTCGTCGCTGGTGATAGTACGCCTTCTTTTCATCTCTTCCCTTTATTCTTTCTTGATCTCTTTCCTCTTTTCTTCCCATGAAGTAAGGGGTTTTGGGTTCGGGTAGATAGTGGGAGATGGAGGGGTGCGGGTATGTTCGTTTGGATTAGGTGCTTGGGTTCGAGACACTCAGGTGAGGGAGATTTGGGTTTCGGTAGGATTTTTTTTTGGGTTTGACTCGGATGGGGTTCTGGCACTTGAGAATGGGGACTTTTATTAGGGATTCTTGGGAGTCTTGGTAATGCATTGTTAGAGATTTACGGGCATCTAGGGTTTCGATTGGATCGAGGGTATTGGCAGGGGCTTCAGTCCTTCTAGGAGTAGGTGATTGTTACAGAGATTGATGGTAGTACGATTCGAGGTTCTGTGATGGGAATTGGCGTAGGTGAGGAAGTGCTAAGTATGGATTCTGGATGAAGATGGATGATGGATATTAGGCTCTTCTTGATGATGGATCAAAGATCAACGATGAGAGCGAGATTTGGATCTTCGGTCTGATACCAAGTGATGTAGGCCATAGAGACATTGGCTTGCGTGGATGCTGAATAACGTATCCGCAAATACTTCAAGCACGTCTCCGCGGAGGTGTCAACACAACGATGCACCTCTCCGAGGGAAAATCCATGATAATTCTATTCCAAAATCAAAGTCTAAGGAAAAGAGTTCTACAAGGCAATATAAATAGAAAAGCAAACTTAGGGCCTAAGAAAATCTAATCCAATAATCGAAACTACCCTTATTACAACTCTTTTAGTAAAATTAGAAAATTACTAAAATAAAATAAAATACTCCTAAACTATCTTGAGTGGGACCACGTGTGCCCCGTTCTGCACCAACACATCACTATGAGATAGGAGATCAAATAAAGTACAGGAACAATATATAAAGATCATCTCATTAATATCCATCAAATAACGAATGAGTAATTGACATAGGTTAATAGTAAGCTTTCGGGTATAAGAGTGGGGCCAATCAAGATAGTGGTCGAATGCGAGTTTTGGATGTCATACACATGAATCTTCTGTGCTCCGATGGTCAAAGACATCCAAAATTCCCACATTCACCACCAACTTGATCTAACTTCATCTCTTATACCATACATTAACCAATTAATGAGCGCATACTAAGCTCCACCATCTGCACATCTTAAGTCCTCTAATTATAAGCCATTAGATAGGTTAAACCAAGTCCAATGGTCAAAAGACGCAAATTCTACACTTTGGAAAACCCATGTTTATGGTTAGCCAAAACCCTATTATGGTTAACCATGAGTGTGCTATGGTTAATATACGATTAGCTGTGGGTAGCTCTACGGTTAGCTGGGAGGTAACCATCGAAAAAATCCTTGAAAATATGTAGTTATGGAAAAAGCGGCCGTAGTACATTCACGGTTACTTTTTTGGGAGCCTAGACTAGCCGTAACTTCCTAGAAGCTACATCCGTAATACAATTTTTGAGTTAAACCACTTCGATCGCATTCCAGTTTCATCCCAACATCAAAGATACGCCTTTTGCCACATTCCACAACATTCATAGACAACAAAACATCTAGAATTAAGGTCATTCATCACCAAGGGTTTCCGAACATGCATATAGGGTTTCAAAGCATAAAAAAGAGCTTAGAAAGAGGAATTTCTACATCAATTATCAAAACCAACATAATTCAATGAAAGAATCAATGAAGATAGACATTCGTACCATTTAATTTATATATTGTAGCTTGCCTCAGCCTCAAATTGGGGAAAAACCCCTCCAACTCCAAAATCTCTAGCAAGAACCCCAAAAGCAACACAAGACCCCAAATCCTTTAGATTTAAGGATAGTTCACCCAAATCCAAGAGAGAAACAAGAATTAGGGCTGGATCCTAACAAGAATTCCTCAAAAGAAGCTAGAATTAGAATTAGCGTTTGAAACTAACCTTGATAGAGAGAGTGGTCTAACAAGACATGAGGAGAAAAAGGCCTGGGATCTTGTCTCTGATGTTATTCTTTAATGAATTTCTCCAAGGAAATGGCTTGGTCTTGCCCTAGAAGCTTGTAGACATGAGGGAAGGAGATAGATAGAGAATTTGGAAATAGACTTTACATAGAGATAGTTGTGTTGGTCTTATTGCTATAAGGGAAAATGTCTAATGACCTAAATACCCTCCATGTAAATACATTTCAAAGAATCAAGGGTAAGGGATATTTAAGAAACTCAATGAAAATCTTCCTTTTCTCCCAAGGATCTTAAACTAAGGGCTTACCTCCCAAACTCTCTACATTTACAAAAAAAAAAAAAAAAAAAAAAAAAAAAACCTACAACACTCGCAAACTATGAATAATCTCCTAAACTCTCTAATTAAGCCCGAAACTCAAGAGAACTTCTAGAACTAGGGAACTGACCCCACTGAACAACCTTCAAACCACATAGAACATAATCAAACAATATAATAATAGGTAGAAAAGGCTGGGACCTTATAAACTATAGTAAAGCTATATTAATCCAAAATTGGCTAATCAAATAATCTTGGTTTTTAAGATTGTCATTCTTGTTTCCCTTTTAACAGAAGTACAACTGTGATGATGTGTATTAATTAACATTCCTATAGTTATTCAGTATTTTACTTCTATTACCTATTAGTACCTAATATGAGCAAATGATGAACAAAAGAGATGGAAAGCAAAAGGAGGAAAATGAAAATAGGTGAAATGAGAAAGGACAAGAAAATAGGAATAGAAGTTATAAAACATCCCCAAATAAAAGATCAAAAGTTCCTATGAAAGATCTCGTGGCCAATGTATACAATGAGATTGTAGGATCTTGTGTACCCTTTGAGCTACCATTCCTTCCAAAAGCAATTGGTGATGGAAGAGGTACAACTCAATGTTTTATACGGCATTTGACATGGTGCCCGCAGGCCTATTTTTAGAGCGGTCGCAGGGAGCGGCATTGCGATACGCCTCTTCCTTACAATCTCCCCCTCACAATGGCGCTCCCACAACTCAAACCCATGATTTGGAGCTCTGATACCACTTGTATGATATCAGACACCATTGAGCTACCATTTATCCTAAAATCAATTGGTAATGAAAAATGACATAACAATGGTTTTATGGTTTGTTGGTTGTGTTAGGAAGGCATTTGAGCATCACTCCACCATGGGTGCACACGAGGGTTGTATTAGGGACCTAACACTCCCCCCTCCCCCCCACCCTCAACTAGTACCACCCGAGAGGAGACTCGAACCCCCAACCTTACTAGGCTCTGATGCCACTTGAAGGGTCTTATGTACCCCCGAAGCTACCATTATTTCCAAAACCAATTGGTGATGGAAGAGGCACAACTCAATATTTTATATGGCATTCGACATCACGCCCGCGAGCCTGTTTTTAGAGCGGTTGCAGGGAGCAGCATTGTGGTACGCCTCTGCCCAACAATGATGAGTGAGAGAAGGTTTTCAGAGAGAAAAAAGGTTAATGTTTCCACTGAGATTCATTTTCCATAGATAATGTATTTTGATTAAAAATGAGTGTAGACATCTCATTTGGACCCTTACGATAGCCTTAAACACCTGTCATATATAACGGTGCCCCCATGCACCCATAATTGAATGGTTAATGGAATAATTCAGATTAATTAATGACGATGAAGATGCTTGTTGATAATTTTAGACTCTGTTCAACAATCTCTAGAAATTCGTGAGAGAAAAGGCCGAATCACGTTGAGATCTCGAGTCCAGCCCACTACTCATACAAGGAATGGACTACAGCACTATCCAACTCCCTTTCAGACCACATAGAACACACTTAGGAATATCCTAGAGAGATTACACTTAGTTTGTGTCACGCCCACAGACCGAGGTCATGATGATCAAGTCCTTAATCCGGGAATTGTTAGTTTTATGGTCTCAATCCATTAGATGATGAATATATTGATTAATTTCTTTATTTATCAATATATTCTTACTTTCCTTTCATGAGATGAATGGTGATTTATTACTTGTTTGCACAAAACTAATACGAATGACATAATGTTCATGAGTTGAACCGGGTCCCATTAGTATATTAGATGTGATATGTGTATTGGATGAGATCCGCACACGGGAGATATATGTCACAAATCTTATACTTAAAATATCTTCACAACCAGTGATGAGACTTGGCATCTCATCTGATAAGGTTGCAACACTTTGATCACTATGAGATAGTGTGATTTGTCTCGATCATCAGAATGGAAGATTCTGGATCAAAGTGCTGGTACATTGGATGTATTGAAGGACCATGAGAAGCACCTTATGGAATTCCGTCTCAATAATAAGGTATGCTCTCATAATTCCCTAGCAATAGGCTCTCAATCCTGAGACATTGATGAACTCAAGTTTCTATCTATTCATTTGCTTTGAGTCCCCAATGAGTGAGGCCAACTATAGGTCAACACTTCGGTGTCTTGGGTATGTGGTAGTAGGACCGTGGGAACATTGAATGATCAAGATGGAATCTATCTCTATTATCCCCTTGTGCCAATTAATGGATTTGTCATTAGTAAGTGTGTACCCATCTCGATTAAGAGTTAATTGGATGGTACTGATGATCATAGTGATTAATTGGGGCTCAAGGATAATAAGGTGTGGAACTAAGATTGGAAGAGACAAATTTATTCCAATTGATCCATGGATATTGATAGAGGGGCCTACTTGTGGTAATCGGGAAGTTTAGGGTCTTCTATGTAATTTATTCGTAAGACTGGAGTTCAATTGCATTTATATAGTGGAGTTATTTGCAATTAACTGTGGGCCCGGATTGCACATGAGATGTGGGGTCGCGTGTCCCAGTTGGAGCCAGCTTTCTATGGAATCCCTAGTGGTCCCCACACTAGCCCAAGTATTGGATAGATACTAATTCTAGTAGAACTCTAGATGGAAAGGAATTTGGTAATTACTATTTCTATTAGAAGTAGGACTTCTAATAGTGGTAATAGTAAGTTACTAATTATAATGGAAGTGAGACTTCTATTTAGAAAGAAGAGAGTTACTGATTGTTAAGGAAGTAAGACTTTTATTTCAATTAGATTACAAAGAGGAGCTTGCTTTTCAGCAATAAATAGAGGAGTATACATGGCTGGACGTCCAAGACATATCCCACCTAGGGAATCACGCCCAAGGCTTGTATGTGCAAGAGTTGCACATGTTCTTCTCTTCCCTCTTCTAGTTCTCTTCTAGTTTTCCTAAGAGTTTTATCTTGGAGATCCCACCCATCTTCTTGAGAAAAGAAATCTGATAAGGGACATAGTGTGGAAGACTATTGGGTATTGGAGATCTTGATTTGATTTGTGAAAGAGTTCGTCATCAAAGAAAGTAGCAACTTCTCCATTAGAGAACAACCGAGCTCCGAAGGTATAATCTACTTCCTTGCATATTGTAGATTTATTTGAAGCTTTTATGTTGCCGATTCTATCTTCTAGATAGATGTTTTTACTGATCTTGATAAGTGAGATTGAGGCTTTGCATCCTGGATTGGGTTTTTGGCCTTATGGATACTTGATCCCTGAGTCAAGTGGGTCAAAAGTTTTGAAAATCTATCCACGAGGCCCACCTACTTCAAACAGGAACGTGGCACGACGGGTCAAAAAAAAATTCCGCCAGCACGCGCTAATTATTTTCCCACAGGATTCCGCAGTGAGAATCCCAGATGATCCATCACAACTAATTAATCGATTTCACAACAAATTATGATATGCGGAAGCATGTAGCAAAATAAAGATCAAATGTATCATAAGATAAGTGCACAAACTTGGTATCAAAAGAGAAATATATACATAGCATAATCGAAAGTTAGTTAAAGTTGTAAGGATCACATTAGTTAAAGTTGTAAGGATCACAAAAGTATATTTAATTTATACAACCCAACAAGGCCAACAGAGGCCATAAACAAAGTTCCCAAAAATAGAAGTCACTCCCCAGAAGATGTTATCGAAACTCCAGACCCAACATAACGTCTACATGACATCGTTGAGCTGCCACTCGTGCTCCACCGGAGGTCCTATTGCCTCCTCTGCACGTTCCACCTCAAAGGCTGCAGGTTCGACATTTGACACCAAACAAAAAAGTATCGGACACAACGGTCTGGCAGGTGAATAATACAGATATGATATACAAGTTTTATCCAAATCATATTTAAAATCATAAAAGTGTATTGAAGACAAAATGTATGCACAAAACTATTTAATAAAACAATTGCTGCATATACAGAAATTTATAGTAAAACTTTTCAAACTGACGGATAAATATTCAAAACAATGGCAACCCACATATAGATATATTCTCCAATTACCGAAGTAACAAGAGCAAACAAAAAGAAACCATCGCCATACAAAATGGCCGGAACAAATGCCATACAAAATGGCCATATAAAAAACCGCTGCCATATGAGATGGCCGGAACAAATAGAAACTGTTGCCATGGCCGGAGCAAACAAACAGAGTCCAAAACTGCAATTGGCAGATAATTTAAAGATCCCAAGCCTGATGATCAGCCCGACAAGGTGACCTAAGCTTAGTCGTGCATTTCAAAACAAAAATCTGAATTAATACAAATCAAATCATAATAATACATTTCAAAATCGATAAGAAGAACTACTCTGAACAAATACAAACGAATAGGATCGAACGAACCAAATGAGTAGTCTTACCTATAATTTCAAACAATATAATCAAGTTATCAAAGTACATTTCCATCGATGAAAATGACTACTCTTAACCAAATACAAACAAACGAATACGGACAAATCAGAAGAGTAGCCTTATCAATGTTTTTCAAACGTAGCAAATCAATCAACTTCATTTCTAATCAATTCATGAGAAAACATAGAATTATTCTAACTTGGAATGGGATTATTAATGTGATTGATAATGTTTGATGGGCTTACCGGGGGCCGTCTTGTTACACACTTAGTGTCTCCATGCCGGTTTATAAGTGGAGATGTTGGTGTCTCTAAAGGTCTCCAACATTTGAGGCATAAGTGTATATTAAGACTAGGGGAAAATTCCCGGTAATTTAATTACTAATCTTTCTCCATGATTTTCGTTCAAACAAAGTGATTCGGGCTCAATTTCTTAATTCCCGATGATTAATAAGTCATTAGGGAATTTTTTTATACTCAAACCGGGCCTCAAATCACTCAACAGGCCCAAAAAATTGCATTAGAAGACATCTGGGCCAGAACCTAGGCCTGCTCAAGCGGGCTGTCACAGAAGCCAAGCCCGCTCGAGCGGGTACATGCTCGCTCGAGCGGCTGGGCTTCTGTCCAGTCCGAGAACAGTCACCTGTATGCTGACTGTTTTCCTGCCTCTTCTTATTGTTTAAAATTTTACTCATTCCCATTGACCAAACTGAGTATGAATCACCTCCATTTAACTTCCATCAAACTCCCTTTAATCACCAACATTCACTCAATCATCCCATTCACATTCCATTCCAATTAGCATAAACCAACTTCGGTGTTTAACAAATGTAATTACAGAGATCAATAATGAAGTTTTCACAACAATTTGAACTATAGAAAAATTTGAAATGCCATTCTATTGAAACAAGACCTGCAGAGAGTTGAGAGTAGTCTAAACATAAGAAAAATCATCTTGAAATCACAACTTCCATAGCTCAAATCAGTTAATGGATTGAATAGCATTTTCGAACCACACTTTAGCAAAAAATCAATTTTCTTATGACTTGCATCAAGAGACCTGATTATTCACTTGCCTGAGTCAAAATGGTCTCAAGCTCACTCCAAACACTCCTACATAATCAGCTGCAGGCCTACACCAAATCCCATGGAGAACCCATTTAAAAAATCCACAACATTTGGAAAACAATGGAGTTCCACAAGGAAGTCCATGCATGTATGAAAAGAGGCTTCTATCCATCTAATAAAACCAAGATTTGGGAAAGAGACAGCCATTGCTAATCTTGAGAAGCTCTAATGAAGAAGAGGAGCTTGTAGAAAGGGAAAATCTCAGTTGAAATCTCACAAAGATGGTATCAATGGATAGCTTGGAAGATGGGGAGAAGTTGGTGAGATTTTTTCTTAAATTTGAGTGAGTTTGCTATAGCATGCAAGAAGAGAAAGAAGTTGGGATGGAAGAGAGAAAACTCTCTGGTTCCAGCTGCTACAGGAACGAATGAAGGGTGAGGAAGGTGAAGACCATCGTGGGTTTGACTTTTAAATGGGTAGTTGTGGGACCCATTTGGTCTTAATACTTCAGGGCTTTAAAACTCCTGTTTATGTGTCCTAGATGAAGTCGACGAAGAAGAGAAAAATGATCGTCGAAAAATCTAGTTTTCAAAAAGTATACTTTCCTCATGATTTTCAAATTTCGAAATTTATGCACAGATTTGGGTGTGAAAAGACTGTTTTGCCATTTTTCTCGAAAAACGCGATTTCTGGGGTTTGAATGCAAACGGAACAAACATGAAAGTCGCTGGGATCAAAATAAAAAATTCAAAAATATTGAAATCCATATTTTTCAAAAAATCAAATAACCACACTACACGCGTCACACGGGCCACCCCGGGCCCGGTCAAACCCGACTCAACGCGCTCAAAATTCCCCAAAGCTATTCAAAATTCTAATCTAACTAAAAATCCAAGCTAATCGTCCTCTAATCCCCTTTAGAGACTAATTAGATTTAAAAATAATAATAAAATATACTAAACCTGGGTCGTGGCCTGACATCCTCCACCCATTAAATGCATTTGGTCCATCAAAGGAACATTAACCTCTGGTAGCAAGTGCGGGTACTTCTTCTGAACCTGATCACGTAATTCCCAAGTAGCTTCTTCCGGTTCATGATTCTCCCAAAGCACTTTTATCCACTGAATCGTCCGGTTCCTCAATTCTTGCTCTTTTGTATCAATGATTCTAACCGGTTTTTCAATATAAGTGGCATCTTCCCGAATCTCTAATGGTTCATGTCTTAGCACATGTGAGGGGTCTGAAACATATTTCTTCAACATCGATACATGAAACACATTGTGTACACCCGAAAGTTCTGGCAGTAGGGCGAGTCTGTAAGCCACTTCACCAATACGACTCAGGATCTCATATGGTCCAATGAATCTTCTTGACAATTTTCCTTTTTGACCGAACCTCAAGGTTCCTCTGGTAGGTGACACTTTCAAAAATACTTTATCTCCTACTTGAAACTGTAGGTCCTTTGTTCTAACATCAGCATAGCTTTTCTGTCTGCTTCTCGCAACCTTCAAACGCTCATGGATGAGTTTAACTTTCTCATTGGTTTCACCAATCAATGTCGGTCTATGAAAGCTGCGTTCTCCGACCTCTTCCCAACACACTGGTGTTCTACATCTCCTTCCATATAGTGCTTCGAAAGGTGCCATCCCTATACTCGAGTGGTAACTATTGTTATATGCGAATTTGCAAAGAGGTAGACTGTCATCCCACTGAGTTTTGAAGTCAAGCACACATGCCCTAAGCATGTCCTCCAACGTTTGGATGGTTCTTTCTGACTGGCTATCTGTCTGTGGGTGATATGCCATGCTGAATTGAAGTTTTGTACCCATGGATTCATGCAGAGTCTTCCAGAATCTCGAGATAAATTTGCTATCTCCGTCTGATGTGATGGAGACTGGTTAACCATGTCGGCTGACGAACTCGTTAACAAACGTTTGTGCCAGTGATAACTTTTGCATCTTCTTTCATGTCTTCAACGGAATGAAATGTGCAGACTTTGTCAGTCGGTCAACTATAACCCATATGGCATTGTTTCCTCTGCTAGTCGTCGGTAAACCTGAGATAAAATCCATCGTGAGATGTTCCCATTTCCACTGTGGAATCTCTAATGGCTGCAAAAGACCTGCTGGTTTCTGATATTCTGCCTTAATCAATTGACAAGTCATGCATCAAGACACAAATGCTGCAATTTCTCTCTTCATATTGTTCCACCAGAATCTGCTATTCAAATTATGGTACATCTTTGTACTCCCTGGGTGCATAGAATACTTGGTGCTATGGGCTTCAGCCATGATCTCGTTTTTCAAGTCATCAATATTCGGAACACATAATCGGTCACGGAAGTACAATACTCCATCCATGATTCTGAAATCTGGGCGATCTGAAATATGCTCCACAATTTTTGCTAAGTCTGGATCCTATAGTTGGGCTTTCTTGATTTTCTGAATGAAAGTAGGCTCAGACACTGACATGTTTGCTAGCATAATACCTGAAGCCTCTTTTTCAATAATAGGGTTAACTCGCTCCAGGAATTTGATAGTCTTTTTCTCCTCGGTATCAACAAGTTCTGGTTCATACTAGGACAATCTTTCGAACTTTGTAACATATTCAAGGATTGTCATGTCTCCTTGTGTGAGTAGCTGAAATTCCACTGCCATTTGTCTCTTGATGTGAGCGGGTACATACTTCTCAGTGAACTGCTCCTTGAAAGTAGCCCACGTGATATCATTAGCAATGTCCTGATAGCCATCTTTGAGAGTTTTCCACCAAATGTCGGCCACGCCGATGAACATAGAAGCTGCCAAATGAACTCGCTGTCTGCCTGTGCACTGAAAAAGATCAAAGATGTTCTCAGTGTGAGCTAACTAGTCATCTGCTGTCAAAGGATCATCTTCTCATGTGAATTCTTTTGGACCTCTCTTCAGGAAGCGTTCGAATAGTGCATTTGGGTTGTTGTCACGGTCATTGATAACAATTTGAGGACCCATGTGTTGGGGTTGTACATGTTCTGGTTTTCTAGCCAACACTTTCAATAATTTCCTCTGTACTTGTGCCAATTCCTTGTCTTTGTTGGCCATCTGCTTTGTTGACACCAAAAAAGTCACTATGTCTCCTCAACATTAAGAAGCCATATGAAGCTGAATCCTGTTACTAACAGGCAAAGCTACTTCAAGCATCAGATCTTGTCGGAATCAAACAAAAACTACAAGATCCTTCAAGACATCCAAAAAAGGGGTACACCTGAAGTTTCGGGCCATTTCGACATTTAGCCTAACTTCACTTCTCCGACAGCTAAGCAAGTGCTTCTGGTGGCGACAACATCAAAGACATCAAAACTTCGATCAGAGCCTACGAATGGCTCAAAAATACCTCCAAAAGGCTCATTGGCAAATTTCAAGTCAAACTGACAATGTTTGGCCCTCCATCAACGCTCGAGCAGCAAAATTAAGCCTCTCGGCGGCGAGAACCACCGAGACCATCACTCATCAAACAAAACACATGAGTAGCTTCAACATGCTTTCAAAGGGTTGCACGTTGAATCTCAGGTCATTCCGACAACGTTTGACCAGATTTCAACGCTCCGAAAGAAAATTAAGCCTACCGGCGGCAGAGCACTCCGGGACCATGACATCCAAATCGGAGCTAATGGGTCGTCTTAAAATGACTCCAATAGGCTCCCTGTCAAATTTCAGGTCAATCGAACATCGTTTGGCCGCATATCAAAGCTCGGCATCTTCCCCGTAACAAAATCAAGTCAAGCATTGACGGGACCCCAAATGGCTTCAAAACTCAAATAAAAACCCATGTTGGTCCTATCCACTGCTCAGGAAGCTTCACCTCAATTTTCAGGTCATTCCGACATCGTATGACCTAGTTTAGACTCTTGACGGAAAATCGGCTACAAAATCTTCGGCTTTCCCGAAAAATGAGAAACCTTGTGCTCCGGTTTTGCGCAAGTTCTCTTCAAGTTTTCTCCAAGAAAGTCAAGTCAATAATTGAGGAAAACTGTCAAGAAAAATACAGAAGAAAAATGAACGAAAAAGAAGGAAAAACGGCCGAAAAAGACACTCGGCGACCAAAGGGGCCAAAACCCCATGTCGCCGGCGACCCTTGGTGCAGGGTCGCCGGCGACCCTAAAAATCCGGGTCGCCGGATTTTCGCCGGATGGCCCGATTTCCGATCGTTTTCGCGTTTCGAGAGTTCCTACCTCTGTGATTCTGAAAATCCAATTTTTGATGCTTGAAAATGACTGATCTTCGCTGACTTCTCGAATCCGCCGTCAAGAGCATGGAATCATCATTGATCGCTCTAAGATCGCCAACCAGATGACCAAGAAAGTACACTTCCTGTCCGACCGATCGAGAAATCGACAAGACAGATGTCACCGGCCCACCAACATCAATTAATGTCTGAAATTGCATTGCAATCCGACATCAAACAATATGTGGATCCACCAGCGATGATCACAAGAAGAATCCCAAAGGACGCAGCGCGGCCCGCGACTCTTCACATGCTCTGGCGACCACTTAATGCTGTTAATTGACCTGTTTATGACTACTTAACGCGGTCATTAACTCATTATTTTGGACGGCTCAATCAGATTCAAGCATATGGGAGTTACAAATCCAAGCAATCATGGCATTAAAACCATGAAACTCCCCTCATCATGGAGATTAAAGGCGATTAAATGCCCATTATCCTCCATCGACCAATCACAAGCCAAGGAAAAGGAGTTACAAAATTAAGAAATAAAAACTTATAACTCTTCCCATCATGAAGCATCAATGCCATCAAATCTCTCATCATGGCCATCAATGCCCATAAACCACCTCATGGCTACCAAGAGCCTATAAAAGGAGGTCCATTTCCAAGAGAGAGAGAGATCGATACACACATCGACTTGGAATTTTGCACTTACATACTTGTACACTCCTAAAGAAATCCTGACGAAATCCTGCTACTCTGCCGCAAGAGAGACTACAAGGTGATTAAAGTCCCTTGGGGGGCCACCCCCCAAGGTCCCCTTTTGCTATCCAACATGGCCTAAACGCGGCTTTTCAGCCCGTTTACTTGGTTTTTTATTGGATATAGGACATCCCCTTGGTCCTTATCCTCTAAAAAACTGACGTTGGAGCCAAGCCGAAAAATCGAAGCATCAAGAGTTCTTATTTGAAGGACGATGGCGAAGTCCATACATGACTTGCGACCGTCGATCTGAACGTGTCCCCGCAATCTCCTGAGAAGTTAGATCCCTTTTCTTTCTTTTCTATTGTACTTTGTATTTTTTAAAAAGACAAACAAAAATCACAATTCTTGTCTTTCATATTTGATGAGATTTGTAAATCGTCTTTCACGGTAAAATCGCCTTTCACGGTAAACAAACAAAAAAACGCCTCCTACGACATTCTAAAAAATAAACTTGTCTCTTTTCTTAAATATTTATGCAATTTGAAAAGTTAGAAAGAATGATTGATTTCCTTTCTACTTATGAAGGTGAATCTCCGGATCATCACCATTCCAAATTCCAAGTAGAATAGTAAATATGGCATACCTGTACAAAAAAGTTGATACCCGCATTTCCTCCTCCGCCGAGACCCAGGCAGCCCCCGGGGCGGTAGGAGAGGACGGAAATCGAGGGTCCATCAAGTTGGCATACCCGGTCGGCCACGTTCACTTGAGAATGTGATGCTTCAATCCCTTGGCTCCTTTCTAGATGGTAGCCTATGTTGCATCTTGCACCTAAAAAAAAAAAAAACATGAGATGGGATTTCAGTCAATCTTTCTCATTTTAAAAAAAAAATCTGATTTCTATTTCTTGGATTCAATTTTGAGAATCTCTTCTTCGAATTTGATAGATCACAAAAATGTTTGCATCTATTGTTCGTATCGGGGATTGGGCCATCTTTTCTCTTTGATGAGTCCAATTGAGATTTTCAAAAAAAAAATTATTAGTTCTTTCTTTTGGGCTCAAATTCGAGAAACTTTGGTTATGCCCTTTCGGATTTAACGCTCGCAGAAATGTTGAGCTGTGGTTCGGATTGGAACACCACTTGTTCTCTTTGATGAGTTCATTAGAAACCTTTTTTTTTTAAAAAAAGCACTAAGGTTGCACCAATTGCGCTCTTTGACTAAAATGGATTTAAGAAAAGCCTTGTCCAGAGTGTGGAGACAGCTAGATTGTTCGAGGCAAGGGTCCTTCAAACGGGTTCATTAAGTAATCCTACCCTTACCCGGGGGCTGATCTATCTATTAAGGTTTCATAAGATCGAATTGGAAACCTATGTGCACCTTTCAAAAATAAATTTCACTTTTGAGTTCAGAATTGAGAAATCTTGACTCTTTTCCTTTCGGATTTAACGCTCGCATAAATGTTGAGTTGTGGTTCGGATTGGAACACCATTTGCTCTTTTTGATGAATTCAATCTTAAACCTTAAAAAAAAAAAAAAAAAACTTACGTCACTTTTGAGTTCAGAATTGAGAAATCTTGGCTCTTTCCCTTTCGGATTTAACGCTCGCAGAAATGTTGAGTTGTAGTTTGGATTGGAACACCATTTGCTCTCTTTGATGAATTCAATCTTAAACCTTAAAAAAAAAAAAAAAACTTACGTCACTTTTGAGTTCAGAATTGAGAAATCTTGGCTCTTTCCCTTTCGGATTTAACGCTCGCAGAAATGTTGAGTTGTAGTTCGGATTGGAACACCATTTGCTCTCTTTGATGAATTCAATCTTAAACCTTAAAAAAAAAAAAAAAGAACTTACGTCACTTTTTAGTTCAGAATTGAGAAATCTTGGCTCTTTCCCTTTCGGATTTAACGCTCGCAGAAATGTTGAGCTGTGGTTCGGATTGGAACACCATTTGCTCTCTTTGATGAATTCAATCTTGACCTTTCAATAAAAAACTTCCGTTACGTTTGGGCTTACATTCGAGAAATTCTGGTTCCTTCCCCTTCGGATTTAGCGCTCGCAGAAATGTTTGAGCCTTTGTTCGGATTGAAATACCATTTGCTCTCCTTTATGAATCCAAATTTGACCTTTAAAAAAAATCCCATCTCGTGTCCTTTCCAAGGATGCGATTTGCAACATTTGTGCCTAGCGGTGCTGGTACGCCTTTTCGGGTCTACTGTATTCTCGACCGACACATTTGTATCTCCAACCTTATATCATTTTACCTTGAGTGAGCCTTGCTTCTCGATAATTTGAATTAAGGTCTACAATTGCTTCTAGCAGTCACTGGTACACTGACCCTGAGCCTACCATACTTGCATTTTTAGAACAATTGTATCTTCTATGGCTTTTTGCCTTTTTCATCTTGCTTGGGCCGGGCCATGTCCCCTTGAGCGATTTGAAAAGACAAAACCATAGTTGTTCTCCATTTATGATCACCGTGTTCTTGTGATTACTAATGGATGTGGTATTGTTTCAGAAGTTTTCCAAAACTAACAATGGCAGCTTCATTGATCATCACTTTTGATGAGAACAAGTACCAACTTATGCTTCAAGACAAACAAAACAAGCGCACTCATAAGCGCCCTGCCAGTTGCCGAAGTGTCATCTCCCTCGAAAACTCTCAAAACACCGGGTCAACCTTAACTCCCCGAACCATCGTCTTCGGGTCGTTGGGACCATTCTCACTCTCCGCAGAAGAAACTGTACCTGCCAACAAGCAGAAAACCGCCCCGTAACGTGTCACTAACATGGCACCAAGGGCGAACACAAAGAAGCTTGAAGCCCGTGGCACTCCCACGAAACCTCAACCCATAAGAAACCGGGTTTGCTCCAAAACTTGGTCCCCGAGATCTTCACCAAAACAACGGAGGTCCCAAACATCTACAAAACCAGCAGATCTGGCCCCTCTCAAGGAGATCCGGTTCTACCGTCTTTCTTACATGAAAGAGGAGAAACCTACCCTCCACCCAAAGAACAAACAAATCCAGCATGAGCCAACTTGCTCCGACAATCCCAAAATCAAATCCTGCATCGTTAGGCCTCCGTAAAAACCTGCTGAAGCCTGCATTCCTGTGAGTCGACCCTTCATCTCAAAAGGGTCCGAACTCGCAAAATTCAAAGCCTCACTACGACAGGCTAAGTACCGCGTCCGGATCCTGTCCATGCCCAGTTTCAAAGAAGACAAGCTCGGCTGCTGCGCACGGGGGACTACAGCCTTCATTGCCGGATCCCAGCTAGAGCTGACTAAAGCTCAAATTGCTCATCGTATGCGTCGCCGCGCGGCATATCGACAAAAGAGACTTGAGAAGCAAAGAACCCAGCATTCTAATCTCCATGTCTCTAACAAATGGGTCGAAAAAGGAAGACCCGACCAAGTCGTTGCTGTCCATATGGTTGGCAAAACTAAAAGATGCCAGAAGTCAGCAACCAAAATTCGTGTCAGACGTCCGGTGACTCGCAGCGTCTCCCGGACACGAACACATCTAGAAGAATCCTCCACTCCTTCAAGCCAAGGACACCGGTGTAATCACTACTCGGACTCTTCATCTAAAAGAATGAGCCCCAGCGCTGTCACCAAGACAATTTCTTCGTTCGAATCCCAAGGGATGAACGTCTTGGCTACAAGTTCTGAGCAGCCTCCACCACATAATCCACAGAATGACGTAACCGCACGCATCCAACAGTTGGAGCAAGGACAACAGAGAATTGAGATTCTGATGGAAAACCTCATTCTCAATTTACAGTGTCCACCTAACAATGAAACCCCTCCAAATCATCAAGATTACGAGGGTAATGCAGAAAATAATGAGTCATGTGCCCTTATCAAGAAGGACGTTGATGATATCCTCGCCAAAGCAAAAGAAGAGGATACATTGAAGGAGCATGGGATCAAGCCACCTTATCCTCTATGGATAGACTCGGTTCCGTTCCCTGCAAAATTCAAACAGCCTACTCTCCAAACATATACGGGGAAATGTTCAGCCAGACAGCATGTCATCCACTTTAAGATCCTGACAGGAGTTATTGCGGATCAAGACGCTCTCAAGATTCGCCTCTTTGCAAGTATCTTAAAAGGTACAGCCTTTGATTGGTACTCCATTCTGCCGGAGAACTCCATCCAAAACTGGGCTATGCTGGAGACACGCTTCCCGACTCACTTCCAAGGTGAGGACCATCCTGTTACTATGGCTCACCTCTGTAGCCTAAAACAGGGAGAGAATGAGTCAACATACGACTTCATTCACAAGTGGAAGGCAATGGCGTACAAATGCTCAGATGTATTGCCACAAGCGTCGTTAGTCGACAGCTGCCGTGACAACATGAGAGCAAGAATCTGCTCCATGATCATCAACAACAAATCAAAGAACCTGGGAGAACTCCTCGAAGCTTCAATGGAATCTGAAATGGTGATCAAAGACCTCAATTGTCAGAAATCATCAAAGAAAGAGCAGACTGCCATTACAACCTCAAAACCAAAGAAAAAGGAAGTTCTCAATGTGCAGACCAAGTCAGCTTCTCATCAGCCAAAGAAAGCTGAAAACAAAGCTACGGATAAAAGACTTGAACTCTCTGATTCCTTCAAAGAACATGTAATAAAGAAATATCCGTTCGATGAAGATGTTGATTAAATCTTTGAGGCTCTCCTAGCAAATGGCAAACTCACTTTGCCCGAGCCCAAAAGACCGGAAAATATTGGCAAAACCAACGATCCCCGGTATTGTCCATATCACCAGATGATCTCGCATCTTCTCACTCAATGCTTCGTTGTGAGAGAGAATATCAACGAGATGTGAAAAAACGGAGTCATTACCTTCGACAAAAACTACGGCTCCGCCTCCATCAACATGGTGTCATGTGGGCAAACTCTAAATTCACCGAGGAAGAAGATAACTACCTCATTCAAGGTGATAAAAATTATACAAAAGTCCCAAGAGTTAGTTCCCTATCCAACACCAGATGGACAACCCATATGGGTGCATCCCGATCTCCTAGAAGATGAAAATTAGGAGATCGTCAAAACAAAGCCGACCGCTCGACATCGAAGGCAAACCAAGAGACAACTCCGCAAGCTTAAATAGCAGCAGAAGTCTCAACCAAAACAAAAAGTCCCTGAAAAGGCAGAAACCTCTTCCACTGCTTCACTAGGGGCGATGAAAGAATTCCTTCCCAAAACTTCAATGGCGGTAAGAAAATTCACCCTTGATGATTTCATACCACCTCAATACAAAAATGAAACTGCGCAGGGGGCATTATACTCCTACAACTCGGTAGTTGGATTCTCCATGGATGGATATGAGTCCAGTGATACTGCCAGTAATATCGATGAGTAGGAAGAATCCCTTGAAACAAGAGAATACCTCTCCGATGAGGAATGGATTCTCGAATCTCATCTCATACCAGTAATCTGGTATAACCCATTACAACCGCAAGGATCTTGGTCCGATGATGAAGAAGACCAAGAGGTTGAAAATGCTGTTGACCTGGCACCAGCAGATGCTTCAGTGGAACCCAATAATGGCGAACCACAAGGGGCAGATGACGAAGAAGATTTGGCTCCTATGCCTAATCTTGAAGAATATGCAAGAATCTTGTAACATCTTGCCATAGAGCAGGAGCAGGATCGCATCAATGATCTTCGTCATGATCTAGAACCAGAAGTCCCTGAAAATCAATGGAAACTTCCTCCTTTAACTCCTGAAAATGGAGAAAACAGCTGGATCGATGATCCTCTTACATTTGAGGATGAATCCGATTACCAATAGTCTACACTGGGGGCATTTCCTGTCAGGATAACTTGCAATGCGATAGCTCAAGATGATAGTGCTTCTGAAGCTTCCGAAGACACGTACTCCCCAACCAGTAGTGTACCTTCCGGGGCTACATCTTCTCAGGTGACTTCCACTGAGATAGCATCTTCTCAGTCATCGTCTATTGAAGCTGTGACATCTGAGCTCAAGCCTCTCCCGATTGATCATCTTAAAGAAACTCCTGCCAATGAAGTCTTCTTCAATGAAATCCTAGTCGATTGGTCCCAGATACCCGATCTCATAGACGATGTCTGGACTGATAAAGAAAAGTTGCAGGATGCTGTTCAGGACTTGTTCCCGGAAAATGCTCCGTACAACACAATCACTGAGGACGGCAATGCAGCTACAGAGACGTCTTCAGCAAATGACAAGGATCAACCCCTTGATCCCGAGAGTGATCTTCCAAAAGAAGACCCTTCTCTAGAAACTCTTGAAGTTGCTAAAGGTACCCGTTCTGGCCGGGATTACCCCAAAAATTACAATCAACCTTCCTCTTCTTATGTAAATCCTTCGGGAAAGCAAGTTGTAAACGCCCCAAGTGGCAATAATAATGAAAATGCAGGCCCGAAGGAGGCTTTCAAGTACGACTTGATTGAGCACTTCAAACACATACCTGCACGTCTGCACATCCTTGACTTATTACGAATGTCTCTACAAACTCGTGATAGTCTTATTTCAGAACTACAAAGGCTGAATGCGGATGTCGACAAACATGCCCCACAAGTCTTACAAATTGAAATGGACTATAGGGTCAAAAAATCAAGTACTTCCTCAAAGGGGGAAAAGAAGAAAGCTGAGAGACCAAGCAATGAATGCCTCTCGGTTCAAAAAGCAGCAGTGCAACAATTGTCTTCGACAAGAATGACCTCTTGCTAGGCGAGACAAAGCACAACCGACCCTTGTACTTCACGGGGTACGTCAAAGAAATGCTAGTACATAGAGTCCAGATTGATCCAGGTTCGGCACTCAACCTCATTTCTACTTCGGCACTTGAAGAGCTGGGCATCCCACCTAGCAAGTTGAGTCATACGTCTGTATCCATCTTTGGATATGACGGCAGCGCTCAAAGGCCTATTCGTAAAATCAAGTTCAAACTGCAAATCAATGACCTTATTTCTGAAGTCACTGTGTATGCAATAAAGACCCCTTCATACTACAATATCCTCCTTGGACGCCCCTTGATATATGAGAATGGTGTCGTCCCTTCAACTCTACATCAGTGCATCAAGTTCGTTGGCAACGACGGCTTGATACATTGAGTATTTGCAGACAAAAAGCCCTTCAAAGGCAAGGACGTCCATTTTGCAGATACTCAAATGTATAAAGATGGAAAAGAAGAAAAGGAGGAAGAAACAATTCACTTTGCCGACAATCTCCAGAAAGATAAAGGCAATGCTCCTCATCAATCATCGGAAGTAAACAAACCTTCCACCAAACTCAAAGTAAGCAGTCAAGCTCCCTTCATGATATCTCTTGAGACATCAAAACCTTTGGTAATCACCACCAAAGCAAAGAAGACAAAACAGAAGGGTGGGGGCAAGTTCACCATCTTCTTTGTGTCTGTTGTGCATGACACAGACTCAGAATCAGAGCCAGAAGACGACACATCGTCTAGCCAAGTTGATACTCAGCGAGTTCAGCTTGCTCTCACTCCTTTGGAGACAGCTGCTGACGTAGAAGATCCTACGTCTGCTTTCTTCGCTATTCCGGCAGCTTCGCCAGAAGAAAAAACAATCTTCTTCTACAATCCTGAAGCATCTTCATCATGTCCAGCACTCGAACCTTTTGAAGGAAGGTATCGTGTACCAGACTTAAATATCTCTCTTGACAACACGATGAGCGAACCCATCAAACAAGAAGATGATGACGTTGAGTCCTCCTTGATAGAAGATATCAACTACATCCCAGATCTCAACATCGCTCTTGATGATCCAAACCCCACAAAGTCATTTAAGAAAGGTAACCTTGTATTCGCGGTTAAAAAGCCATTGATTCTCTTTCGTACATCTGAAATCAACGATGAATCAAGATGGAAAGGGCCTTATATCATTGACAAAGCCTTCTCCAATGGAGCATATGCTTTCTTCAACTTCGAAGGAGACAGGTTTATGCTGCATAATAAATTTCTACAGCGTTGTTTTCCTTAAAGCTGCATCACTACTTGCTGTCCAACACAGTCTACCTGGTTTCGAGGATCAACCTCTTAAAGGTCATTGTCACAAAAGCAGGTTCTCTCAATGCCCGACTGGCAAAATGGTCCATCCTTCTATCGTAGTTTGATATTAGGTATGTACCACAAAAAGCAATCAAAGGCCAAGCTCTAGCAGACTTCCTCGCAGAGCACCCATTGCCTAAAGATTCTCCACTCATGGATGATCTCCCAGACGAATTTGTCTACAATGTGGAAACTTCTTTATCAAATGCCTCCTGGGACATGTACTTTGACGGCGCAACCAGGACGAATGAAAAAGGAAAGTAGATATCGGGAATTGGCATCATCTTTGTTAGCCCCGACAAGTACATGATTCCACACGCTTTCTCGCTACTGGAACTATGTTCAAACAATGCAGCTGAGTACCAAGCCCTGATTGTAGGATTGGAACTCGCCCTCGAATCCGGCATCACCATGCTGGAAGCTTTTGGAGACTCTCAACTGATCGTCAACCAAATGAATCAGAAATTTGAAGTCAGGAAGCCTGATCTGTTGCGTTACTATAACAAGGCGTAGTCGTTTCGACAAAAGTTCAACATCTGTCACATCACCCACATGCTCAGAGGTGAAAACATCCGTGCAGATGCCCTGGCTGGACTTGCCGCATCTATGGCAATCCAAGAAGGGGAAAGCATGCAAATTACAGTGTGTCAAAGAAGGATTCTCCCTCCTCTTAACACACACCAAGCAGTTGTTGAATGCCACAAAGTGGTTGGAAGTCAGATGTCTATCATCAAACCTCCGATTGGTGACTGGAGGGATCCGTTCATTGATTAAACCATGTTCGGAATCCTACCTGAAGATCCAAAAGAGCGGGTAATCATTCAAAGACGAGCCCTGAACTTTCATTTGGATATTCCTTCAACAGAGTACTTCTACACTGCTTGTCATAACAAGAGGCTGAGGAAACTCTCAAAGAAGTGCATGCTAGTCTTTGTGGAGCATATTAAGCTGATCCTAAGCTCTACAATCAGATAAAAATGTTAGGTTATTATTGGCCTACCATGGTAGCTGACGAAATGCGATTTGCTAAGCACTGCCGACAATGCCAAATTTATGGAGATTATGTCCACATGCCTCCGGAATGGCTACATCCTACAGCAATCTCGTGGCCTTTCGAAGCCTGGGGTATGGACATTATAGGTCCTAACCCTCCCCCATCAAGCAAAGGTCACCCTTCATCTTCGCCGCTACGGATTATTTCTCCAAGTGGTCAGAAGCATTTGCGATCAGCGAAATGAAGACCTCATCAGTCCTTCAATTCTTGCGCACCAACATTATTTATCGCTTTGGCATACCTAAAAGATCCGTCCATGATAATGGACCATAATTCCGAGATCACAGATTCTACAGGTTCTGCGACAAATACAAAATCCAAAGTTGTCCTTTGACTCCATATAATCCTGCAGCGAACGGACTAGCAGAAGCCTTCAACAAGACACTCTGCAAAATTCTCAAGAAAATGGTATCTAGTCACAAAAGAGACTGGGGCGACAAACTACCAGAAGCTTTGTGGGCCTATCGAACCACCGTTCGAGGACCAACCCATAGGACACCATTCTCCTTGGTCTATGGATGCGAAGCTGTTGTCCCTTTGGAAGTAGAAATACCTTCCTTAAGGGTATCTCTGCAAAATGACATGACGCAAGAAAGCAATGTCAAATTGAGACTCCAAAAGCTGGATAATCTCGATGAAAGACGGCTCAAAGCTTTACAAAGCATTGAGCTGTACCAAGAACGCATGGCAGGATCTTTCGACAAAAAGGTCAGGTAACGCGCCTACAAAAAAAAGGCGACTTGGTTTTTGCAGTAAAAAGACTCATAGTCTTTGCCCACAATTCCAAAGGCAAATTCTAACCAAAATGGGAGGGACCCTTCACTATGGACAAAGTCTTCTCCAACGGCGCATACGCTCTTTTAAACATGGAAGGAGACAGATGTATGTTGCCCATCAATGGTAAGTTCTTGAAGCGGTACTACCCTTGAAGACCTCAAACGGGTCAGAGCAATGCCAATACAGCCAAAGCCTATTTCCAGGTACTTGCTCGTCAAACCCATCCTCTTTGAAATTTTCATCTTTATGTTGAAATTTCCAAAAAAAAAAAAAAAAAAAAAAAACTCTCGAAACAATGCTTACTTTCATCGTTTCATTGTTCAAAAACCATCAAATCCAAAAAATCCAAGTTTAGGAGCCTCTTCCCAGACTTTACCAAAATTTTCGACCCTTGAACCCAAAATTCTTAGTTTGAAACAAAAACTAGGACTCAGGAATTTCCACCCTAGTCTGCCTCGGTTTTTACAACCAAAATGGTTTTAAGTCAAAATTTTCGACCCTCGTGTCTTTAAACAAAAAAATGGTTTTTTAGAAACCGCGGGGAAGCGACACTTAGTCGATACTCACATAGCCCAAAAGTTGGAAGGATACGAACCCCATTCGATACTTCCAAAAACCCAAAAACCGGAAGGATGCGAACCCCATTTGATACTTACAAAAACCCAAAATTCGCAAGGAAGTGAAACCTATTCGATACTTGCAAAACCTCAAATTTAAAAATCGTTGAGATGCAACATTCCAGTTGGTATCCACAACCCAAATTTCAAATGGTTCAAACAACCTAAAATTTCAAAAATCGTGGGGAAACGACACCAACTCAGTACCTGCAAAACAAAAATTTTTGGGAAAAGCAGGGAAGCGACGCTTAGTCGATACTTGTACCCCAATCCGCGAGGAAGCGACATTCCATCGATACTCGCAAACCCAGCCCGCGAGGAAGTGACATTCCATTGATACTCGCAAACCAAATGAGCAAGGAAGCGACATTCCATCGATACTTGTAAGACCATTCAGCGGGGAGGCGACATTTGGTCGATACCTGCATTTTCAAAACCAAAACCCGGTTATAAATGCCAAAATCGGCTATAAATGCCAAAAATCTGGCTATAAACGCCAAAATCGGCTATAAATGCCAAAAATCCGCCTATAAATGCCAAAAACCTAGCTATAAACGCCAAAATCGGCTATAAACGCCAAAATCGGCTTTCATACCAACAAAACAAAACTTGGTTTTCAAAAATCTGGCTCCCATGCCAAAAAAAAAAAAAAAAAAAACAAACAACAGCAAAACAAAATTCGGCTTCCATGCCATTCCAAAATTTTGGCTTCCATGTTTCAAAACAAAATTTTGGCTTCCATGCTTCAAAACAAAATTGGCTTTTATGCCACAAAACCCAGCTCTCATGCCAATTCAAACACTTCGGCTTTCATGCCATCTCAAAAAAAAAAAAAAAAAAAAAAAAAAAAAAAACCAACTTTGGCTCTCGTGCTGCAAACAACTTTATCGCCACAAAATTCGGCTTTCATGCCATCTCAAAACTTGGCTCTTATGCCAATTCAAAAAATCGGCTTTCATGCCATCTCAAAATTTTGGCTCTTATGCCAATTCAAAAAAGAAAAAACTTTGGCTTACATGCCACAAACAAACAAAACCTGGCTTTCATGCCATTTCAAAATTTCAGGCTTTCATGCCATCACAAAATTCGGGTTTCACACCATCTTAAAATTTCGGCTCCCATGCCACAAACAAATTTGGTTTCCATGCTACAAAACAAAATTCGGCTTCTATGCCATTCCAAAATTCGGCTTTCATGCCACCTAAAAATTTTTGGCTTTAATGCCATTTCAAATTTTGGCTTCCATGCCGCAAACAAATTTTGGCTCTTACGCCACAAAATTTCAGCTTCCATGCCATTCCAAAATTCGGTTTTCAAGCCATAAAAAACCAGGCTTTCACCAAAAAAATTGGCTTTCATGCCCAAAACAACCCTTTGACGAAAGATTTTCACAAAATGACAACCTTTTGATAACATTCCCATCAGCTTTTGCTTAAATTTGTTTTCATCAAAAAATGATTTAAGTGAAAAGAAGGGGATACAAAAAATATAGTACCAAATATGTTTATACATGGAGGTACAAAAAAAAAGAAGAAAAGGAGTTTGTTACAACTCAGGAGCTCAATCCAACATGGTTTTCAACCAAAGATTCAACTCCTCAAGCAGACCCTTGGCCTTAGCTTCCAAAGTTTTCAGGCCACGCTTCTTCAAAATGTTCCCATAAAATGCGGCTGAACGCCGCGACCCATCTGCAGCACGAGGAAGTTCTTCCCAGAGGACCTGCCACTGCTCATACTCCTGAGTCTTCCTCCGGAAATTACTTTAAGCTTCCTCAACTTGGCTAATGAGAGTCCCCTATTTGTCACGAGTATCGCGACCCTGGACCGGGTTTGGGGACCAATCCGGGATCGGGACTAATTTGTGATGAAGTGACATAAAAGAGATCATAGGTATGTTTGATGCCCAAACGTACACGGGATAATAAAGAATACACATTACCCGTGCACGTGATTTCCCACAGGTGTCCACGGTGAGGATTAAACAACCACATAAATATTTTGTGTAATTGAGGAAGCGTGTAGCAAATCGAGCATGTGAATCATTTCCATGATAATAAGACTGATTGCATTTAAATAATAAGTATCAGAATGAGCAATGTTCTATAGCGTAACCCAAAAGTACTGTTAAAGTTTGAACATATAACATTTAATTACAATTCCCAAAAATAGAGGCCAACAAAGGCCAATATAGACAAAACAATATCCACCAAAATAACTATCAAACCACCCCCAAAATGTTTCGCATCTCGACAACCGGATGTTTACATAACATCGTCGGCACGCCACTCAACTAGCGGTCGCGGTTCTCCGACCGCCTCCTCTGGCTCCTCCTCGGAATAACCGACAACGGGACCTGAGTACCAAAGCAAAGGGTCAGACACGACGGTCTAGCAGGTGGGTGAACAGATATAAACATTTGATAATAAAGACCTTTACCTTGGAAAACATATAAACATGTTTAAACAATGACTTTCAAGAAAGTAACCAAGACATTTATTTAAAACATATATGCAGTAATAGAACATGTAAGGTAACCAAGGAATTCGGGAAACAATCAAGATGGCATCAACAAGAAGCTAAATCCTTTATCACCGAAGTGACGAGAGTATATTGGGGCGTTGACCTCAGTCACAGAAGTGAGGAGGTGCAACAACATTTACACACACATATATATATATAATAATGCGGGACGGGACCACGGTAGCAAATCGGGTATCGGGAATCACGGTAGCGAACCGGATATCGGGAACCACGGGAGCGAGCCGGGTATCGGGACAGGACCACGGTTAATAAACAGGGCATCGGGATCCAAACTGCAGCTAGCGGGACGGGAGGAGGAATCTCCAAGTCAGTGGATCAGACTGACAAGGTTATCAAAGCTTAGTGGTGCCGACTCATAGGTCATATGCAAGAAATCGGGCATGTATAAAACACTTACGATGAAATCGTATAAACGAGCAAAACGAGGTGCTCAAAGCACAAACATCATTTCAATATCGGGTCATGTACATCGGGGCTAGCACAAAGGCTACAAATACAATTCAGTACATCCGGGATTGATAAATGACAACTTATAATTTCGGGAATGAAGTGGATGGAACAAGCTTTTGGCAAATGACAGCACAAACAAAAAGGGAGGAAAAACAAAAAGAAAAAGCCAAAGAAATCATACCAGGTGAAGGTTCTGGAACCACTCCAGAGTCCCTAGGCTCTTCTTTAGATGCCTCAATCAGATCCATCATCGGCCGGAACCTCGGGCATCACCAAATCATCATCCTCTGCCAAAAGAAAGAAAGCAGCGGATAAAAAAAAATCTCTCATAGAGAAAAGAAGTACAAATAGAAAGAAGGAAAATCATACCAGCCGTCTCCTTTTCTCGGCTCCTCTTCTCTGGAGGCTCGCCAGCATCCCCAGACACCTCCTCAGCAATGGTGAGAGGAACTTCCAAATCAAAAGAACTTTCATGCCGTCTCATATTACGGCGCTGTCCTCTCTTCCTCTTGCTTCTGTGGGACGATCTGTTCGGAGAACCGACCCCACTATCAACATCAGGTCTCTCACTAGAGTCCTCACTGGATGGTTTGCTTTTTCCGGTAGACTCCATGGAAGCCTTTGTGCACTCCGCTTGCATCCAAGCGTCGATCTCGACCTCCTCCTCTTCTAGTTGTCTCAAGACCTCACCAGGAATCCCTTGTGCAGCTCCTGATCTAATGATATCCTGCTCGTTGAGAAAGCCTATCTTATGCTTCTCTCCAGAAAGGAAGGCCAAAACTTCCTCTCGACGGACGCCATCTGATCTGCCAAGACCCTTCCCAAGAGACTGCTTGACATCAAGCTCCTTCTTGGAAAGCCCTCGGTACACTGACAAGCTCTTCACGAACCATTTCGTGAAGCCAGCAGTCCGAAAAGTGGGAAGCTCAGGATAGGAAATCATGGCGGTAGTGTCCTCTGCACTGTAAAAAGCCCATGCATTCCTCTCATCCTGCAGACCTCCAAAACGCTTCACCATGCTCAAAGGTGCTCCAACAACGCCTTGAGAGAAGCCAAGCTGCAATGCAAAACGCGAAGGGACATACGGCTGGATATCAACGGAAAGATGTCTACGGTACACCATTGTACCAACCTGTATGTTGAAAATCCATTTCTTCTCCACGTTTGTCAAAGCATAGTGTCTTCCCGACCCTACCATGGTCGAATCACGGGAGACACCAAAGTCAAAAGCCTTCTTCAGCAAACCTGGAGAAAGCTTCACTGAAGACTGCCCAATCTCGATGTCCCTGAACTGTCGGATCCTTAAACGAGCAGACAAAAGAGATTCGGAAACGGCTGTCCCTCTAGCCAAACGAATCATAAAAGGATCTTCGTCCTGCGCAACTCCTAACTGATGGAAGCTAGGACAGTGGTATACATACCACGAATAGAAGATATGGGCTCAAAATACTTTGTTCATAGGGAGCCCAAGCCGAACCAGAAACGCAGTAGCATGCAGTTCGGTATACAAGTAAGAGTAAAGAGCAGGCACCAAAGCAAGCTGCTCTTCGAATGCCATTTGATAAGCCGGAAAAATACAGTGCGACCTGATGTGCGTTCTATCTCCTCCAGCAAAAACAGCCCACCCAGCCAATAAATGAGGTAAACAGTGAGATCTCTCCGCAATGCAATGTCAGGACAAATGGCGTCTGTGCTTGCGAAGAACTTTCTCAACTCTTCTCGCATGGTGGAAATCTTCTTCAAACTTGAGGCTTTAGCCCTAGGATCCTGGGCCATGCCATCAGAAGACTCACCGCTGTCAAAAAAGTTGGAGCTGCAACTCTTCCAACTGCTGCACCTGACTTTCGAGCCCTCCTTCTCCTTCAAAAAATCATAGAAGGCGATGAGCTAAAAATATACAAGCCTGAACTCCTCAGACTGCTCCTCAAGGATGCTGTCAATAGGCATGAACTCCTCATAGAGTTTGCCGAGGATAGGCAACCCGGTGATGGCGTTCAATTCCTTCAAAGAAAAACCAATCTCACCATTCGTCACAATGAAGGTGTTGGTTTGCTGAAGGAATGACTCCAGCATGGCCATGAAAGCCTCATCGGAGAAAACAACGGTTTGCCGAAAAGCGCGAACCGCATCAAAAATCTCGGCCTCCCGTAGAATGGCCTCGCCAACCTTCAGGGTGTGATCAGTCCATGATTCCCAGCTTGAGTCAGCACTGAAACGGCCACGAAGTGGAAAAGGCTTCACCCAATTGCTGCCGTCACCCCGAAAAATGCCAAGGCCCACCGGTCTCAAATTGACCGACGGATGATCAGAACCTTGGTAGCCACTGGCTGGCATCAACATGTCCATACGGACAGGCAACTTCTCTGCAAACTCGGAAGGGCCGGCCAACAAAAACCCTGGTCTTGATCCCACTGGTCCTCTTCACCCAGCTCGGAGGATCTTCCCTCTTAGGGCACGTGGGAGAAAGGCTCAAGATCGAGATGGTCCGATCGAAGGTCGACCGGGTAGAAATAGTTCTCTCCTCACCATTTGCTGTGTAAGAGAACTAAAAACATCTCCTTTGGTATGTCAAGTCGTCGAGGACTGCATCACCGAAGAAGAAGGTAGGCTTCGGCACAATGCTCTGATTGTCCGTAACCCAAGGACGGTTGCTTACCATGATCTTGTAAAATTCCTCATCTTTGAGAGCAATCAATCGCTGTCTCATCTCATCACGATTGAGGGAATCACACTCTTCCAAGTTCTTCTTAACAAACTAGACATTCTCCCAGGCCTGCTGAACGGCCGCATTAGAAGATCTGGCAGACCGACGAGGTGCGTCAGTAACAGGACCTTTACCCTTATTCATTCTGGAAGAACTACCTGCAAAAGATGGAAAGAAAAGCAAAGATCAATCATCATCAAAATGACAGAATTTTGCTAAAAAAATTCTAGCGAAATTTCGACATGGTTTCAGGGCAATTCCGAAGAAAAGGGAAACACCCAGAAAAAGACAAGAAGCCTGAAGATGAGCTCAATACTGCTGCAAGCTCATGAAGATTCTCAAAGAAGGTTCGAACTCAAACATTGATGTTAGAACGAGCCAATCTCATCAAATTTCCGCAAAATTTGGAAAAGAGCTCAACATTGTTGCGAGCTCCAAAATCCAAAAATTGCAAAACTCCTCAAAATCCAGCAAGGCTAAGAAAGAGCTCAACATTGCTGCGAGCTCCAAATCCCAATACTTGCAAAAGATTTTCAGGTATGCATCATCATGTTTCCAAGTCAATTTACTAAAAATCATACATCAAAGAAAAACATCATGCATTAGATGTTAGGAAAACCTTGACCAAAGTTTGACCAATTCCAACCCAACTTGGTCAAAACCAATCAAACTTTCTCCAAGTCAAAAATCATGTTGGCTTGACCTAGAGACTCTAGCCTTCTATCTTGATGCATCAAACAAAAAAAAAATGCATGAACATCTTGAAATTGCACAAACCTCATTATCATGGTGAAAAAAAAATAGAAAGAAAATAGGAAAGAGAGAAAATCTCTTCAAAAAAAAAAGGGAAGGAAAAAAAAAAGAGAGGCTGGTCCACAAGGTCGTGGCCCCATGGCCACGTAGCCGTACGGCCAGATCCATACGGATATGTCCGTAATGCCCCAAAAAAAAAAAAACAGAGAAAAAAAAGAAAAAAACCGTGAGAAAATAAAAAGAAGAAATACGGTAAAAAAAAAAAAAGGAAAAAAAACCGTGAAAAGAAAAAACAAGAAGAAACACGGTGAAAAAAAAAAAGAGAACAAAAAACCAGTAAAAAAAAAGAAAAAAAAAAGAGAGAGAAGCACGAAAAAAAAAAAACAACAAAAAATGTGCACAAAAAAAAAGACGTGCTTGGGAAAAAAAAAAGAAGAAAAAAATGAAAGAAAAAGAAAGAAAAGAAAAGAAGCTACTTCTACAGTGGAGTTTTTGGTGGAGGATGAAAACTTACTTGAAGCCATTGATGGAGAAGAAGAAGAAAAAGCTTGGAGATCCTTGAAAAAGAAAAGAAACTCTTGATCTTGAAGCACTTGGAGCACTCTTGAAAATCTTGCAATAGGAAGCAATGGAGCCAAAGATCCAACCCCTCTTGCTTTTATAGAAGAGAGCCAATCAAAGAGGAAACAAGGAGAAAAAAAGGAGGTAAGTGCTAAAATTTAGCTACTTTCCCAAAAGAAAGATACTTTGAGAAAATCTCTCCAAAAAATAAGGAAATTTGAAGGATTCTCTCCAAGTAAGGATATTTTTAGATATTCTCTACACAAAAGAGATATTTTTAAATATTTTCTACAAAAATGACACCATATGAGATCTAGGCCATCTCCAAAGCCTAAGGTTCCATGGGTTAGCCCACATGAGCCAGTATTGACCACCTAGGCACTAAAAGTGGCTTTTAGTCAAAACATCCCTCTTATCAAGAGCATGCAAAAAAAAAAATGTACCATGCCTCTTTTGAGTTGATTGGACCATCCAAACCATCCAACCAAATGAACCAAATTAAGCCAAAATTTTGAAATTGACACTCCACAAAAAACCAGATCCTGGTCCCCTAACTCGCCACATACAACTTGTTAGGTCACAAGACCAAAACCAAACCAAAATAAAAAAATCCAAACCAAACCAAAACCAAAGTCAAAAACCAAACTTCGACCCCCCAACTTGCCACATATGTTGGGTCACAAGGTCAAAAATCAAAAGCCAAACTCCGACCCCATAACCTGCCACATACAGCTTGTTAGGTCACAAGGTCAAAAACCAAATCCAAAAACCAAAAATTCAAATCCCCCATGTCATTTTCAAAACTTTGCCTTGAGATGGTACGTGATCCCTCTCACTACTCAGAAGGTTATTCTAAAAAAAAAAAAAAACAAAAAAAAAAAGATCAAAACTCTTGGTCAAGCTAGAAGCTCTCCTTCAAGTTTCTCTTCGAGGCACATCGACTCCAAAAAGCTACTCATCGCTGTACCTCGATGGGGCATTTGTTGACACCAAAAAAGTCACTGTCTCCTCACATCAAGAAGCCACATAAAGCTGAATCTTGTTACAAATAGGCAAAGCTACTTTAAGCATCAGATCTTGTCGGAATCAAACAAAAACTACAACATCCTTCAAGACATCCAAAAGAGGGGTACACCTGAAGTTTCGGGCCATTCCGACAACGTTTGGCCTAACTTCACTTCTCCGACAGCTAAACAAGCGCTTATGGTGGCGACAGCATCGAAGACATCAAAACTTCGATCAGAGCCTACGGATGACTCCAAAATACCTCTAAAAGGCTCCTTGGCAAATTTCAAGTCAAACTGACAACGTTTGACCCTCCATCAACGCTCGAGCAGCAAAATCAAGCCTCTCGGCAACGAGAACCATTGAGACCATTATCATCAAACAAAACACATGAGTGGCTTCAACATGCTTTCAAAGGGTTGCACGTCGAATTTCAGGTCATTCCGACAACGTTTGACCTGATTTCAATGCTTCGAAAGAAAATTAAGCCTACCGGCGACAGAGCACCCCGGCACCATGACATCCAAATCAAAGCTAATGGGTCGTCTCGAAATGACTCCAATAGGCTCCCTGTCAAATGTCACGACCCCAAACCCGGGGTCCGTGAACTCATAATTATGTTTCTCCCAAGATCCGCGTGTGTGAGGATTACAAATTCCTTCCAACACCTCTGAATATTTAGCGGAAGCTTTCGTGGTGTTGCGACTCGGAGTCCGTGGCCATTGGATTCCGCACCGCACTCAACCCAAGCATATAATCATCTTATCATTGATCCATCTCAGACTGGAATAAACTATCACAATAAAGTACAGAGCTGACAGTAACAGGGTATTACATTCCCATATATGTTCAAGTTACAAATAACAATGTGTATTAATTACAAATCCCAAAAGAGGGCTAATAGAAGCCATACAAGAAAACGAGCTAATGATCACTACCCATATGTGACGTAATCCGATGTCAAGCTCAATGTCTACATGACATAGCCGACAAACAACCGGTAAGCTCATGGCTCCACAGCCAACACGTGCACTCATCTCGGGTGAAGAAATCTGAACCTGAGTACCAAAGTAGTGGGTCAGACAAGACGGTCTGGCAGGTGGGTGAAAAGATATAACAATATACTGGACGATAAAACATGTAATAAATCATGCTGTCTGGTCAGAATTGTACATAATTACAAATGTATAGGGAATCATGAATCCCTTGACAAAATCCTGTCCTCATATAAAACGGGTATGAAACATAAATATTTGACAAAACATGTATTCCTTTGAAGCATGTATAAAATGATAAACATTTCACAAATCGGGAACTCATTTAAAACATGTATAAACAATAAACATTTATAAATAATGCATCCTTTATTAGGGAAAGACATGATCAATATAAAACAGTACGGGTATCAAGGATCAGGAACTATCAAGATGTCAACCACACAAAGCTAAATCCTCTATCACCGAAGTGATAGAGCAAGCATATCAGGGCGTTGACCTCAGTCACCGAAGTGAGGAGGAACAACGAAATACATATACATATATACTATATACAAGACATGACCACGGTAGCGAGCCGGGCATCAGGAACCACAGTAGCAATCTGCGGTATCGGGACAAGACCACGGTTAATAAACCGGGTAGCGGGATCCAAGCTGCAGCTGGCAGGACAAGAAGGGATCTCCAAGTCGGTAGATCAGACCGACAAGGTCATCCAAGCTTAGTGGTGCCGACTCATAGGTTATATGCAAGTAACAAAACAAATACATGTATGCATGTTCTCTTTTTGGCTCATGGGCTCGCACTACAAAGCTCTGGCCCCATATTGTCTCAAGTTTTATTCTCAAAATAATAACCCTTTTGGTTCATGGGCTCGCACTACCAAGCTCTGGCCCCATCTTACCTCAAGGTTTTGTTCTCAAAATAATAATCCTTTTGGTTCATGGGCTCGCACTACAAAGCTTTGGCCCGATCTTACCTCAAGATTTTGGCTTATGAATCATGTACAAGAAATCAGGTCAAATAAATACATATGACGAGACGGGATGCTCATAAGGACAAAAGCACATCTGTATAGGTCGGGCATGTACGAGCTAGCAACAATGCTAAAAACATGAATTTCAGTACTGTCGGGCAAGTCTAGTCATAAAACACGAGATTTAAAGTGTACGAGTGAAATTCGCGTCGAAATAAGGCATGAATGGATTTCTATACTTTTTCGGGTCAATCGTTGAGGGTCCTAGATTCATATCGATGTGAATAGGGTCCCGTATGTCTAATTTGACATATACTTAGTGCTCCATGAGAATTAAGGACATCTCGGATCCCTATGCACATTGACAAGTCTAAGGATCCTCGACGAATCTTCATAATGGGTTCCCTTTCATCCGGATTCCATAAAATGCCTTCTAAGTTCTTACATTGCATTGGGGCTCCAAACAATACCTCCCCAAGCTTAAAACAATGTTTCAAGGCCCCAAGTATTGATAGGTCATATGCAAGAAATCGGGCATGTATAAAACACTTGATGAAATCGTGTAAACAGGCGAAACGGGGTGCTCGAGGCACAAATATCATTTCAATATCGGGTCATGCAAATCAGGGCTAGCACAAATGCTACAAATACAGTTCAGTACTTTCGAGATGGATAAATCACAACTCATAAATTTCGGGAATAAACAGGGGTGCAATAAACTTTCGAAATATCAGGACAAGTGTCGGGGTTCAAGATAACTCAAGGTGGATAGGGATCCCGTATGTCTATTTTTCAGTAAACACTTGGTACTCCTTGAGTTTAGAGACATTTCGGGCTCCTTACACACCTGAGTAACCTCAACATTTCAACAAATCTCGGCGATGTGGTTTCTCACTCGAACGGCTTCCAACAAACATTTCATCTTTGTTTCGAACATATTCCAGGTGGAAAGTGCCGATTGCTTTCAGAAATGTTTACAAGCAAAATGGGATGGGAACTCCCTTCATCTCTCCTTATTCCCATAATTCTGGGAAATTCGGTCACCTGGCGGTTAGCCGCCAATGGATTCGGCGGTTAGCCGCTGGCTAACCGCGGGGCTGACCGTGGTTGACCTGACCAAATGCAGCATTCTGGAAATGTAACCGCTTCAGTTCGGTTGGCTGGCGGTTAACCGCCGATGGACTCGACGGTTAGCCGCCAGCTGACCGCGAGGCTGACCGTAAGGTTACAGCTCTCTGGAAAAGGAACCGAAACCGGTTCGGTTAGCCGCCAGTCACCAGACAGCTAGCCGCTAGGTGACCGTCGGCTGACCGCCAGTTGCGGGAACTCCACAATGCAGTTCAGATTCAAGTCCTCTTTTCTCCAATCCATCCCTTTCCCTCTCCAATCACTTATCTGCAATAAAATGAGCTGACCCCCCCCCCCTATTCCACCTTCAACTCTTCTCCAACATCAAAACTTCTACATATCATTATCCAATCACTTCTTCCGTTTTCACCCTCAACCATAAGAGAAGAGAAACTCCACAATCACCGAGATTCATTTAAGCCAAAAACAAGAGATAGACAAAGACTAAAATCCACCATGTTTCCAAAACATTAAATGTACTTCCAAATCAATGTGAATCATAAAGAAAACATGAATAGTGTTAATGTGAAACATCATGTATGAAATAGAAAAACCGCATTTCTCATAAAACATGTAAATATCAAATCATCCACTTGCCTTAGGTCTCTAATCAAGCAAATCAAGCTCTAAACACTCTTCCAAGCCAAGGCTCCAAGCTACACAAAAACCCCCAAAAAGCAACCCATCTTAGAACCCTAAAATGGTAACTCAATAAAGAGAAGGAATGGGCTCAAACAAGCTAAGAAATAAGACCTAGGGGAAAGCCATTGCTCAACAATAGAAGATGGAAAGAAATCCTTACCTTTAGGGCCATTAATCAACAAGAATGAGCTTGAAATAGGAGTTGCCCACCTTGGTTTCCCATGAAAATGGTGTCAAAAGAGAGAGGAGATGAAGGGGAAGAAGTTGCCGCAGTTTCCTCGTCGGATTGGTGGCTTGAAGGCTTCATTTGAGCAAGAGAAATGGAAGAAAAAGGAGAAGAGGGGCTGCTGGTACTGTAGCATGGAGGTTGCAGTCGATGGAAATGGGAATGAGGGAGAAAGAGAGGAAGATGGCCTTTTTATAATGGGTGATGTGGGGTCCACACTAAGTATATCTTGTAATGGAGATTAGGGAGCTTTCTAGACCTCGGATCAAGAAACTTAAAACATGAAAAGTGTCCGGAATAAAATTATCTTTCCAACAAGGTCAATATTGACATACTTCCGGGGTCCACATAAAAAGTCAACTGTTTGGTCAAAGGGGTTAAAGAATAGAAAATTTGGGATTTCTAGAAAAACTGATTTTAGGAGCTTCGAATGGGCACGGAGTGAACACGAAAGTTGTAGGGAATGGCGAGATTAGTCTAACGAAGCTTAAATGGGAATTTTTGGGAATCACTAAGAATCTCCCCACGCTGACCACGCAAAACAAATGGGACCCTACGGTTGCTGTCTAGGTTCATTGGCTCTCAAAACTTCCCAAAGCTAATGAAAAGTCATTCTAACTCAAAAACTCAACCAAACAACCACTAAACCCATCGAGAAAACCAAATCACGATTAAAACCACACTAAACTAAGAAATTAGGGGCGGGTTCTCACATCAAATTTCAGGTCAATCGGACATCGTTTGACTGCATATCAAAGCTCGGCATCTTCCCCGCAGCAAAATCAAGTCAAGCATCGACGGGACCCCAAACAGCTTCAAAACTCAAATAAAAGCCCATGGTTCGTCCTATCCACTGCTCAGGAAGCTTCATCTCTATTTTCAGGCCATTTTGACATCGTATGACCTAATTTCGACTCTTGATGGAAAATCGGCTACAAGGTCTTTGGCTTTCCCGAAAAATGGGAAACTTTGTGCTCCAGTTTTGCGCAAGTTCTCGTCAAGTTTTCTCCAAGAAAGTCAAGTCAATAATTGAGGAAAAATGTCAAGAAAAATACATAAGAAAAAAGGAACGAAAAAAAAAGGAAAAACGGTCGAAAAAGACACTCGGCGACCCCGGGTCGCCGGATTTTCGCCGAATGGCCAGATTTCCGATCATTTTCGCGTTTCGAGAGTTCCTACCTCTGTGATTTTCTGAAAATCCAATTTTTGATGCTTGAAAACGACTGATCGTCGCTGACATCTCGGATTCGCCGTCAAGAGCATGAAATCATCATTGATTGCTCTAAGATCGCCAACCGGATGACCAAGAAAGTACACTTTCTGTCCGACCGATCGAGAAATCGACAAGACAGATGTCACCGGCCCACAAAATTCAATCAATGCCTGAAATTGCATCGTAATCCGACATCAAACAATGTGTGGATCCACTTGCGATGATCACAAGAAGAATCCCAAAGGATGCAGTGCGGCCTGCAACTCTTTACATGCTCCGACGACCACTTAATGCTGTTAATTGACCCGTTTATGACTACTTAACGTGGTCATTAACTCATTATTTTGGACGGCCCAATCAGATTCAAGCATATGGGAGTTACAAATCCAAGCAATCATGGCATTAAAACCATGAAACTCCCCTCATCGTGGAGATTAAAGGCGATTAAATGCCCATTATCCTCCATCGACCAATCACAAGCCAAGAAAAATGAGTTACAAAATCAAGAAATAAAAACTTGTAACTCCTCTCATCATGAAGCATCAATGCCATCAAATCTCTCATCATGGCCTTCAATGCCCATAAACCACCTCATGGCTACCAAGAGCCTATAAAAGGAGGTCCATTTCCAAGAGAGAGAGAGATCGATACACACATCGACTTGGAATTTTGCACTTGCATACATGCACACACCCAGAGAAATCTTGACGAAATCATGCTGCTCTGCCGCAAGAGACACTACAAGGTGATTAAAGTCCCTTGGGAGGCCACCCCCCAAGGTCCCCTTCTGCTATCCAACATGGCCTAAACGAGGCTTTTCAGCCCGTTTACTTGGTTTTTTATTGGATATAGGACCTGCCCTTGGTCCTTATCCTCTAAAAAACTGAGGTTGGAGCCAAGCCGAAGAATCGAAGCATCAAGAGTTCTTATTTGAAGGACGGTGGCGAAGTCCATACATGACTTGCGACCGTCAATCTAAACGTGTCCCCGCAATCTCCTGAGAAGTTAGATCCCTTTTCTTTCTTTTCTATTGTACTTTGTATTTTTTAAAGAGACAAACAAAAATCACAGTTGTTGTCTTTTATATTTGATGAGATTTGTAAATCGCATTTCACGGCAAACAAACAAAAAAACGCCTCCTACGGCATTCTAAAAAACAAACTTATTTCTTTTCTTAAATATTTATGCAATTTGAAAAGTTAGAAAGAATGATTGATTTCCTTTCTACTTGTGAAGGTGAATCTCTGGATCATCACTATTCAAAATTCCAAGTAGAATAGTAAATCTGGCATACCCTTACAAAAAAGTTGATACCCGCATTTCCTCCTCCGCCGAGACCCAGGCAGCCCCCGGGGCAGAAGGAGAGGACGGAAATCGAGGGTCTATCATGTTCTTGGAATCTGGCCTGATTCTCATTAGCTTTCCTCTGTTGTTCCTTCATCATCTCATTTGTTTTCTGCTGTTGTTCAATCATCATTTGCATAAAATTTTGAAATTGATTATCTCCAGTGGAGCCTGCGTTATGAGCATTGCTGGTAGAAGGATTTGGGTTTGTATAGTACCTGCGTGGAGGCATTTTGCCGCAAAACCACTTGTTAGTACAATAAAATATATCAAGAAAAACGCACCCACAATCCCCACGCAACACTAACTAACGAAAATCCTAACGGATCCTCTCCACGTCCTTATGTTTCTAATGTCTTTTAATTGCCCGACATATTTCTAGCTCTGATACCAACAACTGTCACGTCCCCGGACCAAGGTCATGATAATCAAGTCCTTAATCCGGGAATGTGGTATGACGGATAAAAAAAAAATTCCGCCCGCACGCGCTAATTATTTTCCCACAGGATTCTGCGGTGAGGATCCTAGATGATCCATCACAACTAATTAATCGATTTCACAACAAATAATGATATGCGGAAGCATGTAGCAAAATAAAGATCAAATGTATCAAAAGATAAGTGCACAAATTTGGTATCAAAAGAGAAATATATACATAGCATAACCCAAAGTTAGTTAAAGTTGTAAGGATCACAAAAGTATATTTAATTTATACAACCCAACAAGGCCAACAGAGGCCATAAACAAAGTTCCCAAAAATAGAAGTCACTCCCCAGAAGATGTTATCGAAACTCCAGACCCAACATGACGTCTACATGACATCGTTGGGCTGCCACTCGTGCTCCACCGGAGGTCCTATTGCCTCCTCCGCACGCTCCGCCTCAAAGGCTGCGGGTCCGACATCTGACACCAAACAAAAAAGTATCAGACATGACGGCCTGGCAGGTGAATAATACAGATATGATGTACAAGTTTTATCCAAATCATATTTAAAATCATAAAAGTGTATTGAAGACAAAATGTATGCACAAAACTATTTAATAAAACAATTGTTGCATATACAGAAATTTATAGTAAAACTTTTCAAATTGGCGGACAAATATTCAAAACAATGGCAACCCACATATAGCTATATTCTCCAATTACCGAAGTAATAAGAGCAAACAAAAAGAAACCGTCGCCATACAAAATGGCCGGAACAGATGCCATACAAAATGGCCAGATCAGAAACCGTTGCCACTCATGCTCCACCGGAGGTCCTACTTCCTCCTCCGCACGCTCCGCCTCAAAAGCTGCGGGTCCGACATTTGACATCAAACAGAAAAGTATCAGACACGATGGTCCGGCAAGTGAATAATACAGATGTGATATACAAGTTTTATCCAAATCATATTTAAAATCATAAAAGTGTATTGAAGACAAAATGTATGCACAAAACTATTTAATTAAACAATTGCTGCATATACAGAAATTTATAGTAAAACTTTTCAAACTGACGGATAAATATTGAAAACAATGGCAACCCACATATAGCTATATTCTCCTATTACCGAAGTAACAAGAGCAAACAAACAGAAATCGTCGCCATACAAAATGGCAAGAACAGATGCCAAACAAAATGGCCAGATTAGAAACCGTTGCCATGGCCAAAGCAAACAAATAGAGTCAAAACTGCAATTGGCAGATAATTTAAAGATCCCATGCCAGGTGATCAGCCCGACAAGGTGACCTAAGCTTAGTGGTGCCTTTCAAAACCAAAATCTGAATTAAAACAAATCAAATCATAATAATACATTTCAAAATCGATAAAAATAACTACTTTGAACTAATACAAATGGACAGAATCGAACGAACCGAATGAGTAGTCTTACCGATAATTTCAAACAATATAATCAAGCCATCAAAGTACATTTCCATCAATGAAAAGGACTACTCTTAACCAAATACAAACAAATGAATACGGACAAATCAGACGAGTAGCCTTATCAATGTTTTTAAAACGTAGCAAGTCAATCAACTTCATTTCTAATCAATTCATTAGAAAACATAGAATTATTCTAACTTGGAATGGGATAATTAAGGTGATTGATAATGTTTGATGGGCTTACCGGGGGCCATCTCGATACACACTTAGGGCCTGTTTCTTTAGTGGAATTCCTGGAATTTCTGTCTGGGAAATTCCTAAATTCCCAGACATAGTGGAATTCCTGAATTCCCATTGGGCTTGAGCATCCAGGAATTCCACACAAATGCAAAGGGAGTGGAATTCCTGGATTCCCAAAGGTCAAAAGAGAACTTTCAAGTGGCTTGAATCCAGAAATGCTACTGAAGAAACATGGGATTCAGAAATTCTAGGGGACACAACATGTCACATCATGTCCAGGATGGTGAATTCCTGGCAGAAATTCCAGGAAAGAAACAAGGCCTTAGTGTCTCCATGCCAGTTTATAAGTGGAGATGTTGGTGTCTCTGAACGTCTCCGACATTTGAGGCGTAAAGTGTAAATTAAGACTAGCGGAAAATTCCCGGTAATTTAATTACCAATCTTTCTCCATGATTTTCGTTCAAACAAAGTGATTCGGGCTCAATTTCTTAATTCCCGATGATTAATAAGTCATTAGAGATTTTTTTATACTCAAACCGGGCCTTAAATCACTCGACAGGCCCAAAAAATTGCATTTGAAGACATCTGGGCCAGAACCCAGGCCCGCTCGAGTTGGCCCAGCTCGCTCGAGCGGGCTGTCACAGAAGCCAGGCCCACTCGAGCGGGTACATGCTCGTTCGAACGGCTGGGCTTCTGCCCAGTTCGAGAACAGTCAGCTGTATGCTGACTGTTTTCCTGCCTCTTCTTCTTGTTTAAACTTTTACTCATTCCCATTGACCAAACTGAGTATGAATCACCTCCATTTAACTTCCATCAAACTCCCTTTAATCACCAACATTCACTCAATCATCCCAGTCACATTCCATTCCAATAAGCATAAACCAACTTCATTGTTTAACAAATGTAATTACAGAGATCAATAATGCAGTTTTCACAATAATTTGAACTATAGAAAAATTTGAAATGCCATTCTATTGAAACAGGACCTGCAGAGAGTTGAGAGTAGTCTAAATATAAGAAAAATCATCCTGAAATCACAACTTCCATAGCTCAAATCAGTTAATGGATTGAATAGCATTTTCAAACCCCACTTTAGCAAGAAATCAATTTTCTTATGACTTGCATCAAGAGACCTGATTATTCACTTGCCTGAGTCAAAATGGGTCTCAAGCTCACTCCAAACATTCCTACACAATCAGCTGCAGGCCTACACCAAATCCCATGGAGAACCCATTTCAAAAATCCACAACATTTGGAAAACAATGGAGTTCCACAAGGAAGTCCATGCATGTATGAAAAGAGGCTTCTATCCATCTAATAAAACCAAGATTTGGGAAAGAGACGGCCATTGCTAACCTTGAGAAGCTCTAAAGAAGAAGAGGAGCTTGTAGAAAGGGAAAATCCCTGCTGAAATCTCACAAAGATGGTATCAATGGATAGGTTGGAAGATGGGGAAAAGATTGGTGAAATTTGTTCTTCAATTTGAGTGAGTTTGCTATAGCATGTAAGAAGAAAAAGAAGTTGGGATGGAAGAGAGAAAACTCTTTGGTTCCAGCTGCTATAGGAACGAATGAAGGGTGAGGAAGATGAAGACCATCGTGAGTTTGACTTTTAAATGGGTAGTTATGGGCCCCATTTGGTCTTAATACTTCAAGGCTTTAAAACTCCTGTTTATGGGTCCCAGATGAAGTCGATGAAGAAGAGAAAATTGATCATCGAAAAATCTAGTTTTCAAAAAGCATACTTTCCTCATGATTTTCAAATTTCGAAATTTATGCACAGATTTGGGTGTGAAAAGATTGTTTTGCCCTTTTTCTCAAAAAACGCGATTTCTGGGGTTCGAATGCAAATGGAACAAACATGAAAGTTGCTGGGATCAAAATAAAAAATTCAAAAATATCGAAATCCATATTTTCGAAAAAATGAAATAAATCAAATTCCCACACTACACGCGTCACACGGGCCACCCCGGGCCCAGTCAAACCCGACTCAACGCGCTCAAAATTCCCCAAAGCTATTCAAAATGCTAATCTAACTAAAAATCCAAGCTAATCATCCTCTAATCCCCCTTATCGACTAATCACGATTAAAAATAATAATAAAATATACTAAACCTGGGTCGGGGCCTGACAGTTTGCCTAAGTACGATATGACTAACATGAACTAGGAGGCTAGGATCGTTGATCCAGAAATCCCTACTTTCTCCTAACCTCTAATCATTATAATGTGTAGGCCAAAAGATTCTATGTTCCGAGAGTTTTCCGACGATATGTAGAACGTCCAATTTCGACGAGCGGATCAAAAGATATGGCTGTCGAAAGATTACCCTGTCGACCCCCACCATAAACACACCTGGGCGCCCCTGTAGGTGCGCCCATGTCCCAGAAACACACTTGGGTGCACACACAGGCGTGCCCAGGTCCCCAGTTGCCCTAAAAAGGCACTTGAGTGCATACTTAGGTGGGTTGCGCTCTACCTTTCATTGTTCCGGCCCGATCTCAACCCAAAAACAGACCAAAACCAAACCCCAAACACATTTGACCCAAAAGATGACATGGGCGCACCTATGTGTGCGTCCAAGTCCTAAAACCCACGGTGCGACTAGGTCCCCAATCACCTTGAAAATGTACATGGGCGCACCCAAGCCCAGTTTCCACTATTTTAGTCCGAATTCAATCCAAAAACAACCCGAACCGAACCCTAAGCCCACTTGACCCCGAAAAGAGACCTGGGCGCACCTGTGTGTGCGCCCAAATCACCCAAAACCCTAGATTCACCTTGGTTTGCATGAAACCTCTAGAAGCTCGTGCAAACAGCAGTCTTAACCCCTTTTGCACGGCAAAACCTCTATATAAAGATCTCTTATATCATTTTGCAAAAGGAGGCTACCAGAAAGAGAGAAAAAGAGAAGTAAAGGAAGAAAAAGGAGAGTAGCCGCCATAGAAAGCCTTGGATCTCGAAGAGAGGAGAAGGAGGAGCACTTTGGTATTCAAGATCAACAATGGAGAAAGCCTCCCAAAAGCCATGGATTTGCATAGAAGCTTCGATCTAAGACTTGAAAGACACAACCCATACCGGTATTTTTAGATCTAGTTCTTTTGATTGGTTTTCAGCACCATTAGTAGTTAGAAACATGCTTAAGATATCCATACATTGTAGATCTGCATTAATAGTAGTATTTTACAGTAGCTCTGATATTTAGTATTCATTCATCATTAGAAACATGCTTAGGATCATCCGTAGTTTGTAGATCTGCATTATTTTCATCATCCTGAATTCGTGATTAGAATATATTTTGCATCCATATCGTTTTCATTGGGAAAAATCCGAATTTGAGGAGGAAAAGTGCAATAGATTACTTGGGTGCCGCTGTGGGTGCGCCCAAGTCCAAGGGCAAGGTTTCAGCCCCGGTTTTCGCTTCTCCTGCACTTCGTTTCTCAGATCCAAATTCATTCTCAAACTGGCTGATATCAGGACCTTTGGACCTATGACTTTGTGTTCAAAATCGCGCGAAAAGCGTTGAAAAAGAAACGAGAGAGGAAGAAAGCACAGAAAAAACACTTGGGCACACCTGCAGTCTAAAGTTAGGGTTTCAACCCCGATTTTCCGTTTCGCATGCATTTTGCTTCTTAGATCCGAATCAATCCTCACTTAGGTTAATATCAAGTACCTCGGATTTGTAAAGAGCATTAAAAGAATAAGAAGAGGACCAAACATATTACTGAAAGGGAGTGAAAAGTGCATAAAAGCACTTGAGCGCCATTGTGGGTGCGCCCAAGTCTTTGAAGTGGGCTTTTGGTCCCGATTTTCCATTTCATGTGCATTTTGCTTCTTGGATTCGAGCCAATCCTCATACAAGTTGATGTCAAAGCCTTCGGATTAGTAAAGAGCATTAAAAGAATTGAAAGAGGAGTAAATATTATTGCTAGAAAAGAAGGAAGAGAGACGTAGGAAAAACAGAGGTACTTGGGCGCCACTGTGGGTGCGCCCAAGTCCCTACAAAGGGATTCATCCCCTGAATCTTAGTCCTCACATTATTTTTTTCAAATTCGGAAGTTTTGATTTAATAATTCATAGTAGGACCCTGCACTTTTGTCGCGAATTGTTAGAAATCACGCCAAGATATCGCTAGAAAATATGAAATACATCACAACCCATAGAGGAAATACTTGGGCGCCACTATGTGTGCGCCCAAGTCCTACAGAGACACTTGGGCACCCATGTAGGTGCGCCCAAGTCCCTGGTTTGTTTTCCGGCCCTCATTTATTGCATTTTGCATATCATTTAATTTGTTGTTCCATGTTTGTGATGATTTCAATTGACTGCTGAACTTCTAGAATTCGATCAATTAAATCATCAATATTTTAGGTTAGGTTATATCATATAAAAATACCGAAAAATCATAAAATCATAAAACTCTTCCCTTCTCATCTTGTTCCTTAGTAATTAGAGAAGAGAACCCAAAAAAAAAAAAAGAAAAAAGAGATTAAAAGAAATAGAAACATCCAAAAAAAAAAAAAAAAAGAGAGTAGATACCAAGTAAATGAGCCTAGGTTATTGCATTTGCGCCTAAGCAAATTAGTACACTAAAAAAGTATAATTCTTAATTAAAACACCTAATCCAACCTAAATTAAAAACACCTAAGTAAAAAATCTAATTCAACCTTAATTAAAACCACTGACTTGAACCCTAATTTTCAAACCCCAATTAAAACTATAGTTTAAACCTTAATTCAAACCTTAATTAAAATCCCTAATTCCAACCCTTAATTAAAATTTTTTAAGCAAACCCTAATTAACAAACCTTTAATTTAAAATCCTAATTAACGAAACTTTAATCCTAATTAATAAACCTAAATAAATCAGAACCTGTAATTAATCTGAATCCTAATTAATAAGCTTGCTCAACAAACCTATAATTGAAACCTTAATCAAACTTTAGTAACCCTAATCACCAATCCCTAATTAAGACCCTAGTCAAAACTTAATTAAAACAATAGACAAGTCATAACCATAGGATTAAAAACATCCCTCAACCAAGAAACGAGTTAGAATACCCGAAATCGACCTAAAAAAACACTGGAAACCATCAGACCTGTAGCAATCCAATAGCCAGACACTTGGGCTCCACCACAGCTGCTCCCAAGTCGCCCCAGACACCTAGGCGCACACACTGGTGTGCCCAACTCCCTATTCCAATCCCAAGACGTGCTTGGTTGTGTTTCAACTCCAAAACCCAAACCACAGCTACACTTAAAGTTTATAGACTCAAAACCAGCGAACCGAACACTTGGGCACCACCACAGGTGCGCCCAAGTCCCATCCTAGCCCTGGGACCACCGAATCCCAATTCACTTTAAATCTCGACCCAAATCAACATCTCGAAACCTTTATCGAACCAACAACAGCCTTGGAATTAGAAATTCAATTAAGTTAAACCTATCCAGAACCTTGAATCAAGGAAGAGCCACCAAAGAATATCAAATTCCAACTTGGGCCCCACTGTTGGTGCGCCCAAGTGCACGGAACCACTTAAGCGCACACACAAGTGAGCCCAAGTCCTCTGTCATATCAGAGTTGTGAACTCTAGCTGTGTTTCGAATTCCGGACTTAAGATTATTAAAATAAACCAACCAAAAATTGAAAACAACATCAAAACAGAAACTTACATTTAGCAAAACTCCCCGAACTCCGAAATTAACATCGATATCGTCGTCATTAGCCAAATCACACAGAACCTGGTACTTGGGTGTCACTGCCTGTGCGCCCAAGTTACCAAGAGGACCTAGGCGCCACCACAAGTTCGTCCAAGTCCTTCGCCAGCCCCGTTTCATTGATTTAGATATCTTTTCACATATCGAATTAAAACCTAAAACTCTAGAGCCTTAAACACATTAATCAGAAACCTAATCCACCCCTCAGCCTAATTCTAAATCAACATATAATTTGAATCAAGCCGACCTCATCACATTAGCCAAGCTACACAGGACTTGGTACTTTGGAGCCACTGCTTGTGTGCCTAAGTCACGAAGAGGACCTAGGCTTCACCACAGGTGCGCCCAAGTCCTTCCCCTCCCCCCGTTTTGTCGGTTCCGACATCTTTTCATCATTTAAAGCAAAACCCGAAACTCCAGAACCTTCAATAACTTAAACAGATCCTTAAAACACCTCTAATCCATCCTTAAACAATTCATAACCGAACCACGACTCAAAACAATCAAAACAAACCGAACCCATTTAAACCTTATTCAACAAACTGCTTAGGCGCAGGAATTATCGAACTTAGGTTGTCCACACCCTAGAATTAGATCGGATTTCTCTATTAGATAGATTAGAGCATTAGGCTTTATCCCATCACTTTTCTTGTTCCGTTAGGGAATCAGGAGAGTCGACGTGGGCGGTCTAGGACCTTAGGTTAGGGTTAATATGATGATCAGTAATAAAGCATTAATCACGTAAATCCAAGTAAAATCCCCTAGTTAGGCCGTTCTAGCCCAATATAAAAAATCCATAAAAACTATAAAACCAACAAAATAAATCTAAAATGATTTTTCCTCCACCTCAGGTGCCAGATATTTAATCGAACTTAATGATAACAGGGAATGAAGAACTGATTTCTAAAAGTTAATAAATGAGAATGATGAGATGAGATGAGTTATTACACACACTTTTACTTTAGCCCATCCACCACCTTCTAAACAATCACGACCCATCAGCCTCCCTAAAACAAACACCGGCCCATCGGGCACCTTCAATCAATTACGGCCCATCGGCCTTTTACTTTTATCACTCGTGTTTCGCACACGAAAAACACGGAAATCACAAGTCAAAGTCTCATTTGCATCATCATTTTGGTTTGCAAAGTCAGCCTTTAAAACCCTATTTTGCCAAGGGATTTGAAGGGGGTACCCGAGAATGGGGCCGATCCTTTTCTTAAATATTTGGCACCTCCCCCTTTTACTTTCTTTATTTTAATTATTTTATTTTACTTAGATACACTATGATTTTGCCTGTGAGGATTAACCTTATTTAGACTTCAACTCATAACCCTAAATTAACCCTATATTAAAGAGACCCAAAGAAACCCAAATCAATGTAACAAGACAACCTTCGCGTGTTGTCGATAGCACATTAGACGAGAGGAAGAACCCATCCACTTATTTTTCTCCCCACATTTCTTTGGCTTTCATCGAAGAACGGTGTTTCGGCCATTACCGTAGCTGGTGATCGTGATCCGTCGATTTTGAGGGTAGTTGGAATCCTCATTTTCGATGTAAAAATTTAAGTAGCATATATAGATGACTGGAGATTTCCAAAGCCATGGGAGGCGCGGGGGGTCGAAATTCACATCCGACAGTCTGGCGATCGTGATGGGACTTCTTTTGTTGTCTTGTCACGAATTTAGGTCTTTCTGGGTGTCGCGACCCCGGACCGGGTTTAAGGTCCAAATCCGGGATCGGGACTAATGTGTAGCAAGTGACATAGAGATTATAGGTATGTTTGATGCCAATGCGTATACGGGTTAATAAAAGAACACACATTACCCGTATACGTGATTTCTCACAGGTCATGTCCGCGGTGAGGATAAAACAACATTACGAACATTTTTGTTAAATGCGGAAGTGTGTAGTAAATCAAGCATGTCATTCATTTCCATAATACTAGGACTGATTACATTTGAGTAACAAGTACCAGAATGAGCAATGATCATTAGCGTAACCCAAAGTATTGTTAGAGTTTAAACAAAAGATCATTTACTTACATTTCCCCAAAATTAAAGGCCAACAAAGACCAATATACACAAAACAATAACCACCAAAAAGTATAATTAACCACAACCCCAAAATATGACGTCTCTCAAGGCAACCGGATGTTTAAACAACATCATCGACGTGCCACTCGACTAACTGCTGTGGTTCTCCGACTGCCTCGTCGTGCTCCTCCTCGGGGAAACCGACAACTGGACCTGAGTACCAAAGAAATGGATCAGACACGATGGTTTGGCAGGTGGATGACAAGATATGACCATTCTAAAATAAAAGCATTTACCTTAGAAAACATTTAAACCTATTGTCGCGACCCCAGACCGAGACCCGAGACCGCGACGCAGCGATATGATTAACTAACATAAAACATACCGCCGGTTTTCCCACAGGTTTTCGCGGTGAGGATCTCAAGACACGGGTCGAGCTCACACGAATGGGTATGCGGAAGCGTGTAGCAAAACGAATCATACAATTCTTATAAATAACAAGATGCAAGAGAAATTTTAATATCGAGACAAGGTATCAAAAGAGAATGTCAACATAGCATTCCTATGATGATTAAAGTTTCATAGTTAGACAAAAGTATATTAGTTCAAGTTACATAACCAAGAGAGGCCAACAAAGGCCAATACAACAAAAGATCCCAAAAAGAATATCCCAACTAAGTGAACGAGAAATCAAGATCCCGACCGGCGTCTAGATGACGCCATTGGGCTGCCACTCATGTGCTGGGGGTGGCTCAATAGCCTCCTCCGGTCACTCCTCGTCAAGCGTGAAACCTCCGGCACCTAGACACCAAAATAACAAACATCAAACACGACGGTTTGGCAAGTAAACAATTTAGGCATAAACGTTAAAAATAGAGTTAAAACAATTCAAAATTAAAGTACATGTTCAAGTTTACGAAACTAGCATGAATACTTATAATATCATGAAAAGATAAATCCACATTGAGCTCATCCTTTCTACGTCATACATGATGACAAGAGCAAGCACGCATGACAAGCACGACACGAAAGACACGATCCCACGCCACACAAGGTAGACGGGGAATCCGGCCGTGGAACCAGATCACGAACACGCACGATGTGTAATATAATACACGACTAGTCTGCAGACAGTCCACATGTTTAAGGACCCCCAGGTAGTGGATCAAGCTAAAAGGGCAGTCCAAGCTCAGTGGTATTCACTTATATTATGAATGCATAAAATACAGCGATACACGTTTGATGGACCCGAAAGGAATCTTCTGTCCTCTCCTTCCGCACCCCGGGGGCTGACCTGGGTCTCGACCGAGGAGGGAAAATCTCGGGCATCAACATTTTTGTACGGGTATGCCAGATTTACTTTCTACTTGGAATTTGGAATGGTGATAATCCGGAGATTCACCTTCACAAGTGGAAAGGAAATCAATCCTTTATTCTAACTTTTCAAATTGCATAAATATTAAGAAAAGAGACAAGTTTTTAGAATGCCGTAAGAGGCGTTTTTGTTTGCCGTGAAAGGCAGTTTTGCCGTGAAAGGCGTTTTTACAAAACTCATCAAATATGAAAGACAAGAATTGTGATTTCTTTTTGTCTCTTTAAGAAATACAAACTACAATAGAAAAGGAAGAAAATGGATCTAACTTCTCAGGAGATTGTGGGGACACGTTGAGATCGACGGTCGCAAGTCATGTATGGGCTTCGCCATCGTCCTTCAAATGAGAACATGTGATGCTTTGATTCTTTGGCTTGGCTCCTAACCTCAGTTTTTTAAAGGACAAGGACCAAGAGAAAGTCCTATATCCAATGAAAAACAGAGTAAACGGGCTGAAAAGCCGCGTTTAGGCCATGTTGGAGAAGGAGGTGACCTTGGGGGGGGTGGCCCCCCAAGGGACGTTGATCACCTTGTGGTGCTTCCGGGAGCAAAGTAGCAGGACTTCGTCTCTCTCTCGGATTTTCTGGATTTTCAGAGCTTGTACTTGGGATCTCTTTTCTTCCTCCTTTCTTCTTGGAATGGACCTCCTTTTATAGGCTTTTGGTAGCCATGAGGTGTTTATTGGCATTGATGGCCATGATGAAAGAATTGATGAGGAGTTACAAATCGATTTTGTAACTCCTTTTTCAAGGCTTGTGATTGGCTGATGAAGGTAGTGGGCATTTAATCACCTTTATGCTTCATGATGATGGGAGTTTCATGGGTTTAATGCCATGATTGCTTGGATTTGTAACTCCCAAATGCTTGGTTCTGATTGGGCCGTCCAAAATAATGAGTTAATGACTGCTTTAATGGGTCAATTAACGACATTAAGTGGTTGCCAAGGCATGTGAAGAGTCGCGGGCCGTGCTGCGCCTTTTGAGATTCTTCTTGCGATCATCACGGGTGGATCCACGCATTATTTGATGTCGGATTGCGATGCAATTTCAAACATTGATTGATGTTGGAGGGCCGGTGACATCTGTCTTGTCGATTTCACGATCGGTCGGACAGAAAGTGCACTTTCTTGGTCAGCCGGTTGGCGATCTTGAGGTGATCGGTGATGATTTCATGCTTTTGACGGCGGATCCGAGATGTCGACGAAGATCAGTGGTTTTGAAGCACCAAACATTGGATTTTCAGAAAATCACAGAGGCCAGAACACCCGATACGCGAAAAGAAACGGAAAACGGACAATTCGGCGCAAAATCCGGTGACCATAGGGCTTCGGCCCGTTTGGTCGCCGAGCGTCGTTTTCGGCCGTTTTTTCGTCTTTTTCGTCCCTTTTTCTTCTGTATTTTTCTTGACATTTTTCCTCAATTATTGACTTGATTTTCTTGAAGAAATCTTGACGAGAAGCCTCACGAAATCGGAGCACAAAGTTTCCTATTTTTCGGGAAAGCCGAAGACTTTGTAGCCGATTTTCCGTCAAGCGTCGAAACTAGGTCAAACGATGTCGGAATGACCTGAAAATTAAGGTGAAGCTTCTTGAGCAGTGGATAGGACCAACCATGGGCTTTTATTTGAGTTTTGAAGCCGTTTGGGGTCCCATCGATGCTTCACTTGATTTTACTGAGGGGAAAATGCCGAGCTTTGATATGTGGTCAAACGATGTCCGATTGACCTGAAATTTGACGGGGAGCCTATTGGAGTCATTTTGAGACGTTCCATGGGCTCCGTTTTGGATGTCATGGTCCCGGGTTGCTCCGCCGCCGGTAGGCTTGATTTTCTCTCGGAGCATCGAAACCTGGTCAAACGTTGTCGGAATGACATGAAATTTGACGTGCAGCCTTTTGGAAGCATGTTGAAGCCACTCATGTACTTTGTTTGATGAGTGATGGCTTCGGTGGTTGCCGCCGCCGGGAGGCTTGATTTTGCTGCTCGAGCATTGATGGAGGGTCAAACGTTGTCGGTTTGACTTGAAATTTGGCATGGGGCCCTTTGGAGACGTTCTGGAGTCATCCGTAGGCTTTGATCAAAGTTTTGGTGTCTTTGATGATGTTGCCTCTGGGAGCGCTTGTTTAGCTGTTAGAACGGTGAAGTTTGGCCAAACGATGTCGGAATGACCCGAAACCTCAGGTGTACGCCTCTTTTAGCTGTCTTAAAGGATCTCTCAGTTTCTGTCTGATTCTGACAAAATCTGATGCTTGAAGTAGCCTTACCTATTTTTAGCAGGATACAGCTTCAGGAGGCTTCTCGATGTTGAGGAGACATATTGACTTTTTTGGTGTCAACAAATGCCCCCTCGAGGTACAGTGACGAGTAGCTTTTTGGCGTCGATGTGCCTCGAAGAGAAACTTGGAGGAGATATTCCAACTTGGCCAAGAGTCTTGAGCATTTTATTTTTTTTTTTTTTTGAATAGCCTTCTGAGTTTCCGGGGGAATTTTATGGTAGTGAGAGGGATCACGTATCATCTCAAGGCAAAGTTTTGAAAATGACATGGGGTATTTGGATTTTGGTTTTTGACCTTGTGACCTAACAAGCTGTATGTGGCAGGTTAGGGGGTCGGGGTTTGATTTTGATTTTGATCTTGTGACCCAACAAGCTGTATGTGGCAGGTTGGGGGGTCAGGTTTGGTTTGGTTTGGATTTTGATTTTTGGTTTTGGTCTTGTGACCTAACAAGCTGTATGTGGCGAGCTAGGGGACCGGAATTTGGTTTTGTGAAATGTCAATTTCAAGATTTTGGCTCAATTTGGTTCATGAGGTTGAATGGTTTGGTTTTTGGAAACTCATGAGACTTTCTTTTTTCTTCTCTTTTTTTTTTTTTTTTTTTTTTTTTTTTTTTTTTTTTTTTTTTTTTTTTGCTGAGATTTTTTTTTCTCTCTTTCGTTTTCTTTTTCCTTGTTTGCTCACTATGATAATGAGGCTATGCAATTTCAATATGTATGCATTTTTTTTGTTTGATGCATCAAGATAGAAGGCTAGAGTCTCTAGGTCAAGCCAACATGATTTTTGACTTGGACAAAGTTTGATTGGTTTTGACCAAATTGGGTTGGAATTAGTCAAACTTTGGTCAAGGTTTTCCTAGCATTTAATGCATGATGATATTATTTGATGCATGATTTTTGTAAATGGATTTGGAAGTATGATGATGCATACCTGAAAATCTTTTGCAAGTATCAGGATTTTGAGCTCGCAGCGATGTTGAGCTCTTTCTCGGTCTTGCTGGATTTTGAGGAAGTTTTGCAATTTTTGGATTCTGAAGCTTGCAGCAATGTTGAGCTCTTTTCCAGATTTTGCGGAAGTTTGATGAGATTGGCTTGTTCTCGCAGCGATGTTGAGTTCAAGCCTTCTTTGAGAATTCTCCACTGACTATGAGCTCGCAGTGATGTTGAGCTCATCTTCAGGCTTCTTGTCTTTTTCGGAGTATTTTCCTTTTCTTTGGAATTGCCCCGGAACCATGTCAAAATTTTGCTAGAATTTTTTGTAGCAGAATTCTGTCATTTTTTATGTTGATTGATCTTTTCTCTTCCATCTTTTGCAGGTAGTTCTTCTAGAACGAACAAAGGTAAAGGTCATGTTACTGATGCACCTCGTCGGTCTGCTAGATCTTCCAATGCTGCCATTCAGCAGGCTTGGAAGAAGGAGGGGACTCTTATTTGCTAGGTTGAGGAAGCTGAAGGTGATGTCCGGAGGAAGACTCAGGAGCATGAGCAGTGGCAGGTCCTTTGGGAAGAACTTCCTCGTGCTGCAGATGGGTCACGGCATTCGGCCGCGTTTTATGGGGACATTTTGAAGGAGCGTGGCCTAAAAACTTTGGAGGTTAAGGCCAAGGGTCTGCTTGAGGTGTTGATCCTTTGGTTGACGACCATGTAGGATTGGGCTCCTGAGTTGTAACAAACTCTTTTTCCTTTTTCTTTTTTTTGGTACCTCCATGTATAAACAATTTTGGTACTATATTTTGTATCCCCTTCCTTTCACTTAAATCATTTTTTGATGAAAACAATTTTGAGCAAATGTTTGATGGGAATGTTTGTTTAACGATTTGATCAAAAGGTTGTCATTTTGTGAAAATCTTTTTTCAAAGGGTTGTTTTGGGCATGAAAGCCAATTTTGTGGCGGAAAGCCTTGTTTTTGATGGTTTGAAAACCAAAATTTGGATGGCGAGAAAGCCTAATTTTGTGGCGTAAGAGCCAAAATTTGTTTTGCGGCATGGGAGCCAAAATTTTTGAATGGCGTGAAAGCCGAATTTTAGAATGGCATAGAAGCCGAATTTTGTTTTGTTTGTCTTGGCATTTACAGTCGATTTTTGGCATTTATAGCCAGATTTTGGCGTTTATAGCCCATTTTTTTTTTGTTTTGGCATTTATAGCCGAATTTTGGCGTTTATAGCCGAATTTTGAGATGACATGAGAGCCAAAAATTTTGTTTGTGGCATGAGAGCCGATTTTGAGATGGCATGAAAGCCGATTTTGGCGTTTATAGCCGAAAAATTTTGTTTTTGGCATTTATAGCCGGATTTGGCGTTTTATAGCCGAGTTTTGGCGTTTATAGCCAGATTTTGGCGTTTATAGCCGAGTTTTTTGAAAACCAAGTTTTGTTTTGTTGGCATGAAAGCCGATTTTAAGATGGCATGAAAGCCGATTTTGGCGTTTATAGCCGAAAAATTTTGTTTTTGGCATTTATAGCCGAATTTTGGCATTTATAGCCGGATTTTGGCTTTTATAGCCAGATTCTGGCATTTATAGCCGGATATTTTTTGTTTTGGCATTTATAGCCGAATTTTGGCATGTATAGCCGGATTTTGGCGTTTATAGCCAGATTTTGGCATCTATAGCCGGATTTGGCGTTTATAGCCGAGTTTTGGCGTTTATAGCCAGATTTTGGTTTTCAAAATGCAGGTATCGACTAAATGTCGCCTCCCCGCTGAATGGTCTTGCAAGTATCGATGGAATGTCGCTTCCTTGCTCATTCGGTTTTGCGAGTATTGATGGAATGTCACTTCCTCGCGGGCTGGGTTTTGCGAGTATCGATGGAATATCGCTTCCTCTCGAATTGGGGTGCAAATATCGACTAAGCGTCGCTTCCCTGCTTTTCCCAAAACTTTTGGTTTTGCGGGTACTGACTTTGATGTCGTTTCTCCGCGAATTTTGAAGTTTGAGGTTTTCTCGAACCATTTGAAATTTGGGTTGTGGATAGCAACTGGTATGTTGCATCTCTAAGATTTTTGAAATTTGGGTTGTGGATATCAACTGGTTTGTTGCTTCTCCACGATTTTTAAAATTTGTAAGTATCAAATGGGGTTTGCTTCCTTGCGATTTTTGGGTTTTGGAAGTATCGAATGGGGCCTGCATCCTTCTGGTTTTTTTTTTTTTTTTGGGTTTTGCGAGTATCGACTGAATGTCGCTTCCCCACAGTTTCTAAGAAACCATTTTTTTGTTTAGAGACCCGAGGGTCATAAATTTTGACTTAAAACCATTTTGGTTGTAAAAGCCAAGGTAGACTAGGGTGAAAATTCCTGAGTCCCGGTTTTTATTTCAAACCATGAATTTTGGGTTCAAGGAACGAAATTTTGGTCAAGTCTGGGAAGAGGCTCCTAAACTTGGATTTTTGGATTTTGATTTTTTTTTCTTTTTGAACAACGAAACGATGAAAGTAAGCATTGTTTTGAGAGATTCTTGTTTTTGTTGTTTTTTTTTTTTTTTGGAAACTTCAACATAAAGATGAAAATTTCAAAAGAGGTGGGTTTGACGAGCAAGTACCTTGGAAATAGGCTTTAGCCGTGTAGATATTGCTCTGACCCGTTTGAGGAAGTCTTCAAGGGTAGTACCGCTTCAAGAACTTGCCGTTGATGGGTAGCATACATCTGTCTCCTTCCATGTTTAGAAGAGCGTATGCACCGTTGGAGAAGACTTTGTCAATGACGAAGGGTCCCTCCCATTTTGGTTCGAATTTGCCTTTGGATTTGTGGGCAAAGACTATTGGTCTTTTTACTGCAAGAACCAAGTCACCCTTTTTGTAGGCGCGTTGCCTGACCTTCTTGTCGAAAGATCCTGCCATGCGTGCTTGGTACAACTCAATGCTTTGTAGAGCTTCGAGTCGTCTTTCATCGAGATTATCCAGCTCTTGGAGTCTCAATTTGACATTGCTTTCTTGCGTCATGTCATTTCTCAAAGATACCCTTAAGGAAGGAATTTGTACTTCCAAAGGGACAACAGCTTCGCATCCATAGACCAAAGAGAATGGTGTGCTATGGGTTGGTCCTCGAACGGTGGTTCGATAGGCCCACAAAGCTTCTAGTAGTTTGTCGCCCCAGTCTCTTCTGTGACTAGAGACCATTTTCTTGAGAATTTTGCAGAGCGTCTTGTTGAAGGCTTCTGCTAGTCCATTTGCTGCTGGATTATATGGAGTCGAAGGACAACTTTGGATTTTGTACTTGTCGCAGAACCTGTAGAATCTGTGATCCCGGAATTGTGGTCCGTTATCATGGACGAATCTTTTAGGTATGCCGAAGCGACAAATAATGTTGGTGCGCAAGAACTGAAGGACTGATGAAGTCTTCATTTTGCTGAGCGCAAATGCTTCTGACCACTTGGAGAAATAATCCGTAGCGGCGAAGATGAAGCGATGACCTTTGTTTGATGGGGGAGAAATAGGACCTATGATGTCCATACCCCAGGCTTCGAAAGGCCATGAGATTGCTGTTGGATGTAGCCATTCTAGAGGCATGTGGACATAATCTCCGTGAATCTGGCATTTTTGGCAGCGCTTGGCAAATTGCATCGCGTCAGCTACCATGGTAGGCCAATAGTAACCTAGCCTTTTTATCTGGTTGTAGAGCTTAGGGCCAGCCTGATGGGCTCCACAAAGACCAGCATGTACTTCTTCGAGAGTTTCCTCAGCCTTTTGTTGGGATAAGCAGCGTAGGAGTACTCCGTTGAAGGATTTTCTGTAAAGTGCTTTTGAAGGTATATCAAAATGAAAGTTTGGGGCTCGTCTTTGGATGCTTACCCGCTCTTTTGTATCTTCAGGTAGTATTCCGAACATGATATAATCAATGAACGGATCTCTCCAGTTGCCAACCGGAGGTTTGAGGATGGATATCCGACTTCCAACCACTTGGTGGCATTCAACAACTGCTTGGTGTGTGTTGAGAGGAGGGAAAATCCTTCTTTGACACACTGTGACTTGCATGTTTTCCCCTTCTTGGAATTCCATGGATGCCGCAAGTCCGGCCAGGGCATCTGCACGGATGTTTTCACCTCTGAGGATATGGGTGATGTGACAGATGTTGAATTTTTGTCGAAGCGACTGTGCCTTATTGTAGTAAGGTAGCAAATCAGGCTTCCTGACTTCATATTTCTGATTCATCTGGTTGACGACCAGTTGAGAGTCTCCAAAAACTTCCAGCATGGTGATGCCGGTTTCGAGGGCGAGTTCCAATCCAACAATCAGGGCTTGGTACTCAGCTGCATTGTTTGAACATGGTTCCAGTAGCGAGAAGGCGTGTGGAATCATGTATTTGTCGGGGCTGACAAAGAGGATGCCGATTCCCGATATTTGCTTTCCTTTTTCATTTGTCCTGGTTGCACCGTCAAAGTACATGTCCCAGGAAGCGTTTGACAAGGAAGTTTCCACGTTGTAGACAAATTCGTCTGGGAGATCATCCCTGAGTGGAGAATCTTTAGGCAATGGATGCTCTGCGAGGAAATCTGCCAGAGCTTGTCCTTTGATTGCTTTTTGTGGTACATACCTAATATCAAACTGTGATAGAAGGATGGACCATTTTGCCAGTTGGGCATTGAGAGAACCTGCTTTTGTGACAAGGACCTTTAGGAGGTTGATCCTCGAAATCAGGTAGACTGTGTTCGACAGCAGATAGTGACGCAGCTTTTGTACAGCGAACATTACTGCAAGGCATTCTTTTTCGACTGGGGAGTAGCGATGCTCTGCACCTACCATCATGCGGCTAAGGTAATACAGAGCAGTTTCTTTTCCGTCGTCATTTTCTTGTGCGAGCAGAGCACCCAAAGAGTGGTCGAGAGCTCTTGTGTACAAGATAAATGGTTTTCCAGTTGTGGGGGCAGCCAGCACTGGAGGTTTGATGAGGTATGCTTTGATGTCTTGAAATGCACTTTCACATTTAGCATCCCAGATAAAGTCCACGCCTTTCTTCATCAGGCGAGAGAATGGACGGCGTTTCCCTGATAGATTGGAGATGAACCGTCGAATGTAGGCCAGCCTTCCTTGAAGCCCTTTTAATTCTCTTAGGGTTCTGGGAGATGGCATTTCCAGGATAGCCTTGACTTTGGTGGGGTCAAGTTCTATTCCAGCTTTCCGTACTATGAATCCGAGAAACTTACCCAATGAGACACCGAAGAAGCACTTTAGTGGATTCATCCGCAATTTGTGTTTGCGAAGTCGGAGGAAGACTTCTCGAAGATCATTGAGATGGTCTTCTTTTCTTCTGCTTTTTATGGCGAGGTCATCAACATAGCATTCGACCGTCTTGTGCTGCATATCTTGGAATATTTTCATCATTGCCCTCTGATATGTCGCACCTGCATTTTTCAGGCCAAACGGCATAACAGTGTAGCAATACACGCCGAATGGTGTCCGAAATGATGTATGCCTTTCATCTTCAGGATGCATCTTTATCTGGTTGTAGCCAGAGAATCCATCCATGAATGTCATTCGCTCGAATCCATAGGTGTTGTCAATCATTACCTCTGGTATGAGGAACGGGAATTCATCTTTAGGACATGCATTATTCAGGTCTCTGTAGTCAATACAGACCCTTATCTGCCCATTTTTCTTTGTCATGGGGACGATGTTGGCCAACCATTCAGGATGTTGTTCCTCGCGGATGAAGCCAACGTTTTTGAGTTTCTGAATTTCTTGTTCAATTTTGTCCATCACGTCGGGACGGAATCTTCTTTGGCCTTGTTTGATAGGCTTGATTTCTTTTTGTAAGTTGAGCTTGTGGACTGCTACTTTGGGATCCAAGCCAGGCATTTCGGCATAAGACCATGCAAAGCAATCAACGAACTCACGAAGAAAAGAGATATACTCGGGTAACTCATCATCCTTTATATTCTTGCTTATGAATACAGGACGTGGGTTATCAGGTGTTCCCAAGTCTATCTTTTGAACAGGGTCTTCTGTCGGAAGGTTTGAAGGTGGTTCCTCCACAGTATTTTCGGAGGCTTCCAACTCAACAAGACCTTCTGGAGTGCCAGATAAATTTTCAGACTGAGGCTCTGTTTCTGTCCATGAATCTTCTGGAACAGTATCCTTCTCAATGCTTGCAATATAATGGTCCCAATCATTTGCTAGAATTGGGTTGAAGTAGGGTACTTCTTTTGGAGACAATGATTCTTCTGGGATAGAGAACCGCTCGTCTGTGTCATCGGGCAATTCCTCTTTATTATCAGAGAAATTATACCAATTGGAGGAGCTTTCAGGAATTATTACGAGTAACTCCTCAAAGAGATATCCAGGGATATCGATGTCTTCATGAGATGTTGAAGCTTGGTCGGTAAAGTGACTTTGCAGCCATGGTGTCAACTGTCTCATAGGAGCGGTAGGATCATACCCTAACGCATATGAAGAATTGCCTTTGTGAAGGTGGATTTTCCAATCTTCTGGTTGACTTTTGGTCAGGGTGGGTTCCAATGGTGTAAGAATACCACGGCCACCTCCAAAACCAGTCGGGTTTTGAGCATCGTAGCCCATTTTCTTCATGATAGCTTGTGCCATTGGACTATACAGGGATAGCTGAGGCATACCTTCGTTTTGGAAAGGTTCAAGCAGAGAGTTCAGTGGAGATGCTCCCGACCTGTGGAAGTAAATCACTTTTTCTTCTGGCGAAGTTGCCGGAATAACAAAGGAAGCAGACGTAGGGTCTTCTATGTCTGCTGGTGTCTCCAATGGAGTGAGAGCGGGCTGATCTCGCTGAGTATCAGCTTGGCTCGATGCTGTGTCATCTTTTGATTCTGACTCTGAGTCTGTGTCATGCATAATAGACACAAAGGAGACAGTGAACTTGCCCCCAGTCTTTTGTTTTGTCTTCTTTGCTTTGGTAGTGATTACCAAAGGCTTTGGAGATTTGAAGGAGACGACGAAGGGAGCTTGGCCGCTTACTTCAAGTTTGGTGGAGGGTTTGTTTTCCTCCGATGATTGCTGAGGAGCCTTGCCTTTATCTTTCTGGAGACTGTCGACAAAGCGAATTGTTTTTTCCTCTTGTTCTTCTTTTCCATCTTTATACATTTGAGCATCTGCAAAATGGACATCTCTGCCTTTGAAGGGCTTTTTGTCTACAAACACTCGATGTATCAAGCCATCGTTGCCAACGAACTTGATGCACTGATGTAGAGTTGAAGGGACGACACCATTCTCATGTATCCAGGGGCGTCCTAGGAGTATATTATAGCATGAAGGGGTCCTTATTGCATACACAGTGACTTCAGAAATAAGATCACCGATTTGCAATTTGAACCTGATTTTGCCGATAGGCCTTTGAGCGCTGCCGTCATATCCGAAGATGGATACGGACGTGTGACTCAGTTTGCTAGGTGGGATGCCCAGTTCTTCGAGTGCCGAAGTAGAGATGAGGTTGAGTGCAGAACCTGGATCGATCTGAACTCTTTGTACTAGCATTTCTTTGACGTACCCCGTAAAGTACAAGGGTCGGTTGTGCTTTGTTTCGCCTAGGAGGAGGTCATCCTTGTCGAAGGCAATTGTTGCACTTGCTGCTTTTTGTACCAAGAGGCATTCATTGCTTGATCCCTCGGTTTTCTTCTTTTCTCCCTTTGAGGGAGTATTTGATTTTTTGACCCTATAGTCCATTTCAATTTGTAGGACTTGTGGGGCATGTTTGTCGACATCCGTATTCAGCCTTTGTAATTCTGAAATGAGACTATCACGAGTCTGTGGAGATATTCGTAATAAGTCAAGGATGTGCAGACGTGCAGGTATGTGTTTGAAGTGCTCAATCAAGTCGTACTTGAAAGCCTCCTTCGGGCCTGCATTTTCATTATTGTTGCCACTTGGGGCGCTTACATCTTGTTTTCCCGAAGGATTTACATAAGAAGAAGAGGGTTGATTGTAATTTTTGTGGTAATCCCGGCCAGAACGGGTACCTCTACCAACTTCAAGAGCCTCTAGAGAAGGGTCTTCTTTTGGAAGATCGTTCTCAGGATCAAGGGGTTGATCCTTTGCTGAGGACGTCTCTGTAACAGCATTGGCGTCTTCAGTGATTGTGTTGCACGGAGCAATTTCCAGGAACAAGTCCTGAACAGCAGCCTGCAACTTTTCTTTATTAGCCCAGACATTGCCCGTGAGATCGGGTATCTGGGACCAATTGACTGAGTTTTCATTGAAGAAGATTTCATTGGCAGAAGTTTCTTCAAGATGATCAATCGGGAGTGGCTTGAGTTCCGATGTCACAGTTTCAGGAGACGAAGGTTGAGAGGATGTTATCTCAGTGGAAGTCACCTTAGAGGATGTAGCTCCGGAAGATACGCTACCGGTTGGGGAGTACGTGTTTTCGGAAGCTTCAGAGGCACTGTCGTCCTGAGCTATTGCATTGCAGGTTATCCTGACAGGAGATGCCCCCAGTGTAGACTGTTGGGAATCAAACTCATCATCGGACGTGAGAGGATCATCGATCCAACTGTTTTCTCCATTTTCAGGAGTTAAGGGAGAAAGTTCCCGCTGATTTTCAGGGACTTCCGGCTCTGGGTTATGACGAAGATTGATGCGATCCTGCTCCCGCTCTATGGCAAGATGTTGCAAGATTCTTACATATTCTTCGAGATCAGGCATGGGAGCCAAATCTTCTTCGTCATTTGCTCTTTGTGGTTCGCCCATGTTGGGTTCCACTGAAGCATTTGCTGGTGCTGGATCAACAACGTTTTCTTGAACAGGGTCCTGGTCTTCTTCATCATCAGACCAAGATCCTTGTGGCTGTAATGGGTTATACCAGATTACTGGCATAAAATGAGACTCGGGAATCCATTCCTCGTCGGAGAGGTATTCTCCTGTTTCAAAGGATTCTTCCCACTCATCTATATCACTGGCAGTATCACTGGACTCGTATCCATTCATGGAGAATCCAACTACCGAGTTGCAAGAGTATGATGCCCCCTGCACATTTTCATTTTTGTATATAGGAGGCATGAAATCATCAAGAGTGAATTTTCTTACCGCCTTGGAGGTTTTGGAAAGAGATTCTTCCGTCGTCCTTAGTGAAGCAGTTCGACCTTGCGGAGCTGTCTCAAGGACTTCTTGTTTTGGTTGAGACTTCTGCTGCCGTTTGAGCTTGCGGAGCTGTCTCTTGGCTTGCCTTCGCTGCTGAGCGGTCGGCTTTGTTTTGACGATCTCCCAGTTTTCATCATCTAGGAGATCGGGATGCACCCATATAGGTTGTCCATCTGGTGTTGGATAGGGAACCAATTCTTGGGACGCTTGAGCCATTTTTATCACCTTGAATGAAGTAGTGGTCTTCTTCTTTTGTGATTTTGAAGTTTGCCGACATGACACCATGTTGACAGAGGCGGGGCCATAGTTATTATCAAAGGTTATGACTCCGTTTTTCAACATCTCATTGATCTTCTCTCTCACAACGAAGCATTGATTGAGAGGGTGTGAGATCATCTGATGGTATGGACAGTATCGGAGATCATTGGTTTTACCAACATCTCCCGGTCTTTTGGGCTCTGGCAAAATGAGTTTACCATTTGCTAGGAGAGCCTCGAAGATTTCTTCAACATCTTCATCGAACGGATATTTCTTTTCTACACGTTCTTTGAAGGCATCAGAGAGTTCAGGCCTTTTACCTGCAGTTTTGTTTTCAGGTTTCTTTGGCTGTTGAGGAGGTGACTTAGTCTGCACATTGAGAACCTCCTTTTTCTTTGGTTTTGAGGTTGTAACAGCAGTCGGCTTTTTCTTTGATGATTTCTGACTGTTGAGGTCTTTGATCACCATCTCAGCTTCCATGGAAGCTTCGAGGAATTCCCCGAGGTTCTTTGATTTGTTGCTGATGATCATGGAGCGGATTTTTGCTCTCATATTGTTACGGCAGATGTCCACCAGCGACGCTTGTGGCAGTACATCTGAGCATTTGTACGCCATTGCCTTCCATTTGTGAATGAAGTCGTATGTTGACTCATTCTCTCCCTATTTTAGGCTGCAGAGTTGAGCCATAGTAACAGGATGATCCTCACCTTGGAAGTGGGTCAGGAAGCGTGTCTCCAGCATAGCCCAGTTCTAGATGGAGTTCTCCGGCAGAGTGGAGTACCAATCAAAGGCTGTACCTTTTAGGGTACTTGCCAAGAGGCGAATCTTGAGGGCATCTTGATCCGCAATAGCTCCCGTCAGGATCTTGAAGTGGATGACACGCTGTCTGGCTGAACCTTTCCCAGTATATGTCTGGAGAGTAGGTTGTTTGAATTTTGCAGGGAACGGAACCGAGTCCATCCATAGAGGGTAGGGTGGCTTGATCCCATGTTCCTTCAATGTATCCTCTTCTTTTGCTTTTGCGAGGATATCGCCCACGTCCTTTCTGGTAAGGGCGCGAGACTCATTGTTTTCTGCATTGCCCTCGTCATCTTCATGATTCGGAGGGGTTTCATTGTTAGGTGGTGGACGCTGTAGAGTGAGAATCAAATTTTCCATCAGAGTCTCAATTCTCTGTTGTCCTTGCTCCAACTGATGGAACGCGCTCCTGCCGAGGGTGCTACCGGGGTCGGCGGACGTGGGAGTCCGTCGGGTCCGGCCCTTTCGCGCCCGGGGGGCTGAAGCGTGCATCAACATTTCTTTGTGTGGGTGTGCCAGATTTTCTATTTTACTTGGAATTGCAAGTGGTAATCCGGAGATCAACCTTCGCAAGTAAAAAGGAAATCAACTTCTTTCAAGTTTTCCATTGCACAAATATTTAAGAAAAGAGACATTTTCTTGGTTTGCCGTGAAAGGCGATTTTGTTTGGCATTTATAGCCGATTTTGGCGTTTAAAGCCGATTTACAATTCTCATCAATAATGAAAGACAAGAGTTGTGATTTTTTTGTCTCTTTAGAAAAATACAAACTACAATGAAAAGCAAGAAAAGGAGGATCTAACTTCTCAGGAGATTGTGGGGGACTCGTTCAGATTGAATGTCGCAAGCCATGTGTGGGCTTCGCCTTCATCGATGCAGATGAGAATAGTGGATGCTCTTGATTCGCTTGGCTTGGCTATAACCTCAGATTTTTAGAGGACAAAGACCAAGAGGAGGTCCTATGTCCAATAAAAAGCTAAGTAGACGGGCTGAAAAGCCACGTCTAAGCCATTTGGAAGCAGGAGGAGAAGGCGAAGGACCTTGGGGGGAAGGTACCCCCCAAGGGACTTTTGTCACCTTGTAGTGGTGGCCGGTGCAGAATTTCAGCAGAGTTTTTCTCTCTTTTTCTTTCTCTGGATTTTCTGTGTTTGATCCGTCTGGATTCGATTCTCTTCTGGATACGAGCTCTGGATTCTTTCCGAGATGGATTTCAATGGAATGCTCTCCTATTTATAGGCTTTTGGTAGCCATTTAGGAGAGCTTTTATGGGCTTTAATGGCTTTAATGGGAGGAGTTACAAGATTTATTTCTTGATTTTGTAACTCCTTTTTCCTTGAATCTGATTGGCCGATGGAGATTAAGGGCTTTTAATCACCTTAATTACCATAATGGGAGGAGTTTCATGGCTTGAATGCCATGACTTAATTGATTTGTAACTCCTGGATGCTTGATTCTGATTGGGCCGTCCAAAGAAATGAATTAATGACTGCAATAAAGCTAGTCAATTAACTGCATTAAATGGTCGCCGAGCAGTTGAAGAGTCGCGGGCCGCACCGCGTCTTTTGGGATTCTTTTGGAGATGATCACCGATGGATCTACATGCTGATAGACATCAGATGACCGTGTAATTTCAGACATTGATAGCTAGCAGCGGGCCGATGACATTTGTCTTGTCGATTTCTCGATCGGTCGGACAGAAAGAGCACTTTTTAGGTCAACCGGTCGGCGATCTTGGAGCGATCAATGATGATTTTATGCTTTCGACGGCGGATCTGAGATGTCGTCGGATATGAGTCAATTTCAAGCACTAAAAATCACATTTTCAGGAAACCACAGGGGCCAAAGTGTGCGAAACGCGAAAAGAGACGGAAAAACGGGTCACCGGCGAAAAATCCGGTGACCCGGACTTCCGTGGTCGCCGGCGACCCTGGGCCAGGGTCGCGGGCTGCGACCCTTGGGGTTTTTCTCCCCTTTTTGGTCCGTTTCGCGGTCTTTTTCGTCTCCGTTTTCTTCTGTATTTTTCCTGACATTTCTTCTCATTTATTGGTTTGATTTCCTTGTAGAAAACCTGATGAGAACCCTTGCATTTTTAGAGTGCAAAGTTTCCAATTTTCCGGGAAAGCCGAAGACTTTGTCGCGTAGAGCTGCTGATTTTCCGCCAGAAGCTGAAACTTGGTCAAACGATGTCAGAATGACCTGAAATTTGAGGTGGAGCCTCCTGAGTAATAAATAAGACCAACCATAGGCTTTTGTTTGAGTTTTGAAGCTGTTTGGGGTCCCGTCGCCAGTAGACTTGATTTTGCCGCGAGGGAGATGCCGCGCGTTTGATGTGCGGTCAAACGATGTCCGATTGACCTGAAATTTGACAGGGAGCCTATTGGAGTCATTTTGAGATGATCCACAGGCTCTGTCTTGGAAACCCTGGTCCCGGGGAGCTCCGCCGCCGGTAGGCTTGATTTTCTTTCGGAGCGTCGAAACCTGGTCAAACGTTGTCGGAATGACCTGAAATTCGACGTGCAGCCTTTTGGAAGCATGTTGAAGCCACTCATGCACTTGGTTTGATGAGCGAAGGCTTCGGTGGTTCCCACCGCCGGGAGGCTTGATTTTGCTGCTCGAGCATTGATGGAGGGTTAAACGTTGTCGGTTTGACTTGAAATTTGGCATGGAGCCCTTTTGAGACATGCTGGAGTCATCCGTAGGCTCTGATCGAAGTTTTAACGTCTTCGATGATGTCGCCGCCGGGAGCACCAATTTAGCTGCCGGAGAAGCGAAGTTAGGCCAAATGATTCTGAAATGGCCCGAAACTCCTTGTGTACTCCTCCCTTGGCTGTCTTGAAGGATCTTGCAGTTTTTGTTTGATTCTGACAAGATTTGATTTTTTGGAGAAGTTGCATTGCCTATTTATGGCAGGTTGCGACTTCATACAGCTTTCTTGATGTTGAAGAGGCAAAGTGACATTTTTGGTGTCAACAAATGACCCCTCGAGGTACAGCGACGAGTTGCTTGACTTTTGTAGTCGATTTGGCTCGAAGAGATTTTTTTTTTTTTTTTTTTAAGGAGAGCTTGTGTCTTGACCAAGAGTCTTTGAGCAATCTTTCCTTTGGTAGAGTAGCCTTTGAGCTTCCAGGGGAATTTTATGGTAATGAAAGGAATCAAGTACCATCTCGAGGCAAAGTTTTGAAGATGACATCAGGGATGTGGATTTGGGTTTCTGTTTTTGATCTTGTGACCTAACCAGCTATATATGGCAGGTTAGGGGATCGGTTTGGTTTTGATCTTGTAGACCTAACAGGCTGTATGTGGCAAGTTAGAGGATCAGGATTTGGTCTTTTGGCTTTGGTCTTGTGACCTAACAAGCTGTATGTGGCAAGTTAGGGGACCATGATTTGGTTTTTGGTCACCCTTTGGGACTGTGTGGGTCCATTGGAGTGGTTTGGATTTTTGTGGAATGTCAATTTCAAGATTTTGGCTCAATTTGGTATATGAGGCTGGATGGTTTGATTCTTTGGAAGCTCATGGGGCTTGGAATTTTTTTGTATGGTTCAATCAACTCAAAAGAGGCATGGAACCATTTTTGTATGCTCTTGGTAAGAGGGATTTTTTTCCTGACTAAAAGCCCATTTTTTTTTTTTTAGTGCCTAGGTGGTCAAACCTGGCTCATATGTGCTAACCCATGGGACCTTAAGCTTTTTAGGATGGCTTAGATCTCATGTGGGGCCATTTTTGTAAAGAATATCTAAAGATATCTCATTTGGATAGAGAATATCTAAAAATATCTTTATGGGAGAGAATCTCTCATATTCCCTTAATTTGGGAGAGAATATCTCAAGGTATCTTTCTTTTTGGGAAAGAATCTCCAATCTCCTATTTTGTTGGAGAGAATCTCTCATTGATTGATTTTGGGAGAAAATCTCTCAAAGACATCTTTCTTTTTGGGAAAGAATCTTTCTAATTCCTTCTCTTTTGGTAAGGTTACTAATTAGTAGCACTTACCTTTCTTTTTTTTTTTTTTTTGTTTCCTTCTTTGATTTGCTCTCTTCTATAAAAGCAAGGAGGAGGCCAGATCTCTTGCCCTTATTGCTTTCTTTTGCAACAATCTCAAGAGAGCTCCAAGACCAAGAGTTCTTCTTCTTCAAGGATCTTCAAGCTTTTTCCTTCTTCTTCTCCATCAATGGCTTCAAGTAAGTTTTCTCTCTTTTTCTTTCAAGAAAACTCCATGTAGAGAATAGGATGGTAAAAAAAGAAAGCTTCTCTCTCTTTTTTTTTTCTTTTCTTTCTATTCTTCTTTTTTTTTTTTCGTGCTTCTTTCTTTCTCTTTTTCTTTTTGCACGTTTTCTTTCTTCTCTTTTTTTTTTCTTTTCCCCTTTTTGTTTTTTGAGAAAGTTTCTTTTTTTTTTTTTTTTTTTGCTCATCATGATAATGCGTTTTTATGCAAATCTAGATGTTCATGCATGTACTTTTTGTAGATTGAATTTGAGAGCATGATAGCATACCTGAAAATCTTTGCAAATTTGGGAATTTGGAGCTCGCAGCGATGTTGAGCCCTTCTTGATTTTGCGGAGATTTTAAGGTTTCGAAAGTTTGGAGTTTCGGAGCTCGCAGCGATGTTGAGCCCATCTTCAAACTTTCTATTTCTTTCGGGGTATTTCCCTTTTCTTCGGAATTGCCCCTGAACCATGCCAAAATTTCGCCAGATTTTCTTTTAGCGAAATCCTGTCATTTTGATGATGATCTTTTTTTTCTTTTCCAACCTTTGCAGGTGGTTCCTCAAGAACGAACAAGGGTAAAGAGCCTGCTACAAGCGTACCTCGTCGATCCGCCAGATCTTCTAATGTGGCCGTTCAGCAAGCCTGGGAGAAGGTCTAGTATGTTGAGAGAAACTTGGAAGAGTGCGACTCTCTCAACAGAGGTGAGATGAGGCAACAATTGATCGCTCTCAAGAGTGAGGAATATTATAAGATCATGGTAAGCAACCGTCCTTGGGTTATGGACGATCTGAGGGTTTTGCCCAAGCCTACCTTCTTCTTTGGAGATGCAGTCCCTGACGACGTGACATACCAGAGGAGGTGTTTTCAGTTTTTTAACACAGCTGATGGTGAGAAGAGAACTGTGGTTACCCGGTCAACGTTTGATCGTACTATCTCGATCATGAGCCTTTTTCCCACGTGCTCTAAGAGGGAAGATCCTCCAAGCTGGGTGAAAAGGACCAACGTGATCAAGACCGGGGTTTTTGTTGGCGGTCCCTCCGGATATGCGGAGAAGTCGCCTGCCCAAATGGACATGTTGATGCCAGACAGCGGCTATCAGGGCTCTGATTATCCGTCGGTCGATTTGGGACCGGTGGGCCTTGGCGTTTTTAGCGGTGACGGCAGCAATTGGGTGAAGCCTTTTCGACTTCGTGGCCGTTTCAGTGTTGACTCCGATTGGAAGTCGTGGACTGATCACGTCCTGCTGATTGGTGGCACCATTTTGAAGGAAGCCGGGATATTTGATGCAGTCCGTGCCTTCAGAGATACCGTGGCTTTTTCCGACGAGGCCTTCATGGCCATGTTGGAATCATTTCTCCCACAAACCAATACCTTCGTTGTAACGAATGGTGAGATTGGTTTTTCCTTGAAAGAGTTGAGCGCCATTACTGGATTGCCCATCCTTGGCAAACTCTATGAGGAGTTCATGCCGATTGACAGCGTCCTTGAGGAGCAGTCAGAGGAGTTCAGGCTCCTATACTTTCAGCTCGTCGCCTTCTATGATTTTTTGAAGGAGAAGGAGGGCTCGAAAGTAAGATCCAACAGTTGGAAGAGTTATGGCTCTTCATTCTTCAACTTCTTTGACAGCAAAGAGTCTTCTGATAGCATGACCCTGGAGGACCGGAAGAAGGCTTCCGCCATGCAAGAAGAGTTGAAAGACTTCTTCGCAGGTACAGATGTAATTTGTTCTGACATTGCACTGCGGAGAGAAATTGCAGTTTACCTCACTTATTGGCTAGGTGAGGCTATTTTTGCTGGAGGAGATGGAACACACATCAGGCCGCATTGTATTTTTTCGGCTTGTCAGATGGCGTTTGGAGAGCGGCTTGCTTTGGTGCCTGCTCTTTACTCCTACTTGTGTACCGAACTGCAGGCTGCTGCTTTTTTGGTTCTGCTTGGGCTCCCTATGAATAGGGTATTTTCAGCCCATATCTTTTATTCGTGGTTTGTATACCACTGTCCTGGCTTCCACCAGCTGGGTACTGCACAGGATGATGATCCTCTGATGATTCGATTGGCTAAGGGAAAAGCCGTATCCGAATCACTTTTATTTGCCCGCATGAGGATCCGACGGTTCAGGGACGCCAAGATGCGGCAATCTTCAGTTAAGCTTTCTCCGGAGTTGTGGAAGAAGGCTTTTGATTTTGGTGTCTCCCGAGACTCTACCAGAGCAGGGTCGGGAAGGCATTACTCTTTGACCAATGCAGAGAAGGAGTGGCTTTTCAGCATACGAGTCGGCACGATGGTGTACCGTAGACATCTTTTGGTCGACATCCAGCCGTATGTACGTTCTCGCTTTCCACTTCAGTTGGGCTTCTCTCAAGGCGTTGTTGGAGCGCCTTCGAGTATGGTGAAGCGTTTTAGAGGTTTCCAGGATGGCAGAAATGCATGGGCTTTTTATAGTGCTGAAGACACTACTGCCACGATTTCTTATCCTGAGCTGTCGACTTTCCGAACTGCCGGCTTCACGAAGTGGTTCGCAGAGAGCTTTTTGGCATATCGGGGGTTTTCCAAGAAGGAGGTTGATGTAAAGCTGTCTTCGGGGAAAGGTACTGGAAAGTCGGATGGCGTCCGGCGAGAGGAAGTTTGGGCCTTCCTTTCTGGAGAGAAGCACAAGATAGGCTTTCTCGGTGACCAGGGCGTCATTGGTTCTGAAGCTGTTCGGGAAGTACCTGATGAGGCTTTGGAGCAGCTAGAACAGGAGGAAGCTGAGCTCGACGCTTGGATGCAAGCGGCACAGAGGCGAGCTTCCGTGGAGTCTACTGGCAAGAGCAGACCATCCAGTGAGGAGCCAAGTGGGAGACCTGACTCTGACAGTGGGGCAGGATCTTCTGGGAAGCGAGCCCACAGAAGTAAGAGGAACAGGAGTCAGTGTCACACGGGGCGGGACGAAGACTCTCCTGATGTGGAAGTCCCTCTCACTGTCAATGAGGAGGTGCCAGGGGAAGCTGATGAACCTCCGGAGAAGAGGATTCGGGAAGAAGAGACCATCGGTGAAGGTATGATTCTTCCTTTTTCTTTTTCTGCTTCTTTCATGGGGCTTTCCATGTTCTGATTTGTTTTCTCACCCTGCTGCTGCTTTTTTTTTTTTTTAGCAGAGGATGAAGACTTGGTGATGCCTGAGGTTCCGACCGATGAGGCGGTGATGGAGCTGGTTATGGCATCTGAAGAAGAACCGAGGGACTCTGGAATGATTCCAGAATCTCCAATTGGTATAACTTCTTTCGCTTTCTCTTTTTTTTTTTTTTTTTTTGCCTGCGACTTGATTTGCTAACATTTTTCTTGTCAGCTGACTTGCCACAGGATTCTGATGACTTTGAACCATCAATGGACGCAAATGTTGATGATGCTTCCGATGAGTTCATGGAGGAAGAGAGTGTTCCGCCAGTCGTCGAAGAAGGTACTTTGTAGTGATGACCTTGATGATTTTTTTTTAACAGGATCATATTCATACCTTTTTGTGTTTCATTTGCAGGTTTTGAAGTGACAGAAGAGAGTCCATCGCTTTCTTCAGAACCAGAGAAAGGGATGCCAGAGGTTGATCCGGAGGTAGAGACTCCTACAACCAGTTCTGACGCGATAGAGGAGATACCTCGTGCTGAGATTCCTTCTCCAGTGGCTCCAAGTGGAAAGAGTTCTTTTGTTACTCTTCCAATGGGACATGACATGAGCAGCCGATCAACGGAGAAGGGTGAATCTTCATCCAGCTCATCTCTTCAATTTGCGAAGAAGGTGCTGGCGCGGGTTTTGAGTTCTTGGATCGAGACTCTCTTTTCTGGACACCTGGATGCCGGATTTGGCATGATCCCACATGTACAGGAGATTCTCACTGATACCGAAGAGGTTGGTCTGGATGTCACAGGTGCTAGGGCGATCGTTGATAGGATCATTGCACTGGGTGACAAGTGGTTTGAGACCATGGATTTCCCTGACGACCAATTCTTCAAGGAGATGTTCTTGAACCCTGCTGATAAGGCTAAGTCTGACCTGAATGAGGCTACACAAAGCAAGAAGCAGCTAGTTCGGGAGAAGAACTTGGAAGAGCTAGCCATCATCGGATTGAGGCATGACCTTAACGTCCTTGATAGGGAGGTTGAGGAGGCCAGGAAACGTCTTGAGCATTTGAAGGCGCAAGTCGCTGCCAAGTGGGCTGCTATAACAGAGGCTCGTGACAGGGAGAGTGCTCTGATTCGCAGTGTTGCAGATGCCGGTCAAGTTCTCGAGAGGAGGACTTTAGAAAACGAACAATGGCAAACTGTTGGGGAAAAGCTTCCCGGTGTAAAAGAAGGGTTACGGCATTCGCCAGCATCTCATGGCAAGTCCCTGAAGAAGCGTGCCTTGGAAACTCTGACGGTTGAGGCCAAAAGTTTGCTTGAGGAGCTGAAGCTTTGGCTGGAGACCATTTTTGGCTGAGCTCCTGATTTTTTGTAGCAGAAACCATTCTTCTTTTTTTTTTTTGGTACCACATGTATATTTTTTGGTACTCTTTTTTTGTGTAGTGCTTGTGAACACTTTTTTTTCTTTTGTACCACATGTATTTTTGGTACTCTTTGCAAGTACTCATTCTACAAAAGTTACTTTTTTTTTTTTTTTGTTTTCCCTACGCTCACTCAAATCTTTTTGTGATGAAAGCAATTGCTAAATGGGATTTGATCAAAAGCTTTGTCATTTTGTGAAAATCTTTTGTCAAATGATTGTTTTGGTAGGGGAAACGAATTTGGCATGAAAGCCGGATTTTTGTGGCATTTACAGCCAGTTTGGTGGCATTGATAGCCAATTTGTGGCATTTATAGCCGGTTTGGTGCATTGATAGCCGGGTTTTTTGAAAGCCAAGTTTTGGTTTGTCGGCATGAAAGCCAATTTTTTGTGGCATTGATAGCCGGTTTGTGGCATTTATAGCCGGTTTTGACATGAGAGTCAGGTTTTTTTTTTTGTGTGGCATTTATAGCCGATTTGGTGGCATTGATAGCCGGTTTTGGCAAAAGAGCCAGGTTTTTGGTTTTCAAAAATGCAAGTATTGACTAAGAGTCGCCTCCCTGCTGAATGGTCTTGCAAGTATCGATAGAATGTCGCATCCTTGCTCATTCGGTTGCGAGTATCGATGGAATTTCGCCTCCTCGCGGATTTGGGTGCAAGTATCGATGGAATGTCGCATCCTTGCTTTTCAAAAATTTTGTTTTGCGGGTACTGACTTGATGTCGTTTTCCCCTTGATTTTTGAAATTTGCGGTTTTCTCGAACCTTTGGGTTGTGGATATCAACTGATATGTTGCGTCTCCACGGTTTTAGGTTTTTTTTTTTTTCGAACCTTTTTTGAAATTTGGGTTGTGGATATCAACTGATATGTTGCGTCTCCACGGTTTTTGGATTTTGCAAGTATCGACGAAATGTCGCTTCCCTGCGATTTTGGGTGCAAGTATCGATGGAATGTCGCATCCTTGCTTTTTTCAAAAAATTTTGTTTTGCGGGTACTGACTTTGATGTCGTTTCCCCACGATTTTTTTGAAATTTGTGGTTTTCTCGAACCTTTGGGGTTTGGGTTGTGGATATCAACTGAAATATTGCGTTTCCACGATTTTCGGTTTTCTCGAACCTTCGAAATTTGGGTTGTGGATATCAACTGAAATGTTGTGTCTCCACGATTTTTGGAGGTTTTGGAAGTATCGAATGGGTTTCGCATCCTTCCGATTTTTTGAGTTTTGCGAGTATCGACTAAGTGTCACTTCCCCGCGGTTTTTGAAAAACCATTTTTTTTTTTTGTTTAAAGACACGAGGGTCGTTAATTTTGACCTAAAACCATTTGGCGGTAAAAGGTAAGGTGGACTAGGGTGGAAATCCTTGAATCCGGATTTTTGTTTCAAACCATGAATTTTGGTTCAAGGATCGAAAGTTTTGGTCAAGTCAGGGAGAGGCTCCTAAACTTGGATTTTTTTTGTTTTTGAACAATGAAACGGTAAAAGTAAGCATTGTTTTTGAATCTCTAGAAATTTTGACATTTGATATGAAAATTCTAAAGAGAGTGGGTTTGACGAGCGAGTACCTGAGAACAGGTTTTGGCCATACAGGCATTGCTCTTACCCAGTTGGGTAAGTCTTCAAGGGTAGTACCGCTTCAAGAACTTGCCATTGATGGGCAGCATACACCTGTCGCCTTCCATGTTTAGGAGGGCATATGCGCCGTTGGAGAAGACCTTGTCGATGACGTAGGGTCCCTCCCATTTTGGCTCAAACTTGCCTTTGGACTTGTGAGCGAAGACCATTGGTCTTTTTACCGCAAGAACCAAGTCACCCTTTTTGTAGGCGCGTTGCCTGACCTTTTTGTCAAAAGATCCTGTCATGCGTGCTTGGTAAAGTTCAATGCTTTGTCGAGCTTCGAGCCGTCTCTCGTCGAGATTGTCCAGCTCATGGAGTCGCAATTTGACATTGCTTTCTTGAGTCATGTCATTTTGTAGAGATACCCTCAGAGAAGGAATTTGTACCTCTAGGGGCACGACAGCTTCGCATCCATAGACCAAGGAGAATGGTGTGCTATGGGTTGGTCCTCGAACGGTGGTTCGATAGGCCCGCAAGGCTTCAGACATCTTGTCGCTCCAGTCTCTTTTGTGACTAGAGACCATTTTCTTGAGGATTTTGCAGAGTGTCTTGTTGAAGGCTTCTACTAATCCGTTTGCTGCCGGATTGTATGGAGTCGAAGGATAGCTTTGGATTTTGTATTTGTCGCAGAACCTGTAGAATCGATGATCCCGGAATTGTGGTCCGTTATCATGGACGAATCTTTTAGGTATGCCGAAACGACAAATGATGTTGGTGCGTAGGAATTGAAGGACTGATGAGGTCTTCATTTCGTTGAACGCAAATGCTTCTGACCACTTGGAAAAATAATCCGTTGCGGCGAAGATGAAGCGATGACCTTTGCTTGAAGGGGGAGAAATAGGACCTATGATGTCCATACCCCAGGCTTCGAAAGGCCACGAGATTGCTGTAGGGTGTAGCCATTCCGGAGGCATGTGAATGTAATCTCCGTGAACTTGGCATAGCTGGCAGCGTTTGGCAAATTGCATTGCATCAGCTACCATGGTAGGCAAATAGTAACTTAACCTTTTTATCTGATCATAGAGCTTAGGACCTGCCTGATGGGCTCCACAAAGACCAGCATGAACTTCTTTAAGTGTTTCTTCGGCCTCTTGTTGTGACAAGTAGCGTAGAAGTACTCCGTTGAAGGATTTCCTGTAGAGGATTTTTGAAGGAATATCCAAATGAAAGTTTGGGGCTCGCCTTTGGATGCTTACCCGTTCTTTTGGATCTTCAGGTAGGATTCCGTACATAGTGTAATCAATGAACGGATCCCTCCAGTCGCCGATTGAAGGTTAAAGGATAGAGATCCGACTTCCAACCACTCGGTGGCATTCAGCAACTGCTTGGTGTGTGTTAAGAGGAGGGAGGATCCTTCTCTCGCACACTGTGATTTGCATGTTTTCCCCTTCTGGATCGCCATTGATGCGGCAAGTCCGGCCAGGGCATCTGCACGGATGTTTTCACCTCTACGAATGTGGGTGATGTAACAGATGTCAAACTTTTGCAGAAGCGATTGTGCCTTGTTGTAATAAGGCAGCAGATTGAGCTTCCTGACTTCATATATCTGATTCATCTGGTTGACGATCAGTTGAGAGTCTCCAAAGACTTCCAGCATAGTGATATCGGATTCGATGGCGAGTTCCAATCCTAGGATCAGAGCTTGGTATTCAGCTGCATTGTTTGTGCATGGTTCCAGTAGCGAGAAAGCGTGTGGAATCATGTATTTGTCGGGGCTAACAAAGAGGATGCCAACTCCCAAGATCAGCTTTCTTTTTTCATTTGTCCTGGTTGCACCGTCAAAGTACATGTCCCAGGAGGCATTTGGTGAGGAACTCTCCACGTTGTGGATAGGTTCGTCTGGGAGATCATCTCTGAGTGGTGAATATTTAGGCAATGGATGCTCTGCGAGGAAATCTGCTAGAGCTTGGCCTTTGATTGCTTTTTGTGGCACATACATAATATCAAATTGTGACAAGAGGATGGACCATTTTGCCAGTCGGATATTGAGAGAACTTGCCTTCGTGACAAGGACCTTCAAGAGGTTGATCCTTGAGACGAGGTAGACTGTGTTGGAAAGCAAGTAGTGACGTAGCTTTTGTACGGCGAACATCACTGCAAGGCATTCTTTTTCAACTGGAGAGTAACGATGCTCTGCACCTACTAGCATGCGACTGAGGTAATATAGAGCAGCTTCCTTTCCCTCACCATTCTCTTGTGCAAGCAGAGCGCCTACAGAATGATCAAGAGCTCTTGTGTACAAGATGAATGGTTTTCCAGTGGCAGGGGCAGCTAACACTGGAGGTTTGGTCAGGTATGACTTGATATCTTGAAATGCGGCTTCACAGTCGGCATCCCAGACAAAGTCTACACCCTTTTTCATCAATCGAGAGAATGGACGGCATTTCCCCGAAAGATTGGAGATGAACCGTCTGATGTAGGCCAATCTCCCTTGGAGCCCTTTTAATTCTCTCAAGGTTCTTGGAGAGGGCATTTCTAGAATAGCCTTGACTTTTATGGGGTCAAGTTCTATTCCAGCTTTCCGAACAAGGAATCCGAGAAACTTACCCGACGAGACGCCGAAGAAGCATTTTAGAGGATTCATCCGCAGTTTGTGTTTGCGGAGTCGGAGGAAGACTTCCCGAAGATCTTTGAGATGGTCTTCTTTTCTTCTGCTTTTGACGGCGAGGTCATCAACGTAACATTCGACCGTCTTGTGTTGCATATCTTGGAATATTTTCATCATAGCCCTCTGATATGTTGCACCAGCATTTTTTAGACCAAATGGCATGACAGTGTAGCAATACATGCCAAATGGAGTCCAAAATGAAGTGTGCTTTTCATCTTCAGGATGCATCTTTATCTGATTGTAGCCAGAGAAGCCATCCATGAATGTCATTCGCTCGAATCCACAGGTATTGTCAATCATTACCTCTGGTATGGGGAGTGGGAATTCATCTTTAGGGCAAGCGCCATTCAAGTCTCTATAATCAATACAGACTCTGATCTACCCATTTTTCTTTGTCACGGGGACAATGTTGGCCAACCATTCAGGATGTTGTTCTTCATGGATGAAGCCAACGCTTTTGAGTTTATGAACTTCTTGTTCAATTTTATCCATCACATCGGGACGGAATCTTCTTTGGCCTTGTTTGATAGGCTTGATGTCTTTTTGAAGATTGAGTTTGTGGACTGCTACTTTGGGGTCTAAACCAGGCATTTCAGCGTAAGACCAAGCAAAACAATCAACGAACTCACGAAGAAAAGAGATATACTCGGGTAACTCATCATCCTTTATATTCTTGCTTATGAATACAGGACGTGGGTTATCAGGTGTTCCCAAGTTTATCTTTTGAACCGGATCTTCTGTCGGAAGGTTCGAAGGTGGTTCCTCCGCAATATTTTCGGAGGCTTCCAACTCAATGAAACCTTCTGGAGTTTCAACTGCATTACCAGACCAAGGCTCTGTTCCTTTCCATGGATTTTCTTGATTGGTGATCTCCTCAAGGCTTGCTATGAGATAGTCCCAATTGCCTGTTGAGTCTGGTATTTCTTTTGGAGACGAGGGTTCTTCTGGGTCAGGATGCCACCCGTCTGTGTCATCGGGCGATTCCTCTTCATCATCAGAGAAATCGTACCAATTGGAGGAGCTTCCTGGATCTTTGTCAAACGACTCTTCAAAGAGATATCCAGGGAGATCGATGTCTTTATGGACTTGAGATGTTGAGGCTTGGTCGGTAAATCGACTTTTAAGCCTTTGTGTCAACTATCTCAGGGGAGTGTCGGGATCATACCCTAACCCAAATGAAGACTTTTCTACATGACCGTAGAGTCTCCAATCTTCCAGCTGGCTTTTGGTCAAGGCGGGCCCCAATGGTGTGAGAATACCGCGTCTTTCTCCCAAACCGACTGGGTTTTGAGCGTCATAACCCATTTTCTTCATAATTGCTTGTGCCACAGGACTATATAGAGATAGCTGAGGCATACCTTCATTTTGGAAAGGTTCCAGCATGGAGTTTGATGAAGAAGCGTCCGATCTATGGAAGAAGATCGGCCTTTTCTTTGGTGATGTTGCCGGAACAACAAAGGAAGCATACGTAGGATCTTCTACATCAGCAGGTGTCTTCATCGGAGTGAGAGCAAGCTAAACTTGTTGAGTGTCAGCTTGGCTTGACGAGGTGTCGTCTTCTGGCTCTGAGTCCGAATCCGTGTCTTGCTTGATAGACACGAAAGAGACAACAAATTTGCCCCAGGCTTTTGCTTTGCCTTCTTCACTCTGGTTGTGATGACCAAAGGTTTTGAAGATTTTAGGGAGATGACGAAGGGAGGTTGACTGCTCTCTTCGGATTTACCGGAGTGTTTGTTTTCTTCCGGTGATTTTTGAGGAGCCTTGCCTTTATCTTTCTGGAGATTTTCAGCAAAGGGTGCTATTTCCTCTTTTTCTTCTTTTTCGCCTTCATACATTTGGGAGTCTGCGAAGTGGACTTCTTTACCTTTGAAGGGTCTTCTGTCCGCAAACACTCGATGTACCATGCCGTCGTCGCCGACGAACTTGATGCATTGATGTAGAGTTGAAGGGACAACACCATTCTCGTGTATCCAGGGGCGTCCGAGAAGGATGTTGTAGCATGAAGGGGTTTTTATTGCATACACAGTGACTTCAGAGATAAGATCACCATCTGCAATTTGAACCTGATTTTGCCGATAGGCCTTTGAGTACTCCCATCGTATCCAAAGATAGATACGGATGTGTGGCTCAGCTTGTTGGGTGGGATGCCCAACTCTTCAAGAGCCGAAGTGGAGATAAGGTTGAGTACAGAACCTGGGTCGATCTGAACTCTATGTATCGGCATTTCTTTGATGTACCCTGTGAAGTACAGGGGTCGGTTGTGCCTTGCTTCGCCAAGTAGGAGGTCTTCCTTAGTGAAGGAAATGGTTGCACTGGCTGCCTTTTGAACCGAGAGGCATTGGATGCATGATCCCTCGCTTTTCTCTTTTTCTCCTTTTAAGGAGGTTTCTGAGTTTTTGACCCGGTAGTCCATTTCAATTTGGAGGACTTGTGGGGCATGTTTGTCGACATCCTCATTCAGTTTTTGTAATTCTGAGATGAGATTATCACGAGTGCGTGGAGACATTCGCAATAAGTCTAGGATGTGAAGACGTGTAGGTATGTGTTTGAAGTGCTCAACCAAGTCATACTTGAAAGCCTCCTTGGGGCCTGTATGTTCATCATTGTTGCCACTGGGGGCGCTTAAAACATCTTTTCCCGAAGGATTTACATAAGTAAAGGAAGATTGGTTGTAATTTTTGTGGTAGTCCCGGTCCGAGCGGGTGCCTCTACCAACTTCGAGAGCTTCTTGAGAAGGATCTTCGTTTGGAAGATTGTCTTCAGGATCAAGAGGCTGTCGTTTTTCATCTACTGGGGATGTATCTGCAGCAGAGTTGCCATCCTCAGTGATTGTGTTGCACGGAGCATTTTCCGGGAGCAAGTCCTGAACAACATCCAGCAGCTTTTCTTCTGTGTTGACTATTTCATCATCCCAAGCATCATTATCTGGGTTTTCTTCATGATGATCAGTCGGGAAGAATGTGTATCCTGAAGTCACAGTCTCAGGAGAAGAAACCTGAAAGGGTGTCATCTCTGTGAAAGTCACGTGAGACGAGGTAGCTCCAGAGGATACATTGCTAGGCGTCGTTGGAGTATAGGTAATCTCATCAGACGACGCTTCAGAAGAGCTATAGGCCTGATATATTACATTACAGGAAGCTTTGATAGGAGATGTTGCCTGCTCGGAGTCAGACTCATCCTCGGATGTAAAGGGTGGATGTTCTCCATTTTCAGGAGTTAAGGGTGGATGTACCTGATTATCTTCAGGGACTTCAGGCTCTGGGTTGCGAGGAGGCTCCTTAACGCGATCTTGCTCTTGTTCTAGAGCGAGACGCTGCAAGATCCTTGCATATTCTTCAAGATCAGGCATGGGAGCCAGATCCTCATCTTCGTCTTCTCCGTGTGGCTCAACATAGTTGATTTCCACTGGAGCAATGACAGGTGCTGGGTTAACAGCATCTTCTTGTGCAGCCACTTGATCTTTTTCATCATCAGACCAGGATCCTTGTGGTTGCAAAGGGTTATACCAGATTACTGGCATAAGATGAGACTCGGGAACCCATTCTTCGTCGGAAAGATATTCTCCTGTTTCAAGGGATTCTTCCCACTCATCGATATCACTGGCAGTGTCACTGGACTCGTATCCGTTCATGGAGAATCCAACTACGAGTTGCAAGAGTATGATGCCCCCTGCATAGTTTCATTTTTGTATAGAGGTGGCATGAAATCATCAAGAGTGAATTTTCTTACCGCCTTGGAGGTTTTGGGAAGAGATTCTTCCGTCGTCCTGAGTGAAGCAGTGGAAGAAGTTTCTGCTCTTTCAAGGACTCCTTGTTTTGGTTGAGACTTCTGCTGCTGTTTGAGCTTGCGGAGTTGTCTCTTGACTTGCCTTCGCTGCTGAGCGGTTGGCTTTGTTTTGACGATCTCCCAATTTTCATCATCTAGGAGATCGGGATGCACCCATATAGGTTGTCCATCTGGTGTTGGATAGGGAACCCATTCTTGGGACGCTTGAGCCATTTTTATCACCTTGAATGAAGTAGTGATCTTCTCCTTCGGTGACTTTGAAGTTTGCCGACATGACACCATGTTGACAGAGGCGGGGCCATAGTTTTTATCAAAGGTTATGACTCCGTTTTTCCACATCTCATTGATCTTCTCTCTCACAACGAAGCATTGATTGAGAGGATGTGAGATCATCTGATGGTATGGACAGTATTGGGGATCATTGGTTTTGCCAACGTCTCCCGGTCTTTTGGGCTCTGGCAAAATGAGTTTGCCATTTGCTAGGAGAGCCTCAAAGATTTCTTCAACGTCTTCATCGAACGGATATTTCTTTTCTACACGTTCTTTGAAGGCATCAGAGAGTTCAGGCCTTTTACCTGCAGTTTTGTTTTCAGCTTTCTTTGGTTGCTGAGGAGCTGACTTGGTTTGCACATTGAGGACTTTTTTTTTCTTTGGTTTAGAGGTTACAATGGCGGTTGGCTCTTTTCTTGATGATTTCTGACTGTTGAGGTCTTTAATCACCGATTCAGCTTCCATAGAAGCTTCCAGGAGTTCTCCCAGGTTTTTTGATTTGTTGCCGATGATCATGGAGCGGATTCTAACTCTCATGTTGTTTCGGCAGATGTCGACTAGCGACGCTTGTGGCAGTACATCTGAGCATTTGTACACCATTGCTTTCCACTTGTGAATGAAGTCGTATGTTGACTCATTCTCCCCCTGCTTTAGGCTGCAGAGTTGAGCCATAGTAACAGGATGATCCTCACCTTGGAAGTGGGTCAGGAAGCGTGTCTCTAGCATTGCCCAGTTTTGGATAGAGTTCTCCGGCAGAGTGGAGTACCAATCGAAGGCTGTACCTTTTAGGGTACTTGCAAAGAGGCGGATCTTGAGGGCATCTTGATCTGCAATAGCTCCCGTCAGGATCTTGAAGTGGATGACATGTTGTCTGGCTGATCCTTTCCCCGTATATGTTTGGAGAGTAGGATGTTTGAATTTTGTGGGGAACGGGACCGAGTCCATCCATAAAGGATATGGTGGCTTGATCCCATGCTCCTTGAGTATATCCTCTTCTTTAGCTTTGGCGAGGATACTGTCTACGTCCTTTTTGGTAAGGGAGCGTGACTCGTTTTCTTCAAAATTTTCCTCGTTATTGCGATGATTCGGAGGAGGCTCATTGTTCACCTGATTTTGGACAACAAGGAGAAGGTTTTCCATCAGAGTTTTAATCCTCTGCTGGCCTTGTTCCAACTGCTGGATGCGTGTGAGCACATCATCTTGAGGTGGATTCTGAGGTGGTGGCTCAGAGTTTGTAACCAGGATGTTCATTCCTCGGGATTCAAACGAAGAAACCGTCCTGGTGACTGAGCTGGGGCTCATTCTTTTTGATGACGAGCTTGATGAAGGATTACTCTCCCGTCCTTGGCTTGAAGGGGCAGGAGATTCTTCGGGGTGTCTTCGTGTCCTGGTGACGCTACGGGTCACCGGACGTCGGACATGGATTTTTTATGCTGACTTTTGGCGTCTTCTGGTTTTTCCAACCATATGGACGGCAGCAACTTGGTCAGGTCTTTCTTTTTCGATCCATTTGTGGGAGACTTGAAGTGTAGGAGGCTGGGTCCGTTGCTTCTCTAGTCTCTTTTGTCGATATGACGCACGGCGGCGTGCTCGACGAGCGATTTGAGCTTCAGTCAGCTCTGGCTAGGCTTTAACAATGAAGGATGTACTCCCTTGGGCGCAGCAGCCGAGCTTGTCTTCTTTGTAATTGGGCAAGGACAGGATGCGGACCCGGTCCTTTGCCTGTTGCAGTGAAGCTTTGAACCTTTCGAGTTCGGCCCCTGTAGAGATGAAGGGTCGAACTGAAGGAGTGTAGGCCTTGGCAGGTGTTTGTAGAGGCCTAGTGATGTATGATCTGATTTTGGGCCTGTAGGAACAAGCCAGCTCATGCTGGGTTGACTTGCGAGTCAAGTTGGAGATGGGTCTCTCCTCTTTCATGTAGGCAAGAGGGTAGAACTGGTTCTCTTTGAGTGGGGCCAGGTATGCTGGCTTGGTGGATGTTTGAGACCTTCTTTGTTTTGGTGAAGGTCTTGGAGACCAAGTCTTGGGATAGACCCGGTTGTTTGTGGGTCGAGGCTTCGCGGGGGTGCCGCGGGCTTCGGGCTTTTGGGCGCTCGCCTTTGGTGTCACGGGAGTGACACGTTGAGAGGCGATCTTCTGCTTTTTAGCAGGCGCAGCTTGTTCTTCGGGAAGTGGGAATGGTCCCAGCGTCCCAAAGAAGATAGTCCGGGGAGTCGAGGTCGACCCGGAGTTCAGAGAGTTGCCGAGGGAGTTGACGCTTCGGCAGCTGGCAGGGCGCTTGTAAGTGCGCTCGGTTTGCTTCTGTTGAAGCATGAGTTGGTGCTTGTTCTCATCGAAGATAATGGTTAAGGCTGCCATTGTTAGTTTCGAAAAAGTTCTGAAACAAGACCACATCCATTAGTAATCACAAGAATATGATGATCATAAATGGGGAATTCTATGATTTTGTCTTTTCAAATCGCTCAAGGGACATGACCCAAGCAATATGAAGAAGGCAAAAAGCCATAGAGGGTACAATTGTTCTGGTTGCAAGCATGGTAGGCCCGAAATGAGCGTTCCAATGACTGCTAGAAGCAATTGTATACCTAAATTCGACTTATCGAGAAGCAGAGCTTGCTCGAGATAAGAAGAATATAAGGTAGGAGTTACAAATGTGCCGGTCACAGATACAGTAGACCCTGAAAGGGCGTACCAGTATTGCTAGGCACAAATGTTGGAAATCGCATCCATGAGATGGGATTCTCTTTTTTGAAAGGTCAGAAATCGATTCGTCAAAGAGAGCAGGTGGCATTCCGATTCAAATACGGGCTCAACAATTTCCGCGAGCGCCAGTACTCAGAAGGAAAGAGACCACAATTTCTCGAATCTGAATCCAAAAGTGACGAGTTTTTTTTTTTTTTTGAAATGTCAAGATTGGTTCCATCAAGGAGAGCAAATGGTATTCCAATCTAAACACGGTCTCGGCGATTTCCGCGAGCGCCAGTGCTCAGAAAAGAAGAAACCAAAATTCCTCAGATCTGTAATCAAAAGTGACGAGTTTTGAAGATTTTTTTTTTGAAATGATTTTTTTTATTTTATTATTTTTTTTTTAAATATTTTTTTTTAGATTATTTATTTTTTATTTTTTTTGAAGATTTTTTTATTTTAAGATTTTTTTTTTAAAATCCTTTTTTTTATTTTTATTTTATTTTTATTTTTTGATTTTTTTTAAGATTTAAAGACGAGAGAGTACACATAGGCCTCCTAACCCGGTCTTATGAAACCTCAATTGATAGAATTGCCCCCAGGTAAGGGTAGGATTACTTAATGAACCCGTTTGGAGGACCCTTGCCTAGAACAGTCAAGCTGTCTCCACACTCTGGACAAGGCTTTTCTTGAATCAATCGTGATCAAAGAACGCAATTGGTTTAACCTTAGTGGTCTATGTCTTTTTATTTATTTATTAAATTTTTTTTTAGATCCCTGATAGACTCATCGAAGAGAAACGATGGCCCAATCCCCGATCCGAACACGGGCTCAACGATTTCCGCGAGCACCCATGCCCAGAAGAGAAAGGATCAAAGTTTCTCAATTTTGAATCCAAAACGAGAAATTGATTTTTTTGATTTTTTATTAATATTTTTTTTTTTTGAAATCTCTAATGAACTCATCGAAGAGAAACGATGGCCCAAAACCTTAGTCGAACGGGCTCAACATTTCTGCAGGCACCAAAGAACGATAGGATAGGATCAAAGTTTCTCAATTTTGAATTCAAACTAAGAAAACTAATTTTTTTTTATTAAAATTTTTTTTTGAAAAGAGAAAGAGTGGAAACAAACTCAAAGAAATAGAAATTTCCAAAAAATCCCATCTCATTTTTTTTTAGGATGCAAAATCCAACATAGGCTACCAGCTAGAAAGTAGCCAAGGAATCCGGAAAAGAGTATAAGCATAGAGCAAAAAGTATGATATGCAAATATTTCATTTCCGAGCACCGTGTTCTCAAATGAACGAGTCCCACCTGGTGTGCCAGCTTGATGGAACGCGCTCCTGCCGAGGGTGCTACCGGGGTCGGCGGACGTGGGAGTCCGTCGGGTCCGGCCCTTTTGCGCCCGGGGGGCTGAAGCGTGCATCAACATTTCTTTGTGTGGGTGTGCCAGATTTTCTATTTTACTTGGAATTGCAAGTGGTAATCCGGAGATCAACCTTCGCAAGTAAAAAGGAAATCAACTTCTTTCAAGTTTTCCATTGCACAAATATTTAAGAAAAGAGACAGTTTCTTGGTTTGCCGTGAAAGGCGATTTTGTTTGGCATTTATAGCCGATTTTGGCGTTTATAGCCGATTTACAATTCTCATCAATAATGAAAGACAAGAGTTGTGATTTTTTTGTCTCTTTAGAAAAATACAAACTACAATGAAAAGCAATAAAAGGAGGATCTAACTTCTCAGGAGATTGTGGGGGACTCGTTCAGATTGACGGTCGCAAGCTATGTGTGGGCTTCGCCATCATCCATGCAGATGAGAACAATGGATGCTCTTGATTCGCTTGGCTTCGCTATAACCTCAGATTTTTAGAGGACAAAGACCAAGAGGAGGTCCTATGTCCAATAAAAAGCTAAGTAGACGGGCTGAAAAACCACGTCTAAGCCATTTGGAAGCAGGAGGAGAAGGCGAAGGACCTTGGGGGGAAGGTACCCCCCAAGGGACTTTTGTCACCTTGTAGTGGTGGCCGGTGCAGAACTTCAGCAGAGTTTTTCTCTCTTTTTCTTTCTCTGGATTTTCTGTGTTTGATCCGTCTGGATTCGATTCTCTTCTGGATACGAGCTCTGGATTCTTTCCGAGATGGATTTCAATGGAATGCTCTCCTATTTATAGGCTTTTGGTAGCCATTTAGGAGAGCTTTTATGGGCTTTAATGGCTTTAATGGGAGGAGTTACAAGATTTATTTCTTGATTTTGTAACTCCTTTTTTCTTGAATCTGATTGGCCGATGGAGATTAAGGGTTTTTAATCACCTTAATTACCATAATGGGAGGAATTTCATCGCTTGAATGCCATGACTTAATTGATTTGTAACTCCTGGATGCTTGCTTCTGATTGGGCCGTCCAAAGAAATGAATTAATGACTGCAATAAAGGTAGTCAATTAACTGCATTAAATGGTCGCCGAGCAGTTGAAGAGTCGCGGGCCGCACCGCGTCTTTTGGGATTCTTTTGGAGATGATCACCGATGGATCTACATGCTGATCGACATCGGATGACCGTGTAATTTCAGACATTGATAGTTAGCAGCGGGCCGGTGACATTTGTCTTGTCGATTTCTCGATCGGTCGGACAGAAAGAGCACTTTTTAGGTCAACCGGTCGGCGATCTTGGAGCGATCAATGATGATTTTATGCTTTCGACGGCGGATCTGAGATGTCGTCGGATATGAGTCAATTTCAAGCACTAAAAATCACATTTTCAGGAAACCACATGGGCCAAAGTGCGCGAAACGCGAAAAGAGACGGAAAAATGGGTCACCGGCGAAAAATCCGGTGACCCGGACTTCCATGGTCGCCAGCGACCCTGGGCCAGGGTCGTGGGCGGGGACCCTGGGGGTTTTTCTCCCCTTTTTGGTCCGTTTCGCGGTCTTTTTTGTCGCCGTTTTCTTCTGTATTTTTCCTGACATTTTTTCTCATTTATTGGTTTGATTTCCCTATAGAAAACCTGATGAGAATCCTTGCATTTTTAGAGTGCAAAGTTTCCAATTTTCCGGGAAAGCCGAAGACTTTGTCGCGTAGAACTGCTGATTTTCCGCCAGAAGCTGAAACTTGGTCAAACGATGTCGGAATGACCTGAAATTTGAGGTGGAGCCTCCTGAGCAATAAATAAGACCAACCATAGGCTTTTGTTTGAGTTTTGAAGCCGTTTGGGGTCCCGTCGCCAGTAGACTTGATTTTGCCGCGAGGGAGATGCCGCGCGTTTGATGTGCGGTCAAACGATGTCCGATTGACCTGAAATTTGACAGGGAACATATTGGAGTCATTTTGAGATAATCCACAAGCTCTGTCTTGGAAACCCTGGTCTCGGGGAGCTCTGCCGCTGGTAGGCTTGATTTTCTTTCGGAGCGTCGAAACCTGGGCAAACGTTGTCGGAATGACTTGAAATTCGACGTGCAGCCTTTTGGAAGCATGTTGAAGCCACTCATGCACTTGGTTTGATGAACGAAGGCTTCGGTGGTTCCCACCGCCGGGAGGCTTGATTTTGCTGCTCGAGCATTGATGGAGGGTCAAACGTTGTCGGCTTGACTTGAAATTTGGCATGGAGCCCTTTTGAGACATGCTGGAGTCATCCGTAGGCTCTGATCGAAGTTTTGATGTCTTCGATGATGTCGCCGCCGGGAGCGCCAATTTAGCTGCCGGAGAAGCACAGGTTGCGACTTCATGCAGCTTTCTTGATGTTGAAGAGGCAAAGTGACATTTTTGGTGTCAACACCAACTGCTGGATGCGTGCGGTTACATCGTCATGCGGTGGAGGCTGCTCAGAACTTGTGGCCAAGACGTTCATCCTTCGGGATTCGAACGAAGAAATCGTCCTGGTGACTGAGCTGTGGCACATTCTTCTGGATGAAGAATCTGAGGAGTGGTTACTCCGATGTTCTTGGCTTGGAGGAGTGGAGGACTCTTCCAGATGTGTTCCTGTCCGAGAGACGCTGCGAGTCACTGGACGTCTAACACTGATTTTGGTTGCTGACTTCTGGCGTTTTCTGGTTTTGCCAACCATATGAACAGCAACGAATTGGTCGGGTCTTTCTTTTTTGACCCATTTGTTTGAGACGTGGAGAGTAAAACGCTGGGTTCTTTGTTTCTCGAGTCTCTTTTGTCGATATGCAGTGCGACGACGCATACAACGAGCGATTTGAGCTTCAGTCAGCTCTGGCTGGGCTCTTGCGATGAAGGATGTAGTCCCTTGTGCGCAGCAGCCGAGTTTGTCTTCTTTGAAGCTTGGCAAGGACAGAATCTGGACGCGGTCCTTTGCCTGTCGCATTGAAGACTTGAATTTTGCGAGCTCGGCCCCTGTTGAGATGAAGGGTCGACTCGCGGGAGTGCAGGCTTCAGCATGTTTTTGCATAGGCCTAACGATGCAGGATTTGATTTTGGGCTTGTAGGAGCAAGCCGGCTCATGACGATTTTGTTTATTTTTTGGGTGGAAGGTAGGTTTCTCCTCTTTCATGTAAGAGAGAGGGTAGAATTGATTCTCCTTGAGAGGGGCCAAGTATGCTGGCTTTATAGATGTTCGGGACCTCCGTTGCTTTGGCGAAGACCTCGAGGACCAAGTTTTGGGGTAAACCTGGTTTCTTGTGGGTTGAGGCTTCGTGGGAACGCCACGGGCTTCAAGCTTCTTGGTGTTCGCCCTTGGTGCCATTTTAGTGACACGTTGCGGGGCGGTTTTCTGCTTCTTGGCAGGTACAGTGTCTTCTGCGGGAAGTGGGAATAGTCCCAGTGATCCGAAGACGATGGTTCGGGGAGTTGAAGTTGACCTGGTGTTTGGAGAGTTGTCGAGGGAGATGACGCTTCGGCAAATGGTAGGGCGCTTATGCTTGTTTTGCTTATCTTGAAGCATAAGCTGGTACTTGTTCTCATCGAAAGTGATGGTCAATGAAGCTGCCATTGTTAGTTTTGGAAAACTTCTGAAACAAGACCAAATCCATTAGTAATCAAAAGAATATGGTGATCGTAAATGGAGAACAACTATGGTTTTGTCTTTTCAAATCACTTGAGGGGACATGGCCCAACCCAAGGACGATGAAGAAGGCAAAAAGCCATATTGGATACAATTGTTATAAAATGCAAGTATGGTAGGCTCAGAGTGAGCGTTCCAGTGACTGTTAGAAGCAATTGTAGACCTTAATTCAAATTACCGAGAAGCAAGGCTCACTCGAGGTAAAATGATGTAAGGTTGGAGATACAAATGTGTCGGTCGCGAATACAGTAGACCCGAAAGGGCGTACTAGCACCGCTAGGCACAAATGTTGCAAATCGCATCCTTGGGAAGGACACGAGATGGGATTTTTTTTGAAAGGTCAAATTTGGATTCATAAAGGAGAGCAAATGGTATTCCAATCCGAACAAAGGCTTAACATTTCTGCGAGCGCTAAATTCAGAAGGGAAGGAACCATAATTTCTCGGATGTGAATCTAGACGTGACGGAAGTTTTTTTTGAAAGGTCAAGATTGAATTCATCGAAGAGAGCAAATGGTGTTCCATTCCGAACAAGGCTCAACATTTCTGCGAGCGCTAAATCCGAAAGGGAAAGAACCAAGATTTCTCAACTCTGAATTCAAAAGTGACAAAAGTTTTTTTTTGAAAGGTCAAGATTGAATTCATTGAAGAGAGCAAATGGTGTTCCATTCTGAACAAGGCTCAACATTTCTGCGAGCGCTAAATCCGAAAGGGAAAGAACCAAGATTTCTCAACTCTGAATTCAAAGTGACAGAAGTTTTTTTTTTTTTTTTTTTTTTTTTAAGGATATTTTTTTAGAGAATTTTTTTTTGAAAGGTGCACATAGATTTCCAATTCGATCTTATGAAACCTTAGTAGATAGATCAGCCCCCAGGTAAGGGTAGGATTACTTAATGAACCCGTTTGGAGGACCCTTACCTCGAACAATCTAGCTGTCTCCACACTCTGGACAAGGCTTTTCTTAAATCCACTTTGGTCAAAGAACGCAACTGGTGGAACCTTAGTGTTTTTTTTTTGAAATCTTTTTTTTTGAAAGGTTTTTTTTTTTGAACTCATCAAAGAGAGCGAATGGTGTTCCAATCCGAGCAAAGGCTCAACATTTCTGCGAGCGCTAAATCCGAAAAGGAAGGAACCAAGGTTTCTCAACTTTGAATGCAAAAGAGAGAAAACTATTTTTTTTTTGAAATTATAATTTTTTTTGAAATCCAAATTGGACTCATCAAAGAGAAAAGATGGCCCAATCCCCGATATGAACGATAGCTGCGAACATTTCTGTGAGCTATTGAGTTCAAGGAGGAGAGGATCAAAATTTCTCAAAGTTGAATCTTGAGAAAGAGAGATCATTTTTTTTAAGAGTTTGAAATGAAGGTGTTTTTTTTGAAATCCCAATTGGACTCATCAAAGAGAAAAGATGGCCCAATCCCCGATATGAACGATAGTTGCGAACATTTCTGTGGGCTATCGAGTTCAAAGAGGGAAGGATCAAAATTTCTCAAAGTTGAATCTAAGAAAAGAGATCATATTTGTTTTTTTTTTTTTTTTTTTGAAGTGAGAAAGAACAATTGAAATCCCATCTCATATTTTTTTTTTTTTTTAGATGCAAAATGCAACATAGGCCACCAACTAGAAAGGAGCCAAGTGATCAAATCATCACGTTCTCAAATCAACGTGTCCCACCGGGTGTGCCAGCTTGATGGACCCGAAAGGAATCTTCCGTCCTCTCCTTCCGCACCCCGGGGGCTGACCTGGGTCTCGGCAGAGGAAGGAAAATCTTGGGCATCAACATTTTTGTACTGGTATGCCAGATTTACTTGCTACTTGGAATTTGGAATGGTGATAATCCGGAGATTCACCTTCACAAGTGGAAAGGAAATCAATCCTTTATTCTAACTTTTCAAATTGCATAAATATTAAGAAAAGAGACAAGTTTTTAGAATGTCGTAAGAGGCGTTTTTGTTTGCCGTGAAAGGCGTTTTTACAAAACTCATCAAATATGAAAGACAAGAATTGTGATTTCTTTTTGTCTCTTTAAGAAATACAAACTACAATAGAAAAGGAAGAAAAGGGATCTAACTTCTCAGGAGATTGTGGGGACACGTTGAGATCGACGGTCGCAAGTCATGTATGGGCTTCGCCATCGTCCTTCAAATGAGAACATGTGATGCTTTGATTCTTTGGCTTGGCTCCTAACCTCAGTTTTTTAAAGGACAAGGACCAAGAGAAAGTCCTATATCCAATGAAAAACCGAGTAAACGGGCTGAAAAGCCGCGTTTAGGCCATGTTGGAGAAGGAGGTGACCTTGGGGGGGTGACCCCCCAAGGGACGTTGATCACCTTGTGGTGCTTCCGGGAGCAAAGTAGCAGGACTTCGTCTCTCTCTCGGATTTTCTAGATTTTCAGAGCTTGTACTTGGGATCTCTTTTCTTCCTCCTTTCTTCTTGGAATGGACCTCCTTTTATAGGCTTTTGGTAGCCATGAGGTGTTTATTGGCATTGATGGCCATGATGAAAGAATTGATGAGGAGTTACAAATCGATTTTGTAACTCCTTTTTCAAGGCTTGTGATTGGCCGATGAAGGTAGTGGGCATTTAATCACCTTTATGCTTCATGATGATGGGAGTTTCATGGGTTTAATGCCATGATTGCTTGGATTTATAACTCCCAAATGCTTGGTTCTGATTGGGCCGTCCAAAATAATGAGTTAATGACTGCTTTAATGGGTCAATTAACGACATTAAGTGGTTGCCAAGGCATGTGAAGAGTCGCGGGCCGTGCTGCGCCTTTTGAGATTCTTCTTGCGATCATCACGGGTGGATCCACGTATTATTTGATGTCGGATTGCGATGCAACTTCAGACATTGATTGATGTTGGCGGGCCGGTGACATCTGTCTTGTCGATTTCACGATCGGTCGGACAGAAAGTGCACTTTCTTGGTCAGCCGGTTGGCGATCTTGAGGCGATCGGTGATGATTTCATGCTTTTGACGGCGGATCCGAGATGTCGACGAAGATCAGTGGTTTTGAAGCACCAAACATTGGATTTTCAGAAAATCACAGAGGCCAGAACACCCGAAACGCGAAAAGAAACGGAAAACGGACAATTCGGCGCAAAATCCGGTGACCCGGATTTCCAGGGTCGCCGGGCGACCATGCACCCAGGGTCGCCGGCGACCATGCACCCAGGGTTGCCGGCGACCCTGGCCCCATAGGGCTTCGGCCCGTTTGGTCGCCGAGCGTCGTTTTCGGCCATTTTTTCGTCTTTTCCGTCCCTTTTTTCTTTTGTATTTTTTTTGACATTTTTCCTCAATTATTGACTTGATTTTCTTGAAGAAATCTTGACGAGAAGCCTCGCGAAATCGGAGCACAAAGTTTCCTATTTTTCGGGAAAGCCGAAGACTTTGTAGCCGATTTTCTGTTAAGCGTCGAAACTAGGTCAAACGATGTCGGAATGACCTGAAAATTAAGGTGAAGCTTCTTGAGCAGTGGATAGGACCAACCATGGGCTTTTATTTGAGTTTTGAAGCCGTTTGGGGTCCCATCGATGCTTCACTTGATTTTGCTGAGGGGAAAATGCCGAGCTTTGATATGTGGTCAAACAATGTCCGATTGACCTGAAATTTGACGGGGAGCCTATTGGAGTCATTTTGAGACGTTCCATGGGCTCCGTTTTGGATGTCATGGTCCCGGGTTGCTCCGCCGCCGGTAGGCTTGATTTTCTCTCAGAGCATCGAAACCTAGTCAAACGTTGTCGGAATGACCTGAAATTTGACGTGCAGCCTTTTGGAAGCATGTTGAAGCCACTCATGTACTTTGTTTGATGAGTGATGGCTTCGGTGGTTGCCGACGCCGGGAGGCTTGATTTTGCTGCTCGAGCATTGATGGAGGGTCAAAAGTTGTCTGTTTGACTTGAAATTTGGCATGGGGCCCTTTGGAGACGTTCTGGAGTCATCCGTAGGCTTTGATCAAAGTTTTGGTGTCTTTGATGATGTTGCCGCTGGGAGCTCTTGTTTAGCTGTTAGAGCGGTGAAGTTGGGCCAAACGATGTCGGAATGACCCGAAACCTCAGGTGTACCCCTCTTTTAGCTGTCTTGAAGGATCTCTCAGTTTCTGTCTGATTCTGGCAAAATCTGATGCTTGAAGTAGCCTTGCCTATTTTTAGCAGGATGGAGCTTCAGGAGGCTTCTCGATGTTGAAGAGACATATTGACTTTTTTGGTGTCAACAACGTTCGAGAACACAACAAAACAAGTGGGAAATCATTTATCAAACACAACGCGACAAGACTAGCAAAATAGAATAGTATAAATGCTTAATGAACTTAAGAAATGATTCCCTTTTGATTCTAGAACACATCTTGAAAACGAACTTGTACTCGGAAATCAAACAAGAATACGATGATGCATGAAGCATCAAAACAAGAGTTCAAACATAAATCTATCAAGCATAGGTTAAGACCAATCTTTGACCCTTGTGGAATTGAAACCCACATGTCGGAATTCTATATAGCTTGGTGCCCCCGAAGGTAAGATACATTTTGGAATTTCAAGTGCACAATGTCAAATGAAGGTCTAAGGCATAGTCTAGTTTTCATCAAAATTCGGCTAGCTGGCGGTCACCTGGTGGCTAGCCGCACTGGGGTCTGGCGGCTTACCGCTAGCTGACTGCTGGATCAAAACAAGGGAAACACATCTCTCGGAAAAAGTAGCCGAAATGGCTCACGGTTAGCTGGCGGCTAGCCGCCACGGCTAGCCGGGAACTGACCGTGAGGTCACCGTAGACCTGGACAGATTTTTGCAAGCTACGGGAAAAGTAACTGCCCAATGTGGTTGGCTGGCGGCTAGCCGCCGTGGAAAAATGCGGTTAGCCGTTGGCTGACCTCCAGACTCAGGCTGGGCGAATTTCAAGTCAGAAATTGCATTTCTTTCCTTCTTCACTTCCACACTTGAACCACCCGCACTCCCCAAGCCTACATGCTTTCCAAGGGGTGATTTTCACACCAAAATCCATTCACATTTCAGTCAAAACATCAAAATCACCAACCCATTTACATTCAAATCATGTATTAATAACTTGTAAAGCATTCCATTGCAAAACATGCTCCCATTCAAGATAAAACTTCTAGATTAGATAGAGTAATTAGCAACCATACTTATAAATCTTAAATACACTAAAAGAGATTGATAACATGAGGGAAATGGTAAGCTTGATAATAAAACCACATTTCTAAAGATAAAATACCCAAAACTTGCAATGTCCAAAAAGGGACTAAAATGTCTACTTGCCTTGGCCCAATGTCAAGGAAATCTTCACAAAACTCAACAAGAATGGAGATCCACGAAATCTGCTATTGAGGTTGCCCTCGTCCTTTGCCTTGAACCTTAAGGACCTTGTGGTGGAAGTTCTCGAATTTGTATGCTCTCTTGACCGCCTCTTCAAAAGTGACCGGTGGTATAACTCCCGTAGCATCTCTCTCGATGATGGGTTGAAGTCCTTCAAGGAACTTGGTTATCTTTTTCTCCACCATGTCCACTAATTCGGGGTCATATCTTGACAACCTCTCAAATTTCGTGAGGTATTCTTGAACGGTCATTTTGCCTTGGACAAGCTGTTGAAATTCTACTGCCTTCTGCCTCCTGACGTGTGTGGGCACATATTTGTCACGAAATTGTATCTTGAAGTTTTGCCATGAAATTGCGTCAGCCATTGTTCTATACTCTTCACTTACTGTCTTCCACCAGATGTCTACCAAACCGATGAATAAAGACGTTGCCAGCTTTACTCTCTATCCTCCTGTGCATCTGAAGACTTCAAAGATGTTCTCCGTATGATCCAACCAATCATCTGCAGTCAAGGGATCTTTTGAGCCAACAAAATCTTTGGGTGCCCTCTTTCTGAATCTCTCAAATAATGCATTGGGGTCATGCTCTCTCTGATTGATGACAATTACGGGTTGAGGCTGGACTGGCTCTGGCCTTCTCTGTAACACCTCTAATAACTGCCTCTGCATTTCTGCCAACTCTCTGGCATGATCCTCATCCTTCTTAAGCATCTGCTCTTAAGAGTCTAGTTTGGTTCTCGTTTGCCTGATGCTACTGGTCAAGCATAGCCTGCAACATCTGCTGAAACTGATTCGGCATTGTATTGTCAACTCTTATATTCTCAAGTTTATCTTCTTCAATAGGCTCAGTATAATCATTGTTACTTGCTGTGGGATTACCATTTACTGGGCGCTTACGAGGTGGCATGATGTTGCAAAACAAGTTGTTAGCACATACTAATGAAGAATAGGGTCACACATTGCTCACGCGATTCTAGCTTACGAAAGATCTAACGAGTCCTCGCCACGTCCTTAGGATTTCTAGTTTCTTTTTATTGCTTGAAACACGTCTCGCTCTGATACCAGTCTGTCGCGACCCCGGACCGGGTTTAAGGTCCAAATTCGGGATCAGGACTAATGTGTAGCAAGTGACATATAGAGATTGTAGGTATCTTTGATGCCAATGCGTACACGGGTTAATAAAAGAACATACATTACCCGTGTACGTGATTTCCCACAGGTGTCCGCGGTGAGGATAACACAACATTACGAAAATTTTTGTTAAATGCAGAAGTGTGTAGTAAATCAAGTATGTCATTCATTTCCATAATACTAGGACTGATTACATTTGAGTAACAAGTACCAGAATGAGCAATGATCATTAGCGTAACCCAAAGTATTGTTAAGTTTAAACAAAAGATCATTTAGTTACATTTCCCCAAAATTAGAGGTAAACAAAGACTAATATACACAAAACAATAACCACCAAAAAGTATAATTAACCACAACCCCAAAATATGACGTCTCTCAAGGCAACCGGATGTTTAAACAACATCATCGGCGTGCCACTCGACAAAATGCTGCGGTTCTCCGACCGCCTCCTCGTGCTCCTCCTCGGGGAAACCGACAACTGGACCTGAGTACCAAAGAAATGGATCAGACACGGCGGTCTGACAGGTGGATGACAAGATATGACCTTCTAAAATAAAAGCATTTACCTTAGAAAACATTTAAACCTATTAACAATAACTTTCATAAAAAGGTAAATCATTTATTCGAACATGTGTGCAATGTAAAACAAGTAAAGGTACCAAGGTATTCGGGAAACAAGCAAGATGGCTACCACACGAAGCTAAATCCTCTATCACTGAAGTGATAAGAGCAAGCATATCAAGGCGTTGACCTCAGTCACCGAAGTGAGGATGAACAACGAAATTTACATATACATATACTATATACGGGACATGACCACGGTAGCGAGCCGGGCATCAGGAACCACAGTAGCAATCTGCGGTATCGGGACAAGACCACGGTTAATAAACCGGGTAGCGGGATCCAAGCTGCAGCTGGCGGGACAAGTATGGAATCTCCAAGTCAGTGGATCAGACTGACAAGGTTTATCCAAGCTTAGTGGTGCCGACTCATAGGTCAAATCATATAAATCAAGTTACTTATAAAGCAAATCAAGAGCAAGAATATAACTGGGCAAGACGGGGATGCTCAAAAGCACAACTGTCATATCATGTCGGGCATGCATGTCAAGACTAGTAAAACAGTACAAGTACACTTTCAATGTTTTCGGGATTGATATATCATAAATCATAAATTTCCGAAATAAAAGGTGAAATAAACTTTCAAAATGTCGGACAAGTATCGGGTTCAAAACTCGTTCAAGGTGAATAGGGATTCCGTATGTCTATTTTGAAATGACTTGGTACTCTTTGAATTGGAAGACATTCCGGGTTCCGTATACACTTGGAAGTTCCCAAACTTCAATGAATACTTTGTGATTATGGTTTCTTTCTCGTCCGGGCTTCATATATCACTTAATAAATCTTCCGACACCATGAGGCTCCCAATGAACCTCTCACAGTCAAATAAATATTTTACTTCAGCTCCAGACATGTACCCTGTGAAACAGCACCCATCGCTCGAGCGGATATTACAGTTCGCTCGAGCGGAGGAGTCTCTGGAATGGTTTCTGGGAGGGTTCGTTCGAGCGGACCTGCCCAATTCAGGCTGGCTCGAGCGAAACATCAGTTCGCTCGAACTAGCGACTCTCTGGATGGGAGGCTAGGAACGTTCGCTTGAGCGGGTCTAGGTTCGCTTGAGCAAACTGGTCTCTGGAATGGGACGAGCCCCTTTCCGGGCAGTTCGCTCGAGCGAAGTGTCAAGTTTGCTCGAGCGAACTGTCCAGAACTGGGTTCGGGAACAGTTCTGCTCCTTCCTTCTTTCCTCTTCTTACAACTCTTTTGAACCCCATTTCTTCACACAAATGGAAGGTTCAAATCTCCCACTAAACTTCTCATGATCTTCATCCAAACTTCCCACAACATACACCAAGAATCCATCTATTAATCTCCATCCCTTTTCCACATTCAATCACAAAGAGAAGGATAATAACCATAACCACATAGTTTCATTCAAACTTTAGACAAGAGATAAAACAAGGGCTATAAAATCACATTTCAAAGCAATAAATAGGCTAACCACCCCTTTTCATGAGTAATTAATCACATTGAATGCAAAGTAGAAACAAGACATTAATGAAATACAAATCCAACCACATTTGTCAAGAAAACTATTCAATGCTAAAAAAAAAAAACATCCATTCATCCACTTGCCTCAAGGTCTCTAAACAAGAAATCAAGCCTCTTATCACCTCTTCCGAGCCAAGAACACTATCTACATAAAAACCCCAAAAAACAAACCCTAAAATGGGTCAAACAAGGAATGAAAAAGAAGAAACCTTCAATAATGAAGATAGAGCTTTCTATAGGTAGGAGAACACAATATCAAGAGATTGGGAGGGAAAACTTATTAGGGAAATCTTCAAAAGGCAAGATGAACTTCAAGAAGGTTCTAAAATGGGTGGCTTCCCTCTAAAAATGGTGTCAATGGAGAGCTCTAGTAGAGAGGAAGAAGATGGTAACTACCATTAGTGCTCTAGGTGCAAGCTTGGTGGAGACTTGGTGGTGGAGAAGCAAGGAGAAAAGGAAGAGAAAGGAAAACCCTAGCTTTGTTGTTGTTGTGCTGGAAAAAGGGGAAATGAAGAAGATGGGTCTCTATATAAAGTAATTGGAAGTGGGTCCCACCACTAAGGAACTCTGGAGGTTGAAATCACTAATTTCGAGACCTCGAACGAAATCAACGAAGAACAGAAAAGTGATCACCGAAATATTTAGTTTCCAAAAAGTATATATTTCGCGGGTTTTTGGGATATCAACTTCTGGGTACAGATTTCATGTAAAATGACTGTTTTACCCTCAATGTTAGGGAAGTCGGGTTTCGGAGTTCCGGACGGGCACGGGCTCAACATGAAAGTTGTAAGGGTCGACAAGACAAGTAAAACGGGATCAAGATAAAGATTATGGGAATCTCGAGTAAACCTCCAAGTACATGTCAAGACTATTAAAAGGGAACCCCCAAAGGGCCCCATGAAACACAAGACACTTAAAATTCCTCAAAGCTACAACAAGAACTATACTAATCCAACTTAGTCAATTCTATCAAACACGCTTAGCACTAACACGTGACTTAATTAGTACTAATCGGGGTCACTCGGGTCGGGGTCTTACACTGGGATTTTATTCTAGGACACGAATATCCAATCAATGATCAGATGCCCGTGTCCCATTCGGTTTAGGGTTATTATGAGTCTAGTCCGAAATTAAACATGAGGTTCGAATGAACTGTCCACTAAGCTTTCCCCCATTACATCATAAGAAACAAACCTACCCCAACACTTACTACCAAACAACATAAAACGTGTTCTTCTCATCCCCTCTCTCTCTATTCTCATCTAAATATTTCTTCACAAATGGAGGGTTACATGTTCGGGATGTCTGATCTTCAACCCCTCTCTCCCCCACTATTGATTCGCACCACTGGTGGGTCACACCAAGCATCACATAATATAGAATCCTCTAGAGTATTGGACGGATCCTCAGCAGCTTCAAGTCGTGACCCATAGCAGATAAGATGGTCTCTTTTCGAAGGAGTCCCACTCCTAGTCAATACCATTACAATGGGAAGGAGTCATTCTAACATATCTACCCCATCTCATTCGTCGAGGGAGAACCAATTCTCTTCACATTCAAAAGTGACTTACACGGACCTAGTCAGCCCCACTGACCAGGTTATAAGATATAGGATCCACGATAATATCACGTCAAGAGATCACTCTCTCTGCACAAGCAATCCTGTTGTCTCACAGGTTATACCCTACTCTTTCCTGATCAGTCAAACCGAGCCAATCACATCTTCTATCCCACGGTACGGGACGCCTACTGTTGCACTTATCACTACCCCAGTTAGAGTCATCGTACCATCCCAGACTCTCGCGATAAATGAGAATCTGTATTGTAAGGCGAGTCATGATTTAGTAAGCCCGTGTCAGTTGGCGACGTCCAACATCTCACACCAAAACCCTTTAGCTCATATGGGGACACCAGATGTCTACCGACAACGTGAGGCAACTGGACCTCAATTCCAGGTAATGACTCCTCCGCCAATCAATCAAATGAATTACAATCCTATGACAACCAGCAATGATATATTATATCCCCAGCCGATTCAATATGAAATGACCCCTCCTGTTTATCGAAACAAGACTGCCCTGATCTACCAAGTGCCTAACTCGGATCAAGGTCCCCCAGTCCAAAACGTGCAGGTTATCAATCCCTCGGGCGTTAGAAATTCTTATCAAATATACCAAGGAAATGAGCCACATTATCAACAGGCATATTGACCGCTCACCTTAAGCCCGATGGTCGACCCATACAGAGGACAGTCGGTCGCTTATGGAGGAACTCAGTGGAACCAAAACTATCATCCTATTCAGCAACCGTATCCCCAGAACCAGTTCCATGAACCAGCCTACATCCCTGCTACACTAGAACAGCAAGGAGGATACCAACCACAGACAATCCAATACCTAGATCCTTTAGCATTTAAAGAACTGCAGAAAAACGTAGAAGAGCTTAAAAATGAAGTAAAAAAAAAGTCCTCGAGATCGACTGGAAGAAAGCTAGGTTTCTATGATTTTACCAAAAAGGAAAAAAAAGAGAGATCGCCTTTCCTTGTTAGGGTGCCTAAGTTCATACCTTTCGATGGGACAACTGACCCTCAACACCATCTAGTCTCGTTTTGCAACAAGTGTGGTGCCATCGCTGACAATGACCCCATGCTCATAAACTATTTTTAGGACTCACTAACGGGGGATGCATTAACCTGGTATATGTCTGTACCTTCCCACAAGATTAATACCTTCAATGATGTAATAGAAGAATTTCTAGCACGATACCATCACCTGACTAAAAACAAACCCCTTTGGCATGACTTAGCAAACCTCAAACAAAGGAATAACGAGGATTATGAGGAATTCGTGGTGAGATGGCAAAATCAATTTGCGTAGTCAGATTGTAATATGCAGGAAGAGTAGCAAGTGAGAATGGCCATTTCGAATATGAAAGATCCGATGAGGGATTTAATGACGATCGGGGAGGTCGTTAGTTGGAGTAGCTTGTACTGTAGGTTGTCCAGGATGAAACAAAATTTGGAAAAAGGAGTATTAAACACATTATTGACCATAAGAAGAACACGCATAGGACATGCACAACTACCCAACCAGAAAGCCGCGCAACCCCTAAGGTAAGCTCAAATCAAAAAGAGGTTTACCAACCATACCAAGAACATAACAATGTTCGCTTTAACCAACACCAAAATCAAGGACAAAATGGCAATTCCAATTTCCAGGGCAGTAACCCGAATTATCAAAGGAACAACTAGAATTATCAACGGAACAATCAGAATTTTCGAAATCTTTCGAAACACAATCAAGGTTATGACCAACCACTAACGAACCAGGGATCCCCGGTGAAACAAAACCATAACCCTGATCACATACAGCTGACTCCGAATTCAACAGTTCCGACACAAAATCAGAACATGAATCCTCAACCCAACTACAGTACGGTTCCCTTAAATTACAATAGAGATAACAATGGCAACCAACAAAATAATACGAACAATGGGAATAAAAGAAGATTCGGACCCAAGAGAACAAGCTACCATCCCTGCCACAACCTTGGACTGCTGTCTTCTGGTCTCTTCTAAACCAGAACGCCCTTCAACTCCCGCCAGAATGACTGCAGGCATGGTCAGAACACCTGGATAAAACTAAGTATTGTGCCTACCATAAGATGCCGGGGCATGACCTCTCCTAATGCTACACGGTTAGAGACTTGATTTATGATTTCATTGATGAAGGTAGGATCGATTGGAGCAATATTAGGCCAGTAGGTACGGACGACTCACGAAATACTACTCCTAATCAAAACACAACCACCAATCCAGCACAAAATGTTCCGAACATGCAGATTTATACAAACCCGCTACCTCAACATGGGCCATCAACCTCTGGACGAACCACGCAGACTCAATTAATAAACATCACCATGATGGAACACCAATATGTTGATACCCCAGCCCAAGAGAGCATAAACCATAGCCAACCATGTCACGACGAGTTCTTTGAGGAAGAAGACTATCGAAAATACGTCACGCCATGGGATGGGAAGACGAAATTCAATATCTATAACTCCGAAATGGACACGATCGTTGATTCTCCTGACCTTTACAGAGTGAATTTTGATGAACCAAATGACCAAGGACCACCGATCCTTGCGAATTCCGGACTAGATCCTCACCTGGATAGAAATGCATCTCAAGCTCACCATCGATCTGGTCGGATCCGTCCTCCCCAATTACCTCCTCACCCGATTACTCAAGATCCGGACTCGCAAAACCCTAACGCTCAGGTTGAGGATATAGTTGATGAAAGAGCTTATACTTTGATAGAAATGGGGATGGAATATGATCTTTTGGGACACCTCACGAAGATCCCAGCTAAGGTATCTGTCCTTGACTTGATTAAAACTTCACCCAAGCATCAATAACAATTACTTGAGGCTATTATACACTTGCAAGTCCTGGTAGGCGTGACTCCTGAAGAGTTAAGAACTACCTTCATGGCCTTAGCCCCGGGAGCTCCCTTCCCTGCCGTTATATTTACCGAAGAAGAACTAAAAGAAATACCACCTGAAGCGAGGACGTCTCCCATGCATTTAATGGTCAAGATAGCAGGAAAGGAAATGTCAGGAGCCTTGGTCGACACCGGCGCATCATGGAACATATGCCCATTGAAAACCTACAAAGCTTTAGGGCTCACAACAAAAGACTTGACCTCAGCCCCCATGGTGGTGACTGGTTATGACGGAAATAAGAAAACGGTATCTGGAAAAATTATGTTATTGGTGCAAGCAGATCCGATCTCGATGCCAGAAGAATTTTATATCATGGACATCCCCGCCACTTTCAATTTAATCTTAGGACGCCGATGGTTGAATCATATGAACGTTGTCATGTCAAGCAGGCATCAATGTGTTAAATTCCCCTATTTAGGTAAGATCATAAAGATGATGGGGGGACCCACCTGTGATTGAACCGGAAGAACTCCAAATACTCTGACCTTACAGCCTGCTCCCCTGATACCAAAGGTCAAGATTCATGGATACAGAGTTGATCCTCTCATCTCCTTAATGGATATGGACCCCATGCAAAATGTGTTTCCTGAATTTTCCTCCCTGCAAAATCCAACAACAAACAATGAGAATCAAGCTCCAGGATGGACTCTGATGAGGAACATGGGATATCAACCCAGATTTGGACTAGGAAAAGGCAGGGAATCTATTATCAACCCCTACATACCAGACCCTAGAGTGAGAGCAGAAGGATTGGGATACGATGCAAACAATAATACGAGGTGTAAACGAGAATACTGGACTTTAGATGAACATTTCGTAAGGCACAATAAAATTCTAGATCCCAACACGTCACCGACTAGAGAGTGATGCTACAATTTGGATCCAAATGATAAAGGTAACGCCGTTTTAGTAGAAGATTGGGAAGACTCCGTGTCGTCCGAAAGCAAGGTTTACGAGGAAATATTTGGCACTTGGAGAGAGCTCCATCCACCAGAAGAAATGAATGATGCGAACCAAACCGTTGATCCAAGGTTCCAGATCCTATCGTGCAACATGTTGACTGTGAGCAAATCAACTCATTCACCCAAAAAAAAAAAAGGCCGATTACCGAACTCCGAGAAAGCCGCGAAACATGGGAAATTGAAGACCCTACCCATGAAGAAGTGGTATATTGGCCCATTGCCTGGCGCCATTGGCGAGAAGACCCCTCTCAAGAAGACCGTGAAATTTGGGAAGCCGATGACCAAAATAACCATGAAGTGGTATACCACCCCACTGCCTGGCCACGTCAGCGGGGAGGATCCTCCTTGGTAGATAGCCCATCTTCGACCCCACCTGTACCATATCATTCCAAAAATCCAAAAAAATTAGAAAACTCCAAAAATCCAAAAAAATTAGAAAACCTCAAAAATCCAAAAAAAAAAAAAAATAGAAAACCCTAAAAACACAAAAAAAAATAGAAAATAGAAAACCCACAAACATAGGAACCATAGGAGTAGAAAACTTTAGTCCTCATCAAAATATGGGTAATCCGAGGTGATGGAAGTTACCTCCAGTAGAGCAGTCCCGGCTAAAAGAAATTAAGACCAACATATGAACGTCAATGATGGAATGGGTGTTTATGAATTAGTGGACACCGAAGAAGGGGATGACGAAGTTTCTAAGGAATTTAGTAGAGTGATCAAGAAGTTTGATGAAGAGACACAAGTAGATGCCGAAAAGACAAAGGAGATAAACCTAGGGACGGACAAGAGGCCCAAGAAGGTCCAAATCAGCGCATGCCTAGAACCTAATGAAGAAAGTAAGATCCTTGAAGTCCTAAGAGAATATCATAACGTGTTCGCATTGGATTATAATGGTATGCCTGGACTTGCACCTGATATGGTGGAGCACCAGATCCCACTAGAAGAAAATGTTAAACCTATCAAACAAAAGTTGAGGAAGATGCTTCTCGATATTGCCCTGAAAGTAAAAGAAGAAGTCGATAAACTCTACCAAGCTAAATTCATCAGAGTTGTGTCGTTTCCTCAAAGAGTTGCCAACATAGTCCCGGTAAGGAAGAAAGACGGACACGTCCGAGTCTGTATTGATTTTCAAAATTTGAACAAAGCATCTCCGAAAGACGATTTCCCTTTGCCTCACATCGACCTGCTTATTGATAATACTACAAAACACGCCATGCTATCATCCATGGATGGTTACTCGGGGTACAATAAAATCAAGTTGTCACCAGAAGATCAAGAGAAGACATCGTTCATTACACCCTGGGGAACCTACTACTACGTTGTGATGCCTTTTGGCTTGAAAAATGCCAATGCCACTTATCAGAGAGCCATGGTGGCGATATTCCACGACATGATACATGATTATGTAGAAGTTTACGTAGATGACATTCTGATCAAATCCAAAACCCATAAGGATCATGTCGTAGCCCTCAGGAGAGTCCTTTAATGATCTAGGGAAAACCAACTGAAAATGAATCCGAAGAAATGCGTTTTGGAGTATCCTCGGGCAAACTCTTGGGCTTTATGGTAAGTAATCGGGGAATTAAAGTTGATCCTTCTAAGGTAAAGGCCATCCTTTAAATGTCGCCCCCGAAGAATCTCAAAGAATTGAGAGGCTTCATAGGACTATTGTAGTTCATCAGGAGATTCATTTCACAGCATTCCCAAAGATGCGAGTCATTCCACAAATTGCTAAAAGGAGGCGTGAGATACCACTGGGATGATGACTGCCAAAAGGCATTTGAAGATCTTAAGAAATATTTGTTGTGTACTCCCGTTCTAAACCCCCTATCAGAAACAAGCCTCTCATTTTATATGTGTCAACGACAGAATCTGCGGTAGGTGTGGTCCTGGGTCAACATGATGAAACCGGGCGAAAGGAGAACGTTATTTATTACCTGAGCAAATCTCTATTACCCAACGAAAGGAAATACTCCCCAATGGAAAGGACTTGCTTAGCCGTAGTTTCGGCGGCTCAGAAATTGAAACACTACTTTCTGGCCCATCGGATCAAACTCCTAGCAAGAATGGATCCCTTGAAGTATATTTTTGAGAAACCAGTCGCTTCGGGAAGAGTCGCGCGATGGCAAATGCACCTGGTTGAATTCGACATAACCTATGTTACACAGAAGTCCATAAAAGGACAAGCAATTGCTGACCATCTAGCACACCTCCCTCTACCTCAATACGAGCCAGTCAAAACTGATTTCCCCGACGAAAGCATTTTGTTTACAAACGTTGAAGAGGTTAAGGATGATGATTCATTGACCATGTACTTGTTGGAAGTAGGTGGGCTTCGTAGATAGATTTTCAAAACTTTTGACCCACTTGACTTAGTGATCAAGTACCCATAAGGCCAAACACTATATCCAGGATGCATAACCCTCAATCTTATGATCATGTACAATAAAAATACTATCTAAAAGATAGAAACAAGTAGCACTAAACATCCATCACGATCCACAACATGCAAGGAGCAGATCATACCTTTGGAGCCCGGTAGTGCTCTAATGGAGAACTTGATGACTTTCTTTAATGTAAAACTCTTCTACAAAAATAAAATCAGAATCTCCAACACCTCTTAGCCTTCCACGCTATGACCCGAATCAGATCTCTTTTCTTAAGAAGATTGGTGGAATCTCCAAGAGAAAACCCAACTAGAAACTCCAAAGAACTAGAAGAGGAAAAGATGAGAGATGTGCAACAATTACAAAAATAGGGGCTGGACGTTTTTTCCAATTAGATGGACGTCCAAGAGGGGTTAATTCCCTTTTATAACCTTTCAAGCCTCCTCTTTTCTTAATTGCAATAGAAGTCTCACTTCCACAATAATTAGTAAGTATACTATTACTACTATTAGAAGTCTTACTTCAAATAGAAATAGTAACTTTCTAATTCCTTCTTTTTAGAGTTCAAGTAGGATTAGTATCTTTCTAATAAAATGGGCTAGTGTGAGGACCACTAGGGATTCCAAAGAAAGCTGGCTCCAACTCGGACACCGCAACCCCTGATCTTATGTGCAATCCGGGCTCACTGTTAATTGTAAATAACACCACTATATAAATGCAATTGCACTCCAGTCTTAGGAATTAATTACAACGAAGACCCCAAACTTCCCGATTATTACAAGTAGGCCCCTCTATCAATATCCATAGATCAATTGGAATAATTCTATCTCTTCTAATCTTATTTCCATATCTTATTATCCTCGATCCCCAATTAATCACAGTGATCATCAGTACCATCCAATTAACTCTTAATCGGGATGGGTGCGCACTTACTAATGACAAATCCATTAATTAGCACAAGGGGATAATAGAGATAGATTCCATCTTGATCATTCAATGTTCCCACAGTCCTACTACCACATACCCAAGACACCGAGGTATAGTTGGCCTAACTCATTGGTGACTCAAAGCAAATGAATAGATAGAAACTTGAGTTCATCAATGTCTCAGGATTAAGAGCCTATTGCTAGGGAATTATGCGAGCAGACCTTATAATCGAGATAGAATTCTATAAGGTGCTTCTCATTGTCTTTCAATATGTCCAATGTACCAGCACCGTGATCCAAAATATTTCATTCTGATGATCGAGAGAAATCACACTATCCCATAGTGATCAAAATGCTGCAACCTTATCAGATGAGATGCCGAGTCTCATCACTAGTTGTGAAGATATTTAAGTATAAGATTTGTGACATATATCTCCCGTGTGTGGATCTCATCCACACACATATATCACATCTAATATACTAATGGGACCCGGTTCAACTCATGAACCATTATGTCAAGTGTATTGGTCATGTGCATGAAGTAATAAAATAACATTCAGCTCATGAAAGTAAAGTATGATTTTATTGATAAATAAAAAAACTAATCAATTTGTCATATCAACCGATGGATTGAGTCCATACAATCTAACAATCTCCACACTTGGGCTCAATGCTAGTCAGGGTTACATCTCATGCCCATCCCGTCTACATGCTACTCAAAGACTTAAGTAGTCAAAGGCTTAGTAAAGGAATTTCCCAGATTGTCTACAGAGTCTATCTAGGTGATAGTAGTATCACCTCTCTGTACAATCTCTCTGACCATGTGTTACTACCTCTGTACGTGCTTTTGGCTCCTGGGTTCCTTGGACTTATCGACTGCCCTGCTGTTATCATAGTAAATTAGGAGCGACTGTCCTGCCATAAGTACCACTCTAAGTTCCATAAGGAATCTTTTGAGCGAATCTTCTTCTTTTGTTGCTTATCAAGCAGCTACAGCATAAACACATACCCAGAAGTTGATTTCTTGGAATCCTTATATGACTTGAAGTCAGTTTCTATGTAACCGATTGGAATCAACTCATTACTGCCGTAAATCAACATGTGATATCTAGTCCTTCTCAAGTATTTGAGAACACATCTTACTGCAATCCAATGGTTAGGACCTGGGTTAGACTGATATTTACTAACTAGGCCTACTGCGTGATAGATATCCAGTCTAGTACAAAGCATAGCTAACCTACCAGCACCTTCTTTATGTACGCATATTGGGATAAGCCTATCATCCTATTTTTCCGGTCTCAATAGAGTTTGATCCCTTGGATGTGGCTGGCTTCTCCCAAGTCCTTCGTACCAAAAGTCTTAGCCAACTAAACTTTTATTGTTGACAACATCCCTATATCACTCTGTAGGAGAATGATGTCGCCGACCAGAAAAAATTACCCTACCTCCTTCACTTTTCATGTATGCACATGACTCATCCGGATTTTGACAAAAACCAAATAACTTGATTGCCTGGTCAAAATGGATGTTCCAGCTTCGAGATGTCTGCTTCAGTCCATAAATGGACTTTTGTAGCTTGCAAACCTTTTGCTCTTGGTTTTTAGCTATAAAACCGTCTAGTTGCACCATAGTGATGTTTTCCTCAAGATGGTCATTGAGAAACGCCGTATTGACATCCATTTGCCAAATCTCGTAATCGAGATGAGCCACTATGGAGAAGAGTATCCGGATGGACTTGAGCATGGCTACTAGCGAGAATGTTTCCTCATAATCGATACCCTCTTTCTGAGTATATCCTTTCACAACAAACTTGACCTTAAAGGTCTCCACTCTTCCATCTGGTCTTCTTTTTCTCTTGTAGACCCACTTGCACCCAATAGGTTAATATTAGCAGGCAAATCCACAAGTGTCCAGATCTAATTGGGGTACATAGACTCCATCTCAGCTTTCATAGCATCTTGTCAGCGTCCCGAATCTAAGTCATTGTTCGCTTCATCATAGTTACAGGGATCTTGTTCCGGTTCTTCCGGGACTGCCTCGTAAGACTCTCCCAAGAACGAGAACCTGTCAAGGGGTCTGACAATCCTCCCACTACAACAAGGCACTGGTGTAACTACTGGGTCTGGTAAGAGCGGTTCTTCCTCAAGTTCAGTCATATTTGGATTTGGAATTGATTGCTCTTGAATCTCTTTCAAGATCACATTATCTAAAGATTTCTGGTCCATCATATAATCTCCCTCCAGAAAAACCTCATTGGTTCTGACTAGCATTTTCTACTCTCTAGGATTATAGAATAACCAACCTTTAGTTCCTTTAGGATATCCTACAAACGTGCATACTTCCGACTTTGTTTCCAACTTATCCGTCTTAACCTTTAGCATGTGTGTCGGACAACCCCAAATGTGTAAACGTTGTAGACTAGGCTTTCGCCCGGACCACAACTCCCGGGGAGTCTTAGATATAGACTTAGATGGTACGAGGTTTAGTATGTACATCGCAGTATCCAAGGCATATCCCCAAAAGGATATGGGTAATCCTGAGAAACTCAGGATAGGCCTGATCATATCTAAAAGAGTCAGGTTCTTATTTTCTGCTACTCCATTCTGTTAAGGCATACCAAGAGCAGACAACTGGGATAGAATCACATTTTCTGATAAGTATCCCATAAAATCAGCAGAGAGATATTCCTCTCCTCAATATGATAGAAAATCATGATACTTTTACCTAATTGCTTTTCTGCTTCCACTCGAAACTCTTTGAACTTTTCAAAAGTTTCGGACTTGCGGTGCATAAGGTATATGTATCCATATTTTGAGTAATCATCTGTGAAAGTGACTAAGTACTCATATCCTCCTCAGGCCTTGACATTAATGGGTCAACACACATTAGTATGCACTAATTCCAATAAATCTTTGGCCCTATTACCCTTAGATGAAAAAGGTCTTTTGGTCATTTTACCTTCCAGACAGGATACGCAGACAGGCATTGGTTCTACCACTATCGCGACCCCGGACCGAGACCCGGGCCCGCGACGCAGTGAATCGCATTAATAGAACATACTGCCTGTCTTCCCACAGGTTTCTGCGGTGAGGATCCAAAGACACGGGTCGAGCTCACACGAATAGGTATGCGGAAGCGTGTAGCAAAACGAATCATACAGATTTAACATAATAAGATGTAGCATAAATAAGGCATCAAGGCATGGTATGGAAGAGGAGTGTCAACAAAGCAATCCTATCTTGATATAAAGTTTCATAGTTAGACAAAAGTATATTAATTCAAATTACATTTCCATGAGAGGCCAACAAAGGCCAATACAACAAAACTAAGATCCCAAAACTAGGTGAACGAGAATCAAGATCCCGCCCGGCGTCTAGTTGATGTCGTCGGGCTGCCACTCATGTGCTGGGGGTGGCTCAATAGCCTCCTCCGGGCACTCCTCGTCAAACGCAATACCTCCTGCACCTGGACACCAAAATAAAATGCATCAAACACGACAGTTTGACAAATAAACAATTTAGGCATGAATGCGAAAAATAGTGCTAAAACAGTTCAAGATTAAAGTATCCATTTCAAGTTTACGAAACTAGCATGAATACTTAATATATCATGAAAAGATAAATCCACATTGAGCTCATCCTTTCTCTATCATGTAAAATGACAAGAGCAAGCACGCACGAAACACGACACGCAAGACACGATCCCACGCTACACAAGGTAACGGGGAGGCCGGCCACGGAATCGGAACACGAACACACACGATGTGTACTATAATACACGACTAGTCTGCAGACAGTCCACAAGTTTAAGGAACCCTAGGTAGTGGATCAAGCTAAAAGGGCAGTCCAAGCTCAGTGGTATTCACTTATATCATGAATGCACAAAACAGGGCGGTACACGTTCGAGAACACGACAAAACAAGAGGGAAATCATTTATCAAACACGTCACGACAAGACTAGCAAAATAGCATAATGTAAATGCTTAATGAACTTAAGAAATGATTCCCTTTTTTATTCTTGAAACACGTCTTAAATACAAGCTTATACTTGAAACTCAAACGAAAACACGATGATGCATGAAGCATCAAAATAAGAGTTCAAACATAAATCTATCAAGCATAGGCTAAGACTAATCTTTGACCCTTGTGGAATTGAAACTCAAATGTCGGAATTCTATATAGCTTGATGTCCCCGAAGGTAAGGTACATTTTGGAATTTCAATTTACACAACGTCAATTAAAAGTCTAAAGCATAGTCTAGTTTTCAATTTCCAAGAAACTCAGAAAAGGATTGAAAATCCAAAACTGGGTCAGGTTCGCTCGAGCAGTCATACATTCACTCGAGCGGACCCCAGACATAAGCTTGTTCGCTCGAGCGGACCAAAGGGTTCGCTCGAGCGGACAGGTTTCTCTTCGAAACCCTTCAAACAAAGGCATGTTCGCTCGAGCCGACCCAGTGGTCGCTCGATCGAACAGGTTTCTGGCTGAACGCGACTGGGTACAGAAACTGTACTTCCATTCATCCATCTTCATACATTTTTCTTCCTTCTTCTTCTCACCTCTGAACCCAGCAAAACCCCTGAGCCACCATGCTCACCAAGGGTCAAAAACAACATTCAATCATTCATTCCCAACCAAAACCATGCATAGATTACAAATCTAACATTTTACATAAAATTTAGGGTTAAAAACCCAAATGTCATAAACATGCACAAAAAGCCTAGAAAGGTTACTTGCCTCAAGTCCAAAAGCCAAGCAAACTCGACAAGAAGGGGAGATCCACGAAATCTACACAAAATCCCCAAAATAGAGCACACAAAAATCACCATTTGGTCCTCACAAACCCCCATTTCGAAAATGGGTTTGAAAACATGGAAAACAAGCTCTAAATGAGCTAAATGAACATCAAATGAAAAGAGGGACAAGAGCCCTAACCTTGAGCTAGCTGAACAAGAAGAAGAGAGCTAGAAGATGAGGAATAGTGTCGGGGATTTGGCTCAAAACGTGTCCAGCTGTAGCTTGAGAAGAGAGGAAGAGATTGATAGTCTTGGATCAGGAATTGGAGCTCTCTTGCTTGATGATTCTAGGGGAAAAAGACCAAAGAGAAAGCTTTCTTCTCTTCTTCACTCTAGGTCAAGAACTATTGCAGGGATTTGGAAATGGGGAAAGAAGAAGAAGAGAGCTTATATAGTGTCTGGAAGTGGGTCCCAAAGCAGTTGAACTTGAAACGATTATAACATGGTCTTGTGGACCCCGGATGAAATCAACGAAGAAGAACAAAACGATCGTCGAAAAATCTAGTTTCGGAAAAGTATAATTTTGACATGGTTTCACGACTTCGAAAATTGTTCCTAGATTTAACATGAAAAGACAGGTTTACCCTCTTGGGCCAAAACTTGGGTTTCTGGGCCTCAAATCCATGCAGGCTAAAAATGAGAGTTGTCACAAATAATAAAACCATTCAAGAGAATTAAAAATCATGATCAAACAAAAGATCTAGAACGAAAACCCATTCTTACACGTGTACTCAGGACGTCCTTGAGCGTGTCTGACTCATACTAAACGTCCTCAAAATTCCCAAAGCTATAATCCAGACTAAGTCTCATCACATTCTAACCCAGCTAGTACTAAGGCTCACTTAAGACTAAGCACTCACTTAATTAGTACTAATCGAGTTGGTCTGGGTCGGGGTCTAGCAACCACCAATGAAGGCAAGATACCATCTTTCACTAGCCTCGCAATCCTGTTTAGGTTTATATGACCTAGCCTCAAGTGCCAAAGTTTCATTGGATTAGATGAAGGTGACTTTCTCTTTAATGATAGTCTATTAATTGTTTCAGTATCATGTATCTCATACATTGTGGGAGTTAACAAATAAAGCCCTTTGGTTACCTTGCCAGAACATATAAAAGCACCATTCTTCTTTATGACAACTTCAGTACCAAACGTAATAGAATAACTTTTATTCATCAAACTAGAAACTGAAATTAAATTCCACCGTAAAGACGGTATATATAATGTGTCTGACAAAACCAACTTATTATTTGAAAAACATAACGTAATAACTCCCACTGAAACAGCCTCCGTCTTTGCGTTAGATCCTAGGTTGACAATGATTTCCCCATCACTTGGCCTCCTGGTTTCCTTGAACCCCTGCAACGTATTACATATGTGATTAGTTGCCCCGGAGTCCACACACCAAGATTCTAAAGTACCAGTTGCAAAACTAACTTCAGAAACAAGTGACTTAATCATACCTGAGGTCTTCTTCTTAGACAGATATTCTGGAAAATTCCTTTTCCAATGTCCTTGTTAGATTGTATGGACTCAATCCATCAGTTGATGTGATAAATTGATTAATTTCTTTATTTATCAATAAAATCATGCTTTACTTTCATGAGATGAATGTTATTTTATTACTTTATGCACCTGACCAATACATATGACATAATTGTTCATGAGTTGAACCGGGTCCATTAGTATATTAGATGTGATATATGTGTATGGATGAAATCCACACACGGGAGATATATGTCACAAATCTTATACTTAAAATATCTTCACAACCAGTAATGAGACTGGGCATCTCATCTGATAAGGTTGCAGCACTTTGATCACTATGAGATAGTATGATTTGTCTCGATCATCAGAATGGAAGATTCTGGATCATGATGCTGGTACATTGAATGTATTGAGGACCATGAGAAGCACCTTATGGAATTCCGTCTCAATAATAAGGTATGCTCTCATAATTCCCTAGCAATAGGCTCTCAATCCTAAGACATTGATGAACTCAAGTTTCTATCTATTCATTTGCTTTGAGTCACCAATGAATGAGGCCAACTGTAGGTCAATACCTCGGTGTCTTGGGTATGTGGTAGTAGAACTGTGGGAACATTGAATGATCAAGATAGAATATATCTCTATTATCCCCTTGTGCCAATTAATAGATTTGTCATTAGTAAGTGCGCACCCATCTCGATTAAGAGTTAATTGGATGGTACTGATGATCGCTGTGATTAATTGGGGCTCAAGGATAATAAGATGTGGAACTAAGATTGGAAGAGACAGATTTATTCCAATTGATCTATGGATATTGATAGAGGGGCCTACTTGTGGTAATTGGGAAGTTTAGGGTCTTCATTGTGATTTATTCCTAAGACTGGAGTGCAATTGCATTTATATAGTAGTGATATTTGCAATTAACTGTGGGCCCGGATTGCATATGAGATGTGGGGTCGCGTGTCCCAGTTGGAGCTAGCTTTCTATGGAATCCCTAGTGGTCCCCACGTTAGCCCAAGTTATTAGAAAGATACTAATCCTACTTGAACTCTAAAATGAAGGAATTAGAAAGTTACTATTTCTATTTGAAGTAGGACTTCTAATAGTGGTAATAGTATACTTACTAATTGTTGTGGAAGTAAGACTTCTATTTTAATTAAGAAAGGAGGAGACTTGAGAGGTTATAACAGGGGATTAATCCCTCTTGGACGTCCATCTTATTTTTTTGGAGTAAAAAACGTCCAGCCTCTTTTGTGCAATTGTTGTACTGCTTTCTCCTCTCTTCCTCTTCTAGTTCCTTAGAGTTTTGAGTTGGGTTTTCTCTTGAAGATTCCACCAATCTTCTTGAGAAGAGAGATCTGATTCGGGTCATAGCGTGAAAGGCTAAGAGGTGTTCGAGATTCTGATCTTAGTTTGTAGAAAAGTTCTACATCAACGTAAGTCATCAACTTCTCCCTTAGAGCACAACGGAGCTCCAAAGGTATAATCTACTTCGTTGCATGTTGTAGTTTTTATGGATGCTTGTTGGCTGCTTGTTTCTGTCTTTTAGATAGATTTATTTACTGATCATGATAGCTGAGATTGAGGGTTATGAATCCTGGATTGGGTTTTTGGTCTTATAGGTACTTCATCCCTGTATCAAGTGGGTCAAAAGTTTTGAAAATCTATCCACGAGGCCCACCTACTTCCAACAATCCTATCTTACCACAATGGAAACACTTTCCCTTTACTCTCATACCCTTAGCCTTGGCCATACCACAAGTAGAACCATTCTCCACCTTAGGACCTTTGATGACTGATCTCTTCTTGCTATCTCGGTCATTGCCTTTCGGCTTGGTCCTAGCAAATGACTTTTCTGTCATGAGGGGATTTTTCTCTTTCTTCATGATTTCCTCAGTCACTACCAGCTGGCGAGACAGCCCAGCTATGGTCATTTCCAATTTATTATAATAGATCTCGAAATGATTGAAAAAATCCGGTAGTGACTGAAGGATCATGTCGATCTGTGATTCTGTATCAATCGTAACACCCAGTACATCTAACTCATTCAGTGCGAAACTCATTTTCAATAAATGTTCTTGTACTGGGGTTTCCTCAGCCATCTTAGTGTTTATCAGCACCTTTATAATAGCTTGCCTAGCAGGTCTAACCTGGTCCACAAACATCTCCTTTAAGTTCGATATAATATCGTATGCTGACTTATAGGATTGATGTTAGTGTTGTAAAACATTAGACATGGATGCCTGTATAAAACATCTAGCCATTTCATTGTCTTTGGTCCACTTGGTGTAAAGGTACTTTCCATACTGTGGTGCATCAGGCTCAGGCTCAGAAAGGGAGGGTATGGTAAGGACATATCTGCATCCTGAAGCTGTCAGGACAATATCCAGGGTCCTTTTCCAGTCTATAAAGTTGGATTCCATCAACTTATTGTGGTTGAGGGTGGTCGCAAGTGGATTGAAAGTATTCGAATTCATGCTTGAATAAACTATAGCACATAACCATACATTCAATAAAAGAATATAAATGACATTAGGGTTTAGTATTCTACCAAATTTATGTGGGAATCCTCATAACCACAAAATTCAGAATACATCGGAATCCCAATCCTTCGGGGTATGCCTCCTTGGGGAGCGCGAATACCACCTAAACTGGTGCAGATTAAAGTTGGTCAAAATTTTGGATTAAGATTAACTATCCATGATCCCCTTCATTCAATATTATCTAGGTATCTCATACTAAATAATGTATGACTCTCGATTAGCTTCGGTTTCTAAAATACATGAGGCAAATCCTTGGGGATACTACATCATTATTTTAGTTAAGTGTGACCCACCAACTAGCATTGCATGGCAGGCAGCTCCTCCTTGGGGAGTGGGCCCCCGTCCCGTCTCATCAACACTATCCATAGGAGATCCATATCTAGTAACCAGACAAATACAAGCCTTCCGTGGGGAATGGCCATTCTCAAGATGGCGCGAGGTTAATACTTTCCTTATAATGGACCTAGGTGGAAAACCATGGGGATTTCTAAATATAAATGCCCCCCTCCTACTTAATATTTTAGAATTGAGGATTTTCTTATAGGTATATGGGTCCACATATATATAGACATCAAATCAAATCATCTCATGATATGACTAATGATTGGTTCCAAGTCAAGTTATTTTAAGGAAAGACTAGTTTCTTAAATTAGTGTTACCAATGGATCCATCTCATGGGCCCACCAACTCTAATTAGAACTCTTTCGAAAAATTAATTTGATTTGACTAATTTTGAAAATTGCTATGTTTGGATCAGATTTGGAAACTTTCTAAAACAAGCATTCATCCATAAATAGAAAGTGCTATAATTAGAAACTAGTCCTCTCCTACACATGGCCCAGGCGGAAAAGACTTCTTGGACTTCTAGACTTTCCAAAGCTTTGGGATTCCTCAAACTCTTTGGGCAACTCCAAAACACCTTTTGGTAATCTTTAAACTCTTTGATTAGAAGTCCAGCTTCACTTTCCTTCTTTGTCTCGGACATCTCCAGAATTTACAAATTTGAAAAATTACATAAATTCCTATGTCTCTACAATGAGACTTACATGGTAATCTAAACATGGAAATAAAAGGGCTATAGGGAAACTCTCCATGCCTTGCCCTTTCGCTGGAAACCAAGGAAACCATGATGCCCTTTACACTTAGCCTCAAATAAACCATTAACCATAAAAGAAAGTAAAAGTCATGTGGGCTATATGGAGAGGACATTATCACATGCAAGTTAGTATCTCATACAACAAAGTATCTCACAAAACCAAGTTACCAAATCACAATGGAAAAATAAGATGCCAAAGGTTGCCACTTTTTTAAAATATGCTCTTTGCAGAAGAGGTCCAGGGGTGTCCCCTGGCAGGGATCGAGCTAGCTGAACTGGTCCCTACGGTTAGCTGACCAGACCTCTACGGCTAGCCGTAGTGATCTGTGCGGTTAGCCGACTTGACTAACCCAAAAATTTGGGTTTTTTCAGATTCGACTCATGTTGTTCCCTAATCACTTCTAATGGTCTCAATAGGCTTCTAGTGGCTTCTTACCATCCTTCCATCATATTTAAAACCTTTTGTGACATTCCAAATATGAATCTACTACAAAAGTAAGCAAACCCAATAAAGACTGATCCTTACATAGCCCTCGCTCTATCATCTTCACATCTTATACAAAGATTAGAACAAGATTATTGATCTAACGTGATTCGAGATGAGGTAAGGCTCTGATACCAATTGTTGGAAGTGGGTGGGCCTCGTTGACAGATTTTCAAAACTTTTGACCACTTGACTCAGGGATCAAATACCCATAAGGCCAAACACTATATCCAGGATGCATAACCCTCAATCTCATGATCATGTACAGTAAAAATACTATCTAAAAGATAGAAACAAGTAGCACTAAACATCCATAATGATCCACAACATGCAAGGAGCAGATCATACCTTTGGAGCCCGGTAGTGCTCTAATGGAAAACTTGGTGACTTTCTTTGATGTAGAACCCTTCTACAAAATAAAATCAGAATCTCCAACACCTCTTAGCCTTCCATGCTATGACCCGAATCAGATCTCTTTTTTCAAGAAGATTGGTGGAATCTCCAAGAGAAAACCCAACTAGAAACTCCAAGGAACTAGAACAGGAAGAGAGGAGAGAGTTGTCCAACAATTACACAAATAGGGGCTGGACGTTTTTTCCAATTAGATGGATGTCCAAGAGGGGTTAATTCCCTTTTATAACCTTTCAAGCCTCCTCTTTTCTTAATTGCAATAGAAGTCTTACTTCCACAACAATTAGTAAGTATAATATCTCCAAATAGAAATAGTAACTTTCAAATTTCTTCCTTTTAGAGTTCAAGTAGGATTAGTATCTTTCTAATAACATGGGCTAGCGTGGGGACCACTAGGGATTCCAAAGAAAGCTGGCTCCAACTCGGACACCGCGACCCCACATCTCATATGCAACCGGGCCCACAGTTAATTGCAAATAACAACACTATATAAATGTAATTGCACTCCAGTCTTAGGAATTAATTACAATGAAGACCCTAAACTTCCCAATTACCACAAGTAGGCCCTTCTATCAATATCCATGGACCAGTTGGAATAAATCTGTCTATTTCAATCTTAGTTCCACATCTTATTATCCTTGAGTCCCAATTAATCACAGCGATCATCAGTATCATCCAATTAACTCTTAATCGGGATGGGTGCGCACTTACTAATGACAAATCCATTAATTGGCACAAGGAGATAATAGAGATAGATTCCATCTTGATCATTCAATGTTCTCACAATCCTATTACCACATACCCAAGACACCGAGGTACAGTTGGCCTCACTCATTGGTGACTCAAAGCAAATGAATTGATAGAAACTTGAGTTCATCAATGTCTCAAGATTGAGAGCCTATTGTTAGGGAATTATGAGAGCAGACCTTATAATCGAGACAGACTTCCATAAGGTGCTTCTCATTGTCTTTCAATACATCCAATGTACCAGCACCATGATCTAGAATCTTTCATTCTGATGATCGACACAAATCACACTATCTCATAGTGATCAAAGTGCTGTAACCTTATCAGATGAGATGCCAAGTCTCATCACTAGTTGTGAAGATATTTAAGTATAAGATTTGTGACATATATAGCCCATGTGTGGATCTCATCCAGACACATATATCACATCTAATATACTAATAGGACCCGGTTCAACTCATGAACCATTATATCAAGTGTATTGGTCATGTGCATGAAGTAATAAAATAACATTCATCTCATGAAAGTAAAGCATGATTTTATTAATAAATAAAGAAACTAATCAATTTATCATATCAACTGATGGATTGAGTCCATACAATCTAATAGTACTTTGACGGAGCTTTGAACCAAAATGGAAAAGGAGTCGGGGTAGTGCTTTTATCCCTAGAAGGGGTTGTCATACCAAATGCCTACAAGATCGGATTTCCAGCGACCAATAGCATGATGGAATACGAAGCTTTGCTAGCAGCACTGAGAGAGGCCCAGGCCATAGGTGTCATGAAGTTGAGAGTCTTCGGTGATTCCGAAGTTGTTATTTCCTAAATAGACAGAGAATGGAGGGTCAGTGCCCCTAAGCTTGCACATTACCGTACAAAAGCAAGAGAACTAATATATGGTTTCAAGAAGGTTTCCTTCCTCTACATCCCTCAAGCCTTGAGCCGATTGGCAGATTCGTTAGCAATCTTAGCTTCGATCATAGAGATGCCTGATGACAAGGATTCTAAAGAGTTCCTGATTAGGAGGCTAGTTTCACCGTCCGTCCATCTGATAGATCAAACTAAAGGGAACCTTGCCGAAATTCTGCCAAAAGTTCCAAAGGAAAAGAGTAAGAAAGCCAAGGCCAAAGAGTCCGATCAAGAGGAGGATACCAAGCCTAAAAAAGGAGTCCTAACTCGCATACAACATGATGATGACTTGGCAGACGATCACCCATGGTACTACGATATTTGGAACTACTTATGCAATGGCTACATCCCCGAATATGCCACCCGATTGGATAAAAGAGCGTTGAAAGAAATGGTCCAGAGGCATGTCATAGTTGCGGGGTTATTGTACCGTAGATCATTTAGTGAAGTCTCCTATGATGTGTGATCATAGAAGAAGGGCAAGAGATAATTGAAGAGGCACATTCAGGAAAGTGCGGAGGACACATCAATGGGCTGATGTTAGCTAAGAAGATCATCCATTTAGGTTATTATTGGCCGTCCCTAGAGTTGGATTCAGTCCATTATGTTAGGAGATGCAAAGAGTGTCAGCTGCGTGCCGACCTAATTCATGCCCCCGCATCATCCCTTCACCCTACCATAGCTCCATGGCCTTTCTCGACCTGGGCTTTTGATATCATAGGACCCCTGACCTCTACTTTAGAAAACATACAAAATAAGGCATTCATATTGACGACCACAGAATATTACACTAAATGGGCAGAAGCGAAGGCATATGTTAATATTAAGGCTACTTCTATAGTCAAATTCATTAAAAGGAACATAATAGTTAGGTTTGGCATCCCTAAGGTATTCATAACAGACAATGGCCCCCAGTTTATATCCCGACAAATGAACGAGTTATACACAAAGTATGACATAAAAATGCATCATTCAACCCCATATTATCCTCAAGCAAATGGTCAAGCCGAAGCAACCAACAAGACCTTAAAGAAGATCATCAAGAAGACTGTGCAAACCGCCAAAGGTAGTGATTGGCCAGACCTTTTGATCGAAGCGTTGTGGGCGTACTGGACTTTTATAAGGACTCCTACAGGAGAAACCCCATACTCTTTGACCTATGGAATGGAAACAGTCCTTCCCCTTAAAGTCCTTCACCCGTCACTGCGTATCAAGCTAGATGAAGATATGACAGAAGACTAGAGGAAAGAAGCATTGCTACTTCAGCTAGACCTACTCGACGAGAAAAGAATGAAAGCAACAGAACATGCACAAGTATACCGAAAGCGAATCGCCAGAGCCTACGACAAACATGTCAAAGAACGAAAATTCAAAGTTCGTGATTTCGTGCTGAAACGCATTACTTCATCCCAACTTCCGCATCCCAGAGGTAAGTTACAACCCAGTTGGGAAGGTCCTTATGTAATTAAAGAAGTATATCCTGGTAATGCATATAGACTAGTAAATGCAGAAGGGGAAGAGCTCCCCGATCCATGGAACGCTATGTACCTGAAAAGGTACACGATATGACCATCCCCTACTTACGAAGTATGACTCTCCTTGCTCCTTAGCGTAGTTGTAGAAATCTCATAGGAGGACAGAAGAGATGCACTCTGATCAAACTTGGAACTCGAATACACTCCAGCACCTAAAATATACACAAAATGGCGAGTCTACCCCACACAAAATCCTCACGGTTAAACCCATCTAATGTGAAGGTTTGTAGGTGAGATCGTTCATGTCATGAAAGCTTCTCGATTGTTCAAAAAATATATGAAAAAAAACAGAGAAATGTCTAGTTAAAAGTCTCGAAGATAATAAAAGTTTTGTGACTAGTTTGGGTTCGCAGCCTTTTTAACTCGAGCCAGTAAGCCTGCAGGGGTATTTACATATCTAGTGCCCTAAAACCACCTGGTTTGGGAATCATTAGCCGAATGCTCATTACATGGATTAATTAGAAAGCTTAAGGAACCCAGGCATTGTACAGTCACAAATCAAAAAAACAATTTCTATTAGAATTAGGCTTGCTGGACTGACATGGGTACTCATCAAGCGAACTGAGCAGAAAGTAGTCGAAAACCACAACACTAAGGTAGCACGGTGACTCACCACCCCACACACAAACATTACTCACAAATGAGCCCCAGATTCAGTCAGATGCTCTCCAAAGTCCAACCGAAAAGACTAAGCAGCTACAAAAAGGGGCCTGTGAGAGCTCGACCACCAAAGCACAGTTAGGGAAGACCACGTTGCCACTTAGGTGACAATCATGGATCGAGAAGCTAATCTCCTTTCACACCCTCATCCACGGCCAGAATAGACACTAGTCTTATGCTGGGGAATTTTTTATTTATATACACACATGAATAAATATTTATCTCACACGGCTTCCCAATCTGGGTCTTCATCGTATACACAGTTGCCACGAGCACTCACTAGCCCACACACACCCACCTCATGCATCCTTTTACTACTAATGATTTTTGGTCGGATGAAGGAAAAATATATCCCCTAAGGTATGAATTCAATCTTATTATTCCAGAGAGCTGCAATCCCAAGGTCAGCCAGCGGCTAACCACCGGATTCACTGGCGGCTAACCGCCATCTGACCGCCAGGTAACCGAAATTCCCTGTACTTTTATGAATAAAGGGGGGGTTTAAAGGGAGCTTCCATCCTATTGCTTGTGAACCTTTCTGAGAGTAATGGGCACCGCTCGCCTGGAAATGTGTTCGAAACAGAGATGAAAGGTTTGTTGGGAGTCCATTCGAGAAAGAAACCACATCACAGAAATTCATTTAAGCATTGAGGCTACTAGAGTGTATAAGGAACCCGGCATGTCCTCCAAATTCAAAGAGTACCAAGTTTTCTTTATTATACCGACATACGGGATCCTTATCCACCTTGAATTAGTTTTAAACCCCGATATTTTGAAAGTCTATATCAATTGTTTATTCCAGAAATTTATGAATTACGATCTATCGATCCCGAAAGCATTGTATTTGTACCTGCACTCTTTTTAATTAGTCCCGAAATGTATTCCCGACATGATGTGACCAGATATTGAAATGATGTTTGTACCTTGAGCACCCCGTTTTGCTCGTTTATACGATTTCTTCGTAAGTGTTTTATACATGCCCGATTTCTTGCATATGACCTATGAGTCGGTACCACTAAGCTTGGATAACCTTGTCAGTCTGATCCACTGACTTGGAGATCCCTTCCCGTCCCGCCAGCTGCAGCATGGATCCCGATACCCGGTTTATTAACTGTGGTCCCGTCCCGATTCCCGGCTCGCTCTCGTGGTTCCCGATATCCGGTTCGCTACCGTGATTCCCGATACCCGGTTTGCTACCGTGGTCCCTTCCTGTATTATTGTATATGTATATGTAAATTGGTTGCACCTCCTCACTTCGGTGACTGAGGTCAACACCCGATACTCTCGTCACTTCGGTGATAGAGGATTTAACTTCTTGTGGATGCCATCTTGATTGTTTCTCGATTTCCTTGACTACCTTATATGTTTTGTGACTGCATATGCGTTTTAATTAAATGAATCATTTACTCCTTGAAAGACATTGTTTAAACAGGTTTTTATTATTAAATGTTTATATCTTTTCACCCACCTGCCAGACCGTCGTGTCTGACCCTTTGCTTTGGTACTCAGGTCCCGTTGTTGGTTTCCCCGAGGAGGAGCCAGAGGAGGCGGTCAGAGAACGGCAACCGCTAGTTGAGTGGCGTGCTGACGATGTTATGTAAACATCGGATTGTCGAGATGCGAAACATTTAGGGGGTGCTTGGATTGGATTTATATTTTTGGTGGACATTGTTTTGTCTATATTGGCCTTTGTTGGCCTCTATTTTTGGGAGTTGTAATTAAATTATTTGTTGATTAAACTTTAACATGTACTTTTGGGTTACGCTTTAGGACATTGCTCATTCTGATACTTGGTATTCAAATGTAATCAATCTTGTCGTTTTGGAAATGAAATACATGCTTGATTTGCCATACGCTTCCGCAATTATACTATATGGTTATGTGTGTTGGAAAATCGTCACCGCGGACACCTGTGGGAAATCACGTGCACAGGTAATGTGTGTTCTTTTATTAACCCGTGTACACTTGGGCATCAAACATACCTCTTCTTAACTACTTCACAATGAGTCCCGATCCCGGATTTGGCCCTCGAGCCCGGTCCGGGGTCGCGACAATGGGCACCTTCCTGTTTTTCTTTCGTCCATTCGAAATGTGGTTTTTCTTTAGTGGAAGTTGGAACATCCAAGCAATGGCATTTTGTAGTAGATTTGTTGGAATTTATAAACTTGAATGACAAAAGGATAAAGTGAGTTCTGTTTTGAAGTAATTTTTTTTTAAATCTTATATATATTTGGAAATATGTCATCTGTAATAATGAACAAATTATAGTCGTTAATAGAAAACTGCAGCATAGTGTTAGAGTGCGAACTACAGTCTTCACTGAGAAATAACCTTTGAATAAACATTTGCTTGTAAATATATTTTGCATCAAATATCTGTCCCATTTTTCTGCTAAGGCACCTATGATTTCCAATGTACTAATAGTTATGTTTGTTACTTTGCAGACGAACAAAGAACAGTTCGCCGAGGCTCCAAGAGTTCTCCTATATAACCAACAAAACCATATATCGGAAGGAATTTGTCAGGGAGAGGTATATCATATAGACTTGCATCCTTCACTTTATCAATCAGTAATGTATTTCCTTTTAGTGTATGACTCCTAACTAGCCTTGTGATACTTGATACTAGCAGGAGTTCGGTCACCTCAGGTGCAACCCAACAAACCTAGACACAACAATATGGTCGCTTGCAAACACCCAAAAGGAATATGTTAGGCAAACGGGTCTCCATCATTTGATAGAAATAAGTCGTATGGTCATTGACCACGCGTTAATCACTGCATCGGTAGAGAGGTGGCATCCTGAAACAAATACGTTCCATTTTCAATCCGGATAAGCAATTATAACGTTGAAGGACGTTGCTTATATATACGGTCTACCCATTGACGGGGACCGAGTAAAGGGTCGAACTTTCCTAGGGAGGCTAGTTCAAACAGTATGTCAGGAGTTACTCGGTATTACCTCAGAAAAAAAGGTTGACTACGTTGCCATGACATTGAAATTTAAGTGGCTTGAAGACAATTGCAAGGCTGAAGAATTGGAGAAGAAGAAGAAGAAATACAAGGACTATGAGATTCAGGCTACACGGGCCTACCTCTTCTTATTGGTGTCTGGCCAAATCATCTCGCAAACTTTTGGTGCCCAAGGCCTTGTCTATCTGCTTGAGTTGTTTAAAGAATTTAAACCATACGCATGGGCACCGGCTTGTCTTCCGAATCTTTGCAGGATGTTGGCAAACGCTACACGGTGGAATAAGGAGAAGACCGGGGTAGAAGAGGAGGGGAAGGATGAACAGGGAGAGGAAAGGAAGAATGTACACGGAGAGGAAGAAGGACACCAACTCAGGACACCCACCGAACCTCTTCAGCTGTTACAAGTCCTTGTTCTCATTCTTAACATCTTATGTTTATGGTATTAATTCAATCCTATATAATATTTAAATATTTTTGTGTAATGTGGCAGCTATGGGCTTACACTAGGATGTCGATCTGGCGGTGTCCTAAACCAGCATATAGTTGGAGAAAGGATATACAGTTTTCATTGTTTAAGACCTGTTAGAAGAAGCTTGAAGAACACCCAACTCTTGCAATAGTGAAAGACGTTAGAAAGCATTTCAACAATCTAAAGGTAGATGGGGTAACTAGAAAATTTATTTTTTTCCATTATTTGAAATCATGTTGTAGTCTTTTTAACATACTACATTGTTTGTAGATACTTGTTAATGTTTTCTAACTCATGTCGTATGCAGTTCAATTGGCAACCCTATCGTGGATACGGTAAAAAGTTTGTTGAGAAGGTGCGGAAAGTTGATCGTGCTCTCTTTTCATCGTCTACCGTCCTTGTGTTTTATTGGATTGTAGAACGGCACAATACGTGGCGTGTTATGAAGCAGTTTGGATTCAAACAGTTGGTGCCACCACCATTCAATATGACATTCGTCAAAAGAGAACGAACATGGTATGTGGTGGTTGATTATAGCACGCAGGTGGACGAGGAGGTAGAGGGATTATGCGCTGCTAGAGCCCAACTTGTTCTACATGGGGAGAAGTGTAAGTTGAAAGCCCATTCCGAGGAGTATTTGACATGGTACCGTAAAAACATACTAATGTTTATTGGGAGGTCAGCTCAAATGGAGCATACGGATGATAGCCAAGCGGAGGAGACTGCCAAACCGGCGGAACCCACCATCCCAATTCATCATGTATGTCTAAAATCACTCCATTTAGTTACTGCACGGAACAATGTTCAACTTATTTTTTTTCTCCTATTAAAACATTTGTCTTGCTCATATGACATGATAAATTAATATTGGGTGCATTTCTCTTTTCAGGCAGAGGATCTTGTGGCTCGTTTAGAGCACTCCTGTCATAAAGCGGAGCACTGGAAATTGTCTATTGAGAAGCTCACAACATCAATCCGGAAGAAATTGACAAAGTTTAAAGGTGCCTTTAGGACAACATTTGAGGACTTTTCTATGGATGGGTGTAGTAGCTCGCACTTTAATGAAGAGGACATCAATAAGAAGGTTACAATAACATTTAAACATCAGAAAAGAGCTGTTGTCAAGAGTTCGGGGATAAATAAAAGCGCCAAGAAGAGTGCAGCACCAGTTGATGCCGAACCACTCCAACAGTTTATAACAGAAGGTTCTGGTAGTAGGCCTCATTCTCTGGCAGCTCCACCAATCAAAGTAGTCCTTGGTACCCCTTCAGTAAGAAGAACATTATTCACCTCTCCAGTCCCAGTCTCCAGTGAGTCTGCTTTGGTGGTTTCAGCCCCATTCTCTACACTCGACTCACTTTTGTGGAGGATCAAACGGCTGCCTCGTATGCGCAAAACACCGATGAAGTTTGAAGATTATGCCCATTCTATAGTTCATAGCAGTTACGTGCTGTGTGGCCTTGATAAGTATTTTCTCAAGGGAATCAAACAATACTACGAGGAAAGGTAAGAAATCAGGTCTTGTGCTGAATTAATAATGATAAATACCTACTTCGATTTTAAGTGCTTGTTTATGATTTGTTGTAGGAAGGATGAGTTGGATAGCATCTGCAGTATGATCTCAAGCTCGGATCTGAAGAGTGTTCTTCAAGAAGGGACTTGGATGGACACTAGTGTCATGTACTACTATTCTGAAATATTGCGGGATGAATGTGATACATGCTTTATTGCTGACCCAAGCGTCTATGTAAGTCAATAGTTGTGAAAGAGGAGCATACTAGTTAATTGCAAGTTCTGGGCCCTAGCTGACTATTTTCGAAAAATTTCTTGCAAAGTTGGTGGTCGGATGGTTTTGATTCTGCTGTGGAAGTTATATTTGGGAAGCACGGACATAGGGTGTGGGACTCAAGGGAAGCACACATGCTGAGTTTTATAGTTTATCACCGATCACATTTCTCCTTGCTAGTCGGACTGGTTGACGAGAAACAATGGGAGTTCTACAATAGCTTGGCTGGCGATCGCCGATCGATAAAGCACGCGTCGAAATTTGTATGTTATGTTACCTTAAACATCGTTATTTTTGTATTCTGCAACATCTGAAATCTGCCAATTGGTGTACATGAATCCCTAACTCAATCTAAAAGTGTACTGTAATAATGCTTCACGCAGGTTGCATGGTTGAATGAAAGGTATAGCCATTTTAGGTGGTCAGACCGTTATCTATGGGGTTGGCTTGTAAAGTCGAGTATCCCTCATTAGGAGAATGGAAATGACTGTGGAGTATTGGCAATGGCATTTGCGAAACACTGCATGCACCGTCGTAGCATTAACTTCACTCAAGAAGACATTCCTACTTTCGCAGCAAAATCGTCATAGAGATATTCAAAAAGAGCTGGCGGTTGAATGCCAACAGACTGGGTTTGACCAACTTGAGTGACTTCCCATGATGGGTCCTGATGGTGATTTCCAATAAAGAGCAGAGCGCAGGAAAAAAATTTGTGTTCTGTTTTGGAATAGATAATTGGATTGTGCTTACCGGGCTTCTGGTTTTGTTGTACCTTTTTTGTTGGAAATTGCAACATTGCCTTTGAGATGGTGTTTCATCAGTCTATCAGGTTGATAGACTTATACTTTGTATCCTTTTGGTTTTGTGCATAATGGATTAAACTTGTATATAGAATCCTATCTATGGAGTACAGGTCAATAGAATGGTTTAATGAATGCATGTTAGCGTTCCTTCTTTGACATAATGAATTATACATGTTACAAGGAATCCTTTTTCTTTATTTCTTTATTGTTAGCAGATTGTCAATAGAATGGTTGAATGCATGTTAAGGACCCACAAAGGTTTAATGAATGCATCTGTTTGTGTTCCACTTGGTCTACTGCTTCATGTTCTCTGAGTTGAGAGCATACCAACATTTTCATTGATGGCAACTGTATGATTGTGATGAATATGCAGCTGAGAGCAAATGCTTGAAAAAGCACTTGCAATCTATATTACAGCAACTGCGATTGAGCTAACCTGAGAGGCTTTTTCCGTTGAGGAGAAGAGATGTTGGTGGGTTTGATGGTGGTGGGTTTGATATACAGTTTGGAGTGGAATGATAAAGTTGTTGTTTGTATTTTTATTTATTTATTTTTTTTGCAGGGAGGGCAATGATGTTATTGCTGTCAAAATAAAAACTGTATCTTGAAGTTTTGGTAGGTTGAATTAGAACTTGCCAAAATATTGGAATGAAAAAACTTGTCGATATCGACAACTTCATCCTGTCGGTATCGACTAGTCTACTCAGTGGGATTATTAAAAAGTTGTAAGTCAATAGGTGTTGGAATAGATAAAACTAGTCGATATCGATAAGTTTAAGTTATCGGTATCGACTAGTTTCGTCAGTGAGATGAATTAAAAGTTGTAAGTCAGTAGGTGTTGGAATAGATAAAACTTGTCGTTATCGACAAGTTTAAGTTGTCGGTATCGACTTGTTTCATCAGTTTGATGAATAAAAGTTGTAAGTCAGTAGATGCTGGAATGGTTAAAAGTTGTCGATATCAATAGATTTAAGTTGTCGGTATCAACTATTTTCATCAGTGGGATGAATTAAAAGTTGTAAGTCATTACATGCTGGAATGAACAAAATCTGTCGATATCGACACGTTTAAGTTGTCGGTATTGACTAGTTTCGTCAGTGTGATGAATTAAAAGTTGTAAGTCACTTGACGGTTGAAAGGATAAAGGTTGTCGATATCGACAACGTTTATTCATTCATTATGAACAAGTTTGCAAGGTCATGTTAAGAAATAAGCGTGAACACCAACATACAGTTGCGTTATATCACCAATGAGCAACTAAAGCAATGTAGCAAACACTTATGGTGACAGGAAATAATACTTAAGCACAAACACCAAGGAGCAACTGAATACAACCATCTAAATTTCTGTAAACCCCATTTATATCACCATTCACGTTCCAACGTTTTCACAGTTGTCAAATACTTAAGAAATGTAGTAAAACACAAAAAAAAAAAGTGAAATCTGCAGTGTTCAAATATACATAAATCCCTTTTACAATGTTCAAAATATGTTATCTACAGCCTGTTTACATCACCAACATAGAACCCATCTACATCAGCAGTTAACCCAAAAAAGCACTGCACTGTTCAAGCCTTGAACAACCAATTTACATCACCAACTGAACCAAAAAATAACTGTAATCTTCGAGTAAACATAGAACCCATATACATCAGCAGCCTACCCAAAAAATCACTGCACTATTTAAGCCTTGAACAACCCATTTACATCACCAACTGGACCAAAAAATAACTGCAATCTTCGAGTAAACATGGAACCCATCTACATCAGCAGCCAACCCAAAAAATCACTGCACTGTTCAAGCCATGAACAACCTATTTACATCACTAACCGGACCAAAAAATAACTGCAATATTCGAGTAAACATGGAACCCATATACATCAGCAACCAACCCAAAAAATCACTGCACTGTTCAAGCCTTGAATAACCCATTTATATCACCAACCGAACCAAAAAATAACTCCACTAAAAATGCCAAAATGGAACCCATTTATATCACCAGCCAGCCTAAAAAAAAAAAAAACACTGTACTCTTCAACTGATAGTTCAAGATATAAAAAGACTGATTCAACGTATCACATCACGCGGAGGATTCCGAAAACCTCCACGGTTATGCCCCCTCTCTTTACAATTGGAAGACGTAACTACCCTTCGTTGGCGGCCACGATCCTTGGTACGATCCTGTTTTTTTTTTTTTTTTTTTTTTTTTTTTGGGCGCCCTGGTTGTTTAGTTGCTCTTGGTGGAAGAACTCTTTTTTTAATTGTGCCTTCCCATTGCTTGCTATCCCGGGTAGCATAGAGAACGTCATTGTACGTTGTACGATAAACGCTTAACAGGTACCAATGCTCGCAAAACTCATATGGATCGTAGTTCCTTACCTTCATTGATGCCAGTGCATGACAACATGGGAGGCCCAAAATCTCCCATTTACGACATGTACAAGTTCTGCGTTCGAGATAGACTACGTCCACGTACTCTGCGGACTGTACTTGAAATTCGACCAGGCCCGCAACGCGTACATGAACCCTACGGGCTTCCTCCATTTCTTGGTTCAAGATCTTTTCTGTATACGGAGTTAGATGAGTAGTTACACTCTCTGACTAAAGATGGAGCTTTTGATAGGACTCTATTAACTTGGCACGTATCTCCACGACCTATTTTACAATAGGCAGTACCCTTGTGTCCTTTAACAGGCTGTTAGTACACTCAGCTACATTACTAGTTAGCATGTCATATCGACGGCCTTGTACGTATGCATTTGCCCAACGCTGCCTCCCAATTGTCTCAATGTAGCTGAATGCCCCTTGGTTGACTGCACATATATCCCGCCGTATATGCCTTATAAACATAAGGCCTATTGGATTTTGCGGCACGCCAGAATTTCATAACGATTGCGCCGTCACTGAAAGCGGTTTTGATATTTTTAGCTATGTGTTGGCAACAGTAACAGTGTACTGCAGAGGGTATAGTGTTTTGGAGAGCTGGAATAAGACCCTTCTGACGTTAGAAAAATGGTCAAATTGGGTGGCTCTTCAAGCGCTATGAACAAGTTCGCAAGGAACCACTCCCAACTATCACGACACTCGGCTTCCGCAGAAGCAAAGGTGATGGGTAGTACCTAATGATTCACATCGTATGTCACGGCTATAAGCAAAACACCAGGATACTTGCCTCGGAGATGTGCACCGTCTACAGCAATCATCGGTCTTAGCGAAGAAGTGAATGACCTTATACAGGGTCCAAATGTCCAAAGAAAACCTTCTGAAACGGTCATCAGACGTGGTGTCTATGTTTGTTATTGTGCCATGGTTGTTTTTCTGCAATTCAGTACTATATAGAGGTAGAAGCTGGAAGAACTCCTCGTTTGATCCTCACACTATACTCAGAGCCATCTCCTTGCTATAAGTGCCTTCTTATAGCTAATGGTCGACCCAAATTCCATTTGGTAGTCGATTATTATCTCCTTCGACTTTAAATCAACGTTCTGCCGGACTCTATCCATGATGAATTTAGAAATAAGGGCCGAAGTTGCTTGTCGATGTGCCATGCCCATCATTGGCTTCGAGCATCGGTGGTTAGGACTGTATGTTCTAACTTTAAATTGTGGTCCTGATTCTACAATAGAAGCGTGGATCCACCAAGGACAGCCCAGATCTTTGCAGCCAGCCGTCACCTTGGTCGAGTTGGTCTTCAGGTGTTTAAGAGTGAAGTTGGCATAAATTGTAAACTTTGCAAGAGTATTTTGAAACGTTTGTCGATCAGGGAACTCACGGCCAACCCACATTTCCCGAGCCACGTTATTACCAACCTCCGTGCTCACCTCCTCAGGCTCCATTCTGTCTTCGAAATGAATAACTAGTTTCATTTGAACAATCTGCAGTGTTAACTAGATTGACCTCGACACCGTTGCTTTCGACCTTCGGCATTGGGATTCGACGAATCTGTTCGATGGCAGGATGTTCATCGGACTGAATCTCATCATGATTGTTTGTTCCAACATCAACATCATCAATATCAACACCTTCTCCTGCCACCTGATGTGGACTGCATTCATTACGCACGGAAGGGTAATGCATGTCTTTGTCTTCATGTAGATCAACGGTAGGCAGCTCGGTAGAGTGCGTTAGCTCTTTGGCATGCTTTCCCATACAAGCTCTTGGCGAGGTCCTCAATTTTTCTGCACATTTTTTACCTCGAACGTTCCTTTCATACCCACAATGAATCAACGAAGAACAATAAGCAACTAGGAAGACATACTTAGCATTTGGTAATCTATTGATTTAGCGATACACCCTATGCACATACCTCCATTGTTCTCCTCCTATACTTCGCCGGTTCTTGGACTCTTTGAAGACATATAGATATATCCCATTCACATCATTCCCCGATGCTTTGAACATTCTCTTCACATCATTGTCGTCGTCGATGCTTGCCATTGAAAATGCCCGTCCATTGTGGTGAAGGTTGTTGACACCAAAAAAATCACTATGTTTCCTCAACATCAAGAAGCCTCGTGAAGCTGCATCCTGCTACAAAACAGGCAAAGCTACTTCAAGCATCAAATTTTGTCAGAATCAGAAAAAAACTGAGAGATCCTTCAAGACAGCTAGAAGACGGGTACACCTGAGGTTTCGGGCCATTCCGACATCGTTTGGCCTAACTTCACTTCTCCGACAGCTAAACAAGCGCTCCTGGCGGCTATATCATTAAAGACACCAAAACTTTGATCAAAGCCTATGGATGACTCCAGAATGTCTCCAAAGGGCTCCATGCCAAATTTCAAGTCAAACCGACAACGTTTGACCCTCCATCAACGCTCAAGCAGCAAAATCAATCCTCTCGGCAGCGGAAACCACCGAAGCCATCACTTATCAAACAGAGTACATGAGTGGCTTCAACATACCTCCAAAAGGCTGTACGTCGAATTTCAGGTCATTCCGACAACGTTTGACCAGGTTTCGATGCTCCAAAAGAAAATCAAGCCTACTGGCGGCAGAGCACCCCGGGACCATGACATCCAAGTTGGAGCTAATGGGTTGTCTCAAAATGACTCCAATAGGCTCCCCGTCAAATTTCAGGTCAATCGGACATCGTTTGACCACATCTCAAAGCTCGGCATTCCCCACAGCAAAATCAAGTCAAGCATCGACGGGACCCCAAACGGCTTCAAAACTCAAATAAAAGCTCATGGTTGGTCCTATCCACTGCTCAAGAAGCTTCACCTCAATTTTCAGGTCATTCCGACATCGTTTGCCCTAGTTTTGACTCTTAACGGAAAATCGGCTACAAAGTCTTCGGCTTTCCCGAAAATGGGAAACTTTGTGCTTCTGTTTTGCGCAGGTTCTCGTCAAGTTTTTTCCAAGAAAATTAAGTCAATAATTGAGGAAAAATGTCAAGAAAAATACAGAAGAAAGAAGGAACAAAAAGGACGAAAAAACGGCCGAAAACGAAGCTCGGCGACCAAAAGGGCCAAAGCCCTATGGTCGCCGGCGACCCTGGCCCAAGGTCGCCGGCGACCCTGGGTGCATGGTCGCAGACGACCCTGCAAATCCGGGTCGCCGGATTTCGCACCAAACGGCCAGTTTTCCGATCCTTTTCGCGTTTCTGGTGTTCCTGCCTCTGTGATTTTCTGAAAATCCAATCTTTGATGCTTGAAAACTACTAATCTTCACCGACACCGTCAAAAGCATGAAATCATCACCAATTGCTCCAAGATCGCCAACCGGCTGACCAAGAAAGTATACTTACTGTCCGACCAATGGTGAAATCGATAAGACAGATGTCACCGGCCCACCAACATCAATCAATGTCTGAAATTGCACTGCAATCTGACATCAAACAATTTGTGGATCCACCTGTGATGATCACAAGAAGAATCTCAAAAGACGCGGCGCGGGTCGCGACTCTTCACATGCCCTGGCGATCACTTAATGTCGTTAATTGACCCGTTTATGACAACTTAATGCGGTCATTAACTCATTATTTTGGACGGCCCAATCAAATTCAAGCATTTGGGAGTTACAAATCCAAGCAATCATGGCATTAAACCCATGAAACTCCCATCATCATGAAGATTAAGGCTATTAAATGCCCACTATCCTTCATCGGTCAATCACAAGCCATGAAAAAGGAGTTACAAAATCAAAGAATAAAAACTTGTAACTCCTCATCAATTCTCTCATCAAGGCCATCAATGCCCATAATCACCTCATGGCTACCAAAAGCCTATAAAAGGAGGTCCAAAAGAAAGAAATGAGAAATCGATACACACATCGACTTGAAATTCTGCACTTGCACACTTGCATTCTCCCGAAGAAATCTAGACGAAGTCCTGCTACTCTGCTACAAGAAACACCACAAGGTGATCAAAGTCCCTTGGGGGGCCACCCCCCCCCCCCCCCCCAAGGTCCCCTCCTTCTACAATATGGCCTAAACGCGGCTTTTCAGCCCGTTTACTCGATTTTTCATTGGATATAGGACCTCCTCTTGGTCCTTGTCCTTTAAAAAACCGAGGTTAGGAGCCAAGCCAAAGAATCAAAGCATCAACCGTTCTCATTTGAAGGACGATGGTGAAGTCCATACATGGCTTGCGACCGTCGATCTCAACGTGTCCCCACAATCTCCTGAGAAGTTAGATCACTTTTCTTCCTTTTCTATTGTAGTTTGTATTTTTTAAAGAGACAAAAAGAAATCACAATTCTTGTCTTTCATATTTGATGAGTTTTGTCAAATCGTCTTTCACGGCAAAATCGCCTTTTACGGCAAACAAACAAAAAACGCCTCCTACGGCATTCTCAAAAACAAACTTGTCTCTTTTCTTAATATTTATGCAATTTGAAAAGTTAGAAAAAAGGATTGATTTCCTTTCTACTTGTGAAGGTGAATCTCCGAATCATCACCATTCCAAATTCCAAGTAGAAAGTAAATCTGGCATACCCGTACAAAAATGTTGATACCCGCGATTTCCCTCCTCCGCCAAGACCCAGGCAAGCCCCCGGGGTGCGGAAGGAGAGGACGGGAACCCGAGGGTCCATCAAAGGTATTGTATGCTTAATCTCTGAATGGATGAGTTCCAATTAGATGCTTCAGTTGCTTCGTTAACCAGTGAGCCATATGTTATATCTGTCGGTAAATATATCATCTTTTGATTTCCTCCATTATACACCAAACAGATTATGTCGAATTGAAAGTCACCATCATAGTGGAATATGACCAACACCTCGCTAACTGACATGCTATCATCAAATCACAAGAACATAATTTAGAGAAATATGAAAGATACATACATTTTAAAAGATAGAGCAAGTGTATATTTCTAAACCAATTACCCATTGTTAAAATGCCCATGCTGAGCCTTATTTGATCATAAAATAAGGTTTATGGTTATATTAGAGTAATGTAATGTGGTAATCAAGAAACTATACTAAGTGCCACTTAGTGAAAGAACGTAATAGAGAAAAAAACAGTGCTTACAAAAACAAAACCCCTTTTCAAACCCTAAAAACCCAAAACGAAGGTGATATTAACCAAGCCCAAAACGAAAAGAAACCCTTTTTCAAACCCTAAAAACTCAAAACGAAAGTGATATTAACCAAGCCCAAAACAAAAATGATATTTACCACACAAATGGTAATCTTTAAGCAAAGATACATACAGATATGCATTTACACAACTGGTACAGTTTTAAAATGGCTCCTTTTGGGGTTCTGACCACAACTGAAAGAAGTAATTACTGAAAAGGAATCAAACTTATGACATTTTTTGGTAGATGATGCAATATAGGAAGGTGTTTATTGTGTGTACCTATTAATGGAATCCAACCACCACTTAGAGTAATTTATAAGGTGTTTTCTGAGAAGGATATTCACCAAAGCACATGTTGCAGTCGATGAAAAAGTTCTGATAGAGAAATGCAGACACGGGGTGACATATAAAGGGCTTACGCATAATGGTCGATATTGACAACTATATTGTCGATATCGACAACATCGCTAAACGACAAAAAAAATAAATAAAGAAACCCACCCAAAGGACCCCTCCCATCTCTAAACTAATGCTGGGTCCTCTCCATACTTCAGGCGTGCTATGGGGATTTTTCCCGTAGTTTTCTCGAAAAAAAAGAGAATAGAAAGGAAAGAGAAAGGAAAGAATGGAGATGGAAAGAAGAATCAAGATCCACTTACCCAGGCGATGGCAGGCCTATGCACTGCTCTTCCTCCTTTCCTCTTCTTCATCCGCCCAGTTGAGCTCTTTTCACTCTCTCCGGCCTCACCTGAAATAGTAACAATGAAAGAAAAGAGAGGGAGGGAAAGAAATAATAAAAAAAGAAAGAGGGGAAAAGGCCCCAGCACGTGTAACCGAGAGCGCCCAAGGCCGGGCACTGAATGGCCCAGCCTCATCACGTGGTGGGGTCCCTCTCTAAAAGGGACCCACCTGAAACAAGGCCTTGTGCTTCTCACCTAAAAAAAAGAAAAGAAAAAAAAAAGAACGGAGATATGGCATTAAAAAAATAAAAAAAAAAAAAAGGGTGGGAGTGTGAGGGGGTGAAGAATTAATTAAGAGGCATGAACATCCCCCACAATCATGATCTCCACTATAATCAAACACCCACAATGAATAGCTAATCACCATCCATCCATCATTTATCCATGATTCATAATCGAATCTCATAACGCATCATCAATAACATCATGATAATAATACATCACCATCATTATTTAACACTAAACATCACCACATGATAACAAAAAAAAAAAAAAAGAAATTATTATAATAAAAATGTAACATATCTAAAAGAGGAGAGAAGGGAAGCATAAAATCTAAATCAACTTTTATTAAATATCCTTGAAAGTCACTAAACAATAAGTATAATGATAAACTGGCCAGACTGGGCATTGACTAAATAATAATAATAAGAGAGGTAATGACTTTTGCCCCCAAAACCCTAATGAGGCCTATAACAACTATAATTGGTCCTAATGACCCAACCTCTCAACCAAAACCTAGCCTAAGATAGGGATTTCTAATATCTCAAGTCGCCCATGTACTTCCTCGAAATTGTTTAAAGGATTCCGAAGAGCCTCACAAATCTCCCGGATCTGCCCAAAGTCGTCCAGGTGAGCTGTGTACACTGAATGGATGAGCACCGAGAAGGTGGTGTTTTGTATCTCGAAGTATTTTTTGTAGCGCCTTAGAACAGACGATTCGGCTTCGTGTGAGCAGGACATGGTCATGAGCTCCAGTTGGTCCATCTGCATATATAATGCATTAAAATCATCGATAGGAGCCCTTTCATTAGTAGTCTTCATGGCCTCCCAAACTTCAAACATTGCCCAAAGGTCCATCATACTCCACAGGAGAGACTGGAGTACGCCATTGACAAAAGCTGGTAAGTCTTCCAGAAGCCCATTGTAACCACGCAATCTATCGAGAGCAATCCTCCCCACGATGCATAAATCTTCGTATAACCCGCAAATCTTCTTATACTTCATGACCAACAAATCGTACGTCCTGCGTTTAACCTCCACAAGCCGCTAATCCATCATCTCTTCAAATTGGAATACACAATCATAAGTAGCAAGCAGGGATAACTCATGCTCAAGGTAAAACTCAGCTCGCTCCTCAGAATCGTAATAGCCTATCATTTCATTTCTAGGGGACCAATACTCATCCCTTGGCAGGTAGGGCTTACAAGCGCCAGGGCCCTCACCACCATCAATAGTGAAAGAGAAGACTGGGAAACCAGCCATTGAGTGAATTCGAACCTATAAAACAAATACACCCAGCCTTAAGACTCTCTGCATGAATAATAATTTAAAGATTAAAAAAAAACTAGAAGACTACTTAGGTGCACCAGAGGTGGCACCCAAGTCCATTCCAGGGATTTCATCCAGGATGGGTCCGGTTTAGCCTAAAACTATTCGTCACAACCCCTGAAATCCATGAGGCAAGTCCCCCAGAGGCATTGTCAGGTCACTCTAAGGTCTTTAGGGAGCCAAAAACATGGTCCCTTTGCTTAAACAAGTTTAAATTAAGCATTTATACAATGCAATATCTTAACAACAAACAAGTGGCATTAAAAATTACAGAAAAAAAAAAAAAAAAAAAAAAAAAAGAGAAACCTAAAAGTTCTAAGAAAATCACATGGCAACAAATCAAAGACCTAGTAATGGCTGAATCAAATAATGAAACTCAAACCCTAGAACTACAATCCAATTTCGGACTAAATTAAAAAAACAAAGCATCACCAATCAAGAATGAGTAAAGCAAAGAACTACCAATCTAAAAATAAGAGGAAAAACATCATAAATTTTTCAGTAGTTCATAGGGCATGATATAAACATAAAAAAGGCACTATAGCATCAGCGCAAGAAATAAACATCTTTGCTTTGAAAAGAGAAAGAGATAAAAAAAAAAGAATGAAGAAGATGATCTAATCCAAGAAAAAGACAAAAGCATAGCTTATCTAGACTCAAAACCAATATGAGATTTAAGCAAAAGAACATTCCATCATGTCTAAAAGAAGAACAAAAACAACTAGAAAAGCATATTGCATACCTTAGGACCAAGAGAGAAAAAAGAGTGCGTGCTTCGAAACAAGAGAAAAACCAAAGACCCTGGAACTCGAAATCTGAAGAGTAGAAAGCGTGAAAAAAAACCCATAGGCAGCCCTTCCTTATACAGGTTGGTGTCCTAGTTTCAAAAGGGGGACGGAATGTCACTTGGGCGCACTCCTAGTGGTGCCCAAGTCCCCCCACTTTCCAATTTCGTCTCACAAAAGGCCGCCTCGCACAACCGCCTCAAAGAGTCCTGAACCAAGTATGAGAGACTATCTATGTGCGCCCAAGTACACAGGAACACATGGGCACCCCTCCATGTGCGCCCAACCCTATCTAATTAACCCGGGGAGCCCCGCGATACACGGATTTGAGACCAAAATAACTCTCTGATGATTAGTAATCAAAACAAACAAAAACAACAACAAACAACGATCAAAAGAGAGTAATAAAAGAAACTGAGTGGCTGAAAAAAAAAAAAAAAAAGCCCGCCAAACATCACCCCTTGACATGGAAACTCATTATATACACTTTAGTCCCATCACGCATACATTGTGCATTGTATCCCATGTCATCTCCATCAATGAAATTAGAATTGTTACTTCTGCAAATTATAAAACTGAGTACTAACAAATAAAAGTGCAGAATCTTTTAGTGTTTGTTCACTGCAGATTTCCGACCCAAAATGAGAACACCAAAGGTGATTCAAGCACACTGATGGAGATGAATGGCACGAACTTCAGCAAATGAACAATAAAAGAAAGCGGTAATGGTCCCCATCATCGGATTTACGGAAAGCTCTCGAGGTAAGTACACCTAACTATGGATTTTAACGATTTTACCTCACGTCTGGAAATTGAGTCGCTGTAGGCCTCCCTCAAGCTCCTATAATCGGTACGGCAACCATAATACCGTGCTATCCCGAATTGTGGTGTTTGCTGACTCAAATCTTAACGTTGGAGAATGGAATTCGTGTAACTTGAAACTCTCCAAGGTAAGCACGAAGTGATGATCGAATCTATCCCTGGTTCTCATCTAAGCTTGGGTGAAGACCAATATCCCTAGAGAGTGATGGTTATTCTGGTGAACATCTTCCTTAGATTTAGCTTTTTCGATGCATACCTGAGTTTCAAGATAAAATCTTTTTTCAAAAAAAAAAAAAAATGCATCTCATTCTTACATGCACCTCGCACCCTATTGCCTGAATTATGTTTTCGATTGCCTTCAAGATCCCCATTATTGCTAATTAATTTTAACTATGCCTTGAGTATTCAATTGTGGATGAAAGTCAAAAGACGTTATGTATGACAAATTGAAACGAACTCTATTGCAAGAACAAATGAAACTCTAATAATGACTTAGCCAATCGAAAGATCGACTTCTAATTCAGACCATCGGGGCACAGTTCCCACCATCAACTCAAATTAAGCAACCGAGGCACAATTTCCAACCAGCCACGTGGCAATACTACGTGCACCGAGGCACAAATCTTGGGTTTTCAATCAAATCAGTAGGCACATAACTTCTTCTTTTTTTCTTTTTCCCTTGAATAAAAATTGATCCTAGAAAAGTGAACCTCACCCTTAGAATGAGTTTGCAATTACATACATCCGTAGGTGGCCACTCCCGTGAGCTCAAAAGCTCCCGTGAGTCATGAGTGACGTGCCTACTTTCTTTGGAGCACAACACTTCACGTGTTGCTCTCCAAAGAGGGGCATACTGTAGACACCTCATTTGGCCCCCTACGATAGCTTTAAACACATGTCATATATAACAGTGCCCCTCATTTCACCCATAATTGAATGGTTAATGGCATAATTCAGATTAATTAATAACGATGAAGATGCTTGTTGATAATTTTAGACTTTGTTCAACAATCTCTAGAAATTTATGAGAGAAAAGGTCGAATCACGTCGAGATCTCGAGTTCAACCCACTACTCATACAAGGAATGGACTACAACACTATCCAACTCCCTTTCAGACTACATAGAACACACTTAGTATGATCCTAGAGAGATTACACTTAGTTTGCCTAAGTACGATATGACTAGCATGAACTAGGAGGCTAGGATCGTTGATACAGATATCCCTACTTTCTCCCGACCTCTAATCAATATAATGTTGGATCAAAAGATTCTACGTTCCGAGAGCTCTCCGACGATATGTGGAATGACCAATTCCGACGAACGAATCAAAAGATATGACTGCCAGAAGATTACCCTGTCAACCTCCACCAGAAACACACCTGGACACCCCTGTAGGTGCACCCATGTCCCAAAAACACACTTGGGCGTGCACACAGGTGCGCCCAAGTCCCTAGTTGCCCTAAAAAGGCACTTGAGTGCATACTTAGGTGGGTTGCGCTCTACCTTTCATAGTTCTAGCCCGATCTCAGTCCAAAAACAGACCGAAACCAAACCCCAAACACATTTGACCCAAAAGATGACATAGGCGCACCTGTGTGTGCGCCCAAGTCCTAGAACCCACTTGGGCGCCACCCTAGGTGTGTCCAGGTCCCCAATCACCTTGAAAATGCACATGGGCACCCCCGTAAGCCCAGTTTCCACTATTTTAGTCTGAATTCGATCCGAAAACAACCCGAACCGAACCCTAAGCCCACTTGACCCTGAAAAGAGACCTGGGCGCACCTGTGTGTGCGCCCAAGTCACCCAAAACCCTAGATTCACCTTGGTTTGTGTGAAACCTCTAGAAGCTCGTGTAAATAACAGCCCTAACCCCTTTTGCATGCCAAAACCTCTATATAAAGATCTCTTATACCATTTTGCAAAAGGAGGCTTCCAGAAAGAGAGAAAAAGAGAAGTAAAGGAAGAAAAGGGGAGTAGCCATCATAGAGAGCCTTGGATCTAGAAGAGAGGAGAAGGACGAGCACTCTGGTGTTCAAGATCAATAATGGAGAAAGCCTCCCAAAAGCCATGGATTTGCACAAAAGCTTCGGTCTAAGACTTGAAAGACGCAACTCATACCGGTATTTCTAGATCTAGTTCTTTTGATTGGTATTCGGTACCATTAGTAGTTAGAAACATGCTTAGGACCATCCATACATTATAGATCCTCATTAATAGTAGTATTTTACAGTAGATCTGATATTTAGTATTCATTCATCATTAGAAACATGCTTAGAATCATCCATAGTTTGTAGATCTATATTATTTTCACATCCTGAACTTGTGATTAGAATAGATTTTGCATCCATATCATTTTCGTTGGGAAAAATCCGAATTTGAGGAGGAAAAGTACAATAGATTACTTGGACGCCACTGTGGGTGTGCCCAAGTCCAAGGGCAAGGTTTCAGCCCCGGTTTTCGCTTCTCCTGCACTTCGTTTCTCATATCTGAATTCATTCTCAAACTGGTTGATATCAGGACCCTCGGACCTATAACTTTGTGTTCAAAATCACGCGAAAAGCATTGAAAAAAGAAACAAAAGAAGAAGAAAGCACAGAAAAAACACTTGGGCGCCCCTCCAAGTCTAAAGTTAGGGTTCCGACCCCGATTTTCCATTTCGCGTGCATTTTGCTCCTTAGATCTGAATCAATCCTCACATAAGTTAATATCAAGGCCCTCGGATTTGTAAAGAGCATTGAAAGAATCAGAAGAGGACCAAACATATTGCTGAAAATGAGAGAAAAGTGCATAAAAGCACAGTGGCGCCGCCCAAGTCTTTGAAGTGGGCTTTTGGTCCCGATTTTCTGTTTCAAGTGCATTTTGCTTCTTGGATTCGAGCCAATCCTCATACAAGTTGATATCAAAGCCTTCGGATATGTAAAGAGCATTAAATGAATCGAAAGAGGAGTAAATATTATTGCTAGAAAAGAAGGAAAAGAGATGAAAGAAAAATAAAGGTACTTGGGCGCCACTATGGGTCCGCACAAGTCTCTGCAAAGGGATTCATCCCCCGAATCTTAGTCATTGCATTATTATTTTCAAATCCGGAAATTTTGATATTAATAATTCATAGAAGGACCCTGCACTTAGTCGCAAATTGTTAGAAATCATGCCGGGATATCGCTAGAAATCTGAAATACATCACAACCAGTAAAGGAAATACTTGGGCGCCACTGTGTGTGCGCCCAAGTCCTACAGAGACACTTGGGCGCCACTGTAGGTGCGTCCAAGTCCCTGGTTTGTTTTCCGACCCGCATTTGTTGCATTTTGCATATCATTTAATTTGTTGTTCCATGTTTGTGATGATTTCAATTGATTGTTGAACTTGTAGACTTCGATCTATTAAATCATCAATATTTTAGGTTAGGTCATATTGCATAAAAATACCAAAAAAATCATAAAACCATAAAACTCTTCCCTTCTCATCTTGCTCCTTAGTAATTAGAGAAGAGAACCCAAAACAAAAAAAAGAGATTAAAAGAAATAGAAACATCCAAAAAAACAAAAGAGAGTAGATACTAAGTAGATGAGCCTAGGTTATTGCATTTGCGCCTAAGAAAATGATTACACTAAAAAAAAATATAATACTTAATTAAAACACCTAATCCAACCTAAATTAAAAACACCTAAGTAAAACATCTAATTTAACCTTAATTAAAACCATTGACCTGAACTCCTAATTAACAAATCTTTAATTTAAAACCCCAATTAACGAAACTTTAATCCTAATTAATAAACCTAAATAAATCAAAACCCCTAATTAATCCGAATCCTAATTAATAAGCATGCTCAACAAACCTATAATTGAAACCTTAATCAAACTTTAGTAACCCAAATCACCAATCCCTAATTAAGACCCTAGTCAAAACTTAATTAAAACAATAGACCACTCATAACCATAGGATTAAAAACATCCCTCAACCAAGAAACAAGTTAGAATACCCGAAACCGACCTAAAAATACACTGGAAACCATCAGACCAGTACCAATCCAATAGCCAAACACTTAGGCTCCACTACAGGTGCGCCCAAGTCACCCACACACCTAGGCGCACACACAGGTGTGCCCAACTCCCTATTCCAATCCCGAGGCGCTCTTTGGTTGTGTTTCAACTCCAAAACCCGCGAACCGAACACTTGGGTGCCACCACCGATGCGCCCAAGTCACCTCCGAGAATTTGACACCACCACAGGTGCGCCCAAGTCCCATCCTAGCCTCGGGACAACCGTATCCCAATTCACTTCAAATCTCGACCCAAATCAACATCTCAGACCCTTACTGAACCAACAACAGCCTTGAAATTAGAAATTCAATTAAATTAAACCTATTCGGAACCTTGAATCAACGAAGAGCAACCAAAGAATATCAAATTCCAACTTGGGCACCACTGCTGGTGCGCCCAATGTATAAAACCACTTAGGCGCACGCACAGGTGCGCCCAAGTCCTCTGTCAGATCCGATTTGTGAACTCTAGTTGTGTTTCGAATTCCGGACTTAAGATTATTAAAATAAACTAACCCAAAACTTAAAACAACATCAGAACAGAAACTTACACTTAGCAAAACTCCCCGAACTCCGAAATTAACATCGATATCTTAGTCATTAACCAAATCACACAGAACCTGATACTTGGGCGCCGCTGCCTGTGCGCCCAAGCCAACAAGAGGACCTATGCGCCACCACAAGTGTGCCCAAGTCCTCCCCCAGCCCCGTTTTACTGATTTAGATATCTTTTCACCTCTCGAATTAAAACCTGAAACTTTAGAGCCTTAAACACATTAATCAAAACCCTAATCCACCGTCAGCCTAATTTTAAATCAACATATAATTTGAATCAAGCTGACCTCATCACCATTAGCCAAGCTACATAGGACTTAGTACTTAGGCGCCACTGCCTAGGGGTGAAAGGCAGCCCGGTGTAAGACCCCGACCCGAGTGACTCGGTTAGTACTAATTAAGTGGTGTGTTAGTGCTAAGCTTGATTAGTAGTTTTGACTAAGCTTGGATTAGTATAGTTCTTGATAGCTTTGGGGAATTCTTTTTAGTGTCTTGTGTTTAGTGGGACCCTTTGGGGGTTCTCTTTTGATAGTCTTGCTAGCTTTTGGGGGTTACTTGTTTTTCCCCTAATTCTTGTCTTGATCCAGTTTTACTTATTTTGTCGATCCCTACAACTTTCATGTTGAACCCGTGACTGTCCGGAACCCCGAAACCCGATCTTCTTGCTTTGAGGGCAAAACAGTCATTACACATGAAATCTGTACCCAAAAACTCGACATCCCCGAAACCCGCGAAACATGTACTTTTTAGAAACTAGATATTTCAACGATCACTTTTCTCTTCTTCGTCGATTTCATCCGAGGTCCCGAGATTGGTGATTTCAGCCTCCGAAGACTTTCTAGTGGTGGAACCCACACCCATTGCTTTATATAGAGAACTCTTTCCCTCCATTTCTCTTTTTCCAGCACAAGCTCAAGAACAGCCTAGGGTTTTCTTTTTCTCTTTTCTTCTTCTTCTTGCTTCCTCATCCCAAGTCCCTACCAAACTTTACGCCAATCAAGAATGAACTTCACCCTCTTCTTCCTCACTACTAGAGCTACTCATTGATACCATTTGTGGGAGGATCTACTCAACTCAAGACCCTCATTGAGCTCACCTTGTCCATTTGAAGAACTTACAAGTAAGCTCCTTCCCTAATATCTTAGATCCTTGTTCTTCTAGCCTTGGGAAAGCCCTATCTTCATTATTGTGAGTCTCTCTTCTTGTTTCTTGGTTTGACCCATTTTAGGGTTTGTTTTTGGGGGTTTTTGGTGTAGCTTGGTTTTTGGCTTGGAAGAGTGGAGTAGAGCTTGGATTTCTTGATTTAGAGACCTTGAGGCAAGTGGATTGAATGGATAGTTTAGCTTTCAATGATTTTTATGACAAATGTGTTTAAATCATTACTTCATTAATGCCTTGTTTTAATTACATTCAATGGTGTTAAATGCTTTGAATGGGGTTGGTAAGCCTCTTTATTGTCTTGAAACATGATTTCTAGCTTTGTTTTCATCTATTGTCTTTAAATCATGGATTGTAGTTTTGAGTTCATCTTTTGTACAATGCCTAAGTGAATCCGTGTGATGATGGTTGTCTTCTTTCTCTTGGTAATTGTATGGATGTCAAATGGAGAATGAAAGGAATTGGTTTGGGGAAAGGGAAAGCCTGAACCTGAACCCAGTGAAGTAATTCCCGTGACTGGCGGTCAGCTGGCGGTCGCCCAGCGGCTAGCCGCCTGGTGACTAGCGGCTAACCGAAGCAAGTCCGGTTACATTTCCAGAGAGCTGTAACCTCACGGTCAGCTCCGCGGTCAGCTAACGGCTAACCGCCGTGTCCATCGACGGCTAACCGCGATCCAACCGCTTAGTTACGGTCATTTTTCCAGAGAGCTAAAATCTCACGGTCAGCTCCGCGGTCAGCTAGCGGCTAGCCGCCTAATTCATCTACGGCTAACCGCCAGCCAACCGAAATGTAGCGGTTACAATTCCAGAGAGCTGCAATTCCACGGTCAGCCTCACGGTCAGCCAGCGGTTAACCGTCGGATCCACTGGCGGCTAACCGCCATCTGACCGCAAGGTAACCGAAATTCCCTGAATTCTATGAATAAAAGAGGATTGAAGGGAGCCTCCACCCCATTGCTTGTGAACCTTTCTGAGAGCAATGGGCACCGCTCACCTGGGATCGTGTTCGAAGCCTAGGTGAAGTGTTTGTTGGTAGTACGTTAGAGAGAGAAACTACATCATCGAGATTCATTTAAGCATTGAGGCTACCATGGTGTATAAGGAACCCGGAATGTCTCCCAAATTCAAAGAGTACCAAGTTTCCTTTATTATACGGACATACGGGATCCCTATTCACTTGAATTAGTTTTAACCCGACATTGTCTTGGCTTTTCAAAGTATACTCGTACCGTTTTGCTAGCTCTGATATACATGACAGACTTGATATGATAGCTGTGCCTTGAGCACCCACGTCTTGTCGAATATAATCTTGTACTTGATTTATTTTACACCTATCTTGAGTTCCATGTTTTGACCTGATTTCTTGTACATGACTCATAAGCCAAAACCTTGAGGCAATATTGGGCCAGAGCTTTGTAGTGCGAGCCCATGAGCCAAGAAAGAGAACATGCATACATGTACCTGTTTTATTTACTTGCATATAACCTATGAGTCGGCACCACTAAGCTTGGATACCTTGTTAGTCTGATCAACTGACTAGGTGATCCCCCTCTTGTCTTGCCAACTGCAGTTTGGGTCCTGATACCGCAGATTGCTACTGTGGTTCCTGATGCCCGGCTCGCTACCGTGGTCATGTCTAGTATATAGTATATATGTATATGTATTTCGTTGTATCTCCTCACTTCGGTGACTGAGGTCAACGCCTTGACTTGCTTGCTCTATCACTTCGGTGATAGAGGATTTAGCCTGGTGTGGTTGCCATCTTGCTCGTTTCCCGATTTCCTTGGTTACCCTTACTTGTTTTACCTTGCATATATGTTTTTAACGAAATGATGCATTTACTCATGAAAGTATTATTTAGACAGGTTCAATTGTTTCCATGGCAAATGTTTTATCATTAAATGTTCATATCTTTTCATCTACCTGCCAGACCGTCGTGTCTGATGATGAGTTCACAAAAATACATTTTCATAGTATTATTTTATGAATTTTGAAAGATAAAAGAACTCAAAACACTATTTTTAGTAGAAAAAACAATAAATTTCTTCCCCATCATGCTTTGCTCATATCTTTCCATTATAGATGGTCATTTGTATGCATTTATATAACTTCTAATGGCTTCCATACAAAATATGTTCAAAAATACTCTCAATTATGTTGACTTCTTTTTCTAGGTGTTAATTGAAGATTAATTTGAAGATTAAAGTTGAGATTCAAGAGTTAAAGAGAGTAAGGATAAGTTTGGAAGACAATTGGATGAAGAAATGACAAAGTTAGGCCAATAATAAGAAGAAAAATGAAAGACCTGGGTTGGTATTTTGACCATATCTTTTTACTCGGGTCTCCGATTGAGGTGATCTCAGAAGCATTGGAAAGCTTGTTCTAAGATCTACAAATCATATTTCACAACATTTTTCCCAATTCAGACGTTTCGGGGGTCAAAATCGCACATCAATCTGGGACCTATTTTCTAACATGGGATCACATTCATATGTTCATATTTCCATACTTGTGAAGTCCCACATTGGAAAGAAACCAAAATAGAGCAAGGCAAATGTATCTATATAAGGAGGGGAGCTCTAAGCATTAGAGACTCTAAGCATTAGAGACACAAGCAAGGAGAGCTTCCTCCTCTTTACTTAAGCTTTTCATGTAATTGAGAGCAAATTGTAGAGAGAAAGTGAGGAAAGCCTTGTAAAATTTGAAGATTTGTAATGAAAGCTTTATCTTCTTCAATGGGTGGCTAATCACTTGATTGGATCTTCTGGATGAAGCTAAGTTAATACTATTCCTTTTGCTTATGCTCTTAATTTCATTTGTTTATGTGCTTAACATGCTAGAATAGATTTTTCTTTATTGCAATGTGCTACCTTCCATGCTTATTTTATTTCTTAGCATTCTTTTTACTATCTATGCTTAGGTTTGATAAATCATGCTTAGGAGTTAATATCTTTTGATGGTTTATGCTTACTTTTGATAGATAGTCATTAGGAATCTTTTCTTTTATGAAGGGAAGAAAATCTTAGCTATTAGATTGTTAATTTCTATCTTTGAGTTTTAAAGTTATATTTTCCAAATCTAAGCATTGATTTGTCATTAGATTTGAGTCTTTGTTTGGGAAAAGATAAGAGCATTAGTATTGGATTAGTGTTACTTAGTGGATTCTAAATGATTCAATCTATCAATTAGTATTGTTTCTTGCTTATTTTACTCACTTTAGTTAGATTCTATTCACATTCTCACACATTTATTCACTTATGTTAATTCTCACACTCCATTTATCTATTCACACCATCAATTTCACCTTTGATTTTACACTATTTGCACATTTCTTTTTATGTCTATCCACTCATTTTCTATCTTGTTCTCCTTATTAGTTAGTTTTCATGGATGCTTTTAGTTTCTTTTTATCTTGATCTTGCACTTATTTTCACACACTTATTCACTTGATCTATCTAGCATTTCTTCATTGTTCTTGTATTAACCTTGTCATTTTGTTTTTGTTATTAACTTTGTTATTCTTGTTACTAATCTTGTTCTTGGTTTGTTCTTACTTGAGTTTTTCTATTAACATCTCTTTGTTATTTAGTTTCTTGTTTTCTTTTAGTTTGCATTCTTTTATTTCCATTGTTATTATTTTGATTTGTATTTCCATTGTTTTTGTTATCTCATTTGCATTTGTTAGCTATATTTGAATTGATAATCCTTTTCATTGATCATTGTTATTTTCTTTGTAACGATCCTCGTGGGAACGATAATCGGACTTCCATAGTCTATATTACTTGAGACAACCGTATACTTGCGGGAATTGACAAACAAGTTTTTGGCGCCGTTACCGGGGATCGGCGTACATAGAAATACTTGATTTTAAGGATTTTCAACTTTCATATAGCTTAGTTGCATTTTTATTCTTTCTTTTAGTTTTCATTGCGGATTCTATACATTTTCTTTGTTTGTATTTTCAGAGATTCCGCGATTGGAGCAAGGAAAGAAGAAAAGAGCAACCAAAGAATTCTAACTTAGGAATTTAAATTGCTTTCTTAGAAACTCTTGTATTAGGATTCATTTCAAGTTTGTAATAATTTTTTTTAAAGTTCATTTAAGTATTCAAAGTATTGTAATAATTAAGAAGGAGGACGGTTGGACGATACCGTCGCAGCCCCCCAAGTTCGTACACCGAAATTGGTGTTGGTGGCTTGGGTCGACTTCAACCGATCTTCCCCCAATTTAGTTTGGGAGGTGCGTATTTTGATACACCCACGCATCCCCCGTTAGTGGGTCAATTTTATTGGTTGTTTGATTGTTTAATTGCTTTGTAGTGCTTAATCATTTTAAAATACACAAAGTAATTTGGAAAGCACACACTTAGTAAGGGCAATCATACCCCCAACAAGATAAGGATTGGATTTCATCACCATTTCCTTGCCCATAGGAACTCATTTTCCTCACTACTTAGGAATTCTTAGCCTTTAATAAAATTTGAGTAGAAACGTGACCATAGGACACGAGCTCATTAGGAGAAGACCATCAAAGGTTGTACCATTTGCGCTCCTTGACGGAAATCGGTGCCTAGAATAGCCTTGTCCCTTAAGGGAGACAGTTCATCTGTTCTAGGAGTTTGGTATTTAAGCGGAACCTTTGCCACGTGCATCGTGATCCCACCAATCCCCTGGGGGCTTGCCTGGCCAACTACGTTTCATAGGACCGGATTGGAGGCCTAGGTGTACTCTTCACAGTTAGGAGCTGTCTAGCTTAATCTTAGGTAGCCTTAATCTTAGTTAAGCATAGTTTGGTTTTAAAAAAAAAAAAAAAAAAAAAAAAAAAAAAAAAAAAAAAAGATCACTTTGTTTTGCTTGTTTGTGTTTAAGCATTAATCCTCCTTCATCTGAGCGGACCATCATTTTTGGAGTTGAGAGGTAGTTTATGCACAATTGGTTACGTGTGCAGGGTCGTTTAGAGAGCTTCGATTTATTTGATATCCCTGTGGAGAATTTTACGGACCCCATTGCCATTGAGGAAATGGCTGACGGAAACCCACAAACCCAACCCATGACTCTTAGGGAGTACATGTACCCAACCCGATCTACCCAGCCCTCATGCATCATCATACCTGCCACAAATGCCTCATTTGAGCTGAAATCCGGCTTAATCCAGATGTTACCAATTTTCCGAGGGGTGGAAAATGAGAACCCATATCAGCACTCAGGTCCCGTTGTCAGTTATCCCGAGGAGGAGCCAGAGGAGGCGGTCGGAGAACCGCAGCCGCTAGTTGAGTGGCGTGCTGACGATGTTATGTAAACATCGGGATGCCGAGTTGCGAAACATTTTGGGGAATTGTTTGGATAGTTTCCTGGCGGTCATTGTTTTGTATATTGGCCTTTATTGGCCTCTATTTTTGGGAATTGTAATTAACTGATCTTCTGATTAAACTTGAATATGTACTTTTAGGTTATGCTTTAGGACATTGCTCATTCTGATGCTCATATTCAAATGTAATCAGCCTTGATATTTGGGAAATGAAATACATGAATGATTTACCATACGCTTCCGCAATTATACTATATTGTTATGTGTGTTGGAAAATCCTCACCGCGGACACCTGTGGGAAATCACGTACACGGGTAATGTGTGTTCTTTTGGTAACCCGTGCACGCTTGATCATAAACACATTTTAATTATTGTCATCACCCCATATGATTATATCATTGGCTTCATCATAATCGGGTCCCGATCCCGGACTTGGTCCGCGGACCCGGTCCGGGGTCGCGACAGAACTGGTATTAGAGCGAGACGTGTTTCAGGCAATTAAAAGAAACTAGAAATCTTAAGGACGTGGCGAGGATTCGTTAGATCTTTCGTTAGCTAGAATCGCGTGAGCAATGTGTGACCCTATTCTTGATTATTTTGTGCTAACAACTTGTTTTGCAGCATCATGCCACCACGTAAACGCCCGGTAAATGGCAACCCCATAGCGAGTAACAGTGATTATACAGGACCAGTCGAAAACACAGGACCAGTGGGAGAAGATAGAACTGAAAACCCAATTCCAAATCAGTTTCAGCAGATGATGCAAGCCATGCTTGACCAGCAGCGTCAGGCTAATGAGAACCAAACCAGATTACAAGAACAGATGCTCAAGAAAGATGAGGACCATGCTAGGGAATTGGCTGAAATGCAGTGACAGTTGTTGGAGGTACTACAGAGAAGACCCGAACCAGTTCAACCTCAACCTGCTATTGTCATTAATCAGAGGGAACATGACCCTAATGCACTGTTTGAGAAGTTCAGAAAGAGAGGTCCGAAGGAGTTTATGGGGACGGAGGACCCCTTGACTGCAGATGACTGGCTAGAGCATATAGAAAATATATTCGAGGTTTTCAGATGTAATGGGGGTGAGAAAGTACAGCTTGCAGCATCACTCTTCACCAGCTTAGCAGACAATTGGTGGAAGACGGTGAGAGAGGAATACAGGACTATGGCGAATGCAGTAGCTTGGGCATACTTCAAGAGCCAATTTAGAGACAAATATGTGCCTGCCCATGTCAAGAGACAGAAGGCAGCAGAGTTCCAGCAGCTTGTCCAAGGGAGTATGACCGTCTTGGAGTACCTCACCGAATTCGAGAGGTTGTCAAGATACGCTCCGGAATTGGTAGACACGGTGGAAAAGAAGATTGCCAAGTTCCTAGAAGGACTTCATCCTATCATTGAGAGGGATGCCACTGGTGTAGTACCACCTCTTACCTTCGAGGAAGCGGTCAAGAGAGCTTACAAGTTTGAGAACTTCCACCACAAGATCCTTAAGGTCCAAGGCAAGGGACAAGGACAGCTTCAACAGCAGTACCACCATCAGAGAAACCAGCAACACAAGAGACAGAGACAAGATCAGAATGTGCAACTAGTTTGCATTCATTGTGGGAAGAACCACGACAGTGCCCAGTGTCGTACCGTCTCAGGAGCATGCTATAGATGTGGTTCCATGACCCATCAAATGAGGGATTGTCCGAGACAGAACAGGAAGAATCAGCAACAGCAAGGAGCACCGCGTCAGGCACCGCCACAGAATGCACTAGTAGTGCAGAATCAGACAAGGCCACTTCAGCAGCAGGCACCACCGCAACAGTATAGACCGCAGCAACAGCAGCCACAGGCCCGTCAGCAAGGACAACAACAGAATCAGCGTCCCCCGCAACAGAACAGAAATGCCCCTCAAGGAAGGCAACAACAAGCTCATATCAGGCCACAGCAGCGAGGACAAGTTTATGCAGTCAACAGAGCTGATGCAGAGGCGGCAGGCAATGTTGTGGAAGGTACACTTCTTGTTAGTGGAATAGAAGCTAAGATATTATTTGACCCTGGCTCCACGCATTCTTTTATATCCCATGCATTTTCTAGACTGATTGATGTGCATGGTAGAGATCTTGAGTACATTTTGACTGTGGCAACCCCGGTAGGAAAGCAAGTTGTGTGTACTAGTTATTACCCTAGTTGTACAGTCCGGATAGGAGAAGTTGTGTTACCCGCAGATCTTATTCTGTTGGAGATGAAGGATTTTGATGTCATCCTAGGGATGGATTGGCTGGCAGGGTACCATGCCACAATGGATTGTTTCCATAAAACGCTCACATTCAAGTTGGATGCGACACCAGCAGTGGTGTTATTCCAGGGAGAGAGGAGAAATCCTCGTGCAGGGTTTGTCTCAGCGTTGAAGGCTGATAGACTTTTGAGAAGTGGATGTGAAGCCTATTTGGCGTTTATCACGGAGGATAAACGGTCCCAAGGGGTGGAGGAGATCCCTATTGTTTGGGAGTTCCCGGATGTATTTCCGGAGGAGATTCCGGGATTACCACCCATGAGAGAGATTGATTTCACCATTGAGTTGTTACCAGGGACCGCTCCGATATCTATTGCACCATATAGAATGGCTCCGGCAGAATTAGGAGAGTTGAAGATACAGTTACAAGAGTTGTTGGACAAAGGTTTTGTGAGGCCAAGCATCTCACCGTGGGGAGCTCCGGTGTTGTTCGTGAAGAAGAAGGACGGTTCGATGAGAATGTGTATTGATTACCGGAGATTGAACCAAGTGACCATCAAGAACAAATATCCATTGCCAAGGATAGATGAACTGTTTGATCAGTTACAAGGTGCCTCGTACTTTTCGAAGATTGATTTGATATCCGGTTATCATCAGCTGAGAGTTAGAGAATCAGATGTGTTGAAGACAGCTTTTCGGACAAGATATGGCCACTATGAGTTCCTAGTGATGCCATTTGGGTTGACTAATGCACCGGCAGTGTTCATGGCTTTGATGAACAAGATCTTTGCTCAGTACCTAGATCAGTTTGTAGTGGTGTTCATAGACGATATTCTGGTGTACTCCAAGACCAGAGAAGAGCATGAAGAGCATCTGAGGATAGTATTGCAGATTTTGAGGGAGAGTCAGTTGTATGCGAAGCTCAACAAGTGTGAATTTTGGCTTGAGCAAGTCGCATTTTTGGGACATATAATCTCTAAGGAAGGTTTGTCAGTAGACCCGTCTAAGATTGAGGCAGTAGTGAAGTGGGAAAGACCGAAGAATATGTCAGAAATTAGGAGTTTTCTGGGTTTGGCAGGGTATTACAGGAGGTTTGTGCAAGGATTTTCGTCGATTGCAGCACCGTTAACGAAGTTGACGAGGAAGAATGTGCCTTATGTGTGGACAGATCAGTGTGAAGCTAGTTTCCAAGAGCTGAAGAAGATATTAACTACCGCACCAGTCCTTACTTTGCCATCCGGAAGCGGCAGTTTCACCATCTTTACCGATGCTTCGAACATTGGACTCGGTTGTGTGTTGATGCAAGAAGGAAGAGTTGTAGCATATGGGTCCCAGCAGTTGAAAGATCACGAGAAGAATTATGCAACCCATGACCTTGAGTTGGCAGCGGTCGTCTTTGCATTGAAGATGTGGAGACATTACCTCTACGGAGAGAAGTTTGAGGTTCATTCGGATCACCGCAGCCTACAGTATCTATTTTCTCAGAAGGAGTTGAATATGAGGCAGAGGAGATGGATGGAGTATATCAAAGACTATGATTTTCCGATCAAGTATCACCCGGGTAAAGCGAATGTAGTTGCCGATGCTTTGAGTAGGAAGTCAGTGGGCATAGCAAATTTGAGTGGTACTAGTATTTTTTATCAGTTTGAGGAGTTGAAGATAGACCTCCAGCCACTAAGGAAAGGTGCCATAATTGCCAATATGTCAGTGTCAGAACCTTCGTTCATCCAGAAGATCAAGGACAGTCAGTTGCAGGATCCAGAGGTGGCCAAGATTGCAGAACATATAGCAGAACGTCTTGATTTTCGTATTGTGGACGGAGTTCTTTACTACCGTGATCGGTTGTGTGTGCCTAACATAGAAGATTTGAGGAATGACATCATGGCAGAAGCTCACAGTGCGAAGTATTCCATGCACCCAGGCAGGACAAGGATGTATCAGAATTTGAAGGGTAGATTTTGGTGGAACAATATGAAGAGAGAAATTGCAGCGTTTGTATCCCGATGTATGACGTGTCAGTTGATAAAGGCAGAACATCAGAAGCCTCCAGGATTATTGCAGCCATTAGAGATCCCGGAGTGGAAATGGGAGCACATTACCATGGATTTTATTTCGGGACTACCGAGGACTAGCAGAGGCAATGATGCGATATGGGTGATTGTAGACCGACTCACCAAGTCAGCTCATTTTATTCCCATGAGGACAGGAAAGAAGATGCACATGTTACCCCTGGCAGGGTTGTTCGTTAATGAGATCGTCAGTAGACATGGACAACCAGTTTCCATCACTTCGGACAGAGACAGCAGGTTCGTCTCGAGATTTCGGAAGACCCTACATGAGTCTATGGGTACGAAGTTGCAGTTTAGTACAGCTTATCACCCTCAGACCGATGGCCAATCAGAGAGGACAATTCAGACACTCGAGGACATGCTCCGTGCTTGTGTATTGGACTTCAAGACTCAGTGGGATGAAACCCTACCGTTGTGTGAGTTTGCTTACAATAACAGCTACCACTCTAGCATTGGGATGGCGCCTTTTGAGGCTTTGTATGGCAGAAGGTGTAGGACACCTGTTTGTTGGGAAGAAGTTGGCACCCGCGGTTTCCATGGACCGTCCATAGCGAGTGAGACTACTGACAAAGTGAGACAGATCCAAGAATGTTTGAAAGTAGCCCGGAGTAGACAAAAGAGCTATGCAGACTCTCACCGCAGGGATCTACAATTCAAGGAAGGAGATAAGGTTTTCTTGAAGGTGTCACCTACCAGAGGAACTTTGAGATTTGGACAGAAGGGCAAGTTGTCACGGAGATACATCGGACCGTACGACATTGTGAGCAAGATTGGTGATGTGGCTTACAGATTAGCCTTACCACCCGAGTTATCCGGTGTACACAACGTCTTCCATGTGTCGATGTTGAAGAAGTACGTCCCCGATCCTTCACATGTACTCCTACATGAGCCGTTGGAAATTAGAGAAGATGCCACTTATGTTGACAAGCCCATTCGGATCATAGACACGAAGGAGCAAGAGTTGAGGTCACGGACTATTCAGTGGGTGAAAGTACTTTGGGAGAATCATGGGCCGGAAGAGGCAACGTGGGAATTACGAGATCAAGTGCAGAAGAAGTATCCGCATCTCCTACCCGTGGTGAGTTTGTATTTCATTTGGAGGACCAAATGCCCTAAGGGGTGGAGGATGTAAGACCCCGACCCGAGTGACTCGGTTAGTACTAATTAAGTGGTGTGTTAGTGCTAAGCTTGATTTGTAGTTTTGACTAAGCTTGGATTAGTATAGTTCTTGATAGCTTTGGGGAATTTTTTTTAGTGTCTTGTGTTTAGTGGGACCCTTTAGGGGTTCCCTTTTGATAGTCTTGCTAGCTTTTGGGGGTTACTTATTTTTCCCCTAATTCTTGTCTTGATCCAGTTTTACTTATTTTGTCGATCCCTACAACTTTCATGTTGAACCCGTGACTGTCCGGAACCCCGAAACCCGATCTTCTTTCTTTGAGGGCAAAACAGTCATTACACATGAAATCTGTACCCAAAAACTCGACATCCCCGAAACCCGTGAAACATGTACTTTTTAAAAACTAGATATTTCAACGATCACTTTTCTCTTCTTCGTCGATTTCATCCGAGGTCCCGAGATTGGTGATTTCAGCCTCCGAAGACTTTCTAGTGGTGGAACCCACACCCATTGCTTTATATAGAGAACTCTTTCCCTCCATTTCTCTTTTTCCAGCACAAGCTCAAGAACAGCCTAGGGTTTTCTTTCTCTCTTTTCTTCTTCTTCTTGGTTCCTCATCCCAAGTCCCTACCAAACTTTACGCCAATCAAGAATGAACTTCACCCTCTTCTTCCTCACTACTAGAGCTACTCATTGATACCATTTGTGGGAGGATCTACTCAACTCAAGACCCTCATTGAGCTCACCTTGTCCATTTGAAGAACTTACAAGTAAGCTCCTTCCCTAATATCTTAGATCCTTGTTCTTCTAGCCTTGGGAAAGCCCTATCTTCATTATTGTGAGTCTCTCTTCTTGTTTCTTGGTTTGACCCATTTTAGGGTTTGTTTTTGGGGGTTTTTGGTGTAGCTTGGTTTTTGGCTTGGAAGAGTGGAGTAGAGCTTGGATTTCTTGATTTAGAGACCTTGAGGCAAGTGGATTGAATGGATAGTTTAGCTTTCAATGATTTTTATGACAAATGTGTTTAAATCATTACTTCATTAATGCCTTGTTTTAATTACATTCAATGGTGTTAAATGCTTTGAATGGGGTTGGTAAGCCTCTTTATTGTCTTGAAACATGATTTCTAGCTTTTGTTTTCATCTATTGTCTTTAAATCATGGATTGTAGTTTTGAGTTCATCTTTTGTACAATGCCTAAGTGAATCCGTGTGAAGATGGTTGTCTTCTTTCTCTTGGTAATTGTATGGATGTCAAATGGAGAATGAAAGGAATTGGTTTGGGGAAAGGGAAAGCCTGAGCCCGAACCCAGTGAAGTAATTCCCGTGACTGGCGGTCGCCCAGCGGCTAGCCGCCTGGTGACTAGCGGCTAACCGAAGCAAGTCCGGTTACATTTCCAGAGAGCTGTAACCTCACGGTCAGCTCCGCGGTCAGCTAACGGCTAACCGCCGTGTCCATCGACGGCTAACCGCCATCCAACCGCTTAGTTACGGTCATTTTTCCAGAGAGCTGAAATCTCACGGTCAGCTCTGCGGTCAGCTAGCGGCTAGCCGCCTAATTCATCTACGGCTAACCGCCAGCCAACCGAAATGTAGCGGTTACAATTCCAGAGAGCTGCAATTCCACGGTCAGCCTCACGGTCAGCCAGCGGTTAACCGCCGGATCCACTGGCGGCTAACCGCCATCTGACCGCAAGGTAACCGAAATTCCCTGAATTCTATGAATAAAAGAGGATTGAAGGGAGCCTCCACCCCATTGCTTGTGAACCTTTCTGAGAGCAATGGGCACCGCTCACCTGGGATCGTGTTCGAAGCCTAGGTGAAGTGTTTGTTGGTAGTACGTTAGAGAGAGAAACTACATCATCGAGATTCATTTAAGCATTGAGGCTACCATGGTGTATAAGGAACCCGGAATGTCTCCCAAATTCAAAGAGTACCAAGTTTCCTTTATTATACGGACATACGGGATCCCTATTCACTTGAATTAGTTCTAACCCGACATTGTCTTGGCTTTTCAAAGTATACTCGTACCATTTTGCTAGCTCTGATATACATGACAGACTTGATATGATAGCTGTGCCTTGAGCACCCACGTCTTGCCGAATATAATCTTGTACTTGATTTATTTTACACCTGTCTTGAGTTCCATGTTTTGACCTGATTTCTTGTACATGACTCATAAGCCAAAACCTTGAGGCAATATTGGGCCAGAGCTTTGTAGTGCGAACCCATGAGCCAAGAAAGAGAACATGCATACATGTACCTGTTTTATTTACTTGCATATAACCTATGAGTCGGCACCACTAAGCTTGGATACCTTGTTAGTCTGATCAACTGACTAGGTGATCCCCCTCTTGTCTTGCCAACTGCAGTTTGGGTCCTGATACCGCAGATTGCTACTGTGGTTCCTGATGCCCGGCTCGCTACCGTGGTCATGTCTAGTATATAGTATATATGTATATGTATTTCGTTGTATCTCCTCACTTCGGTGACTGAGGTCAACGCCTTGACTTGCTTGCTCTATCACTTCGGTGATAGAGGATTTAGCCTGGTGTGGTTGCCATCTTGCTCGTTTCCCGATTTCCTTGGTTACCCTTACTTGTTTTACCTTGCATATATGTTTTTAACGAAATGATGCATTTACTCATGAAAGTATTATTTAGACAGGTTCAATTGTTTCCATGGCAAATGTTTTATCATTAAATGTTCATATCTTTTCATCTACCTGCCAGACCGTCGTGTCTGACCCTTTGCTTTGGTACTCAGGTCCCGTTGTCGGTTATCCCGAGGAGGAGCCAGAGGAGGCGGTCGGAGAACCGCAGCCGCTAGTTGAGTGGCGTGCTGACGATGTTATGTAAACATCGGGATGCCGAGTTGCGAAACATTTTGGGGAATTGTTTGGATAGTTTCCTGGCGGTCATTGTTTTGTATATTGGCCTTTATTGGCCTCTATTTTTGGGAATTGTAATTAACTGATCTTCTTATTAAACTTGAATATGTACTTTTGGGTTATGCTTTAGGACATTGCTCATTCTGATGCTCATATTCAAATGTAATCAGCCTTGATATTTGGGAAATGAAATACATGAATGATTTACCATACGCTTCCGCAATTATACTATATTGTTATGTGTGTTGGAAAATCCTCACCGCGGACACCTGTGGGAAATCACGTACACGGGTAATGTGTGTTCTTTTGGTAACCTGTGCACGCTTGATCATAAACACATTTTAATTATTGTCATCACTCCATATGATTATATCATTGGCTTCATCATAATCGGGTCCCGATCCCGGACTTGGTCCGCGGACCCGGTCCGGGGTCGCGACACCCGACCCGATATAGGCTCGACCCGAGCTCGGCTCAAAAGACAAAAGAGACGAGGTAGGGCCTAGTAGGAGGCCCGTTTGCTTAAACGGGCCGAGCTCGGGCTTGATGAAGCCCGGCTCGTAAGCCCTAGGGCCTACATATATTATATATATGTACACTATACAGTATATAATACATATATGATATAACATAATCCATAAATCCTAAACCTTAGTTTTAATCCAATATAAATAATCCCTAAACCCTAAACACTAAACCCTAAGCACTAAATAATCTATAAACCCTAAACCTAAGCACTAACTCATTGACTATATCTAATAAATTCTTATTTATTTTCAAAATCCCATAAGCTAAATTTTATGGATGTTTCTTTTTATTCATGTGTAGAAAGAAGAAAGTGACGAAGAATTTGTTCTAAAATTGCCATGAGGATGTAGGTATATTAATGGTCTGGAAGAGATTTTTTTAAGTCTTGTAACTTTGGAACAACGTTTCCTTTGTTTTTATTATTATTTATTAACAATGCTCTATTGTTGTTGTTGTTATAGGTGATGCTGGTGATGTTGGAGACTTTATTTTGTGATGCTAGCCGAATACTTTATTTTATTCTATGATGCTATTGGAGTTTAATTTGATTTGTGTTATTGTTGAAGTTTGATAATGCTCATCTACATTAACATTGAACTATTATGGAGTGTTGGAACTGGGCTCCCTTTGCTTTTATGGAGTCTTTCTTATTTTAGTTAATTTTATTGCTGCAATCCAAATTATGGGAATGGGAATATGGGATGAATGCATGCATTTGACCATTTTCTTGTTCTGGTTTGCATATGCAGATTTCTTTGAATTCCTACAAGATTTTTTTTTCCTGGAAATATTTTCTTTCAGCTAGTGCTATATCATTATAAAACGGGCTGGGCGCACGAGCCGAGCCTAGGGCCTCAATCGAGCCGGGCTCAAAGGGTTGGCCCTGGGGCCTCATAACTTAATAAGAGTCGAGCCCGAGCCAGGGTTTTTGAGGCCCTCTCGAGCTCGGGCCGAGCTAGGGCCGACTGAAAAATACTAGGGCCGAGCCTAGGGCCTGTCAAAGCCCCGCTCAGCCCGGCCCACTTTCATCCCTATGGCACTGCCTGTGCGCCCAAGTCACCAAGAGGACCTAGGCGCCACCACAGGTGTGTCGAAGTCCTCTGCACCCCCCATTTTGCCGGTTCCGACATCTTTTCATCATTTAAAGTAAAACCCGAAACTCCAGAACCTTCAATAACTTAAACAAAACCTTAAGACACCTTTAATCCATCCCTAAACAACTCATAGCCGAACCACGACTCAAAACAATCAAAACAAACCGAACCCATTAAAACCTTATTCAACAAACTACTTAGGCGCAAGAATTATCCAACTTAGGTTGTCCACACCCTAGGATTAGATCGGATTTCTCCATTAGATAGATTAGAGCATTAGGCTTTGCCCATCACTTTTCTTGTTTCGTTGGGGAATCGGGAGAGCCGATGTGGGCGGTCTAGAACCTCAGGTTAGGGTTAATCCGATGATTAGTAATAAATCATTAATCACGTAAATCCAAGAAAAATCCCCTAGTTAGGCCCTTCTAGCCCGATATCAAAAATCCATAAAAACTATAAAAGCAACAAAATAAATTTAAAAAGATTTTTCCTCTATTTCTTCCTCCACCTCAGGAGCCAGATATTTAATCAAACTTAATGATAACAGGGAATGAAGAACTGATTTCTAAAACTGAATAAATGAGAATGGTGAGATGAGATGAGTGATTACACACACTTTTACTTTGTCCATCGGCCACCTTCTAAACAATCACGGCCCATCGGCCTCCCTAAAACAAACACCGGCCCATCGGCCTTTCACTTTTATCACTTACTCGTGTATCGCACACGAAAAAGACTGAAATCACAAGTCAAAGTCTCATTTGCATCATCATTTTGGTTTGAAAAGTCAGCCTTTAAACCCTATTTTGCTAAGGTATTTGAAGGGGGTACCTGGGAATGGGGTCGATCCTCTTCTTAAATATTGGGCACCTCCCCCTTTTACTTTCTTTTTTTTTTAATTATTTTATTTTACTTGGATACACTATGATTTTGTTATATGAGGATTAACCTTATTTGGACTTCAACTCATAACCTGAATTGACCATATATTAAAGAGACCCAAAGAAACCCAAATCAATATGACAAGATAACCGTCATGTGTTGCCGGCAGCACATTGCCGGCAGTACATTAGACGAGAGGAAAAACCCACCCACTTATTTTTCTCCCCACATTTCTTCAGCTTTCGTCGAAGAACGGTGTTACGGCCGTTACCGTAGCTGGCGATCGTGATCTGTCGATTTTGAGGGTAGTCGGAATCCTCATTTTTGATGTAAAAATTTAAATAGCATATATAGATAAATGGAGATTTCCCAAGCCATGGGGGGCGCGGGGGGTCGAAATTCACATCCGACAATGAGTACCCAAAAATGATTTTAAGTATGTACATTGTTTGGACATATATAATGGTTTTAAGCATAGATTTTACATAAAACGATGGCCCTTTAAGCTCTGATTAGGGGAGGAATTAGGAAAGCCAACCCCCCCCCCCCCTACACACGTTAAAAAAAATGATTTAGATAATCTTCATTGGATGTAAGTTTGTTTAACCCCTCCAATGATTTGAATATCTCAAATTCGATAGACCCCTTTTCTCTATCTCTGCTTTTTATCCTTACACTTCTAGTGTTTTTTTTTTCCTCCTGATGTTACTCCATTAGTGTAGTTAGTACCTTCTTTTCTCACACCACTTAATTATATGGGGCATTCGGCGAGAGGTCCCTCAACATTTCACTTTATGACCTTAGATCCACAATCTTTTTTCAAAGTGTGATAGGTCTTTTTTCCAAATTTGAAGACCTAAAAAGTCTAATTTACCCTTTTTTTAAATCATATCGCATGATTAGTGGGATATGCCATTAATAATGGTCAACTACCATTTAATTGGTCACTACAACAAAATACAGTTTTGCCAACGCAGTCATCGCGTCTGGAAAGGTAGGTTTTGCGTCGAGAAAAGAATTTCCAACACATTTCAGTGTGTCGACAGCGCGTCGGCAACCATGTGTAGCCAAATCCATAGCCGACGCTATTTTAACTGCGTTGGCATATCTCTGTACAATTGCCAACGCATTGTAGCGTCGGCCAATACGTCGGCAAAGAGATGTGCGTCGGCAAAAAGTCTAACTCTAATGATTCAAAAACTATATTTACCAACGCAGTACCAGCGTCAGCAAAAATAAACGCCGACGCACGTAATGCGTTGGGAGTTCCTAGTAATGGCCGACGCTGGCAACGCGTTGGGAATTCATAGTAATGGCCGACGCTTGTAGTACGTTGGAAATTCCTAGTAATGGACGATGCTCATAGTGCGTTGGGAATTCGTGTAATGGCCGGCGATGATTAAGCGTTGGGAATTCATAAAATAGCCGACAGTACCAATGCGTTGGGAATGCATGAAATAGCCGACACTACCAATGCGTTGGAAATGCGCTATATCTTTGGGCTAATGCATTGGGAAATGCAACTTCCCCATGTGCAAATCACGTCGGGAAATGTTGTAATACATTTTATTTTTTGCAACGCACGCTGGTGCGTCGGGAAAGATTATTATTATTTTTTTAAATTAAATTTTCATTTCGCCCTGTATACCACAAATAAAAATCTGAATACCTGTTCAAACCAACAAACTTAATGCACAACCCAATTTAAAATAGGTTCACCAACAATTCCAAAATAACATCCGCAACCAAATATCCTACATCCATAAACCAAGATAAACCCACAAATCTCTAAAATACACAAATATTATTACTTGATCATTTCCAAATATCTTTAACATCCACAAATGTCTGTGATCGAAATAAACAAGGTAATCCCTAAGAGGAAAACTATAAAATCTTCACTCCAATATTCCATTCAAATTAAAAATATAAAAATAATCCAAAATTATGCCCAGTGTCTTTTACACGCTACAATGATGTAGCTACGATCTACTTCCTCGAAGTTGCTTCATCATCTCCATCATCAAAGACTTGTCCCACCTATGTTGGGGTTGGCCGCATGAATTTTGTTTCTCTATCCCAATCTATTTTGAATCAAATCCTTAGATAAGTTGCACGTCTTTGATCTATTTTTAATAGCTACCCCTTGAGTACCTGAAATTTTGAAAAAGAAAATACAATTAAAACAATAATGTGACTAGTATCTACTCCAATAAGCATCATTTGATTGTGAAGAAGTAAACAACGACAACAAAGATTTCTCACGAGTACTTGTGTTATACCTAAATTCACTCAACCATTTCTCCTATTCAACTTCTATTCACAAAGAAAAATTACCTACCAACATCTTCATGATCTACCAATCCTCACAACTTAGATAAGTACAAAAACAATAACAGTAACATTCACAAAGAAAAATTATCAATGGCCAGCATCGTGATTTTGTCGTGGAACACAATAAACATGTACTCTAAAATAGAAAATGACATCTTACTATTCTTATTTATTACTATCAACATGGTCCATGGATGAATTAAGTTGAGAGATGATTCAAACAACTGCAGCGGTCAATTGGAACTTACCACATTATTTATACTAAAACGATGTGGAACGCCAAAAAGGTGCTTCATTTAGCTGAGCTGAGCAATTAACATACCATCACTGTATGCCTCTTCAACTAAAGGGGAATCACATCCTTAAGAATATCCAAAAATTCCTGCAGTCTAGAAGATCCAAACATGAGAATCATATCCTTCACAAACTAAATGGGAAGTAAACAAATTAAAAGATATAAAGAAAGATATAGGTAAAAAGAAAAAGAAAAACGCATAACATTATAATCAAAATGCTTGTTAAGGACAGAGTATTAGAATCCAATACCTGTAGTATCCCAGAGGCCTAAGTTGACAATGTTCCCATCCACAACAACATTAGCACTGAAGTTGTCAAAAACTGTGGGTACATAATCCTATCAATAAAACCCAAAAGCATAAGAGAAAGTTAGAAAAAAAATCCATGACTCCCTGTTCAGACCTAAAAAAAAGGGTTTCTGAAAAATCAGTGATTAAGTTTGCTTCTTTTATTTAAAATTTTTTTAATAGCTTTAATTGTTTTAAATTGATGTGGTTAATGGTGATTTCTTTGGATGGGTGAACATGTTATTTTTTCCTTCTCATACGACCATTTAAGTATATTAATCTCACTATATATATATGATGAGGTTTACAGTTGGATCAACTCTATTTAAAACATTTTTATCATTTCAACCGTGCATTTTACTTTGTGTCTTTGTTTGTGTTTTTGTTTTTCTTGATAAGTTGTTACATTGCATATGGAGTTGAATTCAATTTACCTGGATGTTGGAGAAGCCAAAAACTCTGCAAGCATGAGGTAAGTGTCATCCAATTTTTCCAATGGAATGTTTTTCTTTGGGGTTGAGTTTACAAGAGTTTGCATGTCAAGATTCAAGAATCCCAATATATTTTGGAAGTGTATTATAACTCTTCGCAATATTTTTTTTTTCTTTTCTTCTCTCTCTCTCTCATGGTTATTTATAACATGAAGCATTATTATGTAAAAACATATAATCACTATACCCGAAGAGAAGCACCCATCTCTGGAAAATCTGTCAGGACTGGGTGAGTGAACAAGATATCAAGTTATCTCCTTACATTCAGTCTATGCTATATCCAGATACTAGGATTGCTGTCACATTCCATCCCAAGATTATCACCAAATGAATGCACCAATATCTTCTATTATAAAAAAATCTAACCTTAATCCCAATATCACACACTTTGAAACAATCTACACTCCTGAGAACCATCGATTTAAGTGCTGAAAACTTAAAAAAAAATCTAGTCACCACAATGCATTCACTTTATAATGCTGCACCAATAAGGAAACCTGGTAAAGTTTAAGCTTTACAGGCCTCAATTTTCACCTATGCAAGATCTCTACTTAAAATGAATGCTTGCATCAGAAAAATATGACATTAACATCTACTCCTACATTAAGAAATAAAAGAAGAAGAAAAACAGAAGCCAGATGAGTAAACTCCACTGTAATTAGATACTTAGCAACATGACCTTTTTCTAATTAAAAATTCACCAGATGAATAAGACTATTATATTGCCATTACCCTTTCCCAAGCATATTTCTCTCTTAAACAAGATGCAACATGATGCAAAAGTCCACGAAGATTCCCAAATAAAATAATTCTTTAAATTCAATGCCCTATGAAAGGAATAAGAATTACTAATACTTTATTGCTAGTCCAACACTTTACACAAATCACTGAGAGAAAGAAGGCTGGATTCAAAACTCTTATTACCTGTTTGACCACTGTTAGTGCAGTAGTACCACTGTGGAAGCTATCCAGCCTGCGATTTTTCTCTACCTCCTTGTCTATAACAGCACAAGTTTTTAATTATGACTGCCTCCAGGCATCACATTGATGAACCTTTTTATCTTGTTCCAGATCAAAATCCAAATCAAGGGAAGTCAGGGTGAGAGTTTCCTGCCAATTGAAGGGATTTCCTCAATAAAGAAATGTGGGTTCTTTTTGTTGCTAGTTTCCAAGTTATATACCCAAATGGTGCTATAACAATTACACAACTAGCTATGTGCATTATGAAAGCAAATGTAGTGGTACTGTGGCAGTCAACACAATATTATGACAGACATTTGTTGCTACTCGCATTATGACATTCACATGGTCGCATGACTCCTACACAAATCTTGGATATAAAAGGTAACCACAAATTTATAACACTTAAAAAGGGAAGAAAGACAAGAACACCAAACATAACCAGATCTGGCCCACGTTGCTCCTAACTCCAAAACCAATCACAATTACTCAATCATTTTAAAATGTTGCAAAATTGGTAATAATGGTTCAAATGTTGCATAAAGCTCTAATTATGATGTCAAGATAGAACGCTCCTATATCAATCTCAAGACTCAAATATCATCTAAGAGATTTCATATAATAAAACATTTTACTATACCAAAAATAAACTAGAGTATTGTTCATTGAAATGCACTACTTTCATACATAAAATTCCTGAAGGTTCAAAGAGACGTAAAGCACCTCAAGCACCTGAATATCATAAAAATCTGGATACAATGAATTCATCATTTCAATTATTCTTTTCTGAGTAATGCAGCTGTCACTAGTTATATAGTAGTACTCATTATCCGACCGTAAACTGATAGGATAAGGCCAAAATGGTGATGATGATTATAAAATCATAAAGTGCATGGCTTAAATATAAAGTCCATTGCTACTAAAATGAACAAAGAGTTTATAATACAATCATCAATTTTTTAGCACGAAAATAAAAATCTATATATAAAAAAACTACCCACCAAGAGCAATGGAAAGCTTTGAAGAGAATCCTCGCACTGCTATGATATATGGATTAATATCCTATCAAAAGCTTCCATGATGACCATGTACCTGTACATAACATTTCTAAAGCAACTTGCCCATTTCTAAAACAAATTCTGACTAGTATTAATACACATAAAGTATTCATAATCCACATTTGAGCTCAGTTAGCAACCAGGTTATGGATTCAAGCACATCGAAATGTTTATGTAACAAACTGACTACATTGCTTGGTTCAGCCCAGTAAATTCAGCACAAACAAAACTACTTTTTCACTAACAAGATTGACTTGGGTTGAATTTACTTTCTCTTAGTTTGCGCCAAGCCCCTGGACAGTGCTACTAAACCCCCAATAATGCTCCCTTCCTATAGGCATTTTATCAAACATGTAACATGCATGAAAAACATGAAAGCACTTCCCTTAATTCCCTTACAAATATTCCAGTATGTTTCATATATATATATATATATATATATATCTCATGATAAGAAATTGCAATGAATCTCTATTTCAACAAACACGCCTGAGGTACATATCTACTAACAACCTAGAAGAACTCGGTCATTTCAGCATGTAAATATCAAATGAATGATACAAAAGCACCTAGAAGAAGGAAAGAAAAAATTGTATTTTTATATAGAAAAAACATATAAAGAAAGGTAAATCAGCCATAGATAGAGATAGAGTAAGAGGGAATGAGGGAATCAAATCCCTTAGATTCATTGACGTCAATCTGATTAACCTCATCCCTATCCATGGAAATCGAATGTAAAAAAGAAGAAGGCAAAAATCCTTTTTTTTTGTGCAAGCATCTTCCTTTCTATATTCTCCTAGAGAAAACAACAGAAACTCTAACCCTGATCTGGTGCCCTCCCAAGAGTCTGACTGCTTCTCCCTCTAATTCTCTAAACCAAACAGAGACAATTCCACCTCCCCTGCACTTTTCTTCTCTGATATTCTTCTACAAGACCGGCACCCATCAACAACTGACCTTGACCCTTTTCAATTTCGACAGAACCCTCAACAACTGAAGAGGAAGAAACTCCAAAGTTCAAGAGGATTTTTGGGGAAATATTGGTGGCTGTAAAGGATAGATGGATGTAGAGAAGGACGCAGATTGAGGATCAGGGGGTTTCCCTTGCCCTTCTTCATTGATGCAAAAGATGATGAGAAGCCAACTCTCTTTTTCTGCATGTTACATCTGCAGTTTCGGATCCACAACCGTATAAAACGCCAAGGCCAGTTTTAGCAAGGAAAGGGTCCATGTAATTGGATATCATATCCCCAAAATCCAAACTAATGGATCCAGGTCTTTTGCCCTTTGGGTCTTCTCTACCAAATTGCCGTTGTTTTAGCTTTTAGGTATTCATGTTGAGAAAATTTCATAGCAACAACCATAAAACAGGGGGGAAAATACCAAACAAAGAAAACACCCTGAGGGTTGCTGGGCAGGAGGGTTGCTGGTGGGTGGAGGGTCTAGTCGGGCGGGTTACCAGGCAGGTGGAAGCACGGGCGGTGGGGGCAGAGGGAGGAGGCTCGAGCGGGTGGAGACAGGGCCGGGTGGAAGCACTTCCGGTGGGGAAGAGGCCGCTGGCCGGCATAAAGAGAGATGTGAGAGAGAGAGATCAACATCATAGCTTTGGCTTATTGCAGTTGCAAGAAGAAGAAGATTAGGAAGAAGGGTTTAGTTACATTACAAGGAGAATACGGGCATCAAGGAGTCTTTTCTAATGTGAGAATTAATCATAAAATTTCGTAACTTATAGCCGGGGCTCGTATGGCCGCACTGAAAATAAGTTTTACCTCACGAATACAATGATTGCCGCTAAAAACATATCTTTAGCCTCAAATGTATTGGCCACCGCAAAAAAGTTAGATGCTGAAAACTAAAAAAATTTCCACCAAAATTTGGTGCCATTAGAGTGGGGTTTATACAAGCAGCCACTATTACGGGTGCCGCTAAAAGTTAATTAAAATTGACTTTTAGCGAGAGCGGGTTGGAATTATTATTAAGTTTTTAAGAGGTGCTTACATGCTCTAAATCCAGGTCTTATGTGTTTTTTCTTTTCAATTAGGTGGGGCTTTGCTTATATATGAGTCTGACCCTCGATGAATAATCAAAGTTGTTCAGAATGAGCACTCCATACCTTTATAGGGTATCGTCAAATCTCATTTTGAATGGAGGTTATCTCATTATACGATTGAACACACACACAAAAAAAAAAAAAAAAAAAAAGGTTAATAAAACAACATTTTTTAGCAATGGTTTTTTGTTTGGTCAACCTTACAGTGTGACCAACTTAATTCTAAACAAAAAATTGGGATACCCCATAAATAAATAAGTTAATCATTTTGAACAACTCTAATTATCCATATATGGGCACGAGTGGGACCCATCCAAAAAAGTTCCCAGCATGCTCAGCTAGAAGCCATTGTAGTTGCCCCCCAAAATTTAAAAAAAAAAAAATGAAAGAGGTAGAGAGTTGGGAATAAATCAAAGCGATTAAAACGGTGTGCTCATATTATTTTGGCAAAAAATAATTTTACTGAATGGGACTTTGCGGACGCACACCTGTGGGTTGCCAGTAGGCAAAATAATTGTCAACCAATGTATTTTCCACAACTTTTGCCAACATGGTCTTACTTGTATCGGCAAAAATAGCAATTCTTTGTGACTTTTGCCAACGCAGTCCAAATATGCATCGGAAATAAGACTTTTACCAATGCAAATTCTCACTGCGTCGGCAAAATAGTGTCGGAAAAGGTTTTCCACGGCTTTTGCCAACGTAGTCTTACTTGCGTCGGTACAAATAGCAATTCTCTGTGACTTTTGCCAACACCAATTTTCACTACGTCGGCAAATAGTGTCGGGAAAGTTTTTATATGGCTTTTGCCAACGCGATCTTACTTACGTCAGTAAAAGTAGCAATTCTCTGTGACTTTTTCCAACGCAAATTTCCACTGCGCCGGAAAATAGTGTCGGGAAAGGTAAGTTTGTCAAAGATAAGGCTTTGCAGACGCAACTCATTCGTCGGCAACGGTGTGAATAAAAACTCAGACCTTTCCCGATGCACACTTGTGCGTCACTAGTAGACAAGATAATTGCCAACGCATTATTACGTCGCCATTAGAAAAACACGCGTTGACAAAACTTTCCCTCTCTCTTAGGGTTTTTTTTTGTTGGCGCCAATGTGGTTTCCATAGCTTTTGCCAACGCAGTCTTACTTGTGTCGGTAAAAGTAGCATTTTCTGTGACTTTTGCCAACGCAGTCCAAATATGAGTTGGAAATAAGGCTTTTGCCAACGCAAATTTTCACTGCGTCGGCAACTAATGTTTGGAAAGGTGCAGTTTGTTGTAGTGACAATTAATGAAATCCCATTGATGAGATTTTCAAATAAATTTTAACAAAACATAAATAAATTTAAAAAATGCAAATAAATTTCAAAAGAACGCAAATAAATTTTTAAAAATGTAATAAATTTCAAAAAACACAATAAATTTCAAAAGAATGCAGATAAATTTCAAAAGACACAAATAAATTTCAAAATATCCAAAAAATTTTCAAAAAAATGTAAATAAATTTCAAAGATGCAAATGAATTTCAAAAGATCCAAATAAAATTCAAATAACATAAACAAATTTCAAAAGACGCAAATAAATTTCAAAAGACACAAATAAAATTAAAAAACACAAATAAATTTCATAAAACGCAAATAAATTTTCCAAAAAAAAATTAGATAGATTTTCCAAAAGCTCAGATAAATTTTAAAAAAAACAGCTTAGATAAATTTTCCAAAAACACAGAAAAATTTTGTTCAAAAACTCAATAAAAATTTCCAAAATGGAGATAAATTTGTCAGAAACTCAAATAAATTTTCCAAAAACTCAAATTGAATTGCCAAAAACTTAGATAAATTTTTCAAAAAATCTGATAGATTTTTGCAAAAATCAAATAAAATTTTCAAAAGCTCAGATAGATTTGTCAAAACTTAGATAAATTTTTCAAAAACTCAAATAAATTTGTAAAAACTCAGATAAATTTCCATGTGTCTCCTTCCTCTTTGGCAATGGCGCAGCGGCAGGTCAGTGCAGAGTTTACTTCCTTCCCGAAGATGAAAATGGATAATTTAATTTTTGAGTCATTGGGATCAACTGGAGAACATCACTAAAAAGTGAAATTCATGGAGATCTTTTTCCATGGCGACATACTAACGTCTGTCAAAATATGACGAGATAAAAAGATTTTTTCCCCCCATGAAGCAATCTAATCTAAAAGTGGGTTTGGATAGAACACCAAATAAAGAAAGATTGGGTGATTGAGAGGGAGATTGAAAGCATACCTGGTTGCTGGTTCGAGAGGAGAGACACTCAAGCTGAAGCAGAAGTAGAGGGAGAGAGGAGCAGTGGCGGCGGCGACTCCTATGGAGTCTTGAGTGCCTTCGGTTAAAAGAAGGAAGGAATAAAAAAGGGGATTTGGATTTGGACTCGGACTCGGGGGTACGTAGAAGGTATTCTACGAATGGGTAGCGTGGACATCGATCGGGATTGGTTAGGTTTTCTTCCTCAAATTGGTTCTTCAAGCTTCTTCTCTATGATTTCTCAACAGAGAAACAATACCTCTTTCTCGTCTTCCTCGAGTCTGATGTAATAGCGATGGCAGCAATGGGCGAATCCAGACCCGGGTTCTCTATTTCTATAGTCTTCCTCGGCAAGGAGTTCGGAATCCTCTGCGTTCTCTGCCCACAATTCCAAAATAGAGATCAATGGTCTTCTCCGATCTACAATCGTGTCCCACCTTAAAATGAAGGAGAATTGAACATTTTGAAATTTTGAAATTCAAATTTTTATGCCTAAACAGTTAAAAGGGCAAATCAGTCATGAAAATGTATGATGTCACGTATCTAGGGTCCTCTCGCCAAACTATATCCAACTATCCTCTTGCCAAACTATATCCAATTGTGTGGACCATAGGCCTTAGAGGAAAAGTTGTTGGACTGAGGGCCTTAAAAGACCAATATGAGGGACTTTTGGCTAGTCTATACTATTTATATTAGTGTAGTTATGATTCTTTCTTGCAAAGAATTTTGTTGTCTTACATTATTTGGGACTTCTTTTAATGTTTATTTATTAACTTGATATTTCCTTACTTAACTAAACTCCCTATTTTAATAATTTACTAATATAGTACTAATAAGTAAAATTTTGAGATTAAAAGAATTAGACAATTATTACAAATTAATAAACACATTTTCTTCCTCTTCCACACCCTTATGCATTTAACATTGTTAGATATTTAGTATGTATGTGCTAGCTAATGACCCCATAAGAAAAGATCGGGGGTATGTGTAAGATCTCGACTCTAATTAATAGTGTTTAGTATTAATTAAGTATTTTTATAGTTAATTAATTATTATTAGTAGCTAAGCGAGTTGGTTTAGGTCTTAGATTAGTGATTTGAGGGTTTTGGTAGCATTTGGAGTAGTTTAGTGCCTAAAGGGAGTAGTTTGTAATTTTGGAAAACTATGAGGGGCTCATCGTAAATTCAAAAATCCTTAGATTTTGGTTCGTTGGGCAGATTAAATTATTTTCAGAGTTTTCCATTGAGGACACATTGCAATCCGGCCACTCCACGTTCCTCGTTTCTAGTAATTTCGAATCCCTTATTTTATGTGCCTAGGGACCTATTTGTAAATCCCCAAAACCTACTCAACACAAAAGAGGATCTACCCCTTTCTCTTTTCTTCTTCTCCATTTCTCATTTACAATTCTTCTTCATTTTCTCTCTTATTTTCCTTCTTCCTCCATTTCTCCTTCAATTCCCCACCAAATCGAGATTCTACTCCATGGGATAGATTCCTCTCATCTCAAGGATCCTCCTCATCCTTCTCTCTTCACTTCGTGCACAACAACCCCCTTTTGAATTGACTTCTCAATCTTCGGAGCTCTAACAAGTAGGATCACATCCCTATCTCTAGGATTCTAGATTAGGACTCCATTTCCCGACATGCAATGAAGTCTATCTTTTTTTTTTATTTGAAGATCTACCTTTTTTCTATTTTCTTTGCCCAAGTCACCAGCAAACAAAGTTCACTAAAGTCTTGATACAAAACCATTCAAATTAATGGTACTTCGGTTTATGTGATTGGAAACCCAGGGTTTGAGATTAAGAGCTCTTCGTTGGTGTTTGTGTAAAGATTCTTGCGTAGAGCCTAATCCAAACCAAAGGATATAAATTCATGTTAAATCTAAACCTTTATATAAATCAACCATGTTAAGACATCTAATAATCTATTTTTAAAGTTTTGATTTGAGTCTTGATCATACAATGATATTTATCAAATTGTCTAGATGAATGTATTTGTAAATCAATTAAGTTTTATGAATATATACATATTTGAATCCAATATGAGTGTTGTAGTTAAGTTTTAACATGTTTGGAAAAAAATCCAACAAGTTAGACCCTTAAAGTTGTGATTTCTAAAATTTTTGACTTTGGTCCATAAACTTGTACTATTAATCAGTAATTGGGCCTAGTATATAATCTTCTAAAATCTGGAAAAGTTGATATTCAGATTTCTTGGCTCAAGTCACCCAAAACTTAAAAAAGGAAAAACACCCCAAAAGCCCATCATATGAGAGTTAATGCCCCCGACAAGTTTTGGTGTCAAAACGTATAGTCCATTTAAGAAAATATTTTTTTTCCGAGAACTAGATTTTCGATCTAAACTATTAAAGAATTCCGAGTTGGTCAAAACAAAAAAATTAAATCCATTTGGGTTATCTTTTCAACACGAGTTGGGATCATCCATGATTTCCCCCACGCTGACCGTGAGTGGACTAATCATGGTCTGCCACATCACAGTAGGCAGCCCCTGCCCGGATATATGGCAAGCTGCCCTCATACATGGCAGGTTGTCTGTGGTGACATGGTGGACCATGATTGGTCTACTCACGATCACCATGGGGTGAATCCTAACAGGATCTGAACTCTTCCAACACATCCAAAACTACCCAATTTTGATTTTCTATGGTTTTTGCGACTTGTTTAATGAAACTATATGCTATAAAATTCTACACAAAAATGGGATTCTTTCCACAAATATACGATCTTTGAAAAATAATTCAGAAATTTACAAATTGAATTAGGGTTTAATATTTTGTGGGTATGTGCAAGAATAATTGATGTTTCAATAAAAAATAGTCTAGTACCTTCAGGTTTTCCAGAAACAAAATGAAAAGTAATTCTTTGTCGTTTCAGTTAAAAAACTATTGTATGCTGAAAATCCCTAGCATGTATAAAATTAACTGAAGCACTTTGCATTATTATCAATGATAGAATTTAAGTGAATGATTAGGGATCATATCCTACATGTCTAAGTTCATATTATTTACAACCGATGCCCAATACAATTGCCGATATGCCCTTACGGATGTTACTTCTGTAGATATCATGATTTGCTCATATATGAATTTGGTTATATGTGTATTTGCAATAGAGTTGGAATGTATTCTCGAATTTAATATGACTCAAATATGTATATGAGCACCATTGCCACTATCTGAGCTATGTTAGAACCAGTCTGTAGCGGATGGTATGTGTTTCGACAAGGGTCACTACCAATAATTTCGCATGATATCATTGCTAGACTCCAATCCAAGATTATAAATTGGGATAAATTGGTAGTGACCCACCTATGGAGATTAATAGGTCTTCTGATATTTGTATCGTAGGAATAATGCCTATAAAGATTAATCGATAATTTGTACCATGGGAATAGTCCCCTATACCCATCGACTGTAACACGGATATGATCAATTGACACCCATTGAATTTGACACGGAATTGATCAATTGACTTCCATCGATTGTGGCACGGCTTAGGTCACTTTCCTCGGTTGTATTTGTGACATAAGTTTCTATATCAGATTTATTTGGATTCTAGATAATCATGAATTATGTCATCAACTTAAATTGAGTATTGATATGCTTACTCATTCTATTTATTTTATGAATATGTCATGATCCTGATATTGCCTGATTGTATTTAGTATGGCATGATTACACATTACTTCTTGTTAACTCATTTCAATCATAAATCAATCTAGGTAATGAGGATGATACTGGATATGATGTGAATGTAGTCGAGGAGGAACTGCAAGAGGGCAATGAGGGTTGGAATGTGGACAACGTTCCATACAATTAGATGCCACAAAAGAATTTTGATTTAGTTTAGTCCATTAGATATTAGAGTTGTTTGTTTATTTAGTTCGATCCTATTTGGATGATCTATGTTGAGACGAAGCGTTAGTTATTTAGATTTTAATATATGTTTATAACATTACTTTAATGAATTGAAGTTAGAATCTTGAATATGCTTGTGCTCGCAATCCTAATTATGTGATCGTGTGTTTAATGAGATTCCGCTGCAATTTGACCAAACTCACAATTGATAATCATTCACGGCTCAAACGATGAAATTCAGATTTAACAGATGGATATTGGTTTCAAAAAAAAAAAGAAAAAAAAACCACGTCTGAAATTCAGGTCGTCATAGTACACATACAGCTTTGAGGCTAGTAGTGTCATACAATACATTGTCATTGATATTTAAAATAGGGCTTCTAAATACACAACGGTTTTAGCCCTTTACAAACAAATTCTCTCCACACTCATCATAAAAAAATTTAAAATTCTGGTTTTGCTTTCCACACACTCAAAACATACCTAAAATAGCCCTATCCCCTTTCTCTTTACACACAACTTACCCCCATCATTTGGAGCTCTCCTTCTAATCGGTGAAAACCCTCCTCCTCCTTTCCTTCTTCTTCCTCTCTATCTGTCATATGGTGAGTGTACTCAAGATCATCATCTTCTTCGTCTCTTTCTCCTCTATCTATTTTTCCGGCCATCCATCCATCTATCATTACCAACCATTCTCTCTTGCCCCCTTTCAATCAAGTAATGTTTGCTACATTTTCTCCATTTGTTGTACATCGCTGAATGTGTATTTGAGCTTCGTCATAGATAGGGTCATCATAGACTATGATCTGCCATATCTAATCAGGATTTTAGCACTTACAACCAGTCCACAATAAAACCCGCATCAAACTCGTTGTTGATTGCAAAGTAAAGGAAAGGGAGAGAAAAGAATCGATATGTTCAGCAATAAAAAGCTGAACATTGGTAGTTTGTTCTGCACTGAAAGTCCGAACGTTTCGCGGCAACAGAAATTAAAAAAAGGCTTTACAAGCTTTGAGAAATGGCGAAAATAAAAATATACAACACAACAAATCATCTTGTCACTGATGTTATGTTTGGAAACTACATTTTGCTTATTAGTTTGCTCATCCATTAGACAAAAATATGATATTGAGAGTGAGGTTTCACTAAGAAGTAATATGTTTGACAATGGTAGGATATGAAGGGAGAGTAGAATATGATAAATGGAGACATGGTGATGTGAAGGGGTAGAATGAGATTGGAGGAAGAAGAGAATGAGAGTGAAGGGATGAATGAACGGTGGAATGGGAGGAACGAGAGTAATATGAATGGAATGATGAAAGGTTCAAGTGTGATAGGTGATTGTCCTTTTTGGTAATTTCATAAAGGAGAATAAATGTAATAAAAAGTTTTTAAAATTTCTGTGTAAAAGGCAAAAATCATTGTGTATTTAGAAGCCCTCTATTTAAGAAAATATTATATTAATTTTATATTTTTATAAAGTATTAATAGTAAGAATTAGGGTATAAATTATATTGTTGATTTAAACCAAATCAAAATCTTAATACGAACTCAATTTCTTTCCTATATTCTATAGCAACCTATTCATACCATATTATATATATAAAGAGAATGAACTTTTCTTGGGAGAGCGCCACGTGGCAGAATGAGGCTTCATGAGAGGATGACACGTGGCTGTAGGAAATTAACTAAAAAATCTTTCTTTTAATCTCTGTTTTAAATCAGCCTAAAAAATCTCTCTTTTAAATCAGCCTACCCTTAAAAATCTCTCAAATCCCTATTACCAACCATCTAAAATCTCTCCATCGGGATTCCTATTACCATGCTAAAATCTCTCCATCTATTACCAACAAAACAGGATCTCACCAACCATCTAAAATCTCTCCATCGGTGTGATTCCTTTTACCATGCTAAAATCTCTCCATCGGTGCCATAGGTGTGATTCCTATTACCAACAAAACAGGATCTCTCAATAAACCCTTCTACTCCCCAAGCAGGCACAACCCATCTTCTCCCTCCATCTAAGTCCACGTCCCAGACCCATTCCACAATCTCCAGCACCGTCTCCCCCGGCATCGCTCTCCCTGCGCAGCACCGTCTCTCCCGGCATCCCTTCTACTCCCCAAGCAGGCGACGCCCGCCCATCTTCTCCCTCCATCTAAGTCCACGTCCTAGACCCATTCCACAATCTCCCTGCGCAGCACCGTCTCCCCCGGCATCGCTCTCCCTGCGCAGCACCGTCTCCCCCGGCATCCCTTCTACTCCCCAAGTAGGCGACGCCCATCTTCTCCCTCCATCTAAGTCCACGTCCCAGACCCATTCGACAATCTCCCTGCACAGCACCGTCTCCCCCGGCATCGCTCTCCCTGCGCAACACCATCTCCCCCGGCATTGCTCTCTCAGTCTCACCACCATCTCCATCATCTCCCTGGAACGCTTCCTCCCTGTGCAGCACCGTCGCAGCCCTCTTCCCAACCAGGTACGCCCCTTTCTCCTCCATTCCCTGCACTTTCACCTACACCCACCGTACACACTGCACCTGCGCCTCTCTCACCCTGCACGCAGCCACCTGCATCACCTCCCCTCTCTTTCTCCTTCTTCTTCTTTTCCTCCTTCCCTGCATTTCCACTTGCACCCACCACACACACTGCACCTGCACCTCCTTCCCTGCACTTCCACCTACACCCACCGCACACACTACACCTCTAGCATTGTTGTATCCTTCTTTTCTTTCTTTTTTTTCTTTTCTTCTCTATCCTTCCTCTCCTTTCTTCTTCCCTGTCACTACTTCACATCCCAGCCTGCACATTGTCACCACCCCATCATCACTGCACTCTCCCCTCTCACCCCACACCAGTGCACCCACCTGTACACTAGCACCTCCCTCATCCTTCCCTTCTTCTATCTCTCTTTTCTTCTCTCACTACACCTTTCCGCTCCGCCCACTACATCTCCCCTCTCTCTCCTTCATCTCTCCCCTCTCTCTTCTCCTTCCTCTCTTTCTCTCTGTCCCTTCTTCACCCTCTATCTCCTTCCATCTCCTTCGTTCCCCTCCGCCCTGCAACTCTCTCTCTCCTTTCCTCTTCTCCATCCTCTGCTCTCAATCCTCCCTTTCTCTCCCACTCCCTGCCCAACCCACTTTCCCATCCGCCCTGCAACTCTCTCTCTCCTTTCCTCTTCTCCATCCTCTGCTCTCCATTCTCCCTTTCTCTCCCACGCCCTGTCCAACCCACTTTCCCATCCGCCCTGCAACTCTCTCTCTCCTTTCCTCTTCTCCATCCTCTGCTCTCCATCTCCCTTTCTCTCCCACGCCCCCCCCCAACCCACTTTCCCCTCCGCCCTGCAACTCTCTCTCTCCTTTCCTCTTCTCCATCCTCTGCTCTCCATCTCCCTTTCTCTCCCACGCCTTGCCCAACCCACTGTGCAGTCGACCGTCACCTCCTCCTCACTTTCCACTCTCCCTGCACAACCCACACGTTCCATCACCTGCACACACGCCATCTCCTTCTTTTTTCCACCCTGCAACTCTCTCTCTCTCCTTTCCTCTTCTCCATCCTCTGCTCTCCATCTCCCTTTCTCTCCCACGCCCTGCCCAACCCACTATGCAGTCGACCATCACCTCCTCCTCACTTTCCACTCTCCCTGCACAACCCACACGTTCCATCACCTTCACACGCCATCTTCTCCATCTCCTTCTTTCTCCCTCATTCTTTTTCTTTCTTTTTTTTTTTCTTTTATTCTCTATCCTTCCTCTCCTTTCTTCTTCCTTGTCACTACTTCAGACACCTACACCCACCTGCTATGAGAAATTGTTGTAGAGCAATTGTGATAGCTTAAGTTTGAAAAGGAATACAATCATCTCTATATTAATATCCTTTTGCATCGATCTTCTATTTCCTTCACTCTTTGTTATGCGGAAGCTACAAATTTGCTCTAGAAGTTTTCAATAGATTCTCAAACCAATACCCTTGAAGTTCCTGAGCGTACTAAAATGGTAATTATGAACTCCTGTTCATATCTATGTTTTTTTTTTTTTAATTATTTCTCATTAGATTTAATTTAATGAATCTATTTCATTGCATTAACATAGTATGATGTTTACCTAATTTATTTCTAATAGTTTTAGACTTAATTTATTTCTAATAGTTTTTCCCAAGCCATTGAGATCCATTAGTTAATGTTTTGATAGTTTACATTTTACACTTTATTTACATGGTTAATATTTAAATATTGATGTAATTTTTTTTTATTCTATCTGTCTTTATTTTCCCATTTTAAATTTATAACAATCACATATTACTCCCTTTTGTTTATTAATGATACTAAGAAAAAAACATCTTCCTCTCTTATCTTTAATTAAGAATGGAACATCAAGATGATATGAATCATTCCAAGATTGCAAGGCAATGTCGAACTCAACTGTTACGGATGAAAAGACTAGCCATTGAGATCCATTAGTTAATGTTTGGATAGTTTACATTTTACACTTTATTTACATGGTTAATATTTAAATATTGATGTAATTTTTTTTTATTCTATCTGTCTTTATTTTCCCATTTTAAATTTATAACAATCACATATTACTCTCTTTTGTTTATTAATGATACTAAGAAAAAAACATCTTCCTCTCTTATCTTTAATTAAGAATGGAACATCAAGATGATATGAATCATTTGGAACATCAAGATGATATGAATCATTCCAAGATTGCAAGGCAACGTCGAACTCAACTGTTACGGATGAAAAGACTACATCAAAATCAAAAATCAATACCATCTACAGGTGAAAACAAATACACATAAATTAAGTTAGTTTACTAAATATTATTTTAATTTTATATTAAATTAAGTTACTTTATTGATAATTGCTATAAGTCGTTCTTTGGGAATTTGTCATTCAACAGATACACATAAAAGCCAATATCAACTTTCACAAATAAGAAGAATGATTGAATTAAACTCCCAGCATTTAGATCCACCAAATGGATGTCAATCACCATTTTCAAATAGCCGCATGGTGAGTGATTAACTTTTTCATTACTTAATTTAAATCTCCATTTGTTAATACTAACATCTTTGTCAAACGTTGAATTACAGTAATGAGCTTTCGTTATTAGATAATTCAAGCTCTATCAGATTGTCATTACAAGAGTTATTTTCATTATTGAAAAATGGAGTCAATGAGGTAAAGTTAAACTTCTTAATTGATAAAAATAATTTTACATAGTATGTAGTGCAATCTAACTTCTATTTTTCTTTTATTAAAAATATAGGTTAAATTTGTTGCAATAAAAGCCACAGTTGTAATGTTACATATGGAGACACCTTTGGCGCAACTTTCCTGCAGTAAATGTGATAAGAAAATTTATGAAACTGTCAATAATGGTAAATGTGTTCGTTGTAGTGATTCAACAGTACCAAGAAAGATGAGGTACATATATAATACATTATAATAATAACATATCTGCAAATATTATAGCACAATTAATTTTAATATTCCTTTTTATATACTCAGATACATTGCAACTATAACAGTCGAGGATCACTGTCACGTCCCCGAACCCGATTAGAGATTAAACCGGATCCGGGGTGTGAAATTTATGGCTAATTAAAAAAATTTTGCCCTTAATGCCCAAGGATCGAAGTCCGTTGTGAGGATTGTATAGTTGAGCCTCATTAACAAATTAATCAACGAGACTTGTCCAGTAAACACAACATTAACCTGTAGAAATATCAAAGCAAGTACGGTATTCATCCCATTATATATATTCAAGTTTCAAAAGATAAGACGTATAAAGTTTATAAACATCAGGACCATCCCCAAAACTTAGGTCCTGGTACAAAAGATATACAGTACTAGAAATGACAAGTCCATAAGATCTAAGACCCAAAAGATGAAATGAGGCGGTACGCTAGAAGATATCCCCGTGTAACGCGCACTAGTGCCGGGAGTGATGACGCTAAGCTACGTGATCGGCACCCCACTCTCGTATCTCGTCCTCCTCCCCCGGTTGAGGATCCTCTGAGATTGCCTCGGCATCCGGGTCGGTGTAATAGTAGAAGGTGTCCTCTGCACACCATGAAATAAAGGATCAACAATATGTTGGCAAGAAGATAAGCAATATACATTATTCATAACATACTTCAAAAGGAAATAAAGACAAGTACATGATTATAAGATAGCAAGGTACAAGCTATGCATAAGCATGAATAATACGAGAGTCAAGTAACAATATAAACCCTAACAAGATAAACAAGAATAACCATCCATGAAATGCAATGTCAAGCAAGAGGAGACTCCGAGGATGTCCTAGCCATCTCATGGGGGTATAAGTGACGTCCAAGCCGACTACGAATACCCAAAGTCCGGCTCTAGGGGGATCCTAGCTCCCAGTCCTAGGAATAGCAGCACGGTCCTAGCCCGCTCCCAGCTATTCACGCCAAGGACATCGTCCAAAGCCGACTGCCCACCCTAGTGTCCGGTATCCGGCCCACTTTATAATCCTCAGTCTGCAGCTGGTTATGAATGCAAGATGATGATGATGGTTTGTATACGACACAAGTTCCAAGAAAAATACACGTGGATAGGTTCCCGAGTACAAAATACCAAATTGAGGGTTACTCAAAGTCAACCCAAGATACAAGTCAAGTTCCAAGTTCCATGAGTAGTCCTCTTTCAAGTCTATCCACACGTGTTTATCAATACAAGACAAGGTACCTAAGGATACACTCTAAGTCCGGCCACATTCTAATTCTACAATTTAAGTTAAAAGTTATATAAGTGTACAAGATAGAGTGCATAAGATACGACAAGCTACGGATACATGATTCAAGAGTCAAGAGTGAAGAACAAGCCAATCCTAGGTCAATAGTTGTCCACCGTGTATCAAACGTATCCCCAACGGAGTACGTATGGAGAATGAGTCAATAGTGTCCTACTTTGATGGGGCCATGGTGTGCGGGAGTTGTTAGGCACCAATTAACTCAATTCCACATGCATTCGGCCAAGTTACATTGACATACGGAAATTCCCGGACAACCGACGAAGCACACCAAGCCAAACATGCTCCGTTTTCATTTTTCCCCCAATTGGTCATGCAAGGGTAGGGTCAATGGGTTCCAACCTAGGGTCCAAACTAGGTTTAGAATCCCTTTCCAAAGAGATAAAGGCTTGGTACATTGATTCAATAGCCACTTCCTTTTCTAATCTCTGATAATTAAGATATGTATACCATTGGATTCTACATCTCAAGAGCTTTCCAACGGTATATAGAACTCCAAATTCCGAAGAACGGTTCAAAAGTTATGGTCATTTGAAATCTGCCAAAAATTCATGAAATCTGCCCTAATGCGGCTAGCCGAATTTGGCCATGCGGCTAGCCGAAAAGGTGACCGAAAATGCCCTGTAAAAACATGGTTACTGGAAAAGTAACTGAATGGTGACCGAATTTCATGCGGCTAGCCGAATTCTGGGTAGAAACATGAGTTTTTGAGCCAAAAATTCAATCATTTTGAATGGCTCCTTCTCCAACCCCTTTCCAAACCTTTCCAAAGGCCATAACCTGCACAAATAGCCACCATGCTCTCCTCCAAACCACATTTTATCCATTCATCAAGTCATCCACCCATAATAAAACCCATTCAACCCATTAATCCAATTTTAGCATGTGTAATCTAATTAACCATGACAAGCTTGGAAATTTGGGGAAAATCTAAACAATGGGTTAACAAGAGACAATAATAATACATGCATGCCCAATATATAAAACAAATCTACTTGCCTTCACCAAAGGGAGTAAAATAATGGAAATTGAGAAGATTGAGGATGAAGAAAGCTCCCAAACACACTCTAGCCAACACAACTCTCCCAAGCCTCCCTTCTACACTTGAGGAACACAAAGAAAAAGAAAGAAAGGAAATCCATCAACATGCAATCCATTCACAGCCATGAGAAATGAAATGGGAAGGGAAGGAGAAGAGGAAACTTACCAAATTTGAGGTCTAAGGAAAGAAGAAGAAGAGATGAAGACAATGGTGTAGTTGGATGTCCTTGGAAGGGCCTTTAAGCTCAACATGCAAGATGAGAGAGTAAATGAGGAAAAAGAAGAAAGGGTTGCATCACTGTTGAGTGAAGGGAGGAAGAACGAATGATAGGGCTGGGTTGGGGTTTAAATGAGAGGTGGAGAAGGAAATGTCTGGAATGCCCATCTGAGTCAAATGAGAGAAATGCAATTATTTGAGGGACTTCGGGGCGTCGAATCGTGATGAGTCAAGAACGAAAAGTGACGAGCATGACAAGATCTTTCCAATGAACCCAAATTCGGGGAAAATGGAATTTTTGGAAAAATACCCAATTTTCCTATTAATCACAACCTAACCCCCTATTAAGACTAATCGCACTCAGAATCAAACAAAACTTCGGGAACATCTTACTAATGATAAAAGAAACTCGCTTAGCCACTAAACCTGCCTAATTAGCTAGAATCACAATTAATTAGGTTAATCGCCAATATTAGGAAATTAAACACCCTATTAAGGTCTGGGACCTTACATCCATTCCCTTTAAAAAGAACATTTGGTCCTCTAAATGCCTAAAATACCTCCTCAGGAAGAAGATGAGGATATGCCCTCCTGATCTGGTCCCTGAGTTCCCACGTAGCTTCCTCTGGACGATGGTGCTCCCACTGAACCTTGACCCATGGAATGGTCTTCGTCCGTAGAACTATCTCCTTGGTGTCTATAATTCGCACTGGCTGCTCCATATAAGATGCGTCGGGCTGAATTTGCAGTGGCTCGTGTGGCAACACGTGGGTGGGATCTGGAATGTACTTGCGCAACATCGACACGTGGAACACGTTATGTACACCTGACAACTCTAGCGGCAAGGCAAGACGATATGCAACGTCACCAATCCGGGTGCGAATCTCAAACGGTCCCACATATCTCTTGGAAAGCTTCCCTTTCTGACCGAATCTGACTACACCACACATAGGAGAAACCTTGAGGAACACCTTATCACCAACCTGAAACTCTAGTGGTCTTCGTCTCTTATCTGCATAGCTTTTTTGACGGTCACGAGATTCCTTCAAACGCATCTGTACAACCTTGACTTTCTCGCTGGAATCACCAACTACTGATGGTCCATGGAAACTTCGTACCTCTTCCCAACACACCGGAGTCCTACATCTACGTCCATACAATGCCTTGAACGATGCCATGCCAATGCTAGAATGATAACTGTTGTTGTAAGAGAACTCACAGAGGGGCAAACTCTCATCCCAATCTTTCTTGAAGTCCAACACACATGCCCAAAGCATATCCTCTAGAGTCTGAATAGTGCGCTCTGACTGTCCATCCATCTGAGGGTGGTAAGCTGTGCTGAATCTCAACTGTGTGCCCATGGATGACTGAAGTGTAGTCCAAAACCGAGAGACAAACTTAGTGTCTCGATCGGATACTATTGATTTAGGCACTCCATGCAATCTGACAATCTCATCATTGTATAGCTTGGCCATCTTATCCATAAATTGACCGGTCTTGAATTGTATGAAATGAGCTGACTTGGTTAATCGGTCCACGATCACCCATATAGCGTCATTCCCTTTCCTGGTATTTGGCAATCCTGACACAAAATCCATTGTGATGTGCTCCCATTTCCACTTGGGAATATCTAACTGATGAAGTAAACCAGGAGGCTTCTTGTATTCAGTCTTGATCACCTAACACGTATAGCACTTGGAAACGAATTCTACAATTTCTTTCTTCATACTCATCCACCAATAGTGGTTCTTCAAATTCTGATACATCTTAGTGCTGCCCGGATGAATAGAATATCTCGTATGGTGTGCATCTGTCATCAGCTCTGTCTTTATGTCCTGTACATCTGGAACGCACAACCGGTCTTTGCAATACAAAACTCCCTCAATCAGTCTGAATTCAGGCCTGTCATCTATGTGCTCAATGATGCGATGTAACCCTGGATCATCCTTCTGACATTCTTTGATTCTGTTCATTATCTCTGGTTCCCATGCTGCCATGCTAGCAATCATCACCTTCTCACTGATAGGCCAAACTTCAACATCTAAATCTCTAAACTGTTCCATCCATCTCCATTCCGGCACTATACACCCGCTGAATGTTGACATTCTACTAAGAGCATCTGCTACCACGTTGACTCTTCCAGGGTGGTACTTAACGGGAAAATCATAATCTTTAATGTACTCCATCCACCTTCGCTGTCTGTTGTTCAACTCACTCTGTGTAAATAGATACTGTAAACTCTTGTGATCTGAGCGTACCTCAAACTTCTCACCGTATAAGTAATGTCTCCACATCTTGAGTGCAAGTACAACGGCTACTAGCTCTAAATCATGGGTGGCGTATTTCTTCTCATGTTCTTTCAATTGTCTCGAACCATACGCTATCACTTTGTCGTTCTGCATAAGGACACAACCCAAACCAACCCCTGATGCGTCTGTGTAAACAACAAATCCTCCACTGCCAGATGGTAAAGCAAGAATGGGTGCTGTGGTCAATCTGGTCTTCAATTCTTGGAAGCTTTTCTCACACTCCTCGGTCCAAACAAAAGGAATGTTCTTCCTAGTCAACTTAGTAAGAGGAGCTGCAATAGTAGAAAATCCTTTCACGAATCTCCTATAGTAGCCTGCAAGTCCCAGGAAACTGCGAATCTCTACTGCATTTTGTGGACTACCCCAGTTGACAACTGCTTCTATCTTCTTGGAATCCACTACCAATCCTTCCTTGGAAATTACATGGCCTAGAAATGACACATGTTCTAACCAGAACTCACATTTACTCAATTTGGCATACAACTGGCTGTCTCTCAAAAGCTGCAATGAAGTCCTCAACTGATGCTCATGTTCCTCCTTGGACTTAGAATAAACTAACACGTCATCAATGAATACCACTACGAACTGATCAAGGTAAGGAGCGAATATCTTGTTCATTAAAGCCATGAACACTGCTGGTGCATTCGTCAAACCGAAAGGCATCACTAAAAACTCAAAGTGACCATATCTAGTTCGGAACGCTGTCTTAGGAATATCTTCCTCTCTGACACGTAGCTGATGATATCCTGAACGTAGATCAATCTTCGAAAAGAACTGGGCTCCTTGTAGCTGATCAAACAACTCATCTATTCTCGGAAGCGGGTACTTATTCTTGACTGTCACTTGGTTCAATTGTCGATAATCGATGCACATCCTCATAGTCCCATCCTTCTTCTTAACAAATAGAACCGGAGCTCCCCATGGTGATATGCTTGGCCTGATGAAACCCTTATCCAGTAGATCTCCAACTGAGTCTTCAATTCTTATAACTCTGCAGGGGCCATTCTATATGGAGCCTTCGAAATCGGTGCAGTACCTGGTAGTAGCTCTATCGTGAAGTCTAACTCAAGCACGGGTGACAAACCTGGAATCTCCTCCGGAAAAACATCTGGGAACTCGCATACTACCGGAATCTCATCTATGGGTTTGGACTGCTTGTCCTCCGCGATAAACGCGATGTAACCCTCACATCCGCTCCTCATCAAGCGGTCTGCCTTTAATGCAGAAATCAACCGAGTGGAGGTGGGCTTCTTCGGACCAACAAACTCAACACTACGATCTACACCTTGTAACCTCACGGTCTTGTTCAAACAATCCAACACCGCGCGATTTGCCGCTAACCAGTCCATACCAAGAATAACATCAAAGTCGGACATCGCCAACACAATCAAACTGGCGGTCAACTGAGTACCTCCAATCTGAACTGTGCACCTAGGATAAACAAAATCACACACTACTGATCGGCCTACCGGTGTAGCAACCACTAGAACAAATGGTAACATCTCTCTATCCTTCCCAAAATGTAATGCAAATGCAGGTGCAACAAAAGAATGCGTGGAACCGGGATCAAACAAAACTCTAGCATCAAATCCACAAACTGAGAGAGTACCTTCAATGACATTCTCTGCTGCCTCTGCCTGCTCATGGGTGATCGCATATGCCTTGCCCAACTGCCTCGGACGCTGATACTGCTGATGTGGTCTCTGAACATGATACTGTGGTCGCTGCAATGCCGAAGGTCGCTGTAATGCTGGGGGTCGCTGCGGAGCTCTATACTGAGGAGCCAGAACACGTGGCTGTGGCGGCCTGGGAGGTCGGACAATAACTTCTTGTTGCTGCGGCGGTGGTCTAATCTGTACTGGAGGTGCCTGCCTCAACGGCTGCACAGGATAAGGAGGCCTAAGCGCTGGAGCTGGAAGTGCTGGAGGTGTAAACCCTATCTTCGTCGGGCAATTACAAACCTTATGCCCGGGATCTCCACAATGATAGCAAGCACCGGACTGCTTCCGGCAGTCTCGGGAGTAATGACCTCCACCACAATGCATGCACTCTAATCTTTCCTGTGGCTATTTGAACCTGCGTTCCATTCTTGGTCTCTTGGGTTGCTGAAGAGGAGCAGGAGCAGGTATATACTGTCTGTAAGACCCCGACCCGAGTGACCTCGATTAGTGTTAATTATGTTGCGTATTAGTGCTAAGCTCGATTAGTGGTTTTTGACTAAGCTTGGACTAGAATAGCTCTTATATGGTTTTGGGAGAGTTTTAGTGCTTTGTGTTGGTGGGACCCTCTGGGGGTTCCCTTTTTTGTTGGCTTTACTATTGTGTGTGTGTGGGGGGGGGGGGGGGGGATTGTTCGTATTCCAGTGAATTGCATTTATATTCCGTTTTACTCGTCTCGTTAATCCCTACGATTCTCGTGTTGATACCGTGCCCGTTCGGAACCTCGAAACCCGATTTTCTTGCATTGAGGGCAAAACAGTCATTATACATGAAATCTGTACCCAAAAGTCGATATCCCCAAAACCCACGAAACATACACTTTTTGGAAACTAGATATTTCGACTATCACTTTTCTCTTCTTCGTCGATTTCGTCCGAAGTCCCGAGATTAGTGCTTTCAGCCTCCAAAGATTTTCTAGAGTTGGGACCCACACCCACTTGTATATAAGAAGAACCCTCTTCTTCCATTTCCTTATTCCAGCACTAAGAGCAACAACAACCTAGGGTTTCTTGGCTTCCTTTTCTATTCTTCTTCTTATTTCTCCACCATCAAGCACCACCCACCTTGCATCAACCAAGAAACGAATTTCACCTTCCTCTTCCTCACTACTAGAGCTACCCATTGATACTATTGGTGGAAGGAAACCACCCATTTTAGAACTCTCTTGAAGCTCATCTTGCCTTTTGAGGACTTTCCTAGTAAGTTTTCCCTTCCAATCTCTTAGATTTGTGTTCTTCTAGTTTTAGAGGAGCCCTATTGTCATTATTGAAGCTTTCTTCTCCCTATTCCTTGTTTGACCCATTTTGGGGTTTGCATTTTGGGGGTTTTGTGTAGATAGCATTCTTGGCTTGGAGGAAGAGATTATTAGCTTGATTTCTTGCATAGAGAACCTTGAGGCAAGTGGATTGAATGGATAGTTTAGCTTGCATTGATTTTTATGACAAATGTGTTTAAATCATGACTTCATTAATGCTTTGTCTTAATTACATTCAATGATATTAAATGCTTTGAATGAGGTTGGTAAGCCTCTTTATTGTCTTGAAACATGATTTCTAGCTTTTGTTTTCATCTATTGTTTTTAAATCATGGATTGTAGTTTGAGTTCATCTTTTGTACAATGCCTAAGTGAATCCTTGTGATGATGGTTGTCCTCCTTCCCTTATAAATTGTGTGAATGTCAATGGAGAATGAAAGGAATTGGTTTGGAGGAAAGGAAGACCTGAATCTGAACCCAGTGAAGAAATTCCCGTGACTGGCGGTCAACTGGCGGTCGCCCAGCGGCTAGCCGCCTGGTGACTAGCGGCTAACCGAAGTAAGTTCGGTTACATTTCCAGAAAGTTGTAACCTCACGGTCAGCTCCGCGGTCATCTAGCGGCTAACCGCCAGCCAACCGAACAGTTACGGTCACTTCTCCAGAGAGCTGCAATTCCACGGTCAGCCACACGGTCATCCAGCGGTTAACCGCCGGATGCACAGGCGGCTAACCGCCATCTGACCGCAAGGTAACCGAAATTCCCTGAATTCTATGAATAAAAGAGGATTGAAGGGAGCCTCCACCCCATTGCTTGTGAACCTTTCTGAGAGCAATGGACACCGCTCACCTGGGATTGTGCTCGAAGCGTAGGTGGAGTGTTGTTGGTAGTATGTTAGAGAGAGAAATCACATCATCGAGATTCATTTAAGCATTGAGGCTACTATAGTGTATAAGGAACCCGGAGTGTCTCCCAAATTCAAAGAGTACCAAGTTTCCTCTATTATACAGACATACGGGATCCCTATTCACTTGGACTAGTTTTAACCCGACATTGTTTTGGCTTTTCAAAAGAGTACTTTACCTTGTTCTTCTCGAAATTTATGATTTGGAACCTGTCATCCCGAAAACTTTGAAAGTATACTTGTACTGTTTTGCTAGCTTTGATATACATGCCAGGCCTGATATGATAGCTGTGCCTTGAGCACCCCATCTTGCCCGTTTATAGCTATGCACTGGATTTGTTTTATACATGTCTCGATTTATGTGATTTGACCTATGAGTCGGCACCATTAAGCTTGGATAACCTTGTCGGTCTGATCTACCGACTTGGAGATCCCTTCCCGTCCCGCCAGCTGCGGCTTGGATCCTGATACCCGGTTTATTAACCGTGGTCCCGTCCCGATACCCGGCTCGCTCCCGTGGTTCCCGATATCCGGTTCGCTACCGTGCTTCCCGATACCCGGTTTGCTACCGCGGTCCCGTCCCGTATTATTGTATATATATATATGTAACTTGGTTGCACCTCCTCACTTCGGTGACCGAGGTCAACACCCGATACTCACGTCACTTCGGTGATAGAGGATTTAGCTTCTCGTGGATGCCATCTTGATTGTTTCCCGATTTCCTTGGTTACCTTACATGTTTTATTACTGCATGTGTGTTTTAAATGAAATGCTTCATTTACTTTTAAAAGCTATCGTTTAAACAGGTTTACATGTTTTCCAAGGTAAAGGTCTTTATTATTAAATGTTCATATCTTTTCATCTACCTGCCAGACCGTCGTGTCTGACCCTTTGCTTTGGTACTCAGGTCCCGTTGTCGGTTATCCCGAGGAGGAGCCAGAGGAGGCGGTCGGAGAACCGCAACCGCTAGTTGAGTGGCGTGCTGACGATGTTATGTAAACATCGGGCTGCCGAGCTGCGAAACATTTTGGGGGATTGGTTGGATAGTTTTCTGGTGGTTATTGTTTTGTTTATATTGGCCTTTATTGGCCTCTATTTTTGGGGAATTGTAATTAACTGATTTTCTGATTAAACTTGAATATGTAATTCTGGGTTATGCTTTAGGACATTGCTCATTCTGATACTCATATTCAAATGTAATCAGCCTTGATATTTTGTGAAATCAAATACATACATGATTTACCATACGCTTCCGCAATTATACTATATGACTATGTGTGTTGGAATATCCTCACCGCGGACACCTGTGGGAAATCACGTGCACGGGTAGTGTGTGGTCTTTTGTTAACCCGTGCACGCTTGATCATAAAAATACCTTTCATTATTGTCATCACTCCATATGATCACATCATTGGCTTCATCACAATTAGTCCCGATCCCGGATTTGGTTCCCGAACCCGGTCCGGGGTCGCGACAGACTGGTATCAGAGCGAGACGTGTTTCAGGCAATTAAAAGAAACTAGAAATCCTAAGGACGTGGCGAGGATTCGTTAGATCTTCCGTTAGTTAGAATCGCGTGAGCAATGTGTGACCCTATTCTTGATTATTATGTGCTAACAACTTGTTTTGCAGCATCATGCCACTTCGTAAACGCCCGGTAAATGGCAATCCCACAGCGAGTAACAGTGAGTATACAGGACCAGTTGAGAATACAGGGCCAGTTGGGGAAGATGGAGTGGAAAACGCTATGCCAAACCAGTTCCAACAGATGATGCAAGCTATGCTCGATCAACAATGTCAAGCTAATGAGAATCAAGCTAGACTTCAGGAACAAATGCTAAAGAAGGATGAGGATCATGCCAGAGAATTGGCAAAGATGCAGAGGCAGTTGCTGGAAGTGTTACAAAGAAGGCCAGAGCCAGTCCAGCCTCAACCTGCAATTGTCATCAATCAGAGAGAGTATGACCCCAACGCTTTATTTGAGAGATTTAGAAAAAGGGCACCCAAGAATTTTGTTGGCTCAGAAGATCCCTTAACCGCGGATGACTGGTTAGACCATACAGAAAACATCTTTGAAGTCTTCAGATGTACAGGGGGAGAGAGAGTAAAGCTGGGAATGTCCCTATTCACCGGGTTGGCAGATATCTGGTGGAAAACTGTGAGGGAAGAGTATAGGACAATGGCTGACGCAGTTGCATGGCAGAATTTCAAGATACAGTTTCGTGACAAGTATGTGCCCACGCACATCAGGAGGCAGAAGGCTGTAAAGTTTCAACAGCTTGTCCAAGGCAATACGACCGTCCAAGAATACCTCACTAAATTTGAGAGGTTGTCAAGATATGCACCCGAATTAGTGGACACGGTGGAGAAGAAGATAACCAAGTTCCTTGAAGGACTTCATCCCATCATCGAGAGAGATGCTACGGGAGTTGTACCACCGGTCACTTTTGAAGAGGCGATCAAGAGGGCCTACAAGTTCGAGAACTTCCACCACAAGGTCCTTAGATCTCAAGACAAGGGACAAGGGCAGCCCTAGCAGCAGCATCATCAGCAAAGGAACCAGCAGAACAAGAGGCAGAGGTAAGACAATGTGCAGCACATTTGTATCCACTGTGGCAAGAACCATGAGAGCGCCCAATGTCGTACCATCACCGGGGCGTGCTTTAGATGTGGTTCCATGGATCATCAGATGAGAAATTGCCCAAGACCGAATAGGCAAAATCAGCAGCCTCAAGGAGCACCGCGTCCAGCCCCGCCACAGAATGCACTGGTAGTGCAGAATCAGGTAAGGCCACTTCAGCAACAGGCACCACCGCAACAGTATAGACCGCGGCAACAGCAGCCACAGGCCCGTCAGCAAGGACAACAACAGAATCAGCGTCCCCCGCAACAGAACAGAAATGACCCTCAAGGAAGGCAACAACAAGCTCATATCAGGCCACAGCAGCGAGGACAAGTTTATGCAGTCAACAGAGCTGATGCAGAGGCGGCAGGCAATGTTGTGGAAGGTACACTTCTTGTTAGTGGAATAAAAGCTAAGATATTATTTGACCCTGGCTCCACGCATTCTTTTATATCCCATGCATTTTCTAGACTGATTGATGTGCATGGTAGAGATCTTGAGTACATTTTGACTGTGGCAACCCCGGTAGGAAAGCAAGTTGTGTGTACTAGTTATTATCTTAGTTGTACAGTCCGGATAGGAGAAGTTGTGTTACCCGCAGATCTTATTCTGTTGGAGATGAAGGATTTTGATGTCATCCTAGGGATGGATTGGCTGGCAGGGTACCATGCCACAATGGATTGTTTCCATAAAACCCTCACATTCAAGTTGGATGAGACACCAGCAGGAGTGTTATTCCAGGGAGAGAGGAGAAATCCTCGTGCAGGGTTTGTCTCAGCGTTGAAGGCTGATAGACTTTTGAGAAGTGGATGTGAAGCCTATTTGGCGTTTATCACGGAGGATAAACGGTCCCAAGGGGTGGAGGAGATCCCTATTGTTTGGGAGTTCCCGGATGTATTTCCGGAGGAGATTCCGGGATTACCACCCATGAGAGAGATTGATTTCACCATTGAGTTGTTACCAGGGACCGCTCCGATATCTATTGCACCATATAAAATGGCTCCGGCGGAATTGGGAGAGTTGAAGATACAGTTACAAGAGTTGTTGGACAAAGGTTTTGTGAGACCTAGTATTTCACCGTGGGGAGCTCCGGTTTTGTTTGTTAAGAAGAAGGATGGTTCGATGAGAATGTGTATTGACTACCGGAGATTGAACCAAGTGACCATCAAGAACAAATATCCATTGCCAAGGATAGATGAATTGTTTGATCAGTTACAAGGTGCCTCGTACTTTTCGAAGATTGATTTGAGATCCGGTTATCATCAGCTGAGAGTTAGAGAATCAGATGTGTTGAAGACAGCTTTCCGGATAAGATATGGCCACTATGAGTTCCTAGTGATGCCATTTGGATTGACTAATGCACCGGCAGTGTTCATGGCTTTGATGAACAAGATCTTTGCTCAGTACATAGATCAGTTTGTAGTGGTGTTCATAGACGATATTCTGGTGTACTCCAAGACCAGAGAAGAGCATGAAGAGCATCTGAGGATAGTATTGCAGATTTTGAGTGAGAGTCAGTTGTATGCGAAGCTCAACAAGTGTGAATTTTGGCTTGAGCAAGTCGCATTTTTGGGACATATAATCTCTAAGGAAGGTTTGTCAGTAGACCCATCTAAGATTGAGGCAGTAGTGAAGTGGGAAAGACCGAAGAATGTGTCAGAAATTAGGAGTTTTCTGGGTTTGACAGGGTATTACAGGAGGTTTGTGCAAGGATTTTCGTCGATTGCAGCACCGTTAACGAAGCTGACGAGGAAGAATGTGCCTTATGTGTGGACAGATCAGTGTGAAGCTAGTTTTCAAGAGCTGAAGAAGAGATTAACTACCGCACCAGTCCTTACTTTGCCATCCGGAAGCGGCGGTTTCACCATCTTTACCGATGCTTCGAACATTGGACTCGGTTGTGTGTTGATGTAAGAAGGAAGAGTTGTAGCATATGGGTCCCGGCAGTTGAAAGATCACGAGAAGAATTATGCAACCCATGACCTTGAGTTGGCAGCGGTCGTCTTTGCATTGAAGATGTGGAGACATTACCTCTACGAAGAGAAGTTTGAGGTTCATTCGGATCACCGCAGCCTACAGTATCTATTTTCTCAGAAAGAGTTGAATATGAGGCAGAGGAGATGGATGGAGTATATCAAAGACTATGATTTTCCGATCAAGTATCACCCGGGTAAAGCGAATGTAGTTGCCGATGCTTTGAGTAGGAAGTCAGTGGGCATAGCAAATTTGAGTGGTACTTGTATTTTTGATCAGTTTGAGGAGTTGAAGATAGACCTCCAGCCACTAAGGAAGGGTGCCATAATTGCCAATATGTCAGTGTCAGAACCTTCGTTCATCCAGAAGATTAAGGACAGTCAGTTGCAAGATCCAGAGTTAGACAAGATTGCAGATCATATAGCAGAACGTCCTGATTTTCGTATTGTTGACGGAGTTCTTTACTACCGTGATCGTTTGTGTGTGCCTAACATAGAAGATTTGAGGAATGACATCATGGCAGAAGCTCACAGTGCGAAGTATTCCATGCACCCAGGCAGCACAAAGATGTATCAAAATTTGAAGGGCAGATTTTGGTGGAACAATATGAAGAGAGAGATTGCAGCGTTTGTATCTCGTTGCATGACATGCCAGTTGATAAAAGCAGAACATCAGAAGCCTCCAGGTTTGTTGCAGCCATTAGAAATCCCGGAGTGGAAGTGGGAGCACATTACCATGGACTTTATTTCGGGACTATCGAAGACTAGCAGAGGCAATGACGCGATATGGGTGATTGTGGACAGACTCACCAAGTCAGCTCACTTTATCCCCATGAAGACAGGGAAGAAGATGCACATGTTACCCCTGGCAGGGTTGTTCGTTAATGAGATCATCAGTAGACATGGACAGCCAGTTTCCATCACTTCGGACAGAGACAGTAGGTTCGTCTCGAGATTTTGGAAGACCCTACATGAGTCTATGGGTACGAAGTTGCAGTTTAGTACAGCTTATCACCCTTAGACCGATGGCCAATCAGATAGGACAATTCAAACACTCGAGGACATGCTCCGTGCTTTTGTATTGGACTTCAAGACTCAGTGGGATGAAACCCTACCGTTGTGTGAGTTTGCCTACAACAACAGCTACCACTCAGCATTGGGATGGCGCCTTTTGAGGCTTTGTACGGTAGAAGGTGTAGGACACCTGTTTGTTGGGAAGAAGTTGGCACCCGCAGTTTCCATGGACCGTCCATAGTGAGTGAGACCGCTGATAAAGTGAGACAGATCCAAGAATGTTTGAAAATAGCCCGGAGTAGACAGAAAAGCTATGCAGATGCTCACCGAAGGGATCTACAGTTTAAGGAAGGGGATAAGGTTTTCTTGAATGTATCACCTACCAGAGGAACTTTGAGGTTTGGGCAGAAAGGCAAGTTGTCACTGAGATACATCGGACCGTACGACATTGTGAGCAAGATTGGTGATGTGGCTTACAGATTAGCCTTACCACCCGAGTTATCCGGTGTACACAACGTCTTCCATGTATCGATGTTGAAGAAGTACATCCCCGATCCTTCACATGTACTCCTACATGAGCCGCTGGAAATTAGAGAAGATGCTACCTATGTTGAGAAGCCCATTCAGATCATAGACTCGAAAGAACAGGAGCTGAGGAACCGGACTATTCAATGGGTAAAGGTACTTTGGGAGAATCATGGGCCGGAAGAGGCAACGTGGGAATTACGAGATCAAGTGCAGAAGAAGTATCCGCATCTCCTACCCGAGGTGAGTTTTATATTTCATTTGGAGGACCAAATGCCCTAAGGGGTGGAGGATGTAAGACCCCGACCCGAGTGACCTCGATTAGTGCTAATTATGTTGCGTATTAGTGCTAAGCTTGATTAGTGGTTTTTGACTAAGCTTAGACTAGAATAGCTCTTATATGGTTTTGGGAGAGTTTTAGTGCTTTGTGTTGGTGGGACCCTCTGGGGGTTCCCTTTTTGGTTGGCTTTACTATTGTGTGGGGGGGGGGGGGATTGTTCGTATTCCAGTGAATTGCATTTATATTCCGTTTTACTCGTCTCGTTAATCCCTACGATTCTCGTGTTGATACCGTGCCCGTTCGGAACCTCGAAACCCGATTTTCTTGCATTGAGGGCAAAACAGTCATTATACATGAAATCTGTACCCAAAAGTCGATATCCCCAAAACCCACGAAACATACACTTTTTGGAAACTAGATATTTCGACTATCACTTTTCTCTTCTTCGTCGATTTCGTCCGAAGTCCCGAGATTAGTGCTTTCAGCCTCCAAAGATTTTCTAGAGTTGGGACCCACACCCACTTGTATATAAGAAGAACCCTCTTCTTCCATTTCCTTATTCCAGCACTAAGAGCAACAACAACCTAGGGTTTCTTGGCTTCCTTTTCTATTCTTCTTCTTATTTCTCCACCATCAAGCACCACCCACCTTGCATCAACCAAGAAACGAATTTCACCTTCCTCTTCCTCACTATTAGAGCTACCCATTGATACTATTGGTGGAAGGAAACCACCCATTTTAAAACTCTCTTGAAGCTCATCTTGCCTTTTGAGGACTTTCCTAGTAAGTTTTCCCTTCCAATCTCTTAGATTTGTGTTCTTCTAGTTTTAGAGGAGCCCTATTGTCATTATTGAAGCTTTCTTCTCCCTATTCCTTGTTTGACCCATTTTGGGGTTTGCATTTTGGGGGTTTTGTGTAGATAGCATTCTTGGCTTGGAGGAAGAGATTATTAGCTTGATTTCTTGCATAGAGAACCTTGAGGCAAGTGGATTGAATGGATAGTTTAGCTTGCATTGATTTTTATGACAAATGTGTTTAAATCATGACTTCATTAATGCCTTGTCTTAATTACATTCAATGATATTAAATGCTTTGAATGAGGTTGGTAAGCCTCTTTATTGTCTTGAAACATGATTTCTAGCTTTTGTTTTCATCTATTGTTTTTAAATCATGGATTGTCGTTTGAGTTCATCTTTTGTACAATGCCTAAGTGAATCCTTGTGATGATGGTTGTCCTCCTTCCCTTATAAATTGTGTGAATGTCAATGGAGAATGAAAGGAATTGGTTTGGAGGAAAGGAAGACCTGAATTTGAACCCAGTGAAGAAATTCCCGTGACTGGCGGTCAACTGGCGGTCGCCCAGCGACTAGCCGCCTGGTGACTAGCGGCTAGCCGAAGTAAGTTCGGTTACATTTCCAGAAAGCTGTAACCTCACGGTCAGCTCCGCGGTCATCTAGCGGCTAACCGCCGAATTCTTCAGCGGCTAACCGCCAGCCAACCGAACAGTTACGGTCACTTCTCCAGAGAGCTGCAATTCCACGGTCAGCCACACGGTCAGCCAGCGGTTAACCGCCGGATGCACAGGCGGCTAACCGCCATCTGACCGCAAGGTAACCGAAATTCCCTGAATTCTATGAATAAAAGAGGATTGAAGGGAGCCTCCACCCCATTGCTTGTGAACCTTTCTGAGAGCAATGGACACCGCTCACCTGGGATTGTGCTCGAAGCGTAGGTGGAGTGTTGTTGGTAGTATGTTAGAAAGAGAAATCACATCATCGAGATTCATTTAAGCATTGAGGCTACTATAGTGTATAAGGAACCCGGAGTGTCTCCCAAATTCAAAGAGTACCAAGTTTCCTCTATTATACAGACATACGGGATCCCTATTCACTTGGACTAGTTTTAACCCGACATTGTTTTGGCTTTTCAAAAGAGTACTTTACCTTGTTCTTCTCGAAATTTATGATTTGGAACCTGTCATCCCGAAAACTTTGAAAGTATACTTGTATTGTTTTGCTAGCTTTGATATACATGCCAGGCCTGATATGATAGCTGTGCCTTGAGCACCCCGTCTTGCCCGTTTATAGCTATGCACTGGATTTGTTTTATACATGTCTCGATTTATGTGATTTGACCTATGAGTCGGCACCATTAAGCTTGGATAACCTTGTCGGTCTGATCTACCGACTTGGAGATCCCTTCCCGTCCCGCCAGCTGTGGCTTGGATCCTGATACCCGGTTTATTAACCGTGGTCCCGTCCCGATACCCGGCTCGCTCCCGTGGTTCCCGATATCCGGTTCGCTACCGTGATTCCCGATACCCAGTTTGCTACCGCGGTCCCGTCCCGTATTATTTTATATATATATGTAACTTGGTTGCACCTCCTCACTTCGGTGACCGAGGTCAACACCCGATACTCACGTTACTTCGGTGATAGAGGATTTAGCTTCTCGTGGATGCCATCTTGATTGTTTCCCGATTTCCTTGGTTACCTTACATGTTTTATTACTACATGTGTGTTTTAAATGAAATGCTTCATTTACTTTTGAAAGCTATCGTTTAAACAGGTTTACATGTTTTCCAAGGTAAAGGTCTTTATTATTAAATGTTCATATCTTTTCATCTACCTGCCAGACCATCGTGTCTGACCCTTTGCTTTGGTACTCAGGTCCCGTTGTCAGTTATCCCGAGGAGGAGCCAGAGGAGACGGTCGGAGAACCGCAGCCGCTAGTTGAGTGGCGTGCTGACGATGTTATGTAAACATCGGGCTGCCGAGCTGCGAAACATTTTGGGGGATTGGTTGGATAGTTTTCTGTTGGTTATTGTTTTGTTTATATTGGCCTTTATTGGCCTCTATTTTTGGGGAATTGTAATTAACTGATTTTCTGATTAAACTTGAATATGTAATTCTGGGTTATGCTTTAGGACATTGCTCATTCTGATACTCATATTCAAATGTAATCAGCCTTGATATTTTGTGAAATGAAATACATACATGATTTACCATACGCTTCCGCAATTATACTATATGACTATGTGTGTTGGAATATCCTCACCGCGGACACCTGTGGGAAATCACGTGCATGGGTAGTGTGTGGTCTTTTGTTAACCCGTGTACGCTTGATCATAAAAATACCTTTCATTATTGTCATCACTCCATATGATCACATCATTGGCTTCATCACAATTAGTCCTGATCCCGGATTTGGTTCCCGAACCCGGTCCGGGGTCGCGACACTGTCCAATAAGCTGTGGCAACATAGCCATAATCCTTTGTTGCTCCAACACTATGACATCCTTGAGTGACTCCTCCGCCCAATATGCCTTCTTGACCACTGCATCATACTCTGTCAACTTGCTCTGCTGAACTTGCAACTTAATATCGGGCCTCAACCCCCTGATAAACCTTCGAACCTTCTCAGAATCTGGCTTGATCAAAGCCGCTGCAAATCTGGACAAATGGGTGAACTGGATCTCGTACTCTTGAACCGTGAGAGTATCTTGTATAAACCTCTCAAATTCTACTATCTTCTGCTCTGTGTAGTGCTCAGGGATGAATTTGTCCTGAAACTGCTTGACAAAAGTCTCCCATGCCTTGTCGTCCTCAACGGTGTCATAAGCACTCTTGATGGTCTTCCACCATCCTTCTGCTGTCCCACGAAACATGTGAGCTGCCAACTGAACTTGTTGCTTACCAGTGCACTGAAACACTTCGAAGATCTTCTCAACCTGCACTGTCCACTCATCTGTCTCTGCAGGATCCTCTACCCCATAAAACTCTGGAGGAAATCTCTTCATAAACTTCTCAACTAAGTCATTGAGATCTCGTTCTTTGGCCCGGGGCTCTGACACTTTTTGCATTACCTCCACCATCTGAGCTTGGAAGGCTACTTGGTCCTATCTCTGTTTCCTATCACGTTCTGTCTGCGCAGTCTGTGATTGTAGATAAGCATTGAGGAATTGCTGGAATTGGCTATCTAGTATCGGAGGTGTAGAACCTGATTCTGATGCTCCACTAGCCATGTCACTGCAAGAAAATGCGAGTTAGGCCCTAGGCAACCTAAAACTAGCAACACAAGGCTATAAGAACATAGAATATACAACGAACACTAGGCTAACGGTAATCCTCACACGTCCTATGGTTTCTAAAATTTTTACCCTGAGAAACCATCCATTGCTCTGATACCACTCTGTCACGTCCCCGAACCCGATTAGAGGTTAAACCGGATCCGGGGTGTGAAATTTAGGGCTAATTAAAAAAACTTTACCCTTAATGCCCAAGGATCGAAGTCCGTTGTGAGGATTGTGTAGTTGAGCCTCATTAACAAATTAATCAACGAGACTTGTCCGGTAAACACAACATTAACCTGTAGAAATATCAAAGCAAGTACGGTATTCATCCCATTATATATATTCAAGTTTCAAAAGATAAGACGTATAAAGTTTATAAACATCAGGACCATCCCCAAAACTTAGGTCCTGGTACAAAAGATATACAGTAATAGAAAAGACAATGTCCACAAGATCTAAGACCCAAAAGATGAATGAGGCGGTACGCTAGAAGATATCCCCGTGTAACGCGCACTAGTGCCGGGAGTGATGACGCTAAGCTACGTCATCGGCACCCCACTCTCGTATCTCGTCCTCCTCCCTCGGTTGAGGATCCTTTGGGATTGCCTCAGCATCCGGGTCGGTGTAATAGTAGAAGGTGTCCTCTGCACACCATGAAATAAAGGATCAACAATATGTTGGCAAGAAGATAAGCAATATACATTATTCATAACATGCTTCAAAAGGAAATAAAGATAAGTACATGATTATAAGATAGCAATGTACAAGCTATGCATAAGCATGAATAATACGAGAGTCAAGTAACAATATAAATCCTAACAAGATAAACAAGAATAACCATCCATGAAATGCAATGTCAAGCAAGAGGAGACTCCGAGGATGTCCTAGCCATCTCACGGGGTTATAAGTGACGACCAAGCCGACTACGAATACCCAAAGTCCGGCTCTAGGGGGATCCTAGCTCCCAGTCCTAGGAATAGTAGCACGGTCCTAGCCCGCTCCCAGCTATTCACGCCAAGGACATCGTCCAAAGCCGACTGCCCACCCTAGTGTCCGATATCCGGCCCACTTTATAATCCTCAGTCTGCAGCTGGTTATGAATGCAAGATGATGATGATGGTTTGTATACGACACAAGTTCCAAGACAAATACACGTGGATAGGTTCCCGAGTACAAAATACCAAATTGAGGGCTACTCCAAGTCAAGCCAAGATACAAGTCAAGTTCCAAGTTCCATGAGTAGTCCTCTTTCATGTCTATCCACACGTATTTATCAATACAAGACAAGGTACCTAAGGATACACTCTAAGTCTGGTCACATTCTAATTCTACAATTTAAGTTAAAAGTTATACAAGTGTACAAGATAGAGTGCATAAGATACGACAAGCTACGGATACATGATTCAAGAGTCAAGAGTGAAGAACAAGCCAATCCTAGGTCAAGAGTTGTCCACAGTGTATCAAACGTATCCCCAACGGAGTACGTATGGAGAATGAGTCAATAGTATCCTACTTTGATGGGGCCATGGTGTGCGGGAGTTGTTGGGCACCAATTAACTCAATTCCACATGCATTCGGCCAAGTTACATTGATATACGGAAATTCCCAGACAAACGACGAAGCACACCAAGCCAAACATGCTCCGTTTTCATTTTCCCCCAATTGGTCATGCAAGGGTAGGGTCAATGGGTTCCAACCTAGGGTCCAAACTAGGTTTAGAATCCCTTTCCAAAGAGATAAAGGCTTGGTACATTGATTCAATAGCCACTTCCTTTTCTGATCTCTGGTCATTAAGATATTATACCATTGGATTCTACATCTCAAGAGCTTTCCAACGGTATATAGAACTCCAAATTCCGACGAACGGTTCAAAAGTTATGGTCATTTGAAATCTGCAAAAAATTCATGAAATCTGCCCTAATGCGGCTAGCCGAATTTGGCCATGCGGCTAGCCGAATTGGCCCATGCGGCTAGCCGAAAAGGTGACCAAAAATGCCCTGTAAAAACATGGTTACTGGAAAAGTAACCGAATGGTGACCGAATTTCATGTGGCTAGCCGAATTCTGGGTAGAAACATGAGTTTTTGAGCCAAAAATTCAATCATTTTGAATGGCTCCTTCTCCAACCCCTTTCCAAACCTTTCCAAAGGCCATAACCTGCACAAAGAGCCACCATGCTCTCCTCCAAACCACATTTTATCCATTCATCAAGTCATCCACCCATAATAAAACCCATTCAACCCATTAATCCAATTTTAGCATGTGTAATCTAATTAACCATGACAAGCTTGGAAATTTGGGGAAAATCTAAACAATGGGTTAACAAGAGACAATAATAATACATGCATGCCCAATATATAAAACAAATCTACTTGCCTTCACCAAAGGGAGTGAAATAATGGAAATTGAGAAGATTGAGGATGAAGAAAGCTCCCAAACACACTCTAGCCAACACAACTCTCCCAAGCCTCCCTTCTACACTTGAGGAACACAAATGAAAAGAAAGAAAGGAAATCCATCAACATGCAATCCATTCACAGCCATGAAAACGAAATGAGAAGGGAAGGAGAAGAGGAAACTTACCAAATTTGAGGTCTAAGGAAAGAAGAAGAAGAGAGGAAGACAATGGTGTAGTTGGATGTCCTTGGAAGGGCCTTTAAGCTCCACATGCAAGATGAGAGAGTAAATGAGGAAAAAGAAGAAAGGGTTGCAGCACTGTTGAGTGAAGGGAGGAAGAACGAATGATAGGGCTGGGTTGGGGTTTAAATGAGAGGTGGAGAAGAAAATGTCTGGAATGCCCATCTGAGTCAAATGAGAGAAATGCAATTATTTGAGGGAGTTCGGGGCGTCGAATTGTGATGAGTTAAGAACGAAAAGTGACGAGCGCAACAAGATCTTTCCAACGAACCCAAATTCGGGGAAAACGGAATTTTTGGAAAAATACCCAATTGTCCTATTAATCACAACCTAACCCCCTATTAAGACTAATCGCACTCAGAATCAAACAAAACTTTGGGAACATCTTACTAATGATAAAAGAAACTCGCTTAGCCACTAAACCCGCCTAATTAGCTAGAATCACAATTAATTAGGTTAATCGCCAATATTAGGAAATTAAACACCCTATTAAGGTTTGGGACCTTACAATCACACCAAGCAAGCAACATTACTTATGTTTGATGAAATACTAAAGACTTTCATAAATGCAAGTGAAGAAGCATTTACAGACTATGCGGATAAGGTATTTTAAAATTTATATGCATATAAATAAATTATTTTCTTTATTTTAAATGTCTCTATATATAAACATTATGTATGTATGTGTATACATTGACTTTTAAACTATTTTGCAGATTAACTGGTATGATCTATTGGCAACTGAAATAAAAAATGCAATGTGGAAGCAATATTTATTTCATATAAAAATAGACTCAAGTGTGAACATATTGACGTTTGAAAGTGGAATCCCGGTCAAGAAAATAGAATAAATACATTACCAAAAGGAATCGGCATTTTTGTTGACAGAAATTGAAAAATGTAAGTTTTATTCGGATATCTTCACCACTATTCTATGAAATAGCATTAACATCTCCTAATTCATGTGGAAATTGAACATGCAGTATCAAACAAGCCAGAAATTCGTACAAGTGAAGAAATCGGACCAAATACTTTGGAAGCAATACCAACTAGAAGTCATATTGCTGAGACAAGCGCACATGCTGAGACATGCGCAGGTGCTGATACAAGTATAGTTGTTGACAAAATAATAGATGCCTCGACAAGTCAATGTGCAGATACAACTTCAACCGATGAGACAGTGGATAGGATAAAATTTCGGGAGCTCATGCTTGTGGGGCTCACCTTTGGTCTATCCAAATGGACCAAACACATGACCCCTCTGAATTGCATATGTCCACCGACTTTCGATCAAATCCGAATTTACTAGACCATTGGATTGACTATGTATCGATCTGAATGGACTATTGACCATTAAACTTTTGGGCCCATAAGGAGATGATAGAAATCATAGTTAGGGCTAATTTTTTGCAGAGAGGAGGATCCCAGGGAGTTCTTGAAATTCCCCCATCCCCATCCTCATGAGGGTCCCCAAGTAGGCCCCACCACACACTTGAGTTGATCTTATCCTAAGCTTGAGCTTAGGAGAGCCTTGCTCTCTCTCTCTCTCTCTCTCTCTCTCTATATATATTTATATATATATATATATATGAGTTACGCTACAAAACTCCCTATGCGTTTTTCTAAAAAAATGACTCCCCTTTTTAGCCAATAAAAGTGTGACACGTGTCATCAATTATACATATATCCGATTCTCTCTCCTAAATATTCTCCTACAAAGGTGGATCTCTTAAAATCTAACAAATCATTCGCTATTAGATAGGGGCAGAAACTCCCCTTTTGACATAAGGGAGTTTTTGAGAATTTCCTATATATATATATATATATAGAGAGAGAGAGAGAGAGAGAGCAAGGCTCTCCTAAGCTCAAGCTTAGGATAAATTTTTGTAAGCTCATGCTTGTGGGGCCCACCTTTGGTCCATCCAAATGGCCCGAACACATGACCTCCCTAAATTGCACATGTCTACCAACTTTCGGTCAGATCCGAATTTATTGGACCGTTGGATCGACTATGTATCAATTCAAATGGACCATTGACCGTTAAACTTTTGGGCCCATTTGGAGATGATAGAAATCACATTTGGGGGTATTTTTTTGTAAAGAGGAAGATCGCAGGGAGTCCTTGAAATGCCCACCATCCCCATCCCCATCCCCATCCCCATGTGGGTCCCTAGGCTGGTCCCACCACACATTTGAGCTTACCTTATCCTAAGCTTGAGCTTAAGAGAGTTGTATATATATAACCTAATAGTGAAAATTTCAAGTGAGCTCAACCACAAATTGCTTAGATGAGCATAGCCCTTGGAAGCCAATCCATCATCAATCCAAACGGGACTCGACTATTGGATTGAAAAAAAAAATGCATTACAACATGAGTTAAATTTGAAGGCCACAAGTTTTCGATCCGCACCTTCGATGTAGAGATGTCAAATGGGCCGGGTTAGCACGGCAGTCAATGTGTCATGACTCGGCCCAGCCCGGTCAACAGCACGGCCGCCGAGGTGCCATGCACGAATGGGCGCGGCCCGTGATCGGCCCGGCCGAGTAGGGCAAGGCCCGACCCGTGACACACAACACGCGCGTCACGCCTGGGACCCCAACGACTATTTGGGCTAAAAAGTCCATTCTGCCGGCTCCCAACAGCCATAAAATGGTCATATTAGGGGTATTTTTGGTCTTTTTTAATTGAATTTCCTAAATTCTATAAATGGTCTTAACCCTCCCATTCTCATTTCTCACCAAAATTATCCAACTCTCTCAACACTCTATAATTCTCTAAAAGGATTCAACTCTCTCACTCTCTCTAAGAAGTTTTTAAGGGGCCTTCAAAAATTTTGAGGTGTTTATATCCTTTAAATTCAAATTTTCATATTTATATAGTGTATAATATATTAGATTAACTCTCATCTTCTCCCCTTTCTTATATTAATTATCACAAAAATCTCTATTACTATTATTATAAAACTTTTGCTTTCAAAATTCTTTTTTGGAATATGGCTGGATGTTTTTTTAGAAGAATTCTCACACAATCTTCTTCCGTTTACTTAGGGGAAGAAGACAATTTTGCCCAAATGAAAAAAAGGAAGAAATAGGGGAATAAGTCCCAGTACAATTGTTGCATAAAAAACAAAACGAGTGTAGGTGAAGAAGAATAAGAAATGTGTATGGTGCATAATTCTATTTCAACAACCAGAGACCCTAGGCTTTACACTAAGCTTCTGGCCTGACCTATTTTTCGAACTGCCAGTACCCTTGTTACAGAGATATTACAGACGATGATAGTTCTCTTAAGAGAGGAAAGAGAAGCCAATCGTGGTTTTACTCTTGTTTTCTCTCCCTTCTCTAGATGAGATTTTCTATGTGATTCTCCTCTCTTCTTGCTGCGCTCCTTGGGATCAGCGTCCTCCTTTTACAGACCCTCTCACACGTGTCAGCCAGGGCCTACTTTTGTCCCTCTTGCCTCTGTCTCTCTCCCTTCGTCAATTTGTGGCGGAGGCAAGTACCGTAGAGGCTAGAGACCTACTGAATCCCTTCGCTTTCGCCTTTGGGCTTTATCAAGCTTCCCTATGGTTCAGGCCCAATGATGCCCTTTGTCTATTTGATGTATCTGTAACAACCTACTAGTTCCCGTAGAACATCTAAGAGAGCTAGAACTTCTGTTAGTTGGCAAAGATATGAAATTATTATGGTTATTGAAGATGGAAAGGATGTCCCTAAGGCTAAATGTAAATTTTATGGTAAGACTTATGTTGCCGAATCAACTGGGGGTACCGACCATTTGGTAAGTCATTGGAAAAAATGTAAACCCAAACATATTGTGGGGACTCAAGAGGAAGGAGGGTCAGGGATACAAACAAAAATTTCTACTACAAGTGGTAGTAATTTGGGGCGTTTTTCTTATAATGTTGTTGTTGCTAGACAATCACTCGTTAAAATGATTGTCTTGGCTGAATTACCATTTGCTTTTGCTAAAAATGAATTTTTTGAAGAATACGTCCAAAATAATCTGTGCACACAATTTAGAAAGATTTCTATAAATACTCTTAGAAATGATGCTACTAGGCTTTGGCAAAGTGAAAAGGAAAATATTAAAATTACTTTGCAGACATTTCTTGTAAAATAGCTATAATTATAGATATGTGGAAATCTATAAATGATGATAGTTTTCTTTGATTACTGCCCATAACATAGAAGTAAAATTGGTTATTAATAAACGAATAATTAGTTTTTTTTAAACTTGAATGACCACACACCGGCCAAAGAATAGGGTCCCTTATTTTGGAAAAACTAGAAGAATATAATATTAGGGATCAAGTTATAGCGGTAACTTTAGATAATACAACAAATAATACCGTGACTATTGAACTAATGAGATTGTAGATGCCACTTGCAAATTTGATTGAGGGTTATATTTTTCAAAATAGATGTGTATGTCATATCTTAAATCTCATTGTACAAGTTGGTTTAAAGCATATTGCAGTGGCAACAGCAAAAATTAAAAAAAAATCACTAAGTTTATTTTCTGCTATGCACAAAGAAGGCAATTATATTCCACAATATGTGTGAGGCATAATGTATCAGCTTCAAAAATAAATCTAGATGTTTGAACATAGATGAAATTTTATAGATGATTTGTTAAATAAGGCTATTGAGATAAAAACAATTTAGAATTAATATTTTACTTTTCATGCACAAGAATTGTTGATGACTGAGGCACATTGGGAGTTGTATGCCCAAATAAGAGTTTTAAAACAAATGTTTTTCACTACAACATTATTTTTCTCCGGGGTGTATTATCCAACCTCTAATGGAGCTCTAAATTCTCTTTTTGAAATTAGTTTAAAATTTAAAAAATATAAAGATCATAATTTACTTAATGACATTTGTAAAAGATGGAAGAAAATTTTAATCAATTTTAGAAAGATACTCCAATGATATTTTGTTTGACTGCTACATTAGATCCTTGATTAAAATCACTTCATGTACAATTTTTCTTGAAGAAATAAATAATATTATGGAAAATGAAGATTTAGATACTTTTTCAAATTTAAGGACAAAAATTATAAACAATTTTCAGTTTTATTGTGACCAAATGGGTACAACAGGAGCTACTATGGCCCCTCAACAAGTCCAACAATCAGGTGGACTTGGGTGGGATCTCTTTTATAACAAATTGTGCAGAGCCTTCGGCTCAAGTGAAGTTGTGATGGAGTTATATATCCTCATATCTTGACTCCAGTGTATTAAAGATGCATGATGTGTCTAGTTTGGACACTTTAGCCTGGTGGAAAGCACATGAAAATAGGTTTTCAATGTTAGCCGCCATGGTTCGTGATCTACTAACTATTCCAGTGTCTTCTATAGCATCTAAAAAAGCTTTTAGTGTAGGTGGATGTGTGGTGGATAACAAAAGAACGAATTTAACTGAAAAAACAGTAGAGTGGTGTGTTTGCCTACAGGACTGGTATTTGGCTGACAAAGAAATCAGGAGTTGGTAGATACTTAAGATTATGATCCAGCCAGATACATTACCGAACTACAAATCTTATTTTTTTCATTTTCTCTTGGAGTTTCCACCAATTTTCTTGAGAAAAGAGATCTGATACGGGTCATAGCGTGGAAGGCTAAGAGGTCTTAGAGATCCTAAGTTTGCTACAAAGAAAGAGTTTCTTCAATTCGTAAGTCTACTTCTCCATTAGAGTACTACCGGGCTCCAAAGATATAATCTACTTCTCTATTTATTGTGGATTGTTTTGGTCACATGGTGTTGCTGATTTCTATCTTTTAGATAGAGTTTATTATTGTATATGATTGGTGAGAATGAGGGATTGCATCCTAGATGTAATTTATGGCTTTATGGGTACTTGATCCCTAAGTTAAGTGGGTCAAAAGTTTTGAAAACCTATGCACGAGGCCTACCTACTTCCAACAGTTGGTATCAGAGCCATACCTTATCTTTAATCATGTTAGATCAGCAATCTAGATCTAATCTTTGCTTGAGATGTGAAGAGGATAGACCTAGGGCTATGTAAGGATCAGTTTTGATTAGGTTTACTTACTTTTTGTAGTAGATCCATGTTTGGAATGTCACAAAAGGGTTTAACTATGTTGGAAGGACGGTAGGAAGCCATTAGATGGTATTTGGAATCATTAGAAAGAGTTTGGGATCAGTTGGCTAAGATTTGGAAAAACCCAAATTTTGAGTGTTTGTCAGGTCGGCTAATCGACTTGGACAGGTTGGCTAGTCGACTTGGCCAGGTTTGCTAGCTGAATTGGTCAGGTCGGCTAGCCGATTGCAGACAGAAAATTTTCTATTTTTAATCTGAATTTTCTTTAGAGATCCTATCTTTCCACTATGGTTTGGCAGCCTAGTTTTGTGAGTTGCTTGGTTGTATTTGATACTAACTTACAGTAACTTGCAGGTGATCTTGTCCTATCCATGTGGCCCACAAGTCTTTTACTTTCTTTATATGGTTGATAGTTTATTTTGGACAACTTGTAAAGGGCATTATGGTTTTCTTAGTTTCCCGTGAAAGGGCAAGCCATGGTGAATTTCCCTAAAGCCCTTTTATTTCTAAATTTAGATTACCATGTAAGTCTCATTATCGAGGCATATGAATTTATATAAATTTTTTTTCAAAATTTGTAAATTCTTGCGATGTAGGAGACGAAGAAGGAGAGTAATGTTGGGCTCCTAATCAACGAGTTTGAAGATTACCAAAAGTGTTTTGGACATGCCCAAAGAGTTTGAGGAATCCCCAAGTTTTGGAAAGTCTAAAAGTCCAAGAAGTCTATTCCACTTGGGGCATGTGGAGGAGATGACTAGTTCCGATTTTTGCACTTTCTATTTGTAGATGATTGCTTTTATAGAATATTTCCAAATCTGATCCAAACATAGTAGTTTCCAAAATTGGTCAAATCAAATTAATTTTAGGAAAGAGTTTTAATTAGTGTTGGTAGACTCATTAGATGAACCCATTGGTAACACTAGTATTAGAAACTTGACTTTCCTTAAAATAACTTGACTTAGAACCAATCATTGGTCATATCATGAGATGATTTGATGTCTATATATGTGGGCCCGTATACCTATAGGGAAATCCTCAATTCTAAAATATTATGTTAGGGCGGGGTATTTAAATTGGAAATCCCCATGGTTTTCTACCATAGGTCCATTGTAAGGAAAGTATTAGCCTCGTGCCATCTTGAGAATGGTCGTTCCCCACTGAGGGCTTCTATTTGTCTGATTACTAGATATGGATCTCCTATTGATAGTGTTGGTGAGACGGGACGGGAGCCCACTCCCTACGGAGGAGCTGCTCGCAACGGTTGTCATGCAATGCTAGTTGGTAGGTCACACTTAACTAAAATAATAATGTAGTATCCCCAAGGACTTTCCTCATGTATTTTAAACACCGAAGCTAATCGTGAGTCATACATTATTTGGTACAAGATACCTAGATAATAATGAATGATGGGGATCATAGATAGTTAGTCTTAATCCTAATTTTGACTAACTTTGATCCGCACCAATATAGGTGGTATTCGCACTTCCCAAGGAGGCATACCCCAAGGGATTGAGATTTCGATGTATTCTAAATTTAGTGGTTATGAGGATTCCCACATAAATTTGGTAGAATACTAAATCCTAATATCATTTAAATTCATTAATTGAATGTATGGTTATGTGCTACAGTATTTCAAGCATGAATGTAGATACTGTTAGATTGTATGGATTCAATCCATCAGTTGATGTGATAAATTGATTAATTTATTTATTTATCAATAAAATCATGCTTTACTTTCAAGAGATGAATGTTATTTCATTACTTCATGCACATGACCAATACATATGACATAATGGTTCATGAGTTGAACCGGGTCCCATTAGTATATTAGATGTGATATATGTGTATGGATGAGATCCACACACGGGAGATATATGTCACAAATCTTATACTTAAATAGCTTCACAACCAGTGATGAGACTGAGCATCTCATTTGATAAGGTTGCGGCACTTTGATCACTATGAGATAGTATGATTTGTCTCGATCATCAGAATGGAAGATTCTGGATCATGGTGCTGGTACATTTGATGTATTGAAGGACCATGGTGCTGGAAATCCTCAATTCTAAAATATTAAGTGGGTCGAAAGTTTTGAAAATCTATTCATGAAGCCCACCTACTTCCAACAATTGGTATCAGAGCCATACCTCATCTCTAATCATGTTAGATCAGTAATCTTGTTCTAATCTTTGCATGAGATGCGAAGAGGATAGAATGAGGGCTATGTAAGGATCAGTTTTTTTTTTTTTTTTTTGGGTTTGCTTACTTTTGTAGTAGATCCATGTTTGGAATGTCATAAAAGGTTTTAATCATAATGGAAGAATGGTAAGAAGCCACTAAAAGCCTACTGAGATCATTAGAAGTGATTAGGGAACAGCAGTGATCGAACCCAGGCTAATCGCACAGATCAATACGGCTAGCCGTAGAGGTCTGATCAGGTAGCCGCAAGGACCAGTTTGGCTAGCCGAACCCAGGAAGAATCACTTTGTTCTTTGATCTGAATTTTTTGGATGGAGGGTGCTGCCCCCGAACCCCCGCCGGGGACGCTGCCCCCGCGAGCTGACTGGGCAGCTCGACCCCACCGGGGGACACCCCCTGACCCCCTCTGCGTAGGGTATCTTGTATAGAAGTGGCAAACTTTTAGCATCTTATTTTTCAATTATGGTTTTGTAACCTGGTTTTGTGAGATGCTTTGTTGTATGAGATACTAACTTGCAGGTGATCATGTCATCTCCATATGGCCCACATGACTTTTACTTTTTTTATGGTTGAATGGTTTATTTGTGGCTAAGTCTAAAGGGCATCATGGTTTCCTTGGTTTCCCGTGAAAGGGCAAGGCATGGTGAATTTCCCTATAGCCCTTTTATTTCCATGTTTAAATTACCATGTAAGTCTCATTGTAGAAACATAGGAATTTATGTAATTTTTTAAATTTGTAAATTCTGGAGATGTCCGAGACAAAGAATGAAAGTGATGCTGGACTCCTAATCAAAGAGTTTGAAGATTACCAAAAGGACTTTTGGAGATACCCTAAAGAGTTTGAGGAATCCCAAATTTTTGGAAAGTCTAGAAGTTTAAGAAGTCTATTCCGTTTGGGCCATGTAGAGGAGAGGACTAATTTCTAATTATAGCAATTTCTATTTATGGATGAATGTTTGTTTTGGAAAGTTTCCAAATCTGATCCAAACATAGAAAATTCCAAAATTGGTAAAATCAAATTAATTTTTGGAAAGAGTTCTAATTAGAGTCGGTGGGCTCATAAGATGGATCCATTGGTAACACTAATTTTAGAAACTGGACTTTCCATAAAATAACTTGACTTGGAACCAATCATTGGTCATATCATGAGATGATTTGATGTCTATATATACGTGGGCCCATATACCTATAAGAAAATCCTCAATTATAAAATATTAAGTGGGAGCGGGGCATTTATATTTAGAAATCCCCATAGTTTTCCACCATAGGTCCATTGTAAGGAAAGTATTAGCCTCGCACCATCTTGAGAATAGTTGTTCCCCACGGAGGGCTTGTATCTGTCTGGTTACTAGATATAGATCTCCTATGGATAGTGTTGATAAGACGGGGCAAGGGCCGACTCCCCAATGAGGAGCGGCCCGTAACGGTTGTCATGCAATGCTAGTTGGTGGGTCACACTTAACTAAAATAATGATATAGTATCCCCAAGGATTTGCCTCATATATTTTAGAAACCGAAGCTAATCGGGAGTCATACATTATTTGATATGAGATACCAAGATAATAATGAATGAAGGGGATCATGGATAGTTAGTCTTAATTCCAATTTTGACAAACTTTGATCCGCACCAGTCTAGATGGTATTCGCACTCCCCAAGGAGGCATACACCAGAGGATTGGGATTCCGATGTATTCTGAATTTTGTGGTTATGAGGATCCCACATAAATTTGGTAGAATACTAAACCGAATGTCATTTAAATTCATTAATTGAATGTATGGTTATGTGCTACAAATTTTCCAGCATGAATTTAAATACTTTCAATCCACTTGCGATCATTCTCTACCGAAATAAGTTGATGGAATCCAACTTTATAGACTGGAAAAGGGCCCTGGATATTGTCCTGACAACTTCAGGATGCAGATATGTCCTTACCATACCCTCTCTTCCTGAGCCTGAGCCTAATACACCACAGTATGAAAAGGACGTTTATACCAAGTGGACCAAAGACAATGAGATGGCCAGATGTTTTATACAGGCATCCATGTCTAGTGTTTTACAACACCAACATCAATCCTATAAGTCAGCATACGATATTATATCGAACTTAAAGGAGATGTTTGCAGACCAGGTTAGACATACTAGGCAAGCTATTTTTATGGTGCTGATGAACACTAAGATGGCTGAGGGAACCCCAGTACAAGAACATTTGTTGAAAATGAGTTTCGCACTGAATGAGTTAGATGTACTGGGTGTTAAGATTGATACAGAATTGCAGATCGACATGATCCTTCAGTCACTACCATATTCTTTCAATCTTTTTGAGATCAATTATAATAAATTGGAAATGACCATAGCTGAGCTGTCTCACCAACTGATAGTGACTGACGAAATCATGAAGAAAGAGCAAAATCCCCTCATGACAGAAAAGTCATTTTGCTAGGACCAAGCCGAAAGGCAAAGACCGAGATAGCAAGAAGAAATCAGTCATCAAGGGTCCTAAGGTGGAGTATGGTTCTACTTTTGGTATGGCCAAGGCTAAGGGTACGAGAGTAAATGGAAAGTATTTCCACTGTGATATGACAGGACATTGGAAAAAGAATTGTCCAGAATATCTGTCTAAGAAGAAGACCTCAGGTATGATTGAGTCACTTATTTCTGAAGTTAGTTTTGCAACTGGTACTTCAGAATCTTGGTGTGTGGACTCCAAGGCAACTAATCACATATGTAATACGTTACAGGGGTTCAGGGAAACCAGGAGGCTAAGTGATGGAGAAATCATTGTCAACCTAGGATCTGACGCTAAGGCGGAGGCTGTTTCAGTGGGAGTTATAGAGTTATTACATTATGCTTTTCAAATAATAATTTGGTTTTGTCAAATACATTAAATGTATTGTCTTTACGACGGAATTTAATTTCAGTTTCTAGTATGATGAATATAAGTTATTCTATTACTTTTGGTACTGAAATTGTTATAAAGAGGAATGGTATTTTCATATGTTCTGGGCAAGGTAACCAATGGGCTTTTTTTGTCAACTCCCACGATGTATGAGATACATGATACTGAAACAATTTATAGACCATCATTAAAGAGAAAGTCACCTTCATCTAATCCAACAAAACTTTGGCACTTGAGGTTAGGACATATAAACCTAAACAGGATTGACAAGCTAGTGAAAGATGGTATCTTACCTTCAATGGTGGTAGAACCAATGCCTGTCTGTGAATCCTGTGTGGAAGGCAAAATGACCAAAAGACCCTTTTTCATCTAAGGGCAGAAGGGCCAAAGATTTATTGGAATTAGTGTATGCTGATGTGTATGGACCCATAAATATAAGAGCGAGAGAATGATACGAGTACTTCATCACTTTCACCGATGATAACTCAAGACATGATTACATATACCTTTTGCACCGCAAGTTTGAGACTTTTGACAAGTTCAAAGAGTTTCGAGCAAAAGCGGAAAAACATTTAAGTAAAAGTATCATACTCTTCGATGAGATCGAAGAGGAGAATATCTCTCCGCTAATTCTATGGGATACTTATCAGAAAATGGGATTCTATCCCAATTGTCTGCTCCCGGTATGCCTCAACAGAATGGAGTAGTAGAAAGAAGGAACCAGACTCTTTTAGATATGATCAGGACTATGTTGATTTCTCAAGGTTACCTTTAGGGATATGTTTTGGAAACTGCAAAGTATATACTAAACCTCGTTCCATTTAAGTCTGTACCTAAGACTCCCCGGGAGTTGTGGTCCGGGCTAAAGCCTAGTCTACAACATAGGTTGTCCGGCACTCGTGCTGAAGGTTAAGACGGATAAATTGGAATCGAAGTTGGAAGTATACACTTTTATAGTATATCCCAAAGTAACTAAAGGTTGGTTATTCTATAATCCCAGAGAGAGTAGAAAGTGCTTATCAGCACCAATGTGGTTTTTCTGGAGGAAGATTATATGATTGATCAGAATTCTTTAGAAAAGGTTATCGTGGAAGAAATTCAAAGAGATCAATTCCAAATCCAAATATGACCAAACTTGAATAAAATTCACCCATACCTAACCCAGTAATTACACCAGTGTCTTGTCGTAGTATGAGCATTGTCAGGACCCCTGACAGGTTCTCGGTCTTTGGGAAGTCTTACGAGACAATCTGGGAAATACCGAAACAAAATCCCTGTAACTATGATAAAGCAATCAATGACATAGTTTCGGGACGTTGGTTAGATGCTATGAAAGCTGAGTTGGAGTCTATGTACTCCAATTAGGTCTGGAAACTTATGGACTTGCCTGCCAATATTAAACATATTGGGTGCAAGTGAGTCTACAAAAGAAAGAGAGGACCAGATGGAAGAGTTGAGACCTTTAACGCCAAGCTTGTTGCGAAAGGATATACTCAGAAAGATGATATCGATTAGAAGGTTTCCGATAGCTATGCTCAAATCCATCCGGATACTCTTATCCATTGTGGCTCATCTCGATTACGAGATTTGGCAAATGGATGTCAAGACGGCGTTTTTCAAACAGCCATCTTGACGAAGACATCTATGAGATGCAGCCAGACGGTTTTATAGTTAAACAACTGTTAGACCCCGACCCAGACCAACGCGATTAGTGCTAATTAAGTGAACGTTTAGTCTTAAGTGAGTCTTAGTACTAGTTGGGTTAGAATGTGATTAGACTTAGTCTGGATTATAGATTTGGGGATTTTGAGGACGTTTAGTATGAGTCAGACACGCTCAGGGACGCCCTGAGTACACGAGTAAGAATGGGGTTTTGTGCTAGATCTTTGATGTGGATGTGATCTTTACTTCTCTTGAGTGATTTTATTATTTGTGACAACTTTCGTTTTTAAGCTGCATGCATTTGAGGCCCAGAAACCCAAGTTTTGGCCCAATAAGGGCAAATCTGTCTTTTCATGCAAAATCTGGGCACACTTTTCGAAGTCGTGAAACCATGTCAAAAGTATACTTTTCTGAAACTAGATTTTTCGACGATCGTTTTGTTCTTCTTCGTCGATTTCATCCGGGGTCCACAAGACCATGTTTTAAGCGTTTCTAGTTCAGCTAGAGAGGGACCCACCTCTCAACCCATATAAAAGGTCTCTTACTCTCTCTCCTCCATTTTCTTCTTCCAAAAATCCTGCAACGGTTGCCCTAGAGTGGAGATGAGAAGAGAGCTTCCTTCTTGACCTTTTCTTCCTTGGATCATCTAGCAAGAAGGCTCCGATCTTCGATTCGTTTCCGCCATTCTCTTCCTCTCTTCGCAAGCTTCGATTGGACACGTTTTGGAGCCAAACCCCTTCCACTATTCATCATCTTCAACCTCCATTCTTCTTGTTTGGCTAGCAAAAGGTTAGAGCTTGGACCCATCTTTCTATTTGATGTTCTTAGGCTCACCAAGAGCTTGTTTATCATGATTTCAAACCCATTTTCGAAATGGGGGTTTATGTTGGCCAAAATGTTGATTTTTGTATGCTCCATTTTGGGGGTTTTGTGTAGATCTCGTGGAGCACCCCTCATTGTTGGTTTTTGTGAAGCTTTCTTTGACTTTGGATTGAGGCAAGTAAACTTTTTGGGATTTTTCCATGTATATTGCATTAGGGTTCCATTTTTCTTCATTAAGGTATGACTTTTGTGTTGGTTCTCTTAATGCTAGTTATGTCTACACTCTTTCAAGCCATGCACTTCAGTTTCTCTATTGGTTTTGTCACTAATGATTTACTAAGTTCTTAGAATCATGTTGGTTTTGTAAGTTTCATGAAATTGTTATGGGAATGCCTTGATGTTTCTCTTTGGAATAAATGGACAAATTTGTGGATGGAATGCTCTTTAATGTGTGTAATGAATCCCTTGGAAAGCATGGAGGCTTGGGGAGTGCAGGTGGTAAAAGTGTGGAAGTGAAGAAGGGAGAAAAAGTTGTGAAAATTCTGAACAGAATGCACTGCCCGTGCCTGTCGGTCAGCTGTCGGTCATACTTCGGTCGACCGACAGGTCGACCGACACCAACCGAAATCTATCCGTTCGAATTCCAGAGAGCAGCATTTCTGTCAGGACATCCCTCGGTTCGCTGTCGGTCAACCGACAGGTCGACCGACAACCAACCGAGGATCTGTCGGTTCAATTTCCAGAGAGCAACATTTTCTGTCTGGTCATCTGTCGGTTCACATTCGGTCAACCGAGGATCTGTCGGTTGAATTTCCAGAGAGCAGCAATTCTGGGCTGGGATCTGTCGGTCAAGCCTTCGGTCGACCGACAGATCGACCTCGGTTAACCGACGGTTAACCGAGCGTTGACCGACAGTTACAAAAAGTACTGTTTTGAAGGATTTTGCAGGAATGAAAACTAGACTTGGTCTTAGACCCTTTTTGTTGACCTTGTGCACTTGAAATTTCCAAAATGTAATATACCTTCGGGGACACCAAGTTTTATTGAATTTCAACATTTGGTTTTCAATTCCACAAGGGTCAAAGATGTGGTCTTAGCCCATGCTTGATAAAGTTATGTTTGAACCTTTGTTTATGATGCTTTATGCACCATCATGTTCTCGTCTGATTTCCAAGTGCAAGTCGTTTTCAAGATGTGTTTCAAGAATCAAAAAGGGAATCATTTATTAAGTTGTAAGCATTAATGCTATGCTATTTTGCTAGTCTTGTTACGTCGTGCTCGTTAAATGATTTCCCTCTTGTTTTGTCGTGTTTCGATCGCGTATTGCCGTGTTTTGTGCATTCATGATATAAGTGAATTTCACTGAGCTTGGACCGCCCTTTTAGCTTGATCCACTACCTGGGGGTCCTTAAACTCGTGGACTGTCTGCAGACTAGTCGTGTCTTGAATTGACACATCGTGCGTGTTCGTGGTCCGGTTCCGCGGCCGGATACCCCGTCTACCTTGTGTGGCGTGGGATCGTGTTTCTTGTCGTGCTTGTCTTGCGTGCTTGCTCTTGTCATCATGTATGACGGAGAAAGGATGAGCTCATGTGGATTTATCTTTTCATGATATTATATGTATTCGTGCTAGTTTCGTAAGCATTGAAACGTGTATTTAAACTTTGAACTGTTTTAGCATTATTTCAATTATTCTTGCCTAAATCGTTTATTTGCCAAACCGTCGTGTTTGATGCTTGTATTTTGGTGTCCAGGTGCCGGTGGTTTCGCGCGTGACGAGGAGTGCCCGGAGGAGGCTGTTGAGCCACCCCCAGCACTCGAGTGGCAGCCCAACGACGTCATCTAGACGCCGGTCGGGATCTTGATTCTCGTTTCACCTAGCTTGGGTTTTGTCGGGTTGTTCTTTTTGGGATTCCATTGTTGTATTGGCCTTTGTTGGCCTCTTTGGGTTGTGTAACTTGAATTAATATACTTTTGTTAAACATTGAATGTTAATCATGATAGGAATGCTTGATGACTTTCCTTTTTGATACCTTGTCTCCATATTATATATGCTTCTTGTATCTTATCGTTCAAGATGGTATGAATTGTTTTGCTACACGCTTCCGCATACCCATTCGTGTGAGCTCGACCCGTGTCTTGGGATCCTCACCGCGGAAACCTGTGGGAAAATAAATGAAATTATATCACAACAGCGGCGGCGGTGTGTTTTGAATAATCATGCCGCCGCGGCGCAGTCGCGGGCCCGGGTCCCGGTCCGGGGTCGCGACAACAACCAAGAGCAAAGAGTTTGCAAGATGCAGAAGTCCATTTATGGACTGAAGCAGGCATCCGGAACCTAGAACATCTGTTTTGACTAAGCAATCGAGTCATTTGATTTTTGTCAAAATACGGATGAGTCATATGTGTATATGAAAAGTGAAGGAGGTAAGGAAATTTTTCCTGGTCGACGACATCCTTCTCCTAGAGAGTGATATAGGGATGATGTCAGTAGTAAAAGTTTGGTTGGCCAAGACTTTTGATATGAAGGACTTGGGAGAAGCTAGCTACATCCTAGGGATCAAACCCAATTGAGACCGAAAAATTAGGATGATAGGCTTATCCCAATATGCTTACATAGATAAGGGACTGGTACGGTTAGCTATGCTTTGTACTAGACCGGATATCTATCACGCAGTGGGCCTAGTCAGCAAATATCAGTCTAATACAGGACCTGAACATTGGACTGCTGTAAAGTTTATTCTCAAATACTTGAAAAGGACTAGAGATTACATGTTGATTTTTAGCAGTGATGAGCTGATTCCAGTCAGATACACAGATTCTGACTTCATGTTAGATAAGGATTCCAGGAAATCAACTTCTGGGTATGTGTTTATGTTGTAGTTGCTTGAGAAGCACCTAAAGAAGCGGATTGGCTCAAAAGATTCTTTTTGAAACTTGGGGTGGTGCCTTTGGCACGACAGCCGCTCACAGTTTACTGTGATAACAGCAGGGCAATCGATAAGTCCAAGGAACCCAGGAGCCAAAAGCATGTATAGATGTAGTAACATATGGTCAGAGAGATTGTTCAGAGAGGTGATACGGCTATCACCTAGATAGACTCTGCAGACAATCTGGGAGATCCCTTTACTAAGCCTTTGACTGCCAAAGTTTTTGAGCAGTAAGTAGATGGGAAGTGCATGAGATGCAACCCTGACTGGCATTGAGCCCAAGTGGGAGATTGTTAGATTGTATGGACTCAATCCATCAGCTGATGTGATAAATTGATTAATTTATTTATTTATTAATAAAATCATGCTTTACTTTCATTAGATGAATGTTATTTCATTACTTCATGCACATGACCAATACATATGACATAATGGTTCATGAGTTGAACCGGGTCCCATTAGTATATTAGATGTGATATATCTATATGGATGAGATCCACACGGGAGATATATGTCACAAATCTTATACTTAAATAGCTTCACAACCAGTGATGAGACTGGGCATCTCATTTGATAAGGTTGTAGCACTTTGATCACTATGAGATACTGTGATTTGTCTCGATCATCAGAATAGAAGATTCTGAATCATGGTGCTAGTACATTAGATGTATTGAAGGACCATGAGAAGCACCTTATGGAATTTCGTCTCAATAATAAGATATGCTCTCATAATTCCCTAACAATAGGCTCTCAATCCTAAGACATTGATGAACTCAAGTTTCTATCTATTCATTTGCTTTGAGTCACCAATGAGTGAGGCCAACTATAAGTCAACACCTCGGTGTCTTGGGTATGTGGTAGTAGGACTGTGGGAACATTGAATGTTCAAGATGGAATTTATCTCTATTATCCCCCTGTGCCAATTAATGGATTTATCATTAGTAAGTGCGCACCCATCTCGATTAAGAGTTAATTGGATGGTACTGATGATCACTGTGATTAATTGGGGCTTAAGGATAATAAGATGTGGAACTAAGATTGGAAGAGACAGATTTATTCCAATTGATTCATGGATATTGATAGAGGGGCCTACTTGTGGTAATTGGGAAGTTTAGGGTCTTCTATGTAATTTATTCCTAAGACTGTAGTGCAATTACATTTATATAGTGGTGTTATTTACAATTAACTGTGGGCCCAGATTGCACATGAGATGTGGGGTCGCATGTCCCAGTTGGAGCCATCTTTCAATGGAATCCCTAGTGGTCCCCACGCTAGCCCAAGTTATTAGAAATATACTAATCTTACTTGAACTCTAAAAGGAAAGAATTAGAAAGTTACTATTTCTATTTGAAGTAGGACTTCTAATAGTGGTAATAGTATACTTACTAATTGTTGTGGAAGTGAGACTTCTATTTCAATTAGGAAAAGAGAATGTTGCTAATTTCTAATGGGAGTTAAACTTCTATTTCAAATAGGAAAAGAGGAGGCTTAAAGTGCTATAAAAGGGGAATTCTCCCCTCTTGAACGTCCAACAATAGGAGTGCACGCCCAGCCCCAAATTGTGCAAGTTGTTGCACAGTTTCCTCTCCTCTCTCTCTTCTAGTTCCTTGGAGTTTCAAGTTGAGTTTTCTCTTTAAGATTCCATCGATCTTCTTGAGAAAAGACATCTAATTCGGGTCATAGCGTGGAAGGCTAAGAGGTGTTGGAGATTCTGATTTTACTTTGTAGAAGAGTTCTACATCAACGAAAATCATCAACTTCTCCATTAGAGCACAACCGAGCTCCAAAGGTATTATTTACTTCGTTGCATGTTGTAGATTTTTATGGATGCTTGTTTCTATCTTTTAGATAGTTTTATTTACTGTGCATGATCATGAGATTGAGGGTTATGCATCTTGGATTTGGTTTATGGCCTTATGGGTACTTGATCCCTGTATCAAGTGGGTCGAAAGTTTTGAAAATCTATCCACAAGGCCCACCTACTTCCAACAGATTCTTGTAATCCACTTGCGACCATCCTCAACCAGAATAAGTTGGTGGGATCCAACTATGTAGACTGCAAACGGAACCTGGGTATTGTCTTGACTGCTTTAGGATATAAATATGTCATTACCAAACCCCCCCTTGATGAGCCAGGGCCGGATGCATCAGAAGAAGAAAAGGAACTTTACACCAAATGGGTCAAAGATAATGAGATGGCTAGATGTTACATTCTGGCATCCATGTCTAGTGTTTTGCAATACCAACATCAATCCTATGAGACTGTATATGATATTATATCAAACTTAAGAGAGATGTTTGTGGAACAGGGCATGCCTGCTAGGCAGGCTGCTATGAGGGTGCTCATTAACACCAAGATGGCTGAAGGCACATCAGTACAGGATCACATGCTGAAAATGATGGACTCATTAAATGAGTTAGATGTACTGGGGGCTGCGATTGATGCAGAATTGCAGATGATATAATCCTTGAGTCTAGCTGAGTTGTCTAACCAAATGGTAGTGACTGAAGGGATTATGAAGAAGAATCCAACTACCCTGATAACAGAAAAGTTAGTTGCCAAGTCTAAGTCGAAAGGGAAAGGGAGGAAAGGCAAGGAGAAATCAGTTTTGAAGGGTCCTAAGGTGGAGAATGGTCCTAATGGTGGTGTGGCCAAGGCTAAGGGTTCGGGGACAAAAGGAAAGTATTTCCATTGTGGTATGACAAGACATTAGAAAAGGAATTGTCCAGATTATCTGTCTAGAAAGAAGACCTCATGTATGATTGAGTCACTTATTTCTGAAGTTAGTTTTGCAACTGGTACTTCAGAATCCTAGTGTGTTAATTCCGGTGCAGCTAATCACATATGTAATACGTTGCAGGGGTTCAGGGGAACCAGGAAGCTTAGTGATGGAGAAATCATTGTCAACCTAGGATCTAATGCTAAAGCGGAGGCTGTTTCAGTGGGAGTTATTACTCTATGTTTTTCAAATAATAAATTGATTTTGTTTGACATATTATATGTACCGTCTTTACGGTGGAATTTAATTTCAGTTTATAGTTTGTTAAATAAAAGTTATTCTATTACTTTTGGTGCTGAAGTTATCATAAAGAGTGTAAGACCCCAACCCGAGTGACCTCGATTAGTACCAATTAAGTTATGTGTTAGTTCTAAGCGTGATTAGTGGATTTTGGTTAAGTTGGGAATAGAATAGCTTTGGATTTAGCTTTGGGAAATTTTGAGTGCCTTTGTGGTTAGTGGGACCCTTTGGGGGTTCCTCTTTGTAACCTTACGCGTAATTGGGGGATTATTCGAATTTCCAGTATTCGTATTCCAATCCCGATTTACTCGTCTCGTTAATCCCTACGATTCTCGTGTTGGTCACGTGCCCGTTCGGAGCCCCAAAACCCGACTTTTCTAGAATTGAGGGTAAAACTGTCATTTTACACTAAATCTGTACCCAAAATCTGATATCCCCAAAACCTACGAAAAATATACCTTTTAAAAACTAGATATTTCGGCGATCGTTTTTCCCTTATTCGTCGAACCCATTCGAGGTCCTGAAAGTCGTGATTTCAATCCACAAGATTTCTAGTGGTGGAGCCCACTCTCTACTTGTATATAAGGATAACCAGTCTTCTCTTTTTCCCATTCCAGCTCAAGCCCAACAAAAACTTTGGGTTTTCCTCTCTTCTCTTCTTCTTCTAGCTTTTCCATCTCAATCTCTACCAACCTTGCATCAATGGCGAAAATGGAGGTCATCTTCTTCCTCTCCACTACTAGAGCTCTCTCTTGATATCATTGGTGGAGAGAACCTCCTATTCGAAGACTTTCATAGGCAAGCTCCAATTCACTTATTGCAAACCCTTTCTTTCTTGTTTCTTGTTTTGACCTATTTAAGGTTTGTATTTTTGGGGGTTTTGTTTGTAGATTGAACATTTGGCTTGAAAGGCTTGGTTAGAGCTTGATTGACTTGGTAGAGACCCCAAGGCAAGTGGATGAATGGGTATTTGAGTATTAAATAGTTTTCATGACAAATATGATTCATTTTACTATCTCTATTAATGTTTTTTTAACTTACATTCATTGTGAAATAAATGCTCATGAAAGGAGTTTTAGTTGGCTCATTTATTGTCATGGAAATGTGTTTTATAGCCCTTTTGTTTTATCTCTTGTTTATGCCTTAAATGAATCCTTGTGGTTGTGGATTTTCTCTTTTTCTTTGGTGATTGAATGTGGAGAAGGAGATGCTTAGGATTAAATGTTCATTGAAGTATTGATGGGAGTTTTAAGTAGTGTTTGAAGAGGTTTGATGAGTGATTATTGGAGGAATGAGGCCTTTTTATTGCAGGAAAAATGTGTAGGAGAAAAGGGGAAAGAAGGCAAGAATGGCCATTCTAGGGCAGCAGAATTTGACTGCCCGCTCGAGCGCATCCCAGGCCGCTCGAGCGCGCAGTCAATCTGATTGCATCTTGGGCGGCAGCATGATTGCCCGCTCGAGCACGCAGGCTGTCCGCTCGAGCGGACGTTTGGCAGCTCGAGCGGGCAGACTTGCTGATCTGCCCGTCTTCTTGCGCAGCCCAGGTCCGCTCGAGCGCACCTCGGTCCGCTCGAGCTCACCTCGGTCCGCTCGAGTGCATTCCCCCTTGGGCCCAGATCACTTTGGAGCTCGAGAAAGGTTTTGAAAGGAATCCATTGGTATCGGGGAGATCTATGAGGCATTGTTTGAAGCCCATTTGAGAAGAAAAACCACATCACAAAGATTCTTTGAAGTCTTAGAAAATCTCTAAGGTGTGTAAGGAGCCCGGAATGTCCCAAATTCAAGGAGTACCAAGTTTATATCGAAATCGACATACGGGACCTTTATTCACCTTGAATTGGTTTTCAATCCCGACATTTATTCCGAAATTTTGAAAGTCCAATTTTATTGCATTGCCCCCGGAATATTTTTACATACATTCCCAAAAGTGTTGGAATAGTATTTTGGTATTTTGCTTACCCGGTTATACTTGCCCGAAACGAAATGTTATTTGTGCCTTTGAGCACTCTTGTCCTGCCCGTTTATGTTCTTGTACCCTATGTACTTTATACATGTCTTGATTTCTGTGATTTGACCTATGAGTCGGCACCACTGAGCTTGGACGACCCTGTTGGTTTGATTCACCGACTTGGAAGGCCCACACTTGTCCCGCCAGCTGCAGTTTGGATCCCGCTACCCGGTCATTACCGTGGTCTTATCCTGATACCCCAGATTGCTATCGTGGTTCCTGATGCCCAGCTCGCTACCGTGGTCATGGCCCGTATTATTATATATGTATATGTAAATTTCGTTGTACCTCCTCACTTCGATGACTGAGGTCTACGCCTTGATATGCTCTTGTCACTTCGGTGATAGAGGACTTAGCTTCGTGTGGTTGCCATCTTGCTTGTTTCCTGATACCTTTGTTACCTTTACATGTTTTACATTGCACATATGTTTTCAGTAAATGATTCATTTCTTTTATGAAAGTTATTGTTTAAACAAGTTTAAATGTTTTCTAAGGTAAATTCAATTATTGTTTTATTGTTATATCTTTTCACCCACCTGCCAAACCGTCGTTTTTTACCCACTTTTTGGTACTCAGGTCCAGTCGTTGGTTTCCCCGAGGAGGAGTATGAAGAAGCGGTCGGCAAACCGCAGCGTTTAGTGGAGTTGCATGCCGATGATGTCGTCTAGACATTCGGCCGTCTGAGTTACATAACATTTTGGGTTGTGGATAACCATTCTTTTGGGAGTTTATACTTACTTTTCATTGGCCCTTGTTGGCCTCTATTTGGGGAATGTAATTAAATGATCTTTCATTAAACTTTAACACTACTTTTGGGTTTATGCCAATGATCATTGCTCACTCTGACATCATGTGGTTTATATGTTACCAGTCTTGTTATTGGAAATGAATTTCATACTTGATTTGCTACATGTTTCCGCACTTAAACAAAATATTTATGTTGTTGTGAAATCCTTACCGCGGACACTTGTGGGAAATAACGTGCACGGGTAGTATCTTATTCGTCTTAGACCCGTGTACGCATGTTATGTGCTATGGCACCAATCAAACTATTCAAACATAACATTCATTTATATTTATCAATTATGAGTCCCGATCCCAGATTAGGTCCTAATAATCCGGTCCGGGGTCACGACAAAGAGGAATGGTACTTTTATATGTTCTGGTAAGGTAACCAATGGACTTTATTTGTTGACTCTCACGATGTATGGGATACATGATATTGAAATAATTAATAGACCATTATTAAAGAGAAAGCCACCTTCATCTAATCCAACAAAATTTTGGCAGTTGAGGCTATGTCATATAAACCTAAATGGATTGACAAGCTAGTTAAAGATGGTATCTTGCCTTCATTGGTGGTAGAACCAATGCCTGTATCATCTAAGTCTATACCTAAGACTTAATGTAATGTACATACTAAACCCTGTATCATCTAAGTCTATACCTAAGACTCCTCGGGAGTTGTGGTCCGGGCGAAAGCCTAGACTACAACATTTACACATTTGGGGTTGTCCAGCACACGTGTTAAAGGTTAAAACGGATAAGTTGGAAACGAAGTCAGAAGTATGCACATTTGTAGGATATCCTAAGAGAAGTAAAGGTTGGTTATTCTATAATCTCAAAAAGCAGAAAGTGTTGGAAAAAACCAATGCGGTTTTTCTAGAGGAAGATTATATGATTGACTGGAAATATTTAGAAAATGTGATCTTGGAAAAGATTTAAGAGCAATCAAATTCAAATCCAAGTATGACCGAACTTGAGGAAGAACCGCCCTTACCTGAACCAGTAGTTACACCAGTGCCTCATCGTAGTGGGCGGATTGTTAGACCCCCTGACAAGTTCTTGTTCTTTGGAGAGTTTTATGAAGCAGTCTCGGAACAACCAGAACAAGATCCCTGTAATTATGATGAAGCAATTAATGACATAGGTTCGGGACGTTGGCAAGATGCTATGAAAGCTGAGATGGAGCCTATGTACTCCAATCAGGTATGGAAACTTATGGACTTGCCTGCCAATATTAAGCCTATTGGGTGCAAGCGGGTCTACAAAAGAAAAGGAGGACAGATGGAAAAGTGGAAACCTTTAAGGCCAGGCTTGTTGTGAAAGGGTATACTCATAAAGAGGGTATCAATTAGGAGGAAACCTTCTCGCCAATAGCCATGCTTTAGTCCATCTGGATACTCTTATCCATTGCGGCTTATCTCGATTACGAGATTTGGCAAATAGATGTCAAGACGACATTTCTCAATGGCCATCTTGAGGAAGACATCTATATGGTGCATCTAGATGATTCTGTAGCTAAAAACCAAGAGCGAAGAGTTTGCAAGCTGTAGAGGTCCATTTATGGACTGAAGCAGGCATCCCAAAGCTGGAATATCCGTTTTGACCAGGCAATCAAGTCATTTGGTTTTTGTCAAAATCCGGATGAGTCATGTGTGTACATGAAAAATGAAGGTGACAAGTTAGTTTTTTTTATTTTATATGTCGACGACATCCTTCTCCTCGAAAAAGACATAGGAATGTTGTCAACAGTGAAAGTTTGGTTGGCCAAGACTTTTGATATGAAGGACGTGGGAGAAGCTAGCTACATCCTAGGGATTAAAATCTATTGAGACCGGAAAGATAGGATGATTGGCTTATCCCAAGTTGCATACATAGATGAGGTGCTGGTATGGCTTGCTATGCAAGACTCCAAGAAGGGTATTATAGTTTTCAGGCATGGAGTGCACCTTTCCAAGGAGCAGTGTCCTAAGACACCAGAGGAAAAGAAACAGATGAGGTCGATACCATACGCTTCGACTGTTGGTAGCCTCATGTATGCTATGCTATGTACTAGACCGGATATCTGTCATGCAATGGACCTACTCAGCAGATATCAGTCTAATTCAGGATTTGAGCAATGGACTGTTGTAAAGTGTATTCTCAAATACTTGAGAAGGACTAGCGATTACATGTTGATTTATGGCAGTGATGAGCTAATTCCAGTCGGATACACAGATTCTAACTTTATGTCGGAAAAGGATTCCAAGGAATCAACCTCTGGGTATGTGTTTATGCTGTAGCAACTTGTGAAGCGGCTAAGGAAGCAGTATGGCTCAAGAGATTCCTTATGGAACTTGGGGTGGTACCTTTGGCAGGACAGCCGCTCACAATTTACTATGACAGTAGTGGGGCAGTCACACAGTCCAAGGAGCCCAGGAGCCATAAAAGCCAAAGGCATGTACAGGGGAAGTATCACTTGGTTAGAGAGATTGTGCAGAGATGTGATATCTCTATTACCAAGATAGGCACTGCGGACAATCTGACAGATCCCTTTACTAAGCTTTTGACTACCAAAGTCTTTGAGCGGTGTCACACCCTGAAACCGGGACCCTGCAATGATCCTATCTTGGGATGTGAAATTTTGGGATTAATTAAAACTTTTACTTTTCCCAAGATCCGCGTGAATGAGGATCACACATTTCCACACAATCTGAATATTTCGCGAAAGCTTGCATGGCGTTGCGACTCGGAGCCCGTGGCCATCGGATTCCGCGTCGCACTCAACCAGTAAAATAAAGTCATCAATTAAACAGACTGGTATAAATCAAGAACCATAAACATTGAGCTGACAGTAACAGGACAGTATATTTCCCATATATATTCAGGTTACAAATTTACAAATGCATTTTCATTAATAATCCCAAAGAAAAAGGCTAATAAAAGCCATGCAAATAAAAATCCAACTAAACAAAACACTACCCATAATGGTTATGAACTCCGATGCCAAACTTGATATCTATATGACATCAATAGACAGCCTCTCATATCCAACCGACGGCTCAACCGCCTCGTCACTCAAGCCACCTAGAAAGGTAAAGAAAACGAGACCTGGCACCAAACAAGAAGGATCAGACACGACGGTCTGGCAAGTGAATAATACAGATGATATACAAGTTTTAATCCAATCATATTTAAAATCATAAAATGTATTGAAAGTAACTGTATGCACAAAACGATTTAATGAAATAAATGATGCATATACAGGAGTTTAATAAATAAACTTTTCAAACTGATAAACAATTTTTCGAAACAATGGCAACCCACATATAGCTATATTCTCCTATTACCGAAGTAACAAAAGCACTCAAACAAAAACCGTAGCCACATTCGTGGGACCGGAAAACAGAACCGTTGCCACTTCCGTGGGACCGGAGATGATCAGAACCGTAGCCATACAAATGGGACCGACAGATCCAAAGCAGAACCGTTGCCATGGCCGGCGCAAACGAAATCCAAACTGCAGTTGGTAAACGATTTTAAGATCCCAAGTCGGGTGATCAGCCCGACAAGACGACCTAAGCTTAGTGGTGCCATTTCATAGGTTATATGCAAGTAACAAACAAATTCTCCTTTTTGGCTCATGGGCTCGCACTATATAGCTCTGGCCCCATCTTACCTCAAGGTTTTGGTTTCGAAATAATAACCTTTGAAAACTACTCTGAACAAATGCAAATAGACAGAATCGAACAAATCAAAGGAGTAGTCTTACCGATAATTTCAAAATGATATAATCAAATTGTCCAAGTACATTTCTATTGATGAAAAAGGACTACTCTTAACCAAATACAAACAAATAAATACGGACAAATCAGACGAGTAGCCTTACCGATATTTTTCAAACGTAGCGAACCACCCAATCTATTTCAAATCGAATTATAAGAAAATATGAAAATTCTTTTACCCTAGAATGAGGTACTTGGTTGTGTGAATAGCTTACCCAGGGTTGTCTCGGTGTGCACTCAAAGCTCAAATGTCGTGTTATCATGATAGTTTGATGCCTCTGAAGTTGTTCGGCATTTGAGATCTCTGAGTTCACCACGAGACTCTAATAAACTCAAGACATTCCCCGGATAATTTGAAAATATAAGTTTCTTCCACATTTTGAACCTCCACTCCATTCTAAAACAACATCTCCAGCACTACACTAAGTTACTATTAACCTCAAACCAAACTCCATCCAACACTCAACAAAGTACCTTATTTCGTAAACAAATTGAATGAAAAAGAACCATATATTAACATGAGCAAACACAAAAATTAGAAATCAGATTTCCAGCCTTGTAAAACAAACCCATGACCAAAATTTTCCATGTTATCAAGGACCCAAAACCCTGCAGAAATTTGGATTGACTGAACACAAAAAACCTGTGAAAATCTAAACATGAATTGAACAGAAATTTGAACATCAATTGGACCCAAAAACTTCAGAAAATTGAACATCAATTGGACCCAAAAACTTCAGAAATTTGTATACAGTTTGAACACAAAAGGTGCAGAAATCTGCACACAGATTTGAACACAAAAAGTGCAGAACTCTGTACACAGATCGAACACAAAACTGCAGAAATCTGAACATGATTTGAACATAAAAACCTGCACAAATCTGAACTGAATTGGACACAAAGAAACTGCAGAAATCTGAACACAATTCCACACAAAATCCTGCAGAAATTTGTACAAATCTGTACATGATTTGAACATAAAAACCTGCACAAATCTGAACCTTATATAGACATAAAAATCTGCAGAAATCTGCACATTATATGGACATAAAAACCTGTAGAAAACTGATTATAACACAGCCATTAACATTCTGAAACACACCTGATGTAATCAATTGAAATCAGTAAAAAAAAATGCAACTTTCAAGTCATAACTTTTGAGAAAATAAAGTGCAGATTTGCATGCATTCCAATATCAATTTATTCACTTGCCTCTATAGAGATTGGGTCTCAAAATCACTCCAAAACAACTCCTACAATCAGCTGCAGGCCTATCAAAAAACCATGGAAGAACCCATTTCAAAAACTCAATATTTTTAGAAAAGAATGAGCTCTCAAAGAACTCCTTTCCATGCTTGAAGAAAAGAGTGGTAATGATCCATTAAATCTAGAAATCCAGAGAAGAAACCATTGCTAACCTCAAGGAGTTCTAAGGAAGGAGAAAAGCTTGGAGAAGAGATGAAACCCAGCTGAAATCTCACAAAAGTTGTATCTTTGGAAAGCTTGGAAGATGGGGAAGAGATTGGCGAAATTTATTTTCGAATTGGAGTTTGTTTTCCACACATGCAAGAGGAGAGAAGTTGAAATGGAAGAGAGAAATGGAGTTCTGGTTTCAGCTGCTACAGGGACCGGATGAATGAGGGAGATGAAGACTCTTTGACCATTTTAAATGGGTATTTGTGGGGCCCATTTGACATTAAAATTTGTGGGCTTTAAAACTCATGTTTATGGGTCCCGAATGAAGTCGATGAAGAAGACAAAATTGATCAACGAAATCTTTACTTTCCAAAAAAGTATATTTTCCCCAATTTCTGGAATTTTCGAAATTTATGGACAGATTTAGTGAAAATTGTCATTTTTGCCATTTTTCTCGAAAAACGCGATTTCTGAGCCTCAAATCCAAATGGATAAAACATAAAAGTTGTTTATAACAATAAAATGAGTCAAAAGGAATAAAAATTGGAATTCTTAGAAATCGAGAATAAATTCTCACAAAAAAATACATATTATTAAAACCGGGTCAAACCGAAGTCAACGGTCTCTAAAATCTCCAAAGTTGGGAAAATCTATTCAAACTCTCAAACAAGGTCAAACTAATTCTAAACTCACCCAAAAATCCAAAACCACGATTAAAACAACACTAAACCCGAAATTTGGGGGTCGGGGTCTTACAAGCGGCATGTAGATGGGATGGGCATGAGATGGAACCCTAACTGACATTGAGCCCAAGTGGGAGATTGTTAGATTGTATGGACTCAATGCATCAAATACTGTAATAAATTGATTAATTTCTTTATTTAACAATAAAATCATGCTTTCCTTTTATGAGATGAATCGTATTTTATTACTTAATGCGCATGACCAATACATATAACCTGATGGTTCATGAGATGAACTGGGTCTCATTAGTATATTATATGTGATATATGTGTATGGAGGAGATCCACATACTTGAGAAATGTGTCATAAATCTTATACTTAAATATCTTCACAACCAATGATAAGACTGAACATCTCATCTGATAAGGTTACAGCACTTTGATTACTATGAGATAGTGTGATTTATCTCAATCATTAGAATTTCAGATTCTGGATCATGGTGCTGGTACATTGGATCTATTGAAAGACCATGAGAAGCACCTTATAGAATATTGTCTCGATTTTAAGGTCTGCTCTCATAATTCTCTAGCAATAGACTCTCAATCCTCAGACATTGATGAACTCAAGTTTTTATCTATTTATTTACTTTGAGTCACCAATGAGTGAGGCCAATTGTAGGTCAACACTTCGGTGTCTTGGGTACGTGGTAGTAGAACTGTGGGAACATTGAATGATCAAGATGGAATTTATCTCTATTATCCCCTTGTGCCAATTAATGGATTTGTCATTAGTAAGTACGCACCTATATCGATTAAGAGTTAATTAGATGGTACTAATGATCACTGTGATTAATTGGGGCTTAAGGACAATAAGATGTGGATCTAAGATTGGAAGTGACAGGTTTAATTCAATTGATTTATGGATATTGATAGAGGGGCCTACTTATGGTAATTGAGAAATTTAAGGTCATCTTTGTAATATATTCCTAAGACTAGAGTGCAATTGCATTTATATAGTGGTGTTGTTTGCAATTAACTGTGAGCCCGGATTGCACATGAGATGTGGGGTCGCGGTGTCCTAGTTGGAACCAGCTTTCTATGGAATCCCTAGTAGTCCCCACGCCAGCCCAAGTTATTAGAAAGATACTAATCCTACTTGAACTCTAAAATGAAGGAATTAGAATGTTACAATTTATATTTGAAGTAGGACTTCTAATAGTGATAATAGCAAGTTATTAATTATTGTGGAAGTGAGACTTCTATGATAATTAGAATAGAGAAAGTTACTAATTCTTAATGGAAGTTGGACTTCTATTTTAATTAGTAAGAGGAGTTGCCTAGAGGCTATAAAAGGAGAACAAACTCCTCTTGGACATCCACTACAAGGAAACCACGCCCAGGTCCCCTTTGTGCAAGTGTTGCACAATTCTTCTCTCTGTTCTAGTTCTCCTCTAGTTCTTTAGAGCTTCTATTGGGTTTTCTCTTGGAGTTTCCACTAATCTTCTTGAGAAAAGAGAGCTGATATGGGTCATATCGTGGAAGGCTAAGAAGTCTTGGAGATCTTAAGTTTGCTACAAAGAAAGAGTTTCTTCAACTAGCAAGTCTCCTTCTCCATTAGAGCACTACCGAGTTCCAAAGGTATAATCTACTTCCTTATTTGTTGAGGATTGTTTTGGTGGCATGGTGTTGCTGATTTCTATCTTTTAGATAGAGTTTATTGTTGTATATGATTGATGAGAATGGGGGATTGCATCCTGAATTTGGTTTATGGCCTTATAAGTACTTGATCCCTAAGTCAAGTGGGTCAAAAGTTTTGAAAACCTATCTATGAGGTCCACCTACTTACAACAGTGCCGTGCCGGCACGTCACTATCCAACTATCGTGTTGTGTCAGAACGGCCCATTTCACATCTCTAGCCGCATGTAGGCTCCACAAGGCCAACTGCAAATTCCTTGAACGAAATTGTGTGTACTAGAAAAGCTAACGATGGCAGGTTCAGGTCATACTAATTTCATACTCGCCCCACTTGGCATACAACTCATCCCAAATCCAATTCGCCCCACACCATGGTGGGTCTCATGTCTTAATTAATTTCAAACTTACCCCACAACCCTCCATTGAACTCTATATCCACCAGGGTGTTTGGCAGTATATTCAATAGCATGAAATGCTACATTCAGAAAAAGAAAATATCAATATAGTAATTCTATAAATATTCGGAAATTCTAGAAAAGTAACAATACGCCGCCTAAAAATGTAAAAAGTTGAGAACAGCCCCTTACCTAAGTGGTAAGGAGTGATAGTTCTCACCTGGTTGTCTAGGATTCGAACCCTAAGAACTCCAACTCTTCATACGTGTGCGGGCTTCCCTCCCACTTGTGTGGGCTTTCCTCCCGCGTGTGCGGGCTCCTTTCTCACTTGAGAGAGCTGTCTTCCCGTATGTGTGCAAGTTCTCAATTGGGTTCTAACCCTCTTAGCTGAGTTACCAAATTTTTTTTTAAAAAGTTAAAATATTATAAGCCATTGCATACAACATGTTGCAAAATTTTCAATTCAACTTAAATTCCAACTCAGCAACCACAAAAGATTTTCCAATTCAACTTAAATTTGAATACTATCAACTACATAGATTTTTCAATTGACTGAAATTAATATAGAAGTTGAAAAAACACAAAATCTATTGTCCATGAAATCCAACTCAATCAACTAACATAAAATTCTCAATTCATCTCAAAGGCCAACTAAATCAACCAATCACCTGATCAATTACTAATAGGTAGGTTTTAACATGCATACCCAAACCCACACTGAATTGGTAAAACCTCTACCAAAGCCGTCCCTAATAGGAATGGGCCAGGTCAGGTCCCAATTAAAACCCGTTCCATTGCCACACCTATGAAAAGCCCTGTAACCGATCATATCAGCCGATATTCAAGGAAATTATACAAAATATACACACTTGTATCACCGCTACATTGAAAGATGGCCTCAGAAAGCCCACACAAGTGGAAAGACAAAGTCCACACCATGAGAAAAAAAGCAAACACAAATGAAAGGAGTGGCATGCCCAAAAATCGGTCCTAGCAATAGGATGACACGCGGGGTTGCCAGGCAACATAGCAACCAGGTTGCCAACCGGTACACGATGATACGGGGTCCAATGCCTATTTTTTATCCCATGGTTGGTGGATAAATTGATCTGATGAATTGGTAAAGCATGGTTGACTTAATTGAAAGAAAGTGGTTTTGGTTCTTGGGGGTATATTAGTGATAGGATTTATATGAACCGGGCAACTATTTGGTGAATACGTAGCCACAAACTCCTATGTTCCTTTCATTGCAGTATTTCCTAATGGATAAAAAAAAATGGAAAAAGAATTATTGAGAACTTCTCAGATTTGAATTGAATATCATGACCTGACACCCCTTACTTTTATTTCTTTTCCAAAAACCGATCCTATTTTTTTTCCGAAAAGGCACTCCCATTACATAGGAAAAGTAAAGAAAAAAACAAAAAAATCCATTACCAAGTTAATTGTTGTTTGGTGCATAAGATCTTATTCAACAGATCTTTGTCTCATAATGTCATTTGCCATATATGTGAAAATCATGAGGAGTCAAAGTCAACATACTCTATTCCTATGCAATCAAGCTAAGGCTGCTTGGTTTGGCTCAAATCTAAGCCTTATGACTCAATCTCGTCATCGGTGGTTTTAGAGTGGTGGAAAGATTTCATTAAGAAATGTGAATCGACTTCTAATGAAATGGGTAATCAAACTAAAGCCTGGATATTGGACATGCGGTAGGCAATGTGGAAAGCCAAAAATGATTTCATATTTAAGGGTGTTGAGATAAACCCCTTTAAAATAATAAACATGCTAGCTAGTAGCCTGGTGGCTGGGTTGAAGATCCAAGTTCAAACGATAAACCCCACAGAGAAATCATTGATCTCAAATTTTATTTCTTAAAAGGAAGTGGCCTTGGTTTTACAGATGCTTCTTTCAAAAAATCTGATGAAAAATGTTGGTTTGTTTTTTCTATTGGACTAAATGGTGATATTGTCTGTGTAGGTTCAATGGAAGGTCTAAATCTCTCATCCCCTAAAGGGGCTGAAACGAGAGCCATTCTCGTATCACTTTTAGAGGTGAAGGAACGGGGTTTCAACAAGATTCTTGTATTGTCGGATGCAATTGAAGTTGTGCGGCCTATAAAAGAAACTTCTGATTGGTCCATCAACTCAGTTTTGTTTGATATTAAGGCTACTTTTTTCTTTTTGATTTCATATATTCCCTTCATATTCCTGGAGTGTTTAATAGGTTGGCCAATGAGTGTGCTAAGTTGGGTAATGTGATGAGTTTGGAGTCTATTATTGTAGGGGATGGCCATATTGTATGATTATTGTTGGGCCATGCATCTTGGTTGTCTTTTGTGGTCTTTTCTCATTTATTAATGAAGCTTCTTCTTTTCTTTCTACCCAAACAAAAAAAAAAAAAAAAGTTAAATGTTCTTTTCCTATTTTACCTTTTTTTATACCCCAACTAAGGGGGCTGGGACCCAAGGGAGAGCCCACGTACACACTGGTAGACTGCCCAGTCACGTGGGAAAGGAGCCAGCAAATACAAAAAGAAAGCCTACACTCGTGGGAAGGAGCCAGCACATGCGGGAAAAGGTCTTGCATGGGGCTGATCTTACAACTTTTGGAATTAAAAGAGGCCTATAATTAGGAAAAACTAACAAACTAATTGGGATTAGGCCTATCTTATCTGTTAATATTTAGTTGCGGGTAGGCCCATATATATATATATATATATATAAGCAGCGCTCTCCTAAGTTGAAGCTTGACTTATTCTAAACTAGAATAATGATGGTCCCACAAATCAAAGTTGATTATATCTGTCTTTTGCATGATGGAACTGAAAAATCCAGTTCTGATTGGATTTATCTTGATTTTGAAGACAACATCATGCAAAAAATAACGATAATCGACTTTGATTTATAGGACCAACACTGTTTCAGCTTAGAATAAGCTAATCTTCAACTTAGGAGAGCTAGCTCCTATATATATATATATATATATATATATATATATATATATATGGGATTCCCTCTCCTCAGCTCATGCTGAGGATATAGTCCGCTCATCACGTGCGAAAGCCTGAGGCGAGCTTAAGTGATTTAAGTGCTCATATGCGTGGAGCCCGCCCAAACAGTTTTCATTTCCCGCTCTCCATTTGAGGAACGATTTGGCCTGGCCTGGCTCTCCACTCTCTCCCTCTCTCTCTCTCTCCAGTCCCCCATTTCAGACGCTGCGCTCTCTCCTCTCTCCCCATTTCAGGCGCGATTGTCATCCTCGCGCGATCGTCATCCTCGCGCGATCGCTCCTCTCCTCAGGCGACTCTCCATCGGTGTTCTTTTTCCCCCATTTCTCCATCTCCTCTCCCTTTCCATTTCGCCCGGCCCTGGAACCCATTTTCTCTGGGGAGGCATCGATTTCTCTCCAGCGGCGACATTCCGGCGAAACAGTCCTCTTCTCCGGCGGCGCAGTCCTCTGCCCTAGGTATGCCGTCTCTTCCTTCTTTCTCTCTCTTTTTTTTCCTCTGTTTTCTTTCTCTGCCCCCTCTCTCCCTGCAGTCTATTTTGGGCTTTTTTGTTTTTAATCTATTATAAATGATTGATCTGAAGTCTGAGTTGGAGATGGGTTAAGGGGAGGGTTTGAATGGCTTCTGATTTCCAACATGCCCCCATGCAAACCCACTTTCTCTCTTACAGTCCGGCTAGGGCTTTGAGATCCTTTAGTGGGTTCTTTAAAGTAAAATAAGAAGGGGAAGAAACTGATGGTTTCGGAGGCCTGGGTATGAGTGGGTGAGGGTTCACCCACTGACACCCAAACAGGATCCTTTTCTTCTACTAGGAAAGAACCTCACATGGTGGCTGACAGAGGACAAAGAATGGGCATTTTGGAGTGGCGAGGTTTTTCAATATATTTTTTTTAAATTGCTGATGTTTGAACTTTCAATTCTAACCCAATGAATAGAGGCTGCCTTTGATCTTCTTGAGCTTGAACTTCACATTTCTTCTTCATTTTGCTTGATTCAATTGCATTGGATTTAGTATTTGAATGTTCAGTATCTATCTGCCTCTTGTATCTTTGCCCTCTCTGTTTGGGTGTTCCTGAACAAACAAACACACACACAAAGGAGAGAGAACCAGTTTTCCAGCAATTTTTATATGGATTGTTCATGTTCATAAGAAGGGACTTGGCTGCTCTACAATATGAAGTACTCCCAGTGCAACTGTATCATGTTTCCTTACTCATATAAACTTTTTCTAAGGAATAAAGCTGAAGTTGAAACCCCAGTTGTCTCCATTGCATTCTGGTCATGTGTAATGGCCCACCAATTCCTTTAAATCATATTGGTTTCAGTATTCCTTTCTATGATTTATCTATTTGCTTGTTGATGCTGTTCTATAGAAATTACTACAAGGACACAGCCCTTGTAACAAGGTACCATTTAGTATCTGTTTGTTAGGGTCGAGATAGGGACCATGTGGCCCAGTTTCTCATGACTGAACCCTTTTGGATTGCCCCTCTTGCTTGAGGTTTGTCTTTTCCAAAAATAATGCAACCTTCTAGGTGTGCAAGTTGGACCAGGCCTAGGTCGGATAGACTGACCTGACCTGATCAAAACCCATATCTGGGTTTGTGCTTTTCGGGTTCCTGTCGATCTTCAATCTGAAAATCAATCGCAACTCCAATGTGAATTCAGGTTGAATTGTAAGTCGGGATCGAGGTGAGTTTGATCACGTTGAGATATTTTAAAATGTCATATGAACATGGGGTTAACATGAGCCAAATGGCTTAAATTGGTCCTGGGTCATGGTTACTAGAATTCAGATACTTGGCCATGATGGGTTGAAGTCAGGTTTGGTAAAAGTTCAGGTTGGCCCAACAGGATCTGGGTAGGGTTGCAAAAACCATCTTGATCCACTTGAGGTGTACCTATACTATGGTCTTATTTTATGTGGGGAATATAGGAGTGGTCGATCTTACTTTGTCAAAATTTGTCATTTGAATCCCCTAAATTCTCTCTCTCTTCCCTTTGAGATTTCAAGAATGACCAGCAGTAAAGTGGCTAATATAGCATTTGAAATGTTCCAAATATCACTACACCATTTGGGTGATTTTGCAACATTTGATATTTCTATACAAAAATTGAAATTCCATTCTGCATATGTTTTAACTGCTTTAAAAGCTGGGATATTTACAGGCACCCTAGCTTCAGGCACCCTAGCTTTGGCGGTAAGAACACTATGATCCCTGAATGACACATGCAGAATTGTAAAGGAAAACTTCCTTTGGGTTGCAAGTTGTTCCTTTTTTTAAAAAATTCTTTGTGTGTTAAGCAAATGAATGCTGATCAAGACGATTTTCTGCTCAAATAGCAAGCTATATTTGGTGGATTTCTGGTTTTCCTAGTTGATCTGTGGGGGTGGATTTGTGTTTTGTTGATCAATGAGTCAATCTAGATGGATGGGTACTGGAATTTGCTCTTTTAGGTGATTGGGTACTGGAATTTGCTATTTTATTATCTTCTTTTTCTGAATTGAAGGCATTTCCTCAATAAAGAAATGTGGGTGCCTTTTGTTGCTGGTTTCCAAGTTATATACCCAAGTTATCTTGATTAGCACAATGTGTTACTTCATTATACGGTTTGATTGTTCATCAGGAGATGATATACTAGTTTCCAAAATTCAGAAGGGGATGTGGTAGGGAGGAGATGATTTAAAAGAAGAGAAGTTCCCACATTTTTTGATGAATCCAAGAACATAGTAACCAAGCGAATCTACAAGAAATATAAGCAGGTAACTAGTTTTTTATTTTTGCTTTTGTTTTTGTTGCCTTGTACTTAGTTTTTTATTTTTTTTAAATCTGACCACTAGTCTTATTCATTTGTATTTGATTAGTTGTCAATTGTGTCATCCAAGCTATACTTCAACATTCTTGATCATTTTAAGTTAGATATGCTATATATGTGCCAAAAAATGCATTGATGTAGATTGATCATTTGAGGTTGGAAGTACTTCTTTGCTTATGGTTCTTTTCTATCAGATAATTGGCTTTTACTAGCAAATACATTGACATTGACATTGAAATGGCTTGCTTTACACTATGATATATATTGAAAGTGTTGAGAAATCAAGAAAATGAGTTTCTTTTAAAAAATTATTATGATTTTTTAGTATCTTTAGGATTTTTTTTATGTGAATTGATGATGTGATGGGTGTTGAGTTAGGGTTTTGAGGATGTGGCTTTCCTTTTTTAGATGGGTGGGTTTGGGAGGTTGGGTAAAGATGAGATCTTGTTTTGGTTGTGTGGGTTTTCTTTGGAGGAGATTTGAGATTTGAGATTTGATGGGTGTTTGTGGTGCTAGTTTCTTGGATCGGTGGATGAAAGTTTAAGCATTTGTGATTAAACTTGAATTCATCTACTTCGTCTGAGATCTCAGGTCAAGAATATATAGGCAAGTCATCTTTATCAACATTCCGAAGCTTAGAATGGGCTCCAAAATGCACATGTGGATACGGGTATATGATCTTAAAGACGTCTCGTACTACTGCCAACTCTGGCAGTAAATTTTGGAAATGTCCAAATATAAATGTAAGCATTTTATTTTCCAAATTAATCTATTGATATTTTTTCTTCAATATTCAAAACATTCTAACTTCATTCATTAATCTGTTTATTTTTTTCTCCAACATTCATTATATCATTATGACTTTGATTGCAGGGAGGAAGAGGTTGTGGTAATTTCATTTGGATGGATGAAATTGCTCCTGAATGTATACCGATGCTAACTTTAAGTCATGCCCAAGTTGAAGTGAAAATGGAAGAAATGAAAGACTCAATCAATGAGTTGTCCCTTGAAATACGGCGTCTAAGTGAAAGCATGGAGACTCACATGAAAGGAAGTCGAAGCAAAAAAGGCCTTGCATTTTCGATTGCAATTCTTCTCCTATTTGTTGCGTACATGTGGCGTGGACAGAAGGATGGGCGTGCCTATTTGTCGTATGGGATGTAGACATTGTTCAGTTGTGGGAGGCTTGGAGCTAATTGGGTTTTTTTTTTTTCTTTTTTGCTTGTTGAAGCCTTAGGAAGTCTCATTTGGACTATTGGATGCATCAAAGAGTATAAGGTCTAAACTTATAGTAATTGCCTCCTTGAATCAAAGCTCCTTTTTCTTTTGAATTCTTTTTATTATTATTAGTTTGAAATGGTTGTCTGTCTTGTATTTTTTCCGACATGATTCATGGATTGCACATGATTGATGGTATAGATGCCACCGAGATAACCAGGTAACCATGTCATAAAAACAACTTCCTTGTCCCTTGTTTTTATAGCAACTTTAATTCACAGAAATGTTTGTTTCCCTGGCCCTCTCATTAGTCAATGTTGTTGACAATTGACAGTTGATTATTGGTGCTGAAATGTGCATGTTATGATGCTCTGTAGAGAAACACATGTAAGAGAAGAATTAGGAACTTTGTTCAATGTATGGCATCAAGAGCTGATGCCAGTTTTTGACGTTTCCTAAAAATTTCACAGTTTCATGCAACCAATTTGTGCTTATGCAGGCAACAGCATAACATGAATGAGAGCTAAGTCTGTTTGAATAGATATGCCAAATATGAACATTGGGTGGACTGTTTGCATTCTTATCATGTCCAACATTGGGTGGACAGTCTATTTGGAAAACATGGGATGTCCATCATATCATCCTAGCTCCTTGATATGTGGCCCTCATTTTTAATAATTTTAGAATGTATCTCGTTTATTTATCTATTTCAATCGAACAGTCAACCTCATTCGGATCACTATAAAAATATGGGATCGGTGACACATTTGGGTTCGGGGGTATCTTCCACATGGCAACAAATAAATACTAAAGCTGTGGTTCAAATTGTGAAAAGTGAAAGTCTGTCTTCCTCTTTACCTATTGATGTAACCCTTGGTGGCAAACTACGTGAAATTAGTTGTATCTGCAAAATCAGCTTTCAGTTGCGGTTCTCAATCAATTTACTTGTAAACCATATATCCATAGAGATTCTACAATTGCTGCAACAACTGCAAATGTGATTTTTGATTAAAAATAAGTAAAAAATAGTTAGTGACCTACTAGTTTATCGAGGCTTGCACAACATTCATTATCAAGTTTTATAAGGAATCAGATGCTGCGGAGACTCTAGGCATCACCAGCAATTGTAACCATGGTGGAATAGTGAAGGATGCTCGTATGTTCTGCTAAGAGAAAATTATTTCTGGATGGACTGTTTGCATTCTTCTCAATCCATGTGTATTCCTTAGTAAGCAATGAATAATAGCACCATAGTTCATCCAAGACAGCTACATATGTGCCAAAAAAAATTGCATCAACTTGTGAGCTATACTGATAAGAACATTAACAGTGTGCCAAAAAAAATTGAATCCAAGACAGCACATGGATTCTGCAATTCCAAATGGGAAGTAACACAAGTTGTGAACATTTATATACTGATAAGAACATTAACAGTGTCAGAGAAAATGTGTAATCCAAATCTGACGGTTCATGAAGCTCAGAATATGGTGGCTTAAAAATTCAAAAATCTGATTGTAGAACCATAAGACAACTTCAACCATAATTCAAATATGGAGTTAAAAATCCTCTCCTAAATAGAAGTACAACCATAAGACAAAGGTTTTTAAAATCCATCACATTATGAAAAAAAAAAGAGACATCTGAAAAAAGAGACATCATCCAAATGTAACAAGCAGTCACCCTCGAACAGTAATTGAACGTATGCAATATGGCTTCATTCCAATAAATCTGCATGTTTTTTATCACAAAAAAGAAAAACAAAAAATCAGTCTAAAACAAAAACATATAATAGAAGATTAAAAAACAAAGTAAAAAAAGCAAATACCATGAGCTACCTCACTAAATCCCAAGCGAATGCCATCTTCCGAACACTCACTACTGTCAAGATGAAGACCTCCTCAAGCGAATGCCACAGCTACCTGATGCCTTTAAAAACATCCAAACTTTGATAAGCAATAACATGAGGAAAAACACCCAAACTAAATCCAGGCCCTACACATTATAAATAATGGTATATGAAATTATACAATGCGAAGATTAAATCAAAAGTCAAAAGGCAAATACCATTATAGTTCACTAAACACCTGAATCAGAGCCGTCTGAACTCTCGCTACTATCAAGATTAAGATCTGGCTCATTGTGTTCATTTTCGCTCCGTAATCTGAAATAATGTGTTATAAAATAATTAGTAAAAATGAATCATAGAGGATAAGCGCAATTAAGTCGTTATTGTTTACCTATTCAAAAGCACCGGGCAATTGCGCTTGTCGTGTGATACACCACGTTTGTTGCAACCACGACAAAGACGTCCCTTTGTTGCTTTCTCTTTCGATGATTTTAGCCTCTTTGTGCGTCCTTTTGTAGTAACATGTGGTGGATCATGATATTCTACCACATTGCTGCCTATAATTTCTTGCTCGCTGCACACACTTCTTTCTAATGCATGATTTGATTTGACTTGTCTAATGCTCAATTGCAACTCCGCATGCTTACTAACCAAGACATCATAGCAATCTTTCGATGAGCTCGCTTCTTCAATTAGTGCATTAAAAATACAAGATAGATGATTATGTCTCGCCATAAACGAGTCGGCACAATGAGATCCTATCTCAACTCCATCTTTATCAACAAATGTTCCAACTCTAGCCTTCTTTGTCCATCGCCTCAAAATATAATGCTCGGGCAAATTTCTGATACAAAATTGCCTCATGACAGACAATATATGACGACATGGGATGCCTTCGAACTCAAACTTTTTGCATGAACAAAAAGCAAGCTTCTCCTCTTTCTTCCACAAAACATCTCTTTCAAGTTCATTTTCATCCGTCAAATCTTTCACGGTAAAGTCACACCTGACATCATCTTCAGACACAAGTAATGGAACGATTGACATAGTCATGAATAGTTCATCTTGAAACTTATAAAAAATACTTCTCGTATATATATCAGCCATTTGCTTTTCCATTGAAGAATATGCCTTCAGCTTCGGTCTCCCATTGCTTGTCTCGTAGTCCTTTTTGTTTTCAAGATATCTTAACCGTTCAACGCCTTGCTCAAAACGCAATATAAAATCAAGAAGTGTGTTCTTATATTCCACATAGTGCTTCACAAAGGCATTCATACTTTCACTTCTCTGAGTAGTTGACATACCGGCGAAGAAAGTGTGTTTTAAAAAGGCCGGTACCCACATATCCCGGATATTGAATATTTGTGTCAACCATTCATTGTCCCCAACCTTATATTCTGTTATGATCCTTTTCCATTCACATTCAAAATCAGCAGGAGAGTCAGAATTATGCACACATTTTTTTATACTATCAATCAGGCCTTCATTTTGAATAGAAACACCACCTAAATTTGTTGGTAGTTTGTCCAGAATGTGCCATAGGCAATACCGATGAGTAGTGTTCGGCATGACTTTCTGTATGGCCTTCGTCATTGCCAAATCCTGATCAGTTATAATTCCTTTTGGTGGACCACCCAACATTGCTTCAAGCCATTTATTAAATAGCCATTCAAATGACTCAGCCTTTTCATTTGGGAGGAACGCACACCCAAATAGTGTTGTTTGACCATGGTGATTGCAACCTACGAACGCACCAAAAATTAATCCATAACAATTCGTCTTATACGTTGTGTCGAATGTTACAACATCACCAAAGACACTGTATGCTGTACGGAATGTGTGGTTTGCCCAAAAGACATGTGTTACCTTATTATCTCCATCTCTCTCTATATTATAAATAAAGCCAGGACTCATTTCTTTCCGATTCTCAAAATGTTGAAATAACATATGCCCATCTAGTCCCTTCTTCTTTTCCTTTTCATTTCTACGATGATTTTCAGCATCTTTATCTGTAAATCCAATCTTCTCAAGCCCCCCCGACTGCTTTCCGAACACTATCATCTGTTGGGTGCTTCCAATATTGGCAGAATCAAGTGTATTTATTAATTGTTTCTTTGATTCCGGCACCTCTCGATGCGATCTCAGCATGAATCTCTTATGAGGAGTGGCTGGGGCATGGGAATGCTCAGGAACAAACTTGGACACTATATAACCACCTGACTGATCTTTTTTAATTTGCAACTGAGCCCTACAGTTTTCTCTTGTTTCCATCCGACGCCTTTGAACACATTCCTTATCTTTCCAATGTTTCTCATCTGTTTTACCCTCCTTTGAACAAAAATATCGCTTCCAAAGTACCTCCCCATCCTTAGTTCGAGTCGAATCTTTTCTTACGCTAAACCCAGCACGCTTCGCATAAGCATTATAAAATTCATACACCTCTTCCAAACTATCAAAATGCATCCCCACCTTTGGGGTCACATCCTCTTCAACATCTGGATAATGCAAACATGTTGATGATGAGGAGGTTATTGCCATCTTGAAACTGGACCACAGATAATATGTATTATGGTGTTGAATTGTTCATATAAATCCAAACATAAATAAATTAAAGAAAGAAAGATATTGAGGATGATGAAGATGATGCTGACATAAATAAATGGAGTTTGCAGGTGACAGCATTCAAGTTGAAGTTCACATGACAAATATTGAGGATGATGAAGATGATGCTCAAAGTGGTGATGATAATGATGAGATGGATAAGCACCAGCCAATTTCACTAATTGTGGCAGTTGCTAAAGGGAGAAGACAATCAGCTTGGTTACTACCTGAACACAACCCATTTATTTCTTTAGGTTGACAAATATCATATTCAAGCTTGAGCTTAGACAACAGTCATATTATCAAACTGGCAGGTTGGTCAGGAATGCTAACATAGCATGATGAAGCTTTTATGGGCACAAGTCCAGTGGGCAACATTTTGTGGTGTGTCAAGTGCATGAAGAATTGCATCATAGTTAAACCCAAAACCCAAACCCAGGTGGGGCTCATCCTTCTTGCATCCAAGGTCCCCCCCCCCAACACACACAAGAAAGCAGTGGGGTAATGTGCTTGTTTTGATGTGGGGAAAAGCATTTCCCTGGGAAATTTTCCCTCAGTGCATATTTACATGTGGAAAGTGGAGACCACTCACAGAATGTCTCTCTACTTTGGAGAGAACCTAAAATCCACATGTGGTATGGAAAAAGTGAGGCACACATGTATGCATCTCTCTATAAGGACATACTCATCCCCATCCAGAGAACTCCAAGCAACAAAATGTTGATAAGATTCCACTAGTAAACCGAGCAGTTGTCCACATTGCTATCCACCTACATATATGATTATCCAATTACCCTGAAAAGTTCTGTAACCTTACAGTTGATAGGTCATGACATGACAATAGAACCCTCTAGAACTAACCACTAGCACTAAGCACACAATCCACTCAACATGAACACTAAAATTAAGATGCATAGTGTTGTTTTCTTTTAAATCAAGATATACATATAATACAGACCCACCAAACTGATGCAGGCTAGACCCAAGGTCTACCAGCCCATTGGGCTATCCTCCCTCTTCCCTGCACTGCTTCACAAACATTGAGAGAGAAAGTCCTTGGCTCGATTACTGTAGTCGGATTACTAAACCTATCAAATCCTCATATAGGCCTCACAGAATGCCTAATATAAAATGTACGCTTCAATTTCTCTAGATGCTCATAGAGAGGACACATACTCGGCAGGATGCATCATGGATATCATGAAAAGGGGGCTAAAAAAAGAACGAAAGAAAGAAGATTTGGTTATGTTACCATTCAGGAGAAAAAGCAATCGGTTCTGATTTTCACAGAAAGTGATAATACCTTATAATCATCTACCAGTTACAGAATATTAGCATGATAACATCAAACCCATTAGTTTCCAGAACAATTCCAGAAACAAGAATTTTCTTTTATTTTTTTGGGGATTCCAGGAACATGCAACCCAGTGGCCAGTGGGGTTTGAAGTATTTCATCTTCTTTCCAGGAGGCTCGAGAGTGACAAGAAACGTTATTCGATTAGAGCAAATATACAAAGGCACTTACAAAACAAATTTTCTTGGGTGAACAACAATATATTCTATGGAAAATATTAAAAAAAAAATCAGATCTTCTATGGCTGACGAGATTAGAAAAAACCCACAACCTTCAAAAAAAAAAAAAAAGCAGCAACAACAAAGGCTTCCTTCTATTGGGAAACTAATCGCAATTCGAATGAAATATTTATGCTGGTCAGAAACACCACAAAACCTGATCAATTCATAAGGACACCGTTGATGGAAGTGGAAAGAGAGAAACTCACAACCATCAAATTAAAAAAGGACAACATTCAACAAATATATTTCGATATGTACAGTTCATCAAAACAGGATTGCAAAAACACCTTTTCTTCAAACCCCATCAATAGAGAACCCTTGTATCAGATCAATCATTTATAATAGATTAAAAACAAAAAAGCCCAAAATAGACTGCAGGGAGAGAGGGGGCAGAGAAAGAAAACAGAGGAAAAAAAAGAGAGAGAAAGAAGGAAGAGACGGCATACCTAGGGCAGAGGACTGCGCCGCCGGAGAAGAGGACTGTTTCGCCGGAATGTCGTCGCTGGAGAGAAATCGATGCCTCCCCGGAGAAAATGGGTTCCAGGGCCGGGCGAAATGGAAAGGGAGGAGATGGAGAAATGGGGGAAAAAGAACACCGATGGAGAGTCGCCTGAGGAGAGGAGCGATTGCGCGAGGATGACGATCGCGCGAGGATGACAATCGCGCCTGAAATGGGGAGAGAGGAGAGAGCGCAGCGTCTGAAATGGGGGACTCGAGAGAGAGAGAGAGAGGGAGAGAGTGGAGAGCCAGGCCAGGCCAAATCGTTCCTCAAATGGAGAGCGGGAAATGAAAACTGTTTGGGCGGGCTCCACGCATATGAGCACTTAAATCACTTAAGCTCGCCTCAGGCTTTCGCACGTGATGAGCGGACTATATCCTCAGCATGAGCTGAGGAGAGGGAATCCCTATATATATTCATGGTGACAAATAACTAAAATGGACTTGGCAATCCAGTCCCAGTATTGACCAAGCTAAAGGTCAATCCAAAGAGGTTGTGCACTCTCCCGAGCCTGGTCCTAAGCCGGAGTTCAAAATGGTATGCCTAACTGGGTGATAGTAGAAATGTTGAATGCAATTTACATATTATTATACCATAAAGCTGAATAGCTTAAGAAAGTGGGGATCCTGGCTACTTGTTAAGCCATATCATCTATTTAAGCGGTTCTTTCTCATTAATCTCATCCCTTGTTTCCACTTTCTCAAGCCATCGAGGCCCGCCTCTTTCCTAATGAGGATTGAAACGGATTCCTAGCTTTATGTGTAATGTCTCTATCACTCTATTTTTCTTCCTCACAATAAGGTCTCTACCTGTTAATTCTGCCTTTTTTTCCTTAGTAACACCTCTATAACTGTTTGCAGCGTCCTTTTGCAGAGAAAGCGCAATATTTAGGACCACACATGAGTATGCGCACTTCTTACTTCAATCTAAATGGGATCCACTATTAGCGCATCTTTTGTCTTCATATTCATGAGATCCATCACATCCAAGGCATCCACCCTTCTGTAAAAATCACTGTTCACAGTTTTCACCAATGGGTCTCATATGCAGATAGCTTAGTATGATGTAATTGGTATCATGTGGGTCCACTATTATTTAAGACGGGCCCACACCAAAAGGCTTCTTTATACGCCTTTTCAAGTCCATGGTCTCTCTTCTAAACACCTCATTTGGCCCAGTAGCATAGGAGTTAGATAGACAAACATGGCCTTACCAAAAGAAAAAAAAAACGATAGACAAACATTGGGATTAAAAAAAAGCAGGTTGGGCCCATAATTCTGGTAATTTAAGTCATTCATCTAGTGGACTAGGCTTTAATGTAGAATTAACTAGTTTTAAGTTCTTGTTATGAAAAGAGAAACTTACCAAAAGAATGAATTAGAAATGAAATTTCAAGAATCGATTGTATGCACCTGCCAAGATATCTATTATCATTATAAAAAAGTATTCTTCATTGATCACTGTAGTGGTGGATCCAGGATTTTCGTTTGAGGGTGCGAACCTGACACGACCGGAGCCCGAGATTACGATTAATCCGAGTTAACCCCGAGTCGCATAGCATACTTACTCCGTGAACTTCAATCACATAAACTTCACAAGGGATATCAAATAACACATTATACGGAATATAAACAAATATACATTGCTCCTATATAAGACAAAAATTCATTCACAACATAGACAACATTCACTTGCACATTTAAGTACAATGCAATGAATGAAAAGTGTAAAACATTTTCAAACCCAAGTTCCATTCAAAAGTTTCCTTTCAAATTTTGCTTCAATATCATAATCATATGATATTGTTTCACTTCCACTCAACTAGTCTTCCTGGAGGAACTGGATCGGTAATCTCCGTTGGCGATGTGGCCTCTGAAGGACCAGTACGGGCAGCTGTGCCTGTAATGCCATCAATAACACTATGAATTTGACAATTCAACAATGTATAAACAATTATATAATTAAACATGTTAATTACACATTTAATCTGTCTAAACCAATGTTAAACCAACCTAATTACCATTTAATTTAAACCATTGAAAGTCTTCAATATTTGGCAATCTACAATAGCATTTCATTTCAATACAAATCACATCTTACTAAAAAGGAAGAAATCACATCTTCTATATAGAAGGAATCATATATTGTGGGATTTATCAGTGCCCGGGCCAGGAACATCTGACATCACCATGGAGTTCCGGAACACTCCCATATAATCTGCTGCAGCAGTAACAGCTCCAACGAGTTTAAAGAAATCACTATGTAGTGCCCGACTCAATGAACAATTCAATTTAACATTTAATCTCGTCCAATTACAAATTAACAAATACAATTCTATGGATAAATTCAGCTAAACAATGCCAACCATTTAAGTGTAACTTTCAGATATTTAATGTACGTGTTATTCTCGATGGGCATCACAAGTTATGTGTATTTTGTACATTAAAACCCCTTTAATTAACACCCATGGTGGTAAAACAGTGTTAACAGCCTTGATTAAATCAACAGGCTCTTTCCTCACAATCCAAAACTTAATCCTGGATTTCTATAAATTTTTGGTTAACCCGCAATTCATTCTAGTCTCAAATTCAGGAGTAGAATTCCTAGAAAACCCAAGTATACACAAAGTACATTTGAGTGACCGTTTGGTCAAACAAACTCCATCATTGATTAACTAAACATAATTTAATCATCGGCTCTAATCACTAAATCTCCTTAACAAAAGAAGGAAATCGAATTTCAGTTAAGAAAATAACCCAAAATATTTGCTCTAGGTTCGCTCGAGCGGATTTAGGTTCGCTCGAGTGGACATCACAAAAAGTTAATCATTCGAGTGGTCTCTCTTACTCACTCTATCACTGACAGACAGAACCCAGGGGATAAATTTAGAAAGTGATTCACTCGAGCGGACGTCTATTCACTCGAGCGAACGCTCCAGAACTTCACTTCCAAAGTTCTAAACCATTCTTTTTCTTCCAACCAATTTAGTCACAACCTGCAAATAATATATATATATATATATATATATATATGGACCTCCTGTCCTCTCCTCAATCCCATTCATTTATCAAAAACAACACTTCTATTCATCACATAATCCATTTCCCTATCAATTGATTGATCCACATCAATATCCCATTCAATACAAAACAAAACTGAATTATAATCACCATTAAATCACACACAGTCTATAAAAATCAGCAGCTAATCATATTAAAATGTATATACTTGCCTTATAGTTGACTTAAGCACAAAATCCCTTTGTTAGCTTGAAGTTTGAGATCAAAATCTCTAATCAAAACCCTCTTTTTAAACCTAACATAAAAAAAAAAAAAAAAAGAATTTCTTGGATTGGTTGTGCTAGAAATCATTCATAACACTCAAATCTGAAAAAGAACCCAATTCCCTTACTTGTAATTCAAAGACTGAAATTCTGTGATCGTTTCTCAAAGTTAAACTCTAAGGAAATCCAACTATAAAATAAGGAAGATGATGTACACTATTCTTTTCTTCGAAAATCACTTGAAAAAAATCCCTTTCCAACTACTTGACAGCAAAGAAACGAAGAAGGAAGAAAACTGAACCTAGGGTTCTCTCTTTCACTCTTGTTGCTGCCAGAACCTTCGTATGATAGAACATGGGTTCTTTTAGAACCGTATAAAAAGACACTTTTGTATTTAAACCCACTCATTACACTTATTTTCAGTTAAAGTCAAACCAAAGCTCATTTGACTCATTTCAAGTCAAATGAATATGAAAATATTATGAAAGTTGTTGTACTCATCGAGATACAAATGTTGGTATCAAATTTACCGTATCCGACGAAATACGCATAAATCCAAATTTACGGAAAAGCCCTTAACTTCACTAATTTGGGTCTAAATTCAATTACATTAAACCAATCTCTTTCAAATTTGCTCATTATGCTTAACTCATTCAAATGTGACTAATTCGATCCATTTCGTTCATTAATCACATTTATCTTGATTAATCACACTTAATTCGCATTAATCTCGATTAATTAGAGTTAATCTTGATTAACTCGGGATGGGGTGTAACATAACCCAAACTAGAAATTGGATTTTGGAAACAAACTTAGAATTTTCATGTGGATTTTAGTCATAAACTCAAGATTTTGACATGAATTAATTTCAAGAGGATTTTACTAAAAAGAAGCAGATTAGATGACCAATGGCCCCAAAAGATCATTTTAACCGTCCCTACACCAGATCAGTCATTTTGCCCTAAAAGGTGTTTTTTTTAGCACTTTCTACTAGTTCCCTAGAGACCTTAGTTTTATAACGTTAAGAGTCGTTAGGGACCCTGCGGTGTATACGAAGTAGAACAAAATAGGGTTTTTGTCTTCTTTTTCATTATCAACTGGTTATTTTTTCTTCACCAAGTCGTCTGCGTGTGATTCCATTCCTTCTTCCCATCAAAATGTAGTCTTGTGGACGGCCATGATTTCTTGTTACTCACTGAATTGCCTGTCTCTGCAAGCTCTAAAGCTTTTCTGTAGTTGCTATGGTGGTTTCTTTGCATTGGGGATAGTACCCAATTCCCATACTTTCAGCATAATGCTAAAAGTGTGTGCGGATATGCAGTCTCGAGCGACGGCAAATCAGATTCATGCTCTGATTGTAAAGCTTCTGGGTGAAGAAGATAGAGGAAATGTCTTTGTCCAGAACTCGTTAATAGATTTGCATTCAAAATTCGAGGATTTGACCAAGGCAGAGAAGATTTTCAATGGACTGAAGTGGAGGGATCTGGGTACATGGAATACTATTATGGCTTGTTACACCCATCTTTCATTAGTTGATAGCTCTTGAAGTTTTCTTTTCGATGAAGGAAAAGGATATTCCCTCTTGGAACATTGAAATGTCCTGTTTAGGAGAGAGTGGTCGTGGGGAGGAAGCTTTGATGCTCTTTCATCATTTGTTAAGGTTGTCGACTCCTGTGAAGCCCAACCCATCTACTTACACAATCATATTAACTATTGACAACGAAAGAGAAGACAAAAGACCCTATTTTGTTCTATTTCATATACACCGTAGGGTCCCTAGCGACCCTTAATGTTATAAAACAAAGGTCGTTAGGAACGCTAGTAGAAAGTGCTAAAAAAAATATATTTTCGGACAAAATGACTGATCCGGTGCGGAGACGGTTAAAGTGATCTTTTGGGGTCATTGATCATCTAATCTGTTTTTTTTTTTTTTTTTGTAAAATCCTCTAATTTCAAAGCAGAGCCAGAAAGACAAAGGTACAGCGGGTGCAACCGCCCCCTCCCCCGAAATGATTGTAGTTGGGTCCGCCCTGGCTCGCTGTGATGAACGGGTGGTATAAAAAGGACCATAGTTGGTAAAGGGTTTGATTCATTGGCTGTAATGGGCGGGCACACATTTATTAGAGGTCTCTTTCAAGTACCAGATTGACCCGGTACCAAAGCATGCATTTAGATATACAAATATTAGCATAAACAATGGTACATAGGGCCTAATTTGTGGCCAGTCATTTATCGGGCGTTATCTAGAATAGGCAATTTTCAAGTACGAGTGATGGAAAGAAAAAAATTACTCAAAAGTGATTAGAAAGGAAATTTAAAGAAGCAATTGTAAGTACATGCTGAAATATCTATCTGGTGTGAACCCCATTTGATTATTCTTATACCTTAAACTTGTAATGTTGGAGAAAATAGTCTAACTCTCTCTTCACCTTAAGCCACACCATATGTACGAGTAATACATTATCTCAACTTAAATGTATGCAATCCACTAAATGAATATCATACACCTTTTTACTTTTCGTAAATGAGATCCACAATAAACAAAGTAGTTACCCAAACCATCCATTATCTCCATTTACATGGGACCCATCGTATCCAACCACCCTGCTATAGAATCCCACTATTCACATAATTCCCTTATTTCATTAATGGATCTCAAAGGTGGGTAGATTAGCTGGATCCAATGGGTATCATGTGGTGCACTATATATCATTTAAGAGAGCCCAATATCATCTATTTACGTGATCCCATGATGATTATGTTATTTAGGTAGTCTCACCTTAAGATTTTATTTGATTCATAGCCATATGATATATTGGTAATACGAGATACATTTCTTGTTCTTAAACCTTAAAGCCGTACTTTTGAAGGAAAAAATGTCCACATTTTTTTCTCATTAAGTCATGTCATTGATAAGAAATATTATTATTCATCATCTTAACTTAAATGTTTGGGGACCACTAAACAAATATCAAGTATCTTAACTTTACCTAAATGGGATTCACCATAGGCAACCGACTTATTCAACCCATCCTTTGTCACATATTAAGAATGCAAACTGGCCGAGCAGCACAACCCCAACATAGCTTGGTAGGTGTAAGACCCCGACCCGAGTGACCTCGATAATACAAATTAAGTCGTGTGTTAGTTCTAAGCGTGATTACCGAATTTTGGTTAAGTTGGGAATAGAATAGCTTTTGATATAGCTTTGGAAAATTTTGAGTGCATTCGTGATTAGTGGGACCCTTTGGGGTTTCCTTTTGTGACTTTGTGTGTACTTGGGGGGATTATCTGAGAATTCCACAATTTGTGTTTTGACCTCGTTTGACTCATCTCGTTAATCTCTACAATTCCCATGTTGATCCCGTACCCGTCCGGAACCCCGGAACCCGACTCTCCTAGCATTGAGGGCAAAACGGTCATTTTACACTAAATTTGGGCACGGAATTTGAAATTCCCGAAACCCTTGAAAAAAATATATTTTTTAGAAACTAAATATTTTGACGATCGTTTTTTCCTTCTTCGTCGAACTCATTCAAGGTCCCAAAAGTCATGATTTCAGCCCAAAGAGATTTCTAAAAGTGGAGCCCACTCTCTACTTGTATAAAAAGGATAACCCTCCTTCTCTTTTCCTTTCCAACTCAAGCCCAACAAAAATCTAGGGTTTTTCCTCTCTTCTCATCTTCTTCTAGCTTTTCCATCTCAATCTCTACCAACCTTGCATCAATGGCGAAAATGGAGGTCATCTTCTTCCTCTTCACTACTAGAGCTCTCTCATGATATCCTTTGTGGAGGGAACCACTCATCTCAAGATCCTCTTTGAGCCTTCCTTGTTCATTTAAAGAACTTCCAAGTAAGCAATCCCTCCCTTTCTCTTTGATGTGTGTTTTCCTAGCTTATGAAAGTCCCCATTTTCATTATTGAGGCTCTTTTTTTCCCATGCCTTGTTTCGACTCCTTTAGGGTTTTGTGTTTGGGGGTTTTTGTGTAGCTTTTGTTCTTGGCTTGGAAGAGTGTGATTAGGATCTTGATTTCTTGATTAGAGACCCAAGGCAAGTGGATGATTTGATATTTTGAGCATTAAATAGCTTTTATGAGAAATGTGTTGATTTTGTTATTCTACTTTTGTCACTCTTGACTTGCATTGATTTGAAATAAATACTCATGAATAAGTCTTGTGGATTGTTTAACTTTTGGAAATATTGCATTTATAGCCTGTCATTTATTACTTATTGGTGGTATAAATGAATCCTTGTGATTGTGGATTTTCTCTCCTCTTTTGTGGTTGAATGTGATTGAGAAGAAAATGTTTGGATTTAGATGTTTTTTGATGTTTTGATTGTTGTTATTGGGAGGCAAGGAGGCCTTTGTTGCAAGAAAAATGTATTGGAGGAGAAGGAGAAGAAGGCCAGGATGGCCCTTTTCGAGCAGCAGAATTTGACTGTCCGCTGGAGCGCGCAGTCAATCTGACTGCAGCTCGGGCAGCAGAATGACTACTCGCTCGAGCGGCCAGAGGTCTGCTTGAGCGCGCAGGCTGTCCGCTCGAGCGGGCATTTGACTGCTCGAGCGCGTAGACGTTCCGTCTACCAGCCTTCGTGTACAACCCAGGTCCACTCGAGCGCACCCCCTCTCGGGTATGGACCATTTTTGGAGCACAAAAGGAGATTTGGAGAGGGGGAAGGAACTGTTTAGAACTTTACCTCCATGATGTAACGTTTGGAAGAGGTTTTTAATGAAATCTGTTTGCATCGGAAGAGTTATGAGGCAATGTATGGAGCCCGTTTGAGAAAGAATCCACATTATGAATATTCATCGAAAGTTTTTGAAATTCCTAAGGTGTATAAGGAGCTCGAAATGTCTCCAAATTCAAGAGTATCAAGTCTATATTAAATTGACATACGGGACCCCTATTCACCTTGAACTAGTCTTCAACCCCGACACTTGTCCCTCAATTTTGAAAGTTCAATGGTGTTTTCATTGTTCCCGAATTTTGATATACATTTTCGAATATTCATGATTTATCATTCCCGAAAGCACTGAAATTTGTATTTGTAGCATTTTGCTAGCTCCGATATGCATTGCCCGAATCGAAGTGATAATTGTGCCTTGAGCACCCCCGTCCCGCCCGTTTATATAGTTGCACCTGATGTACTTTATACATGTCTTGATTTCTGTTATTTAACCTATGAGTCGGCACCACTAAGCTTGGATGACCTCGCCGGTTTGATCAACTGACTTGGGGATCCCCCTCTTGTCCCACCAGCTGTAGTTTGGATCCCACTACCCGGTTATTACCATGGTCTTGTCCCGACACCCGGCTCGCCACCGTGGTTCCCGATGCCCGGCTCGCCACCGTGGTTCCTGATGCCCGACTCACCACCGTGCTTCCCGATGCTCGGCTCACTACTATGGTCATGTCCTGTATATTATATGTATATGTATATTTCGTTGAATCTCCTCATCTTGTGTGACTAAGATCAATGCCCTGATATGCTCTCGTCACTTCGGTGATAAAGGACTTAGCTTCGTGTGGTTGCCATCTTGCTTGTTTCCCGATTCCTTGGTTACCTTTACTTGTTTTACATTGCATATATGTTTTGAATAGATGATTTATCTCTTTCATGGAAATTATTGTTTAAACAGGTTTTAAATATTTTTAAAGGTAAATTCAATTATTGTTATATTGAGATACCTTTTCACCCATTTGCCATATCGTCGTGTCTGATCCATTTCTTTGGTACTCAGGTCCAGTTGCCGGTTGTCACGTCCTCAAAACCGGAATCCAATCTCGGGGACGCGAGTTTGGGGAAAATTTGTATTTCCCCTCCCAGGATCCGCGTGTGTGAGGATGACAAAATTCACAACACATCAAAATATTTCGCGGAAGCTCTACAAGACGTTACGACCCAGAATCCGTATCCATCGGGTTCCGTGTCGTACTCGATCTGTCAGCATAAGATTATCATTAACATATTTAAACTCAGACTGGAACAATTCATAATATCAAAATATACAGAGCTGACAGTAACAGGTTTATCATTACCCAACATATTCAAGTTACAAATTAACGAGTACATCAATTACAATTCCCAAGAAACAGGCTAACAAATGCCGTGCAAAATAGCAAGCTAGAACAAATACTACCCAATGGCGTAACGTAACTCCGGAGTCAAGCATGACGTCTACATGACATCGCTGACACAACAAGCCTGCAAAACTCGTGGCTCAACAGCCCTCTGCACACGAACTAGCTCAAAACAAGGACCTGCTATCTAGAGCACCAAAACAGAAGAATATTAGACACGACGGTCTAGCAGGTGATCAATATAGGCAAGAGCATAAACAAATTTGAAGTTTAAAGGAAACAAGAACTAAAAACACTTTATTGAACTTGAAACAAGTTTACGAGATTTAAAAACAATGCATGAACAAGACACTTATCAAGAAATCACTAGTACATGCACGATATACGAAACAAGACATGAATACATATAATATCATGATTAGTAAATCCACAAAGAGCCCATCCTTTCTCCATCATACATGATGACAAGAGTAAGCACGCACGACAAGCATGACAAGCACGACACAATCCCACATATACGGGGAATTTCCGGCCGCAGAACCGGAACACGAACACGCACGATGTGTCATTCAAGACACGACTAGTCTGCAGACAGTCCACATGTTTAAGGACCCCCAGGTAGTGGATCAAGCTAAAAGGGTAGTCCAAGCTCAGTGGTACTCACTTATATCATGAATGCACAAAACATGGCGATACACGTTCGAGAACACGACAAAACAAGAGGGAAATCATTTAACAAGCACGACACGACAAGACTAGCAAAATAGCATAATATAAATGCTTATCAAACTTAAGAAATGATTCCCTTTTCTTATTCTTGAAACACGTCTTGGAACACGTCTTAAAACAAGCTTATTCTTGAAATTCGAACGAATGCACGATGAAGCACGAAGCATCAAAACAAGAGCTTTGGTTCTTGAAACAAATCTTCAAACAAACTTGTACTTGAAAATCAAACGAGAACACGATGATGCATGAAGCATCAAAACAAGAGTTCAAACACGAAATCTATCAAGTTTAGGCTAAGACCATTCATTGACCCTTGTGGAGTTGAAACCCAAATGTCGGAGTTTTGACAAGGTTTGGTGCCCCAGAAGTTATAGTACATTTTGGAATTTCAAGTGCACAAAGTCAATAAAAAGGTCTAAAACCTAGTCTAGTTTTATTCCCGCAAAAATCCTTCAAAAACAGTACTTTTTGTAACTGTCGGTCTGGGTTCAGCATCTCTACCGGTAGAAATTCCGGTTTAAGCTTCTCTACCGGTAGAACCATCTCTACCGGTAGAACTACCGGTTGGAGCGCTTCTACCGGTAGAACTTCCGGTAGAACTAAGGGTTCACAGCTTTTCACACTTCTCTGCCAAAATTCGAGCCACTTCTACCGGTAGTACTTCCGGTTTAAGCACTTCTACCGGTAGAAACTTCGGTAGAACTAAGGGTTCACAGTTTTTCACACTTCTCTGCCAAAATTCGAGCCACTTCTATCGGTAGTACTTCCGGTTTAAGCGCTTCTACCGGTAGAAATTCCGGTAGAACTTATGACGTTCAACTTTTTTCACACTTCTCTCCCTTCTTCACTTCCACATTTGAACCACATGCACTCCCCAAGCCTTCATGCTTTCCAAGGGATGCATTTCACACATTTTTAAAGCATTCCATCCACAATTAAACCATTCATTCTATAAAAAGACATCAAAACACTTTCAAGTATAAAATCATGAAATTTACGAGACTAAACACGATTCTAAAAGCTTGAAGAAATCATTGATAACAAGACAAGTGAAGAAGCTAAAACCCACGACTTGAAAGAGCATGAACATGACTTGCATTATGAAATTAAACATAGAAAACATGTCTTAATGAAAGTATTACAACCATAACCATAAAGCAATAAACATGAGAGATCCTATAAAGATCACTTGCCTCAATCCAATGCCAAGGAAAACTCTACAAAAACTCAACCGAAAGGAAGATCCACGAAATCTACACAAAAGCCCCAAAATAAAACAAATAAAAATCACATTTTTGGTCATCACAAACCCCCATTTCGAAAATGGGTTTGAAAACATGGAAACAAATTCTAAATGAACTAAAAGAACACCAAATGAAAGAATGGAGGAAAGTACCAACCTCGAGCTAGCTGAACAAGAAGAAGGGAGGTTGAAGATGATGAATAGTGAAAGGGTTTGGCTCCAAAACGTGTCCAGCTGAAGCTTAAGAAGAGAGGAAGAGAATGATAGCCTTGGATCTTGATTTGGGACACTCTAGCTAGATGATTTCAAGGAGGAGAAGGTCAAGAAGAAGGGTCTTCTCCTCATCTCCACTCTAGGGCAAGGACCGGTGCAGGAAAAATGGGGAAAAAGAATGGAGGAGAGAGAATATGAGGATATTTATAGTGTCTGGAAGGTGGGTCCCAAAGCAGTAGAACTTGAAATGATTAAAACATGGTCTTGCGGACCCCGGATGAAAACGACGAGGAAGAACAAAACGATCGTCGAAAAATCTAGTTTTCAAAAAGTATATTTTCCCCAATTTCTGGAATTTTCGAAATTTATGGACAGATTTAGTGAAATTTGTCATTTTTGCCCTTTTTCTCGAAAAATGCGATTTCTGAGTATTAAATCAAGATGGTCAAATCATGAAAGTTGTTTGTAACAATAAAATGGGTCAAAAGGAATAAAATTTGGAATTTTTTTTTGAAACCGAGAATAAATTCTCACAAAATACAATTTGCAAGGGTTGGGTCAAAACAAAGTCAACGGTCTTTTAAAACTCTCCAAAGTTATGAAAAATCTATTCAAACTCAAAAATAAAGTCAAATCAACTCTAATCTTGTTTAAAAAGCTAAATCACAATTAAAACAATGCTAAACCCAAAAATTGAGGGTCGGGGTCTTACACCGGTTGTCTTGAGGAGGAGCCTGAGGAGGCAGTCGGCGAACTGCAGCATCTAATTGAGTAGCATGCCGATGATGTCATCTAGACATTCGGTCGCCCCAGTTGCGAAACATTTTGGGGATTGCGAATATTTCTTTCTTTTGGGATTTATGTTTTGTATTGGCCTTTGCTGGTTCTATTTTGGGAAATGTTAATTAACTGATATTTTGTATAAACATTAACATTCACTTTCGGGAATATGCTATTTTGATCATTACTCACTCTGACATCAAGTTAATCATATGTGCTATCAGTTTTATACTTTGGGAATGAAGTTGTGAATTAGATTTGCTACACGCTTCCGCACTTAAGCAAAAATATTTATGTTGTTGTGGTATCCCCACCGCGGACACCTGTGGGAAATCGCGTACACGGGTAGTACCTTGTTAATTGAAGACCCGTATACGCATTGGCCAAAGATTAACATATGTTCAAAAGCTATATGGCATTATCATTCCAAACATATAATCTTACAATTCAGTCCCGATTCCGGATTAGGCCCGCGGGCCCGGTCCGGGGTCGCAACAGATTGGTATTAGAGCGAGACGTGTTTCAACTAATTAAAAGAAACTAGAAATCCTAAGGACGTGGCGAGGATTCGTTAGACCTTTCGTCAGCTGGTATCACGTGAGCAATGTATGACCCTTACTTGATTATTATGTGCTAACAACTTGTTTTGCAGCATCATGCCACCCCGTAAGAGACCGATAAACGGCAATCCTACCACAAGTAACAATGAACATACGGGGCCAGTTGAGGAAGATATTGTGGAAAACACAATGTAAAACCAGTTTCAGCAAATGATGCAAGTCATGCTTGATTAGCAGTATTAAGCCAATGAGAACCAAGCTAGACTACAAGAACAAATGGCTAAAAAGGATGAGGATCATGCCAGGGAGTCAGCTCGGATGCAAGAACAATTGCTAAAGGTATTACAAAGAAGGCCTAAGCCGGTTCTACCTCAACCAACAGGCCCACAGATTGTCATTAATCAGAGGGAGCATGATCCGAATGCCTTATTTGAACGGTTTAAGAAAAGAGTTCCAAAAGACTTTGTTGGGACAGAAGATCCATTGGCTGCAGATGATTGGCTAGAGCATATAGAGAACATCTTTGAAGTCTTCCTCCAATGCACGGGAGGAGAAGAAGTGAAACTTGCAACACCCGTCTTTACTGGTTTTGTCACGACCCCAAACCCGGGGTCCGTGAATTGAGAGTTATGTTTCTCCCAAGATCCGCGTGTGTGAGGATTACAAATTCATTCCAACACACTCTGAATATTTAGCGGAAGCTTTCGTGGTGTTGCGACTCGGAGTCCGTGGCCATTGGATTCCGCACCGCACTCAACCCAAGCATATAATCATCTTATCATTGATCCATCTCAGACTGGAATAAACCATCATAATAAAAGTACAGAGCTGACAGTAACAGGGTATTACATTCCCATATATGTTCAAGTTACAATTAACAATGTATATTAATTACAATCCCAAGAAGAAGGCTAATAGAAGCCATACAAGAAAACAAGCTAATGATCACTACCCATATGTGACGTAATACCGATGTCAAGCTCAATGTCTACATGACATAGCCGACAGACACCTGTAAGCTCATGGCTCCACCGCCAACACGTACACTCATCTCGGGTGAAGAAATCTGGACCTGAGTACCAAAGTAGTGAGTCAGACACGACGGTCTGGCAGGTGGGTGAAAAGATGCAACAATATACTGAACGATAAAACATGTAATAAATCATGCTGTCTGATCAAAATTGTACATAATTACAATGCATAGGAAATCAGGAATCTCTTGGCAAAATCCTATATTCATATAAAACGGATATGAAACATAAATATTTGACAAAACATGTATTCCTTTAAAGCATGTATAAAACATGAACATTTCACAAATCTGGAACTCATTTAAAGCATGTATAAATAGTGCACATTGATTAAGAAAAGACGTGATCAATATAAGGTAAGACGGGTATCAAGGATCAGGAACTATCAAGATGGCAACCACACAAAGCTAAATCCTCTATCACCGAAGTGATAGAGCAAGCATATCAAGGCGTTGACCTCAGTCACCGAAGTGAGGAGGAACAACGAAATACATATACATATATACTATATACTAGACATGACCACGGTAGCGAGCCGGGCATCAGGAACCACAGTAGCAATCTGCGGTATCGGGACCCAAACTGCAGTTGGCAAGACAAGAGGGGGATCACCTAGTCAGTGGATCAGACTAACAAGGTATCCAAGCTTAGTGGTGCCGACTCATAGGTTATATGCAAGTAATTAAAACAAGTACATGTATGCATGTTCTCTTTTTGGCTCATGGGCTCACACTACAAAGCTCTGGCCCCATATTGCCTCAAGGTTTTATTCTCAAAATAATAATCCTTTTGGTTCATGGGCTCGCACTACCAAGCTCTGGCCCCATCTTACCTCAAGGTTTTGTTCTCAAAATAATAATCCTTTTGGTTCATGGGCTTGCACTACAAAGCTCTGGCCCCATCTTACCTCAAGGTTTTGTTCTCAAAATAATAATCCTTTTGGTTCATGGGCTCGCACTACAAAGCTCTGGCCCCATCTTACCTCAAGGTTTTGGCTTATGAATCATGTACAAGAAATCAGGTCAAATAAATACGTATGACGGGACGGGATGCTCATAAGGACAAAAGCACATATGTATAGGTCGGGCATGTACGAGCTAGCAACAATGCTAAAAACATGAATTTCAGTACTGTCGGGCAAGTCTAGTCATAAAACACGAGATTTAAAGTGTACGAGTGAAATTCGAGTCGAAATAAGGCATGAATGGATTTCTATACTTTCTCGGGTCAATCGTTGAGGGTCCTAGATTCATATCGATGTGAATAGGGCCCCGTATGTCTAATTTGACATATACTTAGTGCTCCATTAGAATTAAGGACATCTCGGATCCCTATGCACATTGACAAGTCTAAGGATCCTCGACGAATCTTCATAATGGGTTCCCTTTCATCCGCATTCCATAAAATGCCTTCTAAGTTCTTACATTGCATTGGGGCTCCAAACAATACCTCCCCAAGCTTAAAACAATGTTTCAAGGCCCCAAGTATTGATAGGTCATATGCAAGAAATCGGGCATGTATAAAACACTTGATGAAATCGTGTAAACAGGCGAAACGGGGTGCTCAAGGCACAATTATCATTTCAATATCGGGTTATGCAAATCAGGGCTAGCACAAAGGCTACAAATACAGTTCAGTGCTTTCAGGATGGATAAATCACAAATCATAATTTTCGAGAATAAAAAGGGGTGCAATAAACTTTCGAAATATCGGGGCAAGTATCGGGGTTCAAGATAACTCAAGGTGGATAGGGATCCCGTATGTCTATTTTTCAGTAAACACTTGGTACTCCTTGAGTTTAGAGACATTTCGGGCTCCTTACACACCTGAGTAACCTCAACATTTCAACAAATCTCGGTGATGTGGTTTCTCACTCGAACGGGCTTTAATCAAACATTTCATCTTTGTTTCGAACGTATTCCAGGTGGAAAGTGCCCATTGCTTCGGAAAGGTTCACAAGCAAATGGGATGGGAACTCCCTTCATCTCTCTTTATTCCCATAATTCTGGGAAATTCGATTACCTTGCGGTCACCTGGCGGTTAGCCGCCAATGGATTCGGCGGTTAGCCGCTGGATGACCGCAGGGCTGACCGTGATTGACCTGACCAATTGCAGCATTCTGGAAATGTAACCGCTTCAGTTCGGTTGGCTAGCGGTTAGCCGCCGATGGCTTCGGCGGTTAGCCGCTGGCTGACCGCGGGGCTGACCGTAAGGTTACAGCTCTCTGGAAAAGGAACCGAAACCGGTTCGGCTAGCCGCCAGTCACCAGACGGCTAGCCGCTAGGTGACCGTCAGCTGACCGCCAGTTGCGGAAACTCCACAATACAGTTCAGGTTCAGGTCTTCTTTTCTCCAATCCATTCCTTTCCCTCTCCAATCACTTACCTACAATAAAATGAGATGAAAGCTCCTCCTATTCCACCTTCACCTCTTCTCCAACATCAACATTTCTATATATCATTATCCAATCACTTCTTCCTTTTTCACCCTCAACCATGTTGACACCAAAAATGTCACTTTGCCTCTTCAAATCAAGAAAACTGCATGAAGTCGCAACCTGCCATAAATAGGCAATGCAATTTCTCCAAAAATTCAAATCTTGTCAGAATCAAACAAAAACTGCAAGATCCTTCAAGATAGCCAAGAGAAGAGTACACATGAAGTTTCGGGCCATTTCAACAACATTTGGCCTAACTTCACTTCTCCGACAGCTAAACGGGAGCTCCCGGCGGCGACATCATCGGAGACGTCAAAACTTCGATCAAAGCCTACAGATGACTCCAGCATGTCTCAAAAGGGCTCTATGCCAAATTTCAAGTCAAACCGACAACGTTTGACCCTCCATCAATGCTCGAGCAGCAAAATCAAGCCTCCCGGCGGCGGGAACCACCGAAGCCTTCGTTCATCAAACCAAGTGCATGAGTGGCTTCAACATGCTTCCAAAAGGCTGCACGTCGAATTTCAGGTCATTCCGACAACGTTTGACCAGGTTTCGATGCTCCGAGAGAAAATCAAGCCTACCGGCGGCGGAGAAACCCGGGACCATGACATCCAAAACGGAGCCCATGGAACGTCTCAAAATGACTCCAATAGGCTCCCCATCAAATTTCAGGTCAATCGGACATCGTTTGGCCACATATCAAAGCTCGGCATTTTCCCCGCAGCAAAATCAAGTGAAGCATCGACGGGACCCCAAACGGCTTCAAAACTCAAACAAAAGCCTATGGTTGGTCTTATTTATTGCTCAGGAGGCTTCACCTCAAATTTCAGGTCATTCCGACATCGTTTGACCAAGTTTCAGCTTCTGGCGGAAAATCAGCAGCTTTACGCGACAAAGTCTTCGGCTTTCCCGGAAAATTGGAAACTTTGCACTCTAAAAATGCAAGGATTCTCATCAGGTTTTCTACAGGGAAATCAAGCCAATAAATGAGAAGAAATGTCAAGAAAAATACAGAAGAAAACGGCGACGAAAAAGACCTCAAAACGACCGTAAAACGGGCTCCGAAGGGGAAAAATCCCCCAGGGTCGCAGACCCCTGCGACCATGGCCCATGGTCGCAGGCCCCTGCGACCATGGCCCATGGTCGCCGGCGACCATGGAGGTCCGGGTCACCGGATTTTCCGCCGGTGACCCGTTTTTCCGTCTTTTTTCGCGTTTCGCGCACTTTGGCCCCTGTGGTTTCCTGAAAATGTGATTTTTAGTGCTTTAAATTGACTCATATCCGATGACATCTCGGATCCACCGTCAAAAGCATAAAATCATCATTGATCGCTCCAAGATCGTCAACCGGCTGACCAAGAAAGTGCACTTTCTGTCCGACCGATCGAGAAATCGACAAGACAGATGTCACCGGCCCGCTCTTAGCTATCAATGTCTGAATTTACATGTTCATCCGATGTCGATCAGCATGTAGATCCATCGATGATCATCGCCAGAAGAATTCCAGAAGACACGGCACGGCCCGCGACTCTTCGACTGCTCGGCGACCAATTAATGTGGTTAATTGACTAACTTTATTATGGTCATTAATTCATTTCTTTGGACGGCCCAATCAGAAGCAAGCATTTGGGAGTTACAAGTCAATTGATTCATGGCATTTAAACCATGAAACTCCTCCCATTATGGTAATTAAGGTGATTAAAAGCCCTTAATCTCCATCGGCCAATCAGATTCAAGGAAAAAGGAGTTACAAAATCAAGAAATAAATCTTGTAACTCCTCCCATTAAAGCCATTAAGGCTCATAAACCCTCCTAAATGGCTACCAAAAGCCTATAAATAGGAGAGCATTCCATTGAAATCGGGATCGAAAAAAAAAAGGAGAAAATCAGGATCAGAGAAAAGATCAGAAAAAAAAAGATCAGAAAGAGATCTGAGAGAAAGAAAAAAGAGAGAAAACTCTGCTGAAGTTCTGCACCGGCCACCACTACAAGGTGACAAAAGTCCCTTGGGGGGCACCCCCCCCCCAAGGTCCTTGCCTTCTCCTGCTGCCTCCAATGGCTTAGACGTGGCTTTTCAGCCCGTCTACTTAGCTTTTTATTGGACATAGGACCTTCTCTTGGTCTTTGTCCTCTAAAAACCTGAGGTCATAGCCAAGCCAAGCGAGTCAAGAGCATCTTCTGTTCTCATCTGCATGGATGATGGCGAAGCCCATACATGGCTTGCGACCGTCAATCTGAACGAGTCCCCCACAATCTCCTGAAAAGTTAGATCTTCCTTTTCTTGCTTTTCATTGTAATTTGTATTTTTCTAAAGAGACAAAAATCACAACTCTTGTCTTTCATTATTGATAAGAATTGTAAATCGGCTATTGTGAGAACCCGACCCCTAATTTCTGGGTTTAGTGTGGTTTTAATCGTGATTTGGTTTTCTCGATGGGTCTAGTGGTTGTTTGGTTGAGTTTTTGAGTTAGAATGACTTTTCATTAGCTTTGGGAAGTTTTGAGAGCCAGTGAACCTAGACAGTGACCGTAGGGTCCCATTTGTTTTGCGTGGTCAGCGTGGGGAGATTCTTAGTGATTCCCAAAAATTCCCATTTAAGCTTTGTTAGACTAATCTCGCCATTCCCTACAACTTTCGTGTTCACTCCGTGCCCATTCGAAGCTTCTAAAATCAATTTTTCTAGAAATCCCAAATTTTCCATTTTTAACCCCTTTGACCAAACAGTTGACTCTTTATGTGGACCCCAGAAGTATGTCAATGTTGACCTTGTTGGAAAGATAATTTTATTCCGGACACTTTTCATGTTTTAAGTTTCTTGATCCGAGGTCTAGAAAGCCCCCTAATCTCCATTACAAGATATACTTAGTGTGGACCCCACATCACCCATTATAAAAAGGCCATCTTCCTCTCTTTCTCCCTCATTCCCATTTCCATCGACTGCAACCTCCATGCTACAGTACCAGCAGCCCCTCTTCTCCTTTTCTTCCATTTCTCTTGCTCAAATGAAGCCTTCAAGCCACCAATCCGACGAGGAAACTCCGGCAACTTCTTCCCCTTCATCTCCTCTCTCTTTTGACACCATTTTCATGAGAAACCAAGGTGGGCAGCCCCTATTTCAAGCTCATTCTTCTTGATTAATGGCCCTAGAGGTAAGGATCTCTTTCCATCTTCTATTATTGAGCAATGGCTTTCCCCTAGGTCCTATTTCCTAGCTTGTTTGAACCCATTCCTTCTCTTTGTTGAGTTACTATTTTTAGGGTTCTTATGGGTTGCTTTTTGGGGGTTTTTGTGTAGCTTGGAGCCTTGGCTTGGAAGAGTGTTTAGGGCTTGATTTGCTTGATTAGAGACCCAAGGCAAGTGGATGATTGATATTTACATGTTTTATGAGAAATGCGGTTTTTCTATTTCATACATGATGTTTCACATTATCACCATTCATGTTTTCTTTATGATTCACATTGATTTGGAAGTACATTTAATGTTTTGGAAACATGGGGGATTTTAGTCTTTGTCTATCTCTTGTTTTTGGGCTTAAATGAATCTTGGTGATTGTGGAGTTCCTTTTCTCTTATGGTTGAGGGTGAAAAAGGAATAAGTGATTGGATAATGATATGTAAAAGTTTTGAATGTTGGAGAAGAGTTAAAGGTGGAATAGGAGGAGCTTTCATCTCATTTTATTGTAGGTAAGTGATTGGAGAGTGAAAGGAATGGGTTTGGGGAAAGGAAAAGCTTGAATCTGAACCCAGGGAAGAAATTCCCGTGACTGGCGGTCAGCTCCGCGGTCAGCTAGCGGCTAACCGCCGTGTCCATCGACGGCTAACCGCCATCTAACCGCACAGTTACGGTCACTTTTCCCGAGAGCTGAAGTCTCACGGTCAGCTCCGCGGTCATCTAGCGGCTAACCGCCTAAACCATCAGCGGCTAACCGCCAGCCAACCGGATTGTAGCGGTCGCATTTCCAGAATGCTGCAATTGGTCAGGTCAATCACGGTCAGCCCTGCGGTCATCTAGCGGCTAACCGCCGAATCCATTGGCGGCTAACCGCCAGGTGACCGCAAGGTAACCGAATTTCCCAGAATTATGGGAATAAAGAGAGATGAAGGGAGTTCCCATCCCATTTGCTTGTGAACCTTTCCGAAGCAATGGGCACTTTCCACCTGGAATACGTTCGAAACAAAGATGAAATGTTTGATTAAAGCCCGTTCGAGTGAGAAACCACATCACCGAGATTTGTTGAAATGTTGAGGTTACTCAGGTGTGTAAGGAGCCCGAAATGTCTCTAAACTCAAGGAGTACCAAGTGTTTACTGAAAAATAGACATACGGGATCCCTATCCACCTTGAGTTATCTTGAACCCCGATACTTGCCCCGATATTTCGAAAGTTTATTGCACCCCTTTTTATTCTCGAAAATTATGATTTGTGATTTATCCATCCTGAAAGCACTGAACTGTATTTGTAGTCTTTGTGCTAGCCCTGATTTGCATAACCCGATATTGAAATGATAATTGTGCCTTGAGCACCCCGTTTCGCCTGTTTACACGATTTCATCAAGTATTTTATACATGCCCGATTTCTTGCATATGACCTATCAATACTTGGGGCCTTGAAACATTGTTTTAAGCTTGGGGAGGTATTGTTTGGAGCCCCAATGCAATGTAAGAACTTGGAAGGCATTTTATGGAGTCCGGATGAAAATGAACCCATTATGAAGATTCGTCGAGGATCCTTAGACTTGTCAATGTGCATAGGGATCCGAGATGTCCTTAATTCTCATGGAGTACTAAGTATATGTCAAATTATACATACGGGACCCTATTCACATCGGTATGAATCTAGGACCCTCAACGATTGACCCGGAAAAGTATAGAAATCCATTCATGCTTTATATTGACCGAATTTCACTTGTACACTTGAAATCTCGTGTTTTATGACTAGACTTGCCTGACAGTACTGAAATTCATGTTTTAGCATTGTTGCTAGCCCGTACATGCTTGACCTATACAGATGTGCTTTTGTGCTTATGAGCATCCCGTCCTGTCATATGTATCTATTTGACCTGATTTCTTGTATATGACTCATAAGCCAAAACCTTGAGGCAATATGGGGCCAGAGCTTTGTAGTGCGAGCCCATGAGCCAAAAAGAGAACATGCATACATGTACTTGTTTTGTTTACTTGCATATAACCTATGAGTCGGCACCACTAAGCTTGGATACCTTGTTAGTCTGATCCACTGACTAGGTGATCCCCCTCTTGTCTTGCCAACTGCAGTTTGGATCCTGATGCCCGGTTTATTTAACCGTGGTCATGCCCTGATACCGCAGATTGCTACTGTGGTTCCTGATGCCCGGCTCGCTACCGTGGTCATGTCTAGTATATAGTATATATGTATATGTATTTCGTTGTACCTCCTCACTTCGGTGACTGAGGTCAACGCCTTGACTTGCTTGCTCTATCACTTCGGTGATAGAGGATTTAGCTTTGTGTGGTTGCCATCTTGATAGTTCCTGATCCTTGATACCCGTCCTACTTTATATTGATCACGTCCTTTCTTAATCAATGTGCACTATTTATACATGCTTTAAATGAGTTCCAGATTTGTAAAATGTTTACTGTTTATACATGCTTTAAAGGAATACATGTTTCGTCAAATATTTATGTTTCATATCCGTTTTATATGAATACAGGATTTTGTCAAGAGATTCATGATTTCCTATGCATTGTAATTATGTACAATTTCGATCAAACAGCATGATTTATTACATGTTTTATCGTCCAGTATATTGTTATATCTTTTCACCCACCTGCCAGACCGTCGTGTCTGACCCACTACTTTGGTACTCAGGTCCAGACTTCTTCACCCGAGACGAGTGCACGTGTTGGCTGTGGAGCCATGAGTTTTCAGGTTGTTTGTCGGCTGTGTCATGTAGACATTGAGCTTGACATCGGTATTACGTCACATATGGGTAGTGATCATTAGCTTGTTTTCTTGTATGGCTTCTATTAGCCTTTTTCTTGGGATTGTAATTAATATACATTGTTAATTGTAACTTGAACATATATGGGAATGTAATACCCTGTTACTGTCAGCTCTGTACTTTTATTATGATGGTTTATTCCAGTCTGAGATGGATCAATGATAAGATGATTATATGCTTGGGTTGAGTGCGGTGCGGAATCCAATGGCCACGGACTCCGAGTCGCAACACCATAAAAGCTTCCGCTAAATATTCAGAGGTGTTGGAATTTGAAATCCTCACACACGCGGATCTTGGGAGAAACATAACTCTCAATTCACGGACCCCGGGTTTGGGGTCGTGACAGCTATAAACGCCAAAATCGGCTATAAATGCCAAACAAAATCGCCTTTCACGGCAAACCAAGAAAATGTCTCTTTTCTTAAATATTTGTGCAATGGAAAACTTGAAAGAAGTTGATTTCCTTTTTACTTGCGAAGGTTGATCTCCGGATTACCACTTGCAATTCCAAGTAAAATAGAAAATCTGGCACACCCACATAAAAGAAATGTTGATGCACGCTTCAGGCCCGCCAGGGCGCGAAAGGGCCGGACCCGACGGACTCCCACGTTCCGCCGACCCCGGTAGCCGCCCCACGGCGCCTCGAAGCGCGTTCCATCAAACCATAAGAGAAAGGAAACTCCACAATCACCAAGATTCATTTAAGCCAAAAACAAGAGATAGACAAAGACTAAAATCTACCATGTTTCCAAAACATTAAATGTACTTCCAAAACAACGTGAATCATAAAGAAAACATGAATAGTGATAATGTACAACCTCATGTATGAAATAGAAAACCACATTTCTCATAAAACATGTAAATATCAAATCATCCACTTGCCTTGGGTCTCTAATCAAGCAAATCAAGCCCTAAACACTCTTCCAAGCCAAGGCTCCAAGCTACACAAAAACCCCCAAAAAGCAACCCATAAGAACCCTAAAAATAGTAACTCAACAAAGAGAAGGAATGGGTTCAAACAAGCTAGGAAATAGGACCTAGGGGAAAGCCATTGCTCAATAATAGAAGATGGAAAAAGATCCTTACCTCTAGGGCCATTAATCAAGAAGAATGAGCTTGAAATAGGGGCTGCCCACCTTGGTTTCCCATGAAAATGGTGTCAAAAGAGAGAGGAGATGAAGGGGAAGAAGTTGCCGGAGTTTCCTCGTCGGATTGGTGGCTTGAAGGCTTCATTTGAGCAAGAGAAATGGAAGAAAAAGGAGAAGAGGGGCTGCTGGTAATGTAGCATGGAGGTTGCAGTCGATGGAAATGGGAATGAGGGAGAAAGAGAGGAAGATGGCCTTTTTATAATGGGTGATGTGGGGTCCACACTAAGTATATCTTGTAATGGAGATTAGGGAGCTTTCTAGACCTCGGATCAAGAAACTTAAAACATGAAAAGTGTCCGGAATAAAATTATCTTTCCAACAAGGTCAATATTGACATACTTCCGGGGTCCACATAAAAAGTCAACTGTTTGGTCAAAGGGGTTAAAGAATAGAAAATTTGGGGTTTCTAGAAAAATTGATTTTAGGAGCTTCGAATGGGCACGGAGTGAACACGAAAGTTGTAGGGAATGGCGAGATTAGTCTATCGAAGCTTAAATGGGAATTTTTGGGAATCACTAAGAATCTCCCCACGCTGACCACGCAAAACAAATGGGACCCTACGGTCACTGTCTAGGTTCACTGGCTCTCAAAACTTCCCAAAGCTAATGAAAAGTCATTCTAACTCAAAAACTCAACCAAACAACCACTAGACCCATCGAGAAAACCAAATCACGATTAAAACCACACTAAACCAAGAAATTAGAGGTCGGGTTCTCACAGGTTTGGCAGATATATGGTGGAAGACAATTGGGAAGAGTATAGGACCATGGCGGATGCAGTGGCTTGGGCTAATTTCAAGAGGTAGTTTGGGGACAGGTATGTACCCACTCATGTCAAGAGGCAGAAGGCAGTGGAGGTCCGACAGCTTGTCCAAGGAAATATGACAGTCCTTGAGTACCTCACGAAGTTTGAAAGGTTGTCAAGATATGCCCCAGAGTTAGTGGACACAGTTGAGAAGAAGATTACTAAATTCGTTGAAGGATTGAATACCATCATTGAGAGAGATGCTACGGGGGTTGTACCACCTGCAACCTTCGAATAGGCGATTAAGAGAACTTACAAGTTTGAGAACTTTCACAACAAAATCCTTAGAATTCAAGGAAAGGGGCAAGCTCATCAGCAGAACTACCAACAGAAAAATCAGCAGCATAAGAGGCATAGGCCAGAGCAGAATGATCAGAATCAAGTTGTTTGTATTCACTGTGGGAAGAATCATGAGAGCACCCAGTGCTGTAGAATTTCAGGAGCATGCTTCAGGTGCGGCTCGATGAACCATTAGATGAGGGACTGTCCATGACAGAATAGGCAGAATCAGCAACAGCAAGGGGCACAGCGTCCAGCACCACCTCAGAACATACCGGTTGTTCAGCATCAGACAAGGCCACTTTAGTAACATGCACCACAACAACAGAATACACAGCAGCAGCAGCAGCAGGCCCGTCAACAAGGACAAAATCAGAATTAGCATGCACCGCAATAGAAAGGAAAGATCCTACAAGGCAGGTAATAACAAGCTCCAATCAGGCCACATCAGCATGGACAAGTAAGATGGTGGAGAAATGGGCTGGGAACCCACACAAAAAGGGCCACAGCAAAGCCTCAGAATCTGTCCATGCCCAGTTGTTACACTGCTGGTTGGACATTGGCCAAACAGGTCCTGTCTGACCAGCTGCATAACAGCAGCTGTGCAGTCCATCTCTCCCTCATTTCCAGCCACAACGTCAATGAATTTTTAGGCACTGAAAGTGTCATCAAATCCACTATGAAAATCGTTGCAAGTGTGGGTGAAATCAACATGGAATTTGGCTGAAACATAGAGTAGAAACATAGGAAATTAAAACCATGAACATGCACCTCCAATTACCCAAATCAGTCACTTACCTTAGCTCTAATGGGCTACAAATCACTCTCCCAGACACCTTCCAGCAGCTGGAAACATTCAGCTAGAAAAGTCCCAAAATCCCATCTTAGAACACCCAAAAAAACAAGAGAAACTGAGAAGGAATGGAAATGGGGACTTGCAAGATGGGTAGTGGGCCATAAAAGGGCTATAGATTTGAATTATGGAAGAAAGAAAGTGATTGCTTACCTGTAGGCGGTCCAACCAGTAAGGAATAACTAAATGAGGGGTCTGCCATTCATGGTGTCCCACGAAAATGGTGTCTAGAGCGAGAGGAGATGGAGGAGAATGCAATGGCAAGCTTCGTTTGGCGATTGGCGGCATGAATATTGAGTTTGGAAGCAATAAAATGAGAGAAAGAAGGGAAAGGGGGCTGCTGTTGCAGTGCTGGAACAGTTGCTGAAATGAGGGTGATGAGGAATGAAGGAGATGAGGGATGGTAGGGTTTATATGTGTAAGGGTGGGCCCCACAGCTAGCAGTTCTTCGTGGGCTCAAAACTAGGCTCTTTGGGCCTCGGATGAAAACAACGAAGAAGATTAAAATGATCCCCATAAAATCTAGTTTTCAAAAAATATATTTTTGACATGAATATGGAATGTCGAAATTTGGGCTCATATTTAAATGTGAAAAGGCTGTTTTGCCCCTAGGGCTGGAAAACTAGTTTTCTGAGCTTCGAATGGGATCGGTGTGAATGCAAAAGTTGTTGGGGCTAATTTAACCTATCAAAATAAACCAAAATTGGAAATTTTCAAAATTAAGAACAAACGGGCCCCCCCCCCCCCCCCCACGTTGACACGCGTAACCCAAGGCATCCCTAGGCTGTCAGATTGGGCCCAACGGCTCTAAAAATTTCTCAAAGCTAATGAAAAGTCATTCTAACTCAAAAACTCAACCAAACAACCATTAAACCCATAAGAAAACTAAATTATGATTAAAACCACACTAAACCAGGAAATTAGGGGTCGGGTTCTCACATCCTCCCCCCCTTAGAACATTTGGTCCTCCAAATGAACTAAACAAATCCAAAACAAGTGGGGACATTAATCCGCACTTTGAAAAAAAAACCACAAATCAAAGCCCCAAAATGGTCCTCTCGAAGGCACCTGAACTCCCTGGGTCACCCTCGTTGTAGAACCCCTTGGTCAACTATCAACGGTCATCAAACATTCTTCCACTGGCTTGAATCCGTCACTGTCCTGTCAATCTGACTGCTCAAGGAATTCGCCAACTCTGACTCCTTCTAAGTTCAACCAAGTCTCTTGTTTCTAAACACCTTGACACTGAAAATTCTTGGAACCATTTTGTCAACTTCATCACAACTATCGAAGCTAGGGTCTCACATCCACTACACAATCTTCAAGTTTAACTCTTGCTAGCTTTAACTCTTTCTGCTCGTTGCTCTTGATCCTCAGTACAATATTCGGTCTCTGACACTAACATGCTTGTCCCTTCACTATTCTTTAGTATTTGGAGCTCCGTGCTCACTCTTGCAGCTGCTCTGCCAAGTTTACCTTTCCTAATAAAATCCAAAATAACTGATTTCCTGCTCCGTATATCTGTACATCGAAATCCGATGCTCCTCGTGTCGATATAATTTGCAAAGATCTTCGTTGTCGGGCGATCAAGTAGAGATTCTTCCTGCAGTCAACTCCTTTATTAATTGCTAAAATCCTACTCCAAAAGTTTCTAACCACACAATGACACATCCTGCTGGGTCTACTCCTCCATATGGCTGCACTTGTTGAAAATCCTAAAATAATTCTCTGACAAACCTCATCAAATTCTAGGAATCTCTAATTCTGGACATCTCCTTGGAGCTCTACTAATTGAAAACTTGTCTCTAAACATCTGTACTGTTCTTGTACAACTGCCAATTCTCCTATTGCATCGTACTCTGCCCAAACTGATATTCCAAAAGTCCGTAAAGTTTGCAAGATCTCCTCTATCATAAAATCAGGTAATAATCCATTCTGTACACAGCTCTCTACACCACAACTAAAAGTTTTCTTCCTATCATTTAACCACACACTGATGCATCATGCTGAGTCAACTTTACCATCATTCTGGAATTATTAAAAAAAATCTTCTAGCACTTCTCCGCCAAGAGTTCATCAAATTCGAGAAATTTCTTGCTTTTGGTATCCACTTGAATCTCTATCAACTGAAAATCACCTCAAACTTCCTGAAATCCACCATTTGTCTAGTTTCTGTAGTCTTTTGGTTTAGGAAAATATTCCATATTTATCCAAAATCCACACTTACTTTCCTGACGCACCATCTAACGGTACACGATCAACTGAAATTGGGTCTCAATATGCTGTTCACATTCCTTGCTGACTAACAACTGCTCACAAATTCCTTCGCTGGCTCCATCTGTGACATCAAAAAGCTGAAAATTCTACCAAAGTCCTCCGAGATCCACATGCTAAAACCACAAAACTCTAACTCTCTGGCGCGGAAACAAGAAAAAGGCACTGAATTTGGGTGCGGAGACATTAAATCCTCCCCCACTAGAAAAGAATTTGGTCCCCCAAATTTCCTAGCAAGAACAAAAGGGAAGAGACAAGAAGGGTCTCCCCCACTAGAAAAAAAAAAAATCCGAACCAAAACAGAATGGCATCTAGCCAAAACAAGACGACAAATCTAACGGTTTCCTCACCACACGTCTTAAGGTTCCTAGAGTGTTTTATTTCTTAGAAACTTGCCCGCTCTGATACCAGTCTGTCACGACCCCAAACCCGGGGTCCGTGAATTGGGAGTTAAGCAATAATTATGTTTCTCCCAAGATCCGCGTGTGTGAGGATTACAAATTCTAACACCCTCTGAATATTTAGCGGAAGCTTTCGTGGTGTTACTACTCAGAGTCCGTGGCCATTGGATTCCGCACCGCACTCAACCCAAGCGTATAGTCATCTTATCAATGATCTATCTAAGACTGGAATAAACCATCACAATAAAAGTACAGAGCTGACAGTAACAGGGTATTACATTCCCATATATGTTCAAGTTACAAATAACAATGTGTGTTAATTACAAATCCCAAGCAACAAGGCTAATAGAAGCCATACAAAAATAAGCTAATGATCACTACCCCATATGTGACGTAATTTCGATGTCAAGCTCAGTGTCTACATGACATAGCCGACAAACGACCTGTAAGCTCATTGCTCCACAGCCAACACGTGCACTCATCTCGGGTGAAGAAGTCTGAACCTGAGTACCAAAGTAGTGGGCCAGACACGACGGTCTGAAAGGTGGGTGAAAAGATATAAACAATATACTGAACTATAAAATATGTAATAAATCATGTTGTCTGATCAAATTGAACATAATTAAAAATGTATAGAAAATCATGAATATCTGACAAAATCCTATATTTATATAAAATGGGTATGAAACATGAATATTTGACAAAACATGTATTCCTTTAGAGCATGTATAAAACATGAACGTTTCACAAATCGGGAACTTATTTAAAGCATGTATAAATAATGAACGTTTCACAAATCGGGAATTTATTTAAAGCTTGTATAAATAATGAACGTTTCACAAATCGGGAACTTATTTAAAGCATGTATAAATAATGCATCATTTATTAAGAAAAGACATGATCAATATAAAGCAGTACGGGTATCAAGGATCAGGAACTATCAAGATGGCAACCACAAAAAGCTAAATCCTCTATGACCGAAGTGATAGAGCAAGCATATCAAGACGTTGACCTCAGTCACTGAAGTGAAAAGGAACAACGAAATTTACATATACAGACGGGACATGACCACGGTAGCGAGCCGGGCATCAGGAACCACAGTAGCAATCTGCGGTATCGGGACAAGACCGCTGTTAATAAACCGGGTAGCGGGATCCAAACTGCAGCTGGCGGGACAAGAAGGGATCTCCAAGTCGGTAGATCAGACTGACAAGGTCATCCAAGCTTAGTGGTGCCGACTCATAGGTTATATGCAAGTAAACAAAACAAATACATGTACGCATGTTCTCTTTTTGGCTCATGGGCTCGCACTACAAAGCTCTGGCCCATATTGCCTCAAGGTTTTATTCTCAAAATAATAATCCTTTTGGTTCATGGGTCATATACAAGAAATCAACAAGTATGAATATAACGGGACGGGATACCCATAGGCACAAAAAACATGTCTGTATCAGGTCGGGCATAAACAGGTTAGCAACATGCTAAAAAGAAACATAAATTTCAATACCTTCGGGGCAAGTCTAGTCATATAATATGAGATTTAAAGTGTACAAGTGAAATTCGAGTTTAAATAAGGCATAATGGATTTCTATACTTTTCCGGGCCAAACGTTGAGGGTCCTAGATTTAAATCAATGTGAATGGGGTCTCGTATGTCTAATTTGACATATACTTGGTACTCCATGAGAATTAAGGACATCTCGGATCCCTATGCACATTGACGAGTCTAAGGATCCTTGACGAATCTTCATAATAGGGTTTCTCTTCATCCGGACTCCATACAATGCCTTCCAAGTTCTTACATTGCATTGGGGCTCCAAACAATACCTCCCCAAGCTTAAAAACAATGTTTCAAGTCTCCAAGTATTGACCCAGGCCTGTCAGGCAGTTCGCTCTAGCGGACTGGAAAGTTCGCTCGGGCGGATTGCTCTCTGCCTGGGGTTCACTCGAGCGAATTGCTCTCTGGGAGGGTTCGCTTGAGCGATGTGTCATAGTCGCTCGAGCGAATTGTCCAGAAAGTGATTTCTGAGTGCAGTTCGGCTCTTCTTCTCTCCTCTCCTTTCATGCAGTTTGAGCACCCCTTTCTACAAGTATTTGAGGGTCTCAAAACTTCCTTTTAATCCCATCCAATCCACCATCACAAACCACCTACAAAAAGAATCAAGTCCTTCATTTCCATCTACATTCAATCACAAGAGAATAGAAGTCCATAGAAATCCATGTATGATAATACAAGATCAACACAAGTTCATGAAACATTTTCCTTTTTATAAGAGATCAGTAAGATAACAAGATAACAAGATATATCAAAGATTACATTTTTAAATCAATAGAATCACATCATGAGTGTAGATGAAAACACACATGAGATCACCAAAAACAATTAATGTAAATCAAGATTTTCCATAAACATGTTAACATTCAAAAATCATCCTTTCAAAAGCAATAGAAAATCATAGTGAAAGGCATGATTAGAAGCAAGTATCAAATCATTAAGTACAAGTAATAAAAATCCATATTTTTCTCATAAAACATGCTAATACTTGAAACCATCCATTCATCCACTTGCCTTAGGCCTCCAAGATAGCTAACAAGCTCCTAAGCTCACTCCCAAGCCGAAGATCTCCAAACTACACAAAAACCCCCAAAAAGCAACCCAAGATCACTCCTAGATCTCACCCATTAGGCATAAGCACACCTATGAAACCCAAACCCCAAGATATAACCCTTAGACACCCAAAGATGGTCAATTTAAAATAGTTTTTAGGGTCCACCAATTGCAACAAAACGTAATTTAATTTAAGGCCACAACATGATTACCTATCAGTCCTACATTTTAAGGTTGGTTGGTAATGGTTTCCAATTAAGCCCGCACACTTGTAAGTCACCATGAGTAAAAACAATCCCTTACTTGGCTACATTTAAAACATAATTGGGTTAACCAAATGGGTGACATAAAGGTATAATTTTTTTGAGGCATTACATAAGGTTTAAACCCACTTTAGCAGCTGAGTAAGATGGTGGAGAAATGGGCTGGAAACCCACACAAAAAGGGCCACAGCAAAGCCTCAGAATCTGTCCATGCCCAGCTGTCACACTGCTGGTTGGACATTGGCCAAACAGGTCCTGTCTGACCAGCTGCATAACAGCAGCTGTGCAGTCCATCTCCCTCATCTCCAGCCACAACGTCAATGAATTTTTAGGCACTGAAAGTGTCATCAAATCCACTATGAAAATCGTTGCAAGTGTGGGTGAAATCAACATGGAATTTGGCTGAAACATAGAGTAGAAATATAGGAAATAAAAACCATGAACATGAACCTCCAATTACCCAAATCAGTCACTTACCTTAGCTCTAATAGGCTGCAAATCACTCTCCCAGACACCTTCCAGCAGCTGGAAACATTCAGCTAGAAAAGTCCCAAAATCCCATCTTAGAACACCCAAAAAAAAAGAGAAACTGCGAAGGAATGGAAATGGGGACTTGCAAGATGGGTAGTGGGCCATAAAAGGGCTATAGATTTGAATTATGGAAGAAAGAAAGTGATTGCTTACCTGTAGGCGGTCCAACTAGCAAGGAATAACAAAATGAGGGGGCTGGGCTGCCATTCATGGTGTCCCACGAAAATAGTGTTTAGAGCGAGAGGAGATGGAGGAGAATGCAATGGCAAGCTTCGTTTGGTGATTGGCGGCATGAATCTTGAGTTTGGAAGCAAAAAAATGAGAGAAAGAAGGGAAAGGGGGCTGCTGTTGCAGAGCTGGAACAGTTGCTGAAATGAGGGTGACGAGGAATGAAGGAGATGAGGGCCGGTAGGGTTTATGTGTAAAGGTGGGCCCCACAGCTAGTAGTTCTTCATGGGCTCAAAACTAGGCTCTTTTGGCCTCGGATGAAAACAATGAAGAAGATTAAAATGATCCCCATCAAATCTAGTTTTCAAAAAATATATTTTTGACATGAATATGGAATGTCGAAATTTGGGCTCATATTTAAATGTGAAAAGGCTGTTTTGCCCCTAGGGCTGGAAAACTAGTTTTCTGGGCTTTGAATGGGATCGGTGTGAATGCAAAAGTTGTTGGGGCTAATTTGGCCTATTAAAATAAACCAAAATTGGAAATTTTTAAAATTAAGAACAAACCCCCCCACGTTGACACGCGTAACCCAAGGCATCCCTAGGCTGTCAGACTGGGCCCCACGGCTCTCAAAATTTCCCAAAGCTAATGAAAAGTCATTCTAACTCAAAAACTCAACCAAACAACCACTAAACCCATGAGAAAACCAAATCACGATTAAAACCACACTAAACCAGGAAATTAGGGGTCGGGTTCTCACAATTTTGACTGTGGAAACCCCAGTAGGTAAACAAGTTATATGTAGAACCTTTTATCCTAGTTGCACAGTCCAAATAGGAGAAGTGGTGTTACCCACAGATCTTATTTTATTGGAGATGCATGATTTCGATATCATCCTAGGGATGGGTTGGTTGGCAAGGTACCATGCCATAATGGATTGTTTCCATAAGACCCTCACTTTCAAATTAGATGAGATACCAGCAGGAGCGTAATTTTAGGGAGAGAGGAGGAATCTTCGTGCAGGGTTTGTCTCAGCGTTGAAAGCTGATGACTTTTGAAAAGTGAATGTGAAGCCTATTTGGCGTTTATCACGGAGGATGAACGGTCCCAAGGGGTGGAAGAGATCCCTATTGTTTGGGAATTCCCGAATGTGTTCCTGAAGGAGATTCATGGATTACCACCCATCAGAGAAATTGACTTCACCATTGAGCTGTTACCAGGGACCGCTCTGATATCTATTGCACCATATCAGATGGCTCGGGCGGAATTGGGAGAATTGAAGATACAATTACAAGAATTGTTGGACAAAGGTTTTGTAAGACCTAGCATTTTGTCATGGGGAGCTCGAGTTTTGTTTGTCAAGAAGAAGGATGGTTCCATGAGGATGTGCATTGATTATCGAAGATTGAACCAAGTAACCATCAAGAACAAGTATCCATTGCCAAGTATAGACTAATTGTTCGATCAATTGCAAGGTGCTTCATATTTTTCGAAGATTGATTTGAGATCTGGTTATCATTAACTACGAGTCAGAGAATCCGATGTGATGAAGACAGCTTTCCAGACAAGATATGGCCACTATGAGTTCTTAGTGATGCCATTTGGGCTGACTAATGCACCTGCAGTATTCATGGCGTTAAGGAACAAGATATTTGTACAGTATCTAGATCAGTTTGTAGTAGTGTTCAATGACGATATTTTAGTGTACTCCAAGACCAAGGAAGAGCATGTAGAGCACTTGAGGATAGTACTGCAACTTTTGAGAGAGAACCAGCTGTATGCAAAACTTAAGAACTGCGAATTTTGGCTCGAACAAGTAGCACTTTTGGGACACATCATCTCCAAAGAAGGATTGTCAGTAGATCCATCCAAGATTGAGGCAGTGGTGATGTGGGAAAGACCGAAGAATGCGTCAGAAATCAGAAGTTTTTTGGATTTGCAGGATATTACCGGAGGTTTGTATAAGGATTTTCGTCGATTGCGTCACTAATGACGAAGTTGACAAGGAAGAATGTGCCATATGTGTGGACAGATCAGTGTAAAACTAGTTTTTAAGAGCTGAAGAAAAGATTAACTACAACACCAGTCCTTACTTTACCATCCGGAAGCGGCGGTTTCACCATTTTTACCGATGCTTCGAATGTTGGACTTGGATGTGTATTGATGCAAGATGGAAAAGTGGTTGCTTATGGATCCCAACAGTTGAAAGACCACGAGAAGAATTATGCAACCCATGATCTTAAATTAGCAGCGGTCGTCTTTGCATTGAAAATGTGGAAACATTATCTCTATGGAGAGAAGTTCGAAGTTCACTCCGACCACCGCAGCTTACAGTATCTAGTTTCCCAGAAGGAACTGAACATGAGGCAGAGAAGATGGATGGAATACATCAAGGATTATGATTTTCCAATCAAGCATCACCTGGGGAAAGCAACACTACAACAAAATATATTTTTGCTAATACATTCACCACGTCTTGAAAAATCAGAATTGCGTCGGGACAGGCTTTACCGACGTAGTACAATGTGTTGGCACCACGTCGGCAACCTAATGCCTGGAAAACCATACCCGACGTAATAATGTTCAGCGTCGGCTAAAAAGGGCCATTCACCGACGCATTGGTGCATCGTCCCAAATGTCGGCAATGTCAACTGCGTCGGCAAAAAATCAAACTTAATGGTCAACCTCACTTCACTGCCGACGCATAACAACGTCGGTTATACATTTGCCAATGCACATACTAGTGTCGGAATACATATTTGACGACACATACACAATGCCGGTAATACATATCCTGACGTGTTGAAGCGTCGGGAAATGTCTTCAACGACGCATGAAAATTACTTTTAGCGACGTAGAGAGTGTGACGGGAAATAGATTTACCTAACTGCCGACGCATAATAACATCGGTTATACATTTGCCAACGCACATATTAGCATCAGGATACATATTTGATGACGCGTACACAATGCCGGTAATACTTATCCCGACGTGTTGAAGCGTCAGGATATGTCTTCAACGACACAGGAAAATTACTTTTGGCAACGCAGAGAGTGCGTTGGGAAATAGATTTACCTAACTGTCGACGTATAATAATGTCAGTTATACATTTGCCAACAAACATACTAGCGTCGGAATACATATTTGATGATGCATACACAATGCCGGTAATACATATCCCGACGTGTTGAAGCGTCAGGAAATGTCGCCAACAAGGACATGAAATTTACTTTTGGCGATACAGAGTGCGTTTGGAAATAGATTTTCTTATCAATTAAGAAATAATTTAAAAAATCAGAAAAAATTCCTATATAATATTATCTTGTTGAAATCTACATTTTCAACATTGCATAAGCATACGCATTGATAAACAACAAATAATCCCACATTCATCATGAAACAATAAAAAATAATGAGTCACCAATAAACTAAAACCAATCATAAAACTTGTCCATGCCACATAAAATGTAATATCCCACGTCAAAAAAAGTCAAATATCTCAATAATGTAAATCCCAACTAAAATCTAATCATCATCAAATATCCAAAGTACACCATGAAACTTGGCCAGTAAGGAGCAAAATGAACTTATTAGAGGGATGACCCATGCCAATTCATAAAACCATCAAATCGTTATCTTTCGGAGGAGCCCGAACCATCCATATCGACCCAGGAAAGCAGCAATTGAATTTGACTCTGCATGTGAACCTGCATAGCTGCCTGATCTTGCATTTGTTTCTGCGAGTCCTCATACTGTCGCCGCAACTCTTCCCTCAACTCTTCTTGTGCTTTCAACGAATCAGCTAGTTACTGCCGTAGGGTGCTCATCTCAAAAGACATCAAGATACCAGTAGAAGATGATGATGGGCCCCTCGAGCGGTACCCTTGCCTCCTCGCGACCCTCTTCCCTAGCAGATTCTCGATCACCTGTTGCTCAGCCACTGGAGAATTAATTTGAGGCTGCGACAGTGCCTCCTCCATTTTTCGCTGCATTATCAAAGCATTTAAATATGTCATGTAACTAATATATGTTAGGCAACTGAATTAAACTAGGATCTACAATATTGTTAATGAAAAAACTCACATGTGTCTCCTCAGCAGGATCTGTGATCCATTTGTTCTTTTTCTTGCTATAGTGTCGTTGTTTATATAAATCAAGTTGAGAGGGAGGAGCCTGTTGCTCATCTGCCTGCATGATCGAGAACTAGGCTGCAAATGATCGAGATCCAGATGTATGAAGTGTCTGATAAGTCCACAAAACTAGGTCATTAAGTCATCATTTCAATAGCATTTGTGGACTTAATTAGGTTTAATTGCATAAATTTGCATTTAATTTCATGATTACATGCATTTGAGGATATTTTTAGGGAAATGGTCAAAATTGGTCAAAATTCATTGAATTGCATGACTTTTTGAAATTTAGTTTTTCTCATCTCATTTATCACCCCAAAATTAGGCTTTTGGTTTCATCAATGCATATCTTGCTATTTTTGGTACCATGTGCTATTTTTGGAAAGTTGGTCATTTTGATGCATCACTAGGAATGTAGGGTGCCATACATGGTTCATAATTATTTTCTTACATATGATTAATGTTAAAATTGCCTCTTTCAATTTGTAGGAGAAATTAACATGGGACCTACATTGATGAAATTTGAGAAGAGAAGTCAAAGAAAAGTCAAATAAGCAAGCAAAGAGAGAGTCCAAGCATGCTTGGACGTCCAACGTGGGCCCCACACACCCCATTGCATGCCAACATAGAAGCTTCTATTTTTGCACAATTATTCCCGGATTTTTCAGGGGTAGCAACTTAAAATGGCCATAACTCTCAAACCGAGTGTCGGATTGGCGCAATCTAGCCACTGTTGGAAAGCTCTTTTCTAGTAGATATTCGTGGAGCCCAAGATTGCCAAAATCAGAGCTATATATTGAGGGAGATATGACCTCTGGAAGTTGTCTGCTCCAGTTTTAGGAGGGAATTGCAAGAAATCTCAATATTTGGAAAGTTTATTCCTTTACATCATCTTGCAATTTTCAGAGATATTCTTGGAATTGTACAAGGAAAGTGTATGCATCAAGAAATCTAATAAGGCAAGGAGATCTCTTAAATTTAAAAGTCCTTCCAAAGAGAGAAGTTAACTTGGAGAACAAGAAAGAATCCCTACAAATAAGGAAAAAAGAGACCTAAAAGGATGGTACTTCTTTACTAAAAGGGGTTTGTAAAAAGCATAAAAGGAGGCATGATGGAGACCCATAAAACATTCCATACGTCCAAGGCTCTCCCTCTCTCCTATTCCTTTCTTTTTCTCTTCCTTTCTTCTTTTCCATTAGTTTATTTTTATTTTTGGTAGCCTTGGGCCATGTCCAAGGATTTATTTTGAAGGAGAAAATTTGTGAAGGAGAAGTTGTAAAGATGCAATTTTTAACGATAAATCAAGAAGCATTCTTTGCAATGACGGGTTAATTTTCTTGATTAGAGTTATGGATGAAGATAAGTAATTGTCTTTTTATTTGTTTAGTAATTCTAATTTGTGTTCCATGATTATGTGTTTAATGATTAATAGGCCTGTCTTCGTGCCCTAGGCAAATCTCTATTTTTATTTCTAAAAATAAAAATTAGTTTTTGACTACTCATGCTTAGGTTTGATAGGCCATGCTTAGGATTTAGATCTTTTGATGGTTTATGCTTACTTTTGATGGGTGATGCTTAAATTATTTTTATTCTTTTATGAGATGAAGGAAGTCTTGAGTTTTGAATTTTTATAATTAAAAAGGGATTTTAAAAGTTAGAATTTCCAAATTAAAAACATTGATTTGTCTGACTTGAAGTAAAAATTGGAACAAGTTAGGATTACTTAATAAATAATTGGTGGATGCTTATTGGATTCCTATGCTCTAATCACCTTCATTAATTGGTAGATTTCGAATTTCTAAATTAGTTGCTTATTTTTTTATCTAAGAACTCAAAACTTTTCTTAAATTGTTAGTTAATTAGTTTTCTTAATTTAAAAGTTTCTTTAATTAGCTCCCTGTGGATTCGGCCCATTATTTTTTCATCTAGACACCCGTGCACTTGCGGTATTTTATGATTGATATTGATCACGCCAAGTTTTTGGCGCCATTGCCTGGGAGCCAATTTGAAAAGAATCTTTTAGTTAGGATTTCTAGCATTATTTGTTCGTATCATAACTTACTTTTTAGTTAGTTGCATTCATAACTTGCATTTGGTTTAGCTTTTGTGTTTCTTAATGATTGTGGTTGCTGTTTTTCAAGTTTTTGTTACTGTTTTTTAATTAATTTTCGGACTGATTTCAACTGGTTACATAGAATACAAATTTCAGCACTATTTTTTTGACAGATTTGACTTGGTTTTTCTCCAAAAGTTCGCACTGTGAAAACCAGCCAAACGGACTCCTTTTGACTTGAAATTTGGGTGGATAGGACTTTGGTATATTGACTTTGAACCATCAAAATTTCAGGAAAAAAATACGTTTTGGAAGTCCAACTTTTAGTGCTGTGAATAGGGCCAATCAGTCAGGCAGAATTCTGCAATTAGTAGAAAAACTGGTTCAAGTAGTCAACTTCATTATAGCATAACTGCCTTTTCTTTTATCCTTTTTAGTCTCTGTTTGTTTTGTTTGTTTCTTGCATATTAGGAGATTACATCTCAGTCATTGCTATCAGTTTTTTATTAATATAAGTGGGTCGTACAGATCTGTAGACTTGGGCCTGTGCAACAGGTCCCAACATTTAGATTTTTTTCAGCACTTGACAGGAAGATCTCCATTTAACTTAGGACTACATTAGGAGTTTTAGAAGTGCATCTTTCTTTCAAATTGTAGTAGTTTAGGGTTGTGAAATTTAGATTAGGTTTATTTTTCAATTTAGGAGTTTTATTGACAATTGTTGGCTATATTTAGTAGATTATTTAGATCTAACATTTTAGTTGTTTTCTTTGAGGTTACATTCTGAATTTTGAAGGACTCTAAAAGGAAGGAGATAGCGGGGATTGCTTTTAAGCAAAAAAGTTTCTCTCAGAATTGCAAAGTTGCTAAAAAAAATAAAGGTTAAGCTTGCACAGTTTAAAGATTTGCGTGGACCCGCTGTAAGAGTTTCTAAACTTTACCCCATGAATCTTTTACTCACAAGTGGGGCTTGGATGATTTAATTTTTGCAAAGTGTGAATGCTTGATTAACACACCATCTAATTGAACACACACTTAGTTAAGGGCAATTGACCCCAATAAGGTAAGGACTGGATTTCATCACCAGATCCTTGCCCAATTAGGTTTAACCACATCTCACATAGTAACCTAAACATTAATTAAAATAAAGTAGAAACGAGACCATAGGACTCGAGCTCATTAGGATGAAGACCACAAAAGGTTGCACCAATTGCGCTCTTTGGTCAAGTCGATGTCTAGGTAAGTCATGTTCCTCCAAAGGGTGGCAGTCTCTGTTCTAGGAGTTTGGTTCTTAAGCGGGACCCTTGCCAAGTGCATTGTGACCCCACCACTCATCTTGGGGACTTACCTGGTCGATTTGGGTTCATAAGACCGGATTGGAGGCCTTAGTGCACTCTTCAAACCAGTTAGGAGCTGTCTAGTGAGTTAGACTAACCCTAGAATAATTTCTTGTGCTCAATCTTTGTGCTTGGTTGCTTGTGCATCATCTAGTAAGACCATTAGGGCCCCGCATATAGATTAGGCTTGCATTTCTTTAAAGTTGAAGCCGATGCATGAGCTCTAAACCTGAGAGAGAGAGAGAGAGAGAGAGAGAGAGAGAGAGAGATAAATTGTGGGTACGCAAGAGTAAAAGGTTAGTCAGGATAGAGCCAGAATTAGCCTTAACCATTGTCGGAAAGTCTTCAATTTTTGAAGAAATTGTTAGAATGGCTGATCAAATGGACCCACCCATGACTTTAAAGGACTACATTACCCCACCAGGACAACTCAACCGTCCTGCATCACCCTGCCTCAGACCAATGCCACATTTGAGCTGAAATCTGGCATGATCCAGATGCTCCCAGTATTCCTTGGGCTAGACCATGAAAACCCATTTCAACATGTTAGGGAATTTGAAGACATCGGTGGGACCATGAGAATCAATCACATGACTGAGGAGGCCCTTAAACTTAGATTATTTCCTTTCTCCCTAAAAGAAAAGGCTAAAGCTTGGCTTTATGCCTTACAGGCCGGGTCCATCACTACATGGGCCATGTTAGTCGAAAAATTTTACAAAAACTTCTACTCTAAGCAGAAAACCGTTTCGATTAGGCGGCCCATCAATGGATTCCATCAAATGGAAGGGGAGACACTTTATAGTTATTTGGAACGGTTCAAGGATCTCTTAATCCAGTGCCCCCACCATGGATTTGAAAAAATCTGATTAGTCCAAATTGTGCATGAAGGCATCGATTAAATCTTTCTATAGTGGGAATTGTACACAGAAAACAGCAGAAGAAGCATGGACATTTTTGGAAGATACCGCTGAAAACACATTACAGTGGGCCCCAATTAAGAGGGAGCCCATCAAACCCACCATTCCTGAAAAAGGGGGGATGTTCAAGATTGAACCCAAAATTAAGGCAGAGGCCAAATTGGCTACACTGGTGAGAAGAATAGAGGCCTTAGAGCTGAACCAAAAGCCCACTCCAAACACTTTGGAGTCATTAAGATATAATCAGGACATGAATGGAGGGACTGTCCCAACAATTTTGGGTCAGACCGAGTCTGTTGAGGAGGTGAATGCATTATATCAAAACACTCGTTTTGATAATCGTCAGAGGTATGACCCATATTCTAACACTTACAATCCAGGTTGGAGGGACAACCGGAGCTTTTTTTGGACCAAAGGCCCAACTCAAGGTGGCCCATCTCAGTCTACTCAATTTCAGCCCAATCAATCTCAAGTGAGTGCCCCACCCGGTTTCCAAAAACCCAATTTCAATCCAAATCCATTGACCCAAAGGGTAGATTCTTTAGAAGAGGCCATGAAACTCATGTCTCAAACCACGACCCAATTAACTCCGAGTACTGCTCAATTCCAGCAGACCACTACTCAACTTTTGAATAGCCATACTCAAACCCTTGCAAAATTGGAATATCAAATGGGCCAACTGGCCAACTCCATTAGTGCCAGAGATAAGGGAACCTTCCCTAGTCAACCTGAACCTAATCCCAAGGGCCAGGTTGTTCATGATCCTAAAGGAAAAGGCTCAGAACATGTCAAATCCATAATCACCCTTAGGTCTGGTACACAGGTTGATAACAAGATCAAACTACTGAAGGAACCTGAGGACGAATCAGGTGAGAAAGTAGAAACTGGGGAACCAAGTGTGAATGCTGAACCTATATTAGAACCAGAGAACCCAGTCAATGCTGAACCATCACCTAGTGAGCCCACTCTTAGGACTTATGTTCCTAAGGCACCATACCCACAGAGGCTAGGCCCAGCAAAATCAACTGTTCAATTGGATAAAATGCTAGAAGTATTCAAATAAGTGAGAATTAATATCCCACTACTTGATGCTATCCAACAGATTCTGGCCTATGCAAAATTTCTGAAGGACCTTTGCACCTTCAAAAGGACTACCAATGTGTCCAAGAAGGCCTTTCTAGCCCAACAAGCTAGCTCAATCATTTCCTGTCCAACCCCGATCAAATATAAGGACCCAGGGTGTCCTACCATTTCTTGCGAGATAAGGGACCATCACATAGAGAAAGATTTGCTAGACTTGGGTGCAAGTGTGAACCTTCTTCCATACTCTGTTTATGAAGAATTAGGTTTGGGGGAGTTGAAAAAGACTCATGTGACCTTGCAATTAGTTGATGCATCGATTCGATACTCCAAAGGGGTAGTTGAAGACGTTCTTATCAAAGTCGGAGACTTTGTGTTCCCTGTCGATTTTATTGTTCTGGATACCAAACACACATCTAGGACTGAAACTAAAATTCCAATAATCTTGGGGAGACCATTCCTAGCCACCTCAAATGCCTTGATCAATTGTAGGAATGGAGTAATGCAAATTTCTTTTGGGACCATGACAGTCCAAGTGAACATTTTTAATGTCGTAAGCAACCTCTTGATGAGGATGATGGGGTTTTTGGAGTTAGTTACATTCATGAATTGGTGGAAAATCACTTACCTCATTTGAAACTTGAAGATCCACTGAAGGCTTGTCTGGCCCACTTTGAAAGTGAATTTGATGTAGATGGACATATTGAGCAAATCAACGCACTGTTAGACTCAACCCCATCCATGGATTTCTCCAGGTGGCAACCGAAGCATGAGATTCTGACTCCATCTGCTTCCCCACCTGTCCCATCAATTGTAGAGCCCCCTAAGTTAGAACTTAAGCAATTGCCGGTTACCTTGAAATATGTATTTTTAGGCCCGTTAGAAACTCTTCTAGTGATTATAGCTTCAAACTTGGACCTTGTCCAAGAGGAAAAACTCGTTAAAATTTTTGAAGAGCATAAGGAAGCTATAGGGTGGTCCATTGCAGATATTAAAGGAATTAGCCCATCTGTGGTCCAACATAGAATCCATTTGGAAGAAAATGCAAAACCTTCTCGTGAACCATAAAGGCGACTAAACCCTGCAACGAAGGAAGTGGTTAGGTCGGAAGTCTTAAAATTACTCGATGCAGGAGTGCTTTACCCCATATCTGATAGTGCATGGGTGAGCCCAATTCAAGTTGTACCAAAGAAATCTGGAATAACAGTGGTTCAAAATGAGGGCAATGAATTGGTACCCACTCGGATACAGAATGGATGGAGGGTGTGCATTGATTATAGGAAATTGAACTCAGCCACTCGAAAAGATCATTTTCCCCTTCCATTCATGGATCAGATGCTCGAAAGGTTAGCCGGTCATGCATATTATTGTTTTCTTGATGGTTATTCTGGTTATAATCAAATCCCAATTGCACCTGAGGACCAGGAAAAGACCACCTTTACCTGTCCGTTTGGCACTTTCGCTTACAGATGCATGCCCTTTGGGCTATGCAATGCACCGGCCACCTTTCAAAGGTGCATGTTGAGCATATTTTCTAACATGGTAGAAAGATTCATTGAGGTTTTCATGGATGATTTTTCGGTCTTTGGCAATTATTTTGAGGAGTGCTTACATCATTTGTCCATTGTGCTCGAAAGATGCAAAGAAAAGAATCTAGTATTAAATTGGAAGAAATGTCATTTTATGGTAAAAATGGGCATAGTTCTGGGACACATTATTTCTGATAACGGAATTGAGGTAGACAAAGCAAAAATTGATTTGATCTCCAAATTGCCACCACCAAAATCAGTTAAGCAAATTCGATCATTCTTGGGCCATGCTGGTTTTTATCGTAGATTCATTAAAGATTTTTGTAAAATTGCTAAACCTTTGTGCCAATTCCTAACAAAAGAGGCTTCATTTGAATTTGATGAGAAGTGTCTAAAGGCTTTTGAAAGACTGAAAAAGGAACTAACTTCAGCCCCTATAATTCAGTCACCTGACTGGACCATTTCATTTGAGCTAATGTGTGATGCATCCGAAACTGCTATTGGAGCTGTTTTGGGTCAACAGGTTGGAAAGCTACCTCATGTGATTTACTATGCTAGTAGCACCCTCAATGATGCACAACTCAATTACACAACTACTGAAAAAGAATTACTCGCCGTAATTTTTGCCTTAGAGAAATTTTGGTCCTACTTAATAGGGTCTAAAGTCATCATCTACACGGATCATGCAGCCCTGAGATACCTTCTGTCCAAAAAGGATGCGAAAGCCCGATTGATCCGGTGGATCCTTTTGCTACAAGAGTTTGATTTGGAAATAAGAGATAAAAAAGGATGTGAGAATGTTGTAGCAGACCATCTTTCGATGATACCTTTAGAGCCATCAGATGAGGTCCCAATGAATGAAAATCTTCTTGATGAACAATTGCTCAGTATTTCTCAAATCCCCTGGTTTGCAGATATAATCAATTACCTTGTTACAGGGGAGATGCCTACCCATTGGTCAAAACAGGATCGATCAAAATTTCTAGCTGAGGTAAAGTACTTTTTCTGGGATGACCCGTATCTTTTTAAGTATTGCCCGGATCAGATCATCAGGAGATGCATTCCTGATCATGACTATTACTCGGTCATTTCGTTCTACCATGATCATGCTTGTGGGGGCCACTTTAGTTCGAAAAAGATGGCTGCAAAAGTTTTACAGTGTGGATTTTACTGGCCCGCTATTTTTAAAGATTGCCACACATTCTGTTTGAACTGTAAAAGGTGTCAAAAGCTTGGCAAGCTCAATCGAAGGAACATGATGCCCTTGAATCCCATACTTGTAGTGGAAATTTTTGATGTGTGGGGAATTGACTTCATGGGGCCATTTCCAAATTCTGTTGGAAATTTTTACATTTTGTAGGCTGTAGACTATGCTTCCAAGTGGGTAGAAGTCATACCGACAAAGAAGAATGACCACCATGTGGTGATTAAGTTCGTGAGAGATCGTATCTTTTCTCGCTTTGGTATACCTAGAGCGATCATTAGTGACGGAGGCGCTCACTTTTGCAACCATCCCTTCAAGCATTTGTTAAAAAAATATTCTGTAACCCATAAGGTTGCTACACCTAATCACCCACAAACAAGTGGCCAAGCGGAAATTTCAAATAGGCGAATTAAACAAATTCTGAAAAAGACGGTCAATCCCACTCGGAAAGATTGGTCTTTGCGATTAATCGACGCACTATGGGCCTATCGAACATCTTACAAGACCCCTATTGGGATGTCTCCATATAGGTTGGTCTATGGTAAGGCATGCCACTTGCCTATTGAATTGGAGCACAGAGCTTATTGGGCCATTAAGAAGTTTAATTTTGACTTACCCACTGCGGGTACTCTGCACAATTTGCAACTCAATGAGTTGGAAGAACTTCGAAATAATGCCTATGCGAATGCAAAGATCTATAAGGAACGAATGAAGTTGAACCATGATAAGTCAATTTTAAGAAAATCATTTGAACTAGTTATGAAAGTCCTGTTGTATAATTCCCGGTTACACCTGTTTCTCGGGAAGTTACGAACTCGGTGGACTGCTCCATTCATTGTCAAGACTGTTTAATTTCATGGTGCTGTGGAAATTGAAAATCCCAAGAATGGGGATATTTTCAAAGTGAATGGTCAATGGTTGAAACCGTTTCTGGAACTGAAGGATAAAAACATTGAGGATATCCTTCTGGAAGACCCAATTTACCAGGACTAATCATTTTTGTCATGTCGGGCTGACGACATTAAACTTAGCGCTGTTTGGGAGGCAACTCAATTTTGGAAGGTAATTGAGCTGGTTGATCACATTCTTTTGCAACACCCCACATGGTAAGATGTTCTAATTTTCCTTATTGTTCATTTTCACATTACACATGCATTCATAACATTGTAACAATGTTAGATTTAGGTTTGGGGGTGTGAGTTAGAACTTGACATGTTATCATTTGTTCAATTTTCATTCTACATTTTCTTTTTCATTTTTCTTAATTAAAAAAAAAATTGTTAGCGGGAAACGTCCGAGAGAACTTTTATTCGCTGAAGATATTTATTTTGGGCAAAAGAAAACAATGGTTCACTATTTTATTTACGGAAAGAGTTTTTGGAAAAGTGCTGAATTTCGATCCCTCACTTTTACACAAATTGAATACGTTTTCAAGGTTTTGAATGTGAAGCTATGATTTTAGTTTTTCTTTGATAAAAAAAAATGGAAAATCGACCCTTAGTGTACAAAGCTTCATAGTTCGACGGGTGGATACATGAAAAGGGCTGCCTACTGTTGGGAACCGCAAAAAAAAAAAAAAGTGTTTAGTTAAAGTCTAGAAAAAAAAAATTTGTGACTAGTTTGGGTTCGTAGCCTTTTTAACTCGAGTTAGTAAGCCCTTAGGGGTATTTTCATACCTAGTGCCCTAAAGCCATCTGGTTTGGGAGTCATTGGCCTAATGCTCGTTACATGGGTTAATTAGAAAGCTTAAGGGACCTAGGCATCGCACAGTCACATGTGTGTTAATAAAAAAAAAAAAAAAGAGAAAAAAATTGCGCCCTTTGAAAAAACAGTAGTGCGAAAGCCGTCATTATCGCCTTGAGAGGAAGACTGTTTTTTTTTTTTTGCTACGTTTAGGCGGCCATGAACTCAATTTAAAAAAAAAATTTATTTTCACGAAAATTATTGGTGGATCATTTTATGCTTATTTCGTATACATGCTCTTCACCGTGCACGATCAATTAACATGATTTCGAGAATTTCTGACCAAAAGATGGGATTTGTGAACCGAATTTAAGATTTGTCCCTGAAAATTCCGAGAATCGAGAATAGTCAGTGTTTATAGATTTTCTCTTGGAAGAAGATTCCCTAGATTTTGATAGGTTTTAAAAATTCTTTGCAAAAAAAAAAGAAAAAAAAAAGAATTTTGTGGGTGAATTCATTGCAAACCCTTACGAGGCACAACTCGTCCACTAGGGGGAACTTAGGGGTTTAAGGGCTTCCTGCATATGCTAAAGCAGTGAGAATACCAGCGAAAGTGGTTTTTTTCATTTCTGTTTTCTACATTAGTTTGTTTTCTTTAGGATTAGTTTATGTGTTTTATTCCTTGTCACTTATTTTGGTAAGGGACTAGCAAAAGGCTGGTTGGGGAGTGTGATAAGTCCACAAAACTAGGTTATTAAGTCATAATTTCATTAGCATTTGTGGACTTAATTAGGTTTAATTGCATAGAATTGCATTTAATTTCATGATTACATGCATTTGAGGATATTTTTGGAGAAACGGTCAAAATTGGTCAAAATTCATTGAATTGCATGACTTTTTGAAATTTAGTTTTTCTCATCTCATTTATCATTCCAAAGTTAGGCTTTTGGTTTCATCAATGCATATCTTGTTACTTTTGGTACCATGTGCTATTTTTGGAAAGTTGGTCATTTTGGTGCATCACTAGGAATGTAGGGTCCCATACATGGATCATAATTATTTTCTTACATATGATTAATGTTAAAATTGCCTCTTTCAATTTGTAGGAGAAATTAACATGGGACCTACATTGATGAAATTTGAGAAGAGAGGTCAAAGAAAAGCCAAATAAGCAAGCAAAGAGAGAGTCCAAGCATGCTTGGACGTCCAACATGGGCCCCACACACCCCATTGCATGCCAACATAGAAGCTTCTATTTTTGCACAATTATTCCCGGATTTTTTAGGGGCATCAACTTAAAATGGCCATAACTCTCAAACCGAGTGTCGGATCAGCGCAATCTAGCCACCGTTAGAAAGTCCTTTTCGAGTAGATATCTATGGAGCCCAAGATTGTCAAAATCAGAGCTATATTGAGGAAGATATGACCTCTAGAAGTTGTCTGCTACAGTTTTAGGCGGGAATTGCAAGAAATCTCAATATTTGGAAAGTTTATTCCCGTTACATCATCATGCAATTTTCAGGGATATTCTTGGAATTGTACAAGGAAAGTGTATGCATCAAGAAACCTAATAAGGTAAGGAGATCTCCCAAATTTAAAAGTCCTTCCAAATAAAGAAGTTAGCTTGGAGAACAAGAAAGAATCCCTACAAATAAGGAAAAAAGAGACCTAAAAGGATGGTACTTCTTTACTAAAAGGGGTTTGCAAAAAGCATAAAAGGAGGCATGATGGAGACCCATAAAACATTCCATACGTCCAAGGCTCTCCCTCTCTCTTATTCCTTTCTTTTTCTCTTCCTTTCTTCTTTTCCATTAGTTTATTTTTATTTTTGGTAGCCTTGGGCCATGTCCAAGGATTTATTTTGAAGGAGAAAATTTGTGCAGGAGAAGTTGTAAAGATGTAATTTTTAACGATAAATCAAGAAGCATTCCTTGCAATGACGGGCTAATTTTCTTGATTAGAGTTATGCATGAAGATAAGTAATTGTCTTTTTATTTGTTTAGTAATTCTAATTTGTGTTCCATGATTATGTGCTTAATGATTAATAGGCTTATCTTCGTGCCCTAGGCAAATCTCTATTTTTATTTCTAAAAATAAAAATTAGTTTTTGACTACTCAAGCTTAGGTTTGATAGGCCATGCTTAGGATTTAGATCTTTTGATGGTTTATGCTTACTTTTGATGGGTGGTGCTTAAATTATTTTTATTCTTTTATGAGATGAAGGAAGTCTTGAGTTTTGAATTTTTATAATTAAAAAGGGATTTTAAAAGTTAGATTTTCCAAATTAAAAACTTTGATTTGTCTTTGATTTGAAGTAAAAATTGGAACAAGTTAGGGTTACTTGATAAATAATTGGTGGATGCTTATTGGATTCCTATGCTCTAATCACCTTCATTAATTGGTAGATTTCGAATTTCTAAATTAGTTGCTTATTTTTTTATCTAAGAACTCAAAACTTTTCTTAAATTGTTAGTTAATTAGTTTTCTTAATTTAAAAGTTTCTTTAATTAGCTCCCTGTGGGTTCGACCCGTTCTTACCACCGTCTCATATAGACACCCGTGTACTTGCGGTATTTTATGATTGATATTGATTACATCAGTGTCTTCACTTTGCTCAGGGTCTCTGAATTCTTTTTTGACTTGCGCTGAAAATTACAAGTAATAGACAATGTAGTTAGCTTATTTAAAAGAAACTGGAGGGAACATAACCATTTAAAAGAAACTTGAGGGAATATAAAAACTTGTGCATGGATGCCAAATGATACAAGTTCAGGGAGCTAAAAAATATGTGCTTCTACTTTAATTTGAAGTCCTTTCAAGATGGTGAGTGGTGGCCACGTGGTAAGTCAGAATGGAATGATCAGCATCTCTTTTGCCCCACAACAGTAGTCTCTCATGTTGAAGGATGACGATTACAGAAGATGCCACAATTAATAATAACCTTTCTTTCTTCATTCTCACTTCCCTATTACAAATGAATTACTGTGAGTTCAACTAAGTAACTTGATGTGTGGATAATATAGTGTAGACACTAATTTAAATCATGTACCGAAAGCAAATCAAGAAATATAATTTAGATACCTTCCACTCTGGTGTCTCCCATTTGTTTTCTATCAGCCAGACCCACTGGGCCGCCCTTTGCGTATCATGTGGGTACTGCTTCAGATCGTAGCCATTTTCCAACAATTTCTTATATGCTTTGTGTAGCTCCGCTCTAAACTCCCTATAAATATGCATCGTTAGTTTCCCGACTGCATTTGCCACACATGCATCGGTCTTCTAGTCTCCAAAGTCATACTTTTGCTGTCATTTAAAACCCACAAGTGTGAAAAGTAAGCAGTAAAGCCTATGCATATAGATTAGAAAGTATAAGATTGTTTTATTACCGCAGCTGCAGTAAAGATTGCCTCCTTACACCCATCATCAATTGCTCCCCATGTTTCTTTGTTTAAAGGTGCAAGCCTGCGAATATGACTCCCCAGCTCGATTGCAAATGTAGAGGCATTTATACCCTCAAATGCCCCCGATTGTGTACCTAGCGGAACAGACATCCTACTGCCCAAAATCCCCATCCTCTTCTCTGACTCATGGCCCACCACCCTACCCCATACACATCGAGAGGATGATGCTACAACCAACACAAACAAATATGAATTAATTAATCATAAAAAAATGAAATCAGGCTAATAAGTTCAAAAAGATAATAGGGCCAAATATTTCTTACCTACGCTGCTGTCTGTAGTAGGCTGGCTAGATACATCGGGCTGGGTGGCACCGATCTCACCCTGACTGGCAATACGATCTGGGACCGATGCTTGAGTGCCGGCTGATTGGCATTGTCTACGTCTCCCTGGGGCCATGTGTGCGAACTGAATAACACAATAAGTTAGGATAAAATCAAGAATTACAAAAAAAAACACATTTAGTTAGTATACATGCAATAAATATCACAAGTGTTTAAATTTTGATATTAGATATAACAACCTCATCTTCTAACTCTTCTTCATCCTCACTACTTTCGGATGGTCTATACTCTTTGTCGACGTCATCATGCTCGTCTTCAACAGAGAGTTGACGCCGAGATGGATTTTGGATTGCCTGTACCAATTGTCGTGCGCCAATTTCACTCATTCGGGCCATGTTGCTTACAATATTCTTATTTCTAGCTAACTCATAAGCATTCTTCTTTTGAGACAATGCGCTAGGAGGAACATAAGCTTTTCTTTTTTTGGGCATTTTTTGGACCGCTGTGATAAAAAATGACAAAGGGATCATAAATATATAAAGGGATCAAACATATAAAAATTTTAAAAAAGTCACAATAGTGGCAAACAAATGAAAGTAAAATTAATGATTTCATTGCATGTAATCCTTGTCCACACACATGAAGAAATGAAGTTTACATATCATAATTCCATATCAGAATCAATATCAGGGTCGGACTGATCAGTTTCCTCTTCATTTATGTACTCTGCCAATGTTTCGTCCTCGTCACCACCATCGCCAGCAATTGGCTCATCACCAATGGCCGCAGGTTCATCATCCTCAGGGATGATATCTGGTTCAATGTCATCCCTAATGTAACAAAAGGAAAAATCCTCGGCAATAGATACTGAAGCAGTTTCAATGGCTTCTTCTTGTTGGTATGGCTCATTTACCACATTTTGCTCTTTTTCCTCATCTTGCTCTTGCACATCCCAAACACCCCGATGCTTGACCCGTTCCACGACTTTCCAATTTGGGCCTAATTTGGTGTCATTGACATAGAACACTTGATTTACTTTATTTGGCAAGACAAAGGGGTCCTCTTCATACCAACGATCCCTAACGTAAATGCTTGTGACATGTGCCTTGATATTTATTTTAGATTTATGACCTGTATTATACCATTCACATTTGAACAAAACAACTTCAGAACCATTGATGTATGACAATCCAAAAATGTTAGTCAAGTAACCGAAAAAGTCAATGCTTTCCTCATTGTGGTCACCCTCAACGACCACCCCGCTATTCTGGCTCTTGTGATGGTTGTCACGGTCTATGGTGACGAACCGGACACCATTAACCATACAACCCGAGTATTGATGCACCAGAAAACTAGGACCATTTGCAAATGCCCACAATGCATCTGTTGCTTCTGGAGACCCTCGAGATCTAAGTTGGTTTATCTGCATTAGTTTCTTAAAATTAGTTCAAATTGGATTTTCATGTTTTTAGTTGATAACATTTAGAATGCATCTGTTGTACGTACATGATCTCTGAACCATCCAGAAAACTCTTCCCGTTGTAAATTGGTGATGTTGCGTACACCTCGCTCATTCACTTGCCTCTTGTGCTTCCTACTCAGGGTATTAGTGACACATTATCAGTGTGACATATAGGAATATCAGAAAGTTTACATGTAACGCATATAATTAGTTAAACTGAACCACTTACTCTAGATAAGGCATGACATCGGGAGTGTTATACAACACAAACCGATGGGCCATGTTGCATTCCCTATTGGACACATTAGGAGCCCTCTTGATAGGTGAAAAGGGCCAGATGCGTTGGGTGAAGACACCCAACTCTAGGCCTTGTTCGCCTCCATCATCATTCCGTTCTTCAGGAACTTCTCCCTTTAGGTACATCTTCATAAAATTAACACTCTTTTTAGCAATATATGCCTCCGCGATCAAACCTTCTGGCCGAGCTCGATTGGTAACATAGCCCTTCAGTGTTCCCAGAAAACCTAGAAACACATACATCAATATCAAGATGAAAAAATTTAACAGCATCTTAAACACAATCACCTCTGATACTAATCAACAATTTAAAGAATGACAAAGGGAATCACCTCTCGATTGGATACATCCATCGATATTGCACCAGTCCAGCGAGCATAGCCTCACGTGGTAAATGAACTGCCAAATGGACTATCACATCAAAAAATGCCGGTGGAAAAATCCTTTCCAACTTACACAGTATGAGGACTATCTTATTTTCCAATTCTTCCACATGACTACATTTCAAAGTCTTTGAGCAAATGTCCTCGAAGACGCTACCCAGCTCAAATAGTGTTGTGCATATCTCTTTGTTCATGTACCCACGCATACCAATCGGAAAGAGACGCTGCAGTAGAACATGGTCATCATGACTTTTCAGGCCCGCTAATCTCCCATTCTTTGAGGTCACACACCTCGAGAGGTTCGGAGCATAGCCATCTGGGTACTTGATCGATTTTAAATATTGATAAAAATCATCCTTCTCCTTTGGGCCTAATGTGTAGGACGCACGGGACTTCTCTTGTGTTCCATTGCTTCTTTTTCGTAGATGGAATTCTTGTCTAATGTTCATATCTGCCAAATCCTAACGGGCATACTATGTGTCCTTGCTCTTCTTGTCTAAGCTCACCATTGTAAAGAGAAGACTTTCACATATATTCTTCTCCACGTGCATAACATCAATGTTGTGTCAAAGCTTTAGTTTCTTAAAGTACGGTAGCTCAAAAAAAATTCTTTTCTTTGTCCAATTTAAGTCTTCAGGGTCCCGTAGTCTTTTTTTGTTGTTAGAGTGCTTCCCAAACCTTGTATCGGGAAGCTGCTCCAATTGTTCTTGTACCTTTTCCCCCGACGGCAACTCCAATGACTTCACTCGATTCTCCACCTTTCCATTAAAGTCCTTGCTACGTCGCCAAGTGTGCCGCTTAGGCAAGAAAGATCTATGGCCCGTGTAACCAATCTTCCTTCTCAACCTGACGGATAAGGAGTCTTCATTACAAGTGAGACAAGCCTTATACCCTTTAGTACTCCACCCAGACAAGTTATCATATGCAGGGAAGTCGTTTATGGTCCACAACAAAGCCGCACGCATTTGAAAGCTCTCCTTGCTAGAGGCATCGTAAGTTTCGATACCATTCTCCCATAACTCCTTCAACTCTTCAATCAAGGGTCGAAGATAAACGTCAACATCATTACTAGGTTGATGCGGTCCAGGAATAAGCAATGACATCATGAAGAATGGCTCCTTCATGCACATCCATGGTGGCAAGTTGTATGGTATAAGTATGATAGGCCACATACTGTAAGACGTGCTCATGTCCCCGAAAGGGTTGAACCCATCAGAGGCTAGGCCTTATATTATGTGTCTCCCCAGCAAAATCCCGATGTTCATTATCAAGACCCTTCCATTCCTCACAATCGGATGGATGCCTACCTATCCCATCATCTTTGCATTTATCACTGTGCCATCTCATGTGTGTGGCAGTCTTTCTGGACATGTAACGTCTCTACAACCTCGGTATCAATGGGAAGTACCGTAAAACCTTATGCGGTATCTTCTTTCCCTTCCCATCATTTAGCTTGTATCTGGACTCCCCGCATATCGGGCATTTTTCTAAATCTATGTTCTCCTTCCAAAACAAAGCGCAATCATTATGACAACCATCAATGTGCTCATATCCCAGACCCAAGTCACGCAATATCTTTTTTGCTGCATAAATTGAATCTGGAACCAAATTACCGTCTGGCAGGAGTGTCTTATGTATCTGCATCACATTGTTGAATGATTTGTTGCTCCACTTTCCCTCCACCTTTTGCTCCATCATCTTAATTACAAAATCTAGCAGAGTGTTGTCTGGAGAGCAACCTGAGTACAAAGGGCGCTGAGAAGCATCCAACATTCTTTCAAAGTGACACATTGCGTTACTATGGATGGCCTCAGCGTTGGTGTAAGTTCCCATGTAATGGTCTTCCATCATTTCTTGATATTCATCCCGATCCTCATAATCACTATCACCCCCATGTTCCGATTCGACAACGTCATCCACAGGAGGTGTTATCTCTCCGTGGTAAATCCAGGTCTTGTAGGATGCTTGCATACCCCAACGGTAAATATGAAAGTTCATAGTGTCGCAGTCATGCCGTCGATTGTTCTTGCAAACCCTGCACGGGCACCACATCTCAGTAGCATCCCCAACATTCGCCTTTGCAAATTCAATAAATGACTCCACCCCGTCACGATACTCTCGACCCATTCTCACCGTGCGATCTTGACTATCCAATGTCGTCCAAGTCTTGTCCATATCTTTAAAATGAATAATCAATAATCTAATCACATTACTCAAAAGAGAACAAACAAAAACATGTGCATATGATTATGAATACAATCAATCACATGATGACCTTGAATTCTTTGATTTGGAATACAGTCGATCACATGATGACTATTGTAAGACCCTGACCCGAGTGACCTCGATTAGTGCTAATTGTGTTGCGTATTAGTGCTAAGCTCGATTAGTGATGTTTGACTAAGCTTGGACTAGAATAGCTCTTTTATGGTTTTTGGAGAGTTTTAGTGCTTTGTGTTTGATGGGACCCTTTGGGGGTTCCCTTTTTGGATGGTTTTACTATTGTGTGGGGGATTATTCGTATTCCAGTGATTCGCATTTATATTCCGTTTTACTCGTCTTGTTAATCCCTATAGCTTTCATGTTGATCTCGTACTTGTTCGGAACCCTGAAACCCGATTTTCTTGCATTGAGGGAAAAACAGTCATTATACATGAAATCTGTACCCAAAACTTGATATCCCCAAAACCCGCGAAACATATACTTTTTGGAAACTAGATATTTCGATGATCACTTTTCTCTTCTTCGTCGATTTCGTCCGAGGTCCCGAGATTAGTTCTTTCAGCCTCCAAAGATTTCCTAGAGATGGGACCCACACCCACTTATGTATAAGAAGAACCCTCTTCTTCCATTTCCTCTTTTCCAGCACAAGAGAAACCTAGGGTTTTCTTTCCCTCTTTTCTTCTTCTTGCTTCTACATTGCCCAAATCCCCACCAACCTTGCATCTTTTGAGAAATGGAGATCACCACCCTCTTCCCCTCCTTGCAAGCTTCTCTTTGATACCATTTGAGGAGGGAAGCCACCCATTTTAGACCCTCATTGAGCTCACCTTATCCATTGAAGAACCTACAAGTAAGCTTCCTCCCTAATCTCTTAGATTCTTGTTCTCCTAGTCTTAGGAGAGCTCTATCTTCTTTATTGAGAATTATCTCTTCTTGTTTCTTGATTTGACCCATTTTAGGGTTTGGATTTGGGGGTTTTGTGTAGATAGCATTCTTGGCTTGGAGGAAGAGTTTAATAGCTTGATTTCTTGCATAGAGAACCTTGAGGCAAGTGGATTGAATGGATAGTTTAGCTTTCAATGATTTTATGACAAATGTGTTTGAATCATTACTTCATCAATGCTTTGTTTTGATTGCATTCAATGATGTTAAATGCTTTGAATGAGGTTGGTAAACCTCTTTATTGTCTTGAAACATGATTTCTAGCTTTTGGTTTCATCTATTGTCTTTAAATCATGGATTGTACTTTTGAATTCATCTTTTGTACAATGCCTAAGTGAATCCTTGTGATGATGGATGTCTTTCTCTTCTTGATGATTGTATGAATTTAAAGATGGAGAAATTGGTTGATGGTTGAGTAGTGATTGAAGGGAGTTGAAAGCCTCCCATTATGTTGTGGAAAAGAGGCGCAAAATGGGTTTTGAGAGAAGGGATGAATGGAAGAGCAGAACCGTCCCGAACTCAGTTCTGGACAGTTCGCTCGAGCGAACTGCCCAGGAAAGGGTTCGTGCCATTCCAGAGAGCTGTTCGCTCGTGCGAACCCAGTGTCCGCTCGAGCGAACCCTTCCAGCAACCATCCAGTGAGTGGTTGGGTCGAGCGCACAAATCGTTCGCTCGTGCCATCCTGAACTGGGCAGGTCCGCTCGAGCGAACTGTATTGTCCGCTCGAGCGAACCTTCCCAGAAACCATTCCAGAGGCTCATCCGCTCGAGCGAACTGTATTGTCCGCTCGAGCGATGGTTGCTGTTGCACAAGGGATGTGTTTGGAGCTATAGTGAAACAATTGCATGGTTTGTGAAAGGTTCCTTGGGGAGACTTGTTGTGTCAAGAGAACTTAGGGTGATGTATGGAGCTCGGAAGAGAACGAAACCATTATTACAAGCATTCATTGGAATTTTGGAGACTTTCAAGTGTATAAGGAGCCGGAATGCCCTCAAACCCAAAGAGTACCAAGTTTTATCAAATAGACATTCAGGATCCCTATGCACTTGAGTCGACTTCGAAAGCTTATTTCACTCTTTTATATCCGAAATTTATGAGTTATGATTTATGAACCCCGAAAGCACGGAATTGTAATTGTAGCCTTGTGCTAGCCCCGATGCGCATGACCCGATACTGGAATGATGATTATGCCTTGAGCACCCCGTCTCGCCCGCTTATAGCCTTGCACTGGATTTGTTTTATACTTGTCTCGATTTATGTGATTTGACCTATGAGTCGGCACCACTAAGCTTGGATAACCTTGTCGGTCTGATCTACCGACTTGGAGATCCCTTCCCGTCCCGCCAGCTGCAGCTTGGATCCCGATACCCGGTTTATTAACCGTGGTCCCGTCCCGATACCCGGCTCGCTCCCGTGGCTCCCGATATCCGGTTCGCTACCGTGATTCCCGATACCCGGTTTGCTACCGCGGTCCCATCCCGTATTATTGTATATGTATATGTAACTTGGTTGCACCTCCTCACTTCGGTGACTGAGGTCAACACCCGATACTCACGTCACTTCGGTGATAGAGGATTTAGCTTCTTGTGGATGCCATCTTGATTGTTTCCCGATTTCCTTGGTTACTGTCGTGACCCCGGACCGGCACCCGGGCCCGCGACTGCGCCGCGGCGGCATGATCAACCGACAACCAAAGCACGCCGCCGCCGGCTTTATGTTTTATAATATTATAATTATTTTTCCCACAGGTTTCCGCGGTGAGGATCCCAAGACACGGGTCGAGCTCACACGAATGGATATGCGGAAGCGTGTAGCAAAACAATTCATACAATCTTGAACGATAAGATACAAGAAACATATATAATATGGAGACAAGGTATCAAAAAGAGAATGTCATCACAGCATTCCTAACATGATTAACATTCAATGTTTAACAAAAGTATATTAATTCCAGTTACACAACCCAGAGAGGCCAACAAAGGCCAATACAACCAATGGAACCCCAAAAGAACAACCCAACATAACCCAAGCTAGGTGAAACGAAAATCAAGATCCCGACCGGCGTCTAGATGACGTCGTTGGGCTGCCACTCGAGTGCTGAGGGTGGCTCAACAGCCTCCTCCGGGCACTCCTCGTCACGCGTGTACACTCCTGCACCTGGACACCAAAATAACAAGCATCAAACACAACGGTTTGGCAAATAAACAATTTAGGCATGAATAGTTAAAATAATGCTAAAACAGTTCAAGAGTTGAATACACGTTTCACGTTTTCGAAACTAGCATGTATACTTATAATATCATGATTAGTAAATCCACAAAGAGCCCATCCTTTCTCCATCATACATGATGATAAGAGTAAGCACGCACGACAAGCACGATAAGCACAACACGATAAACACGATCCCACGCCACACAAGGTAGACGGGGTGTCCGGCCGCGGAACCGGACCACGAACACGCACGATGTGTCAATTCAAGACACGACTAGTCTGCAGACAGTCCACATGTTTAAGGACCCCCAGGTAGTGGATCAAGCTAAAAGGGCAGTCCAAGCTCAGTGGTAATCACTTATATCATGAATGCATAAAACACGACAATACTTATTCGAGAACACGTCAAAGCAAGAGGGAAATCATTTATCAAACACGTCACGACAAGGCTAGCAAAAATAGCATTATATAAATGCTTAACAAAACTTAAGAAATGATTTCCCTTTTTCTTTCTTGAAACACGATTCTTGAAACACGTCTTAAATACAAGCTTATACTTGAAAAAGATCAAACAAGAACATGAGGACGCATAAAGCACCAAAACAAGAGTCCGAACAAAATCTATCAAGCATAGGCTAAGACCAAATCTTTGACCCTTGTGGACTTGGAAATCCAAACGTCGAAACTCTATATAACTTGGTGTCCCCGAAGGTAAGATACATTTAGGAATTTCAAGTGCACAATGTCAAATGAAGGTCTAAAGCATAGTCTAGTTTTTCATTCCTGCAAAATTTCTCCAAACACAGTTCTTTTTGTAACTGTCGGTCAACGCTCGGTTAACCGTCGGTTAACTGAGGTCGATCTGTCGGTCGGCCGAAGGTTTGACCGACAGATCCCAGCCCAGAATTTCTGCTCTCTGGAATTCGAGCCGACAGATCCTCGGTTGGCTGTCGGTCGACCTGTCGGTCGACCGACGGCGAACCGACGGACAACCTGACAAAAATGTTGCTCTCTGGAATTCGAACCGACAGATTTCGGTTGGTGTCGGTCGACCTGTCGGTCGACCGAAGTTGGACCGACAGCTGACCGACAGGCACGAGCAGTGCATTCTGTTCAGAATTTTTACAACTTTTTCTCCCTTCTTCACTTCCACATTTTTACCACCTGCACTCCCCAAGCCTCCATGCTTTCTAAGGGATTCATTCCACACATTATAGAGCATTCCATCCACAATTTGTCCATTCATTCCAAAGAGAAACATCAAGACATTCCTATAACAATTTCATGAAACTTACAAAACCAACATGATTCTAAGAACTTGATAAATCATTAATGACAAAACCAATAGAGAAACTGAAGTACATGGCTTGAAAGAGTGTAGACATAACTAGCATTAAGAGAACTAACACAAAAATCATACCTTAATGAAGAAAAATGGAACCCTAATGCAATATACATGGAAAAATCCCAAAAAGTTCACTTGCCTCAAATCAAAGTCAAAGGAAGCTTCACAAAAACCAACAATGAGGGTGCTCCACGAGATCTACACAAAACCCCCAAAATGGAGCATACAAAAATCAACATTTTGGCCATCACAAGCCCCCATTTCGAAAATGGGTTTGAAATCATGAAAAACAAGCTCTTGGTGAGCTAAAGAACATCAAATGGAAAGATGGGTCCAAGCTCTAACCTTTTGCTAGCCAAACAAGAAGAATGGAGGTTGAAGATGATGAATAGTGAAGGGGGTTTGGCTCCAAAACGTGTCCAATCGAAGCTTGCGAAGAGAGGAAGAGAATGGCGGAAACGAATTGGAGATTGGAGTCTTCTTGTTAGATGATTTCAAGGGAAAAGATCAAGAGGAGGGCTGCCTTCTCAACTCCACTCTAGGGCAAACCGTTGCAGGATTTTTGGAAGAAGAAAATGGAGGAGAGAGAGTAAGAGACCTTTTATATGGGTTGAGAGGTGGGTCCCTCTCTAGCTGAACTAGAAACGCTTAAAACATGGTCTTGTGGACCCCGGATGAAATCGACGAAGAAGAACAAAACGATCTTAAAAAAATCTAGTTTCAGAAAAGTATACTTTTGACATGGTTTCACGACTTCGAAAAGTGTGCCCAGATTTTGCATGAAAAGACAGATTTGCCCTTATTGGGCCAAAACTGAGTTTCTGGGCCTCAAATGCATGCAGCTTAAAAACAAAAGTTGCCATAAATAATAAAACCATTTAAGAGAATTAAAAATCACATCCACATCAAAGATCTAGAACGAAAACCCATCCTTACACGTGTACTCAGGGCGTCCCTGAGCGTGTCTGACTCATACTAAACGTCCTCAAAATCCCCAAAACTATAATCCAGACTAGGTCTAATCACATTCTAACCCAACTAGTACTAAGACTCACTTAAGACTAAACACTCACTTAATTAGTACTAATCGAGTTGGTCTGGGTTGGGGTCTAACAGTTACCTTACATGTTTTATTACTGCATATGTGTTTCAATGAAATGATTCATTTACTTTTGAAAGCCATTGTTTGAACAGGTGTATATGTTTTCCAAGGTGAATGTCTTTATCATTAAATGTTTATACCTTTTCATCTACCTGCCAGACCGTCGTGTCTGACCCTTTGCTTTGGTACTCAGGTCCCGTTGTTGGTTTCCCCGGGGAGGAGCCAGAGGAGGCGGTCGGAGAACCGCAACCGCTAGTTGAGTGGCGTGCTGACGATGTTATGTAAACATCGGGCTGCCGAGTTGCGAAACATTTCGGGGGATTGTTTGGATAGTTTTCTGGTGGTTATTGTTTTGTTTATATTGGCCTTTATTGGCCTCTATTTTTGGGAATTGTAATTAACTGATCTTCTGATTAAACTTGAATATGTACTTTTGGGTTATGCTTTAGGACATTGCTCATTCTGATACTCATATTCAAATGTAATCAGCCTTGATATTTTGGGAAATGAAATACATGCATGATTTACCATACGCTTCCGCAATTATACTAAATGGTTATGTGTGTTGGAATATCCTCACCGCGGACACCTGTGGGAAATCACGTACACGGGAAATGTGTGTTCTTTTATTAACCCGTGTACGCTTGATCATAAACATACCTCTAATTATTGCCATCTTCCCATATGATCACAACTATTGGCTTCACTCAATTAGTCCCGATCCCGGATTTGGTCCCCGGACCCGGTCCGGGGTCGCGACAACTATGATAATATGTTCCACTACCGATGATCTTATGTTTTGCATGCATCTAGTTTGGAACCTACATCCAAGTTTCATCATAAAAAGAAATAAAAAAATGGAATGGGAAGCACATTGGGAATGGGTTCTGGCAACCCATTGATTCATGCAACCCTAGTAAGTTAACAAAAGATTTAGTACATGCTGATATGCCACCAACTCCAATTTGATTTGATGAGAGGCTAATATTAGGATGATATGCTGTTGTTTAGACAACCATTAACACACCCATGCACACCCATGCAAGTGTACATGCCCTGAGGACTTCTGATGGGAAATAATTGAGTATGGGAAAGAAGTGTAGCAAACAGTTATTTGAAGACCATCAAATCCACATGCTCACAAATCCAACTGCCCCACTCACACTTCCACAATGTCAATGAGCTTAATTCCCCAATCCATATTTCAATGAAAGATATTCACAGTTCTCCACCCACCTTTGCCCAATTAAATGCAGTGTTCAGAATTTAAATCCCACTAAATAATCAGATGACCAGTGTACCCACACCCTTTCCACACACACACTAAGAAAACTACTACCGCAAAATAAAAAAATTATAAAAAAAAAAACCCGCTGGCCCAAGTTTCCATCAGGACACCATAAACATGGGTCTTCAACAGCCCAGAACACAAAGCAAACACTTAGTCATACAAAGAAATTTCATCCTTAATATCTGCCATCAACTCTCTATAGTCCTTTTGTACTAGTTTCCAATAAAAATCGCACACACAATGCTTAATCTTAAATATCCATTAGATATATACTTGGAGTTCAAATAAACTACACTGACATCATTTTGTAGACCTTACGTATATTAATAACTGCATGTATTTTAATTTTTCTCTAAGCTTTTCCATATGTTGTCTAGTGGGAATTGTTTCTATTATTCAAAAATGATATATTCAATTTTCAAATATAAAGAAATAACATTCACTTGGAAGAACCCTCCATTTCTTAGGAGAACAGTCTATTCCTTCTCCTAGACTTTTGACTTTCAAGTTTGTGCCAGAACTAATAGCTGCATTTCAAGTTTGTGCATTGACTTTTGACTTTCAAGAAGGTTAGTGATGAGGTTGATGAAGGATAATCAAGGAATCATTCTGCGAATCAAACCTAAACAAAAGCTTGATGGTGATCTGTGAATCGGCACCCAAAGATCGAAGAAGAGAAGTATGTTACCACCTCTCCTCTAAAGGGGATGTAATTGTAATAAGATAGGAGTGGGATGGTCGACCATCCCAATAGGTTAGTTGTCCAACCCTTTCATCCCTCCAGACACCTATATTTGGAACTTTTGCTTCTGAAGTCTAATACAACTTTAGAAATAAGGAAACATAATAACATAGGAAGCGTCACTCCTAACTAGACTTAACTACTAAAATAAAATCTTTTCAAAAGAGAAAAAAAAGAGTTCTGGACTTCAAATACGAGAGGGTGCATTATTGTTTTCATTTCATATAGTGGATCCCACTTAAGCCACACAACCAGCAGGCTTCAAGTAAGGCCATTGCCTTCTAGCACTACGCCTTCTTCTGGACATTGTATCTAGGCCCAAGCAGTCCATGTACCTTCTTTAGGTTGTTGGGCTGTTGGGTCAGCCTACTACAGATGTGGACCGGACCATGAGCCTAGCATGCATTAGCTATCCCTGGACTGACACAACTCCACCATAGCAAGGACTGTGCATGGTAGTTGGGAGCAAGGTCTTCCTTTCCACTTCTAAAAAATTCTAATAGCCACCTTGACCAGTAGATACAATATGATCATAGAGGACATCTTTAATTTCCAATGGAATCATTGGAGTTTGGAGGAATAAGAAGATAATGATCATCTATCCAATCCCTATAGCTCTCATCTACATAGCATCTTCAATTTCCTATGAAATCTTTGGAGTTTGGAGGAATAGGAAGATAGTGCTCATCTATCATGATAGATGATTAGAACTTCCATGTTGAACATGACAATAATGGCCAACTCCATTGGTAGGTCTAAGAGCTATAAGTTGGAACTGATCTTCTTGATGATCTTAAATGGGCCTGCACCTCTAGCATGTTAGCTTTTTGTAGTTTCCTTAGGAAAACTTTTATGGTTATTATGACAATGACCATGTCACCTTCAAACTCAGTGTTTCTCTCACCAACATTAGCTTGTTGCCTGCAATTGTCACTACTGGTAGCAATCTTCTGACAAACTTCTCATGGATGTCAAGAAGATGAACCACAACTTGCATCATCTTCGCTTGGCCGTGACACAATCATGGTCCAAAATATTAACCAAAACGCTACATGTTGGCCAATACAAACTACGTATCCACCCCTGATGATAATCTAATTTGATTTCTTCACTACATTGGTACGACTCACCAAACTATCGACTCGATCGACACTTTGAAAATATTGGCACTATCAGCCGAAAATTCAATTTCTCAGCCGATGCGCCTATTGAAGTTGTGCTTCCCCTTCTTTTCCCTCTATAGGCTGAGTCTTGTGACGAATTGATCTCTAGAGTGACTTTTACCAACTCAAACCTTCATTTTCTGCGAAAAGCACTAAACCAATGTTTTTTCAACAAAATCAAACATGTTAAGTGGGCTTTTGCTTGAGCAAGCTTCACAAAGGTATGTGTCTATACTTGTTTCTAAAGAATTTCACTTTTACTTCTAGATCTTAATTAGGATGGGTTAGTATTTCAGTGTTCTAATGAATGCATGAAAGATTCGACGATTTGAAACCAAATATATGGAGATTTAATATTTTTTAATTTTTTTTTTTCAAATTTTTGCTATATTTAACCCAAGTTTTAAAATTAAGTATTTACAACATATAAATATATTCCTAGAAACATGCACGCAATGTATAGATAAGATGGTAAGTGGAATAGATCCTGCTTGGGCTCATGGTCAGGCGCTGGACACAAGAATCAGCATTGAATGTATCTACTACAGGCAGGAAGGTGGTAACTGGGAGAGTCACACTGCTGAAATAACACTTGGCTTATAGGTCAGGCCAATTTTCTAAATGCCTGAATGTGCTCAGGGGCCCAGGGCCATAAACAAGGAAATGCAGACACTGTTTGATGTCATGAAAAAGGAAAATTGTCCAAGAGTATAGAAAAAAAGGTTGAATAGGAAGTATGCCAGGAGAGTTTTTGAGGCAATAAAGGAAGAGGTAATTTCATTTTATGATGATGATAACAATGACCTAGAGGTGTGTTGCAAGAAAAGCGAGCTTAGGATTGCAAGGAAGAGGAACTTTTGATGAAGCAGAGTGAGGCAGCTACCAAGGACAGTTAGAGCATCGCAGTTACTTTTGAGCCGATGGCTCATATCAGGCTGGTGGATTAGATTGTGGCCAAAGTTGGAAACTATCAGTGTTGCACTATATGTCCAGTCAATACAGAATGGTCAAAGTGGTGGTTGGAGAAATTACAAAGACACCCTGTTATTAGTTATCTTCCTCAACAACGTCCTATCATGTAAGGTCCTGCTTAAGTGAATCTAGTCAGACTGAATAATTCACACGCCTAAGTTCTTCGGAAGTTTCTATCATATGTCACATTATGTTAGGAATCCTTACAGTTTGCTACTATCATGCTAAGTTTTAGTCAGAGTTTTTATTCAGTGTTTGCCTTCTAGATGTCTTCTTAGTTGGAGTCGAATACAGTAATAGACTAGTAATGTTAAAATGCTGGAATATCCACCATGGGGGCAGTAGAAGATTGGATATCTCATCCATCCGCTTATAAATTTATGCCTTGTCAAAGCTTTCAATAGAATTCAGCCCATTCATGAATTGGGTAATGAGTTAAGTCTCCTTTGGTGCTGACTCCACTCAAGCTTCTTTAATGAAGACTATCAAAGCTTTGAGCCTTCTCAAGACTGTTTGCTGGCTTCTTTTTTCCTCCAAACACTTGATGCAGGCCCATGACCCCATGGGCTGACCAGTCCTTTGGGCCCAGCCACTCTAGTCCATACACTCATTAATTTAATTTGCTTTATTTACTCAATTGTTTGGAGTTTGTAGAGTTATGCGAGTATGGTCCATAGGTTTTATTTTAAGAGTTTTAATCTTGAACATTAACTGTTTCTATGGTTTTTTTTTTTGTTTGCTAAATGGTAAATTTGAATTAAAAGAAAGAAAAGGGTAAAGCCCCGGGACAAGAGAAGAAAAATTACAACCAAAGAAAAGCAAAACAAAAATGACTGCCTCAAAACAGGGAGGGCCAAAAACCAGTAAACAAAAGAAGAAAAAACAGAATTTTGAAAATCTCGTAGAAGCTCTGAGAAAGAAACAATCCAGGCAGCAGCAGCAGCTCTAAGCTGCACTTCATCCAAATTAGGACAAAGGCAAAGCTGCACTACACCAACCAACACCAAGGCAGAGCAGCAAAAATCAGAGCTTACCAGCAGCAACAGCTCAAAAAAGGAGCACCAAACGGCCACATGAAGACAAGAAAGCTGCACATAGAAAACTGTTTATATGGTTGAGATTAGTCTTAGGATTTTTCTTTTACCTATATAAGTGATGTAATGCCTTATTGGCTTCAGACTTTGATGAATGAAAAACAGATTTGAGTGCTATGCTCTTCTCTCTCCCTAGTGAAAGGGTATGGCGTGAGGCCTATCAACTCAAGTGTGTGACTGTGTGAGGCCTGATCTATCTTCCCGTATCCCCCCATCTACATCTCTTCCCACCCCGCATTCATCCGCCGGACGCATCAACACTTCAAACTGTTCTTCCTCTAGAAGGCATAACCAAGTCCCCCCCTCCCAACCCCTTTCTTCTCTCTCCTCTTTTATGCTTTACCATGCACCTATCTTATTACAGTAATTAACACACATTGTCCATGATAAAAAAAAAAAAAAATTGTAACCACCATGATGTTGCAAAGTATGATTCATGCTACCTCTCAAGAAGGGAAAAGAATAAAAAAAGAACTGTTATCCATGATTCTCTTCCCTCCCAATTACAGTAATTAACACATATTGTCCATGATATAAATAAATAAATAAATAAAATTTGTAGCAACCATCATGTTGCAGAGTATGAGTCATGCTACCTCTCGAGAAGGGGTGCTGGGCGGGAGGGTTGCTGGTAGGCAGAGGGTCTGGGCGAGTGGAGGCAGGGGTGGTGGGGAAAGAGGGATGACTGGCCGGCATAAAGAGAGATGGAGAGAGAGAGAGAGAGAGAGAGAGAGAGAGAGAGAGAGAGAGAGATCATACCTTAGCTTGAGAGAGTTGCAAGAAGAAGACGATTCCGAAGAAGGGTTTGGCGTGCTACAGTTGCAAGAAGAAGAAGATTCTGAAGGAGGGTTTGGCTTGCTGCAGTTGCAAGAAGAAGAACGAGATTTGGAACAAGGGTTTGGCTTTTTCCTTTTGTAAGAAGAAGAAATTCAGAAGTAGGGCCTAGATCGATGCAGAAGAAGAATGGGCGTGAAGGAGAATGGGCGCGAGTCTTTTATATATAATGCTGGAACTTTTAGCGAGAGATCCCATGGCCCAACAAAAATTAGGTTTAGTTCACCCAATATAGTACTAGTTGCTAAAAGTATATCTTTAGCCTCAAAAGCATAGGCCGCCGCAAAAAGTTAGAAGCTAAAAACTAAAAAAATTTAATTTCCACCAAAATTTGGTGCCATTAGAGTGTGATTTATATAGGCAGCCACTGCTATGAGCGCCGCTAAAAGTAATTTTAAATTGACTTACAGACTCAAAATACAGGCCTTATGTGTTTTTTTCAAGTTGGGTGGAGGCTTTCCTTATATATGAGTCCGGCCCTCGATAAATAACTACCATACGTTGTTTTTTTATTTTATTTTATTTTTTTCGTTTGCTGAAAGGCAATTTTATTGCAAAATAACTACCATACGTTTATAAGGTATCGTCAAATCTCATTTTGAATGGAGATTATCTCATCGTACGATTTAACACACACAAAAAAAAAATTAATAAAACAACATTTTTTTAGCCATGGTTTTCTGTTTGGTCAATCTTACAATGGTTCCAACTCAATTCTAAACAAAAAATACCCCATAATTAAATGTGTTTGATCATTTTGAACGACTCTGATTATCCATATATGGGCACGAGTGGGACCCATCCAAAAAAGTCCCCACCATAGTCCGCTAAAAGCTATATATATTGTAGTTGTCCCAAGAGTAAAAATATTAAAAAATTAAAAAATAAAAACCCATGAAAGTTGTAGAGAGTTGGGAATAAATCAAAGTGATTAAAACGGAGTGCTCATATTATTTTGGAAAAAAAAATTTACTAAATGGGGCTTTGCGGACGCAGACCTGTGCATCGCAAGTAGGCAAAATAATTGTATGTTTTCCACAACTTTTGCCAACATGGTCATACTGTTGTTGGTAAAAGTAACAATTCTATGTGACTTTTGCCAACGCAGTCCAAATATGCATCGGAAATAAGACTTTGGCCCACGCCAATTTTCACTGCGTCGGCAAATAGTGTCGGGAAAGTTTTTCCACGGCTTTTGCCAATGTGGTCTTACTTGGGTCGGTAAAAGCAGCAATTCTCCGTGACTTTTGCCAACGCAAGTTTTCACTGCGTCGGAAAATAGTGTCGGGAAAGGTAAGTTTTTCATAAATGGGGTTTTGGGGATGCAACTCATATGTTGGCAATGGCACGAATAAAAACTCAAACCTTTCCTAACGCACACCTGTGCGTTGCCAGTAGGCAAGATAATTGCCAACGCATTATTGCTTCACCATTAGAAAAAAAAATGCGTTGGCAAAACTTTCCCTCTCTTTCGGGGGTTTTTTTATTGACGCCAATTTGGTTTTCATAGCGTTTGGCAACGTAGTCTTACTTGCGTCAGTAAAACTGTCATTTTCCGACACTAATTGCTAACGCAGTCCAAATATGCGTTGGAAACAAGACTTTTGCCTATGCAAAATTTCACTGCATCGGCAAATAGTGTCGGGAAAGGTGCATTTTGTTGTAGTGCAAATGTAGTTGCTGATGCCTTAAGCAGAAAATCAGTAGGCTTGGCAAATCTAACTGGTACTTACATCTTTGAGCAATTTGAGGAGTTGAGAATAGACCTACAGCCACTAAGGAAGGGTGTATTGTTAGCCAACATGTCAATGTCTGAACCTTCTTTCATTTAGAAGAGCAAAGATAATCAGTTACAAGATCCACAGTTGGCCAAGATTTCAAAGCATGTAGCAGAACATCCTGACTTTCATGTTGTTGATGGAGTTATATACTACTGTGATCGTCTGTGTGTGCCTAACATTGAAGATTTGAGGAATGACATCATGATCGAGGCTCATAGTACGAAGTATTCCATGGACCGTGGCAGTATGAAGATGTATCAGAAATTGAAGGGCATATTTGGTGGAACAACATGAAGACGGAGATTGCAGCATTTGTCTCTCGGTGTATGACTTGTTAGTTGATAAAGGAAGATCATCAGAAGCCTCCAGGGTTATTACAACCGTTAGAGATCCCAGAATGGAAATGGGAGCACATTACCATGGATTTTATTTTGGGGATATCGAGAACCAGCAAAAGCAATGATGCAATATGGGTCATTGTGGACCGTCTCACCAAATCAGCTCACTTCATTCCTATGAGGACAGGGAAGAAGATGCATATGTTACCCTTGGCGGAATTATTTGTTAATGAGATCGTCAGTAGACATAGACAGCTAGTTTCTATCACATCCAACAGAGACAGCAAATTCGTCTCGAGATTCTGGAAGACACTACATGAGTCTATGGGTACGAAGTTACGATTCAATACAGCTTATCACCCTCAGACCGATGGACAGTTAGAGAGGACAATTCAAACCCTTAGGATATACTCCGCGCTTGTGTGCTAGACTTCAAGACTCAATGGGATGAGACCCTACCGTTGTGTGAGTTCGCTTACAACAACAGTTACCATTCGAGCATTGGAATGGCGCCTTTTGAAGCTTTGTATGGCAAAAGGTGTGGGACACATGTTTGTTGGGAGGAAGTTAACACCCGCTGTTTCCATGTACCCGCCATGGTGAGTGAAACCAGCGACAAAGTAAAGTTGATTAAAAAACGTTTGAAAGTAGCCCGGAGTAGACAGAAAAGCTAGCAGACTCTCGCAGAAGAGAGCTACACTTCAAAGGAGACAAGGTTTTCTTGAAGATATCACCTACTAGGGGAACTTTGAGATTTGGACAGAAAGGCAAGCTATCCAAAAGATACAATGGACCATATGACATTGTGAGCAAGATTGGTGATGTGGCTTATAGATTAGCCTTACCACCCAAGCTTTCCGGCATTCACAACGTCTTCCATGTGTCAATGTTGAAGAAGTATTGTTGCAGCCCCGGACCGGAATTATGCCTAATCTGGGATCGGGACGCATAAGTGATGAAAAGATAAAGATAATGGTATATTTAGTGCCATTGCGTACACGGGTTAATAAAGAACACATATTACCCGTGCGCATGATTTCCCACAGGTGTCCGCGGTGAGGATATCACAACAACATGAAAATTTCATATAATTGCAGAAGCGTGTAGCAAACCACATCCATATATTCATTTCCATCAAGAAGACTAATAACAAATTTAAATACATAAGGAATCAGAATGAGCAATGATCATTAGCGTTTCCCAAAAGTATTGTTATAGTTTAAACAAAAGATCATTTAATTACATTCCCCAAAAATAGAGGCCAACAAAGGTCAATATAGACAAAACAATAACTCCCAAAAGAATGATTAGCCGCAACCCAAAATGTTACGCAACTCGGACAACCGTATGTCTAAATGACATCATCAGCATGCCACTCAACTAATCGTTGCGATTCTCCGACCGCCTCCTCGTGCTCCTCCTCGGGGTAACCATTGACTGGACCTGGGTACCAAAAGTGGGTCAAACACGACGGTTTGGCAGGAGGGTGAAAAGATATGGCAATATAATAACAAATGAATTTACCTTCGAAAACATTTAGATCTATTTAAACAATAATCTTCATGAAAAGATAAATCATTTATTCAAAACATGTATGCAATGTAAAACGAATAAGGGTACCAAGGAAACGGGAAACAAACAAGATGGCATCCACACGAAGCTAAATCCTCTATCACTGAAGTGACAAGAGTATATCGGGGTGTTGACCTCAGTCGCCGAAGTGAGGAAGTGCAACAAAATTTACATATACATATATAATTATACGGGACGGGACCGCGGTAGCAAACCGGGTATCGGGAATCACAGTAGTGAACCGGATATTGGGAACCACGTGAGCGAGCCGGGTATCGGGACGGGACCGCGGTTAATAAACCGGGTATCGTGATCCATAATGCAGCTGGCGGGATGGGAGGGGGACTTCCAAGTCGGTGGATCAAACCAACAAGGTCGTCCAAGCTTAGTGGTGCCGACTCATAGGTCATATGCAAGCAATTGGGACATATATAAAACACATATGATGTAATTGTATAAACGGGCGAAACGGGGGTGCTCAAGACACAAATATCATTTCAATATTGGGTCATGCACATCAAGGCTAGCAAAATGCTACAAATACAGTTTCAGTGTTTTTCGGGATTGATAAATCATAAATCATAAATTTCAGGACTACATGTTGAAATTCGGGAATAATGGCGTGCAATAGACTTTCGAAATATCGGGACAAGTATCAGAGTTCAAGACTAATTCAAGGTGAATAAGGATCCCGTATGTCAATTTAAATAAAAACTTGGTACTCTTGAATTTGGAGACATCCTGGGCTCATATATACATTAGGAATATCAAAACTTTTGATGAATCTTTGTGACGTGGTTTCCTTTTCAAACAGGCTTCAAACAATGCCTCATAGGTCTCCCCGATGCTAAGGGGTTCCTTTAAAAACCTTTTCCGAGCTCCAAAAGTGGTCCAACCCCAAGAGGGGGTGCGCTCGAGCGGACCTGGGCTGTGCAGGAAAATGGGCAGACAGCAAGTCTGCCCGCTTGAGTGGCCAAACGTCCGCTCGAGCGGACACCCTACGCGCTCGAGCGGGCAGTCATGCTGCCACCCGAAATGCAGTCAGATTGACTGTGCGTTCGAGCGCGCAGTCAATCCTGCTGCCTGGGAATGGCCTTCATGGCCTTCCATTCCCTTTTCTCCTACACATTTCACCTGCAATAAAAAGGCCTCCTTGCCTCCAATAATCACCCTTCAAACCTCTTCAACTATTACTTAGGACTCCCATCAAAACTCCAATAAATATTTAACCCCAAGCATCACCATCTCCACATTCAATCACTCAAAGAGAAAAGAGAAAATCCACAGTCACAAGGATTCATTTAAGTCATAAGCAAGAAGTAAAACAAATGAGATACAAACCACATTTCCAAAGAAATAAATAAGCTAACAAAACCCCCTTTTATGAGCATTTATTTCACAATGAATGCAAGATAGATAAACATTAATGGAGATAACAAGATCAAACATATTTGCCATGAAAACTATTTAATGCTCAATACCCATTCATCCACTTGCCTTAAGGTCTCCAATCAGAAATCAAGCTTCTAATCACCTCTTCCAAGCCAAGAACACAAGCTACACAAAAACCCCCAAAACAAACCCTAAGCGTGAGTTTTATGTTTCATTTGGAGGACCAAATGCCCTAAGGGGTGGAGGATGTAAGACCCCGACCCGAATGACCTTGATTAGTACTAATTAAGTCGTGTGTTAGTTCTAAGCATGATTAAAGAATTTTTGGTTAAGTTGGGAATAAAATAGCTTTTGATATAGCTTTTGGGAATTTTGAGTGCCTTTGTGATTAATGGGACCCTTTGGGGGTTCCTTTTGTGACTTTGCGTGTACCTGGGGACTTATCTGAGAATTCCACAAATCGTGTGTTGACCTCGTTTGACTCATCTCGTTAATCTCTACAATTCCCGTGTTGATCTCCTACCCGTCCGAAACCCCGAAACCCGACTTTCCTAGCATTGAGGGCAAAACAGTCATTTTACACTAAATCTGGGCACGAAATTTGATATTCCCGAAACCCTTGAAAAAAATATACTTTTTAGAAACTACATATTTTGGTGATCGTTTTTCCCTTCTTCGTCGAACTCATTCGAGGTCCCAAAAGTCATGATTTCAGCTCAAATAGATTTCTAAAAGTGGAGCCCACTCTCTACTTATATAAAAGGATAACCCTCCTTCTCTTTTCCCTTTCCAGCTCAAGCCCAAAAAAAATCTAGGGTTTTTCCTCTCTTCTCTTCTTCTTCTAGCTTTTCCATCTCAATCTCTACCAACCTTGCATCAATGGTGAAAATGGAGGTCATCTTCTTCCATTTCACAACTAGAGCTCTCTCTTGATATCCTTTGTGGAGGGAACCACTCATCTCAAGATCCTCTTTGAGCCTTCCTTGTTCATTTGAAGAACTTCCAAGTAAGCAATCCCTCCCATTCTCTTTGATGTGTGTTTTCCTAGCTTATGAGAGTCCCCATTTTCATTATTGAAGCTCTTTTTTTCCCATTCCTTGTTTCGACTCCTTCAGGGTTTTGTATTTGGGGGTTTTTGTATAGCTTTTGTTCTTGGTTTGGAAGAGTGTGATTAGGAGCATGATTTCTTAAATAAAGACCCAAGGCAAGTGGATGATTTGATATTTTGAGCATTAAATAGCTTTTATGAGAAATGTGTTGATTTTGTTATTCTACTTTTGTCACTCTTGACTTGCATTGATTTGAAATAAATGCTCATGAATAAGTCTTGTGGATTTTTTTAACTTTTGGAAACATTGCATTTATAGCCTTTCATTTATTGCTTATTGGTGGTATAAATGAATCCTTGTGATTGTGGATTTTCTCTCCTCTTTTGTGGTTGAATGTGATTGAGAAGAAGGTGTTTGGATTTAGATGTTTAATGAAGTTTTGGTGGTTGTTATTAGGAGGCAAGGAGGCCTTCGTTGCAGGAAAAATGTATTGGAGAAGAAGGAGAAGAAGGCCAGGATGGCCCTTTTCAAGCAGTAGAATTTGACTATCCGCTCGAGCGCGCAGTCAATCTGATTGCAGCTCGGGCAGCAGAATGACTGCTCGCTCGAGCGGCCAGAGGTCCTGTATGCCAGCCTTCCTGAACAACCTAGGTCCACTCGAGCGCACCCCCTCTCGGGTATGGACCATTTTTGGAGCACGAAAGGAGATTTGGAGAGGGGGAAGGAGCTATTTAGAACCTTACCTCCATGATGTAACATTTGGAAGAGGTTTTTAATGAAATCTGTTTGTATTGGAAGAGTTATGAGGCAATATATGGAGCCCGTTTAAGAAAGAATCCACATTACGAATATTCATCGAAAGTTTTTGAAATTCCTAAGGTGTATAAGGAGCCTGAAATGTATCCAAATTCAAGAGTACCAAGTCCATATTAAATCGACATACGGGATCCCTATTCACCTTGAACTCGTCTTGAACCCCGACACTTGTCCCGCAATTTCGAAAGTTCAATGGTGTTTTCATTGTTCCCAAATTTTTATATACATTTTCGAATATTCATGATTTATCATTCCCGAAAGCACTTAAATTTGTAATTGCAGCATTTTGCTAGTCCCGATATGCATTGCCCGAATCGAAGTGATAATTGTGCCTTGAGCACCCCCGTCCCGCCAGTTTATATGCTTGCACCTAATGTACTTCATACATGTCTTGATTTCTGTTATTTAACCTATGAGTCGGCACCACTAAGCTTGGATGACCTCGCCGGTTTGATCAACTGACTTGGAGATCCCCCTCTTGTCCCGCCATCTGTAGTTTGGATCCCGCAACCCGGTTATTACCGTGGTCTTGTCCCGACACCCGGCTTGCTACCGTGGTTCCCGATACCCGGCTCGCCACCTTGGTTCTTGATGCCAGGCTCGCCACCTTGGTTCCCGATGCCCGTCTAGCCACCGTGGTTCCCGATGCCCGGCTCCTCAACGTGGTTCCCGATGCTCGGCTTGCTACCATGGTCATGTCTTGTATATTATATGTATATGTATATTTCGTTGAATCTCCTCATCTTGTGTGACTAAGATCAATGCCCTGATATGCTCTTGTCACTTCGGTGATAAAGGACTTAGCTTCGTGTGGTTGTCATCTTGCTTGTTTCTTGATTCCTTGGTTACCTTTACTTGTTTTACATTGCATATATGTTTTGAATAGATGATTTATCTCTTTCATAGAAATTATTGTTTAAACAGGTTTTAAATATTTTCAAAGGTAAATTCAATTATTGTTATATTGAGATACCTTTTCACCCACCTGCCAGACCGTCGTGTCTGATCCATTTCTTTGGTACTCAGGTCCAGTTGCCGGTTATCTTGAGGAGGAGCCTGAGGAGGCAGTCGGCAAACCGCAGCATCAAGTTGAGTGGCATGCTGATGATGTCGTTTAGACATTCGGCCGCCCGAGTTGCGAAACATTTTGGGGATTGTGAATATTTCTTTCTTTTGGGATTTATGTTTTATATTCGCCTTTGTTGGCCTCTATTTTGGGAAATGATAATTAACTGATATTTTGTATAAACATTAACATTGAATTTCGGGAATATGTTATTTTGATCATTACTCACTCTGACATCAAGTTATTCATATGTGTTATCAGTCTTATACTTTGGGAATGAAGTTGTGAATTATAATTCCTACACGCTTCCGCACTTAAGCAAAAATATTTATGTAGTTGTGATATCCTCACCGCGGACACCTATGGGAAATCGCGTACACGGGTAGTACCTTGTTCATTGATGACCCGTGTACGCATTGGCCAAAGATTAACATGTTCAAAAGCTATATGGCATTATCATTCCAAACATCTAATCTTACAATTCAGTCCCGATCCCGGATTAGGCTCGCGGGCCCGGTCTGGGGTCGCGACAGACTGGTATCAGAGCGAGACGTGTCTCAAGTAATTAAAAGAAATTAGAAATCCTAAGGACGTGGCGAGGATTCGTTAGACCTTTCGTCAGCTAGTATCACGTGAGCAATGTGTGACCCTTACTTGATTATTATGTGCTAACAACTTGTGTTGCAGCATCATGCCACCCCGTAAGAGACCAATAAAAGGCAATCCCACTGCAAGTAACAGTGAACATATGGGGCCAGCTGAGGAAGTTATTGTGGAAAACACAATGCAAAACCAGTTTCAGCAAATGATGCAAGTCATGCTTGATCAGCAGCAATAAGCCAATGAGAACCAAGCTAGACTACAAGAACAAATGGCTAAGAAGGATGAGGATTGATGGAACGCGCTCCGAATGCCGTGGGGCGGCTACCGGGGTCGGCGGACGTGGGAGTCCATCGGGTCCGGCCCTTTCACGCCCGGGGGGCATGAAGCGTGCATCAACATTTCTTTTGTGTGGGTGTGCCAGATTTTCTATTTTACTTGGAATTGCAAGTGGTAATCCGGAGATCAACCTTCGCAAGTAAAAAGGAAATCAACTTCTTTCAAGTTTTCCATTGCACAAATATTTAAGAAAAGAGACATTTTCTTGGTTTGCCGTGAAAGGCGATTTTGTTTGGCATTTATAGCCGATTTTGGCGTTTATAGCCGATTTACAATTCTCATCAATAATGAAAGACAAGAGTTGTGATTTTTGTCTCTTTTAGAAAAATACAAACTACAATGAAAAGCAAGAAAAGGAGGATCTAACTTCTCATGAGATTGTGGGGGACTCGTTCAGATTGACGGTCGCAAGCCATGTGTGGGCTTCGCCATCATCCATGCAGATGAGAACAGAGGATGCTCTTGATTCGCTTGGCTTGGCTATAACCTCAGATTTTTAGAGGACAAAGACCAAGAGAAGGTCCTATGTCCAATAAAAAGCTAAGTAGACGGGCTGAAAAGCCATGTCTAAGCCATTGGAGGTAGCGGGAGAAGGCAAGGACCTTGGGGGGGGTGCCCCCCAAGGGACTTTTGTCACCTTGTAGTGGTGGCCGGTGCAGAACTTCAGCAGAGTTTTTCTCTCTTTTTCTTTCTCTCAGATTTCTGGATTTGTGGCGCTTTTGAAGTTTTCTGATTGATCGATCCTGATTTCAATGGAATGCTCTCCTATTTATAGGCTTTTGGCAGCCATTTAGGGGAGCTTTTATGGGCTTTAATGGCTTTAATGGGAGGAGTTACAAGATTTATTTCTTGATTTTGTAACTCCTTTTTCCTTGAATCTGATTGGCCAATGGAGATTAAGGGCATTTAATCGCCATGATGGGAGGAGTTTCAAGGTTTAAGTGCCATGAATCTCTTGATTTGTAACTCCCGGATGCTTGCTTCTGATTGGGCCGTCCAATAGAATGAGTTAATGACTGCCATAAAGCTAGCCAATTAACCACATTAATTGGTCGCCGAGCAGTTGAAGAGTCGCGGGCCGTGCCGTGTCTTCTGGAATTCTTCTGGCGATGATCATCGATGGATCTTCATGCTGATCGACATCGGATGAACATGTAACTTCAGGCATTGATAGCTAAGAGCGGGCCGGTGACATCTGTCCTGTCGATTTTTTGATCGATTGGGCGGAAAGTACACTTTTTTGGTCGACCGGTTGGCGATCAATGTTGATTTTGATACTTTTGGAGGTTGACCCGTGATTTTGACGGATGTCGGAGGACATGAGTCAATTTCAAGCACTAAAAATCACATTTTCAGGAAACCACAGGGGCCAAAGTGCGCGAAACGCGAAAAAGGACGGAAAAACTGGTCACCGGCGGAAAATCCGGTGACCCGGACTTCCATGGTCGCCGGCGACCCTGGGCCAGGGTCGCGGGCTGCGACCCTGGGGGAAAAGGGTCGCGGGCTGCCACCCTGGGGGTTTTTCCCCCGTTTTTGGTCCGTTTTGCGGTCGTTTTTGTCGCCGTTTTCTTCTGTATTTTTCCTGACATTTTTTCTCATTTATTGGCTTGGTTTCCCTGTAGAAAGCCTGATGAGAATCCTTGCATTTTTAGAGTGAAAAGTTTCCAATTTTCCGGGAAAGCGAAGACTTTGTCGCGTAGAGCTGCTGATTTTCCGCCAGAAGCTGAAACTTGGTCAAACGATGTCGGAATGACCTGAAATTTGAGGTGGAGCCTCCTGAGCAATAAATAAGACCAACCATAGGCTTTTGTTTGAGTTTTGAAGCCGTTTGGGGTCCCGTCGATGCTTCACTTAATTTTGCTGCGGGGAAAATGCCGAGCTTTGATATGTGGCCAAACGATGTCCGATTGACCTGAAATTTGACGGGGAGCCTATTGGAGTCATTTTGAGACGTTCCATGGGCTCCGTTTTGGATGTCATGGTCCTGGGTTGCTCCGCCGCCGGTAGGCTTGATTTTCTCTCGGAGCATCGAAACCTGGTCAAACGTTGTCGGAATGACCTGAAATTTGACGTGCAGCCTTTTGGAAGCATGTTGAAGCCACTCATGCACTTGGTTTGATGAGCGAAGGCTTCGGTGGTTCCCGCCGCCGGGAGGCTTGATTTTGCTGCTCGAGCATTGATGGAGGGTCAAACGTTGTCGTTTGACTTGAAATTTGGCATGGAGCCCTTTTGAGACATGCTGGAGTCATCCGTAGGCTCTGATCGAAGTTTTGACGTCTCCGATGATGTCGCCGCCGGGAGCGCCATTTTAGCTGTCGGAGAAGCGAAGTTAGGCCAAATGATTCTGAAATGGCCCGAAACTTCATGTGTACTCTTCTCTTGGCTATCTTGAAGGATCTTGCAGTTTTTTGTTTGATTCTGACAAGATTTGATTTTTTGGAGAAGTTGCATTGCCTATTTATGGCAGGTTGCGACTTCATGCAGCTTTCTTGATGTTGAAGAGGCAAAGTGACATTTTTGGTGTCAACAAATGCCCCCTCGAGGTACAGCGACGAGTTGCTTGACTTTTGTAGTCGATGTGCCTCGAAGAGATTTTTGAAGGAGAGCTTGTGTCTTGACCAAGAGTCTTTGAGCAATCTTTCCTTTGGTAGAGTAGCCTTTGAGCTTCCAGGGGAATTTTATGGTAGTGAAAGGAATCACACACCATCTCGAGGTAAAGTTTTGAAGATGACATCAGGGATGTGGATTTGGGTTTCTGTTTTTGATCTTGTGACCTAACCAGTTATATATGGCAGGTTAGGGGATCGGGTTTTGGTTTTGACCTTGTGACACAACAAGCTGTATGTGGCAAGTTGGGGGATCATGATTTGGTTTTTGGTTTTGGTCTTGTGACCTAACAAGCTGTATGTGGCAAGTTAGGGGACCAGGATATGGTTTTTGGTCACTCTTTGGGACCGTGTGGGTCCATTGGAGTGGTTTGCATTTTTGTGGAATGTCAATTTCAAGATTTTGGCTCAATTTGGTATATGAGGCTGGATGGTTTGATTTTTGGAAGCTCATGGGGCTTGGAATTTTTGTATGGTTCAATCAACTCAAAAGAGGCATGGAACCATTTTTGTATGCTCTTGGTAAGAGGGATTTTTTTTCTGACTAAAAGCCCATTTTTTTTTTTTATAGTGCCTAGGTGGTCAAACCTGGCTCATATGGGCTAGCCCATGGGACCTTAAGCTTTTTAGGATGGCTTGATCTCATGTGGGGCCATTTTTGTAAAGAATATCTAAAGATATCTCATTTGGATAGAGAATATCTAAAAATATCTTTATGGAAGAGAATCTCTCATATTCCCTTAATTTGGGAGAGAATATCTCAAGGTATCTTTCTGTTTGGGAAAGAATCTCCAATCTTCTATTTTGTTGGAGAGAATCTCTCATTGATTGATTTTGGGAGAAAATCTCTCAAAGACATCTTTATTTTTGGGAAAGAATCTTTCTAATTCCTTCTCTTTTGGTAAGGTTACTAATTAGTAACACTTACCTTTCTTCTTTGTTTCCTTCTTTGATTTGCTCTCTCCTATAAAAGTAAAGGAAGGTAGGATCTCTTGCTCTTATTGCTTTCTTTTGCAACAATCTCAAGAGAGCTCCAAGACCAAGAGTTCTTCTTCTTCAAGGATCTTCAAGCTTTTTCCTTCTTCTTCTCCATCAATGGCTTCAAGTAAGTTTTCTCTCTTTTTCTTTCAAGAAAACTCCATGTAGAGAATAGGATGGAAAAAAAAGTGTCTCTTCTCTGTTTTTTTTTCTTTTTTCTTTTCTTTCTATTCTTCTTCTCTGTTTTTTTTTTTTTTTTTTTTTTGCTGTTTTCTTTCTTCTTTTTTTTTTTGTTTGAGAAAGTTTCTTCTTTTTTTTTTTTTTGTTCTTTTCTTTCTCCCTTTTTTTTTTGAGAAAGTTTCTTTTTTTTTTTCTTTTCTTTCTCCCTTTTTTTTTTGAGAAAGTTTCTTTTTTTTTTCTTTTCTTTCTCCCTTTTTTTTTTGAGAAAGTTTCTTTTTTTTTTTCTTTTCTTTCTCCTTTTTTTTTTTTTGAGAAAGTTTCTTTTTTTTTTGTGCTCATCATGATAATGCGTTTTTTATGCAAATCTAGATGTTCATGCATGTACTTTTTGTAGATTGAGCATGATAGCATACCTGAAAATCTTTGCAAATTTGGGAATTTGGAGCTCGCAGCGATGTTGAGCCCTTCTTGATTTTGCGGAGATTTTGAGGTTTCGAAAGTTTGGAGTTTCGGAGCTCGCAGCAATGTTGAGCCCATCTTCAAAACTTTCTATTTCTTTCGGGGTATTTCCCTTTTCTTCGGAATTGCCCCGGAACCATGCCAAAATTTCGCCAGATTGTCTTTTAGCGAAATCCTGTCATTTTGATGATGATCTTTTTTTTTTTCTTCTTTTCCAACCTTTGCAGGTGGTTCCTCCAGAACGAACAAGGGTAAAGAGCCTGCTACAAGCGTACCTCGTCGATCCGCCAGATCTTCTAATGTGGTCGTTCAGCAGGCCTGGGAGAAGGTCCAGTTTGTGGAAAGAAATCTTGAAGAGTGCGACTCTCTCAACAGAGATGAGATGAGACAGCGATTGATCGCTCTCAAGGATGAGGAGTTCTATAAGATCATGGTAAGCAACCGTCCTTGGGTTATGGACGATCTGAGGGTTTTGCCCAAGCCTACTTTCTTCTTTGGAGATGCAGTCCCTGACGACTTGACATACCAAAGGAGATGTTTTCAGTTCTCTTACACAGTAGATGGTGAGGAGAGAACTATTTCTACCCGGTCGTCTTTTGACCGGACCATCTCGATCCTGAGCCTTTCTCCCACGCGCCCTAAGAGGGAAGATCCTCCGAGCTGGGTGAAGAGGACCAGTGTAATCAAGACCGGGGTTTTTGTTGGTGGACCTTCCGGTTTTACGGAGAAGCAACCTGTCCGTATGGACGTGTTGATGCCAGCCAACGGCTACCAGGGCTCTGATTATCCGTCAGTCGATTTGAGACCGGTGGGCCTTGGCGTTTTCAGCGGTGACGGCAGTACTTGGGTGAAGCCTTTTCGACTTCGTGGCCGTTTCAATGCTGACTCCGATTGGAAGTCATGGATTGACCACACCTTGCTGATTGGGGGCGCCGTTTTGAAGGAAGCCGGGATTTTTGACGCGGTCCGCTCTTTTAGGGAGACCGTTACTTTTTCCGATGATGCCTTCATGGCTATGTTGGAGTCTTTCCTCCCTCAGACCAATACCTTCGTTGTCACGAACGGTGAAATTGGTTTTTCTCTGAAGGAGTTGAGTGCTATTACTGGATTGCCCATCCTTGGCAAACTCTATGAGGAGTTCATGCCGATTGACAGCGTCCTTGAGGAGCAGTCAGAGGAGTTCAGGCTCCTATACTTTCAGCTCGTCGCCTTCTATGATTTTTTGAAGGAGGGCTCGAAAGTGAGATCCAGCAGTTGGAAGAGTTATGGCTCTTCATTCTTCAACTCCTTTGACGGTGGAGAACCTTCTGATAGCATGACTCGGGAAGACAGGAAGAAGACTTCGGCCATGCAGGAAGAGTTGAAGGGTTTCTTCGCGAGCACAGATGCCATTTGTTCTGACATTACACTGCGGAGAGATCTTGCTGTTTACCTCACTTTTTGGCTAGGTGAGGCTATTTTTGCTGGTGGAGATGGGACGCACATCAGGCCACATTGTATTTTTCCGGCTTGTCAGATGGCGTTTGGAGAGCGGCTTGCTTTGGTGCCCGCTCTTTACTCCTACCTGTGTACCGAACTGCAGGCTGCTACTTTTTTGGTTCGGCTTGGGCTCCCTATGAATAGGGTATTTTCAGCCCATATCTTTTATTCGTGGTTTGTATACCACTGTCCTGGCTTCCACCAGCTGGGTGCTGCACAGGATGATGATCCTCTGATGATTCGATTGGCTAAGGGAAAAGCCGTATCTGAATCACTTTTGTTTGCCCGCATGAGGATCCGACGGTTCAGGGACGTCGAGATGGGGCAGTCTTCAGTTAAGCTTTCTCCGGAGTTGGGAAAGAAGGCTTTTGATTTTGGTGCCTCCCGAGACTCTACCAGAGCAGGGTCGGGAAGGCATTACTCTTTGACCAATGCAGAGAAAGAGTGGCTTTTCAGCATACGAGTCGACACGATGGTGTACCGCAGACATCTTTTCGTTGACATCCAGCCGTATGTACCTTCTCGCTTTGCGCTTCAGTTGGGCTTCTCTCAAGGCGTTGTTGGAGCGCCTTCGAGTATGGTGAAGCGTTTTGGGGGTTTGCAGGATGGCAGAAATGCATGGGCTTTTTATAGTGCTGAAGACACTACTGCCACGATTTCTTATCCTGAGCTGTCGACTTTCCGAACTGCCGGCTTCACGAAGTGGTTCGCGGAGAGCTTCTTGGCATATCGGGGGCTTTCCAAGAAGGAGCTTGATGTAAAGCTGTCTTCGGGGAAAGGTACTAGAAAGTCGGATGGCGTCCGGCGAGAGGAAGTTTGGGCCTTCCTTTCTGGAGAGAAGCACAAGATAGGCTTTCTCGATGACCGGGGCGTCATTGGTTCTGAAGCTGTTCGGGAAGTACCTGATGAGGCTTTGGAGCAGCTAGAACAGGAGGAAGCTGAGCTCGACGCTTGGATGCAAGCGGCACAGAGGCGAGCTTCCGCGGAGTCTACTGGCAAGAGCAGACCATCCAGTGAGGAGCCAAGTGAGAAACCTGACTCTGATAGTGGGGCAGGATCTTCTAGGAAGCGAGCCCATAAAGGTAAGAAGAGGAGTCATCATCATCACAGCGAGGGGCCACATGAGGACTCTCCTGACATGGAAATCCCTCTTACCATCAACGAGGAGGTGCCAGAGGCTGTCAACGAGCCTCCAGAGAAGAGGAGCCGTGGAGAAGAGACCATTGGTGAAGGTAGGATTCTTCCTTTTTCTTTTTCTGCTTCTTTCATGGGGCTTTCCATGTTCTGATTTGTTTTCTCACCCTGCTGCTGCTGTTTTTTTTTTAGCAGAGGATGAAGACTTGCCGATGCCTGAGGTTCCGACCGATGAGGCGGTGATGGAGCCGGTTATGGCATCTGAAGAAGAACCGAGGGACTCTGGAATGATTCCAGAATCTCCAATTGGTATAACTTCTTTCGCTTTCTCTTTTTTTTTTTTTTTGTGCCTGCGACTTGATTTGCTAACATTTCTCTTGTCAGCTGACTTGCCACAGGATTCCGATGACTTTGAACCATCAATGGACGCAAATGTTGATGATGCTTCCGATGAGTTCGTGGAGGAAGAGAGTGTTCCGCCAGTCGTCGAAGAAGGTACTTTGTAGTGATGACCCTGATGATTTTTTTTTAACAGGATCATATTCATACCTTTTTGTGTTTCATTTGCAGGTTTTGAAGTGACAGAAGAGAGTCCATCGCTTCCTTCAGAACCAGAGCAAGGGATGCCAGAGGTTGATCCGGAGGTAGAGACTCTTACAACCAGTTCTGACGCGATAGAGGAGATACCTCGTGCTGAGATTCCTTCTCCAGTGGCTCCAAGTGGAAAGAGTTCTTTTGTTACTCTTCCAATGGGACATGACATGAGCAGCCGATCAACGGAGAAGGGTGAATCTTCATCCAGTTCGTCTCTTCAATTTGCGAAGAAGGTGCTGGCTCGGGTTTTGAGTTCTTGGATCGAGACTCTCTTTTCTGGACACTTAGAGGCAGGATTTGGCATGATTCCACATGTACAGGAGATTCTCACTGATACCGAAGAGGTTGGTCTGGATGTCACAGGTGCCAGGGTGATCGTTGATAGGATCATTGCACTGGGTGACAAGTGGTTTGAGACCATGGATTTCCCTGACGACCAATTCTTCAAGGAGATGTTCTTGGACCCTGCTGATAAGGCTAAGTCTGACCTGAATGAGGCTACACAGAGCAGGAAGCAGGTAGTCTGAGAGAAGAATAAGGAGGAGCTAGTCATCCTTGGATTAAAGCGCGATCTTGACATCCTTGATGGAGAGGTCGAAATAGCCAGGAAGCATCTCGAGCATTTGAAGGCACAAGTTGATGCTAAGTGGACTGCTATAACAGAGGCTCGTGACAGGGAGAGTACTCTGATTCGCAGGGTTGCAGATGCCGGTCAAGTTCTTGAGAGGAGGACTCTAGAGAACGAGCAATGGCAAACTGCTGGCGAAAAGCTTCCCGGAGTAAAAGAAGGGTTACGGCATTCGCCAGCATCTCATGGCAAGTTTCTGAAGAAGCGTGCCTTGGAAACTCTGACGGCTGATGCCAAAAGTTTGCTTGAGGAGCTGAAGCTTTGGCTGGAGACCATTTTTGGCTGAGCTCCTGATTTTTTGTAGCAGAAACTATTCTTCTTTTTTTTTTTTGGTACCACATGTATATTTTTTGGTACTCTTTTTTTTGTAGTGCTTGTGAACACTTTTCTTTTTTTTGGTACCACATGTATTTTTTTGGTATTTTTTTCTTTTTCTTTTTTTTTTGTTTTCCCTAAGCTCACTCAAATCTTTTTGTGATGAAAGCAATTGCTAAATGGGATTTGATCAAAGGCTTTGTCATTTTGTGAAAATCTTTTGTCAAATAATTGTTTTGGCATGGGAGCCTGATTTTGGTTGTGGCGTGAAAGCCGATTTAGAGATGGCATGGAAGCCGAAATTTTATGGCGTAAAAGCCAAAATTTGGGTTGGCATGGAAGCCGAAATTTTGTGGCATTTACAGCCAGTTTGGTGGCATTGATAGCCAATTTGTGGCATTGATAGCCGGTTTGGTGGCATTGATAGCCGGGTTTTTTGAAAGCCAAGTTTTGTTTTGTTGGCATGAAAGCCGATTTTTTGTGGCATTGATAGCCGGTTTGTGGCATTTATAGCCGGTTTTGACATGAGAGTCAGGTTTTTTTTTTTTTTTGTGTGGCATTTGTAGCCGAGTTTTGTGGCATTGATAGCCGGTTTTTAGCAAAAGAGCCAGGTTTTGGCGTTTATAGCCAGATTTTTGGCTTTCAAAATGCAGGTATCGACTAAATGTCGCCTCCCCGCTGAATGGTCTTGCAAGTATCGATGGAATGTCACTTCCTTGCTCATTCGGTTTTGCGAGTATTGATGGAATGTCACTTCCTCGCGGGTTAGGTTTTGCAAGTATCGATGGAATGTCGCTTCCTCGCGAATTGGGGAGCAAATATCGACTAAGCGTCGCTTCCCTGCTTTTCCCAAAACTTTTGGTTTTGCGGGTACTGACTTGATGTCGTTTCTCCGCGATTTTTGAAATTTGAGGTTTTCTCGAACCATTTGAAATTTGGGTTGTGGATATCAACTGAAATGTTGCGTCTCCACGATTTTAGAGGTTTTCTCGAACCTTTGAAATTTGGGTTGTGGATATCAACTGAAATGTTGTGTCTCCACGATTTTAGGTTTTGGAAGTATCGAATGGGGTTCGCATCCTTCCGATTTTTTGAGTTTTGCGAGTATCGACTAAGTGTCACTTCCCCGCGGTTTTTGAAAAACCATTTTTTTTGTTTAAAGACACGAGGGTCGTAAATTTTGACCTAAAACCATTTGGCTGTAAAAGGTAAGGTGGACTAGGGTGGAAATCCCTAAATCCGGATTTTTGTTTCAAACCATGAATTTTGGTTCAAGGATCGAAAGTTTTGGTCAAGTCAGGGAGAGGCTCCTAAACTTGGATTTTTTTGTTTTTGAACAATGAAACGATAAAAGTAAGCATTGTTTTTGAATCTCTAGAAATTTTGACATTTGATATGAAAATTCTAAAGAGAGTGGGTTTGACGAGCGAGTACCTGAGAACAGGTTTTGGCCATACAGGCATTGCTCTTACCCAGTTGGGTAAGTCTTCAAGGGTAGTACCGCTTCAAGAACTTGCCGTTGATAGGCAGCATACATCTGTCGCCTTCCATATTTAGGAGGGCATATGCGCCGTTGGAGAAGACCTTGTCGATGACGTAGGGTCCCTCCCATTTTGGTTCAAATTTGCCTTTGGATTTGTGTGCGAAGACCATTGGTCTTTTTACCGCAAGAACCAAGTCACCCTTTTTGTAGGCGCGTTGCCGGACCCTTTTGTCAAAAGATCCTGCCATGCGTGCTTGGTAAAGTTCAATGCTTTGTCGAGCTTCGAGCCGTCTCTCATCGAGATTGTCCAGCTCATGAAGTTGTAATTTCGCATTGCTTTCTTGAGTCATGTCGTTTTGTAGAGATACCCTCAGAGAAGGAATTTGTACCTCTAGGGGCACGACAGCTTCGCATCCATAGACCAAGGAGAATGGTGTGCTATGGGTTGGTCCTCGAACGGTGGTTCGATAGGCCCACAAAGCTTCAGACAGTTTGTCGCTCTCTTTTGTGACTAGAGACCATTTCTTGAGGATTTTGCAGAGTGTCTTGTTGAAGGCTTCTGCTAATCCGTTTGCTGCCGAATTGTATGGAGTCGAAGGACAGCTTTGGATTTTGTATTTGTCGCAAAACCTGTAGAATCGATGATCCCGGAATTGTGGTCCGTTATCATGGACGAATCTTTTGGGTATGCCGAAACGACAAATGATGTTGGTGCGCAGGAACTGAAGAACTGATGAGGTCTTCATTTCGTTGAACGCAAATGCTTCTGACCACTTGGAGAAATAATCCGTAGCGGCGAAGATGAAGCGATGACCTTTGCTTGAAGGGGGAGAGATAGGGCCTATGATGTCCATGCCCCATGCTTCAAAAGGCCATGAGATTGCTGTAGGATGCAGCCATTCTGAAGGCATGTAAATGTAGTCTCCATGAACTTGGCATTGTTGGCAGCGCTTAGCAAATTGCATTGCGTCGGGTACCATGGTAGGCCAGTAGTAACCCAACCTTTTGATTTGGTCGTAGAGCTTGGGACCAGCCTGATGAGCTCCACAAAGACCAGCGTGAACTTCTTTGAGTGTTTCTTCGGCTTCTTGTTGTGACAAGCAGCGTAGGAGTACTCCATTGAAGGATTTCCTGTAAAGGATCTTTGAAGGGATATCCAAATGAAAGTTTGGGGTTCGCCTTTGGATGCTTACCCGTTCTTTTGGATCTTCAGGTAGGATTCCGGACATAGTGTAATCAATGAACGGATCCCTCCAGTCGCCGATTGAAGTTTGAAGGATAGAGATCCGACTTCCAACCACTCGGTGGCATTCAGCAACTGCTTGGTGTGTGTTAAGAGGAGGGAGGATCCTTCTCTCACACACTGTAATTTGCATGTTTTCCCCTTCTTGAATTGCCATTGATGCGGCAAGTCCAGCCAGGGCATCTGCACGGATGTTTTCACCTCTACGAATGTGGGTGATGTGACAGATGTCAAACTTTTGCAGAAGCGATTGCGCCTTGTTGTAATAAGGCAGCAGATCGGGCTTCCTGACTTCATATATCTGATTCATCTGGTTGACGATCAGTTGAGAGTCTCCAAAGACTTCCAGCATAGCGATACCGGATTCGATGGCGAGTTCCAATCCTAGGATCAGAGCTTGGTATTCAGCTGCATTGTTTATGCATGGTTCCAGTAGCGAGAAAGCGTGTGGAATCATGTATTTGTCAGGGCTAACAAAGAGGATGCCAACTCCTGAGATCAGCTTTCTTTTTTCATTTGTCCTGGTTGCACCGTCAAAGTACATGTCCCAGGAGGCATTTGGCGAGAAGGTCTCCACGTTGTAGACGGGTTCGTCTGGGAGATCATCTCTGAGTGGTGAATCTTTAGGCAATGGATGCTCTGCGAGGAAATCTGCTAGAGCTTGGCCTTTGATTGCTTTTTGTGGCACATACCTAATATCAAATTGTGATAGAAGGATGGACCATTTTGCCAGTCGTGCATTGAGAGAACCTGCTTTTGTGACAAGGACCTTCAAGAGGTTGATCCTCGAGACCAGGCAGACTGTGTTAGAAAGCAAGTAGTGACGTAGCTTTTGTACGGCGAACATCACTGCAAGGCATTCTTTTTCGACTGGAGAGTAACGATGCTCTGCACCTACTAGCATGCGGCTAAGGTAGTATAGAGCAGCTTCTTTTCCCTCACCATTCTCTTGTGCAAGCAGAGCGCCTACAGAATGATCAAGAGCTCTTGTGTACAAGATGAATGGTTTTCAAGTGGTAGGGGCAGCTAACACTGGAGGTTTGGTCAGGTATGACTTGATATCTTGAAATGCGGCTTCACAGTCGGCATCCCAGGCAAAGTCTACACCCTTTTTCATCAATCGACAGAATGGACGGCATTTCCCCGAAAGATTGGAGATGAACCGTCTGATGTAGGCCAATCTCCCTTGGAGCCCTTTTAGTTCCCTTAAGGTTCTTGGAGGGGGCATTTCTAGAATAGCCTTGACTTTTATGGGGTCAAGTTCTATTCCAGCTTTCCGAACAAGGAATCCGAGAAACTTACCCGACGAGACGCCGAAGAAGCATTTTAGAGGATTCATCCGTAGTTTGTGTTTGCGGAGTCGGAGGAAGACTTCCCGAAGATCTTTGAGATGGTCTTCTTTTCTTCTGCTTTTGACGGTGAGGTCATCAACGTAACATTCGACCGTCTTGTGCTGCATATCTTGGAATATTTTCATCATAGCCCTCTAATATGTGGCACCAGCATTTTTCAGACCAAATGGCATGACAGTGTAGCAATACACGCCAAATGGAGTCCGAAATGAAGTGTGTTTTTCATCTTCAGGATGCATCTTTATCTGATTGTAACCAGAGAAGCCATCCATGAATGTCATTCGCTCGAATCCGCAGGTATTGTCAATCATCACCTCCGGTATGGGGAACAGGAATTCATCTTTAGGGCAAGCACCATTCAAGTCTCTATAGTCAATACAGACTCTGATCTGCCCATTTTTCTTTGTCACGGGGACAATGTTGGCCAACCATTCTGGATGTTGTTCCTCACGGATGAAGCCGACGCTTTTGAGTTGTTGAACTTCTTGTTCAATTTTATCCATCACATCTGGACGGAATCTTCTTTGGCCTTGTTTGACAGGCTTGATTTCTTCTTGAAGGTTGAGTTTGTGGACTGCTACTTTGGGGTCTAAACCAGGCATTTCAGCGTAGGACCATGCAAAGCAATCAACGAACTCACGAAGAAAAGCGATATACTCGGGTAACTCATTATCCTTTATATTCTTGCTTATGAATACAGGACGTGGGTTATCAGGTGTTCCTAAGTTTATCTTTTGAACAGGATCTTCTGTCGGAAGGTTCAAAGGTGGTTCCTCCACAATATTTTCGGAGGCTTCCAACTCAACGAATCCTTCTGGGGTTTCAACTGTATTACCAGACCAAGGTCCTGTTCCTTTCGATGGATTTTCTTGATTGGTGATCTCCTCAAGGCTTGCTATGAGATAGTCCCAATCGCCTATTCAGTCTGGTATTTCTTTTGGAGACGAGGGTTCTTCTGGGTCAGGATGCCACCCGTCTGTGTCATCGGGCGATTCCTCTTCATCATCAGAGAAATCGTACCAATTGGATGAGCTTGCTGGATCTTTGTCAGGTAACTCTTTAAAGAGATATCCAGGGAGATCGATGTCTTCGTGGATTGAGATGTTGAGGCTTGGTCGGTAAAATGACTTTTAAGCCTTTGTGTCAACTGTCTCAGGGGGGCATCAGGATCATACCCTAACCCATGTGAAGACTTTTCTACATATCCGTAGAGTCTCCAATCTTCCAGCTGGCTTTTGGTCAAGGCGGGCCCCAATGGCGTGAGAATACCGCGGCCTTCTCCCAAACCGACTGGGTTCTGAGCGTCAAAGCCCATTTTCTTCATGATAGCTTGTGCCACAGGACTATATAGAGATAGTTGAGGCATACCTTCGTTTTGGAAAGGTTCAAGCAAGGAACTTGATGAAGAAGCATCCGATCTATGAAAGAAGATCGGTCTTTGCTTTGGTGATGTTGCCGGAACAACAAAGGTAGCAGACATAGGATCTTCTACATCAGCAGGTGTCTCCATCGGAGTGAGAGCAGGCTGAACTTGCTGAGTGTCGCTTGGCTTGACGATGCATCGTCTTCTGGCTCTGAGTCCGAGTCTGTGTCTTGCATGATAGACACGAGAGAAACAACAAATTTGCCCCCAGACTTTTGTTTCGTCTTCTTCACTTTAGTCGTGATGACCAAAGGTCTTGAATTCTTGAGGGAGATGATGAAGGGAGGTTGACTACTCTCTTCTAATTTGCCGGAGGGTTTGTTTTCTTCCGGTGATTTTCGAGGAGCCTTGCCTTTATCTTTCTGGAGATTTTCAACAGGGGGTGCTATTTCCTCTTCTTCTTTTTCTCCTTCATACATCTGGGAGTCTGCGAAGTGGACTTCTTTACCTTTGAAGGGTTTTCTGTCCGCAAAGACACGATGTACCATGCCGTCATCGCCGACGAACTTGATGCATTGATGTAGAGTTGAAGGGACAACACCGTTCTCGTGTATCCAAGGACGTCCGAGAAGAATGTTGTAGCATGAGGGGGTTTTTATTGCATACACAGTGACCTCAGAGATAAGATCACCGATTTGCAATTTGAACCTGATTTTGCCGATAGGCCTTTGAGCGCTCCCATCGTATCCAAAGATAGATACAGATGTGTGGCTTAGCTTGCTGGGTGGGATGCCCAACTCTTCAAGAGCCGAAGTGGAGATAAGGTTGAGTGCAGAACCTGGGTCGATCTGAACTCTATGTATAGGCATTTCCTTGATGTACCCTGTGAAGTACAGGGGTCGGTTGTGCCTTGCTTCGCCAAGTAGGAGGTCGTCCTTTGTGAAGGCGATGGTTGCACTGGCTGCTTTTTGCACCGAGAGGCATTCAATGCATGATCCCTCAGTTTTCTTTTCTCCATTTGAGGAAGTTTCAGAGTTTTTGACCCGGTAGTCCATTTCAATTTGGAGGACTTGCGGGGCATGTTTGTCGACATCCTCATTCAGTTTTTGTAATTCTGAGATGAGATTATCACGAGTGCGTGGAGACATTCGTAATAAATCCAGGATGTGCAGTCGTGCAGGTATGTGTTTGAAGTGCTCAACCAAGTCATACTTGAAAGCCTCCTTAGGGCCTGCATGTTCATCATTGTTGCCACTGGGGGCGCTTACAACATCTTTTCCCGAAGGATTTACATAAGTAAAGGAAGATTGGTTGTAATTTTTGTGGTAGTCCCGGCCCGAGCGGGTGCCTCTACCAACTTCGAGAGCTTCTTGAGAAGGACCTTCGTTTGGAAGATTGTCTTCAAGATCAAGAGGCTGTCGTTTTTCATCCACTGAGGATGTATCTGCAGCAGAGTTTCCATCCTCAGTGATTGTGTTGCACGGAGCATTTTCCGGGAGCAAGTCCTGAACAGCATCCAGCAGCTTTTCTTCTGTGTTGACTATTTCATCATCCCAAGCATCATTATCTGGGTTTTCTTCATGATGATCAGTCGGGAAGAATGTGTATCCTGAAGTCACAGTCTCAGGAGAAGAAACCTGAGAGGGTGTCATCTCCGTGAAAGTCACGTGAGACGAGATAGCTCCAGAGAATACATTGCTAGGCGTCGTCGGAGTATAGGTAATCTCATCAGACGACGCTTCAGAAGAGCTATAGTCCTGATATATTACATTACAGGAAGCTCTGATAGGAGATGTTGCCTGTTCGGAATCAGACTCATCCTCAGATGTAAGAGGATCGTCTATCCAGCAATATTCTCCATTTTCAGGAGTTAAGGGTGGAGGTACCTGGTGAGCTTCAGGGACTTCCGGCTCTGGATTGTGAGGAATCTCGTTGAAGCGGTCTTGCTCTTGTTCTAGAGCGAGATGCTACAAGATCCTCGCATATTCTTCAAGATCCGGCATGGGAGCCAGATCTTCTTCTTCGTCTGCTCTTTGTGGCTCAACATGGTTGATTTCCACTGGAGCAACGACGGGTGCTGGCTCAACAGCACTTTCTTGTACAGCCTCTTGGTCTTCTTCATCATCAGACCAGGATCCTTGTGGCTGTAAGGGGTTATACCAGATTACTGGCATAAGGTGAGTTTCAAGAACCCATTCTTCATCGGAGAGATATTCTCCTGTTTCAAGAGATTCCTCCCACTCATCGGTGTAGTTGGGCTCGAATCCATCGTCGGTGTCGCTGGACTCGTATCCATCAATGGAGAATCCAACTACCGAGTTGCAAGAGTATGATGCCCCCTGCATGGCTTCTTTTTTGAATTGAGGTGGCATGAAATCACTGAGAGTGAAGTTTCTTACCGCCTTTGAAGTCTCTGAAAGGGACGTTTTTGTTGTCCCCTGTGAAGCGGTAGAGGAAGACTCTGCTTTTTCATTGACTTCTTGTTTTGGCTGGGTCTTCTCTTGCCGTTTGAGCCTGAGGAGATGTTTCCTAGCCTGCCTTCGCTGTTGAGCTGTCGGCTTTGTTTTGACGATCTCCCAATTTTCATCTTCTAGGAGATCGGGATGGACCCATATGGGTTGTCCGTCTGGTGTCGGGCAAGGAACCAACACTTCGGACGTTTGAATTCTTTTTATCACCTTGAAGGAGGTAATGATCTTCTTCTTCGGTGATTTTGGTGTTTGTCCACATGACACCATGTTGACGGAGGCAGTCCCATAGTTTTTGTCAAAGGTGATGACTCCGTTTTTCCACATCTCGTTTATCTTCTCTCTCACAACAAAGCATTGATTGAGAGGATGCGAGACCATCTGATGGTATGGACAGTATCGGGGATCATTGGTTTTGCCAACGTCTCTCGGTCTTTTGGGCTCTGGCAAAATGAGTTTGCCATTTGCTAGGAGAGCCTCAAAGATTTCTTCAACGTCTTCATCGAACGGATATTTCTTTTCTACACGTTCTTTGAAGGCATCAGAGAGTTCAGGCCTTTTACCTGCAGTTTTGTTTTCAGGTTTCTTTGGCTGCTGAGGAGCTGACTTAGTCTGTACATTGAGAACCTCTTTTTTCTTTGGTTTTGAGGTTGTAACAGCAGTCGGCCCTTTCTTCGATGATTTCTGACTGTTGAGGTCTTTGATCACCATTTCAGCTTCCATGGAAGCTTCGAGGAGTTCTCCCAGGTTCTTTGATTTGTTGCCGATGATCATGGAGCGGATTTTAGCTCTCATATTGTTACGGCAGATGTCGACTAGCGACGCTTGTGGCAGTACATCTGAGCATTTGTACGCCATTGCTTTCCACTTGTGAATGAAGTCATAAGTTGACTCATTCTCTCCTTGTTTTAGGCTGCAGAGTTGAGCCATAGTAACAGGATGATCCTCACCTTGGAAGTGGGTCAGGAAGCGTATCTCCAGCATAGCCCAGTTCTGGATGGAGTTCTCCGGCAGAGTGGAGTACCAATCGAAGGCCGTACCTTTTAGGGTACTTGCAAAGAGGCGGATCTTGAGTGCATCTTGATCCGCGATAATTCCCGTCAAGATCTTGAAGTGGATGACGTGCTGTCTGGCTGATCCTTTCCCCTTATATGTTTGGAGAGTAGGATGTTTGAATTTTGTTGGGAATGGGACTGAGTCCATCCATAAGGGATATGGTGGCTTGATCCCATGCTCTTTGAGTATATCCTCTTCTTTAGCTTGGGCGAGGATGCTGTCTACGTCCTTTTTGGTAAGGGCGCGTGACTCATTTTCTTCACAATTTTCCTCGTTATTGCCATGATTCGGGGGAGGCTCATTGTTCGCCTGATTTTGGACGACAAGGAGAAGGTTTTCCATCAGAGTTTCAATCCTCTGCTGGCCTTGTTCCAACTGCTAGATGCGTGTGAGCGCATCATCTCGAGGTGGATTCTGAGGTGGTGGCTCAGAACTTATAGCCAAGACGTTCATCCCTCGGGATTCGAACGAAGAAATCGTCCTGGTGACCGAGCTGGGGCTCATTCTTTTTGATGAAGAGCTTGATGAAGGATTACTCTCCCGTCCTTGGCTTGAAGGGGCAGGAGATTCTTCGGGATGTCTTCGTGTCCCGGTGACGCTACGGGTCACCGGACGTCGGACATGGATTTTTTATGCTGACTTTTGGCGTCTTCTGGTTTTTCCAACCATATGGACGGCAGCAACTTGGTCGGGTCTTTCTTTTTCGACCCATTTGTGGGAGACTTGAAGTGTAGGAGGCTGGGTTCGTTGCTTCTCTAGTCTCTTTTGTCGATATGACGCACGGCGGCGTGCTTGACGAGCGATTTGAGCTTCAGTCAGCTCTGGCTGGGCTCTGATGATGAAGGATGTGCTCCCTCGGGCGCAGCAGCCGAGCTTGTCTTCTTTGTGGTTGGGCAAGGACAGGATGCGGACCCGGTCCTTTGCCTGTTGCAACGAAGCTTTGAATTTTTCAAGTTCGGCCCCTGTAGAGATAAAGGGTCGAACCGAAGGAGTGTAGGCCTTAGCAGGTGCTTGGAGAGGCCTGGTGATGCATGATCTGATTTTGGGCCTGTAGGAACAAGCCGACTCATGCTGGGTTGACTTGGGAGTCAGGTTGGAGATGGGTCTCTCCTCTTTCATGTAGGCAAGAGGGTAGAACTGGTTCTCTTTGAGTGGGGCCAGGTATGCTGGCTTGGTGGAAGTTTGAGACCTTCTTTGTTTTGGGGAAGGTCTTGGAGACCAAGTCTTGGGATAGACCTGGTTGTTTGTGGGTCGAGGCTTCGCGGGGGTGCCGTGGGCTTCGGACTTTTGGGCGCTCGCCTTTGGTGTCACGGGAGTGACACGTTGAGAGGCGATCTTCTGCTTTTTAGCAGGTGCAGCTTGTTCTTCGGGAAGTGGGAATGGTCCCAGCGTCCCAAAGAAGATAGTCCGGGGAGTCGAGGTCGACCCGGAGTTCAGAGAGTTGCCGAGGGAGTTGACGCTTCGGCAGCTGACAGGGCGCTTATGAATGCGCGCGCTTTGCTTCTGTTGAAGCATGAGTTGGTGCTTGTTCTCATCAAAGGTGATGATCAATGAAGCTGCCATTGTTAGTTTCAAAATTTCTGAAACAAGACCACATCCATTAGTAATCACAAGAATATAATGATCATAAATGGAAATTTCTATGGTTGTCTTTTCAAATCGCTCAAGGGATATGACCCAAGCGACATGAAGAAGGCAAAAAGTCATAGATGGTACAATTGTTCTGACAGCAAGTATGGTGAGCCCAGAATGAGCGTTCCAGTGGCTGCTAGAAGCAATTGTAAACCTAAATTCGACTTATCGAGAAGCAGGGCTTGCTCGAGGTAAGTCAAATATAAGGTTGGAGTTACAAATGTGCCGGTCGCAAATACAGTAGACCCCGAAAGGGCGTACCAGTATTGCTAGGCACAAATGTTGGAAATCGCATCGATGAGATGGGATTCTCTTTTTTTTGAAATGTCAAGATTGGATTCATCAAAGAGAGCAGATGGTATTCCGATCCGAATACGGGCTCAACGATTTCCGCGAGCACCAGTACCCAGAAGGGAAGGAACCACAAATTCTCGAATCTGAATCTAAAAGTGACGAGTTTTTTTTTTTTTTTTTTTTTTTTTTGAAATGTCAAGATTGGTTCCATCAAGGAGAGCAAATGGTATTCCAATCTGAACACGGTCTCGGCGATTTCCGCGAGCGCCAGTGCTCAGAAAAGAAGAAACCAAAATTTCTCATATCTGAAATCAAAAGTGACAAGAGTTTTTTGAAGATTTTTTTTTTGAAAATTTTTTATTTTAATTTTTTTTTATATTTTTTCCTTAAGATTTTTTTTTGAAAATCTTTTTGTTTTATTTTTATTATTTTTTATTTTGATTTTGATTTTTTTTTGTTTAAGAGTTTTTTTTTTAAATCTTTATTTTATTTTTTTTTATTTTTGATTTTTTTCTAATTTTTTAAGATTTAACGACGAGAGAGTACACATAGGCCTCCTAACCCAGTCTTATGAAACCTCAATTGATAGAATTGCCCCCAGGTAAGGGTAGGATTACTTAATGAACCCGTTTGGAGGACCCTTACCTAGAACAGTCAAGCTGTCTCCACACTCTGGACAAGGCTTTTCTTGAATCAATCGTGATCAAAGAACGCAATTGGTTTAACCTCAGTGGTCTATGTCTTTTTTTTTTTCGAATCCCAAATAGACTCATCGTAGAGAAACGATGGCCCCAAAACCTTAGTCGAACGGGCTCAACATTTCTGCAAGCACCAAAGAACGATAGGATAGGATCAAAGTTTCTCAATTTTGAATCAGAACTAAGAAAACTGATTTTTTGATTTTTTTATTATTATTTTTTTTTTCTCTAATGAACTCATCGAAGAGAAACGATGGCCCAAAACCTTAGTCGAACGGGCTCAACATTTCTGCAAGCACCAAAGAACGATAGGATAGGATCAAAGTTTCTCAATTTTGAATTCAAACTAAGAAAACTGATTTTTTTTTTTTTTTTTTTTTTATTGTTATTTTTTTTTTGAAATCTCTAATGAACTCATCGAAGAGAAACGATGGCCCAAAACCTTAGTCGAACGGGCTCAACATTTCTGCAAGCACCAAAGAACGATAGGATAGGATCAAAGTTTCTCAATTTTGAATTCAAACTAAGAAAACTGATTTTTTTTTAATAAATTTTTTTTTTTGAAAAGAGAAAGAGTGGAAACAAACTTAAAGAAGTAGAAATTTCCAAAAAATCCCATCTCATTTTTTTTGGATGCAAAATCCAAGATAGGCCACCAGCTAGAAAGTAGCCAAGGAATCTGGAGAAGAAGTATAAGCATAGAGCAAAATATGGTATGCAAATATTTCATTTCCAAAGCATCGTGTTCTCAAATGAACGAGTCCCACCGGGTGTGCCAGCTTGATGGAACGCGCTCCGAGCGCCGTGGGGCGGCTACCGGGGTCGGCGGAACGTGGGAGTCCGTCGGGTCCGGCCCTTTCGCGCCCTGGCGGGCATGAAGCGTGCATCAACATTTCTTTTGTGTGGATGTGCCAGATTTTCTATTTTACTTGGAATTGCAAGTGGTAATCCGGAGATCAACCTTCGCAAGTAAAAAGGAAATCAACTTCTTTCAAGTTTTCCATTGCACAAATATTTAAGAAAAGAGACATTTTCTTGGTTTGCCGTGAAAGGCGATTTTGTTTGGCATTTATAGCCGATTTTGGCGTTTATAGCCGATTTACAATTCTCATCAATAATGAAAGACAAGAGTTGTGATTTTTGTCTCTTTTAGAAAAATACAAACTACAATGAAAAGCAAGAAAATGAGGATCTAACTTCTCAGGAGATTGTGGGGGACTCGTTCAGATTGACGGTCGCAAGCCATGTGTGGGCTTCGCCATCATCCATGCAGATGAGAACAGATGATGCTCTTGATTCGCTTGGCTTGGCTATAACCTCAGATTTTTAGAGGACAAAGACCAAGAGAAGGTCCTATGTCCAATAAAAAGCTAAGTAGACGGGCTGAAAAGCCATGTCTAAGCCATTGGAGGTAGCGGGAGAAGGCAAGGACCTTGGGGGGGGGTGCCCCCCAAGGGACTTTTGTCACCTTGTAGTGGTGGCCGGTGCAGAACTTCAGCAGAGTTTTTCTCTCTTTTTCTTTCTCTCAGATTTCTGGATCTGTGGCGCTTTTGAAGTTTTCTGATTGATCGATCCTGATTTCAATGGAATGCTCTCCTATTTATAGGCTTTTGGTAGCCATTTAGGAGAGCTTTTATGGGCTTTAATGGCTTTAATGGGAGGAGTTACAAGATTTATTTCTTGATTTTGTAACTCCTTTTTCCTTGAATCTGATTGGCCGATGGAGATTAAGGGCATTTAATCGCCATGATGGGAGGAGTTTCAAGGTTTAAGTGCCATGAATCTCTTGATTTGTAACTCCCGAATGCTTGCTTCTGATTGGGCCGTCCAATAGAATGAGTTAATGACTGCCATAAAGCTAGCCAATTAACCACATTAATTGGTCGCCGAGCAGTTGAAGAGTCGTGGGCCGTGCCGTGTCTTCTGGAATTCTTCTGGCGATGATCATCGATGGATCTTCATGCTGATCGACATCGGATGAACATGTAACTTCAGGCATTGATAGCTAAGAGCGGGCCGGTGACATCTGTCCTGTCGATTTTTCGATCGATTGGGCGGAAAGTACACTTTTTTGGTCGACCGGTTGGCGATCAATGTTGATTTTGATACTTTTGGAGGTTGACCCGTGATTTTGACGGATGTCGGAGGACATGAGTCAATTTCAAGCACTAAAAATCACATTTTTAGGAAACCACAGGGGCCAAAGTGCGCGAAACGCGAAAAAGGACGGAAAAACGGGTCACCGGCGGAAAATCCGGTGACCCGGACTTCCATGGTCGCCGGCGACCCTGGGGGTTTTTCCCCCGTTTTTGGTCCGTTTTGTAGTCGTTTTTGTCGCCGTTTTCTTCTGTATTTTTCCTGACATTTTTTCTCATTTATTGGCTTGATTTCCCTGTAGAAAACCTGATGAGAATCCTTGCATTTTTAGAGTGAAAAGTTTCCAATTTTCCGGGAAAGCCGAAGACTTTGTCGCGTAGAGCTGCTGATTTTCCGCCAGAAGCTGAAACTTGGTCAAACGATGTTGGAATGACCTGAAATTTGAGGTGGAGCCTCCTGAGCAATAAATAAGACCAACCATAGGCTTTTGTTTGAAGCCGTTTGGGGTCCCGTCGATGCTTCACTTAATTTTGCTGCGGGGAAAATGCCGAGCTTTGATATGTGGCCAAACGATGTCCGATTGACCTGAAATTTGACGGGGAGCCTATTGGAGTCATTTTGAGACGTTCCATGGGCTCCGTTTTGGATGTCATGGTCCCGGGTTGCTCCGCCGCTGGTAGGCTTGATTTTCTCTCGGAGCATCGAAACCTGGTCAAACGTTGTCGGAATGACCTGAAATTTGACGTGCAGCCTTTTGGAAGCATATTGAAGCCACTCATGCACTTGGTTTGATGAGCGAAGGCTTCGGTGGTTCCCGCCGCCGGGAGGCTTGATTTTACTGCTCGAGCATTGATGGAGGGTCAAACGTTGTCGGTTTGACTTGAAATTTGGCATGGAGCCCTTTTGAGACATGCTGGAGTCATCCGTAGGCTCTGATCGAAGTTTTGACGTCTCCGATGATGTCGCTGCAGGGAGCGCCATTTTAGCTGTCGGAGAAGCGAAGTTAGGCCAAATGATTCTGAAATGGCCCGAAACTTCATGTGTACTCTTCTCTTGGCTATCTTGAAGGATCTTGCAGTTTTTTGTTTGATTCTGACAAGATTTGATTTTTTGGAGAAGTTGCATTGCCTATTTATGGCAGGTTGCGACTTCATGCAGCTTTCTTGATGTTGAAGAGGCAAAGTGACATTTTTGGTGTCAACAAGGATCATGCCAGGGAGTCGGCTCGGATGCAAGCACAATTGCTAGAGGTTTTACAAAGAAGGCCTAAGCCGGTTCTACCTCAACCAACAGGCCCACAGATTGTCATTAATCAGAGGGAGCATGATCCGAATGCCTTATTTGAACGGTTTAGGAAAAGAGATCCAAAAGACTTTGTTGGGACAGAAGATCCATTGGCTGCAGATGATTGGCTAGAGCATATGGAGAACATCTTTGAAGTCTTCCTCCAATGCACGGGAGGAGAACGGGTGAAACTTGCAACACCCCTCTTTACCGGTTTGGCAGATATATGGTGGAAGACAATCAGGGAAGAGTATAGGACCATGGCAGATGCAATGGCTTGGGCTAATTTCAAGAGGCAGTTTGGGGACAGGTATGTACCCACTCATGTCAAGGGGCAGAAGGCAGTGGAGTTCAAACAGCTTGTCCAAGGAAATATGACAGTCCTTGAGTACCTCACGAAGTTTGAAAGGTTGATAAGATATGCCCCAGAGTTAGTGGACACAATTGAGAAGAAGATTACTAAATTTCTTGAAGGATTGAATCCAATCATTGAGAGAGATGCTACGAGGTTGTACCACCTGCAACCTTCGAAGAGGCAGTCAAGAGAGCTTACAAGTCTGAGAACTTTCACAACAAAATCCTTAGAATTCAAGGAAAGGGGCAAGCTCATCAGCAAAACTACAACATAAAAATCAGCAGCACAAGTGGCATAGGCCAGAGCAGAATGCTCAGAATCAAGTTGTTTGTATTCACTGTGGGAAGAATCATGAGAGCACCCAGCACCATACAATTTCAAGAGCATGCTTCAGGTGTGGCTCGATGAACCATCAGATGAGGGACTATCCAAGACAGAATAGGCAGAATCTGCGACAGCAAGGGGCACAGCGTCCAGTACTACCTCAGAACATACCTTTTGTTCAACATCAAGCAAGGCCACTTCAGCAACATGCACCACAGCAACAGTATAGACCGCAGCAGCAGCAGCAGGCCCGTCAACAAGGACAGAATTAGAATTAGCGTGCACCGCAACAGAACAGAAACGTCCTACAAGGCAGGCAGCAACAAACTCCAATCAGGCCACAGCAGCATGGACAAGTTTGTGCTGTCAATAGAGCTGATGCAGAAGCAGCGGGAAACGTAGTGGAAGGTACAATCCTCATTTGTGGGATTAAAGCTAGGATTTTATTTGACCCTAACTCTACACACTCGTTTTTATCTCATGCATTTTCTAAGTTAATAGATATGCATGTTAGAGAACTTGAGTATATTTTGACCGTGGAAACCCTAGTAGGTAAACAAGTTATATGTAGAACCTTTTATCCTAGTTGCACAGTCCGGATAAAAGAAGTGGTGTTACCTGCAGACCTTATTTTATTGGAGATGCATGATTTCGATATCATCCTAGGGATGGATTGGTTGGCAGGGTATCATGCCACAATGGATTGTTTCCATAAGACCCTCACATTCAAATTAGATGAGACACCAACAAGAGTGTTGTTTCAGGGAGAGAGGAGGAATCCTCGTGCAGGGCTTGTCTCAGCGTTGAAAGCTGATAGACTTTTGAAAAGTGGATGTGAAGCCTATTTGGCGTTTATCATGGAGGATGAACGGTCCCAAGGGGTGAAGGAGATCCCTACTGTTTGGGAATTCCCAGATGTGTTCCTGAAGGAGATTCATGGATTACCACCCATCAGAGAAATTGACTTCACCATTGAGGTGTTACCAGGGACCGCTCCGATATCGATTGCACCATATAGGGTGGCTCTGGCGGAATTGGGAGAATTGAAGATACAATTACAAGAATTTTTGGACAAAGGTTTTGTAAGACCTAGCATTTTGCCATGGGGAGCTCCAGTTTTGTTTATCAAGAAGAAGGATGGTTCCATGAGGATGTGCATTGATTATCGAAGATTGAACCAAGTAACCATCAAGAACAAGTATCCATTGCCAAGGGTAGACGAATTGTTCGATCAATTGCAAGGTGCTTCATATTTTTCGAAGATTGATTTGAGATCTGGTTATCATCAACTGAGAGTCAGAGAATCAGATGTGATGAAGACAGCTTTCCGGATAAGATATGGCCACTATGAGTTCTTAGTGATGCCATTGGGGCTGACTAATGCACCGGCAGTATTCATGGCGTTAAGGAACAAGATATTTACACAGTATCTAGATCAATTTGTAGTAGTGTTCATTGACGATATTTTAGTGTACTCCAAGACCAAGGAAGAGCATGTAGAGCACTTGAGGATAGCACTACAACTTTTGAGAGAGAACCAGCTGTATGCAAAACTTAAGAAGTGCGAATTTTGGCTCGAACAAGTAGCATTTTTGGGACACATCATCTCCAAAGAAGGATTGTCACTAGATCCATCTAAGATTGAGGCAATGGTGAAGTGGGAAAGACTGAAGAATGTGTCAGAAATCAGAAGTTTTCTGGGATTGGCAGGATATTACCAGTGGTTTGTACAAGGATTTTCGTCGATTGCGTCACCATTGACGAGGAAGAATGTGCCGTATGTGTGGACAGATCAGTGTAAAACTAGTTTTCAAGAGCTGAAGAATGAAGAAGATATTAACTACAACACCAATCCTTACTTTACCATCCGGAAGCGGCGGTTTCACCATTTTTACCAATGCTTCGAATGTTGAACTTGGATGTGTATTGATGTAAGATGGAAAAGTGGTTGCTTATGGATCCCAACAGTTGAAAGACCACGAGAAGAATTATGCAACCCATGATCTTAAATTAGCAGCGGTCGTCTTTGCATTGAAAATGTGGAGAAGTTCGAAGTTCACTCCAACCACCACAGCTTACAGTATCTATTTTCCCAGAAGGAACTGAACATTAGGTAGAGAAGATGGATGGAATACATCAAGGATTATGATTTTCCAATCAAGTATCATCTGGGGAAAGCAAATGTAGTTGCCGATGCCTTAAGCAGAAAATCAGTAGGCTTGGAAATCTAAGCGGTACTTGCATCTTTGAGCAATTTGAGGAGTTGAGAATAGACCTACAACCACTAAGGAAGGGTGTATTGTTAGCTAACATGTCAGTGTCTGAACCTTCTTTCATTCAGAAATCAAAGATAATCAGTTACAAGATCCACAGTTGGCCAAGATTTCAGAGCATGTAGCAGAACGTCCTGACTTTCGTGTTGTTGATGGAGTTTTATACTATCGTGATCATCTGTGTGTGCCTAACATTGAAGATTTGAGGAATGACATCATGATCGAGGCTCATATTACGAAGTATTCCATGCACTCAAGCAGTACGAAGATGTATCAAAAATTGAAGGACAGATTTGGTGGAACAACATGAAGAGGGAGATTGCAGCATTTGTCTCTCGGTGTATGACTTGTCAGTTGATAAAGGAAGAGCATCAGAAGCCTCTAGGGTTATTACAACCGTTAGAGATCCCGGAATGGAAATGGAAGCACATTACAATGATGCAATATGGGTCATTGTAGACCGTCTCACCAAATCAGCTCACTTCATTCCTATGAGGACAGGAAAGAAGATTATATGTTAGCCTTGGCGGAATTGTTTGTCAATGAGATCGTCAGTAGACATGGACAGCCAGTTTCTATCACATCCAACAGAGACAGCAGATTTGTCTTGAGATTCTGGAAGACACTACATGAGTCTATGGGTACGAAGTTACAATTCAGTACAGCTTATCACCCTCGGGCAGATGGACAGTTAGAGAGGACAAATCAGACCCTTGAGGATATGCTCCGCGCTTGTGTGCTAGACTTCAAGACTCAATGGGATGAGACCCTACCGTTGTGTGAGTTCGCTTACAACGACAGTTACCATTCAAGCATTGGGATGGAGCCCTTTGAAGCTTTGTATGGCAGAAGGTGTAGGACACCTGTGTGTTGGAAAGAAGTCAGCACTCATAGTTTCCATGGACCAACCATATTAAGTGAGACCAGCGACAAAGTGATACAGATTCAAGAACATCTGAAAGTAGCCCGAAGTAGACAGAAAAGCTAACAGACTCTCACAGAAGGGATCTACACTTCAAAGAAGGAGACAAGGTTTTCTTGAAGGTATCACCTACTAGGAGAACTTTGAGATTTGGACAGAAAGGCAAGCTATCCAGAAGATACATTGGACCATATGACATTGTGAGCAAGATTGATGATGTGGTTTATAAACTAGCTTTACCACCCGAGCTTTCCGGCATTCACAACGTCTTCCATGTGTCAATGTTGAAGAAGTATGTCCCCGATCCTTCACATGTACTCCGTCATGAACCTTTGGAAATCAGATAAGATGCTACTTATGTTGAGAAGCCTATTCAGATCATCGACACAAAGGAACAAGAGTTGAAAACACGGAGTATTCATTGGGTAAAAGTACTTTGGGAGTGTGAGAACTTGGTTCGGGCGGCACCCTTAACCACTGGGCGGAGCGTGTCAACCACGGGCTTCAAACGGTGAGTCTCCGTTAGCCCGCATTAGAAATATCCAAGTCCTATCCCTGGGCTTATAAGTCAAACCCCGTATTAACTTAGCATGAGGCCTTCTAAAACCGTGCGGCCCCGGAAACCGTAAGAACTCCGTAGTTAAGCGTGCTCGGGCGGGAGCAGTACTAGGATGGGTGACCTCCTGGGAAGTCCCCGCGCGTGCACGTGGGCCAAAGCGGACAATTTCATGCTGAGTTGGACGGGGCTGTGACAATTGGTATCAGAGCCGAGAACGGCTCTATTTCCGGTGGGGGAGAATGTGAGAACTTGGTCCGAACGGCACCCTTAATTAACCACGGGGCGGAGCATGTCAACCACGGGCTTCAAACGGTGAGTCTCCGTTAGCCCGCATTAGAAATATCCAAGTCCTAACCTTGGGCTTATAAGTCAAACCCCGTATTAACTTAGCATGACGCCTTTTAAAACCGTACAGCCCCGGAAATCGTAAGAACTCTGTAGTTAAGCGTGCTCGGGCGGGAGCAGTACTAGGATGGGTGACCTCCTGGGAAGTCACCGCGAGTGCACGTGGGCCAAAGCGGACAATTTCATGCTGAGTTGGGCGGGGCTGTGACAATTGGTATCAGAGCCGAGAACGGCTCTATTTCCGGTGGGGGAGAATGTGAGAACTTGGTCCGGGCGGCACCCTTAACCACGGGGCGGAACGTGTCAACCACGGGCTTCAAACGGTGAGTCTCCGTTAGCCCACATTAGAAATATCCAAGTCCTAACCCTGGGCTTATAAGTCAAACCCCGTATTAACTTAGCATGACGCCTTTTAAAACCGTGCGGCCCCAGAAACCGTGAGAACTCCGTAGTTAAGCGTGCTCGGGCGGGAGCAGTACTAGGATGGGTGACCTCTTGGTAAGTCCCCGCGCGTGCACGTGGGCCAAAGCGGACAATTTCATGCTGAGTTGGGCGGGGCTGTGACAGGGAGAATCATGGACCCTAGGGAGCAACGTGGGAACTACGAGATCAAGTGAAAAAGAAAAATCCACACCTACTACCTGAGGTGAGTTTTATGTTTCAATTGAAGGACCAAATGCCCTAAGGGGTGGAGGATTAAGACCCCGACCCGAGTGACCTTGATTAGTACTAATTAAGTCGTGTGTTAGTTCTAAACGTGATTAGCGAATTTTGGTTAAGTTGGGAATAAAATAGCTTTTGATATAGCTTTGGGGAATTTTGAGTGCCTTTGTGATTAATGGGACCCTTTGGGGGTTCCTTTTGTGACTTTGCGTGTACTTGGGGAATTATCCGAGAATTCCGCAATTCGTGTTTTGACCTCGCTTGACTCATCTCGTTAATCTCTACAATTCCCATGTTGATCTCATACCCATCCGAAACCCCGAAACCCGACTTTCCTAGCATTAAGGATAAAACAGTCATTTTATACTAAATCTGGGCACGGAGTTTGATATTCCCAAAACCCTTGAAAAAAATATACTTTTTAGAAACTACATATTTCGGCGATCGTTTTTCTCTTCTTCGTCGAACTCATTCGAGGTTCCGAAAGTCATGATTTCAGCCCAAAGAAATTTCTAAAAGTGGAGCCCACTCTCTACTTATATAGAAGGATAACCCTCCTTCTCTTTTCCCTTTCCAACTCAAGCCCAACAAAAATCTAGGGTTTTTCCTCTCTTTTCTTCTTCTTCTAGCTTTTCCATCTCAATCTCTACCAACCTTGCATCAATGGCAAAAATGGAGGTCATCTTCTTCCTCTTCACAACTAGAGCTCCCTCTTGATATCATTTGTGGAGGGAACCACTCATCTTAAGATCCTCTTTGAGCCTTCCTTGTTCATTTGAAGAACTTCCAACTAATCAATCCCTCCCATTCTCTTTGATGTGTGTTTTCCTTGCTTATGAGAGTCCCCATTTTCATTATTGAAGCTCTTTTTTTCCCATTCCTTGTTTCGGCTCCTTTAGGGTTTTGTGTTTGGGGGTTTTTGTATAGCTTTTGTTCTTGGTTTGGAAGAGTGTGATTAGAAGCTTGATTTCTTAAATAAAGACCCAAGGCAAGTGGATGATTTGATATTTTGAGCATTAAATAGCTTTTATGAGAAATGTGTTGATTTTGTTATTCTACTTTTGTCACTCTCGACTTGCATTGATTTGAAATAAATGCTCATGAATAAGTCTTGTGGATTGTTTAACTTTTGGAAACATTGCATTTATAGCCTTTCATTTATTGCTTATTGGTGGTATAAATGAATCCTTGTGATTGTGGATTTTCTCTCCTTTTTTGTGGTTGAATATGATTGAGAAGAAGATGTTTGGATTTAGATGTTTATTAAAGTTTTGATGGTTGTTATTGGGAGGCAAGGAAACCTTTGTTGTAGGAAATATGTATTGGAGGAGAAGGAGAAGAAGGCCAGGATGGCCCGTTTCGAGCTGCAGAATTTGACTGTCCGCTTGAGCGTGCAGTCAATATGACTGCAGCTCAGGCAGCAAAATGACTGCCCCCTCGAGCGGCCAGAGGTCCCCTCGAGAGTACAGACTGTCCGCTCAAGCGAACATTTGACCGCTCGAGCGTGTAGACGTTTTGTCTACCAGCCTTCCTATACAGCCCAGGTCCGCTCGAGTGCACCTTAGTCCAGTCGAGCGCACCTTGGTCCGCTCAAGGGAACCCCCTCTCGGGTATGGACCATTTTTGGAGCACAAAAGGAGATTTGGAGAGGGGGAAGGAGCTGTTTAGAACTTTACCTCCATGATGTAGTGTTTGGAAGAGGGTTTTAATGAAATCCGTTTGTATCGGAAGAGTTATGAGGTAATGTATGAAGCCCGTTTGAGAAAGAATCCACATTACGGAGATTCATCGAAAGTTTTTGAAATTCCTAAGGTGTATAAGGAGCCTGGAATATCTCCAAATTCAATAGTACCAAGTCTATAATGAATCGACATATGGGACCCCTATTCACCTTGAACTAGTCTTGAACCCCGACACTTGTTCCACAGTTTCAAAAGTTCAAAGTTGTTTTCATTGTTCCCGAATTTTGATATACATTTTCGAATATTCATCATTTATTATTCCCGAAAGCACTGAAATTTGTATTTGTAGCATTTTGCTAGTCCCGATATGCATTGCCTGAATCGAAGTGATAATTGTGCCTTGAGCACCCCCGTCCCTCCCGTTTATATACTTGCACCTGATGTACTTCATACATGTCTTGATTTTTGTTATTTAACCTATGAGTCGGCACCACTAAGCTTCGATGACCTCGCCGGTTTGATCAACCGACTTGGAGATCCCCCTCTTGTCCAGCCAGTTGCAATTTGGATCCAGCTACCCGGTTATTACCGTGGTCTTATCTCAACACCCGACTTGCTACATTGGTTCCCGATACCCGGCTTGCCACCGTGGTTCCCAATGCCTGGCTCGCTGCCGTGGTTATGTCCCATATATTATATGTATATGTACATTTCATTGAATCTCCTTATCTTGTGTGACTGATATCAATGCCCTGATATGCTCTTGTCACTTCAGTGATAGAGGACTGAGCTTCATGTGGTTGCCATCTTGCTTGTTTCCCGATTCCTTGGTTACCTTTACTTATTTTACATTGCATATATGATTTGAATAAATGATTTATCTCTTTCATGGAAATTATTGTTTAAACAGGTTTTAAATATTTTCAAAGGTAAATTCAATTATTGTTATATTGAGATACCTTTTCACCCACCTGCCAAACCGTCGTGTCTAATTCATTTCTTTGGTACTCAGGTCCAGTTGCCGGTTACCTTGAGGAGGAGCCTGAGGAGGCGGTCGGCGAACCGCAGCATCTAGTTGAGTGGCATGCCAGTGATGTCGTCTAGACATTCGGTCGCCCGAGTTGCAAAACATTTTGGGGATTGCGAATATTTCTTTATTTTGGGATTTATGTTTTGTATTGACCTTTGTTGGCCTCTATTTTGGAAAATGTTAATTAACTGATATTTTTTATAAACATTAACATTCACTTTCGGGAATATGCTATTTTGATCATTGCTCACTCTGACATCCAGTTATTCATATGTGTTATCAGTCTTATACTTTGGGAATGAAGTTGTGAATTAGATTTGCTACACGCTTCCGCACTTAAGCAAAAATATTTATGTTGTTGTGATATCCTCACCGCGGACACCTATGGGAAATCGCGTACACGGGTAGTACCTTGTTCATTGATGACCCGTGTACGCATTGGCCAAAGATTAACATATGTTCAAAAGCTATATGTCATTATCATTCCAAACATCTAATCTTACAATTCAGTCCCCGATCCCGGATTAGGCCCGCGGGCCTGGTTCAGGGTCGCGACAGTAGGCCTGTCAATGTTCCACAGCCCAACCTCCCACGTTGACCGACTGGGCACTAGCACGACCCGTTCTAGGTGGGCCGTGCTGGGCCAGGGCACCGTAGCTCATGGCATTGCATGGCACAATGATGTTGTTGTTGGTGATCAATTTCTATAGATGGGTTTTTGGTTTTTTGATTGTTCAAATGTTGCTAGTGGTGATTCTCTTTTTTTGGGTCTGAGAGAAGGTATTACATTAAAAGGAAAACAAAGAGTTACAAGATAGATCTAAGATACTCACAACAATAGAACACAAAACATCCTCTAACCGTAAAAATTAAACTAACCAAGTCCCTACACTTTTAGAAGTGTTAAAAGAGATGTTGCAATCCTTAAGCAAGCACCATTCTATTTTATGAAAGGTGCCCCTTGCTATGTACGAACCTCTTTTGAAAAAGCCTTCCAAATATGATGAGGAAGGGAGTGGTGGAAAATAATCTCCTAAGGTGGGGATAATTTTGTTAGTTGATCCTGTTGGGGGTGGGCCTTCTAAATGGGTTTTCAAAAATTCTGACCCACTTGAAGTAGGGATCAAACACCTAATAGGCCAAGAACGCAATCCAAGATCTAAAATCCTAATCTCACGCATTAAGATAAAAAAATCTATCAAAAGAAGACAGATAAAAAACAAACAAGCAAAAAGAAGAAGATTTACTAAAACAAACTGGTTATAGATCTATACCTTAGGAGCTTGGTTGTGCTCAAATCAAAAACTTGATTAATTGATTCTATGAAACCCTTCCGCAAATTTGATCTCCTTAGCCTCAAGTTCTTCCACGCTAGAACCCTCTTATTAGAGAACTTCTTAAAGAGAATGGTGGGCTCTCAAATAAGAAGGAACTCTAGGCACTCAAGAAGGAAACTAGAGGAGAGAAGAGGAGGAGAGAGAGAGAGAGAGAGAGAGAGAGAGGTGGGCGTCCAACCTTGGGCATGTGATGCCTTGGACGTCCACCGTCTCCTCATATATATAGTTTTGGCACACCTCCTCTTGGATTATATTTAGAAGCCTCATTTCTATTTCTATTATATATCCTACTCCTCCTTTCCTTAAGAGTTCCAATTGGAATAGAGCATTCTCTTCTTAGGGCCAGCATGGGGACCACTAGGGATTCTTTAGAATCTTACCCAACTAAAACATCTCGACCCCACATATCATGTGAACTCCAGACCCATAGTTAATTGGAAATAACTCCACTAAATAAATGCAAATGCACTCCAGCCTTAGGGATATATTTATAAGAAGACTTTAGACTTTTTCAATTACTGCAAATAAGCCCATCTATCAATTATATCTATGGATCTATTGGAATTAAACTGTCCAACCAAATTGGATCCTTCTCTTATTATCCTTATGACCCAATTAATCACAGTGATCATCAGTACCATCTAATTAACTCTTAATCAAGATGGGTGCGCACTTACTAATGATAATTAATTGACACAAGGGGATATTTCTCATTTAGAGGATAGATTCCATCTTGAGAATCATATATTTCTACAATTCTATAACTACGTACCCAAGATACTGAGGTGTTGACCTACAATTGGCTTGACTCATTTTTAACTCAAAGTAAATGTATATTAGAAACTTGAGTCCACTAATCTCTCAGGATTAAAAGCCTATTGCTTGGAAATTATGAGAGCATCCCTTAATCAGAGACAATTTTTGCGTAAGGTGCTACTTATGGTCCTTCAGTACCCAATGTACTAGCACAACAATCTAGAGTCTTACACTTTGATGGTATAGAGAAACCACAGTATCTCATAGTGATTGTGGTACTACAACCTTTTAGATGAGATGCCCAGTCTCATCACCGGTTGTGAAAATTCTTCAAGTATAAGACTTGTGATTCATGTCTCTTGTATGTGAATTTCATCCACATGCACAGATTACATTTAAGTTACTTGTGTGCTCCGGTTCATCTTATGAACCATCATGTCATTTTGTATTAGCTATGTGCAGTCATAGAATAAAATCTCATTTATCACATGAATAAAGCATGAAATTATCAATCAACTAATAAAATAAAACAATTTATGCACATCATCCACTGGATTGAGGACATACAATCTAACAGATCCACCACGACATTTGCCTATCTTTGACCTAAGGTCACCTTTCATTTATTGATCTCCTTCAAAATTTTATCAATTTGCTTCCATCATAACATTAAATGGCAAAGGATTGTGTCTCTAGTTTGTATAGCATGCCAAATAATGAAGGAATCTTCTTAAAAAGTAAGGCTAGATGGTGAGTCTTACATAGTTGATTCCCTATAACCAAGGCACAGATTTTTGCTTCTAGGGGGTTTTCGCTTCAATAGCTGTGGAGAAAGCCATGATTAGTTGTCTAAGAATTCGCCCATACCCTATGTTTGATCGTGGGTGTTGAAAGACCATTCAACACTAAATTTCGGGGGGGGGGGGGGGGGGGGGGGGGGGGGGCGCCAACTTAGGTATGTTAACCACCTTGATTATATTAGTCATGTTCTGTTAATGGATGGTCTGAATAGTCTTTAGTGAGAATTGATCTTGGGTGAAAAGGTTGATGGTTGAAAATCATATTATTCTTAGCTTTCTATAGGTACCAACAAGCCGAAACGGTCATGGAGCATGTGGTTCCTTTAGTGGACCAAAACCATTGTGCCGAGGATAAATCTTAAAGGAGTATGAGTGTTTATTATTTTTTTAAACCCAACCAAGGGGACTGGGATCAAAGAGAGTGCCCACAAATACATGGGAAGACAGCCCACTCAAGTGGGAAAGAAGCCCACACAAGTGGGAAAGCTGTCAGACCCCGACCCAGGTTTAATATTTTTAATTATTAATTTTTATCGTGATTAGTCTTTAAGTGGGATTAGAGGATGATTAGCTTGGATTTTTAGTTAGATTATAATTTTGAATAGCTTTGGGGAATTTTGAGCGCGTTGAGTCTGTTTTGACCGGGCCCGGGGTGTCCCGTGTGACGCGTGTTAGTACTGGAATTTGATTTTTTTGAATTTTTGTGACTTTTGAAAAATATTGATTTTGATATTTTCGGATTTTTTATTTTAGTCCCAACAACTTTCATGCTCACTCTGTTTGCATTTGAACCCCAGAAATCGCGTTTTTCGGGGAAAAATGGGCAAAACAATCTTTTCACACTCAACCTATGCATAAATTTCGAAATTTGAAAATCCTGAGGAAAATATAATTCTTGAAAACTATATTTTTCAACGATCGTTTTTCTCTTCTTCATCGGCTTCATCCGGGACCCATAAACAGGAGTTTTAAAGCCCTCAAGTTTTATGGCCATTGGGGCCCATAACTCACTAAAAATCAAAACTCAGTTCGGTTGTCTTCTTCCTCAATTTTTTTCTTGATTTGAAACCAGCTAACATTTAGAGAGGAAAATGGTTTTTGTCTCCCTCCTTCTCTCATCTGCATGCCCATGAAATCAAGCCCAAAGTGAAAATCTGATTTCACACTCATCTTCCCCATTTCTTAAGCTTCACAAAGACACTGTTTTGGAGGGTTTCCTGCTGAAATCACTCTCTTCTTCAAGGCCATCTTCTTGGTTAGGACTCCTAAAGGTCAGCAATGGCTTCCCTTTTTGCAATCTCGAGTTTAGTTGATCTTTTGAAATCATTTTATCATGCATGCAAGGGTTTTCAAGGAGAACTCCCTTGTTTTCCAGAATTTGGTGGATTTTTAGTGGGTTTTCCATGATCTATTTGGTGTAGGTTTGAAGCTTAGCTGTGTAGGAGTTATTTGGAGTGAACTTGAGACCCATTTTAGTTGAGGCAAGTGAATAAATAGATCTGTGTATGCATGCTGGAAAAGTTTTATCTTTTTCTCCAATTTCTGGTTTGAAACTTTAAAATTCTGAAATGGGTATCGATTGTGAAGTTGGATAGGTGCTAGTACTGATTTCATTACAGGTATTGTTGATTTCATTTCAAGTTGTGTGTTTAAGTGTATGAAATTACAAATTTTCTGTTCTACCTTAAGGATTGGAAACTGATTTGGAAATCTTTGAGTTTCTACTATTTGAACTCTGAAGTTCTATTTCTTTCCTTGGCATATGATTCATTGTGTTTTATAGTCTTTAACAGATGATTGAAATGAGTTTGGTGTGGTAGTTTAATGGAGTCACTTGGAGGTGATTTGAATTCAGCCCTGTATAATTGGGAGGGAAATAAAATTTGAATGCAGGAAGGAAGCTGAAATACCTGCACTGGACGCATTGCAGAACTGGGTAGGGCAGCAGCTATGCCCACTCGAGCCTGGCTGCTGTGACAGCCCGCTGAAGCGAGCTGGGCCCGCTCGTGCGGGCCTGGGTTCTGGCCCAGGTGGATTTTTTGTACAAATGGAGGCCTATAATGCAAATTTGCGGCCCGGTTGAGCGTGAAACTTTCTTAATGACTTCTAAATCATCGGGAATCAAGAATTTGAGTCCGAATCACTTCATTTGAATAAAAATCATGGAGAAAGTTTATTAATTAAATTACCCAGGGATTTTCTGTTAGTTTTAATATACACTTTATGCCCTCAATTGTTGGAGACCTTCAGAGACACCAACCTCATCATTTATAAATCGATATGGGGGCACTAAGTGTGTATCGAGACGGCCCCCAGTAAGCCCATCAAACCCTATTAATCATCTTAATCACCTCATTCCAAGTTAGACAAATTCTATGTCTTCTCATAAATTGATTTGAAATGAAGTTGAACGGTTCGCCACATTTGCAAAACATTGAAAAGGCTACTCATTTGATTTGTTCTGAAACTGTCTGATTATTTTGATAAAGAGCAATCCTTTTATCGGATTGAATTGTGTTTAATGATTTGAATTATATCATTTTGGATTTGAATCGGCACCACTAAGCTTGGGTCACTTTGTCAGATTGATCACCCAGCTTAGGATCCTAAAATTATGATTTGCCAACTGCATTTTGGACTATGTCTATTTGCTCCGGCCATGGCAACAGTTTCTGTTTGTTCCGGCCATCTTGTATGGCGACGGTTATCTATTCCGGCCATTTCATATGGCAACGGTTATTTATTTTGGCCATCTCGTATGGCAACGGTTATCTGTCTGTGTGCTCTTGTTACTTCGGTAATAGGAGAATATAGCTAAATGTGGTTTGCCAATATTCTGATTATTTGTCAGTCAGTTTGAAATATTTTAAATATGAAATTCTTTTATTTGTACAGAAATGGTTTATTTGATTTATTCATTACATATGTTTCGTTTCAATTATATTTTATGATTTTAAATATAACATGGACAAAACTTGTATATCTTATATGTATTATTCACCTGTCAGACCGTCGTGTCTGATACTTTTTTGTTTGGTGTCAGATGTCGGACCCGCAGCCATTGAGGTGGAGTGTGCAGAGGATGCAGTAGGACCTCTAGTGGAGCACGAGTGGCAGCCAAATGATGTCATATAGACGTCATGTTGGGTCTAGAGTTTCGACAACATCTTTTGGGGAGTGACTTTTATTTTGGGAACTCTGTTTATGGCCTCTGTTGACCTTGTTGGGTTGTATAACTTAAAAATACTTTTGTGATCCTCATAACTTTAATTAACCTTGGGTTATGCTATGTATATATTTCCCTTTTGATTCCAAGCTTGTGCACTTATCTTATGTTACATTTTATTTTTATTTTGCTACATGCTTCCGCATATTATTATTTGTTGTGAAATTGATTAATTGGTTGTGATGGATTGTCTGAAATCCTCACCGCTAAATCCTGTGGGAAAATAATTAGTGCGTGCGGGCAGAATTTTCTGACCCGTCGCGCCGCGTTCCCCAGATTAAGGACTTGATTATCAGGGTCCGGGGGGTGACAAAAGGAGCCTGTACAAACAAGAAGAGGTGACTGTCACGCCCCCAAAACCGGGATCCGATCTCGGGGACGCGAATTTGGGGAATTTGTATTCCCCCTCCCAGGATCCGCGTGTGTGAGGATGACAAAATTCACAACACATCAAAATATTTCGCGGAAGCTCTACAAGACGTTACGACCCGGAATCCGTATGCATCGGGTTCCGTGTCATACTCGATCTGTCAGCATAAGATTATTATAAACATATTTAAACTCAGACTGGAACAATTTATAATATAAAAATATACAGAGCTGACAGTAACAGGCTTATCATTACCTAAACATATTCAAGTTACAAATTAACGAGTGCATTAATTACAATTCCCAAGAAACAGGCTAAAAAAAGCCGTACAAAATAGCAAGCTAGAACAAATACTACCCAATGGCGTAACGTAACTCCGGAGTCAAGCATGACGTCTACATGACATCACTGACACAACAAGTCTGCAAAACTCATGGCTCAACAGCCCTCTGCACACGAACTAGCTCAAAACAAGGACCTGCTATCTAGAGCACCAAAGCAGAAGAATATCAGACGCGACGGTCTGGCAGGTGATCAATATAGGCAAGAGCATAAACAAAATAAAGTTTAAATGAAACAATAATTAAAAACACTTTATTGAACTTGAAACAGATTTACAAGATTTAAAAACAATGCATGAACAAAATACTTGTCAAGAAATCACGAGTACATGAACAATATACGAAACAAGACATGAATACATATAATATCATGATTAGTAAATCCACAAAGAGCCCATCCTTTCTCCACATACATGATGACAAGAGTAAGCACGCACGACAAGCACGACACGATCCCACATATACGGGGAATTTCCGGCCGCGGAACCGGAACACGAACACGCACGATGTGTCATTCAAAACACGACTAGTCTGCAGACAGTCCACATGTTTAAGGACCCCCAGGTAGTGGATCAAGCTAAAAGGGCAGTCCAAGCTCAATGGTAATCACTTATATCATGAATGCACCAAACATGGCGATACACGTTCGAGAACACGTCAAAACAAGAGGGAAATCATTTAACAGGCACGACACGACGAGACTAGCAAAATAGCATAATATAAATGCTTATCAAACTTAAGAAATGATTCCCTTTTTTATTCTTGAAACACAATTCTTGAAACACCTCTTAAATACAAGCTTATACTTGAAATTCAAACGAATGCACGATGATGCACGAAGCATCAAAACAAGAGTTTTGGTTCTTGAAACAATTCTTCAAACGAACTTGTACTTGTAAATCAAATGAGAACACGATGTTGCATGAAACATCAAAACAAGAGTTCAAACACGAAATCTATCAAGTTTAGGCTAAGACCAATCATTGACCCTTGTGGAATTGAAACCCAATGTCGGAATTTAGATGAGATTTGGTGCCCCAGACGTTATAGTACATTTTGGAATTTCAAGTGCACAAAGTCAATAAAAAGGTCTAAAACCTAGTCTAGTTTTCATTCTCGCAAAAATCCTTCAAAATAGTACCTTTTTGTAAATTTCGGTCGATCCTTGGTTACCTGTCGGTCAACCGAGGTTGATGTGTCGGTTGACCGACAGCCGACCGACGGCCGGCCGACAAGTCTCAGTCCAGAAATGTAGCTCTCGGGAAAAAGGACCGACAAGTCCTCGGTTGGTTGTCGGTCAACCTACAGCTAACCGACAGTCCTCCTGACAAAATGTTGCTCTCTGGAATTTGAACCGACAGGTCTCGGTTGGTTGTTGGTTGACCTATCGGTCAACCGACAGCTGACCGACACCTGACCGACAGTACATGGACAGTGCATTTCGAGTCAGATTTTTCACAACTTCTTTCCTTCTTCATTCACATATTTGAACCACCTGCACTCCCCAAGCCTTCATACTTTCCAAGGGATACATTTCACACATTTTTAAAGCATTCCATCCACAAATAAACCATTCATTCTATAAAAAGACATCAAGATATTTTCAAGTATAAAATCATAAAAACTAACAAGATCAGACATGATTCTAAGATCTTGCAAAATCATTGCTAACAAGACAAATGAAGAAGCCAAAACTCATGACTTGAAAGAGTATAACATAACTTGCATTATGAAATTAAACCTAGAAAACATGTCTTAATGAAAGTATTAAAACCATAATGAAACCATAAAGCAATAAACATGAGAAATCCTATAAAGATCACTTGCCTTTGGTCAAAGTGAGGAGAAAATCACTCAAGAGTGGTCTCTACTAGATCTCTAGCTCCAATCCTACAAAAGCCCCAAAAACCCAAAGAGAAAACCCTAGCAAAAATCAATCCTTTGCATAACTCCAAGAAAACTCTTTGCATAAAAGAGGAAAATACTCTAAATGGTTTGGAAAACAAGAATCTCAAACAATAAATGCCATTGCTAACCTTTAAAACCTTGAATCAAGAAGAAAAGCTTGAAAGAGGGCTTAATCCTAGCTCAAATCCTTTGAAAAATGCATCCTAGGAAAGCTTGAGAGAAGAGGAATAAGATGGGGAGATCAAATCTTGGTTTAGTAATGATTTGGTGAAACTTGATGAGGAAGAGAGCAAGAAGAAGATGGAGAAACCGGTGGCTACTGGGATTTTTCTCCTCCAACAGTGGTTAGGGCAATGAGAAGAGAAAGAGAAGAGAAGAGCTCCTTATATAGCGAAGAGGAGATGGGTCCCACAACTTAAAACACTTGTCGGGCTAAAACATGCATTTTGGGACCTCAAATGGATTCGACGAAGAAGACAAAGTTGCTCGTTGAAATATCTACTTTCCAAAAAGTATATTTTTCCCAATTTCTGGAATTTTAGAAATTTATGGACAGATTTAGTGAAAATTGTCATTTTTGCCCCTTTTCTCGAAAAACGCGATTTTTGAGTATTAAAAGAAGATGGTCAAAACATGAAAGTTGTTTATAACAATAAAATGAGTCAAAAGAAATAAAAATTGGAGTTTTTAGAAACCAAGAATAAATTCTCATAAAAATACCATTTACAAGGGTTGGGTCAAAACAAAGTCAACGGTCTTTTAAAACTCTCCAAAGTTATGAAAAATCTATTCAAACTCAAAAACAAAGTCAAATCAACTCTAATCTTGTTTAAAAAGCTAAATCATGATTAAAACAATGCTAAACCTGAAAATTGAGGGTCGGGGTCTTACAGTGACGTACCCTGGCAGCCAAGTAAGAACTGACGCTCCTTACCACTTGGGTAAGGAGCTGTTTTTTGTAAGGGTATGAGTTAAGTAACGGATAAGCCTCCATATTACGTGTACCATGGGACACTCAGTAAATAGGTGGTGTACAAATTCATGAGTTTAGCAAGAAAGGACAGAAATACGGTTGATTTGATTGAAAATCCTATGTCAATAATCCCTCATTGGTAGCTGACCATGAAGTTCTTTTCAAATGAAAAACTAAATTTAGAAGGCAAGGGCAAATTCCGTATTCTCTTCCAAGGAAAATGGGATCTTTGAATTGGTTTTGTTAAACGAGCACCCTGGGCTTTCGTAGTGCAGGTCCCAGCCTTCTCATGATTCCAACATGGAATGTCCCTGCCCCCTAATGGAATATTGAAATTCTGTTGTGCTTAGTTAAGACCTTAGAAACCGGAACCTTCCCTACCCATCTCCGATCCAGCGGATCCATCCTTGGAGCATGGATCGACCATCTTTGTAGCGCGGTTCAAAGATGCTCGGAGCCCAGTTCAACCGAATATGAAGCGAACTGTGCAAAACCTTTAGTTTATGTGCATTTTCTTTTTTTTTTCTGTAAGTTTAACATTTATCTTTTAAATGAAGAAACTTCTTTTGACTTATTAATTATTGTCTATTTTATGTGATCAAATTGCAAAGTTAGTTTTTTAGGGATTTAATGGGAAAAGCCCTCATAAACAGCTTATTATTTAATTTGGCCCCAATAAAAAAGGGCAGACAGAATGGGTCCTAAATTGACGTTTGTCTTTCTTTTTAATCTTTTAGTGCTATAGTCGATATTGACTATCCCTGGCCATACATAAGGGCCACCAAACAACTTTCACTCTCACTATCTTCGTCTCCTTTTCCTCTTTCCATTTCAGCCTTGTTAGCGACTGTTCTCTTCTCAATGGTGGTCCTAGGCAGTGGTCCCAGGATAACTTTCGCTCCAAGTTTTCAAAGATTCTCCACACTTTGACTCACATGGAGGTACGTTTGTATTCGTTGTCGTATTTGTGCCCCAAATTTGGAGTGGGGTTTATTGGTTTTCGATGGGTTTGATCGTTCGGAAGGGAGCAACCTTGCAATCTCCTTCTAACTCTGTAGTTTCATTAAAATGCAATCTTATTCACACTTTCTAGTTTGCCCATTTAGAAAGGGATGCACCGACTGTGAGCGCTACCGTTTGTTGGTTTTTGTGGGGTTTTCTGGATTCATAGTAAATGGGTTTTGAATTAAGGTAACATTTTAATGGAATTTACCAACTAGATTCCAAATAGCAAAGTAGAAGTAGCCCGCTCTTTGGTATGAGGATGAAAGTTTACTTCATTGAAGCATAGGATCCATGCTCTCTATTTTCAGTGATTTCATCCTCTTTAAGAAACAAATGTAGCAAGTGCAGTTGACTCACCTAAAGAAAGTGATAATTGGACACAATCATAGTTGATGGGAACCACACACCACTTCTCCAAACATGCAATGGATATATATTTTTCCTCCTCATTTACTCAAAACTCAACTGCATTATCAATCAAACAAAGATTTATATGTATCCATGATCATTACTACATCATGGGAAATTAGTTGCCTAATTATAGCTTTTGGTTCGTTCTTATTTACTGATCGAAACCCTTCTCCATCACAATGTACTACTACATGCACCAAAGGTTAGATATGGGGAGTTTGTTCGTTGTCATTAATGTTTTGTGCCCAAAGAAGCAAGTTAGATATTGTTGTTGGATTTTTGTCGCTATGTGCTTTTGTATATGTGGCCAATCCACTTACATGTGGTGGTTTGTTAATGATCAATCTAGAGAGTGTGATGTAATATGGTATTATAATATGTGGGTTATCCAGATAGAGTATTATAATATGGTGTGTGGGGAGTGGAGGGGGGTGGGATGGCAAGGAGAGCATCCAATAGTTTTCATTAGATTAAGGAAGAGGCAGTTTGAACTATCCTATCGGTGATAATAAGTCCAGATTAATTGTTCAACTTTAAATAAGGATCTTTAGTGCTAACCTTTTTTATGAGGATGATCTGTCTCCTTTGCAATTGCTACACAACTCATCCAATCCTCAACGTGGCTGTTGACACCAAAAATGTCACTTTGCCTCTTCACATCAAGAAAGCTGCATGAAGTCGCAACCTGCCATAAATAGGCAATGCAATTTCTCAAAAAAATCAAATCTTGTCAGAATCAAACAAAAACTGCAAGATCCTTCAAGATAGCCAAGAGAAGAGTACACATGAAGTTTCGGGCCATTTCAGAATCATTTGGCCTAACTTCGCTTCTCCGACAGCTAAAATGGCGCTCCCGGCGGCGACATCATCGGAGACGTCAAAACTTCGATCAGAGCCTACAGATGACTCCAGCATGTCCCAAAAGGGCTCCGTGCCAAATTTCAAGTCAAACCGACAACGTTTGACCCTCCATCAATGCTCGAGCAGCAAAATCAAGCCTCCCGGCGGCGGGAACCACCGAAGCCTTCGCTCATTAAACCAAGTGCATGAGTGGCTTCAACATGCTTCCAAAAGGCTGCACGTCGAATTTCAGGTCATTCCGACAACGTTTGACCAGGTTTCGATGCTCCGAGAGAAAATCAAGCCTACCGGCGGCGGAGCAACCCGGGACCATGACATCCAAAACGGAGCCCATGGAACGTCTCAAAATGACTCCAATAGGCTCCCCGTCAAATTTCAGGTCAATCGGACATCGTTTGACCACATATCAAAGCTCGGCATTTTCCCCGCAGCAAAATCAAGTGAAGCATCGACGGGACCCCAAACGGCTTCAAAACTCAAACAAAAGCCTGTGGTTGGTCTTATTTATTGCTCAGGAGGCTTCACCTCAAATTTCAGGTCATTCCGACATCGTTTGACCAAGTTTCAGCTTCTGGCGGAAAATCAGCAGCTCTACGCGACAAAGTCTTCGGCTTTCCCGGAAAATTGGAAACTTTGCACTCTAAAAATGCAAGGATTCTCATCAAGTTTTCTACAGGGAAATCAAGCCAATAAATGAGAAGAAATGTCAAGAAAAATACAGAAGAAAACGGCGACGAAAAAGACCTCAAAACGACCGCAAAACGGGCTCCGAAGGGGAAAAATCCCCCAAGGTCGCAGACCCCTGCGACCATGACCCATGGTCGCAGGCCCCTGCGACCATGGCCCATGGTCGCCGGTCCATGGTCGCCGGCGACCATGGCCCATGGTCGCCGGCGACCATGGAGGTCCGGGTCACCGGATTTTCCGCCGGTGACCCGTTTTTCCGTCTTTTTTCGCGTTTCGCGCACTTTGGCCCCTGTGGTTTCCTGAAAATGTGATTTTTAGTGCTTGAAATTGACTCATATCCTCCGACATCCGTCAAAATCACGGGTCAACCTCCAAAAGCATAAAATCATCATTGATCGCTCCAAGATCGCCAACCGGTCGACCAAGAAAGTACACTTTCTGTCCGACCGATCGTGAAATCGACAAGACAGATGTCACCGGCCCGCTCTTAGCTATCAATGTCTGAAGTTACATGTTCATCCGATGTCGATCAGCATGTAGATCCATCGATGATCATCGCCAGAAGAATTCCAGAAGACACGGCACGGCCCGCGACTCTTCGACTGCTCGGCGACCAATTAATGTGGTTAATTGACTAACTTTATTATGGTCATTAATTCATTTCTTTGGACGGCCCAATCAGAAGCAAGCATTTGGGAGTTACAAGTCAATTGATTCATGGCATTTAAACCATGAAACTCCTCCCATTATGGTAATTAAGGTGATTAAAAGCCCTTAATCTCCATCGGCCAATCAGATTCAAGGAAAAAGGAGTTACAAAATCAAGAAATAAATCTTGTAACCCCTCCCATTAAAGCCATTAAGGCTCATAAACCCTCCTAAATGGCTACCAAAAGCCTATAAATAGGAGAGCATTCCATTGAAATCGGAATCAGAAAAAGGAGGAGAAAATCAGAGGATCAGAAAAAAAGATCAGAAAGAGATCTGAGAGAAAGAAAAAGAGAGAAAAACTCTGCTGAAGTTCTGCACCGGCCACCACTACAAGGTGACAAAAGTCCCTTGGGGGGCACCCCCCCCAAGGTCCTTGCCTTCTCCTGCTGCCTCCAATGGCTTAGACGTGGCTTTTCAGCCCGTCTACTTAGCTTTTTATTGGACATAGGACCTTCTCTTGGTCTTTGTCCTCTAAAAATCTGAGGTTATAGCCAAGCCAAGCGAATCAAGAGCATCTTCTGTTCTCATCTGCATGGATGATGGCGAAGCCCATACATGGCTTGCGACCGTCAATCTGAACGAGTCCCCCACAATCTCCTGAAAAGTTAGATCTTCCTTTTCTTGCTTTTCATTGTAATTTGTATTTTTCTAAAGAGACAAAAATCACAACTCTTGTCTTTCATTATTGATAAGAATTGTAAATCGGCTATAAACGCCAAAATCGGCTATAAATGCCAAACAAAATCGCCTTTCACGGCAAACCAAGAAAATGTCTCTTTTCTTAAATATTTGTGCAATGGAAAACTTGAAAGAAGTTGATTTCCTTTTTTACTTGCGAAGGTTGATCTCCAGATTACCACTTGCAATTCCAAGTAAAATAGAAAATCTGGCACACCCACATAAAAGAAATGTTGATGCACGCTTCAGGGCCCGCCAGGGCGCGAAAGGGCCGGACCCGACGGACTCCCACGTTCCGCCGACCCCGGTAGCCGCCCCAACGGCGCCTCGGAGCGCGTTCCATCAAGCTGGCACACCCGGTGGGACTCGTTCATTTGAGAACACGGTGCTTGGAAATGAAATATTTGCATATCATACTTTTTGCTCTATGCTTATACTTCTTTTCCGGATTCCTTGGCTACTTCCTAGCTGGTAGCCTATGTTGGATTTTGCATCCTAAAAAAAAAAAAAAACATGAGATGGGATTTTTTGGAAATTTCTATTTCTTTGAGTTTGTTTCCATTCTTTCTCTTTTCAAAAAAAAAAAAAATCAGTTTTCTTAGTTTGGATTCAAAATTGAGAAACTTTGATCCTATCCTATCGTTCTTTGGTGCTTGCAGAAATGTTGAGCCCGTTCGACTAAGGTTTTGGACCATTGTTTCTCTTCGATGAGTTCATTAGAGATTTCAAAAAAAGAAAAAAAAATTAAAAAAAAATCAAAAAAAAAATCAGTTTTCTTAGTTTGAATTCAAAATTGAGAAACTTTGATCCTATCCTATCGTTCTTTGGCGCTTGCAGAAATGTTGAGCCCGTTCGACTAAGGTTTTGGGCCATCGTTTCTCTTCGATGAGTTCATTAGAGATTTCAAAAAAAAAAAAAATCAGTTTTCTTAGTTTGGATTCAAAATCGAGAAACCTTGATCCTATCCTATCGTTCTTTGGTGCTTGCAGAAATGTTGAGCCCGTTCGACTAAGGTTTTGGGCCATCGTTTCTCTTCGATGAGTTCATTAGAGATTTCAAAAAAAAAAATAAAAAATAAATAAATAAAAAATCAGTTTTCTTAGTTTGAATTCAAAATTGAGAAACCTTAATCCTATCCTATCGTTCTTTGGTGCTTGCAGAAATGTTGAGCCCGTTCGACTAAGGTTTTGGACCATCGTTTCTCTTCGATGAGTTCATTAGAGATTTCAAAAAAAAAAATATTAAAAAAAAATAAAAAATAAAAAAAAATTAGTTTTCTTAGTTTGGATTCAAAATTGAGAAACCTTGATCCTATCCTATCGTTCTTTGGTGCTTGCAGAAATGTTGAGCCCGTTCGACTAAGGTTTTGGACCATCGTTTCTCTTCGATGAGTTCATTAGAGATTTCAAAAAAAAAAATATTAAAAAAAATAAAAATAAAAAAAATTAGTTTTCTTAGTTTGGATTCAAAATTGAGAAACTTTGTTCCTATCCTATCGTTCTTTGGTGCTTGCAGAAATGTTGAGCCCGTTCGACTAAGGTTTTGGGCCATCGTTTCTCTTCGATGAGTCTATTTGGGATTTTTATAAAAAAAGGGACATAGACCACTAAGGTTAAACCAATTGCGTTCTTTGATCACGATTGATTCAAGAAAAGCCTTGTCCAGAGTGTGGAGACAGCTTGACTGTTCTAGGCAAGGGTCCTCCAAACGGGTTCATTAAGTAATCCTACCCTTACCTGGGGGCAATTCTATCAATTGAGGTTTCATAAGACCGGGTTAGGAGGCCTATGTGTACTCTCTCGTCTTTAAATCTTCAAAAATTAAAAAAAAATAATAAAAATAAAAAAAAAGATTTTCAAAAAAAAAATCTTAAAAAAAAAAAAAAAAACAAATAATTTTTCAAAAAAAAAATAAAATAAAAAAAAAATAAATAAAAATATTTTAAAAAAAAGAAAAAATAAAATAAAAATAAAATAAAAATAAAATAAAATAAAAATCATTTCAAAAAAAAAATCTCCAAAAACTCGTCACTTTTTGGATTCAGATTCGAGAAATTGCGGTCTCTTCCCTTCTGAGTACTGACGCTCGCGGAAATCGTTGAGCCCGTATTTGAATCGGAATGCCACCTGCTCTCTTTGACGAATCCATTTCTGACATTTCAAAACAAAGAATCCCATCTCATGGATGCGATCTCCAACATTTGTGCATAGCAGTACTGGTACGCCCTTTCAGGGTCTACTGTATCTGTGACCGGCACATTTGTAACTCCTACCTCTTATTCTTCTTATCTCGAGCAAGCCCTGCTTCTCGATAAGTCGAATTTAGGTTTACAATTGCTTCTAGCAGTCACTGGAACGCTCATTATGGGCTCACCATACTTGCTGTCAGAACAATTGTACCATCTATGGCTTTTTGCCTTCTTCATGTCGCTTGGGTCATATCCCTTGAGCGATTTGAAAAGACAACCATAGAAATTCCCATTTATGATCATTATATTCTTGTGATTACTAATGGATGTGGTCTTGTTTCAGAACTTTTTCGAAACTAACAATGGCAGCCTTAACCATTATCTTCGATGAGAACAAGCACCAACTCATGCTTCAACAGAAGCAAAGCGCGCGCACTCATAAGCGCCCTGTCAGCTGCCGAAGCGTTAACTCCCTCGGCAACTCTCTGAACTCTGGGTAGACCTCGACTCCCTAGACTATCTTCTTTGGGATGCTGGGACCATTCCCACTTCCCGAAGAACAAGCTGCTCCTGCCAAAAGGCAGAAGATCGCCTCTCAACGTGTCACTCCCGTGACACCAAAGGCGAGCGCCCAAAAGCCTGAAGCCCGCGGCACCCCCGCGAAGCCTCGACCCACAAACAACCAGGTCTATCCCAAGACTTGGTCCCCAAGACCTTCCCCAAAACAAAGAAGGTCTCAAATTTCCACCAAGCCAGCATACCTGGCCCCACTCAAAGAAAACCAGTTCTACCCTCTTGCCTACATGAAAGAGGAGAGACCCATCTCCAACCTGACTCCCAAGTCGACCCAGCTTGAGCCGGCTTGTTCCTACAGGCCCAAAATTAGATCATGCATCACCAGGCCTCTACAAGCACCTGCCAAGGCCTACACTCCTTCAGTTCGACCCTTCATCTCTACAGGGGCCGAACTCGAAAGGTTTAAAGCTTCACTGCAACAGGCAAAGGACCGGGTCTGCATCCTGTCCTTGCCCAACCACAAAGAAGACAAGCTCGGCTGCTGCGCCCGAGGGAGCACATCCTTCATCGTCAGAGCCCAGCCGGAGCTGACCAAAGCTCAAATCGCTCGTCGAGCACGCCGCCGTGCGTCATATCGACAAAAGAGACTAGAGAAGCAAAGGACCCAGCCTCCTACACTTCAAGTCTCCCACAAATGGGTCGAAAAAGAAAGACCCGACCAAGTTGCTGCCGTCCATATGGTTGGAAAAACCAGAAGACGCCAAAGGCCAGCATCAAAAATCCATGTCCGACGTCCGGTGACCCGTAGCATCACCAGGACACAAAGACATCCCGAAGAATCTCCTGCCCCTTCCAGCCAAGGACGGGAGAGTAATCCTTCATCAAGCTCTTCATCAAAAAGAATGAGCCCCAGCTCGGTCACCAGGATGATTTCTTCGTTCGAATCCCGAGGGATGAACGTCTTGGCTACAAGTTCTGAGCCGCCACCTCAGAATCCACCTCGAGATGATGCGCTCACACGCATCCAGCAGTTGGAACAAGGCCAGCAGAGGATTGAAACTCTGATGGAAAACCTTCTCCTTGTCGTCCAAAATCAGGTGAGCAATGAGCCTCCTCCAAATCATAGCAATAACGAGGGAAATGGAGAAGAAAATGAGTCACGCGCCCTCACCAAAAAGGATGTAGACAGTATCCTCGCCAAAGCTAAAGAAGAGGATATACTCAAAGAGCATGGGATCAAGCCACCATATCCTTTATGGATGGACTCGGTCCCGTTCCCCACAAAATTCAAGCATCCTACTCTCCAAACATATACGGGGAAAGGATCAGCCAGACAGCACGTCATCCACTTCAAGATCTTTACGGGAGCTATCGCGGATCAAGATGCACTCAAGATTCGCCTCTTTGCGAGTACCCTAAAAGGTACGGCCTTCGATTGGTACTCCACTCTGCCAGAGAACTCCATTCAGAACTGGGCTATGCTGGAGACACGCTTCCTGACCCACTTCCAAGGTGAGGATCATCCTGTTACTATGGCTCAGCTCTGCAGCCTAAAACAGGGAGAGAATGAGTCAACTTATGACTTCATTCACAAGTGGAAAGCAATGGCGTACAAATGCTCAGATGTACTGCCACAAGCGTCGCTAGTCGACATCTGCCGAAACAACATGAGAGCTAAAATCCGCTCCATGATCATCGGCAATAAATCAAAGAACCTGGGGGAACTCCTGGAAGCTTCCATGGAAGCTGAAACGGTGATCAAAGACCTCAACAGTCAGAAATCATCAAAGAAAGAGCCGACTGCTGTTGCAACCTCTAAACCAAAGAAGAAGGAGGTTCTCAATGTGCAGACTAAGTCAGCTCCTCAGCAGCCAAAGAAAGCTGAAAATAGAGCTGCAGGTAAGAGACCTGAACTCTCTGATGCCTTCAAAGAGCGAGTAGAAAAGAAATATCCGTTCGATGAAGACGTCGAAGAAATCTTTGAGGCTCTCCTAGCAAATGGCAAACTCATTTTGCCAAAGCCCAAAAGACCTGGAGACGTTGGCAAAACCAATGATCCTCGGTACTGTCCATACCACCAGATGGTCTCGCATCCTCTCAATCAATGCTTTGTTGTGAGAGAGAAGATAAACGAGATGTGGAAAAACGGAGTTATCACCTTTGACAAAAACTATGGGACTGGCTCCGTCAACATGGTGTCATGTGGACAAACACCAAAATCACCGAAGAAGAAGATCACTACTTCCTTCAAGGTGATAAAAAGAATTCAAACGTCCGAAGTGTTGGTTCCTTGCCCGACACCAGACGGACAACCCATATGGGTACATCCCGATCTCCTGGAAGATGAAAATTGGGAGATCGTCAAAACAAAGCCGACCGCTCAGCAGCGAAGGCAAGCCAAGAAACATCTCCTCAAGCTCAAACGGCAAGAGAAGACCCAGCCAAAACAAGAAGTCCATGAAAAGGCAGAGGCCTCCTCTACCACTTCACTCGGGGCAACAGAAACGTCCCTTCCAGAGACTTCAAAGGCGGTAAGAAACTTCACTCTCAGTGATTTCATGCCACCTCAATTCAAAAAAGAAGCCATGCAGGGGGCATTATACTCTTGCAACTCGGTAGTTGGATTCTCCATTGATGGATACGAGTCTAGAGACACCGACGATGGATTCGAGCCCAACTACACCGATGAGTGGGAGGAATCTCTTGAAACAGGAGAATATCTCTCCGATGAAGAATGGGTTCCTGAAACTCACCTTATGCCAGTAATCTGGTATAACCCCTTGCAACCACAAGGATCCTGGTCTGATGATGAAGAAGACCAAGAGGCTGCACAAGAAGATGTTGTTAACCCAGCACCTGTCATTGCTCCAGTGGAAATCAACTATGTTGAGCCACACGGAGAAGACGAAGAAGAGGATCTGGCTCCCATACCTGATCTTGAAGAATATGCAAGAATCTTGCAGCGTCTCGCTCTAGAACAAGAGCAAGACCGCGTCAACGAGATTCCTCAGAATCCAGAGCCGGAAGTCCCTGAAGCCCATCAGGTACCTCCTCCCTCAACTCCTGAAAATGGAGAACATTGCTGGATTGACGATCCTCTTACATCCGAGGATGAGTCTGACTCCGAGCAGGCAACATCTTCTATTAGAGCTTCCTGTAATGTAATATATCAGGATTATAGCTCTTCTGAAGCGTCGTCTGATGAGATTACCTACACTCCGACGACGCCTAGCAATGTATCCTCTGGAGCTACCTCGTCTCACGTGACTTTCACAGAGATGACACCCTCTCAGGTTTCTTCTCCTGAGACTGTGACTTCAGGATACACATTCTTCCCGACTCATCATCATGAAGAAAACCCAACTTGGGGTGATGGATGGGTCAACGAAGAAGAAAAGCTGCTGGATGCTGTTCAGGACTTGCTCCCGGAAAATACTCCGTGCAACACAATCACTGAGGATGGCAACTCTGCTGCAGATACATCCCCAGTAGATGAAAAACGACAGCCTCTTGATCCTGAAGACAATCTTCCAAACAAAGATCCTTCTCAAGAAGCTCTCGAAGTTGGTAGAGGCACCCGTTCGGGCCGGGACTACCACAAAAATTACAACCAATCTTCCTTTACTTATGTAAATCCTTCGGGAAAAGATGTTGTAAGCGCCCCCAGTGGCAACAATGATGAACATGCAGGCCCTAAGGAGGCTTTCAAGTATGACTTGGTTGAGCACTTCAAACACATACCTGCACGTCTTCACATCCTGGATTTATTACGAATGTCTCCACGCACTCGTGATAATCTCATCTCAGAATTACAAAAACTGAATGAGGATGTCGACAAACATGCCCCGCAAGTCCTCCAAATTGAAATGGACTACCGGGTCAAAAACTCTGAAACTTCCTCAAAGGGAGAAAAGAAAACTGAGGGATCATGCATCCAATGCCTCTCGGTTCAAAAGGCAGCCAGTGCAACCATCGCCTTCACTAAGGAAGACCTCCTACTTGGCGAAGCAAGGCACAACCGACCCCTGTACTTCACAGGGTACATCAAAGAAATGCCGATACATAGAGTTCAGATCGACCCAGGTTCTGCACTCAACCTCATCTCCACTTCGGCTCTTGAAGAGTTGGGCATCCCACCCAGCAAGCTAAGCCACACATCTGTATCTATCTTTGGATACGATGGGAGCACTCAAAGGCCTATCGGCAAAATCAGGTTCAAATTGCAAATCGGTGATCTTATCTCTGAGGTCACTGTGTATGCAATAAAAACCCCCTCATGCTACAACATCCTTCTCGGACGTCCTTGGATACACGAGAATGGTGTTGTTCCTTCAACTCTACATCAATGCATCAAGTTTGTCGGCGACGACGGCATGGTACATCGAGTCTTTGCGGACAGGAAACCCTTCAAAGGTAAAGAAGTCCACTTCGCAGACTCCCAAATGTATGAAGGAGAAAAAGAAGAAGAGGAAATAGCACCCCCTGCTGAAAATCTCCAGAAAGATAAAGGCAAGGCTCCTCAAAAATCACCGGAAGAAAACAAACCCTCCGGCAAATTAGAAGAGAGTAGTCAATCTCCCTTCGTTATCTCCCTCAAGAATTCAAAACCTTTGGTCATCATGACTAAAGTGAAGAAGGCGAAACAAAAGCCTGGGGGCAAATTTGTTGTTTCTCTCGTGTCTATCATGCAAGACACAGACTCGGACTCAGAGCCAGAAGACGATGCATCGTCAAGACAAGCTGACACTCAGCAAGTTCAGCCTGCTCTCACTCCGATGGAGACACCTGCTGATGTAGAAGATCCTACGTCAGCTACCTTTGTTGTTCCGGCAACATCACCAAAGCAAAGGCCGATCTTCTTCCATAGATCGGACGCTTCTTCATCAAACTCCATGCTGGAACCTTTTCAAAATGAAGGTATGCCTCAGCTATCTCTATATAGTCCTGTGGCACAAGCAATTATGAAGAAAATGGGCTATGACGCTCAAAACCCAGTCGGTTTGGGAGAAAGACGCGGTATTCTCACGCCATTGGAGCCCGCCTTGACCAAAAGCCAGCTGGAAGATTGGAGACTCTACGGTCATGTAGAAAAGTCTTCATATGGGTTAGGGTATGATCCCGACACTCCTCTGAGACAGTTGACACAAAGGCTTAAAAGTCGTTTTACCGACCAAGCCTCAACATCTAAAGTCCACGAAGACATCGATCTCCCTGGAAATCTCTTTAAAGAGTTACCTGACAAAGATCCAGGAAGCTCATCCAATTGGTATGATTTCTCTGATGATAAAGAGGAATCGTCCGATAATACAGACTTGTGGCATCCTGACCCAGAAGAACCCTCGTCTCCAAAAGAAATACCAGACTCAACAGGCGATTGGGACTATCTCATAGCAAGCCTTGAGGAGATCACCAATCAAGAAAATCCATGGAAAGGAACAGAGCCTTGGTCTGGTAATGCAGTTGAAACTCCAGAAGGTTTCGTTGAGTTGGAAGCCTCCGAAAATATTGTGGAGGAACCACCTTCGAACCTTCCGACAGAAGATCCTGTTCAAAAGATAAACTTGGGAACACCTGATAACCCACGTCCTGTATTCATAAGCAAGAATATAAAGGATGATGAGTTACCCGAGTATATCGCTTTTCTTCGTGAGTTCGTTGATTGCTTTGCATGGTCCTATGCTGAAATGCCTGGTTTAGACCCCAAAGTAGCAGTCCACAAACTCAATCTTCAAGAAGAAATCAAGCCTGTCAAACAAGGCCAAAGAAGATTCCGTCCAGATGTGATGGATAAAATTGAACAAGAAGTTCAAAAGCTCAAAAGCGTCGGCTTCATCCGTGAGGAACAACATCCAGAATGGTTGGCCAACATTGTCCCCGTGACAAAGAAAAATGGGCAGATCAGAGTCTGTATTGACTATAGAGACCTGAATGGCGCTTGCCCTAAAGATGAATTCCCGCTCCCCATACCGGAGGTGATGATTGACAATACCTGCGGATTCGAGCGAATGACATTCATGGATGGCTTCTCTGGTTACAATCAGATAAAGATGCATCCCGAGGATGAAAAACACACTTCATTTCGGACTCCATTTGGCGTGTATTGCTACACTGTCATGCCATTTGGTCTGAAAAATGCTGGTGCCACATATCAGAGGGCTATGATGAAAATATTCCAAGATATGCAGCACAAGACGGTCGAATGTTACGTTGATGACCTCACCGTCAAAAGCAGAAGAAAAGAAGACCATTCAAAGATCTTCGGGAAGTCTTCCTCCGACTCCGCAAACACAAACTGCGGATGAATCCTCTAAAATGCTTCTTCGGCGTCTCGTCGGGTAAGTTTCTCGGATTCCTTGTTCGGAAAGCTGGAATAGAACTTGACCCCATAAAAGTCAAGGCTATTCTAGAAATGCCCTCTCCAAGAACCTTGAGAGAACTAAAAGGGCTCCAAGGGAGATTGGCCTACATCAGACGGTTCATCTCCAATCTTTCGGGGAAATGCCGTCCATTCTCTCGATTGATGAAAAAAGGTGTAGACTTTGTCTGGGATGCCGACTGCGAAGCCGCATTTCAAGATATCAAGTCATACCTGACCAAACCTCCAGTGTTAGCTGCCCCTGCCACTGGAAAACCATTCATCTTGTACACAAGAGCTCTTGATCATTCTGTAGGCGCTCTGCTGGCACAAGAGAATGGTGAGGGAAAAGAAGCTGCTCTATACTACCTCAGCCGCATGCTAGTAGGTGCAGAGCATCGCTACTCTCCAGTCGAAAAAGAATGCCTTGCAGTGATGTTCGCCGTACAAAAGCTACGTCACTACTTGCTTTGCAACACAGTCTACCTGGTCTCGAGGATCAACCTCTTGAAGGTCCTTGTCACGAAGGCCGGTTCTCTCAATGCCCGACTGGCAAAATGGTCCATCCTCTTGTCACAATTTGATATTAGGTATGTGCCACAAAAAGCAATCAAAGGCCAAGCTCTAGCAGACTTCCTCGCAGAGCATCCATTGCCTAAAGATTCACCACTCAGAGATGATCTCCCAGACGAACCTGTCTACAACGTGGAGACTTCCTCACCAAATGCCTCCTGGGACATGTACTTTGACGGTGCAACCAGGACAAATGAAAACAGAAAGCTGATCTCGGGAGTTGGCATCCTCTTTGTTAGCCCCGACAAATGCATGATTCCACACGCTTTCTCGCTACTGGAACCATGCACAAACAATGCAGCTGAATACCAAGCTCTGATCCTAGGATTGGAACTCGCCATCGAATCCGGTATCACTATGCTGGAAGTCTTTGGAGACTCTCAACTGATCGTCAACCAGATAAATCAGAAATATGAAGTCAGGAAGCCCGATTTGCTGCCTTATTACAACAAGGCACAATCACTTCTGCAAAAGTTTGACATCTGCAACATCACCCACATTCGTAGAGGTGAAAACATCCGTGCAGATGCCCTGGCCGGACTTGCCGCATCAATGGCGATCCAGGAAGGGGAAAACATGCAAATTACAGTGTGCGAGAGAAGGATCCTCCCTCCTCTTAACACACACCAAGCAGTTGCCGAATGCCACCGAGTGGTTGGAAGTCGGATCTCTATCCTTCAACCTTCAATCGTCGACTGGAGGGATCCGTTCATTGATTACACTATGTTCGGAATCCTACCTGAAGATCCAAAAGAACGGGTAAGCATTCAAAGGCGAGCCCCAAACTTTCATTTGGATATTCCTTCAAAAATCCTCTACAGGAAATCCTTCAACGGAGTACTTCTACGCTGCTTGTCACAACAAGAGGCCGAAGAAACACTTAAAGAAGTTCATGCTAGTCTTTGTGCAGCCCATCAGGCAGGTCCTAAGCTCTATGATCAGATAAAAAGGTTAGGTTACTATTGGCCTACCATGGTTGCTGATGCAATGCAATTTGCCAAACGCTGCCAGCTATGCCAAGTTCACAGAGATTACATTCACATGCCTCCGGAATGGCTGCATCCTACAGCAATCTCATGGCCTTTTGAAGCATGGGGCATGGACATCATAGGTCCTATCTCTCCCCCTTCAAGCAAAGGTCATCGCTTCATCTTCGCCGCTACGGATTATTTCTCCAAGTGGTCAGAAGCATTTGCGTTCAACGAAATGAAGACCTCATCAGTTCTTCAGTTCCTGCGCACCAACATCATTTGTCGTTTCGGCATACCCAAGAGATTCGTCCATGATAACAGACCACAATTCCGGGATCATCGATTCTACAGGTTTTGCGACAAATACAAAATCCAAAGCTGTCCTTCGACTCCATACAATCCGGCAGCAAACGGATTAGCAGAAGCCTTCAACAAGACACTCTGCAAAATCCTCAAGAAAATGGTCTCTAGTCACAAAAGAGACTGGAGCGATAAACTGTCTGAAGCTTTGTGGGCCTATCGAACCACCGTTCGAGGACCAACCCATAGCACACCATTCTCCTTGGTCTATGGATGCGAAGCTGTCGTGCCCCTAGAGGTACAAATTCCTTCTCTGAGGGTATCTCTACAAAATGACATGACTCAAGAAAGCAATGTCAAATTGAGACTCCATGAGCTGGACAATCTCGACGAGAGACGGCTCGAAGCTCGACAAAGCATTGAACTTTACCAAGCACGCATGGCAGGATCTTTTGACAAAAGGGTCCGGCAACGCGCCTACAAAAAGGGTGACTTGGTTCTTGCGGTAAAAAGACCAATGGTCTTCGCACACAAATCCAAAGGCAAATTTGAACCAAAATGGGAGGGACCCTACGTCATCGACAAAGTCTTCTCCAACGGCGCATATGCCCTCCTAAACATGGAAGGCGACAGATGTATGCTGCCTATCAACGGCAAGTTCTTGAAGCGGTACTACCCTTGAAGACTTACCCAACTGGGTAAGAGCAATGCCTGTATGGCCAAAACCTGTTCTCAGGTACTCGCTCGTCAAACCCACTCTCTTTAGAATTTTCATATCAAATGTCAAAATTTCTAGAGATTCAAAAACAATGCTTACTTTCATTGTTTCATTGTTCAAAAACAAAAAAATCCAAGTTTAGGAGCCTCTCCCTGACTTGACCAAAACTTTCGATCCTTGAACCAAAATTCATGGTTTGAAACAAAAATCCGGATTCAGGGATTTCCACCCTAGTCCACCTTACCTTTTACCGCCAAATGGTTCTAGGTCAAAATTTACGACCCTCGTGTCTTTAAACAAAAAAAAATGGTTTTTCAAAAATCGTAGGGAAACGACATCAAAGTCAGTACCCGCAAAACAAAAAAAAAAAATTCAAAAAAAAGGCAAGGATGCGACATTCCATCAATACTTGCATCCAAAATTGCAGGGAAGCGACATTTCGTCGATACTTGCAAAATCCAAAACCGTGGAGAAGCAACAAACCAGTTGATATCCACAACCCAATTTCAAAAATCGTGGAAAAGCAACAAACCAGTTGATATCCACAACCCAAATTTCAAAGGTTCGAGAAAACCTAAAATCGTGGAGAAGCAACAAACCAGTTGATATCCACAACCCAATTTCAAAAATCGTGGAGATGCAACATACCAGTTGCTATCCACAACCCAAAATTACAAATGGTTCGAGAAAACCTCAAATTTCAAAAATCGCGGAGAAACGACATCAAGTCAGTACCCGCAAAACCAAAAGTCTTGGGAAAAGCAGGGAAGCGACGCTTAGTCGATATTTGCACCCCAATTCGCGAGGAAGCGACATTCCATCGATACTTGCAAAACCTAACCCGCGAGGAAGTGACATTCCATCAATACTCGTAAAACCGAATGAGCAAGGAAGCGACATTCCATCGATACTTGCAAGACCATTCAGCGGGGAGGCGACATTTAGTCGATACCTGCATTTTGAAAACCAAAACTCGGCTATAAATGCCAAAATCCGGCTATAAATGCCAAAACAAAAATTTCCGGCTATAAACGCCAAAACCGGCTTTCACGCCGACAAACCAAAACTTGGCTTTCAAAAAATGGCTATCAATGCCACAAAACCGGCTATAAATGCCACAAATTGGCTATCAATGCCACCAAACTGGCTGTAAATGCCACAAAATTTCGGCTTCCATGCCAACCCAAATTTTGGCTTTTACGCCATAAAATTTCGGCTTCCATGCCATCTCAAAATCGGCTTTCACGCCACAACCAAAATCAGGCTCCCATGCCAAAACAATTATTTGACAAAAGATTTTCACAAAATGACAAAGCTTTTGATCAAATCCCATTTAGCAATTGCTTTCATCACAAAAAGATTTGAGTGAGCGTAGGGAACAAAAAAAAAAGGTACCAAAAAAATACATGTGGTACCAAAGCAAAAAAAAAAAATAGAAAGTGTTCACAAGCACTACAAAAAAAAAGTACCAAAAAAAAAATACATGTGGTACCAAAAAAAAAAAAAGAAAGTGTCCACAAGCACTACAAAAAAAGAGTACCAAAAAATACATGTGGTACCAAAAAAAAAAGAAGAATGGTTTCTGCTATAAAAAATCAGGAGCTCAGCCAAAAATGGTCTCCAGCCAAAGCTTCAGCTCCTCAAGCAAACTTTTGGCCTCAGCCGTCAGAGTTTCCAAGGCACGCTTCTTCAGGAACTTGCCATGAGATGCTGGCGAATGCCGTAACCCTTCTTTTACACCGGGAAGCTCTTCCCCAGCAGTTTGCCATCGTTCGTTTTCTAGAGTCCTCCTCTCGAGAACTTGACCGGCATCTGCAACCCTGCGGATCAGAGTACTCTCCCTGTCACGAGCCTCTGTTATAGCAGCCCACTTCGCATCGACTTGTGCCTTCAAATGCTCAAGACGTTTCCTGGCCTCCTCAACTTCCCTATCAAGGACGTTAAGGTCATACCTCAATCCGATGATGGCTAGCTCTTCCTTGTTCTTCTCCCGAACTAGCTGCTTCTTGCTTTGTGTAGCCTCATTCAGGTCAGACTTAGCCTTATCAGCAGGGTCCAAGAACATCTCCTTGAAGAATTGGTCATCAGGGAAACCCATGGTCTCAAACCACTTGTCACCCAGTGCAATGATCCTATCAACGATCGCCCTGGCACCTGTGACATCCAGACCAACCTCTTCGGTGTCGATCAGAATCTCCTGTACATGTGGGATCATGCCAAATCCTGCCTCCAAGTGTCCAGAAAGGAGAGTCTTGACCCAAGAACTCAAAACCCGAGCCAGCACCTTCTTCGCAAATTGAAGAGACGAACCGGATGAAGATTCACCCTTCTCCGCTGATCGGCTGCTCATGTCATGTCCCATTGGAAGAGTAACAAAAGAACTCTTTTCACTTGGAGCCACTGGAGAGGGAATCTCAACACGAGGCATCTCCTCAATCATGTCTGAACTGGTCTCTACCTCCGGATCGACCTCTGGCATCCCTTGCTCTGGTTCTGAAGAAAGCGATGGACTCTCTTCTGTCACTTCAAAACCTGCAAATGAAACACAAAAAGGTATGAATATGATCCCGTCAAAAAAAAAAAAACGTGAAAAAAAAAGAAATCACGTGCCAAAAAAAAAAAAATCAGGCCACGTGGCCGTACGGATCTGTCCGTACGGCCCACAAAAAAAAAAAAAAAAAAGAAAAAAACGTGTGAAAAAAAAAACAAAAGAAGAAATCACGTGGAGAAGAGAAAAAAAAAGAAGAAGAATAGAAAGAAAAGAAAGAAAGAAAAAAAAAGAAGAAAGAAAAAAAAGAAGAGAAACTTTTTTTTTACCATCCTATTCTCTACATAAAGTTTTCTTGAAAGAAAAAGAGAGAAAACTTACTTGAAGCCATTGATGGAGAAGAAGAAGGAAAAAGCTTGAAGATCCTTGAAGAAGAAAAACTCTTGGTCTTGGAGCTCTCTTGAGATTGTTGCAAAAGAAAGCAATAAGAGCAAGAGATCGTACCCTCCTTGCTTTTATAGAAGAGAGCAAATCAAAGAAGGAAACAAAAAAGAAAGGTAAGTGTTACTAATTAGTAACCTTACCAAAAGAGAAGGAATTAGAAAGATTCTTTCCCAAAAAGAAAGATGTCTTTGAGAGATTTTCTCCCAAAATCAATCAATGAGAGATTCTCTCCAACAAAATAGGATATTGGAGATTTCTTCCCAAAAAGAAAGATACCTTGAGATATTCTCTCCCAAATTAAGGGAATATGAGAGATTCTCTCCCATAAAGATATTTTTAGATATTCTCTATCCAAATGAGATATCTTTAGATATTCTTTACAAAAATGACCCCACATGAGATCTAAGCCATCCTAAAAAGCTTAAGGTCCCATGGGCTAGCCCATATGAGCCAGGTTTGACCACCTAGGCACTTAAAAAAAAAAAAAAAAAAAAAAAAAAAAAATGGGCTTTTAGTCAGGAAAAAAATCCCTTTTACCAAGAGCATACAAAAATGGTTCCATGCCTCTTTTGAGTTGATTGAACCATACAAAAAATCCCAAGCCCCATGAGCTTCCAAAAATCAAACCATCCAGCCTCATATACCAAATTGAGCCAAAATCTTGAAATTGACATTCCACAAATATCCAAACCACTCCAATGGACCCACACAGTCCCAAAGAGTGACCCAAAACCAAATCCTGGTCCCCTAACTTGCCACATACAGCTTGTTAGGTCACAAGACCAAAACCAAAAACCAAATCATGATCCCCTAACTTGCCACATACAGCTTGTTGGGTCACAAGGTCAAAACCAAAACCCGACCCCCTAACCTGCCACATACAGCTTGTTAGGTCACAAGGTCAAAAACAAAGACCCAAATCCACATCCCTGATGTCATCTTCAAAACTTTGCCTCAAGATGGTATTTGATTCCTTTCACTACCATAAAATTCCCCTGCAAGCTCAAAGGCTACTCTACCAAAGGAAGGATTGCTCAAAGACTCTTGGTCAAGACACAAGCTCTCCTTCAAAAATCTCTTCGAGGCACATCGACTACAAAAGTCAAGCAATTCGTCGCTGTACCTCGAGGGGGCATTTGTTGACACCAAAAATGTCACTTTGCCTCTTCACATCAAGAAAGCTGCATGAAGTCGCAACCTGCCATAAATAGGCAATGCAATTTCTCAAAAAAATCAAATCTTGTTAGAATCAAACAAAAACTGCAAGATCCTTCAAGATAGCCAAGAGAAGAGTACACATGAAGTTTCGGGCCATTTCAGAATCATTTGGCCTAACTTCGCTTCTCCGACAGCTAAAATGGCGCTCCCGGCGGCGACATCATCGGAGACGTCAAAACTTCGATCAGAGCCTACAGATGACTCCAGCATGTCCCAAAAGGGCTCCATGCCAAATTTCAAGTCAAACCGACAACGTTTGACCCTCCATCAATGCTCGAGCAGCAAAATCAAGCCTCCCGGCGGCGGGAACCACCGAAGCCTTCACTCATTAAACCAAGTGCATGAGTGGCTTCAACATGCTTCCAAAAGGCTGCACGTCGAATTTCAGGTCATTCCGACAACGTTTGACCAGGTTTCGATGCTCCGAGAGAAAATCAAGCCTACCGGCGGCGGAGCAACCCAGGACCATGACATCCAAAACGGAGCCCATGGAACGTCTCAAAATGACTCCAATAGGCTCCCCGTCAAATTTCAGGTCAATCGGACATCGTTTGACCACATATCAAAGCTCGGCATTTTCCCCGCAGCAAAATCAAGTGAAGCATCGACGGGACCCCAAACGGCTTCAAAACTCAAACAAAAGCCTGTGGTTGGTCTTATTTATTGCTCAGGAGGCTTCACCTCAAATTTCAGGTCATTCCGACATCGTTTGACCAAGTTTCAGCTTCTGGCGGAAAATCAGCAGCTCTACGCGACAAAGTCTTCGGCTTTCCCGGAAAATTGGAAACTTTGCACTCTAAAAATGCAAGGATTCTCATCAAGTTTTCTACAGGGAAATCAAGCCAATAAATGAGAAGAAATGTCAAGAAAAATACAGAAGAAAACGGCGACGAAAAAGACCTCAAAACGACCGCAAAACGGGCTCCGAAGGGGAAAAATCCCCCAGGGTCGCAGACCCCTGCGACCATGGCCCATGGTCGCAGGCCCCTGCGACCATGGCCCATGGTCGCCGGCGACCATGGAGGTCCGGGTCATCGGATTTTCCGCCGGTGACCCGTTTTTCCGTCTTTTTTCGCGTTTCGCGCACTTTGGCCCCTGTGGTTTCCTGAAAATGTGATTTTTAGTGCTTGAAATTGACTCATATCCTCCGACATCCGTCAAAATCACGGGTCAACCTCCAAAAGCATAAAATCATCATTGATCGCTCCAAGATCGCCAACCGGTCGACCAAGAAAGTACACTTTCTGTCCGACCGATCGTGAAATCGACAAGACAGATGTCACCGGCCCGCTCTTAGCTATCAATGTCTGAAGTTACATGTTCATCCGATGTCGATCAGCATGTAGATCCATCGATGATCATCGCCAGAAGAATTCCAGAAGACACGGCACGGCCCGCGACTCTTCGACTGCTCGGCGACCAATTAATGTGGTTAATTGACTAACTTTATTATGGTCATTAATTCATTTCTTTGGACGGCCCAATCAGAAGCAAGCATTTGGGAGTTACAAGTCAATTGATTCATGGCATTTAAACCATGAAACTCCTCCCATTATGGTAATTAAGGTGATTAAAAGCCCTTAATCTCCATCGGCCAATCAGATTCAAGGAAAAAGGAGTTACAAAATCAAGAAATAAATCTTGTAACCCCTCCCATTAAAGCCATTAAGGCTCATAAACCCTCCTAAATGGCTACCAAAAGCCTATAAATAGGAGAGCATTCCATTGAAATCGGAATCAGAAAAAGGAGGAGAAAATCAGAGGATCAGAAAAAAAGATCAGAAAGAGATCTGAGAGAAAGAAAAAGAGAGAAAAACTCTGCTGAAGTTCTGCACCGGCCACCACTACAAGGTGACAAAAGTCCCTTGGGGGGCACCCCCCCCCCAAGGTCCTTGCCTTCTCCTGCTGCCTCCAATGGCTTAGACGTGGCTTTTCAGCCCGTCTACTTAGCTTTTTATTGGACATAGGACCTTCTCTTGGTCTTTGTCCTCTAAAAATCTGAGGTTATAGCCAAGCCAAGCGAATCAAGAGCATCTTCTGTTCTCATCTGCATGGATGATGGCGAAGCCCATACATGGCTTGCGACCGTCAATCTGAACGAGTCCCCCACAATCTCCTGAACAGTTAGATCTTCCTTTTCTTGCTTTTCATTGTAATTTGTATTTTTCTAAAGAGACAAAAATCACAACTCTTGTCTTTCATTATTGATAAGAATTGTAAATCGGCTATAAACGCCAAAATCGGCTATAAATGCCAAACAAAATCGCCTTTCACGGCAAACCAAGAAAATGTCTCTTTTCTTAAATATTTGTGCAATGGAAAACTTGAAAGAAGTTGATTTCCTTTTTTACTTGCGAAGGTTGATCTCCGGATTACCACTTGCAATTCCAAGTAAAATAGAAAATCTGGCACACCCACATAAAAGAAATGTTGATGCACGCTTCAGGGCCCGCCAGGGCGCGAAAGGGCCGGACCCGGCGGACTCCCACGTTCCGCCGACCCCGGTAGCCGCCCCAACGGCGCCTCGGAGCGCGTTCAATCAGTGGCACTTAAACTATTCAAGGTGGCCTGCACCGTGGATGGATTATAAATATTAAGCAAAAGTGACGATCTGATTGGAGGAGATGTTTATGTCACTCCTGTATTGTTTGGTGAATTCTAGACAGCCAAACCCACTCCCCTTTCTGAAATGGACAATGCAAAATACATGAAAATTATAAAAAAAATACCTATCTAGGAGTTTGATGGCAACGGCTCCACATATCTTGGTATCAAACCCACTTGCCTTCTATTTCCTGCACCTCTTGTGGGCTCTGAAAATGTACAATCCAAACTGTTCAAATTTGTTGTTGAGCCATTAAACCCTTAAAGTTCATTTTCATCTCATAAATCTTCATGGATTATGAGATATATGAAATCTTGTATATGTAATCCAAGCTGTTGAATGTTTACACGGGACAAAAAAACATAACATCAAGACAAGGAACATCTCAAAAGTGTGCTACTTGGTTTGGGTACAAAGGTAACTATAATGTTGGCTCTTGGCAAGAGAATGGGATGTGGAGTGGGCTCTTTCCTTTGATATACTTGGGTAGTTCATTAGCGATTGGCCCCATACCCAAGTTGTTGGGGACCCAGTGGTTACTCTAATACGTAGCTCCTTTTTTGTAGTTGTCATGTGATTCATTTGGAAAGAGAGAAATGATGGGATCTTTAATGCTAAAAGAAGAGGAGGTCTATCCGAAGTGATTCTGACCAGGATAGGAAGTGGGCTCTCATTGAAGAGGAGTTTTAGGAGTTAAAGCTTGGTGATTTCTTCTCTAATTGGAACACTTGCTTGGGAGCAGGATATCACAAGGGGAGAAAAGTTGTTATGTGTTCCTGCTCCAAATTGGTTTCCTTAAGTACAACATTATGAGAATACCTCAGTGGTAGGAGTTGCTAGTTCTCACCTAGCTGCACACCTGTCACCTTCCTTCACCCGAAGTCTACTTTCGTCACCCTAGGGTGGGGTCCCATCTCTCTATAGCTGGGTACCAAATAAAAGTACAATATGTATGGGTCCAGGAACAAGCCAGAGCTGGCTGTACAATATGTATGGGGCCTATCACCTTCTGTCGCGACCCCGGACCGGGTTTGGGGACCAATCCGGGATCGGGACTAATTGTGAAGTAAATAAGAAGAGGTATGTTTGATGCCCAACGCACACGGGATAATAAAAGAATACACATTACCCGTGCACGTGATTCCCCACAGAAGTCCGCGGTGAGGATTTCACAACACCCATAAACATTTTGTATAAATTGCGGAAGCGTATGGCAAGTCAAGCATGTTTTTCATTTCCAAAATGACAAGACTGATTACATTTGAATAACGAGTATCAGAATGAGCAATTTCATAAAGCGTAACCCAAAAGTACATATTAAAGTTTAATCAAAAGGTAATTTAATTACAACTCCCAAAAATAGAGGCCAACAAAGGCCAATATAGACAAAACAATATCCACCAAAAATATAAATCCAACCACCCCCAAAATGTTTCGCATCTCAACAACCCGATGTTTACATAACATCGTCAGCACGCCACTCAACTAGCGGTTGCGGTTCTCCGACCGCCTCCTCTGGCTCCTCCTCAGGGAAACTAACAACGGGACCTGAGTACCAAAGCAAAGGATCAGACACGAAGGTCTGGCAGGTGGGTGAACAGATATAAATATTCAATACTAAAAACCTTTACCTTGGAAAACATATAAACCTGTTAAAACAATGTCTTTCAAGAAGTAAATGAATCATTTAATTAAAACGCATATACAGTCACAAAACATGTAAGGCAATCAAGGAAATCGGGAAACAATCAAGATGGCATCCACAAGAAGCTAAATCCTCTATCACCGAAGTGACGAGAGTATCGGGAGTTGACCACAGTCACCGAACTGAGGATGTGCAACCAATTTACATATACATATACAATAATACGAGATGGGACCACGGTAGCAAACCGGGTGTCGGGAATCACGGTAGCGAACCGGATATCGGGAACCACGGGAGCGAGCCGGGTATCGGGACGGGACCACAGTTAATAAACCGGGTATCAGGATCCATGCTGCAGCTAGCGGGACGAGAAGGGATCTCCAAGTCAGTGGATCAGACTGACAAGGTTATCCAAGCTTAGTGGTGCCGACTCATAGGTCATATGCAAGAAATCGGGCATGTATAAAACACTTACAATGAAACCGTATAAATGAGCAAAACGGGGTGCTCAAGGCACAAACATCATTTCAATATCGGGTCACATCATGTCGGGCATGCATTTCGGGACTAATAAAAAGAGTGCAAGTACAAATACAATGCTTTCGGGATCGATAAATCATAATTCATAAATTTCTGGAATAAACAATTGAAATAGACTTTCAAAATATCGGGGTTTAAAACTAATTCAAGGTGAATAGGGATCCCGTAAGTCTGTATAATAAAGAAAACTTGGTACTCTTTGAATTTGGAAGACATGCCGGGTTCCTTATACACTATAGTAGCCGCATTGCTTAAATGAATTTCTGTGATGTGGTTTCTCTCTCGAACGGGCTCCCAACAAACCTTTCATCTCTGCTTCGAACACATTCCCAGGCGAGCGGTGCCCATTGCTCTCAGAAAGGTTCATAAGCAATGGGATGGAAGCTCCCTTCAACCCCCCTTTATTCATAAAATTCAGGGAATTTCGGTTACCTGGCGGTCAGATGGCGGTTAGCCGCCCATGAATCTGGCGGTTAACCGCTGGCTGACCGTTAGGATGACCGTGGGATTGCAGCTCTCTGGAATTGTGACCGCTTCAATTCGGTTGGCTGGCGGTTAGCCGTCGAGGGATACGGCGGTTAGCCGCTAGCTGACAGCGAGATTACAGCTCTCTGGAAAAGTGACCGTAACTACGCGATTGGCTGGCGGTTAGCCGTCAATGGATTCGGCGGTTAGCCGCGAGTGACCGCGGAGTTGACCGTGAGGTTAGAGCTCTCTGGAAATGTAACCGAAATTGCTTCGGTTAGCCGCTAGTCACCAGGCGGCTAGCCGCTGGGCGACCGCCAGCTGACCGCCAGTCATGGGAATTTCCTCACTGGGTTCATATTCAGGTCTTCCCTTCTCCAAACCAATTTCTTTCATTCTCCATTTTACATTCATACAATCACCAAGAGAAGGAAGACATCCATCATCACAAGGATTCACTTAGGCATTGTACAAAAGATGAACCAAAAGCTACAATTCAAGATTTAAAGACAATAAATGAAACAAAAGCTAGAAATCATGTTCAAGACAATAAAGAGGTTTACCAACCCTTTTCAAAAGTATTTAACATCACTGAATGCTAAGGAAACAAGTCATTAATGAGATACAAATCAAGTATACATGTCATGGAAATCATTAAAACCAAAACATCCATTCAATCCACTTGCCTCAAGATCTCTAACCAAGGAAATCAAGCTATTACTCTCTTCCTCCAAGCCAAGGATGCAATCTACACAAAACCCCTAAATCCAAACCCTAAAATGGGTCAAACCAAGAAACAAGAAGAGAGAGCTCTCAATAATGGAAATGGAGCTCCTCTAAAGATAGGAAAACACAAAACAAAGAGATTGGAAGGAAGACTCACTAGGAAGCTCTTCAAAATCACCAAACTAGTTCAATGAGGGTCTTGAGGTGAATGGATTCGTCCAAAAATGGCAGCAATGAATAGCTCTAGTAGTGAGGAAGAAGAAGGTGAAGTCCATTTCTTGATTGGTGCAAGGTTTGATAGGGATTTAGGATGGAGAAGCAATAAGAAGAAGAGAAAAGGGGAAGAAAAACCCTAGGTTGGTTGTTGTGCTGGAAAAGAGAAATGGAGAAGAGATGCTCTCAATATATATACAAGTGGGTGTGGGCTCCACCACTAGCAAATCTCTTTGGGCTGAAATCACTACTATCGGTGTCTCGAATAGAATCGACGAAGAAGAAAAAAGTGATCGTCGAAATATCTAGTTTCTAAAAAGTATATGTTTCGCGGGTTTTGGGAATATCAAGTTTTGGATACATATTTCATGTAAAAAGACTGCTTTGCCCTCAATGCAAGAAAATCGGGTTTCGGGGTTCCGAACGGGTACGGGATCAACATGAAAGTTGTAGGGATTAGCGGAACGAATGAAACGGGGTAGGCATACAAGTCATCGGGGTCTCGGGAAAATTGAAATAGGGGTTATTCATGGATGTCTAATAGGGGTTATTCCCTTTTATAACCTTTCAATGCTCCTCCTTTTCTAATTGAAATAGAAGTCTCACTTCCACAACAATTAGTAAGTATACTATTACCACTATTAGAAGTCCTACTCCAAATAGAAATAGTAATTCCTTCCTTTTAGAGTTCAAATAGGATTAGTATCTTTCTAATAACTTGGGCTGGCATGGGGACCACTAGGGATTCCATAGAAAGCTGGCTCCAACTAGGACACCACGACCCCACATCTCGTGTGCAATCTGGGCCCACAGTTAATTGCAAATAACACCACTATATAAATGCAATTGCACTCCAGTCTTAGGAATAAATTACAATGAAGACCCTAAACTTCCCGATTACCACAAGTAGGCCCCTCTATCAATATCCATGAATCAATTGGAATAAATATGTCTCTTCCAATCTCAGTTCCACATCTTATTATCCTTGAGCCCCAATTAATCACTATGATCATCAGTACCATCCAATTAACTCTTAATCGAGATGGGTGCCTACTTACTAATGACAAATCCATTAATTGGCACAAGGGGGTAATAGAGATAGATTCCATCTTGATCATTCAATATTCCCACGGTCCTACTACCACATACCCAAGACACCGAGGTGTTGACCTACAGTTGGCCTCACTCATTGGTGACTCAAAGCAAATGAATAGATAGCAACTTGAGTTCATTAATATCTCAGAATTAAGAGCCTATTGTTAGGGAATTATGAGAGTAGACCTTATAATTGAGACAGAATTCCATAAAGTGCTTCTCATGGTCCTTCAATACATCCAATGTACAAGCACCATGATCCAAAATCTTCCATTCTGATGATAAAGACAAATCACACTATCTCATAGTGATCAAAGTGCTGTAACCCTATCAAATGAGATGCTCAGTCTCATCACTGGTTGTGAAGCTATTTAAGTATAAGATTTGTGACATATATCTCCCATGTGTGGATCTCATCCATATACATATATCACATCTAATATCTAATGGGACCCGGTTCAACTCATGAACCATTATGTCAAGTGTATTGGTCATGTGCATTTAGTAATAAAATGACATTCATCTCATGAAAGTAAAGCATGATTTTACTGATAAATAAAGAAATTAATCAATTTATCATATTAATTGATGGATTGAGACCATATAAACTAACATGTTAGTGTAGGTCAATGTATGGTTTGTTAATTGAATGTAGTATGATTTATTGTGCAGAAAGGAATAGAGTGGAATGTGATGTATTCAAATTTAATCGTACTGAATGGATGACGGTTATGTGATTTTACATTTGATCAATAGTCGAGATCGACTATTGAACTGAAACTCAAAAAAGACAATCGACTATGTAGATAGTTGATATCAACTATTTAACTGGAACTCAGAAAAGACAGTCATAGTCGATATTGACTATTTAACTGGAACTTAAAATAGACAGTCATAGTCAATAACGACTATCCACTGGAACCAGTAGTAGTCGATATCGACCATTTAACTAGAACTTAAAACAGACAATCATAGTCGATATTGACTATTTAACTAGAACTTGAGTAAGTCATCAATAGTCAATGTCGACCATTTAACTGGAACTTAAGTAAGTCATCAATAGTCGATATCGACTATTTAACTAGAACTTAAAAAAAACAGTCATAGTCAATATCGACTATTTAACTGGAACTTGAGTAAGTCATCAATAGTCGATATCGACTATTATCATAGTGGATATCGACTATTTAGCTGAAACTTAAAAAAGACAGTGATAATCGATATTGACTATCTATTTAGCTGGAACTTAAGTATGAATGTTTTGTACACTAGTATAAGTTAGTTTTTGGGGTTAGCTAATCATTCACAATATAGTAAAAGTGGAAGAAAGAAAATATCAACTTTGGGACAATACAAACAACATTATATATATATATAAAGTTTTCAACATATATAGCCCCAAAAACTGGGTCGTCCTTACAAAAAGGGAAATATGTTTAATGACACTTATATGCCCCTCCAAGAAATACTTCGGCAAGATGTACATGGTATGAATAACATCTTCTATAACCAACCAAAAACGTTGTTCAGTAGACTATATACTGTCCAGGCGACTGCATCTTTCAGCACATTCACACTAAATATTCACCAAAAAGTTGTTCACATTAACTCTTGCATCCCCCTTCCAAAAAATGTTGATCAGTAGACTGTACATTGTCTAGATGGTTGCATCTTCCAACACATTCACACCAAATATTAACAATTCACCAAAAAGTTGTTCACATTAACTCTTGCATCCTCATTCCAAAAAATGCTTTAGTAGACTGTACACTGTTCAGACGGCTGTATCTTCCAGCACATTCACACCAGATAATAATAATTCACTAAAAAGTTGTTCACATTAACTCTTACATCCCCCTTCCAAAAAATGCTTCAGTAGACTGTACATTGTCTAGACGGCTGCATCTTCCAGCACATTCACACCAAATATTAACAATTCACCAAAAACTTGTTCACATTAACTCTTGGCATCCCCTTTCCAAAAAATATTAACACCAACAACCAACAAAAATTCCTTCCAAAAAAAATGCTTCAGCAAGATTTCAAAATCTGAATGGCTGCATCTTCAAGTTTGCGCCGGTGGATTGTGGCAACTTTATTGGTTATGCCCCCTCTCCTTACAGTTACCACAGGTGACTACCCTTCGTTGGCGGCCACGATCTTCGGTCCAAATCATATTCTTCTTTGGCCGCCCTGGCTGTTAAGTAGCTCGTGGTGGGAAAATGATAAGTCCACAAAATTTGGTCATTAGGTCCTTATTTCATGACCATTTGTGAACTTAATTAGGTTTAATTGCATAAAATTGAACTTAATTTCATGATTTCATGCATTTTTTGTTATTTTTGGTAACATGGTCAAAATTGGTCAAAATTCATTTAAGTGCATGACTTTTGTGAAATTAAGTTTTTCTCATCTCATTTATCACCCCAAAATTAGGCTTTTGGTTTCATCAATGCATATCTTGCTATTTTTTGCACCACGGGCTATTTTTGGAAAGTTAGTCATTTTGGTACATCACTGGGCATGTAGGGTCCCATACATGGTTCATAATTATTTTCTTACATATGATTAATGTTAAAATTGCCTCTTTCAATTTGTAGGAGAAATCAACATGGGTCCCATACACCCCATTGCATGCGAACATAGAAGCTTCCATTTTTCACAATTATTCCCGAATTTTTCAGGGGCAGAAAATTAAAATGACCATAATTCTCAAACTGAGTCTCAGATCAGCGTAATCTAGTTGCCGTTGGAAAGATCTTTTCGAGTAGATATCCGTGGAGCCCAAGATTGCCTAAATCGGAGCTATATTGAGGGAGATATGACCTCGGGAAGTTGTCTACTACAATTTTAGGCGGGAATTGCAAGAAATCTCAATATTTGGAAAGTTTCTTCTCTCTACACAATCATGCAATTTTTAAAGATATTCTTGGAATTGTACAAGGAAAGTGTATGCATTAAGAAACCTAATAAGGTAAGGGGATCTCTCAAATTTAAAAGTCTTTCCAAAGAAAGAAGCAAGCTTGAAGCCTAAGTAAGAATCTCTACACATAAGGAAACAAGAGCCCTAAATATGAGAGATTCTTTACTAAAAAAAAAGATTTACAAAAGGCATAAAAGGGAGTCATAGAAGGGCTGGACGTCCATGTTAGATTGTATGGACTCAATCCATCAGTGGATGTGATAAATTGATTAATTTCTTTATTTATCAATAAAAATCATGCTTTACTTTCATGAGATGAATGTTATTTTATTACTTTATGCACATGACCAATACATATGACATAATGGTTCATGAGTTGAACTGGGTCCCATTAGTATATTAGATGTGATATATGTATATGGATAAGATCCACACACAGGAGATATATGTCACAAATCTTATACTTAAAATATCTTCACAACCAGTGATGAGACTGGGCATCTCATCTGATAAGGTTGCAGCACTTTGATCACTATGAGATAGTGTGATTTGTCTCAATCATAAGAATGGAAGATTCTGAATCAATGTGCTGGTACATTGGATGTATTGAAGGACCATGAGAAGCACCTTATGGAATTTCGTTTCAATAATAAGGTCTGCTCTCATAATTCCCTAACAATAGGCTCTCAATTCTGAGACGTTGATGAACTCAAGTTTCTATCTATTCATTTACTTTGAGTCGCCAATGAATGAGGCCAATTGTAGGTCAACACCTCGGTGTCTTGGGTATGTGCTAGTAGGACTGTGGGAACATTGAATGATTAAGATGGAATCTATCTCTATTATCCCCTTGTGCCAATTAATGGATTTGTCATTAGTAAGTAGGCACCCATCTCGATTAAGAGTTAATTGGATGGTACTGATGATCATAGTGATTAATTGGGGCTCAAGGATAATAAGATGTGGAACTAAGATTGGAAGAGACATATTTATTCCAATTGATCCATGGATATTGATAGAGGAGCCTACTTGTGGTAATTGGGAAGTTTAGGGTCTTCATTGTAATTTATTCCTAAGACTGGAGTGCAATTGCATTTATATAGTAGTGTTATTTACAATTAACTGTGGGCCCAGATTGCACATGAGATGTGGGATTGCATGTCCCAGTTGGAGCCAGCTTTCTATGGAATCCCTAGTGGTCCCCACGCTAGCCTAGTTATTAGAAAGATATTAATCCTATTTGAACTCTAAAAGCAAGGAATTAGAAAGTTACTATTTCTATTTGAAGTAGGACTTCTAATAGTGGTAATAGTATACTTACTAATTGTTTTGGAAGTAAGACTTTTATTTCAATTAAGAAAAGAGGATACTTAAGAGATTATAAAAGGGGATTAATCCCTCTTGGACGTCCATCAGTATTGGAGTCAAAATCGTGCAGTCCTTTTTGTACAATAGTTGCACTGCTCTCTCCTCTCTTCCTCTTCTAGTTCCTTAGAGTTTCGAGTTGGGTTTTCTCTTGAAGATTCCACCAATCTTCTTGAGAAGAAAAATCTGATTCGGATCATAGCGTGGAAGGCTAAGAGGTATTGGAGATTCTGATCTTAGTTTGTAGAAAATTTCTACATCAACGAAAGTTATCAACTTCTCCATTAGAGCGCAACCGAGCTTCAAAGGTATAATCTACTTCCTTGTATGTTGTAGATTTTAATGGATGCTTGTTCGCTTTTATTCTATCCTTTAGATAGTTTTACTTACTGTACATGATCATGAGATTGAGGGTTATGCATCCTGAATTGGGTTTTTGGCCTCATGGATACTTGATCCCTAAGTCAAGTGTGTCAAAAGTTTTGAAAATCTATCCACGATGCCCACCTACTTCCAACAGTCCAATGCCTAGAAGTTGAAAAAATTGGAAGTTTTCTCTCTCTTTCCACTCCCATCCACCCCCCCCCCCCCCCCCCCCCCCCCCCCCCGCTCTCTCTAATCCCCATCTTCTTCTTCTCCATTCTAATTCTTTAGACATAGATTGAGAGATCATGTTGAGAGAATGATGAAGAGAGAAGAATCTTACTTTTATGTACTTCAAGATCAAGGAATAGAGATACTACTTGGATTGATTCTGCGTATTCTTTATGTAAGTATGTTTATTTTTCTCATTCTAGTTTTTTTATGTGTTTTGACTGGAGACAATATTTCACATGATTAGATCTAGGGTTTGAAAATAAAATAAAAAGGATCAAAAGTCGAGAGACAACAAGTAACCACTTGCATTATTTTTTTCCTACTCTAAGAAGAGAGGATTGCATTTAATCGCATTGTCAACACTTGTAGGATCATCTAGTTTCTAGATCTTCGGTACATCTTTTCCGCTTTTTATTTTTCCACCCCTTTTATTTTTATTTTAATTTAATATTCTGATTTTTTTTATTTACAAATTCTAGATTAAAAAAAAAACCAACTTGCATCATTCTATGTGTAGTGGAAGCTTTCTATTTTTGTTACTTGCATAATATATGGTTGGAAAGAGTCTTTGTGCATGCTTCATATTTGGAAATTGCATTAGAACAGGTTTTTGTTGCTGAAATCACAAGATTATTAACTGATTAGAAAGACTAAATTCGGACTTGGTAAGAGATTAAATAAAAATTCTGCACAGTTTCAGTAGAACTGACCCAATTGTGTTACAAAAGTGCGTGATTTAAAAACCACGTAAATGTGAATGTTTTGGTCCGAAAAATAGCAGATTTAAACTATAATAATAGGACTTTGAAACCTCAGAATTTCAGCCAAAAATAACCTCGGGAACCGTATCAACCAGAGGCTCAAACAAGGGTAGTTGGGAAGCCTGCGTTCAGATTTCAGCAGCAAAACTGTTCAAGTAGGCATCTTTAGGTGACCATAACTTTTTCGTTTTAAGTCCTTTTTTCATTCTTCTTTTTTTATTGTGTTCATGAACCATCAGAGTTTTGATTCCAGACATTAGATTTAGGTTCATAGTAACTTAGACTAGTCGTACGGTCCAGCGAAATTGGGCCTGTGCAAGAGTTTTCATACTTTGAATTTTTTACAACATGTATCAAATTTTTAGAAACTTGCATAAAATTGCATTGTTGGTATTTAAGGAATTATAGATCATTCATATTTGTATAAAAAAGTGATTTTGGTAATTAGGATCTAATTTAGGAATTTTTGTTATTTATTTTATATTAAATTGGTTGTTTTGATGAGCTTGTTACTTTTGCAAGTTATAGTTAGAATAGGATTGAATAAACTAAGTTTCTTTACTTAGTTTAAGTTTATTTTTTTATTTGGAAAGTTGTAATTGTTAATTTTCAGTTTTTAGGAATTTTCTTGTAATTTGATTAGTTTCTTTATTTGGTTAGATTTAGTTTCTAAATTAAGACAGGTTAAAATTGGAAAGTTTCTTAAAAAGCATTGCTCTCTGTGGATCGACCTGGTCTCACCAGATTATTACTACAGCCGCACCCTTGCACTTGGGGTCCGACCAGAAAACTCATTCGTCAGATGTGTGCTCCCATTGTTTACTATAACAAGTAGCATGCAACATTTCACTATACGTCGTATGGTATATACTTGAGAGGTACCAATACTCGTAGAATTCATATGGATTATAGTTTCTAACTTTCATTGTAGCCAATGCATGAGCACACAGGATCCCCAAAATATCCTATTTCCGACGTGTGCAAGTATTGCATTCAAGATCGACGATGTCCACGTACTTTGCAGATTGCACCTGAAACTCAACTAGGCCAACCACACGAACATGCAGTCACCTAGCTTCTTCTGTTTATTTTTCCAAAACTTTCTCCACATACGGTGTTAGACGACTTGTAACTGCTTACGATTCATGATGGCACTTCTAGTAAAATTTCATTCGCTTGACCCATATTTCCTCGACTTATTTTGTAATAGGAAGGACGCTTGTGTCCTTTAAGAGGCCATTTGTGCATTCTGTTGCTTTACTAGTGAGCATGTCATTATTAGTTTGTATGGTCTCAATCCATCAGATGATGTAATAAATTGATTAATTTCTTTATTTATCAATAAAATCATGTTTTATTTTCTTGAAATGAATGGTGTTTTATTAGTTTATGCATATAACCAATACATATGATATGATGGTTCATGAGATGAACCGGGTCTCATTAGTATATTAGATATGATATATGTGTATAGATGAGATCCACATATGGGAGACATGTGTCACAAATCTTATACTTAAATATCTTCACAACTAGTGATGAGACTGGGCATCTCATCTGATAAGGTTACAGCACTTTGATCACTATGAGATTGTGTGATTTGTCTCGATCATCAGAATGTAAGATTCTGGATCACAGTGCTGGTACATTGGATGTAATGAAGGACCATGAGAAGCACATTATAGAATCTATCTTTATTTTAAGGTATGCTCTCATAATTTCCTAGCAACAGGCTCTCAATCCTGAGACATTGATGAACTCAAGTTTCTATCTAATCATTAGCTTTGAGTCACCAATGATTAAGGTTAACTATAGGTCAACACCTCAGTGTCTTGGGTATATGGTAGTAGGACTGTGAGAACCTTCAATGGTTAAGATGGAATCTATCTATATTATTCTCTTGTGACAATTAATGGATTTATCATTAGTAAGTGTTCACCATCTCGATTAAGAGTTAATTGAATTGTACTGATGATCACTGTGATTAATTGAGTCTCAAGGATAATAAGATGTGGATCTAAGATCGGAAGGGACAGATTTAATCCAATTGATCCATGGATATTGATAGAGGGGTCTACTTATGGTAATAAAGAAGTTTAGGGTATTCTTTGTAATTTATTCCTAAGACTGGAGTGCAATTGCATTTATATAGTGGAGTTATTTGCAATTAACTGTGGGCCTGGATTACACATGAGATATGGGGTCGCGGTGTCCCAATTGGAGCCAGCTTTCTTTGGAATGCCTAGTGGTCCCCACGCTAGCCCAAGTTATTAAAAAGATACTAAATCCTACTTGAACTCTAAAAGCAAGGAATTAGAAAGTTACTATTTCTATTTGAATGAGACTTTTAATAGTGATAATAGTAGGTTAATAATTGTTGTGGAAGTGAAACTTCTATAATAATAAGAAAGAATAAAGTTATTAATTCTTAATGGAAGTTGGACTTCTATTTCAATTAGTAAAAGAGGAGGTTGCTAGGCTATAAATAGAGGAGAAGAGAGGGCTAGACGTCCAACACACATTGGAGTGCACGCCCAGCCCCTAGTGCAAGTTGTTGCACATGCCCACTTCTCATTCTTCTCTTCTAGCTTCTCTTATAGTTCCTTACGAGCTTCTAGTTGGCTTTCTCATGAAGATCCCACCATTCTTCTTGAGAAAAGAGAGCTGAAAGTGGGTCATAGCGTGGAAGAAATTAAGATCTTAGAGATCCTAATTTGCTACAAGAAGAGTTCTTGTTCAAGCTAATTGTCTTCTTCTCTATTAGAGCACTACCGAACTCCAAAGGTATAATCTACTTCTCCATATATTGTGGATTATTTTGGTTAATTGATTGTTGCTAGTTTCTATCTTCTAGATAGAGTTTATTGCTGTACATGATTGATGAGATTGAGGGATTCCATCCTGAATGTGGTTTATGGACTTATGGGTACTTGATCCCTGAGTCAAGTGAGTCAAAAAGTTTTGAAAACCTATCCACAAGGCCCACCTAGTTTCAATAGTCATACCGTCGTCCATCTACATATGCATCGGCCCAACGTTGCCTTCTAATTGAATCAATGTAAGTGAATGCCTTTTAGCTGACTGCCCGTATATCGGTCATATATGCATCGTACTCAAATGGCCTGTTCGCTTTGGCGGTACGCCAGAATTTCATAACAATTGTTGCATCACTGAAAGCCACCCTAATATTCTTGACAATGTGACGGCAACAATAACAATGCTTTGCAGAGGGCATGGTGTTCAAGAGCGCTGGCATAAGACCTTTTTGGCGTTCCGACACAATAGTCAAATTGTTAGGCTCACCCAGTGCTATATGTAGGTTTGCAAGCAACCACTCCCAACTATCACGTCGCTCGGATTCCGCAAAGGTAAAAGCGATGGGGAGGAGCTTATGATTGGCATCGTGTGTAACAGCAACAAGCAAAACATCGGGATACTACCCTCGGAGATGTGTCCCATCTACAACAATCGTTGGTCTACAGGTATTAAGGAAAGGCCTTAGACAAACTCCGAATGCCCAAAAAAATCTTCTAAAATGATCTTCAGATGTGGTATCTATGTTTGTTACTATACCTAGATTGGTCCTCTACAACTCAATACGGTAACTAGGCAGCATTTGAAAAGACTCCTCGTAAAATCCTCGCACTGCACACAGGGCTATCTTCTTTGCTATATGTGCCTTTGTATAGGTAATAGTTGTCCCAAATTCCATTTGGTAGTCTTTCACGATCTCTTTTGGTTTCAGATTGGCATTTTGTTGAACTCTGTCCATGATTAACTCCGCAATTAACAATGCTAATGCCTATGTATAGATTGGTCCTCTACAACTCAATACGGTAACTAGGCAGCATTTGAAAAGACTCCTCGTAAAATCCTCGCACTGCACACAGGGCTATCTTCTTTGCTATATGTGCCTTCATGTAGGTAATAGTTGTCCCAAATTCCATTTGGTAGTCTTTCACGATCTCTTTTGGTTTCAGATTGACATTTTGTTGAACTCTGTCCATGATTAACTCCGCAATTAACAATGCTAATGCCTATGTATGTGTCATCTCCATCATTGGCTTCGACCATCTATGGACAGGATTATACGTATGCACTTTGAATTGTGGTCCTAATTCCATGATGGAGGCATGAATGCGCCTAGTGCAATTCTAATCTTTACAGCATGTTGTCACTTTGTACATGTTGGCCCTCAAGTGCTTTAGAATAAAGTTTTCATAAATTGAAAACATAGTCGGAGTCTTCCGGAATGTGTCACGATCAGGAAATTCACGGCCAATCCACATTTCACGTGCTGAATTGTTTCCAACATATGCATTCAATTCATCAGGTACCATGTTGTCGACGAAATTAACACCTGAATGTTCACTTAAAGGACATGCATTGTTGACTGGATTAGCCCCGGCGACGTTGCTTCTGTCCGAGCCCATGACAATAACTGGAATTTGTTTGGTGAAAATATTTTCATCAAAATAATTCTCATCACCATACTCCGCCCCATCCTCTATGTTATCAACACATGCATTGTTGATTGGATTAGCCCCGACAATGTTCCTTCTGTCCGCGCCCATTACAACCACTGGAATTTGTCCAGTGAAATTATTTTCATCAAAATGATTCTCATCACCATACTCTGCCCCACCCTCTATATTATCAACATTAATTTCTTGACCTAAGGTATGCAGTAGACTTGTAATGTTTCGAACGGTTGAAAAATGCATGTCATTATCTTCTTCGAGATCAATGGTAGGAAGCTTTGGAATGGCTATTCCATCGTTCACTTCTTTTCCCTTGCAATTTAACAATACACCCCTCGATTTCCCAAGAAAAGATCGATGCTTGTCATTCCTCTGAAACCTATAGTGCATCAACAATATAACAAAATCTAAGTGAGGGATTGGGCTTAATATTTGATAAATGTTTAATTTAGAATACAGCATGTTAACATACCTAGATTGTTCTCCTCCTCTACATTGTCCATTGTTCGATCTACTAGAAATATAAAAGTATAGCCCATTTGTATCCCGACCCGATGCTTTCATCATTCTATTTACATCATTATCATCTTCAATGCGAGCCAGTGAAAATGCACGTCCATTGTGATGAATGTATTGTATGCTTAAACTTTCAGTCGATGAATCCCAATTAGATGTTTTAATTGCTTCAGCAACCAATGACCCATATGTTATGTCAGTAGATAAATACCTCATCTTCTGCTTTCCTCCATTATAGTCAGGACGCATCATATCAAATTTTATGTTTCCATCGTAGTGGAATATGATTAGGATATCGCAATGTGACGTTCTGTTTATAAATAAAAAATTAGTTATATAGTGATAGGAACAAAAAGTAAATATGTATGCATAAATAATGCTCATGGTGAAAGGGCAAGTGTATGTTTAAAGTAAATGCATTGTCATATTCCAAGGGTTGTACTAATTGTATTGTTAAACAATGCCATACAAAGACTATGAATATTTTAAACCCTAGACCAAAAAAGGAATATGAAAACTAAATACAACAGTGTAGGAGCATATCCACCTTTTATAACAATTTCATGGGACAAGGTCCATGTGCTGTTAAAATTTCTAGATCTTGTAGAATGAAATAATCGAAAAAGAATTAACATGGGGTATGAATGTTGTGTTTTAGTTTAGGCTAAATAATACAATGAAGAAGAGGAGTGATGTCTATATTGTCGAATACAACCATATTTAAAACCCTAAACATAAAAAATGTATGCGAAAATTAAAGATGGCAGTGTCACATTAGGAGAAGATATCCACCGTTCAAAACTCTAGATGCACTTGGGTGCCATTTTCTGGGACAATAAAAAAAAATGCACATTTAAAACTCTAAACCCAAAAACGTATGTGAAAATTAAAAGTATGGTAGTGGTCTTTTAGGAGCAAATATCCACTTTTCACAACTCTAGATGCACTTGGATGCCATTTTCTGGGACAGATCATAGTCGTTGATTACTTGTCTAGGGTTGGTAAAATCTAAAAGGAAGAATATGAATTAACAAGTTGGGTGACTGCCAAGTTTTGGGGAAACTATCAAACTAATAATAAAGATTCATGTGAGTACCTGCCTTTTAAACGAGTGCAACCACCACCATTAATAGAGTGCTTGAAGAGCTGCAGTGGATTTTTGTCGCCAGGCAGTGTTGCAAGCACCAAACGAGGTGAAAGATATAAAGGGGAAAAGCATATGCGAAACTGGGTTTTAAGTGTAGTTACAGATGAGTGTCGATATTGACTATAGTGCTGAAAGACCAAAAAAAAAGAAAAAGACAAACGTCAATTTAGGGCCCATTCTGTCTGCCCTTTGTTATTGGGACCAAATGAATTAATTGGCTGTTTATGAGGGTTTTTCCCATTAAATCCCCTAGTTTCTTCTCCATTTTTTATACTTGAATATATGGATTAGACATATTTGTGCCCATTAGTTAATTGTTTATAAACTCATAAACACTATGTTGTATAGGTTCTCTAGACATATAATTATTTTAGAATTTAGTATTTCAGCGCTCCTGCTTCCGCTCCCATTCTCATTCCCACTCCTACCCCATGCATGCTCTGGGCACTTAGGTTCGGACCCGGCCACTGACTTACCTTATCAATGTTCCAAAATGGCATGTTGTTTTTAAATGCCCATACAAAGGTTATTTTAGGTGGTCTTTTTTTTTTCTTTCTTTTTTTTTTTTAATGGAACTAAGATGGGAAGAGGGTTTGTTTTAAATTCCAAAAGAGAGAGGTGATTTTTGTTGACCTCATTGTATCGGACTATGATGGGAAGAGTGTGAGAACCCGACCCCTAATTTCTTGGTTTAGTGTGGTTTTAATCGTGATTTGGTTTTCTCGATGGGTCTAGTGGTTGTTTGGTTGAGTTTTTGAGTTAGAATGACTTTTTATTAGCTTTGGGAAGTTTTGAGAGCCAGTGAACCTAGACAGTGACCGTAGGGTCCCATTTGTTTTGCGTGGTCAGCGTGGGGAGATTCTTAGTGATTCCCAAAAATTCCCATTTAAGCTTCGTTAGACTAATCTCGCCATTCCCTACAACTTTCGTGTTCACTCCGTGCCCATTCGAAGCTTCTAAAATCAATTTTTCTAGAAATCCCAAATTTTCCATTTTTAACCCCTTTGACCAAATAGTTGACTTTTTATGTGGACCCCGGAAGTATGTCAATATTAACCTTGTTGGAAAGATAATTTTATTCCGGACACTTTTCATGTTTTAAGTTTCTTGATCCGAGGTCTAGAAAGCCCCCTAATCTCCATTACAAGATATACTTAGTGTGGACCCCACATCACCCATTATAAAAAGGCCATCTTCCTCTCTTTCTCCCTCATTCCCATTCCCATCGACTGCAACCTCCATGCTACAGTACCAGCAGCCCCTCTTCTCCTTTTTCTTCCATTTCTCTTGCTCAAATGAAGCCTTCAAGCTACCAATCCGACGAGGAAACTCCGGCAACTTCTTCCCCTTCATCTCCTCTCTCTTTTGACACCATTTTCATGGGAAACCAAGGTGGGCAACCCCTATTTCAAGCTCATTCTTCTTGATTAATGGCCCTAGAGGTAAGGATCTCTTTCCATCTTCTATTATTTGATGGAACGCGCTCCGAGGCGCCCGCTGGGGCGGCTACCGGGGTCGGCGGAACGTGGGAGTCCGTCGGGTCCGGCCCTTTCGCGCCCTGCGGGCCCTGAAGCGTGCATCAACATTTCTTTTATGTGGGTGTGCCAGATTTTCTATTTTACTTGGAATTGCAAGTGGTAATCCGGAGATCAACCTTCGCAAGTAAAAAGGAAATCAACTTCTTTCAAGTTTTCCATTGCACAAATATTTAAGAAAAGAGACATTTTCTTGATTTGCCGTGAAAGGCGATTTTGTTTGGCATTTATAGCCGATTTTGGCGTTTATAGCCGATTTACAATTCTTATCAATAATGAAAGACAAGAGTTGTGATTTTTGTCTCTTTAGAAAAATACAAATTACAATGAAAAGCAAGAAAAGGAAGATCTAACTTTTCAGGAGATTGTGGGGGACTCGTTCAGATTGACGATCGCAAGCCATGTATGGGCTTCGCCATCATCCATGCAGATGAGAACAGAAGATGCTCTTGACTCGCTTGGCTTGGCTATGACCTCAGGTTTTTAGAGGACAAAGACCAAGAGAAGGTCCTATGTCCAATAAAAAGCTAAGTAGACGGGCTGAAAAGCCACGTCTAAGCCATTGGAGGCAGCAGGAGAAGGCAAGGACCTTGGGGGGGGGGTGCCCCCCAAGGGACTTTTGTCACCTTGTAGTGGTGGCCGGTGCAGAACTTCAGCAGAGTTTTTCTCTCTTTTTCTTTCTCTCAGATCTCTTTCTGATCCCTTTTTTTTCTGATCTTCTGATTTTCTCCTCTTTTTTCCGATCCTTTTCCGATCTTCTGATCTCAATTTCAATGGAATGCTCTCCTATTTATAGGCCTTTGGTAGCCATTTAGGAGGGTTTATGAGCCTTAATGGCTTTAATGGGAGGAGTTACAAGATTTATTTCTTGATTTTGTAACTCCTTTTTCCTTGAATCTGATTGGCCGATGGAGATTAAGGGCTTTTAATCACCTTAATTACCATAATGGGAGGAGTTTCATAGCTTGAATGCCATGACTTAATTGATTTGTAACTCCTGGATGCTTGCTTCTGATTGGGCCGTCCAAAGAAATGAATTAATGACTGCAATAAAGCTAGTCAATTAACTGCATTAAATGGTCGCCGAGCAGTCGAAGAGTCGCGGGCCGTGCCGTGTCTTCTGGAATTCTTTTGGCGATGATCATCGATGGATCTACATGCTGATCGACATCGGATGAACATGTAACTTCAGACATTGATAGCTAAGAGTGGGCCGGTGACATCTGTCTTGTCGATTTCACGATCGGTCGGACAGAAAGTGCACTTTCTTGGTCGACCGGTTGGCGATCTTGGAGCGATCAATGATGATTTTATGCTTTTGACGGCGGATCCGAGATGTCGTCGGATATGAGTCAATTTAGAGCACTAAAAATCACATTTTCAGGAAACCACAGGGGCCAAAGTGCGCGAAACGCGAAAAAAGACGGAAAAACGGGTCACCGGCGGAAAATCCGGTGACCCGGACCTCCATGGTCGCAGGGGCCTGCGACCATGGGCCATGGTCGCAGGGGTCTGCGACCCTGGGGGATTTTTCCCCTTCGGAGCCCGTTTTGCGGTCGTTTTGAGGTCTTTTTCGTCGCCGTTTTCTTCTGTATTTTTCTTGACATTTCTTCTCATTTATTGGCTTGATTTCCCTGTAGAAAACTTGATGAGAATCCTTGCATTTTTAGAGTGCAAAGTTTCCAATTTTCCGGGAAAGCCGAAGACTTTGTCGCGTAGAGCTGCTGATTTTCCGCCAGAAGCTGAAACTTGGTCAAACGATGTCGGAATGACCTGAAATTTGAGGTGAAGCCTCCTGAGCAATAAATAAGACCAACCATAGGCTTTTGTTTGAGTTTTGAAGCCGTTTGGGTTCCCGTCGATGCTTCACTTGATTTTGCTGCGGGGAAAATGCCGAGCTTTGATATGTGGCCAAACGATGTCCGATTGACCTGAAATTTGACGGGGAGCCTATTGGAGTCATTTTGAGACGTTCCATGGGCTCCGTTTTGGATGTCATGGTCCCGGGTTGCTCCGCCGCCGGTAGGCTTGATTTTCTCTCGGAGCATCGAAACCTGGTCAAACGTTGTCGGAATGACCTGAAATTCGACGTGCAGCCTTTTGGAAGCATGTTGAAGCCACTCATGCACTTGGTTTGATGAGCGAAGGCTTCGGTGGTTCCTGCCGCCGGGAGGCTTGATTTTGCTGCTCGAGCATTGATGGAGGGTCAAACGTTGTCGGTTTGACTTGAAATTTGGCATGGAGCCCTTTTGAGACATGCTGGAGTCATCTGTAGGCTCTGATCGAAGTTTTGACGTCTCCGATAATGTTGCCGCCGAGAGCTCCCGTTTAGCTGTCGGAGAAGTGAAGTTAGGCCAAATGTTGTCGAAATGGCCCGAAACTTCATGTGTACTCTTCTCTTGGCTATCTTGAAGGATCTTGCAGTTTTTGTTTGATTCTGACAAGATTTGATTTTTTGGAGAAGTTGCATTGCCTATTTATGGCAGGTTGCGACTTCATGCAGCTTTCTTGATGTTGAAGAGGCAAAGTGACATTTTTGGTGTCAACAAATGCCCCCTCGAGGTACAGCGACGAGTTGCTTGACTTTTGTAGTCGATGTGCCTCGAAGAGATTTTTGAAGGAGAGTTTGTGTCTTGACCAAGAGTCTTTGAGCAATCTTTCCTTTGGTAGAGTAGCCTTTGAGCTTCCAGGGGAATTTTATGGTAGTGAAAGGAATTACACACCATCTCGAGGCAAAGTTTTGAAGATGACATCAGGGATGTGGATTTGGGCTTTTGTTTTTGACCTTGTGACCTAACAAGCTGTATGTGGTAGGTTAGGGGGTCGGGTTTTGGTTTTGACCTTGTGACCCAACAAGCTGTATGTGGCAAGTTGGGGGATCAGGATTTGGTTTTTGGTTTTGGTCTTGTGACCTAACAAGCTGTATGTGGCAAGTTAGGGGACCAGGATTTGGTTTTTGGTCACTCTTTGGGACTGTGTGGGTCCATTGGAGTGGTTTGGATTTTTGTGGAATGTCAATTTCAAGATTTTGGCTCAATTTGGTATATGAGGCTGGATGGTTTGATTTTTGGAAGCTCACGGGGCTTGGAATTTTTTGTATGGTTCAATCAACTCAAAAGAGGCATGGAACCATTTTTGTATGCTCTTGGGTAAGAGGAATTTTTTTTTCCTGACTAAAAGCCCATTTTTTTTTTTTTAGTGCCTAGGTGGTCAAACCTAGCTCATATGGGCTAGCCCATGGGACCTTAAGCTTTTTAGGATGGCTTAGATCTCATGTGGGGCCATTTTTGTAAAGAATATCTAAAGATATCTCATTTGGATAGAGAATATCTAAAAATATCTTTATGGGAGAGAATCTCTCATATTCCCTTAATTTGGGAGAGAATATCTCAAGGTATCTTTCTTTTTGGGAAGAAATCTCCAATATCCTTTTTTGTTGGAGAGAATCTCTCATTTGATTGATTTTGGGAGGAAATCTCTCAAAGACATCTTTCTTTTTGGGAAAGAATCTTTCTAATTCCTTCTCTTTTGGTAAGGTTACTAATTAGTAACACTTACCTTTCTTTTTTGTTTCCTTCTTTGATTTGCTCTCTCCTATAAAAGCAAGGAGGAGGCTAGATCTCTTGCCCTTATTGCTTTCTTTTGCAACAATCTCAAGAGAGCTCCAAGACCAAGAGTTCTTCTTCTTCAAGGATCTTCAAGCTTTTTCCTTTTTCTTCTCCATCAATGGCTTCAAGTAAGTTTCTTTCTTTTTCTTTCAAGAAAACTCTATGTAGAGAATAGGATGGTAAAAAAAGTTTCTCTTCTTTTTTTTTTTCTTCTTTTTTTTTTTTCTATTCTTCTTCTCTTTTTTTTTCTTTTCCACGTGATTTCTTTTTTTTCACGTGTGTCTCTTTTCTTTTTTTTTTTTTTTTTTTTTTTTTTTTTTTTTGGGGAAAGTTTCTTTTTTTTTCTTTTCTTTCTCCTTTTTTTTTTTGAGAAAGTTTCTTTTTTTTTTTTTTTTTTGCCTGCGACTTGATTTGCTAACATTTTTTTGTCAGCTGACTCGCCACAAGATTCCGATGACTTTGAACCATCAATGGACGCAAATGTCGATGATGCTTCTGATGAGTTCATGGAGGAAGAGAGTGTTCCGCCAGTCGTCAAAGAAGGTACTTTGTAGTGATGACCCTGATGATTTTTTTTGAACAGGATCATATTCATACCTTTTTGTGTTTCATTTGCAGGTTTTGAAGTGACAGAAGAGAGTCCATCGCTTTCTTCAGAACCAGAGCAAGGGATGCCAGAGGTCGATCCGGAGGTAGAGACCAGTTCTGACATGATTGAGGAGATGCCTCGTGTTGAGATTCCCTCTCCAGTGGCTCCAAGTGAAAAGAGTTCTTTTGTTACTCTTCCAATGGGACATGACATGAGCAGCCGATCAGCGGAGAAGGGTGAATCTTCATCCAGTTCGTCTCTTCAATTTGCGAAGAAGGTGCTGGCTCGGGTTTTGAGTTCTTAGGTCAAGACTCTCCTTTCTGGACACTTGGAGGCAGGATTTGGCATGATCCCACATGTACAGGAGATTCTGACCGACACCGAAGAGGTTGGTCTGGATGTCACAGGTGCCAGGGCGATCGTTGATAGGATCATTCACTGGGTGACAAGTGGTTTGAGACCATGGGTTTCCCTGACGACCAATTCTTCAAGGAGATGTTCTTGGACCCTGCTGATAAGGCTAAGTCTGACCTGAATGAGGCTACACAAAGCAAGAAGCAGCTAGTTCGGGAGAAGAACAAGGAAGAGCTAGCCATCATCGGATTGAGGCATGACCTTAACGTCCTTGATAGGGAAGTTGAGGAGGCCAGGAAACGTCTTGAGCATTTGAAGGCACAAGTCGATACGAAGTGGGCTGCTATAACAGTGGCTCGTGACAGGGAGAGTACTCTGATCCGCAGGGTTGCAGATGCCGGTCAAGTTCTCGAGAGGAGGACTCTAGAAAACGAACGATGGCAAACTGCTGGGGAAGAGCTTCCCGGTGTAAAAGAAGGGTTACGGCATTCGCCAGCATCTCATGGCAAGTTCCTGAAGAAGCGTGCCTTGGAAACTCTGACGGCTGAGGCCAAAAGTTTGCTTGAGGAGCTGAAGCTTTGGCTGGAGACCATTTTTGGCTAAGCTCCTGATTTTTTATAGCAGAAACCATTCTTCTTTTTTTTTGGTACCACATGTATTTTTTGGTACTCTTTTTTTGTAGTGCTTGTGGACACTTTCTTTTTTTTTTTGGTACCACATGTATTTTTTTTTTTTGGTACTTTTCTCTTTTTTTTTTGTAGTGCTTGTGAACACTTTCTATTTTTTTTTTTTTTTGCTTTGGTACCACATGTATTTTTTTTGGTACCTTTTTTTGTTTTCCCTACGCTCACTCAAATCTTTTTGTGATGAAAGCGATTGCTAAATGGGATTTGATCAAAAGCTTTGTCATTTTGTGAAAATCTTTTGTCAAATAATTGTTTTGGCATGGGAGCCTGATTTTGGTTGTGGCGTGAAAACCAATTTTTTGTGGCATTGATAGCCGGTTTGTGGCATTTATAGCCGGTTTGACATGAGAGTCAGGTTTTTTTTGTGTGGCATTTATAGCCGAGTTTTTTGAAAACCGAGTTTTGTTTTATTGGCATGAAAGCCGATTTTGGCGTTTATAGCCGGAAATTTTTGTTTTGGCATTTATAGCCGGATTTTGGCATTTATAGCCGAGTTTTGGTTTTCAAAATGCAGGTATCGACTAAATGTCGCCTCCCCGCTGAATGGTCTTGCAAGTATCGATGGAATGTCGCTTCCTTGCTCATTCGGTTTTGCGAGTATTGATGGAATGTCACTTCCTCGCGGGTTAGGTTTTGCAAGTATCGATGGAATGTCGCTTCCTCGCGAATTGGGGTGCAAATATCGACTAAGCGTCGCTTCCCTGCTTTTCCCAAGACTTTTGGTTTTGCGGGTACTGACTTGATGTCGTTTCTCCGCGATTTTTGAAATTTGAGGTTTTCTCGAACCATTTGTAATTTTGGGTTGTGGATAGCAACTGGTATGTTGCATCTCCACGATTTTTGAAATTGGGTTGTGGATATCAACTGGTTTGTTGCTTCTCCACGGTTTTTGGATTTTGCAAGTATCGACAAAATGTCGCTTCCCTGCGATTTTGGGTGCAAGTATCGATGGAATGTCGCATCCTTGCTTTTTTTCAAAATTTTTGTTTTGCGGGTACTGACTTTGATGTCATTTCCCCACGATTTTTGAAAAACCATTTTTTTTTGTTTAAAGACACGAGGGTCGTAAATTTTGACCTAGAACCATTTGGCGGTAAAAGGTAAGGTGGACTAGGGTGGAAATCCCTGAATCCGGATTTTTGTTTCAAACCATGAATTTTGGTTCAAGGATCGAAAGCTTTGGTCAAGTCAGGGAGAGGCTCCTAAACTTGGATTTTTTTTGTTTTTGAACAATGAAACGATGAAAGTAAGCATTGTTTTTGAATCTCTAGAAATTTTGACATTTGATATGAAAATTCTAAAGAGAGTGGGTTTGACGAGCGAGTACCTGAGAACAGGTTTTGGCCATACAGGCATTGCTCTTACCCAGTTGGGTAAGTCTTCAAGGGTAGTACCGCTTCAAGAACTTGCCGTTGATAGGCAGCATACATCTGTCGCCTTCCATGTTTAGGAGGGCATATGCGCCGTTGGAGAAGACTTTGTCGATGACGTAGGGTCCCTCCCATTTTGGTTCAAATTTGCCTTTGGATTTGTGTGCGAAGACCATTGGTCTTTTTACCGCAAGAACCAAGTCACCCTTTTTGTAGGCGCGTTGCCGGACCCTTTTGTCAAAAGATCCTGCCATGCGTGCTTGGTAAAGTTCAATGCTTTGTCGAGCTTCGAGCCGTCTCTCGTCGAGATTGTCCAGCTCATGGAGTCGCAATTTGACATTGCTTTCTTGAGTCATGTCATTTTGTAGAGATACCCTCAGAGAAGGAATTTGTACCTCTAGGGGCATGACAGCTTCGCATCCATAGACCAAGGAGAATGGTGTGCTATGGGTTGGTCCTCGAACGGTGGTTCGGTAGGCCCACAAAGCTTCAGACAGTTTATCGCTCCAGTCTCTTTTGTGACTAGAGACCATTTTCTTGAGGATTTTGCAGAGTGTCTTGTTGAAGGCTTCTGCTAATCCGTTTGCTGCCGGATTGTATGGAGTCGAAGGACAACTTTGGATTTTGTATTTGTCGCAAAACCTGTAGAATCGATGATCCCGGAATTGTGGTCCGTTATCATGGACGAATCTCTTGGGTATGCCGAAACGACAAATGATGTTGGTGCGTAGGAATTGAAGAACTGATGAGGTCTTCATTTCGTTGAACGCAAATGCTTCTGACCACTTGGAGAAATAATCCGTTGCGGCGAAGATGAAGCGATGACCTTTGCTTGAAGGGGGAGAGATAGGACCTATGATGTCCATGCCCCATGCTTCAAAAGGCCATGAGATTGCTGTAGGATGCAGCCATTCCGGAGGCATGTGAATGTAATCTCCGTGAACTTGGCATAGCTGGCAGCGTTTGGCAAATTGCATTGCATCAGCAACCATGGTAGGCCAATAGTAACCTAACCGTTTTATCTGATCATAGAGCTTAGGACCTGCCTGATGGGCTCCACAAAGACCAGCATGAACTTCTTTAAGTGTTTCTTCGGCCTCTTGTTGTGACAAGCAGCGTAGAAGTACTCCGTTGAAGGATTTCCTGTAGAGGATTTTTGAAGGAATATCCAAATGAAAGTTTGGGGCTCGCCTTTGTATGCTTACCCGTTCTTTTGGATCTTCAGGTAGGATTCCGAACATAGTGTAATCAATGAACGGATCCCTCCAGTCGACGATTGAAGGTTGAAGGATAGAGATCCGACTTCCAACCACTCGGTGGCATTCGGCAACTGCTTGGTGTGTGTTAAGAGGAGGGAGGATCCTTCTCTCGCACACTGTAATTTGCATGTTTTCCCCTTCCTGGATCGCCATTGATGCGGCAAGTCCGGCCAGGGCATCTGCACGGATATTTTCACCTCTACGAATGTGGGTGATGTTGCAGATGTCAAACTTTTGCAGAAGCGATTGTGCCTTGTTGTAATAAGGCAGCAGATCAGGCTTCCTGACTTCATATTTCTGAGTCATCTGGTTGACGATCAGTTGAGAGTCTCCAAAGACTTCCAGCATAGTGATACCGGATTCGATGGCGAGTTCCAATCCTAGGATCAGAGCTTAGTATTCAGCTGCATTGTTTGTGCATGGTTCTAGTAGCGAGAAAGCGTGTGGAATCATGCATTTGTCGGGGCTAACAAAGAGGATGCCAACTCCCGAGATCAGCTTTCTGTTTTCATTTGTCCTGGTTGCACCGTCAAAGTACATGTCCCAGGAGGCATTTGGTGAGGAAGTCTCCACGTTGTAGACAGGTTCGTCTGGGAGATCATCTCTGAGTGGAGAATCTTTAGGCAATGGATGCTCTGCGAGGAAATCTGCTAGAGCTTGGCCTTTGATTGCTTTTTGTGGCACATACCTAATATCAAATTGTGACAAGAGGATGGACCATTTTGCCAGTCGGGCATTAAGAGAACCTGCCTTTGTGACAAGGACCTTCAAGAGGTTGATCCTTGAGACGAGGTAGACTGTGTTAGAAAGCAAGTAGTGACGTAGCTTTTGTACGGCAAACATCACTGCAAGGCATTCTTTTTCGACTGGAGAGTAGCGATGCTCTGCACCTACTAGCATGCGGCTGAGGTAGTATAGAGCAGCTTCTTTTCCCTCACCATTCTCTTGTGCAAGCAGAGCGCCTACAGAATGATCAAGAGCTCTTGTGTACAAGATGAATGGTTTTCCAGCGGCAGGGGCAGCTAACACTGGAGGTTTGGTCAGGTATGACTTGATATCTTGAAATGCGGCTTCGCAGTCGGTATCCCAGACAAAGTCTACACCTTTTTTCATCAATCGAGAGAATGGACGGCATTTCCCCGAAAGATTGGAGATGAACCGTCTAATGTAGGCCAATCTCCCTTGAAGCCCTTTTAGTTCCCTTAGGGTTCTTGGAGAGGGCATTTCTAGAATAGCCTTGACTTTTATGGGGTCAAGTTCTATTCCAGCTTTCCGAACAAGGAATCCGAGAAACTTACCCGACGAGACGCCGAAGAAGCATTTTAGAGGATTCATCCGCAGTTTGTGTTTGCGAAGTCGGAGGAAGACTTCCCGAAGATCTTTGAGATGGTCTTCTTTTCTTCTGCTTTTGACGGCGAGGTCATCAACGTAACATTCGACCGTCTTGTGCTGCATATCTTGGAATATTTTCATCATAGCCCTCTGATATGTGGCACCAGCATTTTTCAGACCAAATGGCATGACAGTGTAGCAATACACGCCAAATGGAGTCCGAAATGAAGTGTGTTTTTCATCCTCGGGATGCATCTTTATCTGATTGTAACCAGAGAAGCCATCCATGAATGTCATTCGCTCGAATCCGCAGGTATTGTCAATCATCACCTCCGGTATGGGGAGCGGGAATTCATCTTTAGGGCAAGCGCCATTCAGGTCTCTATAGTCAATACAGACTCTGATCTGCCCATTTTTCTTTGTCACGGGGACAATGTTGGCCAACCATTCTGGATGTTGTTCCTCACGGATGAAGCCGACGCTTTTGATCTTTTGAACTTCTTGTTCAATTTTATCCATCACATCTGGACGGAATCTTCTTTGGCCTTGTTTGACAGGCTTGATTTCTTCTTGAAGATTGAGTTTGTGGACTGCTATTTTGGGGTCTAAACCAGGCATTTCAGCGTAGGACCATGCAAAGCAATCAACGAACTCACGAAGAAAAGCGATATACTCGGGTAACTCATCATCCTTTATATTCTTGCTTATGAATACAGGACGTGGGTTATCAGGTGTTCCCAAGTTTATCTTTTGAACAGGATCTTCTGTCGGAAGGTTCGAAGGTGGTTCCTCCACAATATTTTCGAAGGCCAACTCAACGAAACCTTCTGGAGTTTCAACTGCATTACCAGACCAAGGCTCTGTTCCTTTCCATGGATTTTCTTGATTGGTGATCTCCTCAGGGCTTGCTATGAGATAGTCCCAATCGCCTGTTGAGTCTGGTATTTCTTTTGGAGACGAGGGTTCTTCTGGGTCAGGATGCCACAAGTCTGTATTATCGGGCGATTCCTCTTCATCATCAGAGAAATTGTACCACTTGGATGAGCTTCCTGGATCTTTGTCAGGTAACTCTTTAAAGAGATATCCAGGGAGATCGATGTCTTCGTGGACTTTAGATGTTGAGGCTTGGTCGGTAAAACGACTTTTAAGCCTTTGTGTCAACTGTCTCAGAGGAGTGTCGGGATCATACCCTAACCCATATGAAGACTTCTCTACATGACCGTAGAGTCTCCAATCTTCCAGCTGGCTTTTGGTCAAGGCGGGCTCCAATGGCGTGAGAATACCGCGTCTTTCTCCCAAACCGACTGGGTTTTGAGCGTCAAAGCCCATTTTCTTCATAATTGCTTGTGCCACAGGACTATATAGAGATAGCTGAGGCATACCTTCATTTTGAAAAGGTTCCAGCATGGAGTTTGATGAAGAAGCGTCCGATCTATGGAAGAAGATCGGCCTTTGCTTTGGTGATGTTGCCGGAACAACAAAGGTAGCTGACGTAGGATCTTCTACATCAGCAGGTGTCTCCATCGGAGTGAGAGCAGGCTGAACTTGCTGAGTGTCAGCTTGGCTTGACGATGCATCGTCTTCTGGCTCTGAGTCCGAGTCTGTGTCTTGCATGATAGACACGAGAGAAACAACAAATTTGCCCCCAGGCTTTTGTTTCGCCTTCTTCACTTTAGTCATGATGACCAAAGGTTTTGAATTCTTGAGGGAGATAACGAAGGGAGATTGACTACTCTCTTCTAATTTGCCGGAGGGTTTGTTTTTTTCCGGTGATTTTTGAGGAGCCTTGCCTTTATCTTTCTGGAGATTTTCAGCAGGGGGTGCTATTTCCTCTTCTTCTTCTTTTTCGCCTTCATACATTTGGGAGTCTGCGAAGTGGACTTCTTTACCTTTGAAGGGTTTCCTGTCCGCAAAGACTCGATGTACCATGCCGTCGTCGCCGACAAACTTGATGCATTGATGTAGAGTTGAAGGAACAACACCATTCTCGTGTATCCAAGGACGTCCGAGAAGGATGTTGTAGCACGAGGGGGTTTTTATTGCATACACAGTGACCTCAGAGATAAGATCACCGATTTGCAATTTGAACCTGATTTTGCCGATAGGCCTTTGAGTGCTCCCATCGTATCCAAAGATAGATACAGATGTGTGGCTTAGCTTGCTGGGTGGGATGCCCAACTCTTCAAGAGCCGAAGTGGAGATAAGGTTGAGTGCAGAACCTGGGTCGATCTGAACTCTATGTATCGGCATTTCTTTGATGTACCCTGTGAAGTACAGGGGTCGGTTGTGCCTTGCTTCGCCAAGTAGGAGGTCTTCCTTAGTGAAGGCGATGGTTGCACTGGCTGCCTTTTGAACCGAGAGGCATTGGATGCATGATCCCTCAGTTTTCTTTTTTTCTTCTTTTAAGGAAGTTTCAGAGTTTTTGACCCGGTAGTCCATTTCAATTTGGAGGACTTGTGGGGCATGTTTGTCGACATCCTCATTCAGTTTTTGTAATTCTGATATAAGATTATCACGAGTGCGTGGAGACATTCGCAATAAGTCTAGGATGTGAAGACGTGCAGGTATGTGTTTGAAGTGCTCAACCAAATCATACTTGAAAGCCTCCTTAGGGCCTGCATGTTCATCATTGTTGCCACTGGGGGCGCTTACAACATCTTTTCCCGAAGGATTTACATAAGTAAAGGAAGATTGGTTGTAATTTTTGGGGTAGTCCCGGCCCGAACGGGTGCCTCTACCAACTTCGAGAGCTTCTTGAGAAGGATCTTCGTTTGGAAGATTGTCTTCAGGATCAAGAGGCTGTCGTTTTTCATCTACTGGGGATGTATTTGCAGCAGAGTTGCCATCCTCAGTGATTGTGTTGCACGGAGCATTTTCCGGGAGCAAGTCCTGAACAGCATCCAGCAGCTTTTCTTCTTTGTTGACCCATCCATCACCCCAAGTTGGGTTTTCTTCATGATGATGAGTCGGGAAGAATGTGTATCCTGAAGTCACAGTCTCAGGAGAAGAAACCTGAGAGGGTGTCATCTCTGTGAAAGTCACGTGAGACGAGGTAGCTCCAGAGGATACATTGCTAGGCGTCGTCGGAGTGTAGGTAATCTCATCAGACGACGCTTCAGAAGAGCTATAATCCTGATATATTACATTACAGGAAGCTCTGATAGAAGATGTTGCCTGCTCGGAGTCAGACTCATCCTCGGATGTAAGAGGATCGTCAATCCAGCAATGTTCTCCATTTTCAGGAGTTGAGGGAGGAGGTACCTGATGGGCTTCAGGGACTTCCGGCTCTGGATTGTGAGGAATCTCGTTGACGCGGTCTTGCTCTTGTTCTAGAGCGAGACGCTGCAAGATCCTTGCATATTCTTCAAGATCAGGCATGGGAGCCAGATCCTCTTCTTCGTCTTCTCCGTGTGGCTCAACATAGTTGATTTCCACTGGAGCAATGACAGGTGCTGGGTTAACAGCATCTTCTTGTGCAGCCTCTTGGTCTTCTTCATCATCAGACCAGGATCCTTGTGGTTGCAAGGGGTTATACCAGATTACTGGCATAAGTTGAGTTTCAGGAACCCATTCTTCATCGGAGAGATATTCTCCTGTTTCAAGAGATTCCTCCCACTCATCGGTGTAGTTGGGCTTGAATCCATCGTCGGTGTCGCTGGACTCGTATCCATCAATGGAGAATCCAACTACCGAGTTGCAAGAGTATGATGCCCCCTGCATGGCTTCTTTTTTGAATTGAGGTGGCATGAAATCACTGAGAGTGAAGTTTCTTACCGCCTTTGAAGTCTCTGGAAGGGACGTTTCTGCTACCCCGAGTGAAGTGGTAGAGGAGGCCTCTGCCTTTTCATGAACTTCTTGTTTTGGCTGGGTCTTCTCTTGCCGTTTGAGCCTGAGGAGATGTTTCCTAGCCTGCCTTCGCTGTTGAGCTGTCGGCTTTGTTTTTACGATCTCCCAGTTTTCATCTTCCAAGAGATCGGGATGTACCCATATGGGTTGTCCGTCTGGTGTCGGGCAAGGAACCAACACTTCGGACGTTTGAATTCTTTTTATCACCTTGAAGGAAGTAGTGATCTTCTTCTTCGGTGATTTTGGTGTTTGTCCACATGACACCATGTTGACGGAGGCAGTCCCATAGTTTTTGTCAAAGGTGATGACTCCGTTTTTCCACATCTCGTTTATCTTCTCTCTCACAACAAAGCATTGATTGAGAGGATGCGAGACCATCTGGTGGTATGGACAGTACCGAGGATCATTGGTTTTGCCAACGTCTCCAGGTCTTTTGGGCTCTGGCAAAATGAGTTTGCCATTTGCTAGGAGAGCCTCAAAGATTTCTTCGACGTCTTCATCGAACGGATATTTCTTTTCTACTCGCTCTTTGAAGGCATCAGAGAGTTCAGGTCTCTTACCTGCAGCTCTATTTTCAGCTTTCTTTGGTTGCTGAGGAGCTGACTTAGTCTGCACATTGAGAACCTCCTTCTTCTTTGGTTTAGAGGTTGCAACAGCAGTCGGCTCTTTCTTTGATGATTTCTGACTGTTGAGGTCTTTGATCACCGTTTCAGCTTCCATGGAAGCTTCCAGGAGTTCCCCCAGGTTCTTTGATTTATTGCCGATGATCATGGAGCGGATTTTAGCTCTCATGTTGTTTCGGCAGATGTCGACTAGCGACGCTTGTGGCAGTACATCTGAGCATTTGTACGCCATTGCTTTCCACTTGTGAATGAAGTCATAAGTTGACTCATTCTCTCCCTGTTTTAGGCTGCAGAGCTGAGCCATAGTAACAGGATGATCCTCACCTTGGAAGTGGGTCAGGAAGCGTGTCTCCAGCATAGCCCAGTCCTGAATGGAGTTCTCCGGCAGAGTGGAGTACCAATCGAAGGCCGTACCTTTTAGGGTACTTGCAAAGAGGCGGATCTTGAGTGCATCTTGATCCGCGATAGCTCCCGTCAAGATCTTGAAGTGGATGACGTGCTGTCTGGCTGATCCTTTCCCCGTATATGTTTGGAGAGTAGGATGCTTGAATTTTGTGGGGAACGGGACCGAGTCCATCCATAAAGGATATGGTGGCTTGATCCCATGCTCTTTGAGTATATCCTCTTCTTTAGCTTTGGCGAGGATACTGTCTACGTCCTTTTTGGTGAGGGCGCGTGACTCATTTTCTTCTCCATTTCCCTCGTTATTGCTATGATTTGGAGGAGGCTCATTGTTCACCTGATTTTGGACGACAAGGAGAAGGTTTTCCATCAGAGTTTCAATCCTCTGCTGGCCTTGTTCCAACTGCTGGATGCGTGTGAGCGCATCATCTCGAGGTGGATTCTGAGGTGGCGGCTCAGAACTTGTAGCCAAGACGTTCATCCCTCGGGATTCGAACGAAGAAATCGTCCTGGTGACCGAGATGGGGCTCATTCTTTTTGATGAAGAGCTTGATGAAGGATTACTCTCCCGTCCTTGGCTGGAAGGGGCAGGAGATTCTTCGGGATGTCTTTGTGTCCTGGTGATGCTACGGGTCACCGGACGTCGGACATGGATTTTTGATGCTGACCTTTGGCGTCTTCTGGTTTTTCCAACCATATGGACGGCAGTAACTTGGTCGGGTCTTTCTTTTTCGACCCATTTGCTGGAGACTTGAAGTGTAGGAGGCTGGGTCCTTTGCTTCTCTAGTCTCTTTTGTCGATATGACGCACGGCGGCGTGCTCGACGAGCGATTTGAGCTTTGGTCAGCTCCGGCTGGGCTCTGACGATGAAGGATGTGCTCCCTCGGGCGCAGCAGCCGAGCTTGTCTTCTTTGTGGTTGGGCAAGGACAGGATGCGGACCCGGTCCTTTGCCTGTTGCAGCGAAGCTTTGAACCTTTCGAGTTCGGCCCCTGTAGAGATGAAGGGTCGAACTGAAGGAGTGTAGGCCTTAGCAGGTGCTTGGAGAGGCCTGGTGATGCATGATCTGATTTTGGGCCTGTAGGAACAAGCCGGCTCATGCTGGGTTGACTTGGGAGTCAGGTTGGAGATGGGTCTCTCCTCTTTCATGTAGGCAAGAGGGTAGAACTGGTTTTCTTTGAGTGGGGCCAGGTATGCTGGCTTGGTGGAAATTTGAGACCTTCTTTGTTTTGGGGAAGGTCTTGGAGACCAAGTCTTGGGATAGACCTGGTTGTTTGTGGGTCGAGGCTTCGCGGGGGTGCCGCGGGCTTCGGGCTTTTGGGCGCTCGCCTTTGGTGTCACGGGAGTGACACGTTGAGAGGCGATCTTCTGCTTTTTAGCAGGCGCAGCTTGTTCTTCGGGAAGTGGGAATGGTCCCAGTGTCCCGAAGACGATGGTCCGGGGAGTCGAGGTCGACCCGGAGTTCAGAGAGTTGCCGAGGGAGTTGACGCTTCGGCAGCTGGCGGGGCGCTTGTAAGTGCGCTCGGTTTGCTTCTGTTGAAGCATGAGTTGGTGCTTGTTCTCATCGAAGATAATGGTTAAGGCTGCCATTGTTAGTTTCGAAAAAGTTCTGAAACAAGACCACATCCATTAGTAATCACAAGAATGTAATGATCATAAATGGGAATTTCTATGGTTGTCTTTTCAAATCGCTCAAGGGATATGACCCAAGCGACATGAAGAAGGCAAAAAGCCATAGATGGTACAATTGTTCTGACAGCAAGTATGGTGAGCCCAGAATGAGCGTTCCAGTGACTGCTAGAAGCAATTGTAAACCTAAATTCGACTTATCGAGAAGCAGGGCTTGCTCGAGATAAGAAGAATATAAGGTAGGAGTTACAAATGTGCCGGTCACAGATACAGTAGACCCTGAAAGGGCGTACCAGTATTGCTATGCACAAATGTTGGAGATCGCATCCATGAGATGGGATTCTTTGTTTTGAAATGTCAGAAATGGATTCGTCAAAGAGAGCAGGTGACATTCCGATTCAAATACGGGCTCAACGATTTCCGCGAGCGCCAGTACTCAGAAGGGAAGAGACCACAATTTCTCGAATCTGAATCCAAAAAGTGACGAGTTTTTGGAGATTTTTTTTTTTGAAATGATTTTTTTTTTTTTTTTATTTTTATTTTTTATTTTTTTATTTTTTATTATTATTTTTTTTAAATATTTTTTTTATTTATTTTTTTATTTTATTTTTTTTTGAAAATTTTTGTTTTTTTTTTTAAGATTTTTTTTTTTGAAAATCTTTTTTTTTATTTTTTTTTTAATTTTTTAAGATTTAAAGACGAGAGAGTACACATAGGCCTCCTAACCCGGTCTTATGAAACCTCAATTGATAGAATTGCCCCCAGGTAAGGGTAGGATTACTTAATGAACCCGTTTGGAGGACCCTTGCCTAGAACAGTCAAGCTGTCTCCACACTCTGGACAAGGCTTTTCTTGAATCAATCGTGATCAAAGAACGCAATTGGTTTAACCTTAGTGGTCTATGTCCCTTTTTTTTATAAAAATCCCAAATAGACTCATCGAAGAGAAACGATGGCCCAAAACCTTAGTCGAACGGGCTCAACATTTCTGCAAGCACCAAAGAACGATAGGATAGGAACAAAGTTTCTCAATTTTGAATCCAAACTAAGAAAACTAATTTTTTTTATTTTTATTCTTTTTTAATATTTTTTTTTTTGAAATCTCTAATGAACTCATCGAAGAGAAACGATGGTCCAAAACCTTAGTCGAACGGGCTCAACATTTCTGCAAGCACCAAAGAACGATAGGATAGGATCAAGGTTTCTCAATTTTGAATCCAAACTAAGAAAACTGATTTTTTTTTTTTTTTTTTTTTTTTGAAATCTCTAATGAACTCATCGAAGAGAAACGATGGCCCAAAACCTTAGTCGAACGGGCTCAACATTTCTGCAAGCACCAAAGAACGATAGGATAGGATCAAGGTTTCTCAATTTTGAATCCAAACTAAGAAAACTGATTTTTTTTTTTTTTTTTTTGAAATCTCTAATGAACTCATCGAAGAGAAACGATGGTCCAAAACCTTAGTCGAACGGGCTCAACATTTCTGCAAGCGCCAAAGAACGATAGGATAGGATCAAAGTTTCTCAATTTTGAATTCAAACTAAGAAAACTAATTTTTTTTTTGAAAAGAGAAAGAATGGAAACAAACTCAAAGAAATAGAAATTTCCAAAGAATCCCATCTCATGTTTTTTTTTAGGATGCAAAATCCAACATAAGCTACCAGCTAGAAAGTAGCCAAGGAATCCGGAAAAGAAGTATAAGCATAGAGCAAAAAGTATGATATGCAAATATTTCATTTCCAAGCACCGTGTTCTCAAATGAACGAGTCCCACCGGGTGTGCCAGCTTGATGGAACGCGCTCCGAGGCGCCCGCTGGGGCGGCTACCGGGGTCGGCGGAACGTGGGAGTCCGTCGGGTCCGGCCCTTTCGCGCCCTGGCGGGCCCTGAAGCGTGCATCAACATTTCTTTTATGTGGGTGTGCCAGATTTTCTATTTTACTTGGAATTGCAAGTGGTAATCCGGAGATCAACCTTCGCAAGTAAAAAGGAAATCAACTTCTTTCAAGTTTTCCATTGCACAAATATTTAAGAAAAGAGACATTTTCTTGATTTGCCGTGAAAGGCGATTTTGTTTGGCATTTATAGCCGATTTTGGCGTTTATAGCCGATTTACAATTCTTATCAATAATGAAAGACAAGAGTTGTGATTTTTGTCTCTTTAGAAAAATACAAATTACAATGAAAAGCAAGAAAAGGAAGATCTAACTTTTCAGGAGATTGTGGGGGACTCGTTCAGATTGACGGTCGCAAGCCATGTATGGGCTTCGCCATCATCCATGCAGATGAGAACAGAAGATGCTCTTGACTCGCTTGGCTTGGCTATGACCTCAGGTTTTTAGAGGACAAAGACCAAGAGAAGGTCCTATGTCCAATAAAAAGCTAAGTAGACGGGCTGAAAAGCCACGTCTAAGCCATTGGAGGCAGCAGGAGAAGGCAAGGACCTTGGGGGGGGGGGGGTGCCCCCCAAGGGACTTTTGTCACCTTGTAGTGGTGGCCGGTGCAGAACTTCAGCAAAGTTTTTCTCTCTTTTTCTTTCTCTCAGATCTCTTTCTGATCCCTTTTTTTTCTGATCTTCTGATTTTCTCCTCTTTTTTCCGATCCTTTTCCGATCTTCTGATCTCAATTTCAATGGAATGCTCTCCTATTTATAGGCCTTTGGTAGCCATTTAGGAGGGTTTATGAGCCTTAATGGCTTTAATGGGAGGAGTTACAAGATTTATTTCTTGATTTTGTAACTCCTTTTTCCTTGAATCTGATTGGCCGATGGAGATTAAGGGCTTTTAATCACCTTAATTACCATAATGGGAGGAGTTTCATGGCTTGAATGCCATGACTTAATTGATTTGTAACTCCTGGATGCTTGCTTCTGATTGGGCCGTCCAAAGAAATGAATTAATGACTGCAATAAAGCTAGTCAATTAACTGCATTAAATGGTCGCCGAGCAGTCGAAGAGTCGCGGGCCGTGCCGTGTCTTCTGGAATTCTTTTGGCGATAATCATCGATGGATCTACATGCTGATCGACATCGGATGAACATGTAACTTCAGACATTGATAGCTAAGAGTGGGCCGGTGACATCTGTCTTGTCGATTTCACGATCGGTCGGACAGAAAGTGCACTTTCTTGGTCGACCGGTTGGCGATCTTGGAGCGATCAATGATGATTTTATGCTTTTGACGGCGGATCCGAGATGTCGTCGGATATGAGTCAATTTAGAGCACTAAAAATCACATTTTCAGGAAACCACAGGGGCCAAAGTGCGCGAAACGCGAAAAAAGACGGAAAAACGGGTCACCGGCGGAAAATCCGGTGACCCGGACCTCCATGGTCGCCGGCGACCATGGGCCATGGTCGCCGGCGACCATGGACCGGCGACCATGGGCCATGGTCGCAGGGGCCTGCGACCATGGGCCATGGTCGCAGGGGTCTGCGACCCTGGGGGATTTTTCCCCTTCGGAGCCCGTTTTGCGGTCGTTTTGAGGTCTTTTTCGTCGCCGTTTTCTTCTGTATTTTTCTTGACATTTCTTCTCATTTATTGGCTTGATTTCCCTGTAGAAAACTTGATGAGAATCCTTGCATTTTTAGAGTGCAAAGTTTCCAATTTTCCGGGAAAGCCGAAGACTTTGTCGCGTAGAGCTGCTGATTTTCCGCCAGAAGCTGAAACTTGGTCAAACGATGTCGGAATGACCTGAAATTTGAGGTGAAGCCTCCTGAGCAATAAATAAGACCAACCATAGGCTTTTGTTTGAGTTTTGAAGCCGTTTGGGGTCCCGTCGATGCTTCACTTGATTTTGCTGCGGGGAAAATGCCGAGCTTTGATATGTGGCCAAACGATGTCCGATTGACCTGAAATTTGACGGGGAGCCTATTGGAGTCATTTTGAGACGTTCCATGGGCTCCGTTTTGGATGTCATGGTCCCGGGTTGCTCCGCCGCCGGTAGGCTTGATTTTCTCTCGGAGCATCGAAACCTGGTCAAACGTTGTCGGAATGACCTGAAATTCGACGTGCAGCCTTTTGGAAGCATGTTGAAGCCACTCATGCACTTGGTTTGATGAGCGAAGGCTTCTGTGGTTCCTGCCGCCGGGAGGCTTGATTTTGCTGCTCGAGCATTGATGGAGGGTCAAACGTTGTCGGTTTGACTTGAAATTTGGCATGGAGCCCTTTTGAAACATGCTGGAGTCATCTGTAGGCTCTGATCGAAGTTTTGACGTCTCCGATGATGTTGCCGCCGAGAGCTCCCGTTTAGCTGTCGGAGAAGTGAAGTTAGGCCAAATGTTGTCGAAATGGCCCGAAACTTCATGTGTACTCTTCTCTTGGCTATCTTGAAGGATCTTGCAGTTTTTGTTTGATTCTGACAAGATTTGATTTTTTGGAGAAGTTGCATTGCCTATTTATGGCAGGTTGCGACTTCATGCAGCTTTCTTGATGTTGAAGAGGCAAAGTGACATTTTTGGTGTCAACATTATTGAGCAATGGCTTTCCCCTGGGTCCTATTTCCTAGCTTGTTTGAACCCATTCCTTCTCTTTGTTGAGTTACTATTTTTAGGGTTCTTATGGGTTGTCTTTTTGGGGGTTTTTGTGTAGCTTGGAGCCTTGGCTTGGAAAAGTGTTTAGGGCTTGATTTGCTTGATTAGAGACCCAAGGCAAGTGGATGATTGATATTTACATGTTTTATGAGAAATGCGGTTTTTCTATTTCATACATGATGTTTCACATTATCACCATTCATGTTTTCTTTATGATTCACATTGATTTGGAAGTACATTTAATGTTTTGGAAACATGGGGGATTTTAGTCTTTGTCTATCTCTTGTTTTTGGGCTAAAATGAATCTTGGTGATTGTGGAGTTCCTTTTCTCTTATGGTTGAGGGTGAAAAAGGAATAAGTGATTGGATAATGATATGTAAAAGTTTTGAATGTTGGAGAAGAGTTGAAGGTGGAATAGGAGGAGCTTTCATCTCATTTTATTGTAGGTAAGTGATTGGAGAGTGAAAGGAATGGGTTTGGGGAAAGGAAAAGCTTGAATCTGAACCCAGGGAAGAAATTCCCGTGACTGGCGGTCAGCTCCGCGGTTAGCTAGCGGCTAACCGCCGTGTCCATCGACGGCTAACCGCCATCTAACCGCACAGTTACGGTCACTTTTCCCGAGAGCTGAAGTCTCACGGTCAGCTCCGCGGTCAGCTAGCGGCTAACCGCCTAACCCATCAGCGGCTAACCGCCAGCCAACCGGATTGTAGCGGTCGCATTTCCAGAATGCTGCAATTGGTCAGGTCAATCACGGTCAGCCCTGCGGTCATCCAGCGGCTAACCGCCGAATCCATTGGCGGCTAACCGCCAGGTGACCGCAAGGTAACCGAATTTCCCAGAATTATGGGAATAAAGAGAGATGAAGGGAGTTCCCATCCCATTTGCTTGTGAACCTTTCCGAAGCAATGGGCACTTTCCACCTTGAATACGTTCGAAACAAAGATGAAATGTTTGATTAAAGCCCGTTCGAGTGAGAAACCACATCACCGAGATTTGTTGAAATGTTGAGGTTACTCAGGTGTGTAAGGAGCCCGAAATGTCTCTAAACTCAAGGAGTACCAAGTGGTTACTGAAAAATAGACATACGGGATCCCTATCCACCTTGAGTTATCTTGAACCCCGATACTTGCCCCGATATTTCGAAAGTTTATTGCACCCCTTTTTATTCTCGAAAATTATGATTTGTGATTTATCCATCCTGAAAGCACTGAACTGTATTTGTAGCCTTTGTGCTAGCCCTGATTTGTATAACCCGATATTGAAATGATAATTGTGCCTTGAGCACCCCGTTTCGCCTGTTTACACGATTTCATCAAGTATTTTATACATGCCCGATTTCTTGCATATGACCTATCAATACTTGGGGCCTTGAAACATTGTTTTAAGCTTGGGGAGGTATTGTTTGGAGCCCCAATGCAATGTAAGAACTTGGAAGGCATTTTATGGAGTCCGGATGAAAATGAACCCATTATGAAGATTCGTCGAGGATCCTTAGATTTGTCAATGTGCATAGGGATCCGAGATGTCCTTAATTCTCATGGAGTACTAAGTATATGTCAAATTATACATACGGGACCCTATTCACATCGGTATGAATCTAGGACCCTCAACGATTGACCCGGAAAAGTATAGAAATCCATTCATGCTTTATATTGACCGAATTTCACTTGTACACTTGAAATCTCGTGTTTTATGACTAGACTTGCCTGACAGTACTGAAATTCATGTTTTAGCATTGTTGCTAGCCCGTACATGCTTGACCTATACAGATGTGCTTTTGTGCTTATGAGCATCCCGTCCTGTCATATGTATCTATTTGACCTGATTTCTTGTATATGACTCATAAGCCAAAACCTTGAGGCAATATGGGGCCAGAGCTTTGTAGTGCGAGCCCATGAGCCAAAAAGAGAACATGCATACATGTACTTGTTTTGTTTACTTGCATATAACCTATGAGTCGGCACCACTAAGCTTGGATACCTTGTTAGTCTGATCCACTGACTAGGTGATCCCCCTCTTGTCTTGCCAACTGCAGTTTGGATCCTGATGCCCGGTTTATTTAACCGTGGTCATGCCCTGATACCGCAGATTGCTACTGTGGTTCCTGATGCCCGGCTCGCTACCGTGGTCATGTCTAGTATATAGTATATATGTATATGTATTTCGTTGTAGCTCCTCACTTCGGTGACTGAGGTCAACGCCTTGACTTGCTTGCTCTATCACTTCGGTGATAGAGGATTTAGCTTTGTGTGGTTGCCATCTTGATAGTTCCTGATCCTTGATACCCGTCCTACTTTATATTGATCGCGTCCTTTCTTAATCAATGTGCACTATTTATACATGCTTTAAATGAGTTCCAGATTTGTAAAATGTTTACTGTTTATACATGCTTTAAATGAGTTCCAGATTTGTAAAATGTTTACTGTTTATACATGCTTTAAAGGAATACATGTTTCGTCAAATATTTATGTTTCATAACCGTTTTATATGAATACAGGATTTTGTCAAGAGATTCATGATTTCCTATGCATTGTAATTATGTACAATTTCGATCAAACAGCATGATTTATTACATGTTTTATCGTCCAGTATATTGTTATATCTTTTCACCCACCTGCCAGACCGTCGTGTCTGACCCACTACTTTGGTACTCAGGTCCAGACTTCTTCATCCGAGACAAGTGCACGTGTTGGCTGTGGAGCCATGAGTTTTCAGGTTGTTTGTCGGCTGTGTCATGTAGACATTGAGCTGGACATCGGTATTACGTCACATATGGGTAGCGATCATTAGCTTGTTTTCTTGTATGGCTTCTATTAGCCTTTTTCTTGGGATTGTAATTAATATACATTGTTAATTGTAACTTGAACATATATGGGAATGTAATACCCTGTTACTGCCAGCTCTGTACTTTTATTATGATGGTTTATTCCAGTCTGAGATGGATCAATGATAAGATGATTATATGCTTGGGTTGAGTGCGGTGCGGAATCCAATGGCCACGGACTCCGAGTCGCAACACCATAAAAGCTTCCGCTAAATATTCAGAGTGTGTTGGAATGAACTTGTAATCCTCACACACGCGGATCTTGGGAGAAACATAATTATTACTTCACGGACCCCGGGTTTGGGGTCGTGACAAAGAGGGGCTGATTTAAATGCCCATACGTAGAGAGAGTCTGGGGGCCATAAGCTGGCCGAGCCCGGCATGGCATGGCCCTGATCGTGCTAGGCCGAGGTCCTGCGACTCTGATCACCGCACAGCAAGGCCCAGACATGGCTGGGCCGGGGATTATATGAGCTACAGTAGCACAACACGGCCTAGTTTGCATCCTTACTCTGGATACATGGGATGTATCACATCCAACCCATCTACCAGTTTGCATCCTTACTCTGGATACATGGGATGTATCACATCCAACCCATCTACCCTTCTATGGAACCCACTGTTCTCATTATCTATTAATGGACCTTAAGGTAGATTAGATTAGTTGGATTTAATGGGTATCATGTGGTCTGTAATGATTGAAAAGAGCCAATTATCATTACACTATTTATGTGATCCCACAATGATTGTCATTTACTTGTGCCGAACTTGAGATTTAATTTAATTTTCAATTAAAGGACATTATGGTGATTCAAAAGTTGTTTTCTCATACAAAAGGAAAGAAGTAAATATTTAATTATAATATACTTAGAAAAATTAATACTTTGATATAAATATTTAACCAAATGTACATGTAGTTTTAGCGAGAAGAATAACAAATTTATTTACAAATATTTACTTCCATATTGTTGAAGCACTACATATAGATTTCTTTTTAGTTAATTATTTCTTTATATGTATTTATATTTTGATGATTACACAAATGACTGAATGAGTTTATTATTCAATCAAATCATGCATTTTGATATTAATTTTTAATTTATTATATACTTTGCATGAGACTTAATGTGTTGTCCAAATTGCCCACTTTAAAAATGGACTCTCCAAAAACGTCGAATCCCTTCTTTCTCACCTATTTCGCATGAGATGGGCAAAGAGAAGTATAAAACTTTTCTTAAAATGTCTAAAATGTCTTTTATTTTTATTTTATATTCTCTCCTGCATTGAAAGACAATGAATGTACGGAGGCTTCCTATTGACCGAAGAATGGGGCACTTTTTAACCAAGATAAAAAAAATAAAAATATGCTCGGACTCAGATTGAGAACTGTCCCCAGCTCCCCGCAGTTCTTACATGCGGTGTACCCATATCAGATTGAGAAGCCCACACATTAGGAAGGAGCCCATGCAGTAGGAAGAAGTGGCATATGAATTGATCCCTAAGTAGCCAGGTGACATGTGGGGCTTGCAACCAACTAAGCAATCCCTTCTGTCGATCCATTAAACTTGAGAGCTACAGATCGGTTTTTTCATTTTTCTTTCTTTCTTTCTTAATAGTATACTTGTATAGATCAAATGGTTTGGATGAGATAATGGGGTTCACATTCTGCACACAATTAAATCTCATTGACACCCCCTCTCCCATGACATAAGTGTGGAGGAGTCGTGGTGCTAGACATTGGAGTGTGTGTGTGTGTTTGTTGGGTTGGGGGGGGGGGGGGGGGGGCGTGTGGGTGTGGTTGGCGGGGTTGGGGAATTTTCCACAAGGAGAGGCAAAGTGATGGGCATCATTCCATTGGCTTGCTTTTTATGTTTTTTGCAGAGTGGGATTGGTGGATAGCCAACCGACTCTCTCTTAAAGAATGAGAAAAAAGATAAAACAAGGGCCCTTCTGTTCACTTTCAAGCTCATAAAATTGTTGAATCCCAATGGGAATATAGTCAGACCTATGATGAGATTAGCATTAAGAAACTCATGTTCCTGACCCCTCTTTGCTTTCAGATATTTCTTTTGCATCAAGAAAACTTGAATACAGTGTCCACAGAGCAGCCCTCAATTAGAGTAAACCACCCACTTTGTGGTACCTTTGTTAAAAAATCTACGGTGCTACAGAATATAATCATATCAGCAGGTTAGAGTCTATGCTACCTGTGCCATTACATGTCGCCGAAATCTATACAGTAATAACTTTCTGCACAGTTCTTATTTGAGGATATTCTTATATATTACATGTTTAAACCAAATGCACCATACTCCTGGTTTCAAAATACAACGCATATTATGGTCTTTTTTCAACACAAACTATAATCTGCATCATCATATAGGTTGTTAGGTTTTTGAGTGTTGGCTAAATTCATGGGTTGGACAAAACTCTGGGTCTTTAAGTTGTAATGTTTTATTTAGAAAAGACCTCTGAAGATAAAAGATTGGAATGACTCAGAAGGAGAAAGCCTGAAGGAATTAGAAGAAGTCTGCTAGAGAAAGAGAGCTGAATTTCCGGATCAAGTCCAGAGGGGAGTTCGCTCGAGCGACCATTTCATTGGCTCGAGCGAACAGTGTTCTGTCTTGCCCAGTTCTGAAACAGAGGGTTGTTCGCTCGAGCGAACCGAGAGATCCTTCGAGCGAACCTGGCGCGGACAGTGAGATGAAATTGGAAACTTGATATTCTGATTGTGCTCAAACTGCTAGTTTTCATCCTAATCATCTTAGGAAACATTAAGCACGAACCAAGGGCTATTTAAAGGGTTCAAAGGCTATTGCAAAGAGAAAGACCCTCACCTCTCATAGTGCTGAGTTAGTGTTTATCATTGAGAGAGTTCTTCTCTAGAGCTTTATGAAGTTGTGCTGCCAAGTTCTCTAGAGTCACTTCTTCTGCATCCTTTGTAGAAGATTATCTTCCTGCGAGAAGATTTGAGGAGTCAAGTGTTGGAATTGGATCTGTTGCAATCAATGGTGTGAAGTCGTTGAAACGTGAAGCGACACAAGGTAACTTCAGTCCTTAGGTAGGGGATATCTAAGGAGGTGATCTGAGTTTCTTGTAATTGCGAGATTCATAGTGCTTGATTTGATCCAGTTCGGATCGGTGGTTTTTCACCCGGTTAGGGTTTTCCACCTTATATTTGGTGTCCTTGTGGTGTGTGCTTGTTGATTTATTTTCCGCTGCATATTGTCTATTTCTGCACACTTTTGGATTGATTGTTTGAGTAGTCCAATCTAGAGATCCAGGAGACCCCTTTACTTTTTCATAGGTAACGTGCAATCCCTTATTTTAAAAGATAACACAAGTGTATGAAATCGTTTGGCCCTCCTCACATGGTACCCACATTGGATTAAGCAATTGGCTAAGATCAAGGTTGATCTTTCAAAAAAATTTTAATCTCTGACACCCTAGGAGAGTTTGGATTGGGATTGGACTTTTGGTAAAGAGTCCTGAATTGGAATCTAACTTGGTGTGGCTTATCTCTCCACCAATCAAGTGATGAGGAATTTTAGGAGGTTAAGTGATGAGGAATTTAGGAGGCTTGGAGTTTCACAATACCCGTGATTTCTCGGAATTGCTCTATTTAAGAAGTTGAAATCCTTTATTCTTTGCAATGAGTTCACAACATTATTGGAATAGATCTGTATCTAAACCATCGGGAGCTAGCAACTTGCATAGTAGAAAGTAACCAATGTATCAACTCCAGAGAATTTAATCAGACTCTTTAGTAATTTGTGTCTGTCTGGTATACGCGTATTGCTGTCAACATTATTTTTTTTTTCTTTTTCTTTTTCTTTGGGGGAACAAGACATGCATACTTTAGCTTCTAATGTAGACATTTTTTTTCCTGGTCTATAGCTTTATGCACTGTACGTGGGATAAGATCGATGCCCAGTTGAGACTTGTACTTGAAGCGACGGGAAGATGCTTTAATTGAGTATAACACACTGGCCATAGAACAGAATTCAGCTGTTTTCTTGGGTTTATTGTTAATTGAAGGTGCAAACAATCATCATGGTATGGAATTTAAAGCCTAAGAGTGCATATATTTTGGCAACTGCAAAGTGTTCTGGTGACTCGTTTCTATCTTTTTTTCCCTGTATTTTTCTATATTTCTTCCTCGTTAAAATTGCAGGATTCTGTTAAATGATATAGGCAATGAGATGGGTAATTCAAACGTAACTGGTGTGCAAGGTATGTAATTGCTAGATTCTTAACCCATACATTATAATTCACAAACTTGACTGATTCATTGTCCTGGTTTGGTGCTGATCTAGAGCAAGATAACAATGAGCTTCAAGCCCCCAACAAAATCTTCAGAGGCCTCAATGCCTTCAAATGTTGCAGATAGGGTAGAAGCCAAGTTACCTGATTTACCATCAGAAGCTGAGGATTTTCATGAGAAACAGGATGAATCAGCCTCTGAAAATCAGCCCAAAATGGTTGATCAACAGATTCAGGAACAGACATCAACTGAAAGAGGTTAGTGATTGCATATTTATTGAATTTTGTCCCTCTCTGTTCATGTCATGGATGAAACTTGTTTCAATGAAGAGATTGGATATAAAGTCTGCATTCTTTAGAGCTAGGAAATATATACGTCGATTTTCACCAATTTATTCAGACGAACAATATCTTAGTGCACTCTTAGGAAATATTTGTTAATTTAAACCAATTCATGCAGACAAACAATATATGTCAATGTATATATAAAACAAAGCAAAGACAGATTTCTCATGCAAAGCTATTTACATTACAAAGTAATCCAGCTAAATTAATCTAGGCCAATGTTATCCTGTGAGCAGACTGCAAACTTCAGATATGCAGTCCAGCTCGTGGGACGCACATTGATGCCTACTAATCAGTGGAGTTGGGGCACATGGACAGGTCTCCATATGGAAAATGGTCAACAAAAAAGCAATCAGTCCCGTCAGATCATCCTAGCCCTTGATTTAATTGCCATTAAGTTCAGTGGTCGTTTAACCATATATATGCTTTAGAGATTCAATTCAACGGTGAATAAATGTTTGATGAAAGTGAAATTGGGCCTAGTGCCATACCATGGGGGCATGGGAGTGTAAAAGTGCCTGCACTGATCAAAGGTGGGCTGAAGTGGGCCCCACAGAGCTGGACTGCATCTAACATTGCTCGTAGGAGAACATTTCTCATCAATCAATTGTATCTGGGATACAGGGTTTGTTATCTCTAGTCATTTCACAAACAAAGTTGGATTCATTTATTAGTTCTGTGATTTTGATGATTCAGAAAATGAAAATGTCAAGCTTCAAGTCCCATTGAATCTTTTGAAGCTTTGATGCCATCAAATGGCAAAGATGGTGATGATAAGAACTCATCCACTTTGACACCAGAAGAAGAGGATTTTCCTGAGAAGCCTGTAAAACCATCTGAAATAGATGCTATTGATGAGAAGAAGCTCTCTGCTTTGCCATCAGAAGCTGAGGATTTTTATGAGAAACCTGTAAAACCATCCGAAATTGGAGACCTACAGATTGAGAACCAGACATCAACAGGTCTGTGATCAGTTATGATTGGTAGATTCTCTTGGTTTTTCTTTTCTTGAATAAGTCTTATTTCAGTCATCAAGTACAGATGAAAATTGAGTTCTTATACATGCTTACTATATTAACTAATTAATTACTTCATAGATCATAACATTTCATGCAAATGAATATATATAGTTAAATAGAGATGCAAACGTCTGTAAGATTAAATATAGGTGAGAAATCCTACACTGTGGACTCATTTTCCTTCAAGGTAGATCAATGGATCAAAACATCCCGATTGATTTGTAACTGGTTGAATATGACTAAGATCAGAATTCTATATGCTATTGGATTCCGGAAGATCACGCACTCAAGATAAAAACTGAGATCAACATGAAAGAACATTAATTCCATCCAAAAGTAAGTACCACTTCATCCAAATGATACTCAGACCGGGTGCAATTTTTCAGAGTTGTTTTGATCCAATGGTCGACTCAGAGACGAAGTGGGCCCCACAGGCACAAAGCTGATTTTGCCTGCCTGTATGACAACTTACAACCCGGTACCTCTCTTGCTTCTGAAATTTGGGTTCTTTAAATGTTTTTTTTAATAAACATGAGGAGACCATGTTAATATCTTTATAAATATCAAAGACACACATTTAATGCATTTATATATATATATATATCTCATAATCTATGACAAAAAGAAACGATAGCTAGAGATAAGAACATATACAAAAGAGAGATTAAAAGATAAACTACTGTAACTTGATACCTTCAATTTGTTTCTTTAATTGCAACAGAAGACGAAGAGATAAAGACCTCAAAACAAACTTCGAACTAATATCAACAGAGTTGGTGAATCAGAAGCATAATGAACAAGAATCCATTGATAGTTCTGCTAGATCTTGCATGAAGAACAGCAACCATGACAACGTTATACGATCAGATGCGTCTTGTGATTCCAATCAGAAAGGTGACACTAGAGAAAACGTAAGTGAATATATTGACCCTCATTCTGATTTAGAAGTTGAGAAGAATGTGAAAGACATGCTGATTGAAGAAACTGAAAAACATGAAAGCAAACTATTAGATAAGATCTGCATAAGTAGAGAATCTGATGAAAACCTAGTTGAGCTTGAGAGAGGATATGGCTTGAGCAGAGTATCAATAGTACAATCAGCTGGTCTTGAAAACAGAGATGAACAACAGTCCGAATTGAATTCAGATAGGAATGATTCCACCAAATTACCGTCAATAATTTCGTTTGATTCTTACCAAGAAGCTAATGACTCTGAAATCAAAGGGGTCTGTCTAGAAGATCATGCAGAAGACATTGAGAATGGATATAAGATTAATAATAATGATAATCAGGACCCAATTGTGATTACTGAGGAATGTAAAGAGTATATTGATGAATCAAAGACCAATAAGAATGGCAAAGGGACTGATCATGGAGATAAAAAGATAGACTCAGATGATGGATTTTGCAGTTCTGGAATTGGAAGAGGTGCAGAAGTTGACAAGGAAAATGAGAATGAGAGCAAATTTGAAATTGAATTACACAATAGCAGCCCAAGTTTAGATTTGGAGGAACACAGTAAGTACTTGGAGACAGTACAAGAGAGGATCAATGTTGCTACTTCTCTAACAGAATATAAAGACACAGACACAACTCATGAGGAGATAACAGAAGTTGTAGATGATGAATCATTCAAACAATCCAAATTATTGAAAAGCGATAAGGCTGAAGGAATGGCAATTCAGAATCATCCATTGCCATTCTCAGATTCAATTCAGAAATATGTGGATGTCATTGAACAGACGACAAGAAAAAAAGAAGACTCTGAATCATTCAATGAGAGTGTGGGAGAAAGAACTGAACAATTGGACAAAGAATCAGACACTCAACCAAAAGAACATGAGTTATATGCAACTTCCATTACAGAGAAACAGAGAGGCAGTATAAAAGAAGTGGTGCAACCAATCTTGAAACAATCAGATCTAAGTCAAAATGACACAGTTATGGAAGCAGAAATGGAAGAACAAATCATACCTCAATCAGATCGAACTGAACAGGAGATGGTTGTGGAAGGAGAAAAGGAAGAGCCAATTTTAGATCGATCAGATCCCATTCTACAAGAGATAACTGTGGTCCAATCTTATCTTGTTTCTGTTGACCACACAGGAACCGGAAAAAGAACTCATTTTGTTGGAGTCCAAAATATCTATCACTGATTCAGATGAAGAAAATTGCACCAAGGTTGATCAAGCTAAAAAATCTGATGCTAACTCAAGTAATCCAATGGTCAACACATCAGCCTCGCCTCCTGAATCAGAGGACCTAACATCTCAGGTAAGTAAAGTAGTTGAAATTTTGTCATGTCAAAGTGGCAAACTTTTTGTTCTTCCGGCCTATGAGGGTGCTCATGATTCAAACATGGATTCTGAGATGCTAGAAAACAGTGACACGTTCAGCTTCGAATTTGAAAACCCATTCGCAGAAGCTGAAGTTCTGGCACTGCAATCACAGAAAGAAGAATTTGAACAGAATCCATCACTGCATCTTCAGACAGAAACTGTAAAAGGTGTAGCCTCTGCATCTAAAAGATGTCATTCTGAATCAGATAGAAAAAAGCACAACACACCAGCTGAAGTTATTAAAACTGATGTTTCAACACTTGAAGTGAAGATTGAAGAATCTGAGAAACACCCACTACTGCAGCAACCAAATGAAAATTTCCACTCTGAACTAGAGAACCCAATTGCAGAGAACAGAATTTCAGGGCTGAATACAAGTAAAGAAGAACCCACTGAAACCACAATGCTGCTTCTGAAAACATCTGCAGGCAGTGAAGTTTTGTCATCAGAAAGAAGTGACTCGAGAAAGTTTAGAACTCCAGTTCAGAGGATTTTGAAAGAAGAAACTTGTGTTTTGGAATCATTGCAGAAACAAGAAAGCACTGTTCTGAAGGAAACAGTAGACGAAGCATGGAAGTCCCCAAATAAAGTGACATCTACTTTACCAGGAGAAAGAAAGAAGCACAAGCCACGGTATTCTCTTTTTGGCAATTGAATGTGTTGCACTACAGTACAGTGAGGGCTCCCCCTCACATCTCTTATTAGATTATTTATTTTCTTTTCTGGGTTCTGGTATTTGGTTCATGTAGGAGGATTTGGAGGGAGTTTTGGTGGGAAGAGATTGTTGGATTGTTTTACAGAATGTGGTGAGAACTTGCAGATGCTGTTTCAGGGTTTTTTTCATTTCATTTTTTCAATTCAAAGTGTTGTATCAACTAATATTTGGGTGGACCATATATGTAAGAGCATAAACTGTTAAATAGGCCCAAAGCCCATCAGTAATCAGAGGCCCAAAGCCCATCAGTAATCAGTCCCTTGTTATATCTCACGTGGGATTGAATTGGGTCAAATCTGGAGTCAGCAGTAGCCTTCTTTACTTAGAATAACAATTGTTGTAATTAGTTGCCTTCTATGCTTAGACTTCTGATTGATGTAATTAGAGAGTTTTCCTTTCTTAGAGCCTGTATTAAAGGCATGTAAATACCTATATATTGATGTATAATCTCTATAGAAAGATAGACAGAATAATACATTCTCAAGAGTATTCCAAAACTCTTTTCAATCGTGAGTTTGTCATGGTATCAAAGCAAGGTTCTAATCTTCAGTATTAGAATTCATTCAAGGAGTCAATCAGAGAGAAATCTCTCTCTGGAAGAAAATAAACAGATAGAGGATCTGTTTCAAGATATCGACATCCATCCAGTTCCTGTGATAGGCTCAGATCAACTGTGGCCCACCTGCGATCATCACAGCATCATCAAGGATTCTTCCAGCCAAGATCGCCTAAGCTTTCTAAGTATTTTGGTGATTTTTTCAGAATTTTTTCGACACTGTAAGGTACGTTTTTTATCATTCTCGTGATTTTTCAAAAACTTGCACAAGTTTTGATCAAGACCGTACAGAAATTTGGATCTTCAGCAGATTGAGTTCAAACTTGTTCCAGTCTGAGCGAAAATTGTGTGCCTACATAGATCAGGACCCTGATCAGTGTCCAGGATCATCTGTGGGACCCACGTAAGGGATTTAGAGCTCAAATCAAGGATGTCAGGGGCTTTTTTTCCACTATTTTGTTCTCTGATTGGCCTGATTGGTCTGTTTGAGTGGTTGGATCTGTCCAGTACCTTCTCCAGCACTCACGAACTATAGTTCAAATAATGTATTGTTGAGTTTATCACTTGTTCTTTCACTGTTTCACAATATACAGTTGAAATGGACAAATCTGAGGTCACTTTGATCAAATTTACTGGACAGAATTACCCTACCTGGTCTTTCCAATTTCAAATATACCTAGAAGCTAAGGAATTGTGGGGATTTATTTTTGGCACTGACCCTAAACCTACTGAAGATGAGAAGAAGATCTCTTGGCATACCAAAGATGCCAAAATCAAATCCCGGATTCTGGGATCTGTCGAGCCTCATCTGATAATGAATCTAAAGCCTTACTCAACGTCTAACGCCATGTGGGGGTATTTGAAGAAAGTTTATCACCAAGATAACTCTGCGCGTCAATTTCATCTTGAATGTGCAATTGCTGAGTATGCACAAGGGACCTTGTCGGTACAGGACTACTATTCCAGATTCCGTACACTATGGTCAGAATACGATAGTATTAAGTATGCTGATGTGGCTAACAATGTGTTGACAGTGATTCATGACCTTCAGGCCTCTAGTCAAAGGGATCAGTTTTTGATGAAACTGCGAACTGAATATGAAAGTGTCCGATCTGCTCTGATGAATCGGACGCCATTACCTTCCTTGGATGTATGCTTGAATGAACTCCTACGCGAAGAACAACGCCTTGCGACCTCCGCTCATATAGCCCAACAAAAGACGGACACCTATTCAGTCGCGTTCTCCGCAAATAAAGCTTCTCTGCCTTCGCCTCGAGACTTGAGCAAAACCCAGTGTTACAGTTGTCAAAAATTTGGACACATTGCAACTCAATGAAAACAGAAGGCCTGCAGTTACTGTAAAAAGTTGGGACATATCATCTCTGAATGTCGCCGCCGCCCACAACGTCCATCACCACAGTCTCAGACTCCACAGTATCAGCCTCCACATGCATATGTTGCTTCTTCGGGAATACCGGCTCCTACATCTGCACCCTCACAGCCTGGGCCTCCATCTTCTCTAACTCCTGAATTGGTTCAACAGATGATCGTCAATGCCCTCTCTGCTTTTGGTCTCTCAGGTACATCCCCTCCATCTTCTACTTGGTTTCTTGATTCCGGGGCGTCTAATCATATGACACCTTCCAGTGCACCACTCTCCAATGTGCACAGCTGCAATGGCCCTCTTAAAATACAAACTGCTAACGGAGACCATATTCCCATTACTACTGTCGGTGACATCCCTGGTCCCATTCCATTGAAAAATGTTTATCTGTGTCCCAATTTATCTTCCAACCTTTTGTCAGTCGGGCAGCTTGTTGAAAATAATTGTAACATCTCTTTTTCTTCTTCTGGTTGTGTTGTGCAGGACCAGATGTCCGGGAAGGAGATCACGAGGGGGCCTAAGTGTGGATGCTTGTTTCCGCTGGATTTTTCTAAAATTTCTAGAAATCAATTTGACAATAATGTGTTTTGTTTTTCTCTTAGCGATAATTGCCGATTGTTGCATAATAGACTCGGACATCCTAATTCCAAGGCTTTGTCCCTTATGTTAAATTCTAGTTTATTAAATAAATCTCTTGGTTTATCTTCTTGTGTGCCTTTAGATTGTGCTACTTATAAAATGGGAAAGAGCAAAACTCTTCCGTTTCCTCATTCCACTTCACACACCTCTCAGTGTTTTGATTTAGTTCATAGTGATGTATGGGGAATTGCTTCAGCTCTTTCCCACGCTCACTATAAATATTTTGTGACCTTTATTGATGATTTCAGTCGGTTCACATGGGTCTACTTTCTGCATTCAAAATCTGATGTTTTTAATGTTTTTAAAAAAAATTTATCTTATGTTGAGAATCAATTTTCCACCTGCATTAAAATCTTGCGATCTGATTCAGGCAGGAAATATGTGTCCTCCGACTTTCAACGGTTTTTGCAAAACAAAGGCATTATCTCTCAAAGAACTTGTCTTTATACTCCCCAGCAAAATGGAATCGCTGAACGGAAAAATAGACATCTCCTTGATGTCACTCGTTCCCTTCTTCTGGAATCATCGGTTCCTACTCGTTTTTGGGTTGAGGCACTGGCCACGGCAGCTCATCTTATCAATCGTCTACCATCAACCTCCATTGAGAATCAAAGCCTTTATTACCGATTGTACAAGACCTCTCCATCCTATGATGATCTTCATGTTTTTTGCTCCGTTTGTTTTGTGCACTTGCCTCCCTCTGAGAGGACAAAACTAACGGCACAATCAGCTCAGTGTGTGTTTTTAGGTTATGCACCCTTCCAGAAAGGGTTCCTTTGTTATGATCCTCACATTCGTCGTTTACGTACCTCTAGGAATGTCGTTTTCTTTGAACATCAGTATTTTTTTCAAAAACACATTGATTCTCCTGCCTCCTCCTCTTTTGTGTCATTACCTGGTTTTTCTGACGACCCGTCAGTTGTTCGTTTTAATCCTAAATTTGTGTATCACAGACGGAACAGCACAGCGCCTACCAGGGATCCCCCTCCTGATCTTCCTCCGGCATCCGGTCCAACATCGGCAGTTGATCCATCTGGACATCCTTCATTGCGTCGCTCCACTCGGATTTCGGTACCGCCAGCCCGTTATGAGTTCTCACATACTTCATTAATGGCCACTCTGTCTTCCTCTTCCATTCCCCAATCCTATTCTCAGGCTTGAGGACCCATGTTGGAACAAGGCTATGCAAGATGAATTGGATGCGTTAGCGCAAAATCATACGTGGGATATTGTACCATCTCCTGTGGGTGTCAAACCTATTGGTTATAAGTGGGTTTTTTCTCTCAAATTAAAATCTGATGGCACGTTAGATCGATATAAGGCGCGGCTTGTCGCTCTTGGAAATCGGCAGGAATATGGCATTGATTATGATGAAACTTTTGCTCCGGTTGCCAAGATGACCACCGTCCGCACTATTCTTGCTGTTGCTGCATCTCAGTCTTGGCCTCTCTATCAAATGGATGTCAAAAATGTGTTTCTCCATGGTGATCTCAAAGAAGATGTTTATATGCGTTTGCCTCAGGGATGCTCATCTGGGAAGGGTATGGTTGCCAAACTTCGTCGCTCCCTCTATGGTTTGAAACAAGCACCCGCGCATGGTTTGAGAAATTTCAGGCTGCTCTTCTACGCTTGGATTTTCATCCAAGTCTGTATGATCCTTCTCTATTTTTACATCATGCTCCTTCCGGGATCACTGTCGTACTTGTCTATGTTGATGATATCGTCATTACTGGTCCTAATGCAACCATGATTCAGGAGCTCCAAGCCTCTCTTAGTGAGACATTTCACATGAAGGATCTTGACCCCCTTCACTATTTCCTCGGTCTTGAGGTTCATCAATCGGCTAAAGGCATAGTTCTCAATCAACACAAATACACTATTGATCTCATTGCCTTTGCTGGCCTTACTGCTTCAGCTCCAGTCGATACGCCAATCGAACTGAATGTCAAACTCAGTCGAGAGAAGAGTGATCTTCTTTCCGATCCTACTGCATATCGCCAGTTAGTTGGTAGCTTGATCTACCTCACTAACACTCGTCCTGATATCTCTTATGCGGTCAACCTGATGAGTCAGTTCATGACTGCTCCTCGTCATCTTAATCTGGCTGCTGTTCGCCGCATCATTCGGTACCTTATTCGCACACCGACTCGTGGGTTGTTTTTTCCATCCACCAATCCTCTCTCTCAAAGCTTATTCAGATACTGATTGGGCTGGTTGTCCGGATACTCGCAGGTCGACGACTGGTTGGTGTATGTTTTTGGGTGATAGTCTTATTTCCTGGAAATGCAAGAAGCATGGAAAAGTTTCCAAATCCTCTACTGAGGCTGAGTACCGCGCCATGTCTGCTGCATGCTCCGAAATTCTTTGGCTCCACGGTCTACTCTCTGACATTGGTTTTCCAGCAGCAGTAGCTACCCCCCCCCCCCCCCCCCCCCCCCCTCCCTCCCCTCTATGCAGATAATACACGTGCAATTCGGATTACTGAAAATCCGATTTTTCATGAACGCACTAAACACATCGAGGTTGATTGTCACTTCATACGTGATGAGCTTAAACGTGATGTCATCAGCCTCCCACATGTCTCCACTGAACTTCAAATTGCTGATATTCTCACCAAAGGGCTTCCTCGACCACGCCATCAGTTCTTGGTTGACAAATTGATGCTTGTTGATTCTCCCGCATCAATTTGAGGGAGGGTGTTAAATAGGCCTAAAGCCCATCAATAATCAGCCCCTTGTTATATCTCACGTGGGATTGAATTGGGTCAAATCTGGAGTCAGCAGTAGCCTTCTTTACTTAGAATAACAATTGTTGTAATTAGTTGCCTTCTATGCTTAGACTTCTGATTGATGTAATTAGAGAGTTTTCCTTTCTTAGAGCCTGGATTAAAGGCATGTAAATACCTATATATTGATGTATAATCTCTATAGAAAGATAGACAGAATAATACATTCTCAAGAGTATTCCAAAACTCTTTTCAATCGTGAGTTTGTCATAAACATCCTGATTCTTTTGGTTACGTATTGTAATAACTTGCTGCATTAATGTTGGGCGATTTGCACGATTATAATATCTCATTGTGAGTGATTGTTCTTCCTGCTATAGCTATAGTAATTGATTTTGAAGACTTGTACTTTTCTACAGACAAGTAAATACACTATAGAAACCATCACCTTCTACTAAAATTGAGCAGCAGTACCAAAGATTGCAATCCAAAAACTTGGTCATTTTGATCATTGGTCCAACGAAATTTCTTTGAAATGAGTTGATTTTAATTGGTTCAACTGAGTGGAATTTGTATTGCATAATGATGATTTATAAGTTGTTTTAACATTCATCTCCAAAGTCCAGACCACGAGAAGCTCTCTCGCTATATATTTCCCTATATATATGGGGAGCGCTACACAGCACCCGGGCCTTTTTTAGGAGAAAAAGGCCCTCCTAGTTGGGCCCTCTGGGATGCATGATGATCATGGAAGTCCACTGGCTGGAAAGATCTATGTGAGGCCTACCTATATGCAAAATCTTGAGTCCATAAGATTATCCTAACCTTTTGATCCATGGTGCTAAAATTTAATGGTTTAGAGACATCATTTTATCATGATTTCAATCCAATGGTGAGGAAAAGTTGGATGAGTGTCAAACTTGGACTTATGACTATTCATGTGGGGTAGTGTGTGTGAAAAGGCTAGATTGACTCAACATGGGCCCCATGACCAATAAAAAGAGGGGCGGTTTAAAGTGGGGCGTTTTTTAGAATTTCCCTATAATAGTGTGTGCACGCGCGCGTGTATAAAATTCAGACTTACAACACGACATAAAATAATGGAGACACAATCTTCAAATTCCATTGAAAATTGAGCCTTTAGTCTCCATTGAGAATACAGAATCTCATGGAGAAGGTTGACAAGCCATATAATTGTTTCACCAGATCATACCAAACAATCTTCCATCTCTTGGATGCAAAGGTTTACAAAATAAATCTTCTGACCTTATCTTACTGCTTCAATGAACACTTGATCACTGGATCTAAGCTCATTATTGGAGAGTTGTAGGATCCAACATGCTTTGGGTACCATATACAAATGGGAGAAACAGTATAAACCTTTATGGTACATTTCAGCCAAGGACTTGGATCGTCAATTAGTGTACCATCACTTGAATGAACAATAGCCTCAAAATCACCCCAGTTGGTAGTTGATGACTAATGATCTATTAATCACCATTTTTTGGCGATTAAGAAAATTCAGTCTAGGAAAAAAAAGATTGACTTGTTGGTTAAAAAGCCAAATTCTGTCATATTTTCACCATTGGGCCATCCATTTTGAGGCCTCTCAGTTGTTGATACCAACAATACATTCGCCAACTAGGTTGTATGGCCGAAACAATTTATCAAAGCTGAAAGGTTGGCACTCTTGTCTTCAAGGAATGCCATTGTATCAGAATCACACCCATGAATATCCGCCCAGTCTGAATATCACACATAACAGTATTCATACCTCACCATATTGGGCCATGCATGTAAAAGAAGTGACCATAGTCGTCTCTAGAATCTAGGAAACTGCTGCAGGGAAATAACATCCAATAGAGGGACACCAACATGGGACTGTTGACTGCAAGACTTTGAAGAATTTAAGTTGGGAGAATTTCAAAAGTCCCTAAATTCCTGTTGCCAAATTCTCTTCAGTGTAATTTCTCAAATGGTATCTCCCACAAGTAATACAAATCCAGGATTCAGGAATGCAGAGAATTCCAAAGCTCGCAAAGGCCAAAACGCAATACCAAACTCCAGTTGTTTTTGAAGTTTCTCCCCTCAAACATAGTTTTCAGCCAACAGCTTGGCAGAATTTGGAAGTCCTCACAGCCCAAAATCCCATTAGATACTCCAGCAATCTTTTTTTTTTTTTTTTTTGAAATGGTAGATACTCCAGCAATCAAACAGGCCCATAGTGTAAGCCAAGTTTGAGCTGTTTCCTATAACTAATCCCAATCAATAATTTAAGACTTGAAAATGCTCCTTAATCACAACTTTCAAACTCTAAAACAATTTCCATCCTTGCTTTCTATAAAGCAAGGAATTTACTGCCCATAAATTCTGCCTCTATTGGAGAAGTGTAACATTAGTTGTACTACCCAGTCCTTTCTACTTCCCTCTGTAGTCCGTAATAACTAGACTACTTATCCTAATGTGTTACCTAATGCAGAAAGAGTATCGTTTAAAATTCACAGGGGTGGCATTATCCATCTAATGTCTGAATGCATCATTTATCTCAAATTGAAAGGTGATATAAAGGGTCTGAGTTGTCCACTAAAACGGAAAATAAAGAGACCATATCATCTGTGGCTCTCACTCACAAGATACCTAACACAAGTGGAACTCCACATGGGAGCCCACCTACTGAAAGCCTAAACAGCTCAAAATGAATGCCCTCCTCTTGTACGGGATGTGGGCAAATCTTACTCCAATAGAAGTTGGTTCACCATATGATTTAATACTATATAAAACACATGAAATTTTTTATATAATTTATTTATGTGTTTTATATATTGAGTATCTTGCGATGGGACCAAATTAGGGGTTGCAAACAGGTTGGGTTGACAAGGGATGTTTATAGGTTGAGGTTCAAACCATATCCGACCTGTTTTTAAAATGGGTCAAGGAACTTAAACCACACCCGATGTGAGTCAACCAAACCCAGTCCACATAACTGCATTCAAAGTGGGTCAACCTATTTAACCTGACTCAACCTATAGAATCTTGGCCCAAACCCAATCCTTTCAAAATATTAAGGCTATATTTGAGTTAAATTGCATGCCAACAAAAAATGCACAACACAACCTCAGCTCATTCTATATAAAATAGACTTAGAAATATTAAATGACCAAATTTCTTAAATGGGTTAGAAATGCTGGTCGACCCGAATCCAACACATTTAAATAGGTTAGGCACGTCATGTGGTAAGTGGGTTGCCTGTAACTCAACATGTTTAAATGCGACTCAGGTTTTCATGCCCATCACCAACCCATATTGAGTGTCTTATGATGGGACCTTATTAGAGGTCGGGTTTGGGTCGTGTTAGCCGGTCGGGTCAGATTTTGCCGCCCCTAGACCAAATAAAATGTGGAAATGAATGTAAAGATCCAATACAGGTTGAGCCTAACCTAAACCCAATTGGGCCATTTCAGATTTAGATTGAACTAGTGATTGAAAAATGTAACCAATCTGAATTCAGGTTGGGCTCAGGTTGTTGAGGCCTTAGGCAACTCAACCAAACCTAAACCCGAACGTTAGATATATTACTTACAGGATATGGACAACAGACACTAACTTTGCAGCTGTACATAACCACAATAATGCAGCAATAGGACCCTGATATTGTTTGCCTAGGGTGCATTTGTGTTGGTTTAGATGGAGCCATCCAGGTAATAGTCCTCTTGGGTGAAAGACCTCAGAGAACGTCAAAAAAAAAAAAAAAAAAAAAAAAGAACAAGAAAAAGAGAAAACTTTCGTGGTTAAATGTAGAGTTTTTTTATTGGTTAAATGTAGCTTAGGATGATGTAGCATCCATCGATAATGTTTTGAAAAGTTAGATAGTTAATCATCTGATTATAACGGTAAAATGATCACAATCAGTCAGCGTTAGTTCTTCCGCGAAACATAATCTACATTTGTTAATTTGAAAAAAAAAAGCATTATAAGAGACATTGTAAAATAAAATTCAATCACAAGCTTCAGTTGATTAAGTAACATTCACAAATCTTAGCAATATTCTATGTTATACCAGCAAGTTTAAGAAGATAAATGAAAGGAAGATCCAACCTGCAGAGTATTGTAGGACTAAGCATCTATAGAATGTTCCTCTCTTGTATTGCCACCTGTAATCAACTTCCAAGCATCCCTTTCATTGCTGCATGTTCTACAGTCAATTTCTGTACACCCCTGCAAAAATCAGAGAGGAGGACATTTAAAACAAAAGAGCTCCCTACCCCCCTTATTATCAACTTCCAAGCATCCCTTTCCCCTTTTTTTTCAAAAAAGGCTTTATTTATTTACTATAACTTAGTTGAGGAGTTCGTTGCATCACAAAAGTCATCCAACAGTGAGGCAGAAACCATCCAAAGTACAAGATTTTTTCAAAATGCAAACAACCAAACAGACTTCGCTATTTGAGCACAAATGCTATTATCTCTTCATCGTGGTAGCCAGCCAGCTCTGCTATATCTGGATTTCCCGCATATAGAGTGCTGCAACGTCATCAGGCAAGATGGCAGAAAAAATACCGAGTCGGGGATAGGCATTTCTTGCCATGAGATCAGCAACTGTATTAGCTGATCACCTACAAAATTGTTCCCCCCAGTGGGAAATCTATTTAGGAGCTGCCTTAGCTGTTTCCACAATATGATTAACCTCCAAGACAAAGTGTCTGGTGATTGGAGAACTTGAATGAGGATGGATGAATCACCTTCTATTATAATTTTAGGACTTTTCATATCTGCAGCAAGGATGAGTGCCCAGCGTAATCCACAGAGTTTCACGTCCAACTGATCTCATTTGTCAATCTGCACTGAAAATGCTGGCCCAGGTGATTACGCATTATCCCTCTTATTCCGTCCCACTCCCACATATGCACCTGACAAGTGTACTAAACCATAGAAGTTTATTTTTATGTGGCCCTCACGTGGGGAAGTCCAATTTTGGGCAGGCAGACCATCGTGGCAGAGCTGACTTCAAATAGTGTGTGAGGTTCCATTGATGGATATGGTCCATCCAAAACTTTAGAAATAATTTGGTTTGGGCTGAGAGAGTGCATTTGGAAAAATGTAGGAGTTCCTTGCCTTTCATGTGAACCAAGAGACGATTATCCCCTCACAGCAGTTGAAATTAGAGGTAGCTAGGAACGAGGGTGTAAAGGAACCTTGCAGGTTGGTGGGAGACTATTCCAAGCACCCCTTTCATTGCAGCATGTTCTTCTAATCATGCTGTACATCATCCTGCAAGATAAGAAAGTGTGTTTCATTTGGAAACAAATATCTGGAAAAGCATACTGTTGACAATGTGAAAGCTATGAGTCTATACCCATTTGGTCATACGTAAGGGGTGTTCAAATACTTGCAAGCAAAACAGATATCTACAAATTTGAATATTAGCTGTTGTTTTTGGCTATCTATGTATGGTTTAATGAATTTCAAATTAGTCTTAAACTGTTCCGAATATTTAATAGAAATGAATAATTTTCAATTAAGGAAATGTCTATCGATTAGTAATGATTATCATATTTTATTTGTGTGAAAATATATTGTATAACAGTTTGGATTTACTTCACTACGCATTGATCTTTGGAATGGAGACTGGGTCTGTTTATATGGGTATTGGTCTATCCAGACCAAGACACCACTGTTTTAAATGTTTACAACCTTCATCTGTTTCCCGAAATCTTTTGTTTATTCATTTTTGAAAGGATGATATGTTTTCTGAACTTCTATACTTCGATGTATTTATAGTGGCAAAGATAGAATGATATTTCAAACATGGAAGCATGATGGTGTGATTTGAATATATGATCATAACTCTTTTCCTTCTCTCAAAAGAGAGGGTAAATCTTGTCCCTTTGATTGTCAATTCTCATTTCACAACTGATACTGAAATCAGGGAAGTGTGTGCCCATGGACCATTATTCGTTAGACATACCTATTAAACGGTTTTTATCATTGACCGACATGCTCCAACTGCTCCATCTACTACAGTGAAATCCTTTAGTGGTAATATGGAGCCCAGTGAAGTTGTTGTGTTTGTCTTCCATTTCATAAGCAGAAGACCATAGAGGGTGCTAATAAAATGGTTTTTGAGGACCTACGAACATTTAATAATGATATGTGCAATCATCATTCAATAAAATGAAAAGAGGAATTGTCCATCATAAATAATGCAAGCATAATACCCATGGGCACGTAATAACCAATGCCCATCTACAATCATCATGATTGGAGGGAGCATGCTCAATGAGACACTGCACATTTGAGAGAGAAAATACACATATTTCCACTGAATTGCATTAATAAAAAATAATTTATAGAGAATGGGAAGGCAATTCTGCCTATGAGGAATCCCAGATAATATTACATTTCCACTCGATAAAAGTACATGCCAAAAGCCATAGACATGCATGTCTGGATAAAACCCAAGCCGCTGTCAGTTTGTTTGGGAGAAAGATCAATATTCATTCCATTTTATATTTGAAGTGGAGAAGAAATTGGGATCACATTGTATGTTTCTGCACCTTCAGCATCTCACCTAATGTGCTTTCCAATTGTTGGCAAACTCAGCTGCTAACGCCGAATACCCATCCTTCTACCCTTACAAATTGAAGACATCCCAGGCATCTCTTAGCTTGAGGCAAGAGGAAAGTTTTTTCTTTAAAAAAAAAAAAAAAAATTTACACGATACACAGGATAGTTTCTAAGAACATAAAATAGGAATTATGATCTATTTGACCATTCAAGAAATGTTTTTCCCTACAAAACTGTAAATTATAATTACTTTAGCCTCATACATGAATACAAAGAATGAAACATGTAAAACATGTACATGAATGCTGATAAATATGTTCCTACACCATTTCACTATTTCAGCTTCAACTTCTGAAATAAGTCTCACAGTCTGCTGCAACTAATCAGGAGCTAATAACTAAACTCCTTTATCATTCCAACTTCCAACTTCCCCTTAAACCACAGTTACCCATTAGAAATCAAATGAGGTATCAATAGTGGAGTCCTCCTTGGATCATGCTGAATTTAATCAGTACAGGATTTTCGATTCTTAGTTCTCAGCCCAGACTGGAAAGCTCTGTTGACCCAGAATGCTGTCATCAACAAAATTCCTCTGAAATCATCCACACCTTATATGAAAAATAAACCTGATGAGGACATGGCACGCCTAGGAAATGGCAGAAGTCCCTTTCCACTATTTGGGTTCATTTGGATGGTAGAATGGAGGGTATTCAATCTTCCGTGTAGTCTAAAATGCATGGTATAAAAAATGACCAGGATAGGATACCTTTTCCAGGCTTTTCCACTCCAAAGCATTTTTTGGCAATCAGTTCTGCACGGCAGCCAATGCAGCAGTAGATGGTATTACCATAAGTTCTACGATAACATTCAAACTTATTGCAATTTTGATACATCATGCGTCCATCAAGTATTTCTCAAGAACCTTCACCAAGGCAGAAAGAGGCTTTGAAGCTGTCCAACCAAACTTAAAAGCAAAATCACCAATAATCTCCACAAGAGCATGACCCATCTTGGAAATGGTGGAACCGTTTCCCATCCCTAATATCAATTTCTCTCTCCATAACCTCAGACACAAACTTCATAAAAGTGTGGCAATCACCACAGATGCGGAGGTTCTTCATTATCTGAATAGGTGTACCCTTCGGTGTGTTTAAGACACCAAACACTACAGCAAGCTTCTCACTGTGGTAGAGGAGTGTGCTCTCCTTCTGCTCCTCCTCCACATCATGTAGGACAAAGTTTGTGTCGGGGACATAACCTGTAGCTTTCAGCCGGTTGTACAACTCCTTCAGAGTTGAGTATATCACATCAGTTTGCTCATGGTTCTTGTCTCCGGTAAGGAACGAGTGCAGCTGGTTCCTTATCTGTATCCAGCTAAAACCCGGTTCTTTCGCAACACCCCTATCTTTCATCAGCTTCCTCACTTCCCCCACTTCATCCCACATGCCAAGGGATGCATAGATGTTGGATAGCAAAACGTAGTTTCCAGAATTCTGCGGCTCCAACTGAAACAACCTCTCCGCAACCCGTCTACCGAGTTCAACATTTTGGTGGATTCTACATGCACCAAGCAAGGCTCCCCATACCACAGAATCTGGCTCTATGGGCATGCTTTCAATGAACGCTTCAGCTTCATACAAATAACCTGCCCTTCCAAGAAGATCGACCATACATGCATAGTGGCCCTCCAATGGCATGAGCCCATAATCTCTGCTCATAGAATTGAAGTAACGCCACCCTTCCTCAACCAGGCCAGCATGGCTACAGGCGCACAAGAGACCCACAAAACTGATGTGGTTGGGCAAGACAGCCTCAGACTTCATCTGCTCAAAAATTTCAACTGCCTCCTTTCCAAAACCTTGCTGCGCACAGCCAGCTAGCAATGCATTCCACGTGATCACATCACGCTGGGGCATCTCATTGAAAACCCAAAAAGCATCAACACAGCCGCACTTAAAGTACATGGTTATGAGAGCATTGCCCACAAAAAGGTCCATATCAAGCCCAAGTTTGAAAGACAATCCATGGATCTGTTTGGCAAGCTTGGTTGCACCCAAGTTCGCACAAGTACTGAGAATGCTAGTTATTGTAGAAGGATTTGGTATGGTTCCATCTTCCAACATTTCATGAAACAGTTCCAAGGCCTCAATTTCGTGGCCAGCCTGGACATATGCACATATCATAGCAGTCCATGACACAACATCACGTTTGGGCATCTTCTCAAAAGCAACACAGGCATCATCCAACATGTAATTCTGAGACAGGCCAGCTATCAGAGAGTTCCAAGATACAATGTCTTTTACACGCATTGTACTGAAAACCTGAGAAACATCTTCCATGTTTTTGCACTTTGCATACATTGAAATCAGACCATTTCCAACATAAGAATTGAACTGAGACCCTGTTTTCATGGTGAGACCATGAATCTGTCTACCCATTTCTAAAGCTCCAATATTAGCACAGGCAAACAAAGCACTGGTAAAACTCGAATGGCTTGGTATAGTCCCAAGTCTATGAAGGTCAGATAGGAGCTCCAAAGCCTCTTCACTCCTACCATTCTGTGCACATCCCGAAATTATTGCAGCCCATGAAATAGCATTTCGCACGGGCATCCTGTGGAATATCTCACCTGCTTCATCAATCAAGCCATTTTGGGCATACCCCGCGAGCATGGCATTCCATGTGACCACACTGGGGTTTGGGATATGTTCAAACAGAGTCCTCGCCTCATGAATTCTCCCATGCTGAGCATAAGCCGTCATCATTGCAGTTCTCGATGCAACTGTCTGTTCTGGGACCCGTTCATAAAGAGCAACAGCATCATCCAATTGGCCACTCTGTGAAAAAGCGGCAATCATAGAAGTCCATGAGTACTCATTTCTCTCTGGCATTCCCTCAAAGAACCTGACTGCAGGACTCAATTCCCCATTCCTAGTATATGCATTCAGAATTGCTGTGCCCACAACAACATCCCTGTCAAAACTAGTTTTTATCGCCAGGGACTGAATATACTCAACCAGTTTTAAATCTTTCAACCAGGTGACTGCCGAGAGAATAGCAACGAAATTCGACTGGTCTGGAACCAACCCATCTCGCCGCGACTTCTCAAAAGTTCTCCACGCTTCACCATGGTTACCAATCTGAACATACCCAGAAATCATCACCGTCCAAGATGCCAAATTCCGCTCCGGCATTCCATTAAACAGAGATCGAGCTTCCTCCATTCTATGACAGTGGCAATACCCCGTGAGCATCGAATTCCATGACGTCACATTTCTCTCAGGCATTTCGTCGAACAAGCGCCGTGCAGCATCAACGTCCCCATTCTGAGCATACCCACTGACCATGGCATTCCAAGAAATGATATTTCGTTCGGGCATTTCCTCAAACAGTAGGCGAGCTTCACCAATTCTCCCGTTCTTGGCATACCCAGTGACGACGGCAGTCCATGTCCTGACATTCTTTCCTTGGAAGGTGTCGAACAACGCCCGAGCGTCGTCCGTTCGTCCGCTCTGGAAGTAGGCAGTGATGAGGGTGTTCCAGGTTACCGCGTCCCTCTGAGGCATTTCATCGAACAGTTGACGGGCGTCGTCGACTCGGCCGATGCGAGAGAGACGTTGTAATCTTTGGTTGCAGAGGAGGAGATCTTTTTCTGGGTTTTGGAGCATGGGAAGGGCAGAAGTGGAGCGCCGGCGAAGAAGGAGAATGTGTAAAGTGGAACGACATGTTGATGGGTTGCTTCTGCATCTTAACACCATCAAGAGATATCGAAGGTTTGTTCTGTCTCTTTGTTCTGTCTCTCTGTCGTATAAATGATCGCGTTAGAGGGAGCGGAAATCAGGGCCAGTACAGAGACCGAGTTCGATCGAAATTAGAGGGCCAGAAGGCAAGTAGTAGTTCACAAGTTCTTTTCGGAATTTCTATTTGCACCCGCCCACTTTGTCGAGACAATCCACATTTTTAAGTTGAGTGCTGTTATTGGCCAACAATTTTTACTTTTCAAACACAACTAATTTATTATTTTTTTTATTACATTATTATCCCTTCATAAAATGACCAAAATATCCAAAACTCCACAAAACCTTAAAACTCATTCTCTTTTCACACACAAGCCCTTCTTCTTCCTCTCTCACCCATTTCATTTTCCAGTTCTCACTCTTCACTTCCTCCATCTTCCTTGGGCAACTCATCTTCACTCACAGATCAACATTTTCTTCTCTTAAGCAACTCATCTCACCCTCCACTTCTCACTCTCTACTTCCTTCATCCTCTTGGGCAACTCATCTTCACTCACATTCCTCCATTTTATAGTGCAATGATGGAAGAAAACAACAATCAAATTGTGCCTTTAAATCAAAGCAGCAGTGGAAATGTCAGTTCCTTTGTTTGTTTGTTTGTGTTTTCTTTGTATTTATGCCTCATTTTTTAATTTTTTTTCTCGCCCGGAATTGTTGACACCAAAAATGTCACTTTGCCTCTTCAACATCAAGAAAGCTGCATGAAGTCGCAACCTGTCATAAATAGGCAATGCAACTTCTTCAAAAAATCAAATCTTGTTAGAATCAAACAAAAACTACAAGATCCTTCAAGACAGCCAAGGGAGGAGTACACAAGGAGTTTCGGGCCATTTCAGAATCATTTGGCCTAACTTCGCTTCTCCGGCAGCTAAATTGGCGCTCCCGGCGGCGACATCATCGAAGACGTCAAAACTTCGATCAGAGCCTACGGATGACTCCAGCATGTCTCAAAAGGGCTCCATGCCAAATTTCAAGTCAAACCGACAACGTTTGACCCTTCATCAATGCTCGAGCAGCAAAATCAAGCCTCCCGGCGGCGGGAACCACCGAAGCCTTCGCTCATCAAACCAAGTGCATGAGTGGCTTCAACATGCTTCCAAAAGGCTGCACGTCGAATTTCAGGTCATTCCGACAACGTTTGACCAGGTTTCGACGCTCCGAAAGAAAATCAAGCCTACCGGCGGCGGAGCTCCCCGGGACCAGGGTTTCCAAGACAGAGCCTGTGGATCATCTCAAAATGACTCCAATAGGTTCCCTGTCAAATTTCAGGTCAATCGGACATCGTTTGACCGCACATCAAACGCACGGCATCTCCCTCGCGGCAAAATCAAGTCTACTGGCGACGGGACCCCAAACGGCTTCAAAACTCAAACAAAAGCCTATGGTTGGTCTTATTTATTGCTCAGGAGGCTCCACCTCAAATTTCAGGTCATTCCGACATCGTTTGACCAAGTTTCAGCTTCTGGTGGAAAATCAGCAGCTCTACGCGACAAAGTCTTCGGCTTTCCCGGAAAATTGGAAATTTGCACTCTAAAAATGTAAGGATTCTCATCAGGTTTTCTACAGGGAAATCAAACCAATAAATGAGAAGAAATGTCAGGAAAAATACAGAAGAAAACGGCGACGAAAAAGACCGCGAAACGGACCAAAAAGGGGAGAAAAACCCCTAGGGTCGCAGCCCGCGACCCTGGCCTAGGGTCGCCGGCGACCATGGAAGTCCGGGTCACCGGATTTTTCGCCGGTGACCCGTTTTTCCGTCTCTTTTCGCATTTTGCGCACTTTGGCCCCTGTGGTTTCCTGAAAATGTGATTTTTAATGCTTGAAATTGACTCATATCCGACGACATCTCAGATCCGCCGTCGAAAGCATAAAATCATCATTGATCGCTCCAAGATCGCCGACCGGTTGACCTAAAAAGTGCTCTTTCTGTCCGACCGATCGAAAAATCGACAAGACAGATGTCACTGGCCCGCTGCTGGCTATCAATGTCTGAAATTACACGGTCATCCGATGTCGATCAGCATGTAGATCCATCGGTGATCATCTCCAAAAGAATCCCAAAAGACGCGGTGCGGCCCGCGACTCTTCAACTGCTCGGCGACCATTTAATGCAGTTAATTGACTAGCTTTATTGTAGTCATTAATTCATTTCTTTGGACGGCCCAATCAGAAGCAAGCATCTAGGATTTACAAATCAATTAAGTCATGGCATTCAAGCCATGAAACTCCTCCCATTATGGTAATCAAGGTGATTAAAAGCCCTTAATCTCCATCGGCCAATCAGATTCAAGGAAAAAGGAGTTACAAAATCAAGAAATAAATCTTGTAACTCCTCCCATTAAAGCCATTAAAGCCCATAAAAGCTCTCCTAAATGGCTACCAAAAGCCTATAAATAGGAGAGCATTCCATTGAAATCCATCTCGGAAAGAATCCAGAGTTCGTATCCAAAAGAGAATCGAATCCAGACGGATCAAACACAGAAAATCCAGAGAAAGAAAAAGAGAGAAAAACTCTGCTGAAGTTCTGCACCGGCCACCACTACAAGGTGACAAAAGTCCCTTGGGGGGTACCTCCCCCCCAAGGTCCTTGCCTTCTCCCGCTGCCTCCAATGGCTTAGACGTGGCTTTTCAGCCCGTCTACTTAGCTTTTTATTGGACATAGGACCTTCTCTTGGTCTTTGTCCTCTAAAAACCTGAGGTTATAGCTAAGCCAAGCGAATCAAGAGCATCCACTGTTCTCATCTGCATGGATGATGGCGAAGCCCATACATGGCTTGCGACCGTCAATCTGAACAAGTCCCCCACAATCTCCTGAAAAGTTAGATCCTCCTTTTCTTGCTTTTCATTGTAGTTTGTATTTTTCTAAAAGAGACAAAAATCACAACTCTTGTCTTTCATTATTGATGAGAATTGTAAATCGGCTATAAACGCCAAAATCGGCTATAAATGCCAAACAAAATCGCCTTTCACGGCAAACCAAGAAAATGTCTCTTTTCTTAAATATTTGTGCAATGGAAAACTTGAAAGAAGTTGATTTCCTTTTTACTTGCGAAGGTTGATCTCCGGATTACCACTTGCAATTCCAAGTAAAATAGAAAATATGGCACACCCACACAAAGAAATGTTGATGCACGCTTCAGCCCCCCGGGCGCGAAAGGGCCGGACCCGACGGACTCCCACGTCCGCCGACCCCGGTAGCACCCTCGGCAGGAGCGCGTTCCATCAAGCTGGCACACCCGGTGGGACTCGTTCATTTGAGAACACGGTGCTCGGAAATGAAATATTTGCATATCATACTTTTTGCTCTATGCTTATACTTCTTTTCCGGATTCCTTGGCTACTTTCTAGCTGGTAGCCTATGTTGGATTTTGCATCCTAAAAAAAAATGAGATGGGATTTTTTGGAAATTTCTATTTCTTTGAGTTTGTTTCCACTCTTTCTCTTTTCAAAAAAAATAAATAAATAAATAAAAAATCAGTTTTCTTAGTTTGAATTCAAAATTGAGAAACTTTGATCCTATCCTATCGTTCTTTGGTGCTTGCAAAAATGTTGAGCCCGTTCGACTAAGGTTTTGGGCCATCGTTTCTCTTCGATGAGTTCATTAGAGATTTCAAAAAAAAAAAATAATCAGTTTTCTTAGTTTGAATTCAAAATTGAGAAACTTTGATCCTATCCTATCGTTCTTTGGTTCTTGCAGAAATGTTGAGCCCGTTCGACTAAGGTTTTGGGCGATCGTTTCTCTTCGATGAGTTCATTAGAGATTTCAAAAAAAAATAATAAAAAAAAATCAAAAAAAAAATAATCAGTTTTCTTAGTTTGAATTCAAAATTGAGAAACTTTGATCATATCCTATCGTTCTTTGGTGCTTGCAGAAATGTTGAGCCCGTTCGACTAAGGTTTTGGGCCATCGTTTCTCTTCGATGAGTTCATTAGAGATTTCAAAAAATATATATATAAAAAAAAATAATAAAAACTCAAAAAATCAGTTTTCTTAGTTCTGATTCAAAATTGAGAAGCTTTGATCCTATCCTATCGTTCGTCGTGCTTGCAGAAATGTTGAGCCCGTTTGACTAAGGTTTTGGGCCATCGTTTCTCTTCGATGAGTCTATTTGGGATTTGGAAAAAAAGACATAGACCACTAAGGTTAAACCAATTGCGTTCTTTGATCATGATTGACTCAAGAAAAGCCTTGTCCAGAGTGTGGAGACAGCTTGACTGTTCTAGGCAAGGGTCCTCCAAACGGGTTCATTAAGTAATCCTACCCTTACCTGGGGGTAATTCTATCAATTGAGGTTTCATAAGACCGGGTTAGGAGGCCTATGTGTACTCTCTCGTCTTTAAAAACCTTCAAAAATATATATATATAAAAATAAAAAAAATCTTCAAAAAAATAAAAATAAATAATCTTAAAAAAAATATTTTAAAAAAAATAAAAATAATAAAAATAATAAAATAAAAAAAAATCATTTCAAAAAAAAATCTTCAAAAACTCGTCACTTTTGATTTTAGATCTGAGAAATTTTGGTTTCTTCTTTTCTGAGCACTGGCGCTCGCGGAAATCGCCGAGACCGTGTTCAGATTGGAATACCATTTGCTCTCCTTGATGGAACCAATCTTGACATTTCAAAAAAAAAAAAAAACTCGTCACTTTTGGATTCAGATTCGAGAAATTGTGGTCTCTTTCCTTCTGAGTACTGGCGCTCGCAGAAATCGTTGAACCCGTATTTGAATCGGAATGCCACCTGCTCTCTTTGACGAATCCATTTCTGACCTTTCAAAACAGAGAATCCCATCTCATGGATGCGATCTCCAACATTTGTGCATAGCGGTACTAGTACGCCCTTTTCAGGGTCTACTGTATCTATGACCGGCACATTTGTAACTCCTACCTTATATTCTTCTTATCTCGAGCAAGCTCCGCTTCTCGATAAGTCGAATTTAGGTATACAATTGCTTCTAGCAGTCATTGGAACGCTCATTTCGAGCCTACCATGCTTGCAACCAGAACAATTATACCCTCTATGGCCTTTTGCCTTCTTCATATTGCTTGGGTCATGTCCCTTGAGCGATTTGAAAAGACAAAATCATAGAATTCCCCATTTATGATCATCATATTCTTGTGATTACTAATGGATGTGGTCTTGTTTCAGAAATTTTGAAACTAACAATGGCAGCTTCACTGATCATCACCTTCGATGAAAACAAGCACCAGCTCATGCTTCAACAGAAGCAAACCGAGCGCACTTACAAGCGCCCTGCTAGCTGCCGAAGCACCAACTCCCTCAGCAACTCTCTGAACTCCGGGTCGACCTCGACTCCCCGGACCATCGTCTTCGGGACACTAGGACCATTCCCACTTCCCGAAGAAGAAATTGCTCCTACCAAAAGGCAGAAGGTCGTCTCGCAACGTGTCACTACTGTGACACCAAAGGCAACTGCCGAGAAGCAGAAGATTGCCCCTCAACGTGTCACTTCTGTGACACCAAGGGCGAACCCCAAGAATACTAAAACCCGCGGCATCCCCGCGAAACCTCAACCAACAACCAACCAGGTCTACCCTAAGACTTGGTCTCCAAGACCTTCCCCAAAACAAAGAAGGTCTCAAACCTCCACCAAGCCAGCATACCTGGCCCCACTCAAAGAGAACCAGTTCTACCCTCTTGCCTACATGAATTAGGAGAGACCCATCTCCAACTTGACTCCCAAGTCAACCCAGCATGAACCGGCTTGCTCCCACAAGCCCAAAATCAAATCATGCATCACTAGGCCTCTACAAGTACCTGCCAAGGCCTACACTCCTTCAGTTCGACCCTCCATCTCTACAGGGGCCAAACTCGAAAGGTTCAAAGCTTCACTGCAACAGGCAAAGGACCGGGTCCGCATCCTGTCCTTGCCCAATTACAAAGAAGACAAGCTCGGCTGCTGCGCCCGAGGGAGTACATCCTTCATTGTTAAAGCCCAGCCAGAGCTGACTAAAGCTCAAATCGCTCGTCGAGCACACCGCCGTGCGTCATATCGACAAAAGAGACTAGAGAAGGAACGGACCCAGCCTCCTACACTTCAAGTCTCCCACAAATGGGTCGAAAAAGAAAGACCCGACCAAGTTGCTGCCGTCCATATGGTTGGAAAAACCAGAAGACGCCAAAAGTCGGCATCAAAAATCCATGTCCGACGTCCGGTGACCCGTAGCGTCACCAGGACACGAAGACATCCTGAAGAATCTCCTGCCCTTTCAAGCCAAGGACGGGAGAGTAATCCTTCATCAAGCTCTTCATAAAAAAGAATGAGCCCCAGCTCAGTCACCAGGACAGTTTCTTCGTTTGAATCCCGAGGAATGAACGTCCTGGTTACAAATTCTGAGCCACCACCTCAGAATCCACCTCAAGATGATGCGCTCACACGCATCCAGCAGTTGGAACAAGGCCAGCAGAGGATTGAAACTCTGATGGAAAACCTTCTCCTTGTCGTCCAAAATCAGGTGAACAATGAGCCTCCTCCTAATCATAGCAATAACGAGGGAAATGGAGAAGAAAATGAGTCACGCGCCCTCACCAAAAAGGACGTAGACAGTATCCTCGCCAAAGCTAAAGAAGAGAATATACTCAAAGAGCATGGGATCAAGCCACCATATCCCTTATGGATGGACTCAGTCCCATTCCCAACAAAATTCAAACATCCTACTCTCCAAACATATACGGGGAAAGGATCAGCCAGACAGCACGTCATCCACTTCAAGATCCTGACGGGAGCTATTGCAGATCAAGATGCCCTCAAGATCCGCCTCTTTGCAAGTACCCTAAAAGGTTCGGCCTTCGATTGGTACTCCACTCTTCCGGAGGACTCCATCCAAAACTGGGCTATGCTGGAGACACGCTTCCTGACCCACTTCCAAGGTGAGGATCATCCTGTTACTATGGCTCAACTCTGCAGCTTAAAACAGGGAGAGAATGAGTCAACATACGACTTCATTCACAAATGGAAGGCAATGGCGTACAAATGCTCAGATGTGCTGCCACAAACGTCGCTAGTCGACATCTGCCGTAACAATATGAGAGCAAAAATCCGCTCCATGATTATCGGCAATAAATCAAAGAACCTGGGGGAACTCCTCGAAGCTTCCATGGAAGCTGAAATGGTGATCAAAGACCTCAACAGTCAGAAATCATCAAAAAAAGAGCCGACTGCTGTTACTACCTCAAAACCAAAGAAAAAGGAGGTTCTCAATGTGCAGACTAAGTCAGCTCCTCAGCAGCCAAAGAAACCTGAAAACAAAACTGCAGGTAAAAGGCCTGAACTCTCTGATGCATTCAAAGAACGTGTAGAAAAGAAATATCCGTTCGATGAAGATGTTAAAGAAATCTTTGAGGCTCTCCTAGCAAATGGTAAACTCATTTTGCCAGAGCCCAAAAGACCGGGAGATGTTGGTAAAACCAATGATCCCCGATACTGTCCATACCATCAAATGATCTCACATCCTCTCAATCAATGTTTCGTTGTGAGAGAGAAGATCAATGAGATGTGGAAAAACGGAGTCATAACCTTTGATAAAAACTATGGCCCCGCCTCTGTCAACATGGTGTCATGTCGGCAAACTTCAAAGTCACCGAAGGAGAAAATCACCACTTCATTCAAGGTGATAAAAATGGCTCAAGCGTCCCAAGAATTGGTTCCCTATCCAACACCAGATGGACAACCTATATGGGTGCATCCCGATCTCCTAGATGATGAAAATTGGGAGATCGTCAAAACAAAGCCGACCGCTCAGCAGCGAAGGCAAGCAAAGAGACAGCTCCGCAAGCTCAAACAGCAGCAAAAGTCTCAACCAAAACAAGAAGTCCTTGAAAAAGCAGAAACCTCTTCCACTGCTTCACTAAGGACGACGGAAGAATCTCTTCCCAAAACCTCCAAGGCGGTAAGAAAATTCACTCTTGATGATTTCATACCACCTCTATACCAAAATGAAAATGTGCAGGGGACATCATACTCTTGCAACTCGGTAGTTGGATTCTCCATGAATGGATACGAGTCCAGTGACACTGCCAGTGATATAGATGAGTGGGAAGAATCCCTTGAAACAGGAGAATACCTCTCCGACGAGGAATGGATTCCCGAGTCTCATCTTATGCCAGTAATCTAGTATAACCCATTACAGCTACAAGGATCTTGGTCTGATGATGAAGAAGGCCAGGACCCTATTAAAGAAAACGCTGTTGATCCAGCACCAGCAAATGCTTCAGTGGAACCCAACATGGGCGAACCACAAGGAGCCAATGATGAAGAAGATTGGGCTCCCACGCCTGATCTTGAAGAATATGCAAGAATCTTGCAACTTCTTGCCATGGAGCAGGAGCAGGATCGCATCAATCTTCGTCATGATCCAGAATTGGAAGTCCCTGAAAATCAGCGGGAACTTTCCCCCTTAACTCCTGAAAATGGAGAAAACAGTTGGATCGATGATCCTCTCACATCCGAGGATGAGTCCGATTCCCAACAGTCTACACTGGGGGCATCTCCTGTCAGGATAACCTACAATGCAATAGCTCAGGACGACAGTGCCTCTGAAGCTACCGAAGACACGTACTCCCCAACCGGTAGCGTATCTTCCGGAGCTACATCCTCTCAGGTGACTTCCACTGAGATAACATCCTCTCAACCTTCGTCTCCTGAAGCTGTGACATCGGAGTTCAAGCCACTCCCGATTGATCATCTTGAAGAAACTTCTGCCAATGAAATCTTCTTCAATGAAAACTCAGTCAATTGGTCCCAGATACCCGATCTCACGGGCAATGTCTGGGCTAATAAAGAAAAGTTGCCGGCTGCTGTTCAGGACTTGTTCCCGGAAATTGCTCCGTGCAACACAATCACTGAAGACGCCAATTCTGTTACAGAGACGTCCTCAGCAAAGGATCAACCCCTTGATCCTGAGAACGATCTTCCAAAAGAAGACCCTTCTCTAGAAGCTCTTGAAGTTGGTAGAGGTACCCGTTCTGGCCGGGATTACCACAAAAATTACAATCAACCCTCTTCTTCTTATGTAAATCCTTCGGGAAAGCAAGCTGTAAACGCCCCAAGTGGCAATAATAATGAAAATGCAGGCCCGAAGGAGGCTTTCAAGTACGACTTGATTGAGCACTTCAAACACATACCTGCACGTCTGCACATCCTTGACTTATTGCGAATGTCTCCACAGACTCGTGATAGTCTCATTTCAGAATTACAAAGGCTGAATACGGATGTCGACAAACATGCTCCACAAGTCCTACAAATTGAAATGGACTATAGGGTCAAAAAATCAAAGACTCCCTCAAAGGGAGAAAAGAAGAAAACTGAGGGATCAAGCAACGAATGCCTCTCGGTACAAAAAGCAGCAAGTGCAACAATTGCCTTCGATAAGGGTGACCTCCTCCTAGGCGAAGCAAAGCACAACCGTCCCTTGTACTTTACAGGGTACGTCAAAGAAATGCCAGTACAAAGGGTTCAGATCGATCCAGGTTCTGCAATCAACCTCATCTCTACTTCGGCACTCGAAGAGCTGGGCATCCCACCTAACAAGCTGAGTCACACGTCCGTATCCATCTTTGGATATGACGGTAGCGCTCAAAGGCCTATCGGCAAAATCAGGTTCAAATTGCAAATCGGTGATCTTATTTCTGAAGTCACTGTGTATGCAATAAGGACCCCTTCGTGCTACAATATACTCCTTGGACGCCCCTGGATACATGAGAATGGTGTCGTCCCTTCAACTCTACATCAGTGCATCAAGTTCGTTGGCAACGATGGCTTGATACATCAAGTATTTGCAGACAAAAAGCCCTTCAAGGATGTCCATTTTGCAGATGCTCAGATGTATAAAGATGGAAAAGAAGAACAGGAGGAAAAAACAATTCGCTTTGTCAACAGTCTCCAGAAAGATAAAGGCAAGACTCCTCAGCAATCATCGGAGGAAAACAAACCCTCCACCAAACTCGAAGTAAGCGGCCAAGCTCCCTTCGTCGTCTCCTTCAAATCTCCAAAGCCTTTGGTAATCACTACCAAAGCAAAGAAGACAAAACAAAAGACCGGGGGCAAGTTCACTGTCTCCTTTGTGTCTATTATGCATGACACAGACTCAGAGTCAGAGCCAGAAGATGACACAGCATCGAGCCAAGCTGATACTCAGCGAGATCGGCCCGCTCTCACTCCATTGGAGACACTTGCAGACATAGAAGATCCTACGTCTGCCTCCTTTGTTATCCCGGCAACCTCGCCAGAAGAAAAAACAATCTTCTTCCATAGGTCGGGAGCATCTCCACTGAACTCTCTGCTTGAACCTTTCCAAAACGAAGGTATGCCTCAGCTATCCCTGTATAGTCCAATGGCACAAGCTATCATGAAGAAAATGGGCTACGATGCTCAAAACCCGACTGGTTTGGGAGGTGGCCGTGGTATTCTTACACCATTGGAACCCACCCTGACCAAAAGTCAACCAGAAGATTGGAAAATCCACCTTCAAAAAGGCAAGTCTTCATATGGGTTGGGGTATGATCCTACCGCTCCTATGAGACAGTTGACACCATGGCTGCAAAGTCGCTTTACCGACCAAGCCTCAACATCTCATGAAGACATCGATATCCCTGGATATCTCTTTGAGGAGTTACTCGTCAAAAATCCTGAAAGCTCCTCCAATTGGTATAATTTCTCTGATAATAAAGAGGAATTGTCCGATGACGTAGACGAGCGGTTCTCTGTCCCAGAAGAATCATCGTCTCCAAAAGAAGTACCTTACTTCAACCCAATTCCAGCAAATGATTGGGACCATCTCATTGCAAGCCTTGAGACGGATACTGATCAAGAAGATTCATGGACAGAAACAGAGCCTCAGTCTGAAAATGCCTCTGGCACTCCAGAAGGTCTTGTTGTGTTGGAAGCCTCCGAAAATATTGTGGAGGAACCACCTTCAAACCTTCCAACAGAAGATCCTGTTCAAAAGATAGACTTGGGAACACCTGATAACCCACGTCCTGTATTCATAAGCAAGAATATAAAGGATGATGAGTTACCCGAGTATATCTCTTTTCTTCGTGAGTTCGTTGATTGCTTTGCATGGTCTTATGCCGAAATGCCTGGCTTGGATCCCAAAGTAGCAGTCCACAAGCTCAACTTGCAAAAAGAAATCAAGCCTATCAAACAAGGCCAAAGAAGATTCCATCCCGACGTGATGGACAAAATTGAACATGAAGTTCAGAAACTCAAAAACGTTGGCTTCATCCGCGAGGAACAGCATCCTGAATGGTTGGCCAACATTGTCCCCGTGACAAAGAAAAATGGGCAGATAAGGGTCTGTATCGACTACAGAGACCTGAATAGTGCATGTCCTAAAGATGAATTCCCGCTCCCCATACCAGAGGTAATGATTGACAATACCTGTGGATTCGAGCGAATGACATTCATGGATGGCTTCTTTGGCTACAATCAGATAAAGATGCATCCTGAAGATGAAAAACACACTTCATTTCGGACTCCATTTGGCATGTATTGCTACACTGTCATGCCATTTGGTCTGAAAAATGCTGGTGCCACATATCAGAGGGCTATGATGAAAATATTCCAAGATATGCAGCACAAGACGGTCGAATGTTACGTTGATGACCTCGCCGTCAAAAGCAGAAGAAAAGAAGACCATCTCAAAGATCTTCGGGAAGTCTTCCTCCGACTCCGCAAACACAAACTGCGGATGAATCCTCTAAAATGCTTCTTCGGCGTCTCGTCGGGTAAGTTTCTCGGATTCCTTGTTCGGAAAGCTGGAATAGAACTTGACCCCATAAAAGTCAAGGCTATTCTAGAAATGCCCTCTCCAAGAACCTTGAGAGAATTAAAAGGGCTCCAAGGGAGATTGGCCTACATCGGACGGTTCATCTCCAATCTTTCGGGGAAATGCCGTCCATTCTCTCGATTGATGAAAAAGGGTGTAGACTTTGTTTGGGATGCCGACTGTGAAGCCGCATTTCAAGATATCAAGTCATACCTGACCAAACCTTCAGTGTTAGCTGCCCCTGCCACTGGAAAACCATTCATCTTGTACATAAGAGCTCTTGATCATTCTGTAGGCGCTCTGCTTGCACAAGAGAATGGTGAGGGAAAGGAAGCTGCTCTATATTACCTCAGCCGCATGCTAGTAGGTGCAGAGCATCGTTACTCTCCAGTCGAAAAAGAATGCCTTGCAGTGATGTTCGCCGTACAAAAGCTACGTCACTACTTGCTTTCCAACACAGTCTACCTCGTCTCAAGGATCAACCTCTTGAAGGTCCTTGTTACAAAAGCAGGTTCTCTCAATGCATGACTGGCAAAATGGTCCATCCTTCTATCACAATTTGATATTAGGTATGTGCCACAAAAAGCAATCAAAGGCCAAGCTCTAGCAGATTTCCTCGCAGAGCATCCATTGCCTAAAGATTCACCACTCAGAGATGATCTCCCAGACGAACCCGTCTACAACGTAGAGACATTCTCGCCAAATGCCTCTTGGGACATGTACTTTGACGGTGCAACCAGGACAAATGAAAAAAGACAGCTGATCTCGGGAGTTGGCATCCTCTTTGTTAGCCCTAACAGATACATGATTCCACATGCTTTCTCGCTATTGGAACCATGCACAAACAATGCAGCTGAATACCAAGCTCTGATCCTAGGATTGGAACTCGCCATTTAATCCGATATCACCATGTTGGAAGTCTTTGGAGACTCTCAACTGATCATCAACCAGATGAATCAGAAATATGAAGTCAGGAAGCCTGATCTGCTGCCTTACTACAACAAGGCACAATCGCTTCTGCAAAAGTTTGACATCTGCAACATCACCCACATTCGTAGAGGTGAAAACATCCGTGCAGATGCCCTGGCTGGACTTGCTGCATCTATGGCAATTCAAGAAGGGAAAAACATGCAAATTACGGTGTGTGAGAGAAGGATCCTCCCTCCTCTTAACACACACCAAGCAGTTGCTGAATGCCGCTGAGTGGTTGGAAGTCGGATCTCTATCCTTCAAACTTCAATCGGCGACTGGAGGGATCCGTTCATTGATTACACTATGTTCGGAATCCTACCTGAAGATCCAAAAGAACGGGTAAGCATCCAAAGGCGAGCCCCAAACTTTCATTTGGATATCCCTTCAAAGATCCTTTATAGGAAATCCTTCAATGGAGTACTCCTACGCTGCTTGTCACAACAAGAAGCTGAAGAAACACTCAAAGAAGTTCACGCTGGTCTTTGTGGAGCTCATCAGGCTGGTCGCAAGCTCTACGACCAAATCAAAAGGTTGGGTTACTACTGGCCTACCATGGTACCCGACGCAATGCAATTTGCTAAGCGCTGCCAACAATGCCAAGTTCATGGAGACTACATTCACATGCCTCCAGAATGGCTGCATCCTACAGCAATCTCATGGCCTTTTGAAGCATGGGGCATGGACATCATAGGTCCTATCTCTCCCCCTTCAAGCAAAGGTCATCGCTTCATCTTCGCCGCTACGGATTATTTCTCCAAGTGGTCAGAAGCATTTGCGTTCAACGAAATGAAGACCTCATCAGTTCTTCAGTTCCTGCGCACCAACATCATTTGTCGTTTCGGCATACCCAAAAGATTCGTCCATGATAACGGACCACAATTCCGGGATCATCGATTCTACAGGTTTTGCGACAAATACAAAATCCAAAGCTGTCCTTCGACTCCATACAATCCGACAGCAAACGGATTAGCAGAAGCCTTCAACAAGACACTCTGCAAAATCCTCAAGAAAATGGTCTCTAGTCACAAAAGAGACTAGAGCGACAAACTGTCTGAAGCTTTGTGGGCCTATCGAACCACCGTTCGAGGACCAACCCATAGCACACCATTCTCCTTGGTCTATGGATGCGAAGCTGTCGTGCCATTAGAAGTCCAAATTCCTTCTCTGAGGGTATCTCTACAAAATGACATGACTCAAGAAAGCAATGCGAAATTACGACTTCATGAGCTGGACAATCTCGATGAGAGACGGCTCAAAGCTCGACAAAGCATTGAACTTTACCAAGCACGCAGGGCAGGATCTTTTGACAAAAGGATCCGGCAACGAGCCTACAAAAGGGGTGACTTGGTTCTTGCGGTAAAAAGACCAATAGTCTTCGCACACAAATCCAAAGGCAAATTTGAACCAAAATGGGAGGGACCCTACGTCATCGACAAGGTCTTCTCCAACGGCGCAAATGCCCTCCTAAACATGGAAGGCGACAGATGTATGCTGCCTATCAACGGCAAGTTCTTGAAGCGGTACTACCTTTGAAGACTTACCCAACTAGGTAAGAGCAATGCCTGTATGGCCAAAACCTGTTCTCAGGTACTCGCTCGTCAAACCCACTCTCTTTAGAATTTTCATATCAAATGTCAAAATTTCTAGAGATTCAAAAACAATGCTTACTTTTATCGTTTCATTGTTCAAAAACAAAAAAATCCAAGTTTAGGAGCCTCTCCCTGACTTGACCAAAACTTTCGATCCTTGAACCAAAATTCATGGTTTGAAACAAAAATCCGGATTCAGGGATTTCCACCCTAGTCCACCTTACCTTTTACCGCCAAATGGTTTTAGGTCAAAATTTCCGACCCTCGTGTCTTTAAACAAAAAAAAATGGTTTTTCAAAAACCGCGGGGAAGTGACACTTAGTCAATACTCTCAAAACTCAAAAAATCGGAAGGATGCGAACCCCATTCAATACTTCCAAAACCCAAAAATCGCAAGGAAGCGAACCCCATTCGATACTTGCAAATTTCAAAAAATCGTGGAGAAGTAACAAACCAGTTGATATCCACAACCCAAATTTCGAAAATCGTGGAGAAGCAACAAACCAGTTGATATCCACAACCCAAATTTAAAAAATCTTGGAGATGCAACATACCAGTTGCTATCCACAACCCAAATTTCAAATGGTTCGAGAAAACCTCAAATTTCAAAAATTGCGGAGAAACGACATCAAGTCAGTACCCGCAAAACCAAAAGTTTTGGGAAACGCAGGGAAGCGACGCTTAGTCGATATTTGCACCCCAATTCGCGAGGAAGCGACATTCCATCGATACTCGCAAAACCTAACCCGCGAGGAAGTGACATTCCATCAATACTCGCAAAATCGAATGAGCAAGGAAGCGACATTCCATCGATACTTGCAAGACCATTCAGCAGGGAGGCGACATTTAGTCGATACCTGCATTTTGAAAACCAAAATTCGGCTATAAACGCCAAAATCTGGTTATAAACGCCAAAATCTGGCTATAAATGCCAAAATTCGGCTATAAATGCCAAAAACAAAATTTTTTCGGCTATAAATGCCAAAATCGGCTTTCATGCCAACAAAACAAAACTTGGTTTTAAAAAACTCGGCTATAAACGCCAAAATCTGGCTATAAACGCCAAAATCTGGCTCTAAACACCAAAACTCGGCTATAAACGCCAAATCCGGCTATAAATGCCAAAATTCGGCTATAAATGCCAAAAACAAAATTTTTCGGCTATAAACGCCAAAATTGGTTTTCATGCCATCTCAAAATCGGCTCTCATGCCACAACAAAATTTTTGGCTCTCATGCCATCTCAAAACTCGGCTATAAACGCCAAATCCGACTATAAATGCCAGAATCCGGCTATAAATTCCAAAATTCGGCTATAAATGCTAAAAACAAAATTTTTCGGCTATAAACGCCAAAATCGGCTTTCATGCCATCTCAAAATCGGCTCTCATGCCACAAAATTTTTTTTTGGCTCTCATGCCATCTCAAAATTCGGCTATAAACGCCAAAATTCGGCTATAAATGCCAAAACAAAACAAAAAAAAATCGGCTATAAACGCCAAAATCTGGCTATAAATGCCAAAATTCGGCTATAAATGCCAAGACAAACAAAACAAAATTCGGCTTCTATACCATTCTAAAATTCGGCTTTCACGCCATCCAAAAATTTTGGCTCCCATGCCGCAAAACAAATTTTGGCTCTTACGCCACAAAATTAGGCTTTCTCGCCATCCAAATTTTGGTTTTCAAACCATCAAAAACAAGGCTTTCCGCCACAAAATTGGCTTTCATGCCCAAAACAACCCTTTGACAAAAGATTTTCACAAAATGACAACCTTTTGATCAAATCCTTGAACAAACATTCCCATCAAACTTTTGCTCAAAATTGTTTTCATCAAAAAATGATTTAAGTGAAAGGAAGGGGATACAAAATATAGTACCAAAATTGTTTATACATGGAGGTACCAAAAAAAAAAAAAAAGAAAAAGGAAAAAGAGTTTGTTACAACTCAGGAGCCCAATCCTACATGGTCGTCAACCAAAGGATCAACTCCTCAAGCAGACCCTTGGCCTTAACTTCCAAAGTTTTTAGGCCACGCTCCTTCAAAATGTCCCCATAAAACGCGGCCGAATGCTGTGACCCATCTGCAGCACGAGGAAGCTCTTCCCAGAGGACATGCCACCGGTCATGCTCCTGAGTCTTCCTCCGGACATTACCTTCAGCTTCCTCAACCTGGCGAATGAGAGTCCCCTCCTTGTCATGAGCCTCCACAATGGTGGCCCATTTGGCAGCAGCCTCTTCCTCTAAAAGATCAAGACGTTGCCTAGCCTCAACGACCTCCTTATCATGGCGGTCCAAGTCTTGCTTCAGCCCCATGATGGATAACTCGGTAACGTTCTTCTCCCGAACGATCTGCCTCCGAGTCTTCGTGACCTCAGTCAGCTCAACTTTGACTTTGCTGGAAGGTTTTATGAACATTTCATCAAAGAAGTCACCATCTGGGAAACTCTTGGTCTCAGTCCATTTGTTCCCCAAGGTGATGATCTCCTCAACAAAATCCTCGGCACTTGCGATGTCCAGACCGACTTCTTTGCTATCAGCGAGGATGTCCTGCACATGCTTGATCATGCCAAAACCAGCTTCCAAATGACCTGAAGAAAGAGTCTCAACCCATGAGCTCAAGACAGTCTTCAACACCTTCCTAGCATACTGAAGGTGCGGTGCAGATGAGGATTCGCCATGTTCTGGTGCCCGACTGCCCACGTCATGCTCCATTGGAAGAGTAATCAATAAACTCTTTCCAACGAAACAAGTTGACTCATTGAAAGTGGAAGAAGCCCCTACTTCTGCATCAGCCGCAGGTATCCCCTATTCTGGCTCTGAGGAAGACGGAGGAATCTCTCCTGTTGCTTCACAATCTGTCAAAGAAAAAAAAAAGGGAAGTCTGAAGATGAGCTCAACATCGCTGCGAGTTCATAGTCAGTGGAGAATTCTCAAAGAAGGCTCGAACTCAACATCGCTGCGAGAACGAGCCAATCTCATCAAACTTCCGCAAAATCTGGAAAAGAGTTCAACATTGCTGCGAGCTTCAGAATCCAAAAATTGCAAACTTCCTTAAAATCCAGCAAGACCGAGAAAGAGCTCAACATCGCTGCGAGCTCAAAATCCCAACACTTGCAAAAGATTTTCAGGTATGCATCATCATACTTCCAAATCTATTTACCAAAACTCATGCATAAAAAAAAATATCATCATGCATTAGATGCTAGGAAAACCTTGACCAAAGTTTGACCAATTCCAACCCAATTTGGTCGAAACCAATCAAACTTTGTCCAAGTCAAAAATCATGTTGGCTTGACCTAGAGACTCTAGCCTTCTATCTTGATGCATCAAAAAAAAAAAATGCATACATATTGAAATTGCATAGCCTCATTATCATAGTGAGCAAACAAGGAAAAAGAAAACGAAAGAGAGAGAAAAAAAATCTCACCAAAAAAAAAATAATAAAAAATTTGGCCCCACAGGCCGTGGCCCACTGCCACGTGGCAGTACGGTCAGGTCCGTACGGACATGTCCGTACAGCCAAAAAAAAAAAAAAAAAAAAAACAGAAACAGCAAAAAAAAAAAAAAAAAAAAAAGAGAAACACGGTGAAAAAAAAGGGGAATCAGCGTGGAGAAAAAAAAAACAGAAAGAAAAAAGGAGTTCACAAAAATAAAAAGGAGAGAAACACGCTGAAAAAAAAAAAAAAAAGAAATCAGCGTGGAAAAAAAAAAGAGAGAGAAAAAAAAAGAAAGAAGAAAAAAGAGAAGCACGAAAAAAAAAAAAGAAAAACGTGCATGAGAGGAAAGAAAAGAAAAGAAAAAAAAAATGAAGAAGCTACTTCTACAATGGAGATTCTTAAGGAAGAAAACTTACTTGAAGCCATTGATGGAGAAGAAGAAGAAAAGCTTGGAGATCCTTGAAGAAGAGAAAGCACTTCTTATCTTGGAGAGCACTCTTGAAGATTTCTTGTAAAAAGAAAGCAATGGAGCAAAAGCATCAACCCTCCTTTCTTTTATAGAAGAGAGCAAGCCAAAAGAGGAAACAAGGAGAAAAGAAAGGAGGTAAGTGCTAAAATTTAGCTACTTTCCCAAAGAGAAAGATAGTTTGAGAGAATCTTTCCACAAAAAGAAAACTTGAGAAATTCTCTCCAAGTAAAGATATTTTTAGATATTCTCTACACAAAAGAGATATTTTTGGATATTCTTTACAAATATGACACCATGTGAGATCTAGGCCATCTCCAAAGCCTAAGGTCCCATGGGTTAGCCCATATGAGCCAGGTTTGACCACCTAGGCACTAAAAGTGGCTTTTAGTCAAAATATTCCTCTTACCAAGAGCAAAAAAAAGAGAAAAGAGCAAAAAAAAAAAAAAAAAAAAAGTCCCATGCCTCTTTTGAGTTGATGGGACCATTCAAAAGAAAGAAAAGAAAAAAAAAAAAAGAGAAGAAAGTCTCATGAGTTTCCAAAAACCAAACCATCCAACCTCATGAACCAAATTGGGCCAAAATCTTGAAATTGACATTTCACAAAACCAAATTCCGGTCCCCTAGCTCGCCACATACAGCTTGTTAGGTCACAGGACCAAAACCAAAAATCAAAATCAAACCCGACCCCCTAACCTGCCACATACAGCTTGTTAGGTCACAAGGTCAAAAACCAAAAAAACCAAAACCCAAAATCCAAATACCCCAAGTCATTTTCAAAACTTTGCCTTGAGATGGTACGTGATCCCTCTCACTACCATAAAATTCCCCTGGAAACTCAGAAGGCTATTCAAAAAAAAAAAAAAAAAAATTGCTCAAGACTCTTGGTCAAGTTGGAATCTTTCCTCCAAGTTTCTCTTCAAGGCACATCGACTACAAAAGTCAAGCAACTCGTCGCTGTACCTCGAGGGGGCATTTGTTGACACCAAAAATGTCACTTTCCCTCTTCAACATCAAGAAAGCTGCATGAAGTCGCAACCTGCCATAAATAAGCAATGCAACTTCTCCAAAAAATCAAATCTTGTCAGAATCAAACAAAAACTGCAAGATCCTTCAAGACAGCCAAGGGAGGAGTACACAAGGAGTTTCGGGCCATTTCAGAATCATTTGGCCTAACTTCGCTTCTCCGGCAGCTAAATTGGCGCTCCCGGCGGCGACATCATCGAAGACGTCAAAACTTCGATCAGAGCCTACGGATGACTCCAGCATGTCTCAAAAGGGCTCCATGCCAAATTTCAAGTCAAACCGACAACGTTTGACCCTCCATCAATGCTCGAGCAGCAAAATCAAGCCTCCCGGCGGCGGGAACCACCGAAGCCTTCGCTCATCAAACCAAGTGTATCAGTGGCTTCAACATGCTTCCAAAAGGCTGAACGTCGAATTTCAGGTCATTCCGACAACGTTTGACCAGGTTTCGACGCTCCGAAAGAAAATCAAGCCTACCGGCGGCGGAGCTCCCCGAGACCAGGGTTTCCAAGACAGAGCCTGTGGATCATCTCAAAATGACTCCAATAGGTTCCCTGTCAAATTTCAGGTCAATCGGACATCGTTTGACCGCACATCAAACGCGCGGCATCTCCCTCGCAGCAAAATCAAGTCTACTGGCGACGGGACCCCAAACGGCTTCAAAACTCAAACAAAAGCCTATGGTTGGTCTTATTTATTGCTCAGGAGGCTCCACCTCAAATTTTAGGTCATTCCGACATCGTTTGACCAAGTTTCAGCTTCTGGCGGAAAATCAGCAGCTCTACGCGACAAAGTCTTCGGCTTTCCCGGAAAATTGGAAATTTGCACTCTAAAAATGTAAGGATTCTCATCAGGTTTTCTACAGGGAAATCAAACCAATAAATGAGAAGAAATGTCAGGAAAAATACAGAAGAAAACGGCGACGAAAAAGACCGCGAAACGGACCAAAAAGGGGAGAAAAACCCCTAGGGTCGCAGCCCGCGACCCTGGCCTAGGGTCGCCGGCGACCATGGAAGTCCGGGTCACCGGATTTTTTGCCGGTGACCCGTTTTTCCGTCTCTTTTCGTATTTCGCACACTTTGGCCCCTGTGGTTTCCTGAAAATGTGATTTTTAATGCTTGAAATTGACTCATATCCGACGACATCTCAGATCCACCGTCGAAAGCATAAAATCATCATTGATCGCTCCAAGATCGCCGACCGGTTGACCTAAAAAGTGCTCTTTCTGTCCGACCGATCGAGAAATCGACAAGACAGATGTCACCGGCCCGCTGCTGGCTATCAATGTCTGAAATTACACGGTCATCCGATGTCGATCAGCATGTAGATCCATCGGTGATCATCTCCAAAAGAATCCCAAAAGACGCGGTGCGGCCCGCAACTCTTCAACTGCTCGGCCACCATTTAATGCAGTTAATTGACTAGCTTTATTGCAGTCATTAATTCATTTCTTTGGACGGCCCAATCAGAAGCAAGCATCCAGGAGTTACAAATCAATTAAGTCATGGCATTCAAGCCATGAAACTCCTCCCATTATGGTAATTAAGGTGATTAAAAGCCCTTAATCTCCATCGGCCAATCAGATTCAAGGAAAAAGGAGTTACAAAATCAAGAAATAAATCTTGTAACTCCTCCCATTAAAGCCATTAAAGCCCATAAAAGCTCTCCTAAATGGCTACCAAAAGCCTATAAATAGGAGAGCATTCCATTGAAATCCATCTCGGAAAGAATCCAGAGTTCGTATCCAGAAGAGAATCGAATCCAGACGGATCAAAAAATCCAGAGAAAGAAAAAGAGAGAAAAACTCTGCTGAAGTTCTGCACCGGCCACCACTACAAGGTGACAAAAGTCCCTTGGGGGGTACCTCCCCCCCAAGGTCCTTGCCTTCTCCCGCTGCCTCCAATGGCTTAGACGTGGCTTTTCAGCCCGTCTACTTAGCTTTTTATTGGACATAGGACCTTCTCTTGGTCTTTGTCCTCTAAAAACCTGAGGTTATAGCCAAGCCAAGCGAATCAAGAGCATCCTCTGTTCTCATCTGCATGGATGATGGCGAAGCCCATACATGGCTTGCGACCGTCAATCTGAACGAGTCCCCCACAATCTCCTGAAAAGTTAGATCCTCATTTTCTTGCTTTTCATTGTAGTTTGTATTTTTCTAAAAGAGACAAAAATCACAACTCTTGTCTTTCATTATTGATGAGAATTGTAAATCGGCTATAAACGCCAAAATCGGCTATAAATGCCAAACAAAATCGCCTTTCACGGCAAATTAAGAAAATGTCTCTTTTCTTAAATATTTGTGCAATGGAAAACTTGAAAGAAGTTGATTTCCTTTTTACTTGCGAAGGTTGATCTCCGGATTACCACTTGCAATTCCAAGTAAAATAGAAAATCTGGCACACCCACACAAAGAAATGTTGATGCACGCTTCAGCCCCCCGGGCGCGAAAGGGCCGGACCCAACGGACTCCCACATCCGCCGACCCCGGTAGCACCCTCGGCAGGAGCGCGTTCCATCAGGAATAAGTTGCAAAATCGTGATGTATTCAGACTTTCAGGTCCAAACATACCTCATATGTTCGGACCTGAACATCCGAACATATGGTGGATGTTCGGAACTACAAGTCCGAACATATACCATATGTTCGGATGTTCAGGTCCGGACAATGATATTCAATTTCTATTTTTGCAGGTCTATACGCAGGAAAGTCAGGTTGGATCGGACTTTGTCATGGATTACACCAATGAGTTTATAACTCAAGAGGTTAGTCCAACTATGAATTTATTATTCAAATTACAATTATTTGTTACTAAATCTGTATTAAATTTGTTTATTGTAGATATTTCACATTCGCGATTCGTTGATCAATTGGGCTCGTGCTATAGGAAGGAAAAACGGGTTTGTCATTGTGATAAACGTTTCAAATGCTGCTCGGATAGGTGTCAAAGCTAGAGTACTCCTTGCATGTGAGAGAGGTGGACAATATAAACATGAAGAGGGCCAAAGGCGAAAAAGGATCAAACAAGCCGGTTCAAAAAAATGTGGATGCCCTTTCGCATTAAAGGGCATAAAGTTAGACTCGAATGATGATTGGATGTTGGAGGTCGTATGTGGCGTACATAATCATTCGGCAACAGAACATTTAGAGGGGCATTCATTTGCAGGCATATTATCAACGGAGGAAACTCAGTTGCTGGTTGATATGTCCAAGAGCACGGTTAGACTAAAAGAAATTTTGGTTACGTTGAAACAAAGAAGTGAATTAAACGTAACCACAATGAAGACAATATACAATGCACGCTACAGATATAAAGTTAATGAGCGGGGTGGAAGAAGTCAGATGCAACAACTGCTTGGGAAGTTAGCAGAGCATAATTACATTGAATGGCATAAGAATTGTGAGGATAGCGAGACTGTAACTGACTTGATTTGGGCGCACCCAGGCAGTTTAGATTTGTTACGTGCATTTCCACATGTTTTGATAATAGACTGTACTTACAAGACCAACCGTTATCGCATGCCTCTATTGGAGGTTGTTGGAGTCACATCCACAGGCATGACTTTTTCTGTATGCTTTGCATACCTTCATGCGGAACGTGAAGAAAATTATGCATGGGCATTGGGTGTATTGCGTTCTATTATCGGTGATGGTATTCTTCCCGATGTCATTGTGACGGATAGAGAATTGTCACTCATGAACGCCATTAACAGAGTATTCCCGGATGCTACTCATTTATTATGCAAATGGCACATTGATAGAAACGTATTGGCGAGATGAACGTGCAGCAGTACCCCATGCATATGATCGTATGGCCTCCAAATCCACCAGTAAAGTAAGAAATATGATCGGCACTCGTGTGCCACTCTTATATGTGAACAATGTACAACCTAATAGGCACAGAAGGTAAGCTCTTACTGCACAGTCAACCATCCCATCCCCATCATCGTCAGATACACCGGCAAACCTTTCCCGCAACCACTCCAATCTAACAGATTGGCCCCGTACTTGCATCAGCTCTTCATGTGCCTCAGTCGCTTCTACTCCTAGTGCATCAACAAGGAGTGCTTGAGCTTCTTCATATGCCATTCTTTCATTATAAGATACAGTCCGCCCCATCACTGGGATGCCTAGGGTGGATGCAACATCATCTAACGTGATGGTCATTTCACCAAATGGCATGTGAAAGGTGTTAGTCTCAAGTTGCCACCTTTCGACAAAACCCGATACAATAATCTTATTGACGGAGCGGTATGATGCAGTCACTAACGGAGCCAATCTGGATCTCGATACCAACTCTTTAAACCTATCAGACTCATTTAGTTGCCATAATGGCAATTTCTGGCCATGGCTTACACACTTCAATGCTCCTCGGTCCTGCATTCAACCATTGATACATTATTGAAGAAATTAATAAATAAATCAAACTTGACATGATACAAGTGAAACACACCTGTTGAATCCAAATGTACACAGCTATATGTGTATCAAAGCTGGTCAATAAGGACCTATCTTGTGGCCCCGAAGCTGGTTGCTCTTCCATCTCAGGTTGTTCTTCAACTTCCTCCTCAGGGACCACTGGTTCTTCTACAATCTCTTCCACCCGGTGGCGTCGCCTCCTATTTGAAGCGGTAGGTCGCACCCTAGAAGAGCCTGGTCGTCCATATCTGAAATATAGAAATAAAGTTCTTGAAGAATAACAAAAAACTATAAATAAAGCCACATGGATTATTTATAAAAAAAAAAAGTTCGGACCTGAAAGTCCGAACAAAATCACTTTGTTCTGACTTTTAGGTCCGAACAATATCAATATGTTCAGACCTGAAAGTCCGAACAAAGTGATTTTGTTCGGACTTTCAGGTCCGAACAAAGTGATTTTGTTCGGACTTTCAGGTCCGAACAAAGTCACTTTATTCGGTCACGCAGTGACCGAACCTGTCTCGAAAATGGGTTCAGGAACCCTTGCCCAGATCGACGGATTGCAGCCGGAATGCACTCATCTTCATTCACATTGTTTCTAAAAACATACATTGAACTAGAATATATCCCCATAACAAGTTTTCATGGAAAGAAAGGTAATCTAAGATGGAAAAAGAGGTAAAAAATAGATGGGGAAGAAGAATAAATGGTAACGTGTTTTAGGGATGCATTTACCTTTGAAAGAGGAGATGGTGGAGACAACGGGCAACGCCGGAGGATCGCCGGAGGAACCGAGTCGCCGGTGATGTGGAGAGTCCAATGATTTGTGTGTGAGAAGAAAGGGACGAGGATGTGTGTGGAAAGAAAGAGGGAAATGGAGAGATGGGTAGTTTAGGAAGTTTGAGTGTGTGTGAAAAGTAATAATATAATTTTAAAATTTTAAAAATGTGTGTAGAGAGAAATTGTGTGGGAAAAGTGAAAAACTGTGTGCCAGTAGAATTTCCCTTAAAGTTTTTTTTTAATTCCAAGAATACCCATCTGCAAATTTCGGTAATTACCCTTACCTTCATCTTCCTCTTCTCTTCAAGCCATCTGCTTCTTCCTGAGTTGATTTTTCCTTCTTATTCACTTCATCTTTCTCCTAGCTTCAGGATTCATCTTTACTTCTTCTGTACTTATTTCCCTTTAATAGCATATACTTCTTCTTCTACTCCTTCTCATCATCATAAAGGTCCCACTTTGGAAGAACTCATCTCCCAATCCATCTCTCCATTTCCTTATATAAGATATTGCATCTCTAATCCAAGGCATCACATTGTGTTTTAGAGAAGCTATCTATAATTTGGACAAGCAAATGACCAAATATGAAGAGAAGGTATCATTTTTTTGACACATGCTTTTTTTTTTTTTTTCATTCGCATCCTGCAAGAATTTGCAGAGCCACGCATCACAGTAATGATTGATAATATGAAGCCGTGCATAAGTGTATTGCACAGCTCTGTATTTCCATGCATAAGTGTATTCCACGACTTCGGATTTCTGTGCATAAGCGTATTGCACGACTCTAGAGTTCCGTGCATAAGTGTATTGCACGGCTTCGGATTTCCGTGCATGAGTGTATTACACGGCTCTGTATTTCCATGCAATACAACATGGCTCTGTATTTCCGTGCAATACAACATAGCTCATCTAAGTGCATGTAACAGAAATTTCTGCGGGTATCCACAAGCTCTTGATTATGTGAAGAAATCTTGGTTGAGTAAGCATAATGAACAATTCATTGCTGCATGGACAGACGTACATATGCACTTTGGCAATGTCACTACGAATAGAGTTGAGAGCACAAATGCAAAGTTGAAAAGACATTTAGGGTCATCGAGCTGCAACTTTGATTCAAGTTGGATGACTATCCATGCCTTGCTTGAATTGCTCTTTACGGAGATAAAGGCTTCTTTTAAGAAGAGTTTCAACATCGTGCACCATAAGTTCAAACCGGCCCTTTTTCGAGAGTTGAGAGGATTTATATCAAAGAGTGCTTTGGATATAGTGTTAAATGAGTCGATGAGAGCTAATCATATCGGTACAGACTCTGTTGCATGTGGATGCATCATTCGAAGGACTCATGGATTACCATGTGCACACGAGATCGCCGAGTATCGACTCTTAGGTTGTCCCATACCCTTGACATGTATACACCACCATTGGAAGAAACTTGATTTGACACCCACTGTGGTCGATGATCCCACTGAATTGACCACCAGTGCCGAGTTCGAGTTGATCGCAAAGAGATTTCAGGAAAGTGATCAATCCGGTAAAATACAGATATTGAAAAAATTGAAAGAAGTTGCAAATCCTTCACCCACCTATCTTCTTGAGCCGGATGTCAAGTTGAATAATTGGGGTCGATCCACATCGAAGAAGAAGAGGTCGGATACTTCTACTCGTCGAGATCCATTTGCTTTTGAGTATGCACTCCCCCGTTCAAGATATTGCTACACCAAAGATAAGCAGTACGATGATGACAAAGAAGAAGGAGAAGTTAGGTGCCCGTCGGAGTCGATCGGGATTGTCTACATCTTATTATGACTCGCTTCCTCAGACTCTCAGACCATTTATCCAGTATATTAAGGATGTTGCAGCTGATGGCAACTGTGGCTTTAGATGTATAGCCGGTCTTTTAGGAATGGGCAAGGATAATTGGGTTCAGGTCATGATGGATTTGAGCAATGAATTGCAAAGATATCAAACATATTATGCCTTGGTATATGGATGAGAGCACAGGGTTGGTGAGTTATATTACGCATTGTCATACTTTGATAGCAATCCATCATTTGATCGTTGGATGTCAAAGCTGGATATGGGTCATTTGATAGCATCATTTTATAATGTTGTATTGATACACATATCTTTGTATCAGTTCCTTACTTTCCTACCTCTTGTTGACACCAAAAATGTCACTTTGCCTCTTCAAATCAAGAAAGCTGCATGAAGTCGCAACCTGCCATAAATAGGCAATGCAATTTCTCCAAAAAATCAAATCTTGTCAGAATCAAACAAAAACTGCAAGATCCTTCAAGATAGCCAAGAGAAGAGTACACATGAAGTTTCGGGCCATTTCAGAATCATTTGGCCTAACTTCGCTTCTCCGTTAGCTAAAATGGCGCTCCCGGCGGCGACATCATCGGAGACGTCAAAACTTCGATCAGAGCCTACAGATGACTCCAGCATGTCCCAAAAGGGCTCCATGCCAAATTTCAAGTCAAACCGACAACGTTTGACCCTCCATCAATGCTCGAGCAGCAAAATCAAGCCTCCCGGCGGCGGGAACCACCGAAGCCTTCGCTCATCAAACCAAGTGCATGAGTGGCTTCAACATGCTTCCAAAAGGCTGCACGTCGAATTTCAGGTCATTCCGACAACGTTTGACCAGGTTTCGATGCTCCGAGAGAAAATCAAGCCTACCGGCGGCGGAGCAACCCGGGACCATGACATCCAAAACGGAGCCCATGGAACGTCTCAAAATGACTCCAATAGGCTCCCCGTCAGATTTCAGGTCAATCGGACATCGTTTGGCCACATATCAAAGCTCGGCATTTTCCCCGCAGCAAAATCAAGTGAAGCATCGACGGGACCCCAAACGGCTTCAAAACTCAAACAAAAGCCTATGGTTGGTCTTATTTATTGCTCAGGAGGCTTCACCTCAAATTTCAGGTCATTCCGACATCGTTTGACCAAGTTTCAGCTTCTGGCGGAAAATCAGCAGCTTTACGCGACAAAGTCTTCGGCTTTCCCGGAAAATTGGAAACTTTGCACTCTAAAAATGCAAGGATTCTCATCAGGTTTTCTACAGGGAAATCAAGCCAATAAATGAGAAGAAATGTCAGGAAAAATACAGAAGAAAACGGCGACGAAAAAGACCTCAAAACGACCGCAAAACGGGCTCCGAAGGGGAAAATTCCCCCAGGGTCGCAGGCCCCTGCGACCATGGCCCATGGTCGCCGGCGACCATGGAAGTCCGGGTCACCGGATTTTCCGCCATGGTCGCCGGCGACCATGGAAGTCCGGGTCACCGGATTTTCCGCCGGTGACCCGTTTTTCCGTCTTTTTTCGTATTTCGCGCACTTTGGCCCCTGTGATTTCCTGAAAATGTGATTTTTAGTGCTTGAAATTGACTCATATCCTCCGACATCCGTCAAAATCACGGGTCAACCTCCAAAAGCACAAAATCATCATTGATCGCTCCAAGATCGCCAACCGGTCGACCAAAAAAAGTGCTCTTTCTGTCCGACCGATCGAGAAATCGACAAGACAGATGTCACCGGCCCGCTCTTAGCTATCAATGTCTGAAGTTACATGTTCATCCGATGTCGATCAGCATGAAGATCCATCGATGATCATCGCCAGAAGAATTCCAGAAGACACGGCACGGCCCGCGACTCTTCGACTGCTCGGCGACCAATTAATGTGGTTAATTGACTAGCTTTATTATAGTCATTAATTCATTTCTTTGGACGGCCCAATCAGAAGCAAGCATTTGGGAGTTACAATCAATTGATTCATGGCATTTAAACCATGAAACTCCTCCCATTATGGTAATTAAGGTGATTAAAAGCCCTTAATCTCCATCGGCCAATCAGATTCAAGGAAAAAGGAGTTACAAAATCAAGAAATAAATCTTGTAACTCCTCCCATTAAAGCCATTAAGGCTCATAAACCCTCCTAAATGGCTACCAAAGGCCTATAAATAGGAGAGCATTCCATTGAAATGGAGAGGAGAAAATCGAGATCAGAAAATCGAGATCGATCGATCGGAAAGAATCCAGAGCTCGTATCCAGAGAAAGAAAAAAGAGAGAAAAAAACTCTGCTGAAATTCTGCACCGGCCACCACTACAAGGTGACAAAAGTCCCTTGGGGGGCACCCCCCCCCCCCCCCCCAAGGTCCTTGCCTTCTCCTGCTGCCTCCAATGGCTTAGACATGGCTTTTCAGCCCGTCTACTTAGCTTTTTATTGGACATAGGACCTTCTCTTGGTCTTTGTCCTCTAAAAACCTGAGGTTATAGCCAAGCCAAGCGAATCAAGAGCATCCTCTGTTCTCATCTGCATGGATGACGGCGAAGCCCATACATGGCTTGCGACCGTCAATCTGAACGAGTCCCCCACAATCTCCTGAAAAGTTAGATCTTCCTTTTCTTGCTTTTCATTGTAGTTTGTATTTTTCTAAAAGAGACAAAAATCACAACTCTTGTCTTTTTCATTATTGATGAGAATTGTAAATCGGCTATAAACGCCAAAATCGGCTATAAATGCCAAACAAAATCGCCTTTCACGGCAAATTAAGAAAATGTCTCTTTTCTTAAATATTTGTGCAATGGAAAACTTGAAAGAAGTTGATTTCCTTTTTACTTGCGAAGGTTGATCTCCGGATTACCACTTGCAATTCCAAGTAAAATAGAAAATCTGGCACACCCACATAAAAGAAATGTTGATGCACGCTTCAGGCCCGCCAGGGCGCGAAAGGGTCGGACCCGACGGACTCCCACGTTCCGCCGACCCCGGTAGCCGCCCCACGGCGCCTCGGAGCGCGTTCCATCAAGCTGGCACACCCGGTGGGACTCGTTCATTTGAGAACACGGTGCTTGGAAATGAAATATTTGCATACCATATTTTTGCTCTATGCTTATACTTCTTCTCCAGATTCCTTGGCTACTTTCTAGCTGGTGGCCTATGTTGGATTTTGCACCCAAAAAAATGAGATGGGATTTTTTGGAAATTTCTACTTCTTTAAGTTTGTTTCCATTCTTTCTTTTTTTTTAAAAAAAAATTGGTTTTCTTAGTTTGAATTCAAAATTGAGAAACTTTGATCCTATCCTATCGTTCTTTGGTGCTTGCAGAAATGTTGAGCCCGTTCGACTAAGGTTTTGGACCATCGTTTCTCTTCGATGAGTTCATTAGAGATTTCAAAAAAAAAAAAAATCAGAAAATCAGTTTTCTTAGTTTGAATTCAAAATTGAGAAACTTTGATCCTATCCTATCGTTCTTTGGTGCTTGCAGAAATGTTGAGCCCGTTCGACTAAGGTTTTGGACCATCGTTTCTCTTCGATGAGTTCATTAGAGATTTCAAAAAAAATCAAAAAATCAGTTTTCTTAGTTCTGATTCAAAATTGAGAAGCTTTGATCCTATCCTATCGTTCTTTGGTGCTTGCAGAAATGTTGAGCCCGTTCGACTAAGGTTTTGGGCCATCGTTTCTCTTCGATGAGTCTATTTGGGATTTTTTTATAAAGAAGGACATAGACCACTAAGGTTAAACCAATTGCGTTCTTTGATCACGATTGATTCAAGAAAAGCCTTGTCCAGAGTGTGGAGACAGCTTGACTGTTCTAGGCAAGGGTCCTCCAAACGGGTTCATTAAGTAATCCTACCCTTACCTGGGGGCAATTCTATCAATTGAGGTTTCATAAGACCGGGTTAGGAGGCCTATGTATACTCTCTCGTCTTTAAATCTTAAAAAAAATTAAAATCAAAATAAAAAAAATAAAAAAAAAGATTTTCAAAAAAAATCTTAAAAAAAAAAAAAACAAAAATTTTCAAAAATAAAATAAAATAAAAAAAATAAATAAAAAAATATTTTAAAAAAATAAAAAATAAAATAAAATAAAATAAAATAAAATAAAAAAAATCATTTCAAAAAAAAAATTCTCCAAAAACTCGTCACTTTTGGATTCAGATTCGAGAAATTGTGGTCTCTTCCCTTCTGAGTACTGGCGCTCGCGGAAATCGTTGAGCCCGTATTTGAATCGGAATGCCACCTGCTCTCTTTGACGAATCCATTTCTGACATTTCAAAACAAAGAATCCCATCTCATGGATGCGATCTCCAACATTTGTGCCTAGCAATACTGGTACGCCCTTTCAGGGTCTACTGTATCTGTGACCGGCACATTTGTAACTCCTACCTTATATTCTTCTTATCTCGAGCAAGCCCTGCTTCTCGATAAGTCGAATTTAGGTTTACAATTGCTTCTAGCAGTCACCGGAACGCTCATTCTGGGCTCACCATACTTGCTGTCAGAACAATTGTACCATCTATGGCTTTTTGCCTTCTTCATGTCGCTTGGGTCATATCCCTTGAGCGATTTGAAAAGACAACCATAGAAATTCCCATTTATGATCATTATATTCTTGTGATTACTAATGGATGTGGTCTTGTTTCAGAACTTTTTCGAAACTAACAATGGCAGCCTTAACCATTATCTTCGATGAGAACAAGCACCAACTCATGCTTCAACAGAAGCAAACCGAGCGCACTTACAAGTGCCCCGCCAGCTGCCGAAGCGTCAACTCCCTCGGCAACTCTCTGAACTCAGGGTCGACCTCGACTCCCCGGACCATCGTCTTTGGGACACTGGGACCATTCCCACTTCCCGAAGAACAAGCTGCGCCTGCTAAAAAGCAGAAGATCGCCTCTCAACGTGTCACTCCCGTGACACCAAAGGCGAGCGCCCAAAAGCCCGAAGCCCGCGGCACCCCCGCGAAGCCTCGACCCACAAACAACCAGGTCTATCCCAAGACTTGGTCTCCAAGACCTTCCCCAAAACAAAGGAGGTCTCAAACCTCCACCAAGCCAGCATACCTGGCCCCACTCAAGGAGAACCAGTTCTACCCTCTTGCCTACATGAAAGAGGAGAGACCCATCTCCAACCTGACTCCCAAGTCAACCCAGCATGAGCCGGCTTGTTCCTACAGGCCCAAAATCAGATCATGCATCACCAGGCCTCTACAAGCACCTGCCAAGGCCTACACTCCTTCAGTTCGACCCTTCATCTCTACAGGGGCCGAACTCGAAAGGTTTAAAGCTTCGCTGCAACAGGCAAAGGACCGGGTCCGGATCCTGTCCTTGCCTAGCTACAAAGAAGACAGGCTCGGCTGTTGCGCCCGAGGGAGCACATCCTTCATCGTCAGAGCCCAGCCAGAGCTGACTGAAGCTCAAATCGCTCGTCGAGCACGCCGCCGTGCTTCATATCGACAAAAGAGACTAGAGAAGCAACGGACCCAGCCTCCTACACTTCAAGTCTCCCACAAATGGGTCGAAAAAGAAAGACCCGACCAAGTTGCTGCCGTCCATATGGTTGGAAAAACCAGAAGACGCCAAAGGTCAGCATAAAAAATCCATGTCCGACGTCCGGTGACCCGTAGCGTCACCAGGACACAAAGACATCCCGAAGAATCTCCTGCCCCTTCAAGCCAAGGACGGGAGAGTAATCCTTCATCAAGCTCTTCATCAAAAAGAATGAGCCCCAGCTCGGTCACCAGGACGATTTCTTCGTTCGAATCCCGAGGGATGAACGTCTTGGCTACAAGTTCTGAGCCGCCACCTCAGAATCCACCTCGAGATGATGCGCTCACACGCATCCAGCAGTTAGAACAAGGCCAGCAGAGGATTGAAACTCTGATGGAAAACCTTCTCCTTGTCGTCCAAAATCAGGTGAACAATGAGCCTCCTCCAAATCATAGCAATAACGAGGGAAATGGAGAAGAAAATGAGTCACGCGCCCTCACCAAAAAGGACGTAGACAGTATCCTCGCCAAAGCTAAAGAAGAGGATATACTCAAAGAGGATATACTCAAAGAGCATGGGATCAAGCCACCATATCCTTTATGGATGGACTCGGTCCCGTTCCCCACAAAATTCAAGCATCCTACTCTCCAAACATATACGGGGAAAGGATCAGCCAGACAGCACGTCATCCACTTCAAGATCTTGACGGGAGCTATCGCGGATCAAGATGCACTCAAGATTCGCCTCTTTGCAAGTACCCTAAAAGGTACGGCCTTCGATTGGTACTCCACTCTTCCGGAGAACTCCATTCAGAACTGGGCTATGTTGGAGACACGCTTCCTGACCCACTTCCAAGGTGAGGATCATCCTGTTACTATGGCTCAGCTCTGCAGCCTAAAACAGGGAGAGAATGAGTCAACTTATGACTTCATTCACAAGTGGAAAGCAATGGCGTACAAATGCTCAGATGTACTGCCACAAGCGTCGCTAGTCGACATCTGCCGAAACAACATGAGAGCTAAAATCCGCTCCATGATCATCGGCAATAAATCAAAGAACCTGGGGGAACTCCTCGAAGCTTCCATGGAAGCTGAAATGGTGATCAAAGACCTCAACAGTCAGAAGTCATCAAGAAAAGAGCCAACCGCCATTGCAACCTCTAAACCAAAGAAGAAAGAGGTCCTTAATGTGCAAACCAAGTCAGCTCCTCAGCAACCAAAGAAAGCTGAAAATAGAGCTGCAGGTAAGAGACCTGAACTCTCTGATGCCTTCAAAGAGCGAGTAGAAAAGAAATACCCGTTCGATGAAGATGTTGACGAAATCTTCGAGGCTCTCGTGGCAAACGGCAAGCTCACCTTGCCTGAACCCAAAAGACCGGGCGATGTTGGCAAAACCAATGATCCTCGGTACTGTCCATACCACCAGATGGTCTTGCATCCTCTCAATCAATGCTTTGTTGTGAGAGAGAAGATAAACGAGATGTGGAAAAACGGAGTCATCACCTTTGACAAAAATTATGGCCCCGCCTCCGTCAACATGGTGTCATGTGGACAAACACCAAAATCACCGAAGAAGAAGATCACTACTTCCTTCAAGGTGATAAAAAGAATTCAAACGTCCGAAGTGTTGGTTCCTTGCCCGACACCAGACGGACAACCCATATGGGTACATCCCGATCTCCTGGAAGATGAAAATTGGGAGATCGTCAAAACAAAGCCGACAGCTCAACAGCGAAGGCAGGCTAGGAAACATCTCCTCAGGCTCAAACGGCAAGAGAAGACCCAGCCAAAACAAGAAGTCCATGAAAAGGCAGAGGCCTCCTCTACCACTTCACTCGGGGCAACAAAAACGTCCCTTCCAGAGACTTCAAAGGCGGTAAGAAACTTCACTCTCAGTGATTTCATGCCACCTCAATTCAAAAAAGAAGCCATGCAGGGGGTATCATACTCTTGCAACTCGGTAGTTGGATTCTCCATTAATGGATACGAGTCCAGCGACACCGACGATGGATTCGAACCCAACTACACCGATGAGTGGGAGGAATCTCTTGAAACAGGAGAATATCTCTCCGATGAAGAATGGGTTCCTGAAACTCACCTTATGCCAGTAATCTGGTATAACCCCTTGCAACCACAAGGATCCTGGTCTGATGATGAAGAAGACCAAGAGGCTGCACAAGAAGATGCTGTTAACCCAGCACCTGTCATTGCTCCAGTGGAAATCAACTATGTTGAGCCACACGGAGAAGACGAAGAAGAGGATCTGGCTCCCATGCCAGATCTTGAAGAATATGCAAGGATCTTGCAGCGTCTCGCTCTAGAACAAGAGCAAGACCGCGTCAACGAGATTCCTCACAATCCAGAGCCGGAAGTCCCTGAAGCCCATCAGGTACCTCCTCCCTCAACTCCTGAAAATGGAGAACATTGCTGGATTGACGATCCTCTTACATCCGAGGATGAGTCTGACTCCGAGCAGGCAACATCTCCTATCAGAGCTTCCTGTAATGTAATATATCAGGACTATAGCTCTTCTGAAGCGTCGTCTGATGAGATTACCTACACTCCGACGACGGCTAGCAATGTATCCTCTGGAGCTACCTCGTCTCACGTGACTTTCACAGAGATGGCACCCTCTCAGGTTTCTTCTCCTGAGACTGTGACTTCAGGATACACATTCTTCCCGACTCATCATCATGAAGAAAACCCAACTTGGGGTGATGGATGGGTCAACGAAGAAGAAAAGCTGCTGGATGCTGTTCAGGACTTGCTCCCGGAAAATGCTCCGTGCAACACAATCACTGAGGATGGCAATTCTGCTGCAGATACATCCCCAGTAGATGAAAAACGACAGCCTCTTGATCCTGAGGACAATCTTCCAAGCGAAGACCCTTCTCAAGAAGCTCTCGAAGTTGGTAGAGGCACCCGTTCGGGCCGGGACTACCACAAAAATTACAACCAATCTTCCTTTACTTATGTAAATCCTTCGGGAAAAGATGTTGTAAGCGCCCCCAGTGGCAAAAACAATGAACATGCAGGCCCCAAGGAGGCTTTCAAGTATGACTTGGTTGAGCACTTCAAACACATACCTGCACGACTGCACATCCTGGATTTATTACGAATGTCTCCACGCACTCGTGATAATCTCATCTCAGAATTACAAAAACTGAATGAGGATGTCGACAAACATGCCCCGCAAGTCCTCCAAATTGAAATGGACTACTGGGTCAAAAACTCAGAAACCTCCTTAAAAGGAGAAAAAGAGAAAAGCGAGGGATCATGCATCCAATGCCTCTCGGTTCAAAAGGTAGCCAGTGCAACCATCGCCTTCACTAAGGAAGACCTCCTACTTGGCGAAGCAAGGCACAACCGACCCCTGTACTTCACAGGGCACATCAAAGAAATGCCGATACATAGAGTTCAGATCGACCCAGGTTCTGCACTCAACCTTATCTCCACTTCGGCTCTTGAAGAGTTGGGCATCCCACCCAGCAAGTTAAGCCACACATCTGTATCTATCTTTGGATACGATGGGAGCACTCAAAGGCCTATCGGCAAAATCAGGTTCAAATTGCAAATCGGTGATCTTATCTCTGAGGTCACTGTGTATGCAATAAAAACCCCCTCATGCTACAACATCCTTCTCGGACGTCCTTGGATACACGAGAACGGTGTTGTCCCTTCAACTCTACATCAATGCATCAAGTTCGTCGGCGACAACGGCATGGTACATCGTGTCTTTGCGGACAGAAAACCCTTCAAAGGTAAAGAAGTCCACTTCACAGACTCCCAGATGTATGAAGGAGAAAAAGAAGAAGAGGAAATAGAACCCCCTGCTGAAAATCTCCAGAAAGATAAAGGCAAGGCTCCTCAAAAATCACCGGAAGAAAACAAACCCTCCGGCAAATTAGAAGAGAGTAGTCAATCTCCCTTCGTTATCCCCCTCAAGAATTCAAAACCTTTGGTCATCACGACTAAAGTGAAGAAGGCGAAACAAAAGCCTGGGGGCAAATTTGTTGTCTCTCTCGTGTCTATTATGCAAGACACAGACTCGGACTCAGAGCCAGAAGACGATGCATCGTCAAGCCAAGCTGACACTCAGCAAGTTCAGCCTGCTCTCACTCCGATGGAGACACCTGCTGATGTAGAAGATCCTACGTCTGCTACCTTTGTTGTTCCGGCAACATCACCAAAGCAAAGGCCGATCTTCTTCCATAGATCGGACGCTTCTTCATCAAATTCCATGCTGGAACCTTTCCAAAATGAAGGTATGCCTCAGCTATCTCTATATAGTCCTGTGGCACAAGCAATTATGAAGAAAATGGGCTATGACGCTCAAAACCCAGTCGGTTTGGGAGAAAGACGCGGTATTCTCACGCCATTGGAGCCCGCCTTGACCAAAAGCCAGCTGGAAGATTGGAGACTCTACGGTCATGTAGAAAAGTCTTCATATGGGTTAGGGTATGATCCCGACACTCCTCTGAGACAGTTGACACAAAGGCTTAAAAGTCATTTTACCGACCAAGCCTCAAGATCTCAAGTCCACGAAGACATCGATCTCCCTGGATATCTCTTTAAAGAGTTACCTGACAAAGATCCAGGAAGCTCCTCCAATTTGTACGATTTCTCTGATGATAAAGAGGAATCGTCCGATAATACAGACTTGTGCTATTCTGACCCAGAAGAACCCTCGTCTCTAAAAGAAATACCAGACTCAACAGGCGATTGGGACTATCTCATAGCAAGCCTTGAGGAGATCACCAATCAAGAAAATCCATGGAAAGGAACAGAGCCTTGGTCTGTTAATGCAGTTGAAACTCCAGAAGGTTTCGTTGAGTTGGAAGCCTCCGAAAATATTGTGGAGGAACCACCTTCGAACCTTCCGACAGAAGATCCTGTTGAAAAGATAGACTTGGGAACACCAGATAACCCACGTCCTGTATTCATAAGCAAGAATATAAAGGATGATGAGTTACCCGAATATATCGCTTTTCTTCGTGAGTTCGTTGATTGCTTTGCATGGTCCTACGCTGAAATGCCTGGTTTAGACCCCAAAGTAGCAGTCCACAAACTCAATCTTCAAGAAGACATCAAGCCTGTCAAACAAGGCCAAAGAAGATTCTGTCCAGATGTAATGGATAAAATTGAACAAGAAGTTCAAAAACTCAAAAGCGTTGGCTTCATCCGTGAGGAACAACATCCAGAGTGGTTGGCCAATATTATCCCCGTGACAAAGAAAACTGGGCAGATCAGAGTCTGTATTGACTATAGAGACTTGAATGGCGCTTGCCCTAAAGATGAATTCCCGCTCCCCATACCGGAGGTGATGATTGACAATACCTGCGGATTCGAGCGAATGACATTCATGGATGGCTTCTCTGGTTACAATCAGATAAAGATGCATCCCGAGGATGAAAAACACACTTCATTTCGGACTCCATTTGGCGTGTATTGCTACACTGTCATGCCATTTGGTCTGAAAAATGCTGGTGCCACATATCAGAGGGCTATGATGAAAATATTCCAAGATATGCAGCACAAGACGGTCGAATGTTACGTTGATGACCTCGCCGTCAAAAGCAGAAGAAAAGAAGACCATCTCAAAGATCTTCGGGAAGTCTTCCTCCGACTCCGCAAACACAAACTGCGGATGAATCCTCTAAAATGCTTCTTCGGCGTCTCATCGGGTAAGTTTCTCGGATTCCTTGTTCGGAAAGCTGGAATAGAACTTGACCCCATAAAAGTCAAGGCTATTCTAGAAATGCCCTTTCCAAGAACCTTGAGAGAACTAAAAGGGCTCCAAGGGAGATTGGCCTACATCAGACGGTTCATCTCCAATCTTTCGGGGAAATGCCGTCCATTCTCTCGATTGATGAAAAAGGGTGTAGACTTTGTCTGGGATGCCGACTGTGAAGCCGCATTTCAAGATATCAAGTCATACCTGACCAAACCTCCAGTGTTAGCTGCTCCTGCCACTGGAAAACCATTCATCTTGTACACAAGAGCTCTTGATCATTCTGTAGGCGCTCTGCTTGCACAAGAGAATGGTGAGGGAAAAGAAGCTGCTCTATACTACCTCAGCCGCATGCTAGTAGGTTCAGAGCATCGCTACTCTCCAGTCGAAAAAGAATGCATTGCAGTGATGTTCGCCGTACAAAAGCTACGTCACTACTTGCTTTCCAACACAGTCTACCTGGTCTCGAGGATCAACCTCTTGAAGGTCCTTTTCACGAAGGCCGGTTCTCTCAATGCCCGACTGGCAAAATGGTCCATCCTCTTGTCACAATTTGATATTAGGTATGTTCCACAAAAAGCAATCAAAGGCCAAGCTCTAGCAGATTTCCTTGCAGAGCATCCATTGCCTAAAGATTCACCACTCAGAGATGATCTCCCAGACGAACCTGTCTACAACGTGGAGACTTCCTCACCAAATGCCTCCTGGGACATGTACTTTGACGGTGCAACCAGGACAAATGAAAACAGAAAGCTGATCTCGGGAGTTGGCATCCTCTTTGTTAGCCCCGACAAATGCATGATTCCACACGCTTTCTCGCTACTGGAACCATGCACAAACAATGCAGCTGAATACCAAGCTCTGATCCTAGGATTGGAACTCGCCATCGAATCTGGTATCACCATGCTGGAAGTCTTTGGAGACTCTCAACTGATCGTCAACCAGATGAATCAGAAATATGAAGTCAGGAAGCCCGATCTGCTGCCTTATTAAAACAAGGCACAATCGCTTCTGCAAAAGTTTGACATCTGCAACATCACCCACATTCGTAGAGGTGAAAACTTCCGTGCAGATGCCCTGGCCGGACTTGCCGCATCAATGGCGATCCAGGAAGGGGAAAACATGCAAATTACAGTGTGCGAGAGAAGGATCCTCCCTCCTCTTAACACACACCAAGCAGTTACTGAATGCCACCGAGTGGTTGGAAGTCGGATCTCTATTCTTCAACCTTCAATCGGCGACTGGAGGGATCCGTTCATTGATTACACTATGTTCGGAATCCTACCTGAAGATCCAAAAGAACGGGTAAGCATTCAAAGGCGAGCCCCAAACTTTCATTTGGATATCCCTTCAAAAATCCTTTACAGGAAATCCTTCAATGGAGTACTCCTACGCTGCTTGTCACAACAAGAAGCTGAAGAAACACTCAAAGAAGTTCACGCTGGTCTTTGTGGAGCTCATCAGGCTGGTCCCAAGCTCTACGACCAAATCAAAAGGTTGGGTTACTATTGGCCTACCATGGTTGCTGATGCAATGCAATTTGCCAAACACTGCCAGCTATGCCAAGTTCACGGAGATTACATTCACATGCCTCCGGAATGGCTGCATCCTACAGCAATCTCATGGCCTTTCGAAGCATGGGGCATGGACATCATAGGTCCTATCTCTCCCCCTTCAAGCAAAGGTCATCGCTTCATCTTCGCCGCAACGGATTATTTCTCCAAGTGGTCAGAAGCATTTGCGTTCAACGAAATGAAGACCTCATCAGTTCTTCAGTTCCTACGCACCAACATCATTTGTCGTTTCGGCATACCCAAAAGATTCGTCCATGATAACGGACCACAATTCCGGGATCATCAATTCTACAGGTTCTGCGACAAATACAAAATCCAAAGCTGTCCTTCGACTCCATACAATCCGGCAGCAAACGGATTAGCAGAAGCCTTCAACAAGACACTCTGCAAAATCCTCAAGAAAATGGTCTCTAGTCACAAAAGAGACTGGAGCGATAAACTGTCTGAAGCTTTGTGGGCCTATCGAACCACCGTTCGAGGACCAACCCATAGCACACCATTCTCCTTGGTCTATGGATGCGAAGCTGTCGTGCCCCTAGAGGTACAAATTCCTTCTCTGAGGGTATCTCTACAAAATGACATGACTCAAGAAAGCAATGTCAAATTGCGACTCCATGAGCTGGACAATCTCGACGAGAGACGGCTCGAAGCTCGACAAAGCATTGAACTTTACCAAGCACGCATGGCAGGATCTTTTGACAAAAAGGTCAGGCAACGCGCCTACAAAAGGGGTGACTTGGTTCTTGCGGTAAAAAGACCAATGGTCTTCGCTCACAAGTCCAAAGGCAAGTTTGAACCAAAATGGGAGGGACCCTACGTCATCGACAAGGTCTTCTCCAACGGCGCATATGCCCTCCTAAACATGGAAGGCGACAGATGTATGCTGCCTATCAACGGCAAGTTCTTGAAGCGGTACTACACTTGAAGACTTACCCAACTGGGTAAGAGCAATGCCTGTATGGCCAAAGCCTGTTCTCAGGTACTCGCTCGTCAAACCCACTCTCTTTAGAATTTTCATATCAAATGTCAAAATTTCTAGAGATTCAAAAACAATGCTTACTTTCATCGTTTCATTGTTCAAAAACAAAAAAAAAATCCAAGTTTAGGAGCCTCTCCCTGACTTGACCAAAACTTTCAATCCTTGAACCAAAATTCATGGTTTGAAACAAAAATCCGGATTCAGGGATTTCCACCCTAGTCCACCTTACCTTTTACCGCCAAATGGTTCTAGGTCAAAATTTACGACCCTCGTGTCTTTAAACAAAAAAAAATGGTTTTTCAAAAATCGTGGGGAAACGACATCAAAGTCAGTACCCGCAAAACAAAAATTTTGAAAAAAAGCAAGGATGCGACATTCCATCGATACTTGCACCCAAAATCGCAGGGAAGCGACATTTCGTCGATACTTGCAAAATCCAAAAACCGTGGAGAAGCAACAAACCAGTTGATATCCACAACCCAATTTCAAAAATCGTGGAGATGCAACATACCAGTTGCTATCCACAACCCAAAATTACAAATGGTTCGAGAAAACCTCAAATTTCAAAAATCGCGGAGAAACGACATCAAGTCAGTACCCGCAAAACCAAAAGTCTTGGGAAAAGCAGGGAAGCGACGCTTAGTCGATATTTGCACCCCAATTCGCGAGGAAGCGACATTCCATCGATACTTGCAAAACCTAACCCGCGAGGAAGTGACATTCCATCAATACTCGCAAAACCAAATGAGCAAGGAAGCGACATTCCATCAATACTTGCAAAACCATTCAGCGGGGAGGCGACATTTAGTCGATACCTGCATTTTGAAAACCAAAACTCGGCTATAAATGCCAAAATCCGGCTATAAATGCCAAAACAAAAATTTCCGGCTATAAACGCCAAAACCGGCTTTCATGCCAATAAAACAAAACTTGGTTTTCAAAAAACTCGGCTACAAATGCCACACAAAAAAAACCTGACTCTCATGTCAAAACCGGCTATAAATGCCACAAATTGGCTATCAATGCCACCAAACCGGCCATAAATGCCACCAATTGGCTATCAATGCCACCAAACTGGCTGTAAATGCCACAAAAATCCGGCTTTCATGCCAAATTCGTTTCCCCTACCAAAACAACCATTTGACAAAAGATTTTCACAAAATGACAAAGCTTTTGATCAAATCCCATTTAGCAATTGCTTTCATCACAAAAAGATTTGAGTGAGCGTAGGGAACAACAAAAAAAAAAGTACCAAAAAAAAATACATGTGGTACCAAAAAAAAAGAAAGTGTTCACAAGCACTACAAAAAAAAAAGAGTACCAAAAAATACATGTGGTACCAAAAAAAAAGAAGAATGGTTTCTGCTATAAAAAATCAGGAGCTCAGCCAAAAATGGTCTCCAGCCAAAGCTTCAGCTCCTCAAGCAAACTTTTGGCCTCAGCCGTCAGAGTTTCCAAGGCACGCTTCTTCAGGAACTTGCCATGAGATGCTGGCGAATGCCGTAACCCTTCTTTTACACCGGGAAGCTCTTCTCCAGCAGTTTGCCATCGTTCGTTTTCTAGAGTCCTCCTCTCGAGAACTTGACCGGCATCTGCAACCCTGCGAATCAGAGTACTCTCCCTGTCACGAGCCTCTGTTATAGCAGTCCACTTAGCATCGACTTGTGCCTTCAAATGCTCAAGACGTTTCCTGGCCTCCTCAACTTCCCTATCAAGGACGTTAAGGTCATGCCTCAATCCGATGATGGCTAGCTCTTCCTTGTTCTTCTCCCGAACTAGCTGCTTCTTGCTTTGTGTAGCCTCATTCAGGTCAGACTTAGCCTTATAAGCAGGGTCCAAGAACATCTCCTTGAAGAATTGGTCGTCAGGGAAACCCATGGTCTCAAACCACTTGTCACCCAGTGCAATGATCCTATCAACGATCGCCCTGGCACCTGTGACATCCAGACCAACCTCTTCGGTGTCGGTCAGAATCTCCTGTACATGTGGGATCATGCCAAATCCTGCCTCCAAGTGTCCAGAAAGGAGAGTCTTGACCCAAGAACTCAAAACCCGAGCCAGCACCTTCTTCGCAAATTGAAGAGACGAACTGGATGAAGATTCACCCTTCTCCGCTGATCGGCTGCTCATGTCATGTCCCATTGGAAGAGTAACAAAAGAACTCTTTTCACTTGGAGCCACTGGAGAGGGAATCTCAACACGAGGCATCTCCTCAATCATGTCAGAACTGGTCTCTACCTCCGGATCGACCTCTGGCATCCCTTGCTCTGGTTCTGAAGAAAGCGATGGACTCTCTTCTGTCACTTCAAAACCTGCAAATGAAACACAAAAAGGTATGAATATGATCCTGTTCAAAAAAAAAAATCATCAGGGTCATCACTACACAGTACCTTCTTCGACGACTGGCAGAACACTCTCTTCCTCCATGAACTCATCAGAAGCATCATCAACATTTGCGTCCATTGATGGTTCAAAGTCATCGGAATCCTGTGGCAAGCCAGCTGACAAGAAAAATGTTACCAAATCAAGTCGCAGGCAAAAAAAAAAAAAGGAGAAAGCGAAAGAAGTTATACCAATTGGAGATTCTGGAATCATTCCAGAGTCCCTCGGTTCTTCTTCAGATGCCATAACCGGCTCCATCACCGCCTCATCGGTTGGAACCTCAGGCATCAGCAAGTCTTCATCCTCTGCTAAAAAAAAAAAGAGAAGCAGCAGCAGGGTGAGAAAACAAATCAGAACATGGAAAGCCCCATGAAAGAAGCAGAAAAAGAAAAAGGAAGAATCATACCTTCTCCCAGGCCTGCTGAACGGCCACATTAGAAGATCTGGCGGATCGACGAGGTACGCTTGTAGCAGGCTCTTTACCCTTGTTCGCTCTGGAGGAACCACCTGCAAAGGTTGGAAAAGAAAAAGATCGTCATCAAAATGACAGGATTTCGCTAAAAAAAAAAGGGGTCACTTTGTCCCACCAAAAATCTGGCAAAATTTTGGCATGACTCCGGGGCAATTCCAAAGAAAAAGGAAATACCCCGACGGAAATAGAAAGTTTGAAAATGGGCTCAACATTGCTGCGGGCTCCGAAACTCCAAACCTTCGAAACCTCAAAATCTCCGCAAAATCAGGAAGGGCTCAACATCACTGCAAGCTCCAAATTCCCAAATTTGCAAAGATTTTCAGGTATGTTATCATGCTCTCAAATTCAATTTACAAAAAGTACATGCATGAACATCTAGATTTGCATAAAAACGCATTATCATGATGAGCAAAAAAAAAAAAAGAGAAACTTTCTCAAAAAAAAGAGGGAGAAAGAAAAGAAAAAAAAAAGAAACTTTCTCAAAAAAAAAAAGAGGGAGAAAGAAAAGAAAAAAAAAAAAAGAAGCATTCTCAAAAAAAAAAAAAGGAGAAAGAAAAGAACAAAAAAAAAAAAGAAACTTTCTCAAACAAAAAAAAAAGAAGAAAAAAAAATCAGGCCACGTGGCCGTACGGATCTGTCCGTACGGCCCACAAAAAAAAAAAAAAAGAAAAAAAGAAAAGAGACACACGTGAAAAAAAAAAAAAAAAAAAAAACAGAAATCACGTGGAAAAGAAAAGAAAAAAAAAAGAGAAGAAGAATAGAAAGAAAGAAAAAAAAAAAAAAAAAAAGAGAGAGAAGAGAAACTTTCTTTTTTTACCATCCTATTCTCTACATAGAGTTTTCTTGAAAGAAAAAGAAAGAAAACTTACTTGAAGCCATTGATCGAGAAGAAGAAAGCTTGAAGATCCTTGAAGAAGAAAAACTCTTGGCCTTGGAGCTCTCTTGAGATTGTTGCAAAAGAAAGCAATAAGAGCAAGAGATCCTACCTTCCTTTGCTTTTATAGGAGAGAGCAAATCAAAGAAGGAAACAAAGAAGAAAGGTAAGTGTTACTAATTAGTAACCTTACCAAAAGAGAAGGAATTAGAAAGATTCTTTCCCAAAAAGAAAGATGTCTTTGAGAGATTTCCTCCCAAAATCAATCAAATGAGAGATTCTCTCCAACAAAATAGGATATTGAAGATTCTTTCCCAAAAAGAAAGATACCTTGAGATATTCTCTCCCAAATTAAGGGAATATGAGAGATTCTCTCTCATAAAGATATTTTTAGATATTCTCTATCCAAATGAGATATCTTTAGATATTCTTTACAAAAATGACCCCACATGAGATCTAAGCCATCCTAAAAAGCTTAAGGTCCCATGGGTTAGCCCATATGAGCCAGGTTTGACCACCTAGGCACTATAAAAAAAAAAAAAAAAAATTTGGGCTTTTAGTCAGGAAAAAAAATCCTCTTACCAAGAGCATACAATAATGGTTCCATGCCTCTTTTGAGTTGATTGAACCATACAAAAAAATCCCAAGCCCCATGAGCTTCCAAAAATCAAACCATCCAGCCTCATATACCAAATTGAGCCAAAATCTTGAAATTGACATTCCACAAAAATCCAAACCACTCCAATGGACCCACACAGTCCCAAAGAGTGACCAAAAACCAAATCCTGGTCCCCTAACTTACCACATACAGCTTGTTAGGTCACAAGACCAAAACCAAAAACCAAATCATGATCCCCCAACTTGCCACATACAGCTTGTTGGGTCACAAGGTCAAAACCAAAACCCGATCCCCTAACCTGCCATATATAGCTGGTTAGGTCACAAGATCAAAAACAGAAACCCAAATCCACATCCCTGATGTCATCTTCAAAACTTTGCCTCGAGATGGTGTGTGATTCCTTTCACTACCATAAAATTCCCCTGGAAGCTCAAAGGCTACTATACCAAAGGAAAGATTGCTCAAAGACTCTTGGTCAAGACACAAGCTCTCCTTCAAAAATCTCTTCGAGGCACATCGACTACAAAAGTCAAGCAACTCGTTGCTGTACCTCGAGGGGGCATTTGTTGACACCAAAAATGTCACTTTGCCTCTTCAAATCAAGAAAGCTGCATGAAGTCGCAACCTGCCATAAATAGGCAATGCAATTTCTCCAAAAAATCAAATCTTGTCAGAATCAAACAAAAACTGCAAGATCCTTCAAGATAGCCAAGAGAAGAGTACACATGAAGTTTCGGGCCATTTCAGAATCATTTGGCCTAACTTCGCTTCTCCGTTAGCTAAAATGGCGCTCCCGGCGGCGACATCATTGGAGACGTCAAAACTTCGATCAGAGCCTACAGATGACTCCAGCATGTCCCAAAAGGGCTCCATGCCAAATTTCAAGTCAAACCGACAACGTTTGACCCTCCATCAATGCTCGAGCAGCAAAATCAAGCCTCCCGGCGGCGGGAACCACCGAAGCCTTCGCTCATCAAACCAAGTGCATGAGTGGCTTCAACATGCTTCCAAAAGGCTGCACGTCGAATTTCAGGTCATTCCGACAACGTTTGACCAGGTTTCGATGCTCCGAGAGAAAATCAAGCCTACCGGCGGCGGAGCAACCCGGGACCATGACATCCAAAACGGAGCCCATGGAACGTCTCAAAATGACTCCAATAGGCTCCCCGTCAGATTTCAGGTCAATCGGACATCGTTTGGCCACATATCAAAGCTCGGCATTTTCCCCGCAGCAAAATCAAGTGAAGCATCGACGGGACCCCAAACGGCTTCAAAACTCAAACAAAAGCCTATGGTTGGTCTTATTTATTGCTCAGGAGGCTTCACCTCAAATTTCAGGTCATTCCGACATCGTTTGACCAAGTTTCAGCTTCTGGCGGAAAATCAGCAGCTTTACGCGACAAAGTCTTCGGCTTTCCCGGAAAATTGGAAACTTTGCACTCTAAAAATGCAAGGATTCTCATCAGGTTTTCTACAGGGAAATCAAGCCAATAAATGAGAAGAAATGTCAGGAAAAATACAGAAGAAAACGGCGACGAAAAAGACCTCAAAACGACCGCAAAACGGGCTCCGAAGGGGAAAATTCCCCCAGGGTCGCAGGCCCCTGCGACCATGGCCCATGGTCGCCGGCGACCATGGAAGTCCGGGTCACCGGATTTTCCGCCGGTGACCCGTTTTTTCCGTCTTTTTTCGCGTTTCGCGCACTTTGGCCCCTGTGGTTTCCTGAAAATGTGATTTTTAGTGCTTGAAATTGACTCATATCCTCCGACATCCGTCAAAATCACGGGTCAACCTCCAAAAGCACAAAATCATCATTGATCGCTCCAAGATCGCCAACCGGTCGACCAAAAAAAGTGCTCTTTCTGTCCGACCGATCGAGAAATCGACAAGACAGATGTCACCGGCCCGCTCTTAGCTATCAATGTCTGAAGTTACATGTTCATCCGATGTCGATCAGCATGAAGATCCATCGATGATCATCGCCAGAAGAATTCCAGAAGACACGGCACGGCCCGCGACTCTTCGACTGCTCGGCGACCAATTAATGTGGTTAATTGACTAGCTTTATTATAGTCATTAATTCATTTCTTTGGACGGCCCAATCAGAAGCAAGCATTTGGGAGTTACAAGTCAATTGATTCATGGCATTTAAACCATGAAACTCCTCCCATTATGGTAATTAAGGTGATTAAAAGCCCTTAATCTCCATCGGCCAATCAGATTCAAGGAAAAAGGAGTTACAAAATCAAGAAATAAATCTTGTAACTCCTCCCATTAAAGCCATTAAGGCTCATAAACCCTCCTAAATGGCTACCAAAGGCCTATAAATAGGAGAGCATTCCATTGAAATGGAGAGGAGAAAATCGAGATCAGAAAATCGAGATCGATCGATCGGAAAGAATCCAGAGCTCGTATCCAGAGAAAGAAAAAAGAGAGAAAAAAACTCTGCTGAAATTCTGCACCGGCCACCACTACAAGGTGACAAAAGTCCCTTGGGGGGCCCCCCCCCCAAGGTCCTTGCCTTCTCCTGCTGCCTCCAATGGCTTAGACATGGCTTTTCAGCCCGTCTACTTAGCTTTTTATTGGACATAGGACCTTCTCTTGGTCTTTGTCCTCTAAAAACCTGAGGTTATAGCCAAGCCAAGCGAATCAAGAGCATCCTCTGTTCTCATCTGCATGGATGACGGCGAAGCCCATACATGGCTTGCGACCGTCAATCTGAACGAGTCCCCCACAATCTCCTGAAAAGTTAGATCTTCCTTTTCTTGCTTTTCATTGTAGTTTGTATTTTTCTAAAAGAGACAAAAATCATAACTCTTGTCTTTTTCATTATTGATGAGAATTGTAAATCGGCTATAAACGCCAAAATCGGCTATAAATGCCAAACAAAATCGCCTTTCACGGCAAATTAAGAAAATGTCTCTTTTCTTAAATATTTGTGCAATGGAAAACTTGAAAGAAGTTGATTTCCTTTTTACTTGCGAAGGTTGATCTCCGGATTACCACTTGCAATTCCAAGTAAAATAGAAAATCTGGCACACCCACATAAAAGAAATGTTGATGCACGCTTCAGGCCCGCCAGGGCGCGAAAGGGTCGGACCCGACGGACTTCCACGTTCCGCCGACCCCGGTAGCCGCCCCACGGCGCCTCGGAGCGCGTTCCATCACCTCTGAGGTCTAGTCCGATTCCAGTGCCTTCCTGCAAAGTGTTCGCAATTGGGTTCGTCAATGAAAACCATTTTGTCCAAGTGTTCTTCGCATCCGGATCTCCCATGCTCCCTGTAAGGTCTGCGACCTTATTGAGTCGGTTGGGCCCAATAGTAGGCCCATTGACCCATTTATTTAGCTATTATTATAATTAATTGTATTTTAGATATTTAAGTGGGTTTCGGTCATGAGCGAACTTCTTTTAATGTTAAATTAGTTTATACGAAGTTTCGTACGATTCCGAGTGCGTTTGACCCTAGCAAGGGGAGTAGTTTGCTATTTAGGGAAAATTGAGTGTTTTTCCGAAAATTCCAATCGCCGTGACTTTCGGGTTCATTGGAAAGGTCTCGTCGCGCTGATCATTTTTGTCTTTTGGCTCATCGCGATCTGACGATTGCAAACCCTTCAAGTGGTCCATTTCTTCACCGGACCCACTTAAGGGCAAATCAGTCTTTTCCTCATCCCTCTCTTCTTAAGCAGGGATTAACCCTAGTTCTTTATTCGTCTCTGCAACGAACAAGCTACAACAGCCTTTCTTCTTCCTCTCATCTTCTCAAGCCCCGTACTCCCTCAAAAAGAGATCATCTCGAAGATCCGGACCGCTCACTTGCATCCTCTCGATCTCCTCTTTCCATTGATCTTAGTTTGGTAAGGTTTCACTTAACCTCATCTTTTCAATCACCTTCTCTTTTGGTTAGATTTAGGTTGTTCCTGATCTTTTTCTTTCCCTTCCTTCTTCTTTGCGTATTAGATTGCTTTTGAGCGGGTTTAGATTGGTGGTTTTCGCGGTAGAAGGTTTCTCCTCAAGTTTTCCCCAATTTCCAATCTTCTTCTTGATTGAGGCAAGTAGATTTGCATTGTATAATGGATCATGTGTGTATTTTCTTTATTGATTGGCTATGTTTTCTTGTTAGGTTACCTTAATTCCAAGCCTGTTTGTTATTGATTGAGATTATATGCTAGATTGGGTTTTTAAGGGTTTTGGGTTAAATAAAATATTGTAATTGGTAGCTATAGGTTGTGTTTAATTTGTTGGAGATGATGAATGTGATGACTGGGGAGCATGGTGGCTCATTTTATGCAGGTTAGTCATGGATTGGCCGGAGGAAAAAGGGCATGAAAAACCAATTTTCGGCCATTTTCGGGGTTCCGATCGATCGACACTGTTACTAACTGTGGTTGATTTCAGACCGATCGATCGGACTGCTTTATTTTTTACAGCACATGGGAACTTCGAAGATGTATAACTTTTAATTTGTCCGTTGGAATTCTACATGTAATATACCGTTGGAAAGCTCTCGAGATGTAGAATCCAATGGTTCTAGTTTCATCACGATCAGAGGTCGAGAAGTAATGTAAATGTTCAGATTACTGTTTCATCTTAAGTTTTATTGTAAATTAGACTAATAATTTAGGTTTGGGCCTTAGATGTTGGAAACCATGCACCCACTCTCATTTGACCATTAATGGGGTTAAAATCGTAGCACGTGGCTTGGTGTGTTTCGATGGGTTGTCTAGGTATTCGTGTATTGCACATGGTTTAACCGAATGCATATGGAGTTGTTCCATTAGATGCTTAACATGATTGTACACCAAGGAATTTTCTTAGAAGCATCGTTGATTCAATTTCCACACGTACTCCGCTAGAACATGTGGAATACAGGGATGACACCACTTGCCTAGGTTGGATTGTAATTCCCCATTGACTTGTAAATTCTATCCGTTGATATTATTCCTTGTATATTCTCTTGGCATAAAACACTTAACTAAGTATGAAACACAAATTCTTATAGAATTAGGATATGGACCTGACTTAGAATGTGTCGTAGGAACCCTGTGTCATGTATTGATAAACAGGACTGGCTAGTATGGAATGGATTATCATGTGTTTGACTCGTCTTATATTGTCTTTGAATGAGATAATCCCTATGATCATGTAGTGTGCATTGAGCTAGCCAGACTTGATTGTCTTGGTCTATTCTTGTGTCAACACCACTTTGTTTTATTGCATATCATGGCCATCTGCAGATTGGGGGTTTATTGATGGGCCGGTTACTCGGACATCGGGGTGGGCAGTCGGCTTTGGACGGCGTCCATGGATTTGAATAGCTGGGAGCGGGCTTGGACCGTGCTGCTATTCCCAGGACCGGGAGCTAGGATCCCACTAGAGCCGAACTTTGGTATCAGTAGTCTGGTCTAGATTGTTACTGATACCCCGGGAGGTGGCTTGGACATCCTCGGAGTCTCCCTCTTGTTTCTTACATTGCACTGTTTGTATAGTGGTTATTGTTAGATGATGTTAGAATTCCCGTTATTGCTTCTGGTGGTTATTATTCTTGCTTTATGCCTAGCTTCGTTTTTCTTGTATTCATATGATTATGTACTTGTCATTATTCTATACTTGATGCATGCCATGCTAGATTATACTTTGCTTATCTTTTGCTCAACATGTAGTTGACTCTGTTTCTTGGTGTGCAGACACTTCAGGTGACTACTACTATGAGGAGCAGGCAGGTGAGGAGATCCCAGAGGATCTCCAACCAGCTAAGGAGGAACGGGAGTGGCGTGCCGATGACGTAGAGTAGCGTCATCGATCCTGGCACGAGAGAGAGTCATGGGGACTTCATTAGATTATATTTTATTCATTCTTTCTTAGTTCTCTTTGGACCTTTCATACTATTGACTTCTTTCTATTGTTTTTAATGGCCTTGATTATTGGGTTGGCCATTGTAATAATTTAATACTTTGTGTAGTTTTATTTTCATTCCTTTGAAACTTAACATTAAATGAGATTTATTGGCCATTGTTGATATTCCATGTGCTTAAGATTGTATGAATTCCGCAATTCTTATTATACTTGAGGCTTGAAACATTATATCCTCACAGCGGACCTACGATCCTTGGGCCTAAAGGACAAAAATTTTAATTAGTCCTAAATTTCACTCTCCGGATCCGGTTATTTCTCTAATCGGGTTTGGGGGGACGTGACACTCCCCATTGCTACAAATTGGCACAAATACCATCAACTATATGCAACAGGATGGGAACTTCCTTATGCCACGAACATCGAGCAGTACAAAGATATTATAGGGGACTGTTGCTACATATGAGACAATTCATCTAGATAGCGATTGAATTTGTTGATCTTTCTTGTGTATCTTGCCTAATGTAATGTTATTTTATATTTTTTTTGCAAAATTTTGGATCAACATTTCTACTTTCTTCAACATGTATACTAATAAAAACAAATTGGTAAACAACTTCATCCATTATCCAATGAAAGTACATCCGAAGATCCAACGTCATGTAAATAGTTCAATCCACATCAAAGTTCATCCACAAAAAATAATACATAGTTCAACCATCAACCAACAAAATACATGACACCCATAAAACCCGACTACAGTCCTTGTAGACGACACCTGTATGTAACCGGCAAGTTTTCTAGAATATCGAGTGTAGTCTACAATGCACGGTAATACACGTCAGTTAGATGTCCTGTTGGCGCAATCGCGGCATGAAGATGGTTCACAACTTGGTGGACCTGTATCAGCCGAACAAGATATGAATTTAGCAAATGGGTTAGGCATGCATATACCATCAAGGGGAAATCCTCAAATTAAATAAACTCATCGTTGTGGGGGTAGGGTCATCAGCACCCTAGTGGGGGTCATAATGTGCATGTCAATCTCGGTTCTGGACTCGTACATGCGAGATCCTCCAAAACCACTGAAGATAATCAAGGGCGCAATCCCATGCATGCATCACACAACTCCCGCAGTGCTTTAGGGATAATATATGGTCACCCCATGTAATCCAGAACTGGTCCAAGAATTAGTAGGAGACCCTATACCTAGCAGCAATCGCTCCCCTAGATGCACGAACAAGGGCATACGGTGGAGGTGGGATTGTTTGCACGTGTCCAAACTGACGAAGGGCCCTCTGTGGATGATAGGGCTCTATAACATCCATCAATCTCAAGCATCCATAAAAGATATGCCAACTGGCAATAAAGATACGCCAACGCAGTAGCTCCCCATGCATAATGTCGAATTTGTGCAACGTCCATCAATAACTCTAAGTAGAAGATGGAGACTCTCGTCGCGAACTTTTCGACAAAGAGTCTACAACCTTACAAATATAATAGGTAGCCTCTAGCAGCGAACTAAATACGCCGTGCAGATGACTGAAGAGTCACATCACTGCACATCTGTTTGATCCATGACAGTCTAACCACCCCACCACGAGCCAAGGACAACTCTGCGCTGGCAGCCCCTCTATCCACCCCCAATCCACGCTCCAATAATGATATCTGATCAGTAAAAGACAGCTGAGTCAGTGTATGGACGGGTGTACCAGCAAATGGAATGCCAAGAATATGACGTCATCCAATGTGATCTTCATCTCACCAAATGGTAGGTGGAAAGTGTTAGTCTCGGGTTGTCATCTCTCTACATATGCCGACACCAAAGCATGGTCGATATAGCAGTAAGATAAGTGCATCGTCAATGACGCCAAGCCGAACTCCTCTATAATTGTATGAAATCTAGGAACATGATTATCTTCACCTGGCTATGGTAGATACCATGATCTCAACTTAGGCTAATGACATATACACTTAAGAGCATCGCGATCCTACACAATGTAAGAAATATATTAAAATTAGATTCTAACAATTCCAATAAGAAAAACGAACCATTAACACATTGTCAAAATGAATTTCATACCTCCCCTCTCTATATCGACATAACTATGTGTGTCCTAAAGCTGATAAGGACAGAGAGATCCTCTGGACCACCTGGAATAGGACCTGCGTGACGATCCTCATCCACCCTCTCCTCTGGAATGAGCAGATGTGCATCCTCATCAGTAATATCATCATTTGTAGCCTCCTGAGCGGCTACATCCTCCTTTGACTCCTCTATCGGATCCGGACTTAGATCTTGTCGCTCCTTACGTCTCTGCTTTGACTCCATAGGCCTATGACGATCTATGGTGGATGAGCTCGCAATACCACTTAGACCCCGCGAGGTCGATGGACTACTAATAACGTCATCGCGCCCTAAGGTCGAAAAACTACCACGATGAACTCGTCATGGCGGCATGTTGAAATATACATCATTCGGATTAGCAATAAATAAGTAAACACACTGCACAGATTTCATTAGCAGTAAATAACCGAAACTGCGCGGTTTTAACCCATGCATTCCACATGCACGGATGTGAAACTCCGTGCGAATGCAATTATCACAGATTTGAAGCTCCGTGTATATGCACAATGCATGGTTTTTAATCTCCGTGCATATGCAATTAGCACGGATTTGAATCACTATGCATATGCACAACACACGGGTTTTACTCTCCGTGCACATTCAATGTGCATGGATTTGCATTTCCGTGCACATTGTAATGTGCACAGATCTGCATTTCCGTGCAGGACGTGAATCATGTTTTTCATTTTGCATCTCAACCATCACTGATTTCCCTTCTCCCCCTCCCATCCCTTCCATTCAATCACAATTGCAACCTACACACTCCATTCCATTTGCATGCACTCAATCCATTTGCATTACATGTTTATTTTTACCCTAAAATAGATTAACAATGAAGAAAACAAAAATGGAAGAAGTTGAAGATGAAGAGGTACTTGGGGAGATGAAGATGATCTGTCTTTGCTCACGATGAAGAGAAGATGATCCGCCTTCAAACGTTTCACTCACCACAGCTCGGAAATGACGTCGTTTTTGCAGGGAAGGAAATGAGGAAGAACGGAAGAAAAAGGAGAAGGAAGAAGAAGGGCAAGTTTGTAATCTTAGGTGGGTGGGATCAGTAGAAAATGAGACTTTATGTTTTTGCAGTGGGTGAGCTCAGCATGTGGGTATACTCAGCAAATTGGGTGGGTGCAAATAGAATTTCCCATTCCTTTTAGTTTTTAGGTCAGGCATGCCATGCATACAAATCCATAAAAGTGGGACCCCATCTTTTAAATCCAAGTTGGTGAGGACCATGGAATTCCCTAGTCTTATCTATATTTGTACTGTAACTAGGGTTGCAATTGGAATGGTTCCGGGTAGGAACATACTGTACTTAGATCTCAAATCCATTTTTAAATAACATTTTCGGTTCAGGTCCGATTTTGATTCAGAACCTATCTTCAAATCCGGTTCTGATAAGAAAATCTGGATCCGATTTCAAACCGGATCCATTTAGAGAATTGGAATCTAGTTCCAAAATTTATTCTGTTTTCTCTTTATTTTTAAAGTTTTTTTTAAAAATAAATATATCATTCAACTTATAACAATGTATTAAGTCTACTACCTCCAATGTTATATATAAAAATGTAAATAATAATAATAATAATAATAATTTTGAGGTACAATTTGCAATATAAAAGACTCATGTGTAGGGTCCCGAGTCCACGGGTCAGAACCTATATGGACCCAGAACCGAACCCGTTTATGAATCGTAACCTAAATTGGGTTCTGAATGTGGACCCGTTTATGAATTAGAACTTAAAATAGGTTCCAGACCCGAATTTTTGCAGGTCGGAACTTCGAGGTAATCGGAGAATCGGACATCCGTTTGCAACTCTAAGTGTCACGGTAGTTAGAGTCGGGCCCACTATCATATTTATCACATGCAAAATGCAAGGGCTTAAAATTAAAGAGTCCAGTGCTCTGAGGCTTCGACTTGAAAAATCCTAAGTCAAAGGAGTGAAACTCAGTAGGGCTCAACTATTATTGAAACTTTAAGACGCTAAAAATAAAGGCCCTTCCAATATGTGGATTATTATGAAATTTTCTCCAAAAGAAGTTGGTCCCACTATAAAATTGAACATTTAATAAAATAACATGATAATGCAATAATCCATACGATTGTGTTTTCTTTTCTTTTCTTTGTTAATTTCTTTTTCGTAATAAAGATAACACCAAGCTAAAATGAGGAAAACAACTAACAGAACCCCAACAAAGAGACAGAGGCAAGAGTCCACCGAAACACCAACCAAATAAGAGTGAAACCGAAAATCGGGTGAGACCTAAACCATAAAATATTAAAATAGGGCGGCTTGACTGCCCACATTTAGCCAAGAAAGGGGCCACCTTGTTCTTGTCTCTGCCAGTATGAAAAACCTAAAAGGAAACAAAATTTCAATAAACCACCAAAATGTCACCAACGACCGAGTGGATATGTCAGTCAAAATTGCCCTAATAGATTAACCACATCTATAGCATCCATGCAGAAAATAGATATTGGAGAAACCATTCTCTTTAATAGCTTTTAACCGCGCTTCAAACTCTACTAAGCATGAAGGACATGTGCATTAAGTTTTATGTAACCTGAATAATATATGAAAGTTAATATCCTTTTCATATAAATCCATTTATATAAAACACATAAAATAAATTTGCCTCTTTCTCACCTTTGTTGTCTTCTTGTAAATGTATATTTGATTGTGTACCTTGCAGATTTTACACTGCATTTGCCTCATCTAGGTTTTATCCATCTTTGATAGATTCTACACTGCAATTGCCTCATCTAGGTCTTATCTATTTTTGAGTTAGAATAAAGGGACACAGAGTGGGAGGTTGATTGAGAGATGTGTGAAAAAGAAATGTCCAGAGTTGGTGTGATGAATAGTTTTAGTGAAAAAATTGTTTAATGATATTAAAGGGGTGTGTTCTTTTTTAAAGATGCAACCATTGATTCAAAGAGAGATAAAAAGTTGGCATGCCTTTTGAAGTAGTAAATAAAACCCAATTGTTGATGTGGCTCAAGGAAAGAGAGATTTGAGGGTTTTTTGTGTAACTGCTTTCTAACTACTATTCAACTTTAAAGAGAAAGAAGACTCAATAGCAAAGACGGGTTTAGAACCTTTGGTCACTCCAGTAGCCACAAGAGAACTTTTAAATGATCAATTTGACAAATACCACATACACTTGGAGGGCCTCATGACCTCATTATAGAGTTTCACTCCTTTAATCAAGATTTATCCAAGTCAAAGCCTAATCAAATATAAAAGGGATGTAAATAACTATCAAATTGGTTGAGGGCCTATATATTTGCATGGAATAACTTTTGCATGATCACTTGGCAAACCCAAGTTTAGGTGCAGATCAAATATGTACTTCTGAAAGTCATTCATGATATAAATTCATTATTTTTCTCTTGATTAAAAGATCATAGGAAGAGGATCCTATTCTAAAATATACTGAAAATATCTCAGCATGATCATTGAAAAGGCTCCTATTGACAAAAGAAACGACAAAAAGAAATTCTAAAGGGGTTGCTTGGTTGCAATTATTTACATATGTAAACGACTCACATTGGTCATGGTTACGCATCATTGTGTTTGTTTATGCTCATTTACAAATGTCATCATAAATTAGCTATGAAAAAGCTGGGTAAATCAAGCCATTTTAAAATGAGATTTTACGCACCAAAGACACCTGGTAAATTGAATCACACTACATACATAGATGAAACAAAAAAGGCGCTGCTACAGTATTTTGGGCATTGCCCTGGGGTCAACCATTTTTTATTTTTCATCATAGTGGACTCAGAAATCAAAATCCAAATTGTCCATCCTCTTCTGAAGGCCAAAAATGGCTAGAATGTCAAATTTCAGGCATTGATTCATTAAAGCTTTTGGATATTTGTTAAGATTCGTGTTTGGATTGATGGTGAATTGAAGTAAAGTGAGGTAGAGCCTCCATTATCCAGACAAGAAAAGGCCACCTATCACATAAAAAATACACAAATTCAAAATCCCCTCCTTTTTAAAAACAAAGTAAAAAAAAACAACTTTCTTTCTCCACTAAATGACAAAAAAAATATCCATTTTTTAAAAATAAAAAGTAAAAAATACTCCCTATCAAACTACTAAAATTAAAAGACCATTATAACCCCTTAAATTTTATTCTTTATTGATTTGATGCTTCACCTCACTTTACTTCAATTCACCCTTCATCTAAGGGCCCATTTTGCAATTTACTATTAAAGTAAAAGTAATGTAAAGCATCAAATCAAGAGAGGGTTATGATAGTATTTTGTCTTTAGTGGATTAGTAGGGAATCTTTTTTACTTTTTGTATAAAATGTGAGTGTTTTTTTTTTCTCTTTTATTGGAGAAAGGAGGTTGCTTTTTTTTACTTTTTATTGAAGAAGAAAGAGGGAATTTTGAAGATGTGTACTTTTTGATGTGAGCAACTGTCTGAAAAATGAAGGCAGGTCAGTGGTTTGTTAGAAAAGTAGAATCAATATCTTTCCTTCTGTGGTGGCTTGTTTAACCATCCTTGTTTCCTCTCAAAGAAGTTCATCTAAAATCTTATCCATAGCTGTCAACTATTTCCCTATTTAGAATATCGACCTGAATTGTTAGAATCAGGACACAATTTCATAAAAATAAGGGGCATTTGGGTGGAGGTCCCTCAACTGTGGTTTTTATTGCAAATGGTCCACAATATTTTATCGTATTGACGACAGTCCTCTTGTAAAAATAACGCAATGAAAAAGACAAAAATGTCATTGTACACGTCAGCAAAAGCAAAACTCAGACACATTTAACTGAGTTTTAGCAAAATCAAATAAATTTGCCAAAAATCAGCAAGAATTCAAATATAAAACAATATATGCCAGATCAAATTCTAATATAAAATAGTAAATACCAAACATTTCTTCCTGACCACACACTCAAATCTCATCTCCATTCTAATTAATTTCTCTTCATCAAATCTCGTCTCCATTCCAATTTCGCTTCATCTTGGGTTCTTTAGGCCCTTCCTCCTCATAAATCTCTTTTGGGAAAACCTTAATCAGATTCTCCAGAGAAGACTTGAGTTTATCAGGAACCAATTTCTCCACCACATTTGACTCCTTGATGTAGTTTATTGTAGGACTCCATTTCCTAGCATAGTTTATCCATGGAGGGTCAATGATCGAACCCATGTATTTTGCAGCCACAATCTCAAAACGAGTTCTTGTGTCCATCCTCAACTAATTGAGTTGTCTTAGTTTGATATCAAATAAAAAGGACTTTAAATGAGTTTAATTTTTTCAAACTCGAATAAATTTGTTTTGGTCCAAACTTAGATAAATTTGTTCGAAACTCAAAAAGTTGTTCGAAACTTAGATAAATTTAGCTGAGTTTTGCCAGAAACTCAGATAAATTTGCCAAAACTCAAATAAATTTATCTGAGTTTCAGAAAATTTATCTTAGTTTTTGTCCAGTTTATCAGAGTTTCTGGAAAATTTATCTGAGCTCGGTGACACCAAAAGTCAAAATACGGAAAATCAGATTCTAATAAAAATCGAAATCCAAAACAAGAACACTTAGTGATCATGATCCAATCGAGAAAATAGAGAGGGAAAACAAGCAAAAGAGAAAACTGGTCTCTTTCAAATTAGTTGTAGAGAGAGAGATTTGGAAGAGACTTTAGATGAAAGAGTAAGAGAAAGTAAAACCGTTTCTATCTTTGAAGAATTGAAAGAGAGAGAATCAGAAGTCATGGTGGTGACGGAAGGTGCTTTGTAACGATACTCCACAACCATGGAAAGGAAAGGAAAATGGAAAATGAGTGAAAAGAAGAAGGAAGGAGTTCTCTAGGACAACAGAGAATAAGAGAGAACTTTGCCTATGAATGAGGGTTGAAAGGGGCAAATTAGTCATGAAAATATATGACGTGGCATATTAGGGACCTCTCACCAAAATATCTTCAGCTGTCTTGACTATAGACATTAGAGAAAAAGTTGTTGGACTGGATGCCTTAGAAGACTGTGCTCAGGGACTGTTGGTTACTTTACCCTAAAAATAAAGAGTTACGCTACAAAACTCTCCGGGCATTTTTCACAAAAAAGCGCCCCTCTTTTAGCCAATATAAGTGTGACATGTGTCATCAATGCTACACTTATCCATTCTCTCTCCTAAATATTCTCTTAAAACTGTGGATTTTTTATATATTCTCTTAAATCATTGGCTAATAGATAGGGGCAGAAACTCCCCTTTTAAGGTAAGGGAGTTTTTGAGAATTTCCCAAAAATTTCATCACTTTGTGTGCTCATCATCAAGAGCATTTTTAATGTTTCCCAGTCCTGATTTCAGTATAATACTCCTGAAGTTAAGTAAATGAACAAATCACACTCAATTTGGATCTCTCTCTCTCTCTCTCTCTCTCTCTCTCTCTCGCGCGCGCGCGCACTCTTTTTCAAGATTTTCCATGTATCTTTTGCAGTAGCAAAACCCCTCATACGTATCCCAATATTTGGATCTACTGAACTCAAGAACCAATAAACAGTTGTACAAGTATGTAAGATTAAGCAGTGGGACTCATGATTCTGATTGGATCCCACCAAGCATTTGTCCCTCCATATGGTGGGGTGGACCCATATTTACATTTTATGATGTGATGTTTAGTGCATTGTCAGAATTAAAGGTGGATGGATTATATGTATCCATCGGCAGAATACACATTATCTTGGATTGGTACATTGTTAGCAATCCATGGCATGTACCCATGATCTAGACCTTCCAAGAGTGGGCCACTTCTTGGACCAAAATTGGCTAATTGGTAATATCTATATTTCTGCATTTAGCCTTGAAAACACGGTGATGTTTAGTGCATTGTCAGAATTAAAGGTGGATGGATTATATGTATCCATCGGCAGAATACACATTATCTTGGATTGGTACATTGTTAGCAATCCATGGCATGTACCCATGATCTAGACCTTCCAAGAGTGGGCCGCTTCTTGGACCAAAATTGGCTAATTGGTAATATCTATATTTCTGCATTTAGCCTTGAAAACACGGTAGCCCATCTATTTGTCAAATTTCTGTTGAAAGGGAGACTGTAATGTTTAACAGCCCCACCATCATTAACTATGATCAATCCAACCCCTTTGCGCTAGTTATAATATTTGAAATGCCACCACCCCCAAATCTTACATCAGAATTTTGTAGGCACCACAATTGATAAATCTTACATCAGAATTTTGTAGGCACCACAATTGATTGAGCAAAATTTGAAATGCAGCACCCCCCCCCACCCCCCAACCAAAAACAGAAAAAAAAAAGGGTACCTTTATATTGTTTTCATAGGAAACTAGTCAACATCAGCCCAATCAATGAAAACTAAAATCGCGATTGAACCACCTACAACACATCAACATAATAATGTAGCAAATATAAAATATGCAGTTTTTAAAATATAATGCAACAAATTCATCATTTATACACATTTATACACACACTATGTTTAGCACCTGCGAGAAGAGGGAGACCGATACAGAAGAACAAGAAGCAGTGAGAAAAGATAAAAGTAGATATTGGAATTAAATTGAGCAAGGTGTTTAACTTGTCAGTGCTTACTTAGGGTCTAGGTGAACTAATGCTTTAGCGATGATGACACAAGTTCTTCAATTTTGAGAAATTTGTATGTATAGTTCATCCACCAATGGCTAGGCATGTCAGCAATTTAGGCATGGTTTAAAATCTCAGTTTTGGCCATTATAGCCAGAGGTAAACTACTAAATCCCCATGGATTGATCACATAAAAGTTTATGCCTGATCATAAAGCAGGCTATGTTGTTGCGATTTAGGGCCATTTGTCCATAAGATCGACCCATGTCTGGTCGGATTGGGCTAACAATATAATAATAAATTCATATGATTGATTTATTTATAAAATATACGGTTCCATTTGATGTGGTATCCAGATGTCATTTACAAACGTTCATGTGCAGTCACTACTTAATGGACCACTTGATAGATACTAATTGGTTGGTTAGGGAGTATTAACAATGTATGGCAGGGAAGAAGACAGCATCCCCTACTAGGCCCATTATTTGGGCGGTCCAGATCTCTGGGTTTTTTTTTACCATGCATGGTATAGATATATCAGATTATGATCTGACATGAGTGTCCACCAACTGATAGTAATTTATACGCCCACTAAGCAAACACATCCAATTGGGGAGGTCCACATTGGCAAACCACTCTCAATTAACTAATTAAAACAACATATTAAGGGAGCATAATCACATCTATACAACATCTGAGTTAATTGGGGAAGTTAAAACCAAGTCATGATGTACGTATGTGAAAGCAAAACAAATTGACAAAAGGGTAAAAAACAAAATGAAGAAATGAAATGCCTTCAGATTTCACGATGTTCTAATTTGCACGGTGTTTCAGGCAGTTTTTTTACCTCCTGGAGCTGCACTGAATTTTTAAGGCAGAGTTCAAACCCGTAATGTGGGTACCTCTCATACCATGTATCTTGCTCCACGTGTGTGTCCCAATGCTCACCACTGCTACTTCTTCCATACTTGTGGACCCAGCCCGAGCCATTGTGCCCCTCACCCCATGTGCGGTTCCACCGCTCTCCATACTTTCCTTGCCACCATGTCTCCCCTTGTTTCACCCCATGCCCATTTGAATCGAAAGCCTCGTCCCATTTGTCACCCCATTTTGTCCATGCATCACCCTCTGACCGTTCCGCCCATTTATCTGTATATTTCATGCTGCTGCTTTGCCCGTCATACTTCTCACCCCACCTGCAAGAGTATCGCAAATGGAAAAGAGAATGTATTCAGTCAGAAGATATATTCTATTACATAGATAAACAGCACTTGCACCAAGGTCTCTGTATTCATATGCATACAGATGTTTACAAACTTTTTGATGATTAGTCACATACAGCATTATTTGTGTATGTACTGTCAGTAAACTGTCAGTTTTTATTGGAGAGCCATCAGCAATGTTTGGCTCCTTGCAATGTTGGTGATGGATTGACTTTTTATCCTGACTAAATAGCATTTTCTACAAAAGAACGAGGAAAGGAGAAAAACTTCTCTCCTTTTTCAAATTAACAAGGAGCCAAACAGTTATCTTTATGATGTATTTAAAAATCTCAATCTAATAGTGAGGCAAATCTTAAACTGAAACGAATTTCTTATTTCCAGCAAATAAATAACTAATAAATAAATAAATTTCTTACAGAAAATCAAAGGGAATGTTGAAAAAAGGAGTGCTGATAAGGCCCTTTAGCTGCTCCATGGCACTAAATTTGGTTCACAAAGAAATCAAGAGACAGAGCAACTTCAATGTTTGTGGGGACCATACATTTTTCAAGTTCATGCTGGTTTTAGCCATGTTTTTTATGCAGAGTAAGAACATGCTACATGAAAATGAAAATTCATCCAAATCACTAATAATTTATAATTGATGCAAATACAATCAATAAACCTTGCATGTGTGATAAAACAAGTCAAATGAGGTTGAACCCTAAATATAGACCAGATCCAGATCATCTAATCCATATGCATGTCTAGGCCCACCTAAATAGACTTGGATCCAGTCCATTACTACCCTTGATTGGACACATAATCAAGTGATCCATTTTCCTTCCTTGCAACCCCAAATTTCTTTTTATTCACAAAATTTCTCAATTTTGCAGTCCAATCCCAAATTGACATTTTTGTATACTATAACGCCCCCCCTATACACATGTATGATATTGTTCGCTTTGCCCCACGGGCCTCACGGTTCTGATGAGCCTCAACCCATCAAAAGGCCTCATGCAAGGTAAGGGTGTAAGCTCTACATATAACCCCATTCACTTTCCTCTCTATAGTCGATGTGGGACTCTAGGGCGTCACAATCCGCCAATCAGAAACAAAATTGTGAGGCCCGTGGGCCCAAGGATGAAAATAGCGGTAGCGGCGGGCGTAGCGGCCCTCCGCCAAAATACTATATAGCGGGTGCTACGTAGCGGCGTAGCGGGGCGGGGTGATTTGAAAAATTCGTAAAAAATGCTAAAAATTTTTGTAGAAAATCTAGAATATTAGAAAATGAGAGAAAATATTCTTTTTTTTTTTTTGCAAAAGTAATTGAGGTAAGGGAGCGTAGTGGTCCCCTCATTGTATGAGGTCCTGTATATCTGTGAAACCTTGAGAAGAACTCTCCATATCTACTATAATTCGGCTAGATCGTGTGCTTTTTGGTGTTCTTTTAAACATAAAAGGGTAGAAGAGTTGCATAAAAATGTTATTTGGAGAGAAAAAGAGAAGAAATAAGTATCATTATACATTTTGAAATTTTTTGAAAAGTAGGAAAATTTCACACGCCGTAGCGGCCCCATAGCGGGCGTAGCGACCCGTAGCGGGTCCGCTATGGCCGCTACGGATGTGAACGGTGCTAAATGCAATTTAGCGCTACGCCCGATATAGCGGCCGCTACGCTACTATTTTGATCCATGCGTGGGCCAAAGCGGATAATATCATGCATGGGTATGGGGGTGGGGCATTACATATACTTTATCCGTCCAATCCAAGTCTCAATATCACAGTTCATTTCATATCCTTTGTTACCATCTTATATATAGCGTGGTTATCAGGTGCACACAGCGCGCATGGAGTGCACCCGACTGTGGCGCCCACTGTAGGTCCATCTAAACGGAGCACAAACAGGGAACAACCCCCCTCCCAATTACACCGGATCCATGGGTTAACACCCATCCGAATAGACTGTGAAGCCGTTAAACTTCTAGGGGCCCGAACGAAGATGATAGGATGATCAAATCGGACCCAAACTTTTTAGGTAGATTGGGCCCACCCAAATCTTAAAATCCAACCCGTCCCATCCCCAAATGGGCCCCATAGAGCAATGTGTACACTAGATGACTCCCCTCTACACACACACTCTCACGCTATTCAATCAAAATTTCCAATCATGAAAATTTTTAATCAAAACTTACAATCTTAGCATTCCACCTTATCTAAATCATGATATTTCTCAATCAAGTTTTCTAAATTTCACTTCATCCATCCAATCAAAGTCATATAGGGAAACTTTGAAAAAGTAAAAGGGGGGCAGTTGCCTCCCTTTGACCCCCTCTGGCCTTGCGCTAGCTTAGCATCAGGTTCACAGACGAGGGTGGTGTAGAAAGAAAATTCTAAAAAAGAATTTTCTCTTCTTTAGCCTTGGCCCTACCCTAGCCTGACATTGGTTGTTGATGGTAGGTAAGAGTGTAGCTAGTTTAGGCCCTCCAAAACCTTGATTTGTGTAAAGAAAGAAAATCCATAGGTTCGGTGACCATTATGTACTGAATGTGTAAAGCAGTTCATTACAGTTCATTATATATATATATATTTATAGATACACACACTTAAAATCATTTGAATCCAAGGTTTCTTAATACTTAAAATCAAGGGGCGGCTCGGTCAACCACAAGTTGAGTCAATCAGCCAACTCGCACGGGACTCGGCCAAGGCGGACCAAGTAGCACCCTCGACCTTAAAGAGCCATGAAGTAGTGAGAAAAAAAAAGGATTAAAAATAGAAAATTTTCCTATGAGTCTAGAATTTTAAGAAATATGCCTTAATTATTCTAGATGAATTTAACCAGTAGTCCAGTAGTAGGTGCTCCTGCTTAATTTTCACTTTGATCGATGAATAGTACCTCCAATCTTGACATGAAGAGATTCTCAGTATAGGAGGACCTCCAAAAACTTCCAACAGCTTCACACAACAATAAAATCAGAAAAATAAAAGTAGTTTTGGCCCATTTCCTCATCGGATTCAACCACAGGGTGACTTGGACTGACTTGAATTGGTTAGTGCTGAGATTGAGTCGATTCGGGCTTGGCTGATTTTTAAAACCATGTTTGAAGCCAACAGCAACATAAAGTGTTGCACAAGAAATCCAATTATGAACTGAACTGATCCAATCAGCTCTGTTGATTGTCAATCAACGAGTCAATCCTAGCCTTTAGACGATGAAACACACATAACAGAGAGTAGAATTAGAAAGTGATCATATCACATTCAGACTATTGTAATGAAGTGCAAGATCTACCCAAGAGGGTATGATAGGATGGAAGAATAGTGCTTCAACAAGTAAGAAGTGTTGTTTTCTTCCACAGAAAACCCAAAAACAAAGAGATTTTTATTCCTACATCAATCGAGTTCATCTGATCCAACTACAATCCCTTTTGTCTAGAAGTTTCTGATTTCACAAATTAAATAAATGAAATTTACTATAAACAAAAGGAAATGTTCATGAGAGCACAGATTGGGAAGTGTGCACAGATAAAGTCTTATTCATTGCTTGCTTGGTTTTTAGCCTGACTTGTGAACTCTTAACCGACCACAAGTTCATCAAAAGGTCTTTTAACACCCACAGCGGCAATTTCCTGAAGGTTCTTTGAGATCCCATCTTGCCGCACCTCAAGACTATGCCAAAAATATAATGACAAATTTGACATCATCTTTGCATGATTTTAGAACTTTCAACAATAACTTGATGAGCATGAAACTATCAACAGTCAGGATAAATAGTAACTAGATTTAATTGACTCAAAGGTTAACATTAAAAGTTACAACTGGTCATAAAATACTATGTAATTCAATATCAATTCTTCTTCCTTAAAGTTGAAAAATGGTTGGGAAGAAAAACAGATCAAAACTCTCTCCCCTTGATCCACATCAACATATGGGCCCCACCTCCTTACTTAATTTGTTTTATGTATAAAAAAAAAAGGATTTGTATGCACATCCCCTCCTTCTCAACCACTGCGACTCTTCATTGGTGAAACGCCTCATTCCCTAACTCTCCACTTCCTCTGTGATCCTTTCTCTCTATCACAGAACCTAGCAAGGTATGGTTTCTGGTTCCCTCTTCCTCTCTTCCTCTTTCTCAGTGCCCCTTTGTCTCTCCACCTACCAAGGTATGGGTATGGTTTCGGGTTCCAATGATCTGCTATTTTGCTACTTTTGATGTGTCTGTAACTGATTTTTTTTAGGGCATAGAATATGGGGATTTGACATTTGGGGTTTTTCTTAAAAAAATGTAAGTGGAAGTGCGTGTAATTGGTTTCTTTTTATTTCAAGAAATGAAATCAGTGGGGATTTAACACTGGGGCTTCTTTCTTTCTTTTAAAAAAAATATTATCAACAGATATAAGACCTCACAACCCTCCACTTGAATGATTTTTCCCAGCATTCCCAATGTATTCTCCATCCTTGATACAAATCATCTTCAATAGAATCGAATAATAATTTGAATTGGGGTAATCTGATAGATTTTTTGGGTTTTTTTCCCTATATGTTTGGTTAGTGGGTTGCAACATATTTGGAGTGGGGTTTTTTTTCTTCTTCTTCTTCTTTTTTTTTTTTAAACTATAAGAACATTTGTGATATTATTAGTAAAATACACAACTAATTATTTTAGTTTGTGATGGGTTTGTGCTGATTAATTTAATTTATTAATCAAGTTGCATGAGACTAACCTGTGCATCGCACAGGGGTTTATGCTAGTATGATATTAAATCGGGAATGCTAGCATATACAAGAATCTGCAAATCCTAGTGACTGTTGTGTACTCAAAACTGATTTGGAGAAACAAGATACATGAGGTACAAGGTGAAAAAACGAAACTTCTTAAAACCATCACAACTTTCTCTAGTTACCTAACTTAATGAACAATATTACTAGAAATATCCATGATTTGGTATTCCTTTTAGTAAATAATGTACTAGTACTATGACTAGAAATACAGTAAAATGTCAAGGAAGAAAGGTAAGATAGAAGAAGCAGCATTTGCTGGTCTTCTTGGTACCTCTCATGCCAAACATGAGCATGGCCAGGCTCAACAGGTGTGTTTGGATCAATACAGCACCACTTGTGGGCCCACTTGTCAGCTTGACCTGAGGCATCATAATGCTCCCACCATTTCTCCTGCCATTCACTGCCGATTCCATTCTTTCCCCACTTGTCTGCAGTTTTCTCCATATGCACAAGCCCACTCTTAAGGTCCTACGCAAATAAAAAGCCACACATGCTACATGGTTAACCTTTGGTTTGATAAAGCATTTGAAATAATAGCTACCAAAACACATTTCTCAGATTTACAAAACTCTATAAAAATGCCTTCATTCTAGTTTTCCTTTTTCTGTTGCTGGTTAGGAACTATTAGACGCTCCACAACACAAGGCTTAGTGCAGTTTCTTCAAACATTCAGTTGGTTTAAGTGAGCACCTTACAGACCATGTAAAACCTCGATCTGGCTACAAAGTGGATTGGTTGTTACTTGGAAATAGGAATCTAAAGATTTTGCCCTTTGATTAAAAACCAACAAATTAACAATAACACAACAACAGCCCACATGCAACATTAAAAAGAAAAAAAAATCTGAATACTTGATGACTAGGATCTCCCGATTGTGGTTCTGCTAAGGATGACATATTTCCATCTCCATAAGTCCAACCAAACGGTAGTTATTAGGATGGTAATGGGTGTCCGGTTACCTAATTAATTTTCAAGTTTTCCCTTTTTTGTGGTCTAATGAGGATACCGTCCCATTGAGTCTGACCTGGGTCTGGGCAAAACAGAAGCAATCAGGTTTTGGTCCTACATGTAAGACGCTCCAAGCCTTCAAAACTCGTAGTTGAGGTACGTAAATCTTGAACCAATCCATTGTCATTCAAGTCTTGGTCACAAAACTCAGGACAAGGATCATATAATTGGTTTCTAAGCTGGTCTCAACCTCGTAAAGTCAACATGCAAATTATATTCTCCTAAAAGATAGAGAAGAGGATTCATCTCAGAGTGCTAACTTTATCCGCTTAAGTCAGCGAGAAGCCAAAACAGTAACTCTGATCCTCAATATTGCAGCCATGCTACAGCTAGGGAATAAGGGTGATAGATGAATATTGGAACTTCAAGAAGCTCCCTAATGCAAGGGCTGTGGACCTATGCAGCAGGCTTGTGGTCCACATGTAGGACCCAAAGAGGCCTAGGGTTCTTTTTTTTTAATCTATTTCTTTAATGAGTTGATTATCCCAGTTTCATTAGGAGTCTTTGATTTCAGGGCTTGTTTTCCTAAATATTGAGCACAACAAGAGAAGTAGTTTTTGGATACTAATAAAATTTTCCTTCTTGCATTTGAGGTTTGCTCCTATTTGTGATAGTCCTTTTGAAGACATCTTTTTCCGTGATTCAGCACTTTCCAAAGCTTCAATCCAAACCCTTTTAGGGTTTGCATCACTCCTTCAGTCACCGAAGTTAATATCCATATACCTAGATGCATTACAAACAACACCAATTATTTCAAAAAATAAACCAGATCCACAACTTCATACAAAAAATCCCCAGTCATTGTTGGCACTTAAACAAAAAATCTGGCAAATAGAGCATTACTTTAAACATAAGACATGAGGCAGATGTTGGCTTCCAGACATCCAAACCATGCCTCCCACCACCCATGCCCAACATCAACAAGAATTAACAATACAGATCTATGCAAAAATAATACAAACACCACCACCACCACCACCACCACCACCACCACCACCACCATCAAAGTCTGGTCCCAACTACATTTGGGTCGACTACATGAATTTTTTTTTTCCATTCCGATTTATCTTCAGCCAAATCTTTAGATAAGTTACACTTCTTCATATCTATTTTTACTACCTCCATCCACGTCCTTTTTGGCCTACCCCTTTCCCTTGGTGGGCCATCAACTTTCATAGCCAAACACAAAGATAATACAAACACAAAGCCAAATCTTATAAGTTGCAACAAAAAAACAGAATGGGTAGGAAAAGAATGGAATCAACAAGGTTATAATAGGAAATGCCCACCAACTGGATGGGTAGAATCATCAAATCTATTGAATGATCCTACTCAAGGTAAGACCCACCCGATGAATGGTAAGAGCAAGTATATTGTGCCATGGGTCCAATTTGAAGTCAGCACTCAAGATGAAGAATAAGGTTTGCTACGATTAGATTAACCTAAAGGTTAATAAAATAAGCCCTGGAAAGTACACACACAAAGTATGGGCTAACCTGCCACATCGATTCTCTCCAGTATTCACGCCAAACATTCCCAGCTGCATCACGTCCAGACTTCTCAGAACCAAGCTCTTTATAGTCAAACTGATCAGCAGCCTCCCAGTATTTGTCTTCCCACTCAATACCTTCATCAGCACTAACTCCCCTAGTTAGAGTCCACTTACAAACTACCCCATCAGGTCTTTGTTCAATTCCTGTCTCTCTCCACCACTTCGAACCATCTGGGTTGACTCCATGCGATGATGACTCACCAACATTTCGAAGAGCATCAACAGCTTCTGCTGCATGTTTCGAAAATACCAAATCAAGCTTGTACTCTTCCTCTTGCGAAGGTAGATCTAATTGGGAAGGAGCATCCACTTTCTCAATCTCCATAAGTGACTGGAGAGGTGGAAGAGGAGCGTTATGGTTGCTCTCAGATATGGCACTCTCGAAAGGAATTGATAAAGAATCAACAGCTTGTTCCTTTTCTATCACTGGGTTGACGAGATCTGTAGCCAAAGTTGGATTTTGTGCAGCCTGAAAGATATTGGCACCCTTCGAGCTTCCACTAATGTCCAAAGGAGGAGACCATGACCAAAAATCTGGACCAGGAGTTCCTAATTGAGACACAAATGACTCCCCACCTTCTGATCCTGGTCACATTCATAGATTAATGGGTAAAAACATACTCAGCATGGTTCCATCATAGAAACTGAAAGTTCTAGAGAAAAATTAATAGCTGAATGCAGGAAATAAATGTAATTGTTGAGAAGAAGACTAACATAATAATGAAAAAAATATGTGTATATATATAAACAAAACTAAGGCAACAAATACTTCTCAGCATTCAAATTCAAAGTTCAGAAAGTAAAATCAGCCACCTGAATAAATTAATCAAGTAACCATGAAAGAAGATAAATGAACTCTTAAGAGGTTGATTAGTCATAGCAACTCCACTACTAATCTTCTTGTACCATTCTGAAAGAAAGGTGACGAGATGACAATAACAATTTTTCAGAATAATTTCAGTCCCCAAATTCAAGTTGAGCATAGCTAATGAATAAATTAAAAATACTAGCAAACCTCTAAAATTCTGATGTTAAAGGCATCAAGTTTAGACAGTTCTCAGTAAAAATTACAAGGATAGACAGAAACTATGCTTATGTCTACGCAGTTACAATATGCAATTACAATCTCTCAATGACACATGTGCAAACACTCCCACTCACCCGCTGTCCCTTACATCCCACACATGCACTCCCAGAGATCCACATACGTGCACACACAAGCACTAATAACATAACAATTCTCGACGTGAACATTAAACTTAAAATGTTGAATCACATCATTGTTAATGGCATGGTATCAGAATTAGATAATACAGAGAAGAATCTTTAAAGTGAGAAGGATCCTAGTTAATTGCATAGGATCCTTTTTAAGAGAATATATAGTAGAAGATGCCTTGAAGTGAGAAGGAGAAGCTTTGAAGTGGGTGTGGGTTGGAAGGGAGAGGGAGGGGGGGGGGGGCGGGCGGGGGTGGGTGGGTGTAACAGAATAAGCAAGTCTTAGTCCCTCAAACATTTACACTTCTGTAATTTAACGTATGCTAGGTATTAAATTGTATATGTAGCTTTTCTTACGAAGTGAGTATCGTTCCTCATTATTTATTTCAGGCTATCAGCTATTTCCTCCAAAATAATAATTGAGGATAGAGATGAAAAGGGTTCATCTCTTATTGATTTTTTTCTCCTACCTGAAGTTTCAATATCAAATTCATTTAGCAAAGTAATTTTTAAAATTCATGCATGATAACGCGTGTTATCTGTGAATATTACCTTAAAGTGCCAATCCCAAAATAAATACAAACAGATAAATAAGATAAATTAAGGGTACATTTTGGATGCACTCCAAATTGCAAGCAAGAACTTTTTTCGCCTTGAGAACAACAAAACCATCCATTCTAGTAGGTAAAATGCAGAAAATGGGAAGCACGCCCCAATCAATAATTGCAACGTTTCACCTTGAACATTCTAAACACCCTTTACTTTCTATCGTTTGCAGATACAAGTTACTGAATTTGGATACTGTTATCAAAATAGAACAACAAATGAGGAAGTGAGGAATTCTAGGAATACAATGAAAGTATTTAAAAGAGGAACCATTAGCATATAAAAGAAAAGGAACTGAGGCAAGGCAACTGTAATTCAGCGATTAATCAGAAGTCTAAAAGTTGTTGAAGAATAAATGATCAAAGAGTAGCAAAATAAGAATATAGATTGATCAAAAATAAAAAATAAAAAAAGAAATATAGAAGACTTCGAGAGGTTCATCATCATCATCAAAGCCCGGATCGGCTACATGAATTGTGTTTATCCATTCCAATTTATCCTAAGCCAAATCCTCGGATAGGTTGCACTTCTTTAGATATATTATTACTACTTCCATCATCTCCTCTTCAGCCTACCCATTCAACTTGGTGGCCATCAACCTACATAAAAAAACTTTTCCTCACCAGCATCGTTGTTGGCTTGCTTTGGACATGTCCAAACCATCTCAAATGGGTTTCTCTTATTTTATCACCTATTGATACTAAATCCTCTCAAAAGCACTCATTTCTGATTCTATCCTTCTTAGTTTTACCACACATCCACGTCAACATTCTCATCTCTACTATGCTCATTTTGTGCATGTGTTGCTTCTTGCTTAACCAACATTCTGCTCCATCAGGTCATAGCTAGTCTAATCGCTGTCCTATAAAACTTTCCCCTCATTCTTGTTGTTATGCAAGACTTTTGAGAGGTTGTTAACAAATAATGCCACTAGAAAATCCATAAAAAAGCCAATTACAAGTTTATGACAATTCATATGCACCATAAGGAACTAAAGAGGGGGAGTATAGTTGCCAACATCAAAGAAAGGAAAAACTAGGGATTTTGATCATGTAAGTTGCATTAAAGATGAGAATGAAGGGTCTCGATAAAAGAGCTCAAAAAAAGATGGGGACATATTTTGAAGATATATTAAAAAATAAAAATGAAATATGTGAGTGGAATAAATGTCAATTTTGAACCGAACCAAGGAATGACCAATGAAAAAAGTAGAAAAGAGTTGAATTTTAGATGTTTATGAAGGGGAAGAAATGATAGAAGATGAGGAAACCAGAAAATAGGAAGGGGAAGAGGATTAAAGGATGCCATTTGTTAAGTATACCCACAATCACCAATCCTCATGTATTAATTAACCCAAAAAATAAAAGGAACAATCACATCTGATGCCATTAGCATTTGAATAATTATATCTACCTTCCTTAACACTTAACTTGATTACAAAAGACATTGTATAAGTAATACACGTCTCTCCACACTGCCCCCAAGGTTGGGGAAAGGATATCAATCATGCCCTATGATGCAGAGCGGGGTATGTTTATCCATGGGTCTGTCCTGCATCACCCTACTTGCCATTGTTGGAAGTAGGCGGGCCTCATGGATAGATTTTCAAAACTTTTGACCAACTTGACTCAGGGATCAAGTACCCATAAGGCCAAAAACCCAATCCAGGATCCATGTCCTTAATCTCAGCCATCATGATCAATAAATAAACTTATCAAGAAGATAGAACAGCAACCAACAAACATCCATAAAATCTACAACATGCAACGAAGTAGATTATACCTTTGGAGCTCGGTTGTGCTCTAATGGAGAAGTTGCGTCTTTCTTTGATGTTGAAAATCTTTCACTTATCAAATAGGAATCTCCAACACCTCTTAGCCTTCCACGCTATGACCTAAATCAGATCTCTTTTCTCAAGAAGATTGGTGGAATCTCCAAGAGAAAACCTAACTTGAAACTCCAAGGAACTAGAAGAGGAAGAGAGAAGTGTAACAATTGCACAAAGGGGCTGGATGTTTTATACTCCAATTGATGAACGTCCAAGAGGGATCTATTCCCTTTTATAACCATTCAAGCCTCCTCCTTTCCTAATTGAAATAGAAGTCTCACTTCCACAACAATTAGTAAGTATACTATTACCACTATTAGAAGTCCTACTCCTAATAGAAATAGTAACTTTCTAATTCCTTCCTTATAGAGTTCAAGTAGGATTAGTATCTTTCTGATAACCTGGGCTAGCGTGGGACCATTAGGGATTCCATAAAAAGCTGGCTCCAACTGGGACACCGCGACCCCACATCTCATGTGCAATCCGGGCCCACAGTTAATTGCAATTAACACCACTATATAAATGCAATTGCACTCCAGTTTTAGGAATAAATTACAATGAAGACCCTAAACTTCCCGATTACCACAAGTAGGCCCCTCTATCAATATCCATGGATCAATTGGAATAAATCTGTCTCTTCCAATCTTAGTTCCACATCTTATTATCCTTGAGCCCCAATTAATCACTTTGATCATCAGTACCATCCAATTAACTCTTAATCGAGATGGGTGCGCACTTACTAATGACAAATCCATTAATTGGCACAAGGGGATAATAGAGATAGATTCCATCTTGAACATTCAATGTTCCCACAGTCCTACTACCACATACCCAAGACATCGAGGTGTTGACCTACAGTTGGCCTCACTCATTGGTGACTCAAAGCAAATGAATAGATAGAAACTTGAGTTCATCAATGTCTCAAGATTGAAAGCCTATTGCTAGGGAATTATGAGAGCATACCTTATTGTTGAGACGGAATTACATAAGGTGCTTCTCATGGTCCTTCAATACATCCAATGTACCAGCACCATGATCCAGAATCTTACATTCTGATGATCGAGACAAATCACACTATCTCATAGTGATCAAAGTGCTGCAACCTTATCAGATGAGATGCCCAGTCTCATCACTAGTTGTGAAGATATTTAAGTATAAGATTTGTGACATATGTCTCCCGTGTGTGGATCTCATCCATACACATATATCACATCTAACATACTAATGGGACCCGGTTCAACTCATGAACCATTATGTCATATGAATTGGTCATGTGCATGAAGTAATAAAATAACATTCATCTCATGAAAATAAAGCATGATTTTATTGATAAATAAAGAAATTAATCAATTTATCACATCAACTGATGGATTGAGTCCATACAATCTAATAGCCATATGTACACTGAAATTGATTTCCAGAATTGGTGCAGTTTTGAGTGTAGGAAAATATAAGGGTCTATATTGTATATTATAGCATTCTTAGGGGCTAGTTTGTGGTTTCAGTAATATGGAGGGTCCTATATGTAATATTGAGAAAGTGCTTCAATTAACATAAAAGAGGATACAGTCGACCAACCCTTGGTATGGTCGTATTTGCTCTGTCTATTCCTTCTTTTATTCCCTTATTCTTCTTCCTCATTAAATCTAAATTCCCATAACCAAACACCAAGTTCCACAGCACTTGGATAAACTACTTGGTGTTAGAGCAGGAGGATCGTTTGAAGACCTCCGAATCCAATCAAATAAGGCTTAAAGGGGTTTTGATTTTGAGGATGGACCTTCCTGTTGTGATGTGTATGATCGGCAGAGCATGTAGGCCGTTGTGGCATGCAGCATGTGCAGAAACAGGGTGGTTTGTTCTCTGTGGTGTGCAATCAATATGAAGAAACGGAACCTGAAGTGAAGCAGGGCTGAGTTTGTGTAATTCAAGTGATCGGCATTGGTGTTTGGTGTGACTCTAGCGGTTGGCAGTGGTTAGTAGTGCTCAATCGATAGTTGTGTTGGTATGTGGAGTTGGCCAGTTGTTAAAGGACAATGTGTTGATGTTGATGAGGTAAGGGTTCTGTTATTCCTGCCTGTTTGGTACACCACATGCATTCTGGTTTTTTTTTTTTTTTTTTTTGTTAAAAACATTTGGTTGATGTGTTACCACATGCTTGCTGTTGAATATCGATAATATATATATATATATATATATATATAAGTGCAGCAAATTAAAAAAAAAAAAACTAGTTACTCTTTTGAATCGGTATGGAGTTTAAAGAAGGAAGCTGTGATTCCAATTCTAAAGGGGATGGTTCAGTTGGAACCCAAAATGTGCTCAACCCCATTGGAAACATTAATACTAATGCCCGAGTTACAGTTGCACTGTTCAATGGAAAGAACTATAAAGAATGGTCATATTCAGCTAGGATGGCCATTGGGGTATATTACTAGTTGAATTACAGAACCCTCTAAAGAGGATCCAAAATATGAAGATTGGGAGTCAGAGAACATGCTTGTGATGAATTGGATCCTAAATTTCATGGAACCTCATTGTGAGGAGCCCTCATCATTGCACCTCCTAGGTCTGACCTAGGCTGACCCAGCCACCAAGACACTGCTTCCTGGTGTGTCTTCACTGGTTGTAGCCTCTCATTCAAACTGCAACCAGGTGCAGCCTTTCCCAATGGTCACTTTACCAACAACTACCACCTTTTGCAATCTACAAACAAATTCAGGGCCTGGATTCATTTTGCAAACAGAAGCTGTTATGCATTCGCTCTCTTTCACAGCCTATAGCCTAGTTGTAAGTTCGCTTTTAAGGTGTTCAAGGTTGGTCTTCAGTTCTGCAAACTGCTGTCAACATACAGAGCCTTTTTAGCCCCGTTTCATCCCGAAGGAAGACTTGCGAGCATTGCATTGCACATGCCAACCCAGTGTAGGGGGACATTTACTATCTTAAGGAAAGTGCAGTCTGTGTCCTGTGACTCTGATCAATCATCTCAACAATATTACCTCTTAACAGTAGGTAGTTCCCCACACTGGGGTGACGCCTTTACCACCACACGAATCCCTTGGTAGGTGAAACATTCTCAATTCCAATCAAGATGTAAAAAAGTTAGATTCACATAAATAAATAAATAAATTTCCATTCTACAGTAAAAATCAAACAAATTACTCAAAAAAGTAAGCAAATACCTTGCTTCATTCCCCCATATCCCTCACTCTCCAAAATCCCCGTCGGTCCGTCAGACAAGGACTTCGCATGAGGAGGATTATCCTTAAGAAGCGCCCGAGCAGCTGCAATTGCAGCCGCAGCCCGATCGATCACCTGCAGGCGCTGAATGCGATCCCTTTCTTCCTTGGGGACTCCCAAAATCTTCTTGAACAGATTACTCTTCCTCTCCAACTCCTCCTTACTCTCGTCCTCCTCCTCCTCCTCCTCCTCATCATCATCATCAACTCTTCCTCCCTCATTCTCCACAATGTTCTGAAACTCCTTCGCCGCCTTCTCTTGATCCACCGCATTCTTCCACATGTCAAGGAAGGAATCGCCATGAGAAACCCTAATCCCGTTCCATCTGCCTCTGCTCTCTCGCCTAGGGTTCGGGAGAGTTGAGAACAAGGGTAGGGTTTTGTGGTTGGGGAAGTGGAGGAGGAGTGTGGTAGCGGTGGGGCGTGCGCAGAGGCTAAAATGCGCGGCCATGACGGGAGGATTTACGAGGAGGAAGAGGATGCAAATGAGATGGATTTCAAGGAAATGGTGTGTACTTCTTCTGTTTGTTTTTGTAAAGTGGGCGCGTTTGGGATGAATTTCTTGGAAATGAAGAAAGGAAGCGATGCTCATTTAACTGTCGCAGCAGATGATAAAAAAGAGGGGGAATGTAACGGCTTTTACCGGCTTCTGTTTTTTCTCTTTCTTAGCGGGAATTGGGGCAGCGAGATGTGGAGATTAGAGAGGGGTCCTCGATTCGGGGGTATTGGAGTTTCGAGAGGGAGAATTGAGGATGTAAACGGGTTGGGTTGGGTTGGTTTGGTTTCGTTTGGATCCGTGGTCTATTAAAGAAAATTTGGGTCTTATGATGGGGTCATATGTATTACGGATCAACACCAAAGGAGCTGAACCTTTTATGTGGGGTCCTATGCATGGTTGCAAGTTGATGAATGATGGTTTGTCATCAAGTGGGAGATCACCGTGAGTACGCCAAATTAGTTTGGTTAAAGCATCCCGGACATGGAATTGGATTTCTTGGGAATTTGGACAGGGTTCCTCATCTGCAGATCTGGATCTGATGGTGGGGTCCTATGCATTACTGATCAATACCAGAGGAGTGGAATCTTTTCTGTGTGGGACCAGGTACACTTGTTCTAAAAGTTTGATATATTGACAATAGTTCCAAGGATTTTGGGCTTTGGGGTTTCTGTTGTATAATGTATCAGAGTGATTTTATTTTAATTCAAGATGATGTATCGGGGGTTATAGTTATGAATAGAATGTGTGCGTGCTTAAAAATTAAGGACTTGGTTTAGATGATAATGGGAGTTTAAGAATCGGCTGTTTAGCTGAGCAGGAACGTCCTTGATGGTCTGGAACCTGAAAGGGAGAAGAAAACAAAGGTCAAGGCCCGAGGCTGCTGTCAGCTAAAGGCACCCCGACGCCTGAGTTAGTGCAGTCATTGAACTAGGGTGAAGTAAGGAAGAAGATGTGAGCAAAGTAACAAAGTGTATGCTATGTATTACGTACCTGTTAATGGCTTACCATGCAGGCATATATAGAGGAGAGTGGAAGGTTCCACAGTGGAGGTAGGTGAGGATACTTGTCTCATCAGCCCACATCTAGGATCCTTGGTGGGGGTAGGTGATGATACTTGTCCCATCAGACCTCCCCCAAATCCCTCACATAAATGTGGATGTGATCTGCTGATAGGAAGGAGCCTTTATCGATGGCCGGTGGCCACCCTATTTGTCAGGGACTCTCTGTGAAGTAGCCGTCCCATCCCATAATGGGGATTAGACGTTCAGTGTTCACCTCGGCCAAGAGGCCGAACTGGAGAAGGCACCGATGTTAGTTATGCCTGAGGTCGGACAAGAATGCTGATGCACGAGGCTGAGTTCGGGAGGACGTGGTCGGTACTTTTACCGAGACTAATCCACCTCGTTACTAGCTGGCACGCTGTCGTGCCGAAGTGAGGCGTTCCCTGCTTGGTTCAGTTACCGAAGTCAGGAGTAACCTTAGTTTCGATAGAAATACTCCACACAGAATGCATTAGTGGTGCATATCAGCTGCATTGGTTATAAATATAGAAAGACAGAGATGTACAACAATCGGGTTCTGGTCGGGTCCATCGTTGGCCTGGATCCAATTTTGTTTATATGCATGCATTCACAGCCGACCAGAGGCCTAACTCAAAATAAAGGGATTTCTCTCAGCTCACATTTTGTTTTCTACCAAAGAAAACGTCACATTTTATTTATGCTTCTACTTTGTCCCTCTTTAGTCTGCACAGTGGAGCCAATGTTTGATAAATCCAAGGCATCCACACTAACTTAACTCATCCCAATTTGACTTTGATCCAACCATCAACTAGAAATCATTAAGTTTTCAGTGCTTCAAAATTGAATTTTATAATTATCTGGTCACTGTGATATTTGGCCCAATTTCCTGTCCTTTATGTGTCCCTACACATACAATTTTATTTTATATTTTACCTTTGTGAATCATTAGGTTGTTTTCAAAAAGCTTATCATCCAAAACAAAGCAAACAAAGGTTGGATATCATTTCATTCAAGTGGTCTTTGAATTTGTTTTCAAGGAGAGCAAATTCAACATCGAGAAAACTAACTGGCCCGTTGACAAAGGTTAGGTTAATTGAGAAGGATCAAGTTTATTGTAAAAGGTATTTTGGCCTCCAAGTGATATGATCTAAAAGTTGGAGGATAATGCATGGTTGCAAGTTGATGAATGATAGTTTGTCATCAAGTGGGAGATCGCTGTGAATGCAAGTGTGCACATGTGTGAAGCGAAATCGTTTTATTTTTTCTTATTTTACTTTCTCACCATTTATTGTTAGCCATTGGATTGGCTTTACATCCAATGGTTGTGGTCTATGATGCACGGATACTTCAAAATGGGCAATGTATCGTGTCGTATCGTATCCGATACTTCACTTTTTATGTGTAAAATCTGTGTCCCAGCCGTGTCTGTAGTGTATCCTTGCTGTATCCATGCCGTATCCATGCATCATACGTTGTGGTTAACTACTTCCTACTGGAAAACCATAGTGGTAAAAGGACGGAAGTATGCTTTTGTTCGGTGTATGATAAAAGAAAAGGAAGAAAATTGTAGGTGGGTTTCTCTTTCTTTTATACCTTACTAGTGATGGATACGTGAAGTGCGCGTTTTTGTTACTAAAATACTGTATAAGTTCATATTTAAAGGTAGTTTTTTAAGAGTTTTATTGGGAAAAAGTCCTTAGATGGACAGTGCATAAAAAAGGGCCTCATAGTTTTTACTGTAAAAAGAAAAGTCTTCCCACCCATTTTAACCACCCTTTTTTACTGCTTTAATTGACTTTTGCTCAACGATGAATGTTGTTGGGGTGGTGAAGGATTGAAGATATTGTCGCTTGTGTAAAAGATAAAAAAAAAGAGGTTTAAGATGGGCAGAGGACCATTTTTGGGCAGTAGAAACTATAAGGTTTTTTTTTTTCATGCACTACCCATCTTAGGGGTTTTTTCCCGTAAAATCCTCTAGTTTTTTTTCATCTTTAAAATTCTTTCTTGAAATCTAGAGTCTGATTTGTATGTTTGCATTTGATTTTGATTGATCCAAAAGGGAAAAAAGTCAATCCTTAAACAAGGATGGCTAATGAATGTTTCGTATAATTCTTTAAAAAAATATAAATTAAGAAGGGTTCAAAAAAGAAAAGAAATTTTGCTATTGATACTATAAGATAGGGAAGTGTTATAAAATGCATGTCTGCATGGGCAAACTAATATTCAGCTGTGGACTTTAAACCCAATAAGGAGTAGGTAGTGGTAAATGTAAATTTTTCCTGTAATGAAGAGATTATATATTCTAGGGGTTTTGACATATTGGTTCACCTCAGATTTTGTTTTCCCAATTTCATTACTCAAATTTACATAATGTCACCAGAGTCGTTTGACTCGGGTCAACACTATTTTTTAAAATTTTTTTTTCACCTATCCCATGATATCATGAGATAGTCCCATGATATTATGGGATTTATCAATTTCTGTATCTGTATTTTTTGCAATTGGTGAAAAAAGTTTATTTTTTATAAAATATAATATGACATTTTGTGAAAAGTAAATACACATTTGATCACCATTTCTCAGGTTTTATCATTTGGAAAAAAAACCTCTCTAAGATGCTACATAAAAGCCATGATATCAGGGGATCCAGAGCAAAAAAGTTTTAAAAAAAAGTTGACCAGAGTCAAACAACTCTAGTGGCATTACCTAAAGTTTGGTCATGAAATTGGAACATCTCAGATTAAGGGGGACTAATATGTCAAAACCCCTAAATTCTAATAATACAAAGCTAGATTTTGTCTTGATAATTACATAAATGGTTTAAAACTAAGCAGACCATAGTGATTCTTACTAATACTTAATTTATTTTTTTCATTTTTAGAGTAAAATCCAGTTTTTCATTTGTTGATTCCAAAAAAATGTAAAGAAAATATAATACTAAGATTTTTCTTTTCTTGCAGCATAGTTAGAAGGTGTTTATTGTTACAATCATTAATTGTGGATTTTTTTTTTGTTAAACTCAAATGGAAATACATTGTTAGCTTCTTCTAGAGTTTTAAAAATTATCTCTTTGACTAAAATCCCTAAGGTCCAATTTTTTTTAGCATTTAGAAGATTATTCTTGAATTCAATGATAGAGATTAGTGGAATGAGCTCATTCCCTAATTCTCTTTCTAAGTAAGCCAGCTTGAACACTCAGCCTTGTGATGGTAACAATAGCTAATGAGCACATTATATATAGAGTAAATAATTAGTGAAAGGTCCCTGAAGTGGAATGTATCCAGCCCCCAGTCCAGGCTAATCCTGTTTAAAGGCTCTAGTCCACTAAGCTAGAAAATTTGTAGTTAGAGGTCTTTACGTCACACGATCACATAATTCGGGACTAATTTGCCCTTGTAACTGTCGTAACATGTAATACAGTGGTTGAAAGTCCGAGATCCTAACCCGCGGGGAGGGGGGGGGGGGGGGGGGGAGGATAAGGTGAGCTACAACTTAATGACCAATTATGCAAATTTTAAACTTCTTTAAAACAATTAGCCACTTGCGATGATTAACAAATAAAATGCGGAAGCTAAACAACAACAATCATCACAAAAGCAATCACCACAACATAAGATTTATAGTGGTTCGGCCAACGTGCCTACATCCACTACCAGCTTGTGAATCTACACCCCACCGGATTTCCACTATTTATGCTTTTCAAATGGCTAAGCAATAACCACTACAATATGCTTTCCAAGGATAAGCAATAACCTTACAATGTTGTTTTTCAAGGCTTAACAACAACCTATACAAGATGCTTTTCTAGGTTAAGCAATAACCTTTACACAATGCTTTTCTTAGGCTAAGCAATAACCTTTACAGTCAAATGATTTCTCTCAAGAAAGTGTTTTCACAAAGCACTCTAAGAGATTACAATTAAAGCTCAATTTAATTGCCTCTAGATTAGGCGAATTGAAAGTGAAAATCAAACTCACACAAACACTATGAATGCAAAGATGTATGCTTATGAAGTGAGTGTGTGGAAACTTCAATCAATATTAAAAGTTTAATACACATAAAAAGATTTGATTGAAGTAATATGCAAATTACATGTACCAAATACAAACTTGTTGAAGATATGAAATCAAAAGCTCGCAAGTTGTATGAAATTAATTATGTCTAAACATGTGATGCATATTCAATGTTGTTTTAAAAAACAAACTAATTTAACTAAAGTTCAAATGAATGAAAACAACAAAGATGATTCAAACAAGTTAATGAAACATGTTTATAAAACAAATCAAAGGTTTTGACAAAACATGTTTTATAAAGTATTAAAACAAATTTGTTTAGAAATCAAGGTGAAGAATCTAATGACTTAAATCAAAGATTAAAGGAGTAGAGGATTCAACACATCATAGTTTATATGCTAAAATCATTTACCAAAGATTAAACAAAGCATAAAACAATAATTATAAAAAGGTAAAGCTTACTTGGTGCTTTAACTTCATTAATCCAAGCTTTAACTTTCCTTAATGACCCTCAGCCTTCTTTAGCTTGATCTCCTTTCTTTTCCCTCAAAATACCTCAAGAAGGGCTTCAAAGATCATCACTTGGGGCTAAGGAATGAGCTTCTTTTTATAGAAAAAGTTGCTCAACGGCTACCTGTCGGTTAGCCGACATCCAGGGTTCGGTTAACCGACACCCCCAATGGTCACAGGCCAATGGTCATATTTTCAAAAATTTGCTGACCATAAAGCATGGTTCGGTTAGCCGACATGTTCGGTTAACCGAGGCCTGACCGACACCCTAACCGACAATGTAAACTTGGTCAGAAAACTCCTCTCCGGTTTTCTAACCGAGAGAGCTTCGGTCAGGTTCAGAAGCAAGGTCGGTTAACCGAGCCCTGACCGACTTGCTGACCGACAGAAAAAAAAGATTGTAAAATTCTAACTTTCTATTTATCTGGACAGCATGCTTTCGGTTAGCTACTTTCTATTGTCGGTTAACCGAGACCTAACCGACAAGCTGACCGACGAGTAAATTATATGAAAATGCAGCTCTCTGGAATTCTAACCGAGAACACTTGTCGGTTGACCTTGGTCCACTTGTCGGTTAGCCGACACTCAGCTTGTCGGTTGACCGACAGCCTAAGACAAAAATCCCAACTTTTGCATTTTTTAAAGTAAATTTCTTGTGGGATCTTTGGGCCATTAAACCAAGCATGGAAACATGATTTAAACCAATCCAAGTGCTTTAAAATCATGAAACATAAAAACCCTAAATAGATTTGAAAGTTTAAAACAAATGGCTAGCTTGATTTATAAAATCCTTTTTAAAACTAAAAATACATCCAATGTTTAAAACCAAAACATGCGTAAATCATAAGGTGTACAAGATTTAAAACAATGCATGTATAAATCAAGATTTCAAGCTTTTCTAAAACAATGCATGTGTGTGAATTCAAATGATGAATAAAATGAATAGTGCATCCATCAAATTGCAATACACAAAATCTCTAACAATCTCCCCCTTTGCAATTTGATGGCAAACCTTACTCAACACTAAATCATCACACATAGTCTTCAGCTCCTCCTTAGCTGGACATGGCTTGAAATCTTCTTTGGATGCTTCTTCATTTAGCTTGGGCTTCAATCTTCTTGATGCTTGGAGCTTTCATCTATCTTTCTTTGGCCAAGCATCTCTTCTTTAGCTCCCAAGCTTTCTTATTTCATCTCTCCCCTTTTGATCATGCACTCTTGGGCAAGATATGCATTCTCTCCCCCTTTGGTAGATAATACAAAATCTCCCCTTTTTGGTAGCTTGAATACTTTCTCCCCCTGTAGAAGATCTCTCCCCCTTTCTCTCTTTTTTGAGCTTGAGTATTTTCTCCCCCTTTGCCATTAAATTGCAAAAAACCAATTGAAGAGGGATTGGAATATCTTCAAGACCCTTGAGGACCCAAATGGTACCTACACACATGAACCAAGGAAAATACCTTTTAGTAGCACCTGTTAACAAAAGAAATCGAAAACGAAAGTCATAACAGGAATCATGTATGGATGGCAAGATATAAGGGTATCAGAGCTAATATATGGGTGAATTTGATCAAACCTAATACTTCCTATGAAGATTTACAGTCCCCCTCAATCCATACTCTTCTTTTGTCAAACTCTTGACAAAGATTTAACTATTTGGTTCAAGAAGAAGATGGTTTTACCAATTGAGGGTAAACTTCAAGGAAAGGATTAGATTCCAAATGACTATAAAGCTCAATAAGATCAAATTACCAATATAAAGAGCAAGGTCAAGAGGATAAACAATCATGGATACCAATTGGAATAAAAAGAATATACCAATTGAGATTCAATGGATATGACAATTAACTCAATCACTCTTAAATGGAGTTAAGGAATATACCTATTAGGGTTCATCCAAATTAGAGCTATCCAAGATGTTATGGGGAATACTAAATGTGCGTGCCTAAAAATTACGGACTTGGTTTAGATGATAATGAGGGTTTAAGGATAAGCTGTTTAGCTGAGTAGGAACGTCTTTGATGATCCGAAACCTGAAAGAGAGAAGAAAACAGAGGTCAGGGCCCGAGGCTGCTGTCAGCCAAAGGCACTCCGACGCTTGAGTTAGTGCAGTCACTGAACTAGGGTGAAGTGAGGAAGAAGATGAGCAAAATAACAAAGTGTATGCTGTCTATCTTGCGTACCTGATCATGGCTGACCATGCCAGTATATGAAGGAGGGAGGAGAAGGTTCCATAGTGGAGGTAGGTGGGGATACTTGTCCCATCAGCCCACTCCTAAGATCCTTAGTGGGGGTAGATGAGGATACTTGTCCCATCGCATGTCTCCTCAAATCCCTCACATAAATATGGACGTGATAGGGAAGGTCCCTTATCAGTATTCGGCGGCCACCCTATCTGTCAGGGGGCTCTGTAATGCAGCTGTCCTATCTCATAATAGAGATTTGACGAACAACGCCCATCTCGGTCAAGTGGACCGAGATGGATATTACCGAGATCAAGGCTACTTGAGTTCAGGTACTGTTACCGAGACGCTCGAGGCAGAGCCTAGAAAGAGCGAGGCCGGTACACTTACCGGGTCCAACCCCAACTCGGTAAAGCTGGCATGTTGCCGAGCTGAGTTAAATGAGGTCGGTGTAACCCTTAATCGGTATTAATGTCCAGGTCGAAGATCACCTCAGTATTAGATAATCACTCCACACAATTGCCCCCTAGCTGTTGACCTCATCGGACTTCTGGGGCTGGATTGAGGTCGGGAGCTAGAAACGTGGAAGCTTATATGAGTACCGAGCTCGCACACTGTTTTTTGTAATTGGCCGCTGGTGTCGAGGTCTCATCATGACTTTATTTAAGGGTTTCATTACTCCGTCGCCAGCCTGTCTGCCAGGAGGCGCCAAAATCGTTGTGTCTGCCCGAGGTAATTAATCACTCTGACGGCGTTTACTGCTGAAACCGCAATGCTCTTGACACGTGGCGTCATCTGGCTCGCAGTACGGCATCCCGAAGCGACGTGCGCTCCTTTTGAGGCGGTGTGATGAGGGCGTGCCCTCGGATTTCGAGAAGTCGTCTTGCTGCTCTATAAAAGCAGCGTTCTTCTTCTTCCTTCGTCTACTTTGGCATTCTGAATCTGGGGGAGACTCTGCTCGTGCGATTTTCTCAGACCACCTCTGTATCTTCCTTTCCCTTCCGTCCTTCTACTTCTTGTTCTCTGTAAGTCTTCTTCTCCCCTTATCTTTCCCCTTCAGCACCTCTTTTCCAGTTTCTTCCTCCAGTTAGGGTTTTTCTTTTTGTCACCCATCTTCCAGTCCTCCAATCATGGGAATAGGGGTTTACCGCTGCCTAGTTGACACCCCTGAGGCCATGTTTAGGTTCAGGGAGACCTACAGTATTCCGGATGACGTCTGGATCAGACTGGATGATCCGAAGGACCCGTGGGACGCTTTCTCCTACCGAGATGGGGCGATGCCCTTCCCATTAGTCTCGGTAGTTGAGGGAGGGGTAAAGTTCCCCGTCCACCCACTTCTCAGGCGATGTTTGGCGACGTGGCACCTTGCCCCGTGTCAATTAATGCCGAATAGCTATAAAATCATAATGGGGACAGTAGCGTTGAATAGGCTCTTAGGTATCCACCTCGGTGTCCAGATGGTCGGGACAGAGGCGGTCGGGCAGCAGCGGCCGATCTCACCCCTTACCGATCGGGACGAAGCAACCGAGGAGCACCAGCTCGGCCCCGAGATGGAGAGGGGTCGCCAAGATTTGCCTACCACCAACCTCCGGGAGAAGCTCCTGGGCAAGCGGGCCTCTTCGTCCTCGAGGTCCGCTGGTTCCTCCTCTAGGGATGCCCATAAGGCTCCCCCTTCCGACTCCTCCCGAGATCACTCCATCGTGGTGAGGGAGGAGGAGAGGCAGACGAAGAAGGCGAGGGGCGAAGGGCCACGCCAGACAAAGCCCCGGAAGGAAAGGGCTTCTCGGTCAATCCCGGCGGAGGAGAGGAGCGAGCCAAGGCAGCGAGAGGAGGAGGAGGAGCAGCCCCTGGTCCGTCGAGAAAGGCAGGAGGAGAGGGTGCCGGTGATGTCCAGCGGAGAGGGTTCATCTCGGCAAGGGCCTGTCCAGCCTTTGGTACCCTGCGCCCCCGAGGTGGAGCCATGGAGGCCATCTTTCCTTCTGGGGCCAGGGACGCCGCTGACCTCGGGACATCGTCTACACGGCTGTCCGGCAGTGGTGGCCGTACTGGCTGGTGCATGTGCGCTCCCGGCAGACATCGACCGGTTCAAGAGAATGGAGGAGGGCGCACTTCACCAGGCTAACCTTTCATCACCTCTGCTGGTGAGGAATACTTAGAGTTTATATGATTTTGCAGACATGCTGTGTGATGCTAACCTTTGTCTCTACTGTGCAGATCGTGCAGAGATCTCAAGTGGCACCGGAAAAATCCCGCCAGAGCTGTGCTGTGATCCAATCCCTGCAGGATGATAAACAGAAGCTCGCAGCAGCTCTGGAAGGGAGTTCGGAGGAGTTGAGGAGATCTTGGGAAGAGTACGCCAAGCTGAACACAGAAAATGAGGCAGCCATGTAGGAGATCATCAAGAAAAGTGCCGAGAACTATGGGCTCCAGGCTGAGGCATACAAGATGGAGAAGAGGTCAAAACAGATGGAGGCCGAGATGGAGGCCTTGAGGAAGGAAAAGGCTGAGATCGACGCTTCGCTGAAAGCTGAGCAGGAAGCCTCAGCCAAACTGAGGGCTGAGCCCAAGGTTTCCCGGCAAGCAAAGATCGAGGCCTCCTTCCGGGATGGGGTGGCCCAGGCGACCAAGGAGTACGAAGATCAACTCGTGGCGCTGGGAGATGAGCTTTTTGAAATGGGCTGCCTGGCGGTGCTTAGAGAAATGGGGGTCCCTGAGGATCACCCCATCCGCCAGGATCTGCCCAAGCTCCCCCGTGCTGAGCCCGAGTCGCCAACCCCCTCATTCACCGAGGCTTCTCTTGACCATCCAACTGGCGAGCCCCCCGTTTCAGAGATTCTTCAAGAGGCTCTCCAAGTCCCAGTTGCCGAGACCAACTTTGCCGATCTCGGGGCCAATGTTACGGAGGCCCCTCCTGCTCCTACTGGTGGTGGTGAAGTTGGCGATGTGTCTATCATTGACATAGATCAGCTGCCATGATGCTCTATCTTCTTTCTTTTCCTGTGCCCTTAGGGAGATTTGTACTTTTAACTTGATGTATGTAATTCTTTGGATGGTGAATGAAACTGTAATTGCGCACAATTTTGAATGAATGGAACTCCTTTTTTGCTCCAATCTTTATACAGTGTGATGAATGCCTTTTCCACTTTCCCTGCTCTTTTTATGTGCTTGGGTTTGTAACCAATGATAAATAACAGGAAAACAAGATAAAAGGGAGACGAGTAACTAAGCTCGGCGCCGTGGCCGAACTCAACGTACTGAGTTTACAAGATGAGGTGCTGTCAGGCTTTGTAACCATAACAAGCGTTAATCTTGGTTCAAGTAAATGTGCTTAGTCCCATGACCATAGCGAAGTGTTTAATCAGAACTTACGACTGGTCCAATGACTGGGCCAAAGTAGCTGATCCTTATAACTGAACTGATTGGCACGTCCCGTGACCGAGCCGGAATGAGAGCTGGTTCATAACCGAGCTGTGTGAACAGTCTTGTGGATGCGTTGTTTGTAACCCGAGGTACCGTTAGGTTATGTAACCGTAACAGGCATTGACCTCGGTAAAATTAAATGTACTTGGTCCTTTGACCATAGCCGAGTTCGGCCTAATATTCAGAACTTGACTGGTCCATTGACCGGGCCGAAGTAGCTAACCATGATAACCAAACTGAGCGGGAGGTCCCGTGACCGGGCCAAAATGAGCTGGTTTCACTAACCGAGCTGAATAGCAGGTCCTGTGACCGAGCCACAAAGCAAGCTGATCCTATGACCGAGCTGTATGTATGTGCCGAGTTCAATAACTTGACCAGATTTGAGAGTAGAGATGCATTCCATAAAAAGAGTCAATTTCATTAACTTCCAAAGTCCGAGTACATCTCAAAAGTAGTATTTCTTGAGGTGCGTGGCATTCCATGGACGTGGCAGCTCTCTACCCTCCATGTCCTCAAGCTTATATGCAGACTGTCCAGCTAACGAAGTTACTTTGAATGGCCCATGCCAGTTCGGTGCGAACTTTCCTTCGCTGGGATTTTTGTCTGCTGGAAGTGTCTTCTTCAAGACCAGTTCTCCAGGGGAGAACTTTCTTTCTTTGACCTTTAGATTGTAACCCCTGGCCAACTGTTGCTGATAAGAGACGAGGCGAATGGCTACCGATTCCCTCCGCTCTTCAGCTAAGTTGAGCTCTGTAGCGAGGTTTATATCGTTTCGGCCTTGATCAAATAGTTCCGACCTGAAGGTCGGTAAGCCGACCTCAAGTGGAATCACGGCTTCCATCCCGTAGGCCAGGGAGAAGGGCGTAGCCGAGGTCGAGCGCCTTGGGGTAATTCTGTACTCCCAGAGGACACTTGGAAGTTCCTCTACCCATCTCCCTTTGGCTCGATCTAGTCTCTTCTTGAGTCCGTCAAGCACTACCTTGTTAGAAATTTCAGCCTGTCCATTGCTCTGGGGGTATGCTGGGGTAGAATAGTAGTTCCTGATGCCAAGTTCTTGACAGAAGTTTTTGAAGAAGTTGGAGTCGAACTGAGTCCCGTTGTCCGTGACCAAGGCTCGAAGCACTCCAAACCTTGTTACGATGTTCCTCCATACGAAGTTTTTAGTATCCTTCTCGGTGATGGATGACAAGCTTCAGCCTCTATCCACTTGGTAAAATAGTCAGTAGCTGCTATCAACCATCTTTTGTTCCCTGGAGCTCGGTGGAGAGGTCCCACCAGGTCCAGTCCCCACTGGACGAAAGGCCAGGGACTGGAAAGAGGACTTAGGTCATGTGCTGGCTGATGGAGAGAGTGAGAGAACTTCTGGCACTTCTCACATTTCCTGGCATAGACTTGTGTGTCCTTCTGCATATAGGGCCACCAGTACCCCAGACTGATGGCTCGGTAAGCCAGTGACCGACCTCCGATGTGGCTGCCGCAGATCCCTTCATGGATCTCATAAAGGAAGTCCTCAACTTTGTTCGGGTGAACGCACTGGAGGTAAGGGCCATTGTAGGACTTTTTGTAGAGCTTGCCATCTGGAGAGAGCCAGAATCGGGCTGCTTTTAGCCTGATTTTGTGGGCTTGGTTCTTGTCCTCGGGAAGCTGGTCATTCTTGAGGTAGGAAATGAGCTCATCCATCCAGCTCGGACCGAGATCGATACACATGATTTGCCGAGGAGGGTGGAGTTCTATACTCGGTCTGTCCAGTGCTTCCACTTCGACAGTCCTTTTTCTTCCTGCCTCAACAGCTGAGGCCAAGTTTGCAAGTGAGTCGGCGTGTGAGTTGGAATCTCTGCCGATCTGCCTGACTTCAGCCTTTTGGAACTGAGACAGAAGTTGCTTGGTGTGGGCTAGGTAGGATGCCATCCTGTCGTCACGGGCCTGGTAGTCTCCATTGAGTTGGCTCGTCACCAGCTGTGAATCGTTGAAGATCACCAGTTGTTGTGCCCCCAGAATTTTTGCATTGTTCAGCCCTGCTATTAGTGCTTCATACTCAGCCTCGTTGTTAGATGCTTGGAAGTCAAGGGTCAGGGCTTGCTCAATGACAAGGCCCTCTGGAGATTGAAGGACTATGCTAGCGCCAACCCTTTTAGAGGTTCAGGACCCATCGACGAAGACCTTCCAAGATGAGTTGAGGAACTGTTTCCAGGACAGCTCCTGTTCTGTCTCGGTCTCGGTGGTTGTCTCTACCTCCTTGCCCCCCAATTCGGTGTCGAGGTGGCTCGGTGCCGAACTAGGAGAGGTGAACTCCACAATGAAGTCTGCCAGCACCTGGGCTTTGATGGCCGTTCTGGGCTGATATTGGATATCATATTGTCCCAGCTCAACAGCCCATTTAGACACTCTTCCAGAGAAGTCTGCTCTCCTGAAGAGGGACTTGAGTGGATGTTCGGTCACAACCATTATGGAATATGTCTGGAAGTAGTGGGAGAGCTTGCGGGAGGCACTGACGAGTGCAAATGCGAGCTTCTCCAACGGCAGGTATCTTGTCTCGGCATCTAGCAGGATTTTGCTTGTGTAATAGATGGGCTTTTGCTGCCCGTCATCTTCTCTTATGAGTACAGAGCTCACTGCATGGTCCGAAATTGCCAGATATAAGTATAAGACCTCACCCTGTACCGGGGTGGAAAGTAGGGGGGGTGAAGAGAGGTATCCTTTGAGCTTCTGAAGGGCGCTTTCGTACTCCGGCGTCCACTGGAACCCTAAGCTCTTTTTGAGGAGTTGGAAGAAGGGACGGCATTTGTCTGAAGCTCGGCTAATGAAGCAGTTTAGTGCTGCTGCCATCCCTGTAAGCCTCTGGACTTGCTTTGCAGAGGTCGGACTCTGCAGGGCCTGAATCGCTGAGATCTGGTCGGGATTGGCCTCTATTCCTCGCCTAGTGACCAGGTTGCCCAGGAATTTGCCCGAGCCGATGCCAAATGCACATTTGGAGGCGTTCAGCTTGAGCTTGTATTGGTTGAGGACGGCGAATGTTTGATGTAAGTCAGTCAAGTGGTCCTGTGACCTTTTAGACTTAACGACCATGTCATCAATGTAGACCTCGACCGTCTTGCCGAGCTGGGCCTGAAACATTTTGGTCACCAGCCTCAAGTAAGTGGCACCAGCATTCTTTAACCCGAAGGGCATCACCTTGTAGCAGTAAATGCCTCTGGGTGTTATGAACGCAGTTTTTTCCTGATCAGGCCTGTGCATCGGAATTTGATGGTAACCTCGGTAGGCATCGAGGAAACTCATTCTATCGTGCCCGGCAGTGGCATCGATCAGCTGGTCTATCTTCGGAAGGGGAAAGCTGTCTTTGGGACAGGCTTTGTTGAGATCCATGAAGTCTACACAGACCCTCCAGCTCCCACTCTTCTTTTTGACCACAACTGTGTTGGCTAACCACACAGGGTAGTGGACTTCTCTGATAGCTTCAGCTTCTAACAATTTCTCGACCTCCTCAATCACAGCGTCTGCTTGTTGATTCCCGACCTGCGAGTCTTTTGGACTACAGGCTTGTGCTCGGGATCCACATTTAGCCTGTGGCACATGACCTCGGGGTCAATGCCAGGCATCTCATATGGGGTCCAGGCGAAGACCTCCCTGTTCTGTAACAGGAAGTCAAGCATCTCGGCCATTTCCTGATCCGTAAGCTGACTACCGAGCACGAAGAACCTCTCCGGATCGTTGGGATCGATCCTGACTTCGGTGAAGTCTTCAATGCTCTTCTGCTCGGGGGTTCGGCTAACAGCCTCGAGCTCGGCCTCTAGCTCGGTCATGTGAACTCTCTGCGGTTCTGGTTCTCCAGGGACCACGGCTATGAGGCATTCTTTGGCCATTTGTTGGTCACCGCGGACTATGATTACTTCGAAGCCCCCGTCCTCGCTCTGCAATGGGAACTTGAGCTTCTGGTGATGGGTGGAGGGCACAGCTTCCATATTATGAAACCAGGTTCTTCCCATGATGGCATTGTATGGTGATTGTGCATCTACCACCAGGAAGTCTGCTGTCATGGAGGCTCCCCCTACTTCGACCTTGAGGGAGATCTTCCCTTTGGGATACACGGTCTTGGAGCTGAAACCCACCAGTGGGGTGCGAGCTTCCTACAGGTCCTCCTCTTTCAGACCCATTCTCTTGAAGCAGTCAAAATAGAGGATTTCCGAGGAACTCCCGGGGTCCACTAGGATCCTCTTGACATTGAAGTTCTGTAACCTCATAGTCAGGAGAAGGGAATCATTATGGAGTAGTTGGACCCCGGTCAAGTCCTTGTCAGAGAACCAAATCTTTGGTCTCTCTACGCGTGCCTTTTTCCCCGAGGGACCGAGCTCGGCCGCCATTACCTGTTTGCCGTGCTGTGCCCTTCTGGCCTCGGCGCGGGCCTGGTTGCTGCCCCTAGGAGCGGAGGCCAGGTGGATGATGTCGATGGTCCTTACCGGCTCGTCGCCATCTCGGTCATCGGGCTGGCGTTGTTGAGCTTGGTTTACTCTGGCTTCTTCTTTGACGTGGTCTCTGAGGTGCCCGTCCTTCACGAGCCTTTCGAGGTGTGCCTTGAAGGCGTGACAGTCCTTTGTCCTGTGTCTTTTATTTTTGTGGTAGGCACAGAACTTGCTCTGATCTCGGGAGGCAGCGTCACCTTTCATACGCTGGGGCCATTTGAAGAAGGGTTGGGCTTGGATCTTGTAAATAGGCTCCTTAAAAATGGTATTGACGGCCTTGTAAGAGGCGCCACTTGGTTTCGGCTTTGCGCTACCTCCCGAGGCGGGAACAGAACGCGCTGCCGAGGTCGATGGCTCTCTGTTTCGGTCCGCCTCCCTCTTGGCTGGCTTTCTTTCCTTCTTGGAGGGTCGGCCTTCCTGCCTGCCTTGAGATCGGTCTTCCTGTCAGATGACGTGGCTCTCCTGAGCTCGGACTTCGTCTTTTTCTCGTTCGACGTACTGGTTCACCCGGACCATCAGTGCTTTCACCGAGGCCACGGGGAACCGCACCGGTTCCTTCCGAAGCTCATTGCCCGGTAACAAAGCTTGTTGGAAGGACTTGATGGCCACTTCGTCGTTGGCACCTTCGATCACGCTATAGATGGTCCAAAACCTCTTGGCGAACCGAGTGATATTCTCGGTCGGCCTCATTTTGATTGAAATCAGGTCGGCGTCAGTCTTCGGGATGACCCGGTGTGCTTGGAACTTCTCGACGAAGGAATCTCGGAGCTGTCGCCAGCTTGAAATTGATCCCTCAGAGAGTGCACAGAACCACCGAAGTGGGAGGTCACCAAGGCTGGAGGAGAAAACTTTGCAGTCCAGGTTACCATCACCGCCAAACACCGACATCTTCTGGGTGAAGTGCCAGAGGTGCGCCTTGGGGTCTGAAGTCCCGTCATAAAGATTGAACCGCGGGACGTTAAACTTATCAAGGAGGGGATGATCTCTGATTTCCCGACTGAATGGAGACGTGCCGTGGTTTTTGCTGTTTCTTGTGGTTAGCCGACCTCGGGCGAGGCCAGCGAACTCCATATTCTGCTGTACGGCGAGCTTGATTTGCTGATCAATATAATCAGCCATGTCGGGGTCGGCCTCGGTCTCCCGCCTTTGTTTCTGGCGGTGCTGCTGGTCAGTGCTGGCGTGGGTGCTGCTGAGCCCTCTTCGCGAGCTTGGGCACGCCTTTTGTTTAGTTGATGTCTCAAGTCCGGCCGAGCCCCGGGACCCCTCCGGGCGGTGCCGAGGTGGAGTCGCATGCGATGCCCCCGGCGGGGCTCTGTCTTTTGCCTGGAGCTGTTGCTGGAGCTGGAGGATCTGGGCTCTTTGCTCCTTAACGAGGGTGTTCTGAGCCTTGATTGCTTCGGTGTGCGCCTCGTCCTCCTCCCCTAGGACCATGTCGTCATCGCCCTCGTCGTCGAGGTGCACGTGGTCCTCTTCCATGTGGTCCTGGTGGTGGGACTGGCGCGGATCAGACTGCACTGGAGCCTTACCCCATTGGGCCTGTCCCTGAAGAGGAACATCCCTACTAGGTGGCTCGGTGAAAACAACCTCTAATCGCGGACGCTCTGCCTGAACGGTAGTTGGTCTGACCCTTTCTATCACGGGACCATGGCGAGGAGAAGCTGCCACTTCTCTTGACGACGAGTGTGTCACCGTGACAGGCAATCTTACACTTCAAATATCAGGTTCTCCGCCAACTTTCCTCGGCTGAGGGTTGGGCGGTGTCTGCCTGGTAACTTCTTGCTGGTTCGTCACCAGCGCCCCTGCCTGGTTTGTCACCAGTGGAGGCGGTAGGTGAGGCAGGAACGTCTCTGGTTGCCTGGGCCTGGATGGTCCAGCAATGCTCTTTCCCTTCTTAGCCTTTGGAGGCATGGCTGTTGAGATGAAAATATGGATTTCTCAGATCGTCCCCACAGACGGCGCCAAATTGTGCGTGCCTAAAAATTACGGACTTGGTTTAGATGATAATGAGGGTTTAAGGATAAGCTGTTTAGCTGAGCAGGAACGTCTTTGATGATCCGAAACCTGAAAGGGAGAAGAAAACAGAGGTCAGGGCCCGAGGCTGCTGTCAGCCAAAGGCACTCCGACGCCTGAGTTAGTGCAGTCACTGAACTAGGGTGAAGTGAGGAAGAAGATGAGCAAAATAGCAAAGTGTATGCTGTCTATCTTGCGTACCTGATCATGGCTAACCATGCCAGTATATGAAGGAGGGAGGAGAAGGTTCCATAGTGGAGGTAGGTGGGGATACTTGTCCCATCAGCCCACTCCTAGGATCCTTAGTGGGGGTAGATAAGGATACTTGTCCCATCGGATGTCTCCTCAAATCCCTCACATAAATGTGGACGTGATAGGGAAGGTCCCTTATCAGTATTCGGCAGCCACCGTATCTGTCAGGGGGCTCTGTAATGCAGCTGTCCTATCTCATAATAGAGATTTGACGAACAACGCCCATCTCGGTCAAGTGGACCGAGATGGATATTACCGAGATCAAGGCTACTTGAGGTTGGGTACTGTTACCGAGACGCTCAAGGTAGAGCCCAGAAAGAGCGAGGCCGGTACACTTACCGGGTCCAACCCCAACTCGGTAAAGCTGGCATGTTGCCGAGCTGAGTTAAATGAGGTCGGTGTAACCCCTAATCGGTATTAATGTCCAAGTCGAAGATCACCTCGGTATTAGATAATCACTCCACACACTAAACATAGCATTAATCAATATAACTATGAAAATCATATGCTATGAAGGTTATGAAATCATTTCATACAATCATTAAATATAAATGACATGCACAAGATGAATGAAATGAAGTTCAATCATGAAGCCAACCTCACCATTAACCAACCAAAATTATGAAAACATAAACATGGTGGTCATGTGATTTACCTATAAGTGCATGAGAGGTGGCAATCATGAAAGTTTATGATGCTAATGGAATGTGACATGGAATAAAAATATATAATTATCAAGTTCAATCCAATGTACACAAGGTCTATCCCAATCTCAAGAAATGACATCAATTGGAAATTATACTAATTGAAACCAACTGAAAAAGATACCAATCGATTACCAATTGAATTATGAAAACATGATTAAGAGCATAGATGTGACAAACACAATATCCATCAAGCAACATAAATGTATATTCATCACTTAGAATAATATAACTAATAAGCATAGTGATGAACATGAGAAATTGCATTTAGAAATATATATAATTTGGTAGAGGATGCAATTTACAAAAGTGTCAAATCATATGAATTCAACAACTAAGAAATCCATCAAACAAAAGATATAACTATGAAATACAAGGGATGGATTTCAAAGAGGTTCATATGATTAAACACTACTATGAAGTTGAAACATGTATAAGAATGACATCACAAGGAAAATACAAATGAATCAACATCACAACCATCCATTTAACAAAAAAAAATGACTAGAAAGCATAGATGATGGATTTGAAAGTTCTAGTATGATATTTATAAATGTAACTAAAGAGCACAACCATACATGAAACTATATGACATTTGCATAAAAAGAATGAAACCAAATGAGCAAAGATGCAAATGGCATATAATAAGTATTTCCTTCTAAAAGATATAATCATAAACACAAGGAAATAAACTCAAAGGAAAATGCAACTATAAATATAACTAACAAAGCTTAGAACATTTTCCAAAGGACTTTAATTCACTTCAACAATCAAAATCCAACAATGAAACATAAAATCATGATCAAGTGATTAAGAAAACCATGAAGTGAACTAATATCAAATTTCAATTTGTAATCAAGGATAACTACAAAAACTCATACAAATTGACTTAAAAACTTTTCAAACTTGATATCAATTGGAAAAATGCATTTATCAAAAACACATTCAATTTTGAAGAATATAACTATAAAGATCTAACCAATTGAAACTGAAGTAAATCAAGGAATTGAATTTTCATATCAAAATACTAACTTAGTAAGCATAGAATGAAAATCAATTTTCAATCCTCATTTTTCATCAAGAATGTAGTAATGAGGCTTAAATCATTTTTCAACTTGCATTGTAAAAGATATAACTTATTTGAAACACATACAAGTTGATTTTTCAAAACAATAACTTTCCATAAGAAAGAATCCATGGAAAATCTAAATCATTTGTTTTTCAAAATAATTTAACTAAGACAATCAAACAAATGAATTTGAAAATATCAATCGATTATAAAAAAATCTAGCTATAAAAGCTTTTGAAATCACAATCAATTGATCATATATAGAAATGCATTGCAAAAGATATAACTAAATGAGAGTAAAAAGCAAATCTATAATGATGAAATTATAATGAAATGATTTTGAAAACCATGATATTTAACTAGAAAGGTACATGAAGACAAAATCAATTTAGCATAAATAAACATTGCATTTAAATAAATGTGACTATGAAAGAAACAAATGCAAATGTGTCATGACCAACAATATGATTTAACTAAAAAGGTTCGGTTGGTCAATGAGTTCCAAGGCCTTAAGGTTTGTCTAAGTATCTAACTTTAGGTATCCATCTAAGGTCTTGAACTTTTAAGCCTATGTTAGAGATTCCACCAACAAAGGGGGATAATTTTTCAATTTTAGTAGACTTGTCATCAATTCTTGATTTGACAATTTTATAATGATGATTAGTCCTTGGTGGTTGGTGATGATTTTTCTTTATGTTCTTATTTCTTTTAACTTTTCCTCCTTCTTTTTGCATTTTGAATTTTTATTTCAATTTTTCAACCCTTTTCAATATTTCCTTCATTTCCAAGGTTAAAGGAGGGAAGGTGTTAGGCTTCTTCATGATAGATCTATTTTGATTGTTTTTAACTTGTTTAATCTTTTTAAGATCTATCTTAGGAGACTCTTTTTGAAAGGATTTTACTTGTTTAAATTTTCTAGAGTCTTTCTTTGCTTCAAATGTCTTTCCCTTCATAGAATTTGAATTTTCCTTTTTAGATTCATAGATGGGTTTAGACAAATGACTTCTTCTTAGTTTGCACTCAAATTTGAAATGCCCTTCATTACCACAATAATGACATTTTTGTGTGGGCATCTTAGTGTGAGTGCTAGAGAGAGAGGACTCACCTTTCACAAAGGTGTTGGTGAATTTAGGACCATGTGAAGTATACTTATTAAATCCAAGGCCCGTCCAATCTCCTTGAGATTTACCCAATCTAAATAGTTTTTCAAAATTTTCTTCACCATGGGTAAATTTGCACTCATACTTATGTCTGTGGGACTCAAGTTGAGTGACTTGGTTTTTAAGAATTGAATTTTCATTTATAACTTTCATTAGTTTAATTTCAATTCCATTAAACTTGTTTACCTTTTCATAAGCAAGTTTTAATTCAAGTTTTAGTTTATTCACATTAGATCCAAGTTGTAAAGTTTTTAAATCACTTTGAGTTTTTAATAAATTTTCTTTGGTGATTATTAACTTGGATTCTAAATTAGAAATGTCTTCAACTTGATGATCACTTATATTTGTGTTTTCTTTGAGAAGATTATCACAACTTATCTTAGATACATTTAATTCTTCTTGTATCTTTGACAAGTTATCCATAGAAAATTTTAATTTTGATTCTAAATGGATAATGTTTTTATCTTGTCTTTTTAGTGTATCTCTTAAACTCAAATTTTCTTTCTTTAGCTCATCATTATTTGTTTCAATTTTATTTTGTTCATTTTGAGCATTAGACAAGTTGTGTAAAGTGATTATAAACTTAGAGTTTAGGCATTGTATGACTTCATCTTTCTCTCTAAGTTCATCTTTTGAAGTGACTAATTCTTTGTTTAGTCTTTTAGATTCTACTTTTAACTTATTATGATTTTTAACAAGCTTTAAGTATAAGGTATAGAAATCATCATATGCTTGTTGAAGATCATCTTGATTTTCATTTTCTTCTTCACTTGATTCAAGTTGATATTCATTATGTTCAAGATTTGAATCTTCAATGGATGGAAGAAGGAGACTAGAAGAATCTACAAGGGAATCTATACAATCTATCTTAGTGGAATCCATTGAAATGATTTTCAAGAATAGTACAACTAGGGTCTAAACTCTAGGTTTTTACACCTAATCAAGAGTTCCAAACACTCGATCCTAAGATTAGAGCACGAGGCTCTGATACCAATTGAAAGTCCGGGATCCTAACCCTAGAGGGAGGGGGGGGGGGGGGGGGGGGGGGGGGTGAATAGGGTGAGCTACAACTTAATGACCAATTATGCCAATTTTAAACTTCTTTAAAATAATTAGCCACTTGCGATGATTAACAAATAAAATGCGGAAGCTAAACAACAACAATCATCACAAAAGCAATCACCACAACATAAGATTTATAGTGGTTCGGCCAACGTGCCTACATCCACTACTGGCTTGTGAATCTACACCCCACTGGATTTTCACTATTTATGCTTTTCAAATGGCTAAGCAATAACCACTACAATATGCTTTCTAAGGATAAGCAATAACCTTACAATGTTGTTTTTCAAGGCTTAACAACAACCTATACAAGATGCTTTTCTAGGCTAAGCAATAATCTTTACACAATGCTTTTCTCAGGCTAAGCAATAACCTTTACAATCAAATGATTTCTCTTAAGAAAGTGTTTTCACAAAGCACTCTAAGAGATTACAATTAAAGCTCAATTTAATTGCCTCTAGATTAGGCGAATATGAAAGTGAAAATCAAACTCACACAAACACTATGAATGCAAAGATGTATGCTTATGAAGTGAGTGTGTGGAAACTTCAATCAATATTAAAAGTTTAATACACATAAAAAGATTTGATTGAAGTAATATGCAAATCACATGTACCAAATACAAACTTGTTGAAGATATGAAATCAAAAGCTCACAAGTTGTATGAAATTAATTATGTCTAAACATGTGATGCATATTCAATGTTGTTTTAAAAAACAAACTAATTTAACTAAAGTTCAAATGAATGAAAACAACAAAGATGATTCAAACAAGTTAATGAAACATGTTTATAAAACAAATCAAAGGTTTTGACAAAACATGTTTTATAAAGTATTAAAACAAACTTGTTTAGAAATCAAGGTGAAGAATCTAATTACTTAAATCAAAGATTAAAGGAGTAGAGGATTCAACACATCATAGTTTATATGCTAAAATCATTTACCAAAGATGAAACAAAGCATAAAACAATGATTATAAAAAGGCAAAGCATACTTGGTGGTTTAACTTCATTAATCCAAGCTTTAGCTTTCCTTAATGACCCTTAGCCTTCTTTAGCTTGATCTCCTTTCTTTTCCCTCAAAATATCTCAAGAAGGGCTTCAAAGATCATCACTTGGGGCTAAGGAATGAGCTTCTTTTTGTAGAAAAAGTTGCTCAATGGCTACTTGTCGGTTAGCCGACATCCAGGGTTCGGTTAACCGACACCCCCAACGGTCACATGCCAACGGTCATATTTTCGAAAATTTGCTGACCATAAAGCATGGTTCGGTTAGCCGACATGTTCGGTTAACTGAGGTCTGACCGACACCTTAACCGACAACTCCTCTCTGGTTTTCTAACCGAGAGAGCTTCGGTCAGGTTCAGAAGCAAGGTCGGTTAACCGAGCCCTGACCGACAGAAAAAAAAGATTGTAAAATTCTAACTTTCTATTTATCTGGGCAGCATGTTTTCGGTTAGCTACTTTCTATTGTCGGTTAGCTGAGACCTAACCGACAAGCTGACCGACGAGTAAATTATATGAAAATGCAGCTCTCTGGAATTCTAACCGAGAACACTTGTCGGTTGACCTTGGTCCACTTGTCGGTTAGCCGACACTCAGCTTGTCGGTTGACCGACAGCCTAAGACAAAAATCCCAACTTTTGCATTTTTTTAAGTAAATTTCTTGTGGGATCTTTGGGCCATTAAACCAAGCATGGAAACATGATTTAAACCAATCCAAGTGCTTTAAAATCATGAAACATAAAAAGCCTAAATAGATTTGAAAGTTTAAAACAAATGGCTAGCTTGATTTATAAAATCCTTTTTAAAACTAAAAATGCATCCAATGTTTAAAACCAAAACATGCATAAATCATAAGGTGTACAAGATTTAAAACAATGCATGTATAAATCAAGATTTCAAGCTTTTCTAAAACAATGTATGTGTGTGAATTCAAATGATGAATAAAATGAATAGTGCATCCATCAAATTACAATACACAAAATCTCTAACAGTGGTCCCTCAACGTGTCACGATTATTTAGCCCTGAATTAAGGTCATAAGCGATCATTTATTACTGATATGCCCCTGTAATTCAGCGTAAATATCATTTTTTGAATTTCAAACTATAATCATTATTGATATTGATCTGAATCTAGAAAATTCATGAGAGAAATCATTTCCATTTGCTCTAATTGTGAAGACAGATCTTCTTGCTACCTTATAGTTTCGTAGATCCATCGTCTGCGAAGCTGCAAAGCAGATTGCAGATCCAACGTTTGGGAATCAATTCCAACTTGGGTGAGGTAATCGAGGTCTTCCGTTCATATCAGAGAATATGTAATCTTTCTTATTTAAATGTGTAGATATCTATATTTCTGATACTCATGGTCATTTCGATTTGTATGGATTCATGTTGTATAGGATTCTGATCTGTATGTGTAGATTTGTTATTTGTTTTTTTCACTATTAATTATAGGTAGATTTCCCATAGTTTTGTTATTCATGAACATTTCGATTTGTATGGATTTAGATGATATAGATTTGCTTTTTGGGAAATTCTATATGCACCACTGAAATTGATGAATACACCCACATTCTGAACACACCACACACATTTTTTGTTTAAAACCGTTTTGCTGAGCCCACCCACCAAAATACCCAAACTGCCCTGCCACACCTCTCCTTCTCCATTCCCTCGTCGACTTGTTTCAAATTTGGCATAACCCGAGCGATTTCTTCTCCATTCCCTCGTCGACGGAAAACAGCCTTCTTCTCCACTGCGAGCTTCACCTTCTTCTTCTTCTTCTTCTTCTTGTTGTTGTTCATAAAAAGGTAAGGTTGACTTCTTCTTCTTCGTTACAGTTTTCCATTCATTTTCACCTTTTTTTTTAGGTTTTAATGGATGCATTTAGGTTGTAATCTATGCATTTAGGTTGTATTTTCACCTACTTAGTTAGAGAACTTGTATCGGATTTCTTTTTTACAAAATATGGATGGGAGTTTCAAACTACAATTTTTTTCATTCCCATTTTTTCTTTTTCTTGTACGCGAACTGCCCGGCAAACCAGAAGTGTGCAGATTCATTCTGCACGGCATATTAATAACGTGCATTTAATAAATGCACGGCGGACATTTCCCGTGCATTTATTAAATGCACGGTATTAATATGACATGCAGAATGAATCTGCACAGTTTATATTAACCGAGCAATAGTAATATATCTTTTATAACACTGTTTGATTTTCATTTTGAACAGATTAGAATATGCCTAGAAGACCTGCTCGTCACGGTGGCAGCTCACTTTCGATAGGTGGACGGGCTAGTTCTTCTAGCGAGCCATCTAGAGTTAGGACGAAGATCGGTGTCGCACTACCGCCGCGTCGCCGAGGTGTTCACGCTAGTACTTCGACTGCCGTTCGTCAACGACCAACGGCATCTGAACGAAGACGTAAATTGCGACAGGATCCACTCCCGGAGTCGTCAGAGGAGGAGTCAGAGGAGGATTCCTCAGAGGAGGACTCCTTAGAGGAGGAGGCACAGCCGTCCACTCCTCTTGCAGCTGCAGCAAGGGAGGACCATTCATCAGACCAGGCACAACGATCCAGTCCTCCCACAGCAGCGGCGGGGGATGGTCCTATCCCCGGCGGTCCGGCCGATTTATCGGTAATTCCGAGTGTTAGGACGCACGTAGCCATACCCATATGGCACGGGGAGGTACATTTGCATTTTGTTAATGTTTGAATTAATTGTTTTTCAAATGAGATGTATTGAATTCTATAAATTGAGCTATATTAATGAAGAATTCTATTTGTAATGTGCAAGATCGTGATCCGCTCAAGTGTATCAATCATTGGCGAGGGCTAAAGGATTGGTACATACCTCGGCCCGGGGATGGGGCCGATGTCGAAGTTCCTCGCTTTCGTGCGATTATAGAAGAGTCTGGACTGGCAGAGCTGAAGGATTTGTCTTACCGATATATCTCCTGCCCTCTGGTATCCAGCTTCGTAGAGAGGTGGCAGCCCGAGACCAATACCTTCCACATGCCATTTGGTGAGATGACGATCACCTTAGATGATGTGGGTACTCTCCTTGGCATCCCGGTAACGGGATTGCCCGTCCACGCATCGACCAGTATGGGATTTACAGAACAGGTCTATTTACTTGAGCGTGGATTGGGAGTGGATAGGGCGACTGCGTCAGCTGAGTTGAGGGTGGCGCGTGGTGGGGTAGTGAGGATGTCCTGGATTAAATGGGTGTGCGGCGATGTGACTCCTAGGTCATCTGTTGAGCAGATAGAGTGTGCAGCTAGAGGCTATCTCCTGTATCTATTAGGCTGCACACTCTTCACCGATAAGTTGCCCACCCGAGTCCCCATTGCCTACTTATCTTTACTGATGGACTTGGGACAGGTCCGTCATTATGCATGGGGGGCTGCCGCGCTTGCGTATCTCTATCGCCAACTGGGAACCGCTACGAGGGCAGATGTGAGACAGATTGCTGGTTATTTGACACTGCTCACGGTAAATGTGTAAATCCCCTTGAATACTCGTACGATATTATTTAAATTTGTATAATTAATAATAACTATCTTTTTGCAGTCTTGGGTGTACGAGCACTTCTCATTTGCCCGTCCTCCTGCTTCATGGGGATTTGAACCTGCAATGCCTCATGCAGCTCGGTGGAATCCTGGTAAAGATTCCGGGATTGCAAGGGAGAATGTCAAGCTGCTGCGGGAGAGACTGGATGACTTACATCCGAGTGAGGTGAGATGCTAATAGATATGTTGGTATCTATTTTAAGTTTTTTCAAGGATCTCTAGTCCTTAATATAATATTAATTAGTTGTTTCATTTACTTGGCATAGGTGGCTTAGGAACCGTATATTGGTGCCAGGACCCAGCATCCATTCCATCAGAGTTCTTTCTTCTGTGGTTGCTTGAGGGCACTAGATGTGATTGAACCCTACCACCCACAGATATATTCAGACCATTCCACCAGCACCGCTCGCGCCACTTCGTGCGTCTCGTGGATCTTCAGTTGTGCAATACAAGGTATCTTACAAATTCCTTGACCAGTAATGGGAGTCTTGGGAGGATCATGTATTATCCACAGCACACCGCGGCCATCAAATGCAACATGCATGGGAATGCGCACCCGACTACATGGAGTGGTTTGTTAGGATTTCACATCCCTGGGTACAGAATCCCGATCGTCACTCCCATTATCATCCTAATGAGGATCAAGATGACCCGACTCCATCAGTGGTGAGCGTTTGAGTTTTCAAAGTAGCATTATGTTTCCATTTTAAAAGTTCTGATTCTCTTAAGTATTGACATAATTAGTTGTTTCTTACAGATCCGTCGAGCAAGGGATAGTATCCAAGCTGCGATTGCATGACCCGGTCAGCCTGCTGATTTTTATTACCGGGCATTGCATACCATGCTGGAGATCCTGGATGGCGTACCGGTGATGTACCGACGACGTACGCAGCCGTGATATCACTTGGTGTTGTTAGATTTTGTCTTTACATTAATGAAGAATTTTGGAGTTTGTAATTTTTTGGTTGAAACATGACATACTTGTATGAGGTTGAGGCTACTTTTTGATAGCTGTGATGTAATTCCCATTTTTATGTAAATGATCACTTTTAGATACCTATGTACTTTTTTTCAAATGGATGAATTTAAGGATCCTTTTTGATAGCTCTCCTATAATGGATGAATTTTTTTATTTTGTGATGATTGTATAGTATACACTTGTACGCAATTTCGTGGGCTTTCATAAACTAAGAAGTTAGGAAAAATGGAATGAAAGGGATAATGGTCTGCACGGCCAACATGTAATGTGCAGAATATGGTCTGCACAGCCAACATGTAATGTGCAGACCATATTCTGCACGGCACATGTTGGCGTTCTGCACAGAACATGTTAGCCGTGCCGAACTGTTCTGGACATTACATGTGGGCCGTGCAGAACATGTTTTGCACAAAACTTTTAAACCGAGCATGTACAATTCAATAGCAATCAGATAACAAAATAACACTAATAAATAAATTGATCATCGTAATCACCAACATCCAACAATCCATTATATAATTCATTTAATTACATCAAATTTTATTTAGTTCTAATCAATCGCTATCAAGATTCACCGACTCTTGTGTTGCTACACTATTTCTAAAAATTTCTCTGAATTGCTCGATGCTCTTTGCATATGGGAGTTGCCATCTGTCTGCATCAGGATGGTGATGTCTATGCCAATTTGATGCAATGGGAGGCATGGGTGCTTCTGGTTTCAGGAAGACTTGAACATAATGGTTTCCATTGACAAAACCAATCGCGATGATTCTGCGATCACTTGGTGGAATCGGGGATGACATCAAAGGCAAGAAAGTCAGGCACTGTTGCAATGAAAGAAGGACCAATACAACGTTATAATATGAAGATATCAAGTGACCCATATCTGGCATTGTCATCCACCGATCAAATGAAGGATTACTTTCAAAGTAAGACAATGCATAGTACAGCTCTCCAACTCGGTCCTCTCCTCCATAGACCAATGTATAATAATAATGATACCTCTGTAATTCACTGCTCAAGTCCAATCTAACCTGCCTCCAACTGTCCTTGCCCATGTCAAGAAGACCAGCTATAGTTCTGAAACCACAGTTACTATCAGCTGCGACATCCTTAATACTGAGGATGTAGGGTCCTAAAGACTGAGGGACCAAATGAAAAAATGTAATTGATCGAGTGCGACGGACACTAATCTTCTCTTTCTTCTTCGTTACAGCTGTACTACTTAATATAATAGGAACACTCTCTTTCATCCCTACTGCATATTCGAAAGCAGACGGCTCACGAGTCGTAGACCGATCCAACTTCTTCTTCTTCGATGATGACCGACCGCAAGTATTCAATTTAACGTCCGGTTCAATAAGAGGTGTAGATGAAGGACTAGCTAATTCTCTCAATTTCTTCAGTAATTGGATTTTACCCGCCTCGTCACTACTCCGAAATTTCTTAGTGATCAAGTCAAACTCAGAAGTTATGGTCAACTCAGGGGGTTCGTTCATCTTGGTGCTCTCTAAATTGAGCTTCCACCAAAATTGATATACACATCTCAACGGTATATGAGAACCTTCCCTTATATACTCTGCAATTTCATGTGCACATGGTAAACCATGGTTCCGTCGTACGACGCACCCACATGCCTCCGAATCTGAACCAATATCACCAGCTCTTATCGACTCATTTAACACTATATCCAAAGCATTCCTTGATACAAATCCTCTCAACTCACGGAACAGTGCCGGTTTGAACTTATGTTGCATGGTGTTCAAACTCTTTTCAAAAGAAGCCTTTATTTCGGTAAATAGCAACTCAAGCAGGGCATGGATAACCTGCCAGGACAAATCAAAACTACAGCTTGATGTACCCAGGTGTCTCTTTAATTTTGCGTGTGCACTCTCGGCCCTGTTAGTAGTGGCGTTGCCAAAGTGCATATTTTGATCCGTCCAAACGCCACAAATTGCTCCTTATACTTATTCAACCACGAGTTCTTCACATAATCAACAGCATGTGGATACCCGTAAAAATTCAGTTCCAAAGCACTTAGAAGTTAAATATAGTCACTTTCAGTTGGAGAGACTACCAACATGTTCCAACAAGAGATAAATGCATCCCATCTGTCGTTGGTCTTAAAGAACTTCTTATAGTTTGGCAAGATGTTCCTAGAAATATGCCACCTGCATAATAAGTTTGCTGCATTCAGAAATACAACTTTTATTGCATTCATGAGCGCTAACTCTCTGTCTGTGACAATCACACGTGGCATAATGCATCCATCCATTAAATCCGTAAGCTTCTCCAGAGCCCATCTATAATTGGCCTCCTTCTCTGATTCAAGGTACATAAAGGCAACGGAGAACGTCAGTTGGGTAGATGTGACACCAACAATCTCAAGCAATGGAAGTCGATATCTATTGGTCTTGTACGTGGAATCCATTATCAAAACTTCTGGAAATGCACGTAGTAACTGTATAGATGACGGATGTGCCCAGAATAGGTCCAAGATAGCATCTATAGCATCATTGCTAGTGTGATACTCAATGTACTTGTTCTTCTCCAAATGCATCATGAGTTGCTGCATCTGTGATCGACCGACCATCTCTGTCACCCTAAACTTCTGACGAGCATTGTAGATACTCTTCATCATAGTGGTGTTGTGCACATTCCTTTCCTGCAGTGTTCGAAGGCTGTTCCTTGGCTTCACCAGACTCTTAGACATATCAATCAAAACATTAATCTCTTCCGTAGAAAGCCTCCCAGCAAATGAGTGCCCCGCGAGATGTTGTGCGTTTGGATGATTGTGTACCCCACAAACCACTGTTAACATCCAATCATCGTCAGTTGCCAACTTTCAACCCTTCAAAGTGAAAGGGCAATTACACTTCTTTGTTCCCGTTGCCTTGTTAGGATTTTTCCTTTCGTAGATCTTCGATGAAGCCCTGTAACAACCACTTCTCTCACAAGTTAAAACTATTCTCAGTTTCCTACCATCTCCACCAGCATCTGAAGTTTTGGTTACAATTACCAAGCCATGTTTCTTTCCAACATCCCGTGTCCATTGGATTAGATCCTCTCGGCTTCTGAATATCGTGTCAGTGGTGAAGACATTGGTAAAATCGAGAGAGCACTGACTTGCACTAGTTGAGTCAATCTCCTGAAAATATGATCACAAAATTATTAGTTTATTAGTACACGGTCCTGTAGAACCGTGCAAAATAATTCTGCACGGCACATTGCAACCGTGCATTATTATTTTGCACGTCACATTTCAACCGTGCAATATTATATTGCACGGTTCAGTGTGGCCGTGCAAAAAAACATTGCACGGTTGCAATGTGCCGTGCATAATTGTTTTGCACGGTTCTGGAATACCGAGCATATCGCGGGAAAACTGAATGACAAGCTGGAAACGAAGTCAGAGAGTATACCTCCTCTTGGAGATTGTCAGTTGCTTGTCCATGTTGAAAATGCCTGCTTTCAGTAGATAATGTGTCCCAGGGAGATGAGTACTTTCAAGGGTTGAATTAGATGATGAGACTTATGGATACTTTAAAAAGGTTGAAGAAGATGATGAGGAAAGAGATGCACATCAACGGGCATGAATGAGTGCGGGGGAACGGTTACGAAACAATGGATGAAAGGGAGAATGAAGAAGAAGAAGAAGAAGAAGAAGAGGAGGAATAGGAGATGAGACGGCTCACCCCCACTGCAGACGAACCAAAGGAAGATGAGAGGAGGTTGATGGTGGAGGCCAATTTCGTCCTTTCACTAGAGGGCAATTTGGTAATTAAAAAAAACTTAAGTGTGGGTGTATTCATCAATTTCAGTGGTGCATATAGAATTTCTCTTGCTTTTTATATTTAGTTGTAGGTCTTCATGTATTTAGATTTGTAATGAGTGTTAAATATTGCATATTTTACCCCTTATTAGTCCGTATTTTATTAGCATCTCATATGCATATCATTTGCTTTACACAGAGATGTTATCATTCTATCACATTAACGGATTATCGAATCATCATGCATAAATCCGATTATTTAAAGGGCATTTTTATGTAATTTCTCTTATGTAGGTGGACCCCGCGACTACCCCAACCTTCCAGCTAGTGTCCTAAGGCATCAAGAAGAGATTTCAATAAAGAAGTTATATGAAGAAATCTTAAGAAGAGTTGAAGAATTTCAAAATAAGAGGAGAAGACTTTAAGGATAAAAGAAGTCATTTTCTAGCACAAACGATTGGTTGGTGTATTGGTTAGAGCTTGGGTGGATATGAAACAGGTTATGAGTTTAAACCCCAACAATTACATATTTCCAAAATGAAGGACCACATAAAGCAAAAGGCACATATACACCAATCAAATTAAAGCTATCCATGTAAAAGCAAAAGAGCTAATGAAAAGCCTCCAAATCAAATTGAAGCAATCCTTGTGGAAACAAATGAGCCAATCAAAAGCCTTGAAGTTGCAACTAATCAATTGGAAGCAATCCTTGTGAAATGAAATGAGCCAATCAAATGTCTTGAATGTTTCTATAAATTGGAATGTTTTTGTGGAGAAAAAAAAGATCTTTTGCCAAGTTAGTCTTTTTACAATTTTATTTTTACTTTTAGATTGTAATTGGGAGCTTGTTTGTAACTAATATAGAGAGAATGTCTGTAATTGAAGATCATAAATGAAGATTTGGAGTTCTTTCTTGATGTTTAGTGGCTAAAGCTCTTGGATTAGGCTCTCAGTTTGAAGCTAAGTAATGTGACTAGTTCAATTACATACATATTTTAGTTTAAATTCCATACTTGTGCCTTGATTGATTAGTAGATTTTAGATCTAATTGTGCTAATCTCTCTCATTTCTCATGCTAGATCTCTACACTTGATGCTTGGATAATCTCAATTGATACTTTGTAGTTTGATTAAGTTCACTCACATAGCATGCTCTAGAGCCCTTATCTTTGATCTTTTATACCTTGATTTTGATGATTAATTGTTAGGGTAGTTAGGTTATGATCTAAGATCTTAGCCTTTGATTTTTTTTACTTTGATCTTCATTGCTATATCTTCCAATCTAATTAGGCAAGAGATTGCTAATTGGATTGTAGATTTGAGAGTTTAATTAGAACATGCATTGTTTGAATTAATTACATATTTAGTGGATTTTGGATTGCCTAATCTCTTATTTTTATTGTAGTTAATTTTAATCTTTATTTGATTTGTTATTTTCACTTTTAGATTGTTGATATGCACTTCATATCACTTGTTTTAAAATCCTACACATTTTACACCACATCTTCAGCTTAAATCTTCCATTTCCAACCACCATTCTTCGAATAGTTTAGTGTAGCTTGTTAGATTAATTTAGATCTTATTAAATTCATATTTTAGTTTGTTAATTAGTTGTTTACATTGCATAGTTTATTAGTTTTATATTTTCACTTCATTTGTCCATATTAGGTATATTTTAGTTCAGTTCTACTCAAATTGAATTCATCGCTTGTTCCATCCTCTCTCCGTGGGATCGATAATCCGGACTCTTGAGTCCTTTACTACTTGATGACACCGTAGTCTTGCGGTTAAATGATGCACATATAAGTGTCGATCACTTTCTTGGTGTCGCTGCCGGGGAGAGGCATTTGGAAAGCTTTGAATTTCATAGAGTTGAACTCATTTTAAGCTTAGTGTACTTTTTATCTTTCCTTTAATTTCCTTGTGGATTCTACACATTGTTTGCGTTTATTTTGTAGAGAATTCCTCACTTGGAGCAAAGGAAAGTGGAAAAGTGTCGCGACCCCAGACCGGGTCCGCGGACCAAATCCGGGATCGGGACTGATTGTGAAGAAGCCAATGATATAATCATATGGGGTGATGACAATAATTAAAATATGTTTATGATCAGACATACACGGGCTAACCAAAGAACACACACTACCCGTGCAGTGATCCGAATGAACCTCAAACTTCTCTCCGTAGAGGTAATGTCTCCACATCTTCAATGCAAAGACGACCGCTGCCAACTCAAGGTCATGGGTCGCATAATTCTTCTCGTGATCTTTCAACTGCCGGGACCCATATGCTACAACTCTTCCTTCTTGCATCAACACACAACCGAGTCCAATGTTCGAAGCATCGGTAAAGATGGTGAAACCGCCGCTTCCGGATGGCAAAGTAAGGACTGGTGCGGTAGTTAATCTCTTCTTCAGCTCTTGGAAACTAGCTTCACACTGATCTGTCCACACATAAGGCACATTCTTCCTTGTCAACTTCGTTAATGGTGCTGCAATCGACGAAAATCCTTGTACAAACCTCCGGTAATACCGTGCCAGTCCAAGAAAACTCCTAATTTCTGACACATTCTTCGGTCTTTCCCACTCCACTACTGCCTCAATCTTCGACGGGTCTACTGACAAACCTTCCTTGGAGATTATGTGTCCCAAAAATGCGACTTGCTCAAGCCAAAATTCACACTTGTTGAGCTTCGCATACAACTGATTCTTCCTCAAAAGCTGCAATGCAATCCTCAGATGTCCTTCATGCTCTTCTCTGGTCTTGGAGTACACCAAAATATCATCTATGAACACCACTACAAACTGATCTAGATACTGCGCAAAGATCTTGTTCATCAAAGCCATGAACACTGCCGGTGCATTGGTCAACCCAAATGGCATCACTAGAAACTCATAGTGGCCATATCTTGTCCGGAAAGCTGTTTTCAACACATCTGATTCTCTGACTCTCAGCTGATGGTAACCGGATCTCAAATCAATCTTCGAAAAGTATGAAGCACCTTGTAACTGATCAAACAGTTCATCTATCCTTGGTAATGGATACTTGTTCTTGATGGTCACTTGGTTCAATCTCCGGTAGTCAATACACATTCTCATCGAACCATCCTTCTTCTTAACAAACAAAACTGGAGCTCCCCACGGTGAGATACTAGGTCTCACAAAACCTTTGTCCAACAACTCTTGCAACTGTATCTTCAACTCTCCCAATTCCGCCGGAGCCATTCTATATGGTGCAATAGATATCGGAGCGGTCCCTGGTAACAACTCAATGGTAAAATCAATTTCTCTCATGGGTGGTAATCCCGGAATCTCCTCCGGAAATACATCCGGGAACTCCCAAACAATAGGGATCTCCTCCACCCCTTGTGACCGTTTATCCTTCGTGATAAATGCCAAATAGGCTTCACATCCACTTCTCAAAAGTCTATCAGCCTTCAACGCCGAGACAAACCCTGCACGAGGATTTCTCCTCTCTCCCTGGAATAACACCCCTGCTGGTGTCGTATCCAACTTGAATGTGAGGGTTTTATGGAAACAATCCATTGTGGCATGGTACCCTGCCAGCCAATCCATCCCTAGGATGACATCAAAGTCCTTCATCTCCAACAGAATAAGATCTGCGGGTAACACAACTTCTCCTATCCGGACTGTACAACTAGGGTAATGAACTGTACATACAACTTGTTTTCCTACCGGGGTTGCCACAGTCAAAATGTAGTCAAGATCTCTACCATGCACATCAATCAATCTAGAAAATGCATGGGATATAAAAGAATGCGTGGAGCCAGGGTCAAATAATATCTTAGCTTCTATTCCACTAACAAGAAGTGTACCTTCCATAACATTGCCTGCCGCCTCTGCATCAGCTCTGTTGACTGCATAGACTTGTCCTCGCTGCTGTGGCCTGATATGAGCTTGTTGTTGCCTTCCTTGAGGGGCATTTCTGTTCTGTTGCGGGGGACGCTGATTCGGTTGTTGTCCTTGCTGACGGGCCGGTGGCTGCTGTTGCTGCGGTCTATACTGTTGCGGTGGTGCCTGCTGCTAGAGTGGCCTTGCTTGATTCTGCACCACTAGTGCATTCTGTGGTGGTGCCTGACGCGGTGCTCCTTGCTGCTGCTGGTTTTGCCTGTTCTGTCTCGGACAATCCCTCATTTGATGGGTCATGGAACCACATCTATAGCATGCTCCTGAGACGGTACGACACTGGGCACTGTCGTGGTTCTTTCCACAATGAATGCAAACCAGTTGCACATTCTGATCTTGTCTCGGTCTCTTGTGCTGCTGGTTTCTCTGATGGTTGTACTGCTGTTGAGGCTGTCCTTGTCCCTTGCCTTGGGCCTTAAGGATCTTGTGGTGGAAGTTCTCAAACTTATAGGCTCTCTTGACCGCTTCCTCGAAGGTAAGAGGTGGTACTACACCGGTGGCATCCCTCTCAATGATAGGATGAAGTCCTTCTAGGAACTTGGCAATCTTCTTTTCTACCGTGTCTACCAATCTTGACAACCTCTCGAATTTGGTGAGGTACTCTAACACGGTCATGCTCCCTTGGACAAGCTGCTGGAATTCTGCTGCCTTCTGTCTCTTGACATGAGCAGGCACGTATTTGTCTCTAAATTGGCTCTTGAAGTTTGCCCAAGCTACTGCATTCGCCATAGTCCTGTATTCCTCCCTCACCGTCTTCCACCAAATATCTGCCAAGCTGGTGAAGAGTGATGCTGTAAGCTGTACTTTCTCACCCCCATTACATCTGAAAACCTCGAATATATTTTCTATATGCTCTAGCCAGTCATCTGCAGTCAAGGGGTCCTCCGTCCCCATAAACTCTTTCGGACCTCTCTTTCTAAACTTCTCAAACAGTGCATTGGGGTCATGTTCCCTCTGATTAATGGCAATAGCAGGTTGAGGTTGAACTGGCTCGGGTCTTCTCTGTAGTACCTCCAACAGCTGTCTCTGCATTTCTGCCAACTCCCTAGCATGGTCCTCATCTTTCTTGAGCATCTGTTCTTGCAATCTGGTTTGGTTCTCATTAGCCTGACGTTGCTGGTCAAGCATGGCTTGCATCATCTGCCGAAACTGATTTGGAATTGTGTTTTCAGTTCTATCTTCTCCCACTGGTCCTGTACCCTCTACCGGCCCAGTATAATCACTGTTGCTCGCTCTGGGGTTACCGTTCACTGGGCGCTTATGAGGTGGCATAATGCTGCAAAACAAGTTGTTAGCACAAAATAATCAAGAATAGGGTCACACATTGCTCACGCGATTCTAGCTAACGAAAGATCTAACGAATCCTCGCCACGTCCTTAGGATTTCTAGTTTCTTTTAATTGCCTGAAACACGTCTCGCTCTGATACCAGTTCTGTCGCGACCCGAGACCGGGTCCGCGGACCAAATCCGGGATCGGGACTGATTGTGAAGAAGCCAATGATATAATCATATGGGGTGATGACAATAATTAAAATATGTTTATGATCAGACGTACACGGGCTAACCAAAGAATACACACTACCCGTGCACGTGATTTCCCACAGGTGTCCGCGGTGAGGATATCCCAACACACATAATCATACAGTATAATTGCGGAAGCGTATGGTAAATCATGCATATATTTCATTTCCCAAAATATCAAGGCTGATTACATTTGAATATGAGTATCAGAATGAGCAATGTCCTAAAGCATAACCCAAAAGTACATATTCAAGTTTAATCAGAAGATCAGTTAATTACAATTCCCAAAATTAGAGGCCAACAAAGGCCAATATACATAACAATAACCACCAGAAAACTATCCAAACAATCCCCCAAAATGTTTCGAGACTCGGCAGCCCGATGTTTACATAACATCGTCAGCACGCCACTCAACTAGCGGCTGCGGTTCTCCGACCGCCTCCTCTGGCTCCTCCTCGGGATAACCGACGACGGGACCTGAGTACCAAAGCAAAGGGTCAGACACGACGGTCTGGCAGGTAGATGAAAAGATATGAACATTTAATGATAAAACATTTGCCATGGAAACAGTTGAACCTGTCTAAATAATGCTTTCATGAGTAAATGTATCATTTAGTAAAAATAAAAACATATATGCAAGGTGAAACAAGTAAGGGTAACCAAGGAAATCAGGAAACGAGCAAAATGGCAACCACACAAAGCTAAATCCTCTATCACCGAAGTGATAGAGCAAGCAAGTCAAGGCGTTGACCTCAGTCACCGAAGTGAGGAGGTACAACGAAATACATATACATATATACTATATGCTAGACATGACCACGGTAGCGAGCCGGGCATCAGGAACCACAGTAGCAATCTGCGGTATCAGGACCCAAACTGCAGTTGGCAAGACAAGAGGGGGATCACCTAGTCAGTTGATCAGACTAACCAGGTATCCAAGCTTAGTGGTGCCGACTCATAGGTTATATGCAAGTAAACAAAACAGGTACATGTATGCATGTTCTCTTTTTGGCTCATGGGCTCGCACTACAAAGCTCTGGCCCAATATTGCCTCAAGGTTTTGGCTTATGAGTCATGTACAAGAAATCAGGTCAAAACATGGAAATCAAGACAGGTGTAAAATAAATCAAGTACAAGACTATATTCGGCAAGACGTGGGTGCTCAAGGCACAGCTATCATATCAGGTCTGGCATGTATATCAAGCTAGCAAAACGGTACAAGTATACTTTCAAAGTTTTCGGGATGATAGATCCCAAATCATCAATTTCGAGAATAACAAGGTAAAGTACTCTTTGAAAAGCCAAGACAATGTCGGGTTAAAACTAATCCAAGTGAATAGGGATCCCGTATGTCCGTATAATAAAGGAAACTTGGTACTCTTTGAATTTGGGAGACATTCCGGATTCCTTATACATTATAGTAGCCTCAATGCTTAAATGAATCTCGATGATGTAGTTTCTCTCTCTAACGTACTATCAACAAACACTTCACCTATGCTTCGAACACAATCCCAGGTGAGCGGTGCCCATTGCTCTCAGAAAGGTTCACAAGCAATGGGGTGGAGGCTCCCTTCAATCCTCTTTTATTCATAGAATTCAGGGAATTTCGGTTACCCTGCAGTCAGATGGCGGTTAGCCGCCAGTGAATCCGGCGGTTAACCGCTGGATGACCGTGAGGCTGACCGTGGAATTGCAGCTCTCTGGAATTGTAACCGCTACAATTCGGTTGGCTGGCGGTTAGCCGTAGATGAATTAGGTGGTTAGCCGCTAGCTGACCGCAGAGCTGACCGTGAGATTTCAGCTCTCTGGAAAAATGACCGTAACTATGCGGTTGGATGGCGGTTAGCCGTCGATGGACAAGGCGGTTAGCCGCTAGCTGACCGAGGAGCTGACCGCCAGTCACGGGAATTTCTTCACTGGGTTCAGATTCAGGCTTTCCCTTTCCCCAAACCAATTCCTTTCATTCCCCATTTGACATCCATACAATCACCAAGAGAAGGAAGACAACCATCATCACAAGGATTCACTTAGGCATTGTACAAAAGATGAACCAAAAGTTGCAATTCAAGATTTAGAGATAACAAATGAAACAAAACTAGAAATCATGTTTAAAACAATAAAGAGGCTTACCAACTCTTTTCAACAGCATTTAATATCATTGAATGCCAAGGAAACAAGTCATCCATTCCATCCACTTGCCTCAAGGTCTCTAAATCAAGAAATCCAAGCTCTAATCCACTCTTCCAAGCCAAAAACCAAGCTACACCAAAAACCCCCAAAAACAAACCCTAAAATGGGTCAAACCAAGAAACAAGAAGAAGAAACTCACAATAATGAAGATAAGGCTTTCCCAAGACTAGAAGAACATGGATCTAAGATATTAGGGAAAAAGCTTACTTGTAAGTTCTCCAAATGGACAAGGTGAGCTCAATGAGGGTCTTGAGTTGAGTAGATCCTTCCACAAATGGTATCAATGCATAGCTCTAGTAGTGAGGAAGAAGAGGGTGAAGCTCATTTCTTGATTGGTGCAAGGTTTGATAGGGATTTGGTGGTGAGGAAGCAAGGAGAGAAAGAGAAGAGATGGAAACCCTAGGTTCTCATATGCTTGTGCTGGAAAAAGGGAAATGGAAGGGAAAGAGTTCTCTATATAAGGCAATGGGTGTGGGCTCCACCACTAAAAAGTCTTAGGAGGCTGAAATCACTAATCTCGGGACCTCGGACGAAAACGACGAAGAAGAGAAAAGTGATCGTCGAAATATCTAGTTTCCAAAAAGTACATGTTTCGCGGGTTTCGAGGATATCGAGTGTTGGGTACAGATTTCATGTATAATGACTGTTTTCCCTCAATGCAAGAAAATCGGGTTTTCGGGGTTCCGAACGAGTACGGGATCAACACGAAAGTTGTAGGGATTAACAAGACGAGTAAAACGGAATAACAATGCAATTCATTGGAACGCGAACAATCCCCTACACAATAGTAAAGCCAACAAAAAAGGGAACCCCCAAAGGGTCCCACCCACACAACACTAAAATAATTCCCCAAAGCTATCAAGAACTACACTAATCCAAGCTTTGTCAAAAATCACTAATCGAGCTTAGCACTAACACCCGACTTAATTAGTATTAATCGAGTCACTCGGGTCGGGGTCTTACAAAAAGTGCATTGGAGAACTTGAAGATTTTACTTGCTTCTTAGTTTAGGATTAGTTTAGACATTTACTTCCTTTTTTAGTTGGTTGTATTACGTATTTATTATCAAAGTTGAAATAATTATTGTTACGGACCATGACCCATTTACTTTACTTTTCGCACTCTACTTGCTTTAAGTAGTTAATTGTTTAGGAGAATTGTAATAAATTGCTTGTAGGAAAGGAGGACGGTCGGAATATACCGTCGCGGCCCCTCACATTCGTACACGGAAATTGGTATCCGTGGTGTGAGTTGACGACAACCAATTCGACCCTTGAAATAAATCGGGAGGTTTGCAATTCCTAAGCTCCATGAACCCCTTGCAAGCGGGTTTACTTTGTTGGTTGTTCATTGCTTTATAGTGTAATTATTTCAAATACACTTGTAACTTGGTGTACTACTAGTAAAGGGCAAATTACCAACAAGATAAGAATTCGGATTTCATCGCCGTTTCCTTGCCCTTTAGGATTTCATCTTAATTTTCACTTAGTTTGGAACCAATAAACCATAATAAAATTAAGTAGAAACGTGACTTTAAGTTACGATCTCACTAAGGAAGACCATTGTGGTTGTGCTAATTGTGTGCCTTGGCGGATTTTCTGATGCCTAAGCAAACCTTGTCCCTTAGCCACCATCTTGGCAAATAGGGAGACAATTTTGTTGTTCGAGGAGTTGGTTTTTAAAAAGAGCTTTCGCTTAGCGCGTCATGATCCCACCATCTACCTGAGGGTTAACTGGCCAGAATTTCCGTTTCATAGGTCCCAGATGAAGGCTAGAGTGTCCTCTTCAAAGTTAGGAGCTGTCTAGAATTCTTTTAGGTAACCTTAGTTTAGATTATCTTTTAATTTAGTTTTCAAAATTTTTGTTATGTTGCATTCATTTTATTGAGCGGACCATTGCATTGCTAGGTTAGTCACAATTGTATGTGAGTGTGGATACGTGATCAAGGCCAATTAGTGAGGATTGATTACCTTGCTTTACCCGCCAAACCTATAGTACCCACAATGGCTGCCCAAAACACTCAACAAAGGACCCTCAATGAACTATTTGCACCTTTTTCATCCACTTCACCTTGTTGTATAGTTTTGCTAGAGAATAATGCGGGCCAATTTGAGATTCGGCCCGCCACCATCAACATGTTCCAAAAATTCCATGGATCTGAGTATGAGTAACCCTATATTCATTTGAACAAGTTCTTGACCATCTGCCACACGTTTAAAAATCAAAATTTGGATAGTGAAGCCATAAAACTTAGGTTGTTTCCCCTCTCCCTGGAAGATCATGTGGCCGCCTGGCTGAATTCCTTGACTCCAAACTCCATTACCACCTGGGATGAGCTTGTCAAAAAGTTTACGTCCAAAATTTTCCCACTGAGCAAAACTGAGCAGTTTAGGAGTGCCATCAGGAACTTTAGGGGACGACTCGAGGAAGAGTTTTTCAAAACTTGGGAGAGATTTCATGACCTATTGATCAAATGCCCACAGCACGGGATTAACAAAGGAGAGTTGATACATTTCTTTTATAGAGGTCTTACGAACCCCCAGCGTATCTTGATTGAGTCAATGTACAAAGAAGAATTCATGAATCAGACTGCTGATCAAGCATATGAATTCCTTGTCAAGCTTGTTGAAAATTCACAAAATTGGAGCAGTATTAGGAAAGACTTAGAAAGAGATGAGACAGGGATCCAGAAGCCTAGAATGTACAACATCAAATAGGACCCTGAGTTGAAAATGCGACGACCGGTTTAGTTCAGGGAGTGGAAAATTTGAGCAAAAAGACATGATCTATGTCTGTGATGTCATGCCAACCCACCCCTTGGCAACATGAGCCCACCTTGAGAAGTATGAGCGAACCGTATCATGTTTGTGTGTTATGTGATAGTTGTGAGCACACAGTTGAGAGTTGCCCTAGTCTTCCATTTGTCATGGCCGAGCAAGTCCATGCGCTGAATTCCTACGGAAACTTCCGGAAACCAACTGTTAACACTTTCAGTCAAACATATCACCCAGACAATAGGTTCCACCCCAATTTTTCATACCGTCAAGTCGAGCCTATTCAGTCCAAGGGAGGTCAGCCCGGATTTCAACCGCAGTATCCTAGGCAATAACACCAGCAACCTGCTCAACCTAAATATTCCATGGTTCTTTATCCTTAGCAGCCCACACAACAGAATCAATTTGACCAACAACATCAATTCCAACCACAGAACCAATGTTGGGCACTAGTCCCAGATCAGATGCCTAACTACTCTACACTAGAACATGCCCCTCAGGAATCCTCTCATCTGGAGAACCTGTTGACAAAATTCATTCAAATACAAGAGCATACTAACTAGGCCTAGAACCGGTCCATTGCCAATTTAGATGCCCAAGTAGGTCAGCTCACCTTACAGTTGTCCGAGAAAGAAAATGGCCAATTCCTGAGCCAAACCATTCCTAATCCAAAAGGACAACCCAATTAGCCCAGTGGCCAGTGTTCGGTAGAAAGTAATGAGCATGTGCATGCGATCCATACACTCAGATCAGGAAAGACTATTGATAATAGAGTTGAGATGCCTGAAGAGGATCAAAGAGAGAAGAATTTCTTAGGAAAACCAGAGAGTTCGAGGAAAGTTATCAAACCCGAAAGAGAGAGTTTGAAGAAAGATTTGAAAGACAATGTAGAAAGAGAAAAAGAGAAAGAGACAGAGGAATCCATACCAAGAGGAAAGTGATAAGTCTACAAAACTAGGTCATTAGGTCATCATTTCATTAGCATTTGTGGACCTAATTAGGTTAAATTGCATAAAATTGCACTTAATTTCATGATTACATGTATTTGGGGATATTTTTGGAAACATGGTCAAAATAGGTCAAAATTCATTGACGTGCATGATTTTTGTGAAATTAAGTTTTTCTCATCTCATTTATCACCCCAAAATTAAGCTTTTGGTTTCATCAATGCATATCTTGCTATTTTTGACACCATGTGGTATTTTTGGAAAGATGGTCATTTTGGTGCATCACTAGGCATGTAGGGTCCCATACATGGTTCATAATTATTTTCTTACATATAATTAATGTTAAAATTACCTCTTTCAATTTGTAGGAGAAAACAAAAAATGGGACCCGCATTGAAAAGCAATTGAGTAGGGACCACACTACATGCCCAAGATGGAGACCCACTTTGTCATAGTGTGCAAGTTTCTAAGATTTTGAGAAATTCTTCTTTCTATGTGTTGCAAAAAATTGTGATTCAAATTCAAGAAGGAGATTTGTTCAAGAATGGAAAGAAGATCTTAAGAAGCTTAGAAAAGTCAAACTTGCGGAAGTAGAAATCTAATCCAAGAAGGAGATAAAGACCAAAGATGGAAAGTAAATCAAGAAACAAGTGGAGAATCCAAGCTAAGTTGCACGTCCACTAGTGGGTCCCACAAGCCTTGGACGTCCTACATATGGGAGCACAACTTTGGCACAAAATCTGATTTTCTTTGGAATCCTTCTCATGTGCAATCTTGAAGATCTTTTGAGGAGCCTAAGATGGAAAGAATTGGAGCACAAAACTTTATTGTGGGCAAGAAATCAATTGGAGTTTAAATTGTTGCCAAGATAGGAGGATTGCTTGGAATTCAAGCCAGGATGGAGGTGGTGTGTTACCAAGAAAGGAACATGAGAAATTATAAAAAAGGAGCCAGCCAAAGGGGCTGGATGTCCATGTCTTGTATGTGAGAAATCTTGGTGGTGCTCTCTCCCTTTCCACTCCCATCCACCCTTTCTCTCTAATCCCCTTCTTCTTCTTCTCCCTTCTAATTCTTTAGACATAGATTGAGAGATCATGCTGAGAGAATGATGAAGAGAGAAGAATCTTAATTTTTTGTACTTCAAGATCAAGGAATAAAGACACTACTTGGATTGATTCGGTGTGTTCTTCATGTAAGTGAGTTAATTTTCTCATTCTGGTTCTTTTATGTGTTTTGATTGGAGACAATTATTTCACATAATTAGATCTAGGGTTTGAAAATAAAATAAATAGATTAAAAGTCAAGAGACATCAAGTAATCACTTGCATTATTTTTTTCCTACTCTGAGAAGAGAGGACATCATCATTGCATTTTCAATACTTGTATGATCGTTTTTCCACACCTTTTGTTTTTATTTTAAGTTAATATTTTGATTATTTTTTACTTACAAATTCTAGATTTAAAAATCCCAACTTGCATCTTTCTATGTTTAGTAGAAACTTACTATTTTTTGTTACTGGCATAATATATGGTTGGAAAGTGTCTTTGTGCATGCATCATAATTAAAATTGCATTAGAATAGGTTTTGTTGCTGAAATCACAAGATTATTAACTGATTAGAAAGACTAAATTCGGACCTGGTATGAGAACAGTGAAAAATTCTGCACAGTTTCAGCAGAAATGACCCAACTGTGTTACAAAAGTACGCGATTTAAAAACCAGGTAAACGTGAATGTTTTCATTTGAAAAATAGCAGATTTAAATTATGGTAATATGGCTTTGAAACCCCAGAATTTCATCCAAAAGTAACCTCAGAAACCATGTCAACCAGAGGCACAAAAAGGGGTAGTTGGAAAGCCTGCGATCAGATTTCAGCAGCATAACTGTTCAACTAGGCATCTTTAAGTGATCATATCTTTTTTGTTTTAAGTCCTTTTTCCATTCGTCTTTTTTTGTTGTGTTCATGAATCATTAGAGTATTGATTCCAGCCATTAGATTTAGGTTTGTATCATTTTAGACTAGTCGTACAGTTCAGCGAAATTGGGCCTGTGCAAGAGTTTCCATGGAATTTTTTTTTTTTTACATTATGCATCAGATTTTTAGAACTTGAATAAAATTGCATTGTTAGTATTTAGGGCATTATAGATCATTCATATTTGCATAAAAAGTGATTTTGGTAACTAGGATTTAATTTAGGAAATTTTGTTTTGATTTATTTTATATTAAATTGGTTGTTTGATTTGTGTATTCTTTTGCAGGTTTTAATTTAATTAGTATCGTCTAGATTAGGTTTCTTTATTTAGATTAGTGGTTTTATTTTTGGAAAGTTGATGTAATTTAATTAGTTTCCATTCAGGCCAGATTCAGCGTTTATTTAGGATAGATCAAAGTTGGAAAGTCTCATAAAAAGTATTGCTCCCTGTGGATTGACTTGGACTCACCAGATTATTATTACAATTGCACCCTATACTTGGGGTCGATCAAGTTTTTGGTGCCGTTGCCGGGGAGCGCCAATGAAGGTGACTTTCTGATTTTCTATTTAAATTGGGCATTGCTTTCGGCATCTTGCTAGAAATAGGAGGTGCATGTATGGAATGTTGAAACTGCCCTAATTTGGATTAGGAAAGTGCATGGAATGTTAGCAATTCACATCATTAATTTTTCGAAAATTCCAAAAAGTTACCAAAATTTCCAATCTTTTTAGGATTTATTTTTTTGTAGTTAGCTCCTTAAGGAAGGAAAGTGAAACTAAGGCCTAAAGAAGCATTCTTTGGTTAAGCTCGATTTCTAAGAAAAGCCTTGTCCCAAAAAGGGAAGTAATCAAGTTATTCGAGGTAAGTGGTTTTTAAGCGGTTTCGTTGTGACCTCACCACTTACCTGGGGGCTAACCTGGTCGAGTTAATTTCATAAGTTCGAGTTAAGGGCTGAGGTGAACTTTTTGACCTTTAGCGAGGTTTGTTGCTGTTCTAAGTTAGTTTCTTTATTTCCACCAATTTTTTTAAAAATTAAAAAAAAAATTCAAGATTCCCAAAAAGAAGGATAGGCCTCCACCAATTTGGCAAGGAGATTCAGGGCACAAATTAAGAAGGAAGGAATCTCCAATTAAGAGCAATGTTGAAAACTTTGAATCTCCAAATCCATCAAGACCTTTGAGACCATCACCAATGGCGAGTGGGTTTGGTATAGGCGACAACAATAATGACAGGAATGACAATGATAATAATAGGGAGGTAAACCAAAGGGCTAGGATTTACGAGAATACCCACACGGACAACCACACCTTCTTGCATGGTCGTCCCACCCAATGTGGGAAATTTTGCAATAAAACCGGGCGTGATACAATTACTCCCTAAGTTCCATGGCCTCGATTCAGAAAGTGTGTACTCGCACTTAAGAGGATTTGAAGAAGTATGTGCCACTTTACACTTCAATAATATTGGGGAGGACATAGTCAAATTCAGATTATTCCCTTTTTCACTGAAGGAGAAGGCAAAAATATGGTTGCATTCCCTTAGGCCCAATTCGATTACCACTTGGAATGTTATGGTGCGAGAATTCTTGAAAATTTTTTTCATGCTTCACAAAACCAACACTTTGAGGAGACACATGATGAATTTCAAACAAAAAGACAAAGAGTCTTTCTTCAAGTGTTGGGAACGCTACAAAGAGCTCTTGCAAGCCTGCCCACATCATGGATTCGAATCATGGCGCGTAATTGGTATGTTTTATGATGGGTTAACTTCTGAAATGCTCTAATTCGTTGAAACGATGTGTAATGGTGAGTTTTTGAGCAAAAACCCAGATGAAGCATGGGACTACTTAGATTCTTTGGCAGAAAGTGCCCAAAATTGGAGCACTTCGGATGTAATTGATAATCCAAAGCAATCGAATAATCCTAAGGGAGGGGGAATATATCGACTTCAGGAAGATGAAATGGAACTCAATGCAAAAGTAGCCTCTCTAACCAGAAAAATTGAAGCCATGGAAATGGGGAGGAGTAAACAGCCCGTCACCGTGTTGTTGGAAGTAGGTGGGCATCGTGGATAGATTTTCAAAACTTTTGATCCACTTAACTCAGGGATCAAGTATCCATAAGGCCAGAAACCCAATCCAGGAATCATATCCCTCAATCTCAAGTTCATGTACAGTAAATAAAACTATCTAATAAGATAGAAACAGGCAGCCAACAAGCATCCATAAAATCTACAACATGCAACGAAGCAGATTATACTTTTGGAGCTCGGTTGTGCTCTAATGGAGAATTTACGTCTTTATTTGATGATGAAACTCTTTCACTTATCAAATAGGAATCTCCAAGACCTTTTGATCTTCCATGCTATGACCCTTATCAGATTCTCTTTTCTCAAAAAGATGGGTGGGATCTCTAAGAGAAAACTCTCAAGGAAACTAGAAGAGAATTAGAAGAGGGAAGAGGGAAGACAAAACATGTGCAACTCTTGCACAAAAGGCATGGGCGTGAATCCCTAGGTAGGATTTTGCATGGGGACGTCCAAGACTTCTTATGTCCTCTATTTATTGCTAAAAGCAAGCTTCTCTTCTTTGTTATCTAATTGAAATAGAAGTCTTACTTCTCTAACAATTAGTAACTCTCTTCTTTCTAAAATAGAAGTCTCACTTCCATTATAATTAGTAACTTACTATTACCACTATTAGAAGTCTTACTTCTAATAGAAATAGTAACTTTCTATTTCCTTTTAGAGTTCTACTATAATTAGTATCTTTCTAATAACTTGGGCTAGCGTGGGGACCACTAGGGATTCCTTAGAAAGCTGGCTCCAGCTGGGACACGTGACCCCACATCTCATGTGCAATCCGGGCCCACAGTTAATTGCAAATAACACCACTATATAAATGCAATTGCACTCTAGTCTTAGGAATAAATTACAATGAAGACCCTAAACTTCCCAATTACCACAAGTAGGCCCCTCTATCAATATCCATGGATCAATTGGAATAAATCTGTCTCTTCCAATCTTAGTTCCACATCTTATTATCCTTGAGCCCCAATTAATCACTATGATCATCAGTACCATCCAATTAACTCTTAATCGAGATGGGGGCGCACTTACTAATGACAAATCCATTAATTGGCATAAGAGGCTAATAGAGATAGATTCCATTTTGATCATTCAATGTTCCCACATTCCTACTACCACATACCCAAGACACCGAGGTGTTGACCTATAGTTGGCCTCACTCATTGGTGACTCAAAGCAAATGAATAGATATAAACTTGAGTTCATCAATGTCTAAGGATTGAGAGCCTATTGCTAGGGAATTATGAGAGCATACCTTATTATTGAGACGGAATTCCATAAGGTGCTTCTCATGGTCCTTCAATACATCCAATGTACCAGCACATTGATCCAGAATCTTCCATTATGATGATCGAGACAAATCACACTATCTCATAGTGATCAAAGTGCTGCAACCTTGTCAAATGAGATGCCCAGTCTCATCACTGGTTGTGAAGATATTTAAGTATAAGATTTGTGACATATATCTCCTGTGTGTGGATCTTATCCATACACATATATCACATCTAATATACTAATGGAACCCGGTTCAACTCATGAACCATTATATCATATGTATTGGTCATGTGCATAAAGTAATAAAAGAACATTCATCTTATGAAAGTAAAGCATGATTTTATTGATAAATAAAGAAACTAATCAATTTATCACATCATTTGATGGATTGAGTCCATACAATCTAACAATCTCCCACTTGGGCTCAATGCCAGTCAGGGTTGCATCTCATGCACATCCCATCTACTTACTGCTCAAAGACTTTGGTAGTCAAAGGCTTAGTAAAGGGATCTCCCAGATTGTCTGCAGAGTCTATCTAGGTGATATCAGTATCACCTCTCTGCACAATCTCTCTGACCATGTGTTACTACCTCTGAACATGCATTTGGCTCCTGGTTTCCTTGGACTTATCGACGGCCCTGCTGTTATCACAGTAAACTATGAGCGGCTGTCTTGCTAAAAGTACCATCACAAGTTCCATACGGTATCTTTTGAGCCAATCTGCTTCTATAGCTTCTTCTCAAGTCGCTACAGCATAAACACATACCCAGAAGTTGATTTCTTGAAATCCTTATCTGACATGAAGTCAGAATCTATGTATCCGACTGGAATCAGCTCATGACTGCTATAAATCATCATGTAAACTCTAGTCCTTCTCAAGTATTTGAGAATACACTTTACAGCAGTCCAATGTTCAGGTCCTGAATTAGACTGATATTTGCTGACTAGGCCTACTGCGTGATAGATATCCGGTCTAGTATAAAGCATAGCCAACCGTGCCAGTACCTTATCTATGTAAGCATATTGGGATAAGCCTATCATCCTAATTTTCCGGTCTCAATAGAGTTTGATCTCTAGGATGTAGCCAACTTCTCCCAAGTCCTTCATATTAAAAGTCTTGGCCAACCAAACTTTTACTATTGATAACATCCCTATATCACTCTTTAAGAGAAGGATGTCGTCGCCCAGAAAAATTACCCTGTGTGAGAACCCGACCCCTAATTTCCTGGTTTAGTGTGGTTTTAATCGTGATTTGGTTTTCTCATTGGGTTTAGTGGTTGTTTGGTTGAGTTTTGAGATTAGAATGATTTTTCATTAGCTTTGGGAAGTTTTGAGAGCCAGTGAACCTAGACAGTGACCGTAGGGTCCCATTTGTTTTGCGTGGTTAGCGTGGGGAGATTCTTGGTGATTCCCAAAAATTCCCATTTTAGCTTCGTTTGACTAATCTCGCCATTCCCTACAACTTTCGTGTTCACTCCGTGCCCATTCGAAGCTCCTAAAATCAGTTTTTCCAACCCTGGGGCAAATCCATTCTTTAACCCCTTTGACCAAACAGTTGACTTTTTATGTGGACCCCGGAATTATGTCAATGTTGACCTTGTTGGAAAGATAATTTTATGCCGGACACTTTTCATGTTTTAAGTTTCTTGATCCGAGGTCTAGAAAGCTCTCTAATCTCCATTACAAATTCTACTTAGTGTGGACCCCACACCCACCCATTATAAAAAGGACAACTTCCTCTCTTTCTCCCTCATTCCCATTCCATCGGCTGCAACTCTCTTGCTACAGTACCAGCAGCCATTCTTCTTCTTTTTCTTCCATTTCTCTTGCTCAAATGGAGCCTCCAAGCCACCAATCCGACGAGGGAACTCCGGCAACTTCTTCCCCTTCATCTCCTCTCTCTTTTGACACCATTTTCGTGGGAAACCAAGGTGGGCAGCCCCTTTTTCCAAGCTTCTTCTTGTTAATTGATGGCCTAGAGGTAAGGACTCCTTCCCATTTTCCTTATATGTGCAATGGCATCCCCTTAGATCTCATTTCCCTAACTTTGTTTGCCCCATTCCTTGTCTTTCTTGATTTACCATTTTAGGGTTCTAAGATGGGTTTGTTTTGGGGGTTTTCTTTGCTTTGCTTGTAGGTTGATCTTGATAGTGTTTTGAGCTTGGATTTGCTTAGCTTGGACCTAAGGCAAGTGGATGATTGGATAGTTTTAGCATTTATTGAACTTTGTGAGGAATGTGGTTGGTTTGCTCTTTACACTCATGTTTATGAACTTGCATAGATCTGAAATAAATGCTTATGAAAGTACATTTAATGTTTTAGAAATATGATGGATTTTAGTCTTTGTTTATCTCTTGTTTTTGGCTTAAACGGGTCTCGGTGATTGTGGAATTTCTCTTCTCTTATGGTTGAGGGTGAAAAAGGAAAAAGTGATTGGACAATGATATGTAGAAGTTTTGACATTGGAGAAGAGTTGAAGGTGGAATAGGAGGAGCTTTCAGCTCATTTTATTGCAGGTAAGTGATTGGAGAGTGAAAGGAATTGATTGGAGAAAGGAGGACCTGAATCTGAACTGCATTGTGGAGTTCCCGCAACTGGCGGTCAGCCGACGGTCACATAGCGGCTAGCCGTCTGGTGACTGGAGGCTAACCGAACCGGTTTCGGTTACTTTTCCAGAGAGCTGTAACCTTACGGTCAGCCTCGTGGTCAGCTAGCGACTAACCGTCGAGTCCATCGGCGGCTAACCGCCAACCAACCGAACTGAAGCGGTTACATTTTCAGAATGCTGCATTTGGTCAGGTCAACCACGGTCAGCCCCGCGGTCAGCCAGCGGATAACCGCCGAATCCATTGGCGGCTAACCGCCAGATGACCGCCAGGTAACCGAATTTCCCAGAATTATGGGAATAAAGAGAGATGAAGGGAGTTCCCATCCCATTTGCTTGTGAACCTTTCCGAAAGCATTGGGCACCTTCCACCTGGAATATGTTCGAAACAAAGATGAAATGTTTGTTGGAAGCCCGTTCGAGTGAGAAACCACATCGCCGAGATTCGTTGAAATGTTGAGGTTACTAAGGTGTGTAAGGAGCCCGGAATGTCTCCAAATTCAAAGAGTACCAAGTTATTATGAAGAATGACATACGGGATCCCTATTCACCTTGAATTGGTTTTGAACCCGATACTTGTCCCGACATTTTGAAAGTTTATTGCACCCCACTATTCCCGAAATTAATGAGTTATGATTTTATCAATCCTGAGAATACTGAAACTGTACTTGTAGCATTTTGCCAGCCCGATGTACTTGACCCGGTGTTGAAATGATATTTATGCCTTGAGCACCCCGTTTCGCCCGTTTATACAATTTCATCAAGCGTTTTATACATGCCCGACTTCTTGCATATGACCTATCAATACTTAGAGACTTGAAACATTGTTTTTAAGCTTGTGGAGGTATTGTTTGGAGCCCCAATGCAATATAAGAACTTGGAAGGCATTTTATGGAGTCCGGATGAAGAGAAACCCCATTATGAAGATTCGTCAAGGATCCTTAGACTCGTCAATGTGCATAGGGATCCGAGATGTCTTTAATTCTCATGGAGTACCAAGTTTATGTCAAATTAGACATACGGGACCCTATTCACATCGATATGAATCTAGGACCCTCAACGATTGGCCCGGAAAAGTATAGAAATTCATTATGTCTTATTTAAATTCGAATTTCACTTGTACACTTTAAATCTCATATTTTATGACTAGACTTGCCCTGAAGGTATTGAAATTTATGTCTCTTTTTAGCATGTTGCTAACCCGTTTATGCCCGACCCGATACAGACATGTCTTTGTGCCTATGGTTATCCCGTCCCGTTATATTCGTACTTGTTGATTTCTTGTATATGACCCATGAACTAAAACTTTGAGGCAATATGGGGCCAGAGCTTTGTAGTGCGAGCCCATGAGCCAAAAAGAGAACATGCGTACATGTATTTGTTTTGTTTACTTGTATCACTACACCATTTCAGGACATACCTAACGGTCCAAAACCATTACTAAAAAAATTTGTAACGGTTTTTTTGGGTCACAGTTTGGGCGTTTCTAATCTGTTATAAACATCCCTAACGGTTATAAACTGTTACAAACATATTAATTGTAACTCTTTATTTCCGTTACTGAAATTAGTTCCTAACGGTTTTAATACTCATTTGTGTTAATAATTTTTAATAAAACAGTAACAGTTTCACAAGTTTTGTAACGGTATTTTACACTTAAATATTTGTAACGGTTTTGTAAACTCTGTAACGTTTTTTTCGTGCCAAATTTGTGTTACTGATTCATAACATTCCTAACGGTTGTGAAATCTTTTGTAACATTTGTAACTGTTGTTATTCGCACAAATTAGTAACGGTTTATAACCGTTACAAAACTTTTTCAAGTGTAAAAAAAATTATCCAAAAACCACCCCTGAATAACGAACCTGCTGCATATATAAAATGCCCTTTTACACGGTTCAAACATTATGTGGTTGGCTCAATCTGTAGGCTCAAACATTACTGGACAGGTTATGTCCAGTAATCATACAGAGTTAAAATCCAAAACCCAACATCCACGTATGCAGCATCTGTTGGCTCAATCTCAGCATGAATAATTTCCACTCATCACAAGATAAAATTATTTAAATCATATAGGAGTTTAGTTTTTAGGTAGCTCATCCTGTACAAATAGAGAAGCCCAAAACAGAACAGTGGTTGCAACTAAAAGTAAAGCAGGGATTTATTAGTACCAGAAAACAAAGCATTAGCAAAAGGTAAACATTTGGCAATTAGTGAAAGTTCCACCTGAACAGTTAAAATAGATAATCCCAATATATAAATGAATGAACTGGAAAAAGTTCGGATTTTTCCGCCAAGGCTGGCTAAGTTGAAGACTGCATGTCCATGAATATTTTACTAATAGGTGTATGTAAAAATGATTCTCCTCTTCAAAAAGATAACAACTAACAGACCAATGGAACCAAAAGAACCAATTGTCTTAGATAGTACCAGAATGAACCAGAACTGTGGCATTTCCCTATTATTGGTCCATGAGCTATCACCGGAGTTATAAAGAACCATGTAGGTCAAATAAAAATGCATTGAGCTAGCAATTACCTGCAACAGCGCCAATGGTTTTTCCAACATTCGGTAAGCTGATCTCTGTGCGCACACCTTCTCCACCAACAGCTGGACCCCAGGAGAAAGGGCCTACAGTCAAATCAATAAATGCCCACCTGATATAGAATGTAACAGTACAAAATAAGTATTCTGAGAGAGAGAGAGAGAGAGAGAGAGAGAGAGAGAGAGAGAGAGGACCTGTCTTTCCCCATCCATGTATCTGTGAGACATTCTGGGTGATGACTAGTTCATTCCCCAAACTTTAACTCCTTTTCCAACAAAAGCTTCTTATCATCATTCTTTCCATGCAACATCTAGGAGTAAAAAGGGAAAGGCTTACATAAAATGAAGATAAGTCTCAATTTAAAAAGCTCAAGCATAGAAAAAAGTCTCTGAAAGCTTGCAGCTTAGTTCTTAGTTCTTACTCCAAATGACCCACTTATAAATTCTAACCACTCAAGTCCTACAGAGTTACTAATAATATGTTTTACCACATATGAAATGATGAAAGCAATGATTGAAACATGTGAAGTCAATAAAAGGCAATATAATTACAACCAATCCAAGAAAAAGGTGATGGGACAACTTTTGCCTCATAGTCCTGATATAACCAAGTTGTCCAAAACATACCAAATCTGAAATAAGTCGACTCTTTAGAAAGTTTCATTCTTTGTTTTTTTTTTATCCTTAAATCTACATGCAAATCAACAGTAAAGGGTTAGTGATTCAACCTGTGCATCCTGTTCTGCTTTAAGCACTGGATTCTCTGCATCTGCATTAGGATCTCCAATACATTTATCTATTTTCTTGAGATTAAGTCCTACAGAGATCCAGCAAGAAAGGAAAAAATTAGAAAAAAAAGTAAAACAAAGAACAAGGCTCTACAAACAAGCAGAAACAATGCCAAAGTTCACGATTAGAACTGAGTGTATATAACTACAACTAAAGCATCCAGACTCCCCCTCATAACAAACTTTGAAGTTTGAACATTGAGAAAAAATGAAAGTTATCCATCCTGGCAGTGGAAAACAGAGGCAACATTTGGTGGGACCTGTGATTTATGAGATTTAATGCCTTATCAAAACATGTAGTAGAAATGTAAAGCCAAATCAATTGACTCGACCCAATTCATTAATCTTCACCATATCTCTCCTTGAGAGAAAGAGAAAAAGAAGAAAGAAAAAACCCAGCACTCCCTACCATGTTACTTCTCCAGCCTCATTTGTCAGCTTTTCCATTCCACTCCTTCCCACCACAATCTGCACATCCAAAATCAAACAGATGAGATATCTCCTCTCTGTTTTTTTTTTCTTTTTTTAATTTAAGAAAATTAGAAATGGAGTGCAAAAGAGTGGGGAGAGGGCGGAATTTTACTGACGAGGAATTTTTCATGTTTTCCTTACTTTCTATTTTTGGAGTTCGATTTTGGAAATGAAACGATGTAGGAATTTTAGTTTAAAAAGTATACTATTCCTTGTTCGACATTAGAAATCAAATGACCAAACAGAAATTTCCCACTCCCAGTCTAAATTCAGATTCCAATTAATTAGAAGTTTGTTTTAACTCTTTTTTTTTTTCATTCCAATTTTAGCAACTTCTCCCTGTCCCGCCCAAAGTCCAACACCAGCAATAGCTCTCTCTCTCTCTCTCTCTCTCTCTCTCTCTCTCTCTCTCTCTCTAAGAAAAAGAACACACAAAGTCTTCCTAAAAATCAACCCACTTCACAAATCCAAACCTGGTTCCTTTTCCTGAACTGTATGGAGAAAAAGATGGAAGCATGATAGTTAACTTACTATAGATTAAAGTTTAATCACCCAAAAGAATCCAAAAAACAGAAATTGAATACAATGGCAACACTACAGAAAAGATAAACCAACATGATATAATTCTATATGGAACTTAAATAGAACATAAATATAAAATGTATTTTAGAATTTATCAAATGTCATGGACTCACTTACTAGCTCTGTGTCTTACGAAAAGAAATGACGAAGTTCTTACAACAGTTACGACATTGTTAATCTATGTAAAGAACCAGATAGTGGATTCTGAGCTATGATGGGATCAGATCACCCTTGACAAACTGATGTGGTCATGTTCACTTGAATGACTTTTGGCCACTTCCCGATTACCAAACACAACAATGTGAACAGACCAGATTTGATCAGGTCTCCCCACGGGCCCCGCATCAAGATTAAATGCAAATAAAATATCTTCAAGGTGACTCATGCCCCAAAATTTAGAATCAATAGATGGTGGCCATATATGCAAGGTCTCATCACAAAAAGAGAAAATCAAACCTTAGGGCATAAAATGGAGTTGACCTTTAATGCTCTACCCAACTCCCCCACCCACCATTTGGTTTGTCATAGACAAAAGGGCATGGATACAGAACATTTATCTTCTTCCACCACAACAAAAGGCATAAACAAGCAAACAAATATCATTTGCTTTTATGTTGCAAATGGGTAAGTAGTACCCCCACCACACCTCCATCACAAAACAATCCAATCACAACATGATAAGGTTTTAAAATATGAAACACATCTAAATCTCATCAACCATACCCATCACAGCCCTTTAAATTTAAAATTCCTATAAACAAACACATAGCAAGGAATTGATAACAAGCACAGAACTAAGCAAATGATGCACCCCGCTTAAGGATTTGAGATATAATAAACAAAGGGGTAAAAAAAATTATTATCCCCTGCAAAATTTGTGAATTACTTTGAGACCCTTATAAAAGGATGCCCTATTGCCCTACAAAGACATCCCTATACTTAAAAACAGATCAACATCTTTGTTACAAACAAGTTTATTAAAATGATGGATAGAAATAAAGTAAATGAAGAGTACTATCACACACAAAAAAAAAAAAAAGGAAAAAAAAAAAAAACTAAACTTTGTTCATACAGATTTTGGTTCCTTTCTCAAGCAGTTCACTTTTCATATAGTAACATTTCAACTTACAGAAAAAGGAAAGGTTGTCCTTCTTGGCATAGCAAACTTCCTGTGAGGCATTTAAACAAACAAATAGCAGTGGTTAAGGAATTTTTACTAACAGATAATAGTCTCTTAGGAATTTTTACAAACAAATAGATGTCAATTGCATTCAAATTAAAGTGAAAAGAAAATAGATAGAAAAAAGAAGATGATGGGTAGGCGATGACGGTTGGGTGAATCAGCGCGATGGGTTCAAAAAAAGGGCCTGTAAGAATATGAGGGTAGTTGTTAGAGTCAAATTTAAGAAATAGCCAATCAAAAAATAAATCAATACCATTATTATCTGAAAAATATTTAAATCCCAACCTGTTATGATAGCACTGAACAATTTGAAACCACATGTATTCTTCAATTAACATTTTAACCATTTACTTCCAAACAAGTCGTGCAGCGTGAAGGGAGTACTACCAACCCTTCAATCCATGACATATTTTCATATACCCTTAAACCAGTCTAAAGAGTACAGTTCAGAACACAACCAGAGTGGGGTGAAGAGGTGGTTTCCACCTACCCATCTACAAAACTACCCTTGGCTTGAATCTCATACAATTTAAACATGCACTAGAATATCAGATATAGAAAAGCAAGCAAAACTATATTATATTAACTAAAATAAATTATGAAAGTGAGAGGAACTGAAGTTTTAAGAGAAGACAACAAATATGAGCCCTAATTTTCCACAAAATCTAATTCCAAACCTACAATCAATTTCTGCAATATCACTAAACAAATCTACCTAGTAGTGCACATATGCAGGTCTAAACCCAAAATAGCTAATTTCATGTATCATTCTGAGGTTTTGGCACGCACATGAGGATAAATCTACACTGGGGGGGGGGGGGGGGGGGGGGGGTTGTTTTCTTAAGAAGGGATTATTGTTTCAGGTTCTAGTTTGGGTTATGCCCAAGCCAAAGAATGCCTACAACTAGAAGACTATGCCAATTGGCTTCCAGATTTGGTTAGATTTCAATGAGATTATGATATGGTCGTGTTCTGGTTCGTTCCAGAAAGTGGATGACTCCAGCAGTTCTAGCAACTGCTGTTTCTTCATCTTCCCTATGGTGAAGGGAAAAGTAGGTAAAAGAAAACAAAGATAAGGGACTCAATTTCGAGACTGAGTCAGGTCTCCTTAAAAGGTTAATTTGCTGAAATATTTGACCCCTTCATTACTAGATTTCATAGGATATATATACAACTACATTGCATAAATTCATGAAAAGAAACAGTCTACTAACTCCTAGCTACATGGTATATTTCAGCATTAATTCAAGGAAACTAACAACCCATTTTCCCACCCACCTCCCACGTCCAACTTTCTACCCAGACTTTTGCAACCCAAGCGAAGGATGACTCCTCCACTTCAGCTATTTTCATGCAACACTGTAACCCCTATTCTGACGTGGAACATGGTGGGGGAAAATGAACACATAACAATCCTTCCCTCTTAAAGGACACCCTTGTCCTCAAGGGTGAGTTCCGGATACCTTGCCTTCATGTGCTCCAAATTTTCCCAGGTGGCATTCTCAAGTGACAACCCTCGCCAATGGATCAGAACCTCTGCACGTCTCTTTCGTAACCGTTTTTCAAGAATGGCTTGTGGCATTGGCACCATGACATCTTCATCTTCTGCAACAACTGGTAGTTCAGAATGGGCCTGAATGTGCATTCCCAATTTCTTTTTTAAAAGTGACACATGAAATACATGATGGATCCTGGATTCCTCAGGCAATTTCAATTTGTAAGCAACCGCTCCCACTCTCTGAATGATTTTGAAGGGTCCATAATACCTTGGTGAGAGTTTCAAGTTCCGCCTAATAGCCACTGACGCTTGTCTATAGGGTTGCAGGCGCAAGTAGACAAGATCTCCGACTTCGAATTCCATGGAAATATACCGTGTGTCATAATGTTTCTTCATCCGCTCTTGTGCAGCCTTCAACTGGTCCTTGAGTTCAACCAGGACTTGATCCCTACCCTTTAATTCTGCTTCCACTGCTTCTAATCGGGTTGTGCCTGGAACATATGTTAATAGAGTTGGAGGGGCTCTTCCGAATACAACCTCATATGGTGTCTTCTTGGTGACTGAGTGAATACTGGTATTGTAACAGTAAGACACCCATGGAATCCAACGCACCCACTCCTTGGGTCTGTGGCTTGTGAAACACCTGAGGTACATCTCAATTGTCTTGTTCACCACCTCGGTTTTCCCATCGGTCTGAGGATGATAGGCAGAACTGAAGTTGAACTTTGTTCCTTGTAACTGGAACAATTCCTTCCAGAATGAACTGGTGAAGATCAGATCTCTGTCACAGACAATGGTCCTCGGCATGCCATAGAGTTTGAATATGTTATCAAAAAAGACTTGCGCTATTGACGATGCCGTATATGGATGAGCAATGGGCATGAAGTGGGCGAACTTTGATAAGCGATCAACCACCATGAAAATCATGGATTTTTCTTTCAAAACCGGTAACCCCTCCACAAAATCCATGGAGATATCCACCCAAACATGTGAGGGAATGGGTAATGGCTGTAGCAACCCTGCTGGACGTGTATTGTCCACCTTGCTTTGCTGGCATGTGTCACAAGATTTAATAAAATCCCTAATATTTCTTCTCATTCCTTGCCAAATAAAAACTGACCTTATCCTGTGGAGAGTTTTATGGTATCCCTCATGTGTGCTTCCATGAAATTCGCCCATGATTAAAGGAAGTAAATGGGAATCAGCCAACAAATAAATAAGATTTTTAAAATTAAGTATACCTCCACGATTTTGCCACGGGCCCACCATTGTGCCATCATCACAAGATTTGAGCAACTCCTGAAGCTTTGGGCTGGACTGATTTTCTTCTTTAATGGCATCCACCCAATCCGGAATTGGAGATGAAATAACAAAAAGATTTTGCCTAGACAAGGCATCTGCCACTTGGTTCTCCTTCCCCTTCTTGTATATGATTTCAAAATCATAGCCCATCAATTTTGAGAGCCATTTTTCTTGAGCGGGAGTAGTGATCTTCTGGGCCCAAAAATGGTTCAGGCTTTTGTGGTCGGTCCGAATGAGGAATTTACGGCCCAATAAATAAGGTCTCCATTTTTGCACTGCCAAAACAACAGCCAACATTTCTTTTTCATAGGTGGAGAGTAACAGATTTGTTCCCTGCAACCCATGACTGAAAAATGCAATGGGCTTTCTTCTTGCATGAGAACCCCACCTAACCCTGTACCCGAAGCATCACACTCTACCACAAATATTTTTTCAAAATTTGGGAAAGCCAAAACAGGAGCTCTTGTCATTGCTTCTTTTAATTTCACGAATGCTTCTTCAGACTGCGGGTCCCAACTGAACCCTCCTTTCTTCAACATTTGGGTTAAAGGCTTTGCAACCTTTCCATATCCTTGTATGAATTTTCTATAATAGCCAATGAGCCCCAAAAATCCACGCAAAGCTTTCAGTGTCTTGGGCTTGGGCCAAGCAACCATGGCCTCAATTTTTTCTGGGTCGACTGATACATTCCCATTGGAGATGATGTGGCCCAAATATTTTACCTCTTTATGCCCAAATGAACATTTCTCTCTTTTGAGGAATAACTGATGGGTGTGAATGATGGAGAGGGTGGTAGAAAGATGATGTAGGTGGTCCCCAAAATTCTCACTATAAATCAAGATGTCATCAAAAAAGACTAAAATGAATTTTCTCAAGTATGGCTGGAAGATTTCATTCATGAGAGACTGAAATGTGGAGGGAGCATTGTTAAGGCCAAAAGGCATTACAAGGAATTCATAATGCCCTTGATGGGTTCGAAAGCCCGTTTTGTGAATATCTGCTGGTTGCATTCTAATTTGGTGATAACCCGACCTGAGGTCTAATTTGGTAAAGAAACGGGCCTCATTCAATTCATCCAAAAGTTCATCTATGACAGGGATGGGAAACTTGTTTTTGATGGTAATTTGATTAAGGGCCCTATAATCTACACACAGTCTCCATGACCCATCTTGCTTTTTAACCAATAAGACTGGGGATGAGTAAGGACTCTGGCTGGGTCTCACAATTCCTGATTTCAACATTTCCCCAACTAATTTTTCAATCTCTCCTTTTTGGTAATGAGGATATCTGTAAGGCCTAACAGAAATGGGCCCACTTCCTGGCTGGGTGGGAATTTTATGGTCATGTGATCTCATGGGAGGAAGGCATTTTGGCTATGTGAATAATTTTGGATAAGAATGTAATATGGCCTCAATTTGTGGGTGTAATTGAATGGGGTTAGATTCAGGAAGATTACCTTCTAAACTTTGCAAGGAAAGAGAGTAGATTTCTAGCAAAACACCTTCCTGCTGCTTGTTCAAAACCTTTCCAATTTCTTCACAGCCCACGAATTTAGGATCTGGTGAAATCAATCCCTGCAGCTTCACTTCCTTATTTGCCAACTTAAATTGCATTTGAAACCTGGAAAAATCCCACATGATGGGTCCCAACGAGCTCAACCAATGGGCCCCTAAGACCACGTCACACCCTACCAGGAGTATGATGAAGAGGTCCACATATATGGGCATCCCTTGCAGATAAAGAATTAACTCCTTGCAGCAACCCATGCTGTTTATCTTCTCGCCGTTTGCTATAGCCACGTCAAAACCTCTCTTTGCACCAGCCGCAACTCCCACCTTCTTTGCCGCCTGTAGACTAAATAAATAATGAGTGCTGCCTGAGTCTATGAGAACTTGCACAGGCTATTTACCAAGGCTCCCTTGAACCCTCATGGTATGGGGAGATCTAGTTCCAGACATAGCGTGGATCGAGATCTCTGGTACAGTTCCTTCTTCATTGTGCACGACTTCTTCCTCCATCTCCTCTGTTTCTTGCTTGTCAGACCCCATCCCAATCTAATCCGATTAGTGCTAATTAAGTGAGTGTTTAGTCTTAAGCGAGTCTTATTACTAGTTGGGTTAGAATGTGATTAAACTTAGTCTGGATTATAGCTTTGGGGATTTTGAGGACGTTTAGTATGAGTCAGACACGCTCAGGGACGCCCTAAACACACGTGTAAGAATGGGTTTTTGTTCTAGATATCTTGTTTGATCGTGATTTTCGTTTCTCTTGAATGGTTTTATTAATTGTGATAACTTTCATTTTTAGCCTGCATGTATTTGAGGCCCAGAAACTCGAGTTTTGGCCCAATAAGGGTAAATCTGACTATTCATGCTAAATCTGGACACATTTTTCGAAGTCGTGAAACTATGTCAAAATTATACTTTTCCGAAACTAGATTTTTCGACAATCGTTTTGTTCTTCTTTGTCGTTTCCATCCGGGGTCCCCAAGACCATGTGTTAGTTGTTTCAAGTTCAACTGCATTTGAGGCCCACCTCCAAACACTATAAGTACTCTCCTATTCTCTCTCCTCCATTCTTTTCCCATTTTTCCCTGCAACTGTGCTGGCCCTAGAGTAAAGAAGAGAAGAAGTTTGTTTCTTGATCTTTCTCCCTTGGAAATCATCTAGCAAGAAGGCTCAAATCTCCATTTCGACTCCGCCATTCTTTTCCTCTCTTCTCAAGCTTCAGCTGGACATGTTCTTGGAGCCAATCTTCGGCACTATTCATCATCTTCAACCTTCCTTCTCCTTTTTCAGCTATCTCAAGGTTAGAGCTTGGACCCATCTTTTCATTTGATGTTCTTGAGCTCACCAAGAGCTCATTTGTCATATTTTCAAACCCATTTTCGAAATGGGGTTTTGTAGTGACCAAAATGGTGAGTTTTATGTATTTCTCTTTTGGGGTTTATGTAGATTTCGTGGATCTCCCCCTCTTGTTGGACTTTGTGGAGTATTTGCTTGGCATTGGTTAGAGGCAAGTAAACTTTATATGTTTTTCATGTACATTGTGTTGTGGTTTCATTTCTTCCATTTAAGACATGATTTTTATGCTTAAACCTATTAAATGCATGTTATGTTTATGTTCTCTTAAAAATCATTGGTTGAGTTTCTCTACTTGTGTTGTTGCTGATGATTTTTCCAAGTTCTTAGAATCATGTTTGGTTTTGTAAGTTTTATGAAATCGTACACAGAGATGCCTTGATGTTTCTCTTTGGAATGAGTGGATTAATTGTGAATGGAATGCCTTTAAATGTATGAAAACATCCCTTGGAAAGCATGTAGGCTTGGGGAGTGTAGGTGGTGAAAGAGGGGGTGTGAAGAAGGGAAAGAAAGTTGTGAAAAATCTGATCAGAATGCATTGCCCATGCCTGTCGGTCATCTGTCGGTCAGCTTTCGGTCGACCGACACCAACCGAGAATATGTTGGTTCAAATTCCAGAGAGCAACATTTTGTCAGGTCATCCGTCGGTTAGCCGTCGGTCGACCGACAATCAACCGAGGACTTGTCTGTCCGAATTCCAGAGAGCTCAATTTCTGGGCTGGGATCTGTCGGTCAAGCCATTGGTCAACCGACAGATCAACCTCGGTTGACCGACAGTAACCGAGGGTTGACTGAAAGTACAAGAAATACTATTTTGCTAGACTTATCTTGGGAATGAAAACTAGAATATGATTAAGGGCTTTTAGCTTGACATTATGTATTGGAACTCAAAATGTCCCCGAACGTTGGAAGCACCAATTATATTCAATTCGACATTTGAGTATCAATACATGAGGGTCAAACAGAGGGGCTTAATTCATATACTTGAGGAAATTGTTTAGACTCTCGGTTTTGACACGAGGACTATCGTTTTGCTCCTGTTCTGATTTACAAGCCTCAGTCTCGTTTTGGGCGGTTTCAAGAACCAAAAAGGGGAACCTTTTCACAAGTTCAGTTTTGCTATAGCTTATGCTACTCTTGATTTGTTTTGTTTCGCTATGTTCTAATAATGGGTTTCCCAATTTTCAATCTGTTTTGTACATGTTAGTTTCGTTTTATGCATTCATGACTGATGATGAACACCACTGAGCTTAGACTGCCCTTTCAGTCTGATCCACTGTCTGGGGGTCTTTAAACACTTGGACTTTCTGCAGATTAGTCGTATAATTATATATACATCCTGTTCTGACCGGTAACGCGGCCGGTACCCGCCTACCTTTGTGGTACGGGATCCTGTTTTGTTCTGTTCTGCTTCTGTTTCTGTTCTGCTTTCTCTCTTCATTTTTATATGATGGAGGAAGGATGGGCTCATTGTGGGATGATCTCTTCATGATATTATTTAAGTATTCATGTTAGTTTTGCTTATTTGAAATACATCTTAGTTCTGCAATTGTTTTAAGTCCAGTATATGTTTTCGGAGATACTTCTCCTCTTTCGACAGTCTTATTCACATGTATCTAAATTGTTTTCTTGCCAAACCGTCGTGTTTGATCCTTGTATTTTGGTGCTTAGGTGAGGACGCCTTTGCCCCTGAGGAGGAGCGTCAGGAGGAGGCTGTTGAGCCACCCCCAGCTCGAGAGTGGCAGCCCGACGACGTCATCTAGGCGTCGGGAGGGTCCTTGAGACGCACATCTTTTTGGAAGGGTTTTATATTTTGATTCTTTTGGTATTGTATTGGCCGTATTGGCCTCTTATTGGGTTATACTTAACAATATACTTTTGTTAACTCTAAACGTGAATGTAATTGGGACTCGTCCTGCTTATATTTCCCTCTCTGAATACATGCTTTGATGATTATTATTCGTAAGTGTGGTTTCCATATGTTAGGTCATGGCTTGACGGGATTTGCTACACGCTTCCGCAAACCATTGTTCTAGTGATTTTGTCCCGTGTCTTGGGATCCTCACCGCGGAAACCTGTGGGAAAATAGGCGGTAATTGTTTTTATTAATATTATCGCCACGTCGCAGGTCCGGGCATCGGTCCGGGGTCGTGACAGGACTGGTATCAGAGCGGGACATGTTTCAGACACTTAAAAGAAACTAGAAATCTTAGGGACGTGGCGAGGATTCGTGAGTTTGCTAGAACGTCTTTGTTTAAACCAAGTTGACCAACCCAATTATGCTTATATATGTGCTAACAAATTGTCTTGCTGCATCATGCCTCCGAGAAAAGCTCCCAATCATCAAGAGTCCGGTAGTAATCAGAATGAGACAGAACCGTCTGAAAATCCTACTGCTACTCAGTTCCAACAATTAATGTAAGCTATGATAGATCAACAGAAGCAAGCTAACAAAACTCAAGCAAAATTTCAAGAACAGATGGCGAAGAAGGATGAAGAAATGGCCCAAGTCCAGAGACAACTCTTGGAAGTTTTACAGAATAGGCAACAAGTCCCTCCTATGCAACCTCCCGGCCCGAATTTTGTTTTTAACCATAGGGATCATGACCCTAATTTACTGTTTGAGAGATTCAGGAAGAGAGCACCCAAGGAATTCTCAGGGCAGGAGGACCCATTAGTTGCAGATGATTGGTTGGCGAACACTGAGAAGATCTTTGATGTATTTACATGCACAGGAAGGCAGAAGGTCAATCTTACAGCTTCTTTATTCTTTGGACTTGCAGACCAGTGGTGGCAGACGGTCAAGGAACCGTATATGACAATGGCTAACGAAGATGCATGGGCAGCATTCAAGATACAATTTCAGGACAAGTATATTCCTTCACATGTCAGGAGACTGAAGGCCGTTGAGTTCCACAGCTCAAACAGGGCAACATGACAGTCCTAGAATACGTCACAAAGTTCGAAAGGCTTGCCAGATATGCTACCAAGCTTATTGACACTGAACAGAAAAAGATAACTAAGTTTTTGGAAGGGCTGAATCCGATCATCATGAGAGATGCTATAAGAGTTGTTCCACCAGCCACCTATGATGAAGCTGTCAAACGGGCATATACATTTGAGAATATTAACAACTTGATTATTCAGGACAGGAAACAGCAGTACCAGCAGCAGAATCAGAGGCAACAGCAGAACAAGAAACCAAGGCAAGATCAGAATCCTCTAAGACAAGTAGCATGTGGGCATTGTGGAAAGAACCACGAGACTAGTCAGTGTCGCAGAGCCGCAGGAGCTTGTTTCAGATGTGGAGCGTTGGATCATGCAATCAGGGATTGCCCAGTTGTACGGGATCAAGCCAATAGGAACCAGCAGCCACAACCAGTAGCACCCCAGAATCAACCACCAGTTCAGAATCGGGCTAGGCAGCCTCAGCAGCAGCAGTAACAAGTCAGGCCACAGGGTCAGAATCAATTTGCTCGTCCTCCCCAGCAGAACAGGAATATGCAAGGCAGACCGAATCAGGCACCGATCAGGCCACAACAGCAAGGGAGGGTATATAACCTCAACCGTGTGGATGCAGAGATTACAGGAGACGTTGTGGAAGGTACATTTCTTGTTTGTGGAGTAGAAGTACAAATTTTATTTGATCCCGGATCTACCCATTCCTTTTTGTCTCCTCTTTTCGCAAGGACGATGCATAATCTGTCTAGAGACCTTGAGTTTGTTTTGATTGTTACCACACCCGTAGGTAAACAAGTTACTTGTAGAACCTATTACCCCAATTGCCCAATCTTTCTAGGCCAAGCTGTTTTACCAGCGAACCTCATTGTTTTAGACATGCATGATTTTGACATTATTTTAGGCATGGATTGGTTAGAGACCTACCGTGCAACCATGGATTGTTTTGGTAAGACCATCACCTTCAGATTGCAAGGGCCACAGTCAGAGTTGATGTTTCAGGGCAATAGGAAGAAGTCTTCGAGTAGTTTCATTTCAGCTTTGAAAGCTAACAGATTGGTGGGCAGTGGTTGTGAGGCATTTATTGCGTTTATCACGGAGGATAAACAGTCCCAACGGGTGGAGGATATCCCCGTAGTGTGTGAATTTCCGGATGTTTTTCCAGAGGAAATCCCGGGTTTACCACGAGTTAGAGAAGTTGAGTTTACTATTGAGCTCCTTCCAGGGACTGCACCGATCTTAATTGCACCTTATAGGATGGCTCCTGCAGAGTTAGGTGAATTGAAACTCCAATTGCAAGAATTGTTGAGCAAAGGTTTCGTTAGGCCAAGTGTCTCACCTTGGGGAGCGCCAGTTCTTTTTGTGAAGAAGAAAGATGGAAGTCTTAGAATGTGCATCGACTATAGGAGACTGAACCACGTGACTGTCAAGAACAAATATCCGTTGCCAAGAATAGATGAATTGTTTGATCAATTGCAAGGAGCAGCATACTTTTCCAAGATAGACTTGAGATCTGGATACCATCAGTTGAGGGTTAGAGACTCAGATATTCCAAAAACAGCTTTTCGAACAAGATATGGGCACTATGAATTTTTGGTGATGCCATTTGGGTTGACTAATGCACCCGCAGTATTCATGGCTCTCATGAACAAGGTCTTTCCACAACACTTGGATCACTCCACAGTGGTTTTCATTGATGATGTCCTCGTGTATTCCAAGAGTCAGGAGGAGCATGAGGAGCACTTGAGGATTGCACTACAACTTTTGAGGGACAATCAGCTATATGCGAAGCTCAGGAAATGCGAATTTTGGTTAGAACAGGTTGCTTTTCTAGGCCACATCATCTCCAAGAAAGGTTTATCGGTGGACCCATCCAAGATGGAAGCAGTTGTCAGCTGGAAGAAACCAAGTAATGTGACAGAAATCAGAAGCTTTTTGGGATTAGCAGGCTATTACCGGAGGTTTATCCAAAGTTTTTCGTCTATTGCAGCACCCTTGACAAAGCTGACTCGGAAAGGTGTACCGTTTGTGTGGACAGATCAGTGTGACGCCTGTTTTCAAGAATTGAAGAAGAGACTAACTACAGCCCCGATCCTTACATTACCGTCGGGCAGTGGCGGATTTATTGTTTTTACGGATGCATCGAATGTGGGACTAGGCTGTGTTTTAATGCAGGATGGTAGGGTGATCGCCTATGGCTCGAGGCAATTGAAGGATCACAAGCGAAACTATGCAACTCATGACTTGGAATTAGCAGCAGTCATTTTTGCCTTGAAGATGTGGAGACACTATCTCTACGGAGAAAAATTTGAAGTTCATTCAGACCACCGGAGTTTACAATATTTGTTTTCACAGAAGGATTTGAACATGAGGCAGAGGCGGTGGATGGAGTACATTAAAGACTATGACTTCCCAATCAAGTATCATCCGGGGAAAGGGAACGTAGTAGCTGACACTTTGAGCAGAAAGTCAGTGGTCATGGCCAGTTTAAGAGGAGTCAGTGTTTTCCAGCAATTCGAAGAACTTGGAGTGGAAGTACTACCGTTAAGAAGTGGTGTGTTGTTAGCAAATATGATAGTATCGGAACCCACCTTCATCCAGAAGATCAAGGATAGTCAATTACAAGACCCAGACTTAGCAAAGATTGTGGAGGATATTGCAGAACGTCCAGATTTCAGGATGGTGAGCGGAGTGTTATACTTTCGCAACCGGTTGTGTGTGCCAAATGTGGATGAATTGAAAAATGAGTTGATGACCGAAGCCCATAGTACAAAGTACTCTATGCACCCGGGTAGTACAAAGATGTACCAGAACTTGAGGAACCATTTTTGGTGGAATAACATGAAACGTGAGATAGCAGCTTTTGTGTCCCGTTGTTTAACTTGCCGGCTAATTAAAGCAGAGCATCAAAAACCCCCTGGCTTACCGCAACCACTGGAGATTCTGGAGTGGAAATGGGAACACATCACCATGGACTTTGTTTACGGGTTACCAACCACTAAGAAGGGGAATAATGCGATTTGGATCATTGTAGATCGTCTCACGAAGACTGCTCACTTCATTCCAATGAAGACGGGGATTATGATGCACATGGCACCACTTGCAAGATTATTCATCGATGAGATCGTTAGTAAGCATGGCCAGCCCGTCTCCATCACTTCCGACAGAGATAGTAGATTTGTTTCGAGATTTTGGAAGACTCTACATGAATCCATGGGTAGCAAGCTACAGTTCAGTACAGCGTACCACCCACAGACAGACGGCCAATCTGAGCGCACTATACAGACTCTAGAAGACATGTTGCGTGCTTGTGTACTAGATTTCAAGGTTCAGTGGGATGAGTGCTTGCCCCTTTGCGAGTTTGCGTATAACAACAGCTATCATTCTAGCATCGGCATGGCACCTTTTGAAGCACTCTATGGTAGAAGATGCAGAACCCCAGTTTGTTAGGAAGAAGTCGGTGTGCGTAGTTTTCACGGACCGACGATAGTTGGAGAAACTAGTGACAAGGTCAAGCTGATCCAAGATCGTTTAAGGACCGCTCTGTTAGACCCCGACCCAGACCAACTCGATTAGTGCTAATTAAGTGAACGTTTAGTCTTAAGTGAGTCTTAGTACTAGTTGGGTTAGAATGTGATTAGACTTAGTCTGGATTATAGTTTTGGGGATTTTGAGGACGTTTTGTATGAGTCAGACACGCTCAGGGACGCCCTGAGTACGCGTGTAAGGATGGGTTTTCGTTCTAGATCTTTGTTGTGGATGTGATTTTTAATTCTCTTAAATGGTTTTATTATTTATGGCAACTTTCGTTTTTAAGCTGCATGCTTTTGAGGCCCAGAAACTCAGTTTTGGCCCAATAAGGGCAAATCTGTCTTTTCATGCAAAAATCTGGGCACACTTTTCGAAGTCGTGAAACCATGTCAAAAGTATACTTTTCTGAAACTAGATTTTTCGACGATCGTTTTGTTCTTCTTCGTCGATTTCATCCGGGGTCCACAAGACCATGTTTTAAGCGTTTCTAGTTCAGCTAGAGAGGGACCCACCTCTCAACCCATATAAAAGGTCTCTTACTCTCTCTCCTCCATTTTCTTCTTCCAAAAATCCTGCAACGGTTTGCCCTAGAGTGGAGTTGAGAAGGCAGCCCTCTTCTTGATCTTTTCCCTTGAAATCATCTAACAAGAAGACTCCAATCTCCGATTCGTTTTCGCCATTCTCTTCCTCTCTTCGCAAGCTTCGATTGGACACGTTTTGGAGCCAAACCCCTTTCACTATTCATCATCTTCAACCTCCATTCTTCTTGTTTGGCTAGCAAAAGGTTAGAGCTTGGATCCATTTTTCTATTTGATGTTCTTAGGCTCACCAAGAGCTTGTTTTTCATGATTTCAAACCCATTTTTCGAAATGGGGGTTTGTAATGGCTAAAATGTTGATTTTTGTATGCTCCATTTTGGGGGTTTTGTGTAGATCTCGTGGAGCACCCCTCATTGTTGGTTTTTGTGAAGCTTTCTTTGACTTTGGATTGAGGCAAGTGAACTTTTTGGGATTTTTCCATGTATATTGCATTAGGGTTCCATTTTTCTTCATTAAGGTATGATTTTTGTGTTAGTTCTCTTAATGCTAGTTATGTCTACACTCTTTCAAGCCATGTACTTCAGTTTCTCTATTGGTTTTGTCATTAATGATTTATCAAGTTCTTAGAATCATGTTGGTTTTGTAAGTTTCATGAAATTGTTATAAGAATGTCTTGATGTTTCTCTTTGGAATGAATGGACAAATTGTGGATGGAATGCTCTATAATGTGTGGAATGAATCCCTTGGAAAGCATGGAGGCTTGGGGAGTGCAGGTGGTAAAAATGTGGAAGTGAAGAAGGGAGAAAAAGTTGTAAAAATTCTGAACAGAATGCACTGCCCGTGCCTGTCGGTCAGCTGTCGGTCCAACTTCGGTCGACCGACACCAATCGAAATTTGTCGGTTCGAATTCCAGAGAGCAACATTTTTGTCAGGTGATCCGTCGGTCAAGCCTTCGGTCGACCGAGGATCTGTCGGTTCGAATTCCAGAGAGCAGTAATTCTGGGCTGGGATCTGTCGGTCAAGCCTTCGGTCAACCGACAGATCGACCTCGGTTAACCGACGGTTAACCGAGCGTTGACCGACAGTTACAAAAGAACTGTGTTTGGAGAAATTTTGCAGGAATGAAAACTAGACTATGCTTTAGACCTTCATTTGACATTGTGCACTTGAAATTCCTAAATGTATCTTACCTTCGGGGACACCAAGTTATATAGAGTTTCGACGTTTGGATTTCCAAGTCCACAAGGGTCAAAGATTTGGTCATAGCCTATGCTTGATAGATTTTGTTCGGACTCTTGTTTTGATGCTTTATGCGTCCTCATGTTCTTGTTTGATCTTTTTCAAGTATAAGCTTGTATTTAAGACGTGTTTCAAGAATCGTGTTTCAAGAAAGAAAAAGGGAATCATTTCTTAAGTTTTGTTAAGCATTTATATAATGCTATTTTTGCTAGCCTTGTCGTGACGTGTTTGATAAATGATTTCCCTCTTGCTTTGACGTGTTCTCGAATAAGTATTGTCGTGTTTTATGCATTCATGATATAAGTGATTACCACTGAGCTTGGACTGCCCTTTTAGCTTGATCCACTACCTGGGGGTCCTTAAACATGTGGACTGTCTGCAGACTAGTCGTGTCTTGAATTGACACATCGTGCGTGTTCGTGGTCCGGTTCCGCGGCCGGACACCCCGTCTACCTTGTGTGGCGTGGGATCGTGTTTATCGTGTTGTGCTTATCGTGCTTGTCGTGCGTGCTTACTCCTATCATCATGTATGATGGAGAAAGGATGGGCTCTTTGTGGATTTACTAATCATGATATTATAAGTATACATGCTAGTTTCGAAAACGTGTATTCAACTCTTGAACTGTTTTAGCATTATTTTAACTATTCATGCCTAAATTGTTTATTTGCCAAACCGTCGTGTTTGATGCTTGTTATTTTGGTGTCCAGGTGCAGGAGTGTTCACGCGTGACGAGGAGTGCCCGGAGGAGGCTGTTGAGCCACCCCCAGCACTCGAGTGGCAGCCCAACGACGTCATCTAGACGCCGGTCGGGATCTTGATTCTCGTTTCACCTAGTTTGGGTTATGTTGGGTTGTTCTTTTGGGATTCCATTGTTGTATTGGCCTTTGTTGGTCTCTTTGGGTTTTGTAACTTGAATTAATATACTTTTGTTAAACATTGAATTGTTAATCATGATAGGAATGCTTTGATGACATTCCTTTTTGATACCAAGTCTCGTTAGTACATAGTTCTCTTGTATCTTATTGTTGAAGTTTGTGTGACTTGTTTTGCTACACGCTTCCGCATACCCATTCGTGTGAGCTCGACCCGTGTCTTGGGGATCCTCACCGCGGAAACCTGTGGGAAATCAAACAGCCGGCGGCGGCGTGCTTTGGTTGTCGGTTGATCATGCCGCCGCGGCGCAGTCGCGGGCCCGGGTCCCGGTCCGGGGTCGCGACACGCTCGAAGTAGACAAAAGAGTTTTGTTGACACTCGTCGAAGGGACTTACAGTTTCAGGAGGGAGACAAAGTATTCTTGAAAGTGTCACCAGTTAGGGGGTGTAAGACCCCGACCCGAGTGACTCGATTTGTACTAATTATGTTGAGTATTAGTGCTAAGCTCGATTAGTGATTTTTGACTAAGCTTGGACTAGAATAGCTCTTATTTGGTTTTGGGAGAGTTTTAGTGCTTTGTGTTGGTGGGACCCTTTGGGGGTTCCCTTTTTGGTTGGCTTTACTATTGAGTGGGGGGGGATTATTCGTATTCCGGTGATTTGCACTCCAATCCCGTTTTACTCGTCTTGTTAATCCCTACAACTTTCATGTTGATCTCGAACCCGTCCGGAACCCCGAAACCCGATCTTCTTGCTTTGAGGGCAAAACAGTCTTTTTACATGAAATCTGTGCCCAACACTCGATATCCTCGAAACCCGCGAAACATGTACTTTTCCGAAACTAGATATTTCGGTGATCACTTTTCTCTTCTTCGTCGATTTCATTCGAGATCCCGAAATTAACGATTTCAGCCCAAAGAGCTTTCCTAGTAGTGGAGCCCACACCCATTGCTTTATAAAGAGAACACTCTTCTTCCACTTCTCTTTTTCCAGCACAAGCTTATGAGAACAGCATAGGGTTTCCTTTCTCTCTTTCTTCTTCTTCTTGCTTCCTCATCCCAAGTCCCTACCAAACCTTACACCAATCAAGATTGAACTTCACCCTCTTCTTCCCCATTACTAGAGCTATTCATTGATACCATTTGTGGAAGGATCTACTCAACTCAAGACCCTCATTGAGCTCACCTTGTCCATTTGAAGAGCTTCCAAGTGAGTTTTCCCTCCTATTCTTTTAGATTTATAATCTCTTAGCCATAGAGGAGCTCTATTCCTATTATTGTGAGCTTCTTCTTCTTGTTTCTTGGTTTGACCCATTTTAGGGTTTGTTTTTGGGGGGTTTTGGTGTAGCTTGGTACTTGGCTTGGAAGTGTGGATTAGAGCTTGGATTTCTTGTCTAGAGACCTTGAGGCAAGTGGATGTTTAAATTTAAAAGTGATTTCCATGATCAAATGTTGGTATTTATTGTACCATTTAGGATGAGCTTTTACTTGCATTCAATGTGGCTTTAATGTTTTAAAAAGAGGTTGTTGAACCCATTCATTGTCTTGAAACATGATTTCTAGCTTTTGGTTTCATCTACTGTCCTTAAATCTTGAATTGTAGTTTTGAGTTCATCTTTTGTACAATGCCTAAGTGAATCCTTGTGATGTTGGTTGTCCTCCTTCCCTTAGTAATTGTATGAATGCCAATGGAGAATGAAAGGAATGGGTTTGGGGAAAGGGAAAGCTTGAATCTGAACCCAGGGAAGAAATTCCCGTGACTGGCGGTCAGCTCCGCGGTCAGCTAGCGGCTAACCGCCGTGTCCATCGAAGGCTAACCGCCATCTAACCGCACAGTTACGGTCACTTTTCCCGAGAGCTGAAGTCTCACGGTCAGCTCCGCGGTCAGCTAGCGGCTAACCGCCGTGTCCATCGAAGGCTAACCGCCATCTAACCGCACAGTTACGGTCACTTTTCCCGAGAGCTGCAATTCCACGGTCAGCCAGCGGTTAACCGCCGCATTCGCTGGCGGCTATCCGCCACCTGACCGCAAGGTAACCGAAATTCCCTGAATTCTGTGAATAAGAGAAGGATCGAAGGGAGTTTTCACCCCATTGCTTGTGAACCTTTCTGAGAGCAATGGGCACCACTCACCTGGGATTGTGTCCGAAGCATAGGTGAAGTGTTTGTTGGTAGTACGTTAGAGAGAGAAACTACATCATCGAGATTCATTTAAGCGTTGAGGCTACTATAGTGTATAAGAAACCCGGAATGTCTCCCAAATTCAAAGAGTACCAAGCTTCCTTTTTATACAGACATACGGGATCCCTATTCACTTGGATTAGTTCTAACCCGACATTGTCTTGGCTTTTCAAAAGGGTACCTTACCTTGTCATTCTCGAAATTGATGATTTGGGATCTATCATCCCGAAAACTTTGGAAGTATACTTGTACTGTTTTGCTATCTTTGATATACATGCCAGACCTGATATGATAGCTGTGCCCTGAGCACCCATGTCCTGCCTGAATATAGTCTTGTACTTGATTTATTTTACACATGTCTTGATTTCCATGTTTTGACCTATGAGTCGGCACCACTAAGCTTGGATACCTTGTTAGTCTGATCTACTGACGAGGTGATCCCCCTCTTGTCCCGCCAACTGCAGTTTGGATCTTGCTACCCGGTTATTTAACCGTGGTCTTGTCCTGATACCGCAGATTGCTACTGTGGTTCCTGATGCCCGGCTCGCTACCGTGGTCATGTCTAGTATATAGTATATATGTATATGTATTTCGTTGTACCTCCTCACTTCGGTGACTGAGGTCAACGCCTTGACTTGCTTGCTCTATCACTTCGGTGATAGAGGATTTAGCTTTGTGTGGTTGCCATCTTGCCAGTTTCCTGATTTCCTTGGTTACCTTAACTTGTTCTACCTTGCATATATGTTTTTAACTAAATGATGCATTTACTCATGAAAATATTATTAGACAGGTTTAACTGTTTCCAAGGTAAATGTTTTAGCATTAAATGTTTTTACTTTTATCCACCCGCCAGACCGTCGTGTCTGACCCTTTGCTTTGGTACTCAGGTCCCGTTGTTGGTTTCCCCGAGGAGGAGCCAGAGGAGGCGGTCGGAGAACCGCAGCCGCTAGTGGAGTGGCGTGCTGACGATGTTATGTAAACATCGGGCTGCCGAGTTGCGAAACATTTTGGGGGTGGTTGGATAGATTTCTGGTGGTTATTGTTTTGTATATTGGCCTTTGTTGGCCTCTATTTTTGGGAACTGTAATTAACCGATCTTCTGATTAAACTTGAATATGTGCTCTTGGGTTATGCTTTAGGACATTGCTCATTCTGATACTCATATTCAAATGTAATCAGCCTGGATATTTTGTGAAATGAAACGCATGCATGATTTACCATACGCTTCCGCAATTATACTAAATGGTTATGTGTGTTGGAATATCCTCACCGCGGACACCTGTGGGAAATCACGTGCACGGGTAAGGAGTGTTCTTTTGTTAACCCGTGTACGCTTGATTATAAACATACCTTAAATTATTGTTATCATTCCATATGATCACATCATCATTGGCTTCATCAAACAGTCCCGATCCCGGATTTGGTTCCCCTAACCCGGTCCGGGGTCGCGACAGAACTGGTATCAGAGCGAGACGTGTTTCAAGCAATTAAAAGAAACTAGAAATCCTAAGGACGTGGGGAGGATTCGTTAGATCTTTCGTTAGCTAGAATCGCGTGAGCAATGTGTGACCCTACTCTTCATTATTTTGTGCTAACAACTTGTTTTGCTGCATCATGCCACCTCGTAAGCGCCCAGTGAACGGTAACCCCACAGTGAGCAACAGTGACTATACTGGGCCGGTAGAGGGTACAGGACCAGTGGGAGAAGATAGAACTGAAAACACCATTCCAAATCAGTTTCAGCAGATGATGCAAGCCATGCTTGACCAGCAGCGTCAGGCTAATGAGAACCAAACCAGATTACAAGAACAAATGCTAAAGAAAGATGAGGACCATGCTAGGGAGTTGGTAGAAATGCAGAGACAGTTGTTGGAAGTACTACAGAGAAGACCCGAACCAGTTCAGCCTCAACCTGCTATTGTCATTAATCAGAGGGAACATGACCCCAATGTACTGTTTGAGAAGTTCAGGAAGAGAGGTCCGAAAGAGTTTGTGGGGACAGAGGACCCCTTGACTGCAGATGACTGGCTAGAGCATATAGAGAATATATTTGAGGTTTTCAGATGTAATGGGGGTGAGAAAGTACAGCTTGCAGCATCACTCTTCACCAGCTTGGCAGACAATTGGTGGAAGACAGTGAGGGAAGAATACAGGACTATGGCAAATGCAGTAGCTTGGGCAAACTTCAAGAGGCAATTCAGAGACAAATATGTGCCTGCCCATGTCAAGAGACAGAAAGCAGTAGAGTTCCAGCAGCTTGTCCAAGGGAGTATGACCGTCTTAGAGTACCTCACCAAATTCGAGAGGTTGTCAAGATACGCTCCGGAATTGGTAGACACCGTGGAAAAGAAGATTGCCAAGTTCCTAGAAGGACTTCATCATATCATTGAGAGGGATGCCACCGGTGTAGTACCACCTCTTACCTTCGAGGAAGCAGTCAAGAGAGCTTACAAGTTTGAGAACTTCCACCACAAGATTCTTAAGGTCCAAGGCAAGGGACAAGGACAGCCTCCACAGCAGTACCACCACCAGAGAAACCAGCAGCACAAGAGACAGAGACAAGATCAGAATGTGCAACTAGTTTGCATTCATTGTGGGAAGAACCACGATAGTGCCCAGTGTCGTACGGTCTCCGGAGCATGCTACAGATGTGGTTCCATGACCCATCAAATGAGGGATTGTCCGAGGCAGAATAGGCAGAATCAGCAGCAAGGAGCACCGCGTCAGGCACCGCCACAGAACGCACTAGTGGTGCAGAATCAGGCAAGGCCACTCCAGCAGCAGGCACCACCGCAGCAGTATAGGCCCCAGCAGCAGCAGCAGGCCCGTCAACAGGGACAACAACAGAATCAGCGTCCCCCACAACAGAACAGAAATGCCCCTCAAGGCAGGCCACAACAGGCACCTATCAGGCCACAGCAGCGAGGACAAGTTTATGCAATCAACAGAGCTGATGCAGAGGCAGCAGGCAATGTTGTGGAAGGTACACTTCTTGTCAGTGGGATTGAAGCTAGAATATTATTTGACCCTGGGTCTACGCATTCATTCATATCCCATGCATTTTCTAAATTGATTGATGTGCATGGTAAAGATCTTGAGTACACCTTGACTGTAGCTACACCAGTAGGAAAACAAGTTGTATGTACGGTTTATTACCCTAGTTGTACAGTCCGGATAGGAGAAGTTATGTTACCCGCAGATCTTATTCTGTTGGAGATGAAGGATTTTGATGTCATCCTAGGGATGGATTGGCTGGCAGGGTACCATGCCACAATGGATTGTTTCCACAAAACCCTCACATTCAAGTTGGATGCAACACCAGCAGGGGTGTTGTTCCAGGGAGAGAGGAGAAATCCTCGTGCAGGGTTTGTCTCAGCGTTGAAGGCTGATAGACTTTTGAGAAGTGGATGTGAAGCCTATTTGGCGTTTATCACGGAGGATAAACGGTCCCAAGGGGTGGAGGAGATCCCTATTGTTTGGGAGTTCCCGGATGTATTTCCGGAGGAGATTCCGGGATTACCACCCATGAGAGAGATTGATTTTACCATTGAGTTGTTACCAGGGACCGCTCCGATATCTATTGCACCATATAGAATGGCTCCGGCAGAATTAGGAGAGTTGAAGATACAGTTGCAAGAGTTGTTGGATAAAGGTTTTGTGAGACCTAGCATCTCACCGTGGGGAGCTCCGGTGTTGTTCGTGAAGAAGAAGGACGGTTCGATGAGAATGTGTATTGATTACCGGAGATTGAACCAAGTGACCATCAAGAACAAGTATCCATTGCCAAGGATAGACGAATTGTTTGATCAGTTACAAGGTGCTTCATACTTTTCGAAGATTGATTTGAGATCCGGTTATCATCAGCTGAGAGTTAGAGAATCAGATGTGTTGAAGACAGCTTTCCGGACAAGATATGGCCACTATGAGTTCCTAGTGATGCCATTTGGGTTGACTAATGCACCGGCAGTGTTCATGGCTTTGATGAACAAGATCTTTGCGCAGTATCTAGATCAGTTTGTAGTGGTGTTCATAGATGATATTCTGGTGTACTCCAAGACCAGAGAAGAGCATGAAGAGCATCTGAGGATTGCATTACAGCTTTTGAGGGAGAATCAGTTGTATGCGAAGCTCAACAAGTGTGAATTTTGGCTAGAGCAAGTCGCATTTTTGGGACACATAATCTCCAAGGAAGGTTTGTCAGTAGACCCGTCTAAGATCGAGGCAGTAGTGAAGTGGGAGAGACCGAAGAATGTGTCTGAAATTAGGAGTTTTCTTGGTTTGGCAGGGTATTACAGGAGGTTTGTGCAAGGGTTTTCGTCGATTGCAGCACCATTGGCGAAGTTAACAAGGAAGAATACACCCTATGTGTGGACAGATCAGTGTGAAACTAGTTTCCAAGAGCTGAAGAAGAGATTAACTACCGCACCAGTCCTCACTTTGCCATCCGGAAGCGGCGGTTTTACCATCTTTACCGATGCTTCGAACATTGGACTTGGTTGTGTGTTGATGCAAAAAGGAAGAGTTGTAGCATACGGGTCCCGGCAGTTGAAAGATCACGAGAAGAATTATGCGACCCATGACCTTGAGTTGGCAGCGGTTGTCTTTGCATTGAAGATGTGGAGACATTACCTCTACGGAGAGAAGTTTGAGGTTCATTCGGATCACCGCAGCCTACAGTACCTATTTTCTCAGAAGGAGTTGAACATGAGGCAGCGGAGATGGATGGAGTATATCAAAGACTATGATTTTCCGATCAAGTATCACCCGGGGAAAGCGAATGTAGTTGCTGATGCTTTGAGCAGGAAGTCAGTAGGCATAGCAAATTTGAGTGGTACTTGTATTTTTGATCAGTTTGAGGAGTTGAAGATAGACCACCAGCCACTAAGGAAAGGTGCCATAATTGCCAATATGTCAATGTCAGAACCTTCGTTCATCCAGAAGATTAAGGACGGTTAGTTGCAAGATCCAGAGTTAGCCAAGATTGCAGATCATATAGCAGAACGTCCTGATTTTCGTATTGTTGACGGAGTTCTTTACTACCGTGATCGTTTGTGTGTGCCTAACATAGAAGATTTGAGGAATGACATTATGACAGAAGCTCACAGTGCGAAGTATTCCATGCACCCAGGCAGCACAAAGATGTATCAGAATTTGAAGGGTAGATTTTGGTGGAACAATATGAAGAGAGAGATTGCAGCGTTTGTATCTCGATGTATGACGTGTCAGTTGATAAAGGCGGAACATCAGAAGCCTCCAGGATTGTTGCAGCCATTAGAGATCCCGGAGTGGAAATGGGAGCACATTACCATGGATTTTATTTCGGGACTACCGAGGACTAGCAGAGGCAATGATGCGATATGGGTGATTGTAGACCGACTCACCAAGTCAGCTCATTTTATTCCCATGAGGACAGGAAAGAAGATGCATATGTTACCCCTGGCAGGGTTGTTCGTTAATGAGATCGTCAGTAGACATGGACAGCCAGTTTCCATCACTTCGGACAGAGACAGCAGGTTCGTCTCTAGATTTTGGAAGACCCTACATGAGTCTATGGGTACGAAGTTGCAGTTTAGTACAACTTATCACCCTCAGACCGATGGCCAATCAGAGAGGACAATTCAGACACTCGAGGACATGCTCCGTGCTTGTGTATTGGACTTCAAGAGTCAGTGGGATGAAACCCTACCGTTGTGTGAGTTTGCTTATAACAACAGCTACCACTCTAGCATTGGGATGGCGCCTTTTGAGGCTTTGTATGGCAGAAGGTGTAGGACACCTGTTTGTTGGGAAGAAGTTGGCACCCGTAGTTTCCATGGACCGTCCATAGTAAGTGAGACTACTGACAAAGTGAGACAGATCCAAGAATGTTTGAAAGTAGCCCGGAGTAGACAAAAGAGCTATGCAGACTCTCACCGCAGGGATCTACAATTCAAGGAAGGAGATAAGGTTTTCTTGAAGGTGTCACCTACCAGAGGAACTTTGAGATTTGGACAGAAGGGCAAGTTGTCACGGAGATACATCGGACCGTACGACATTGTGAGCAAGATTGGTGATGTGGCTTACAGATTAGCCTTACCACCCGAGTTATCCGGTGTACACAACGTCTTCCATGTGTCGATGTTGAAGAAGTACGTCCCCGATCCTTCACATGTGCTCCTACATGAGCCGTTGGAAATTAGAGAAGATGCCACTTATGTTGAGAAGCCCATTCGGATCATAGACACGAAGGAGCAAGAGTTGAGGTCACGGACTATTCAGTGGGTGAAGGTACTTTGGGAGAATCATGGGCCGGATGAGGCCACGTGGGAATTGCGAGATCAAGTGCAGAAGAAGTATCCGCATCTCCTACCCGAGGTGAGTTTTATATTTCATTTGGAGGACCAAATGCCCTAAGGGGTGGAGGATGTAAGACCCCGACCCGAGTGACTCGATTTGTACTAATTATGTTGAGTATTAGTGCTAAGCTCGATTAGTGATTTTTGACTAAGCTTGGACTAGAATAGCTCTTATTTGGTTTTGGGAGAGTTTTAGTGCTTTGTGTTGGTGGGACCCTTTGGGGGTTCCCTTTTTGGTTGGCTTTACTATTGAGTGGGGGGGGATTATTCGTATTCCGGTGATTTGTACTCCTATCCCGTTTTACTCGTCTTGTTAATCCCTACAACTTTCATGTTGATCTCGAACCCGTCCGGAACCCCGAAACCCGATCTTCTTGCTTTGAGGGCAAAACAGTCTTTTTACATGAAATCTGTGCCCAACAGTCGATATCCTCGAAACCCGCGAAACATGTACTTTTCCGAAACTAGATATTTCGGTGATCACTTTTCTCTTCTTCGTCGATTTCATTCGAGATCCCGAAATTAACGATTTCAGCCCAAAGAGCTTTCCTAGTAGTGGAGCCCACACCCATTGCTTTATAAAGAGAACACTCTTCTTCCACTTCTCTTTTTCCAGCACAAGCTTATGAGAACAGCATAGGGTTTCCTTTCTCTCTTTCTTCTTCTTCTTGCTTCCTCATCCCAAGTCCCTACCAAACCTTACACCAATCAAGATTGAACTTCACCCTCTTCTTCCCCATTACTAGAGCTATTCATTGATACCATTTGTGGAAGGATCTACTCAACTCAAGACCCTCATTGAGCTCACCTTGTCCATTTGAAGAGCTTCCAAGTGAGTTTTCCCTCCTATTCTTTTAGATTTATAATCTCTTAGCCATAGAGGAGCTCTATTCCTATTATTGTGAGCTTCTTCTTCTTGTTTCTTGGTTTGACCCATTTTAGGGTTTGTTTTTGGGGGGTTTTGGTGTAGCTTGGTACTTGGCTTGGAAGTGTGGATTAGAGCTTGGATTTCTTGTCTAGAGACCTTGAGGCAAGTGGATGTTTAAATTTAAAAGTGATTTCCATGATCAAATGTTGGTATTTATTGTACCATTTAGGATGAGCTTTTACTTGCATTCAATGTGGCTTTAATGTTTTAAAAAGAGGTTGTTGAACCCATTCATTGTCTTGAAACATGATTTCTAGCTTTTGGTTTCATCTACTGTCCTTAAATCTTGAATTGTAGTTTTGAGTTCATCTTTTGTACAATGCCTAAGTGAATCCTTGTGATGTTGGTTGTCCTCCTTCCCTTAGTAATTGTATGAATGCCAATGGAGAATGAAAGGAATGGGTTTGGGGAAAGGGAAAGCTTGAATCTGAACCCAGGGAAGAAATTCCCGTGACTGGCGGTCAGCTCCGCGGTCAGCTAGCGGCTAACCGCCGTGTCCATCGAAGGCTAACCGCCATCTAACCGCACAGTTACGGTCACTTTTCCCGAGAGCTGAAGTCTCACGGTCAGCTCCGCGGTCAGCTAGCGGCTAACCGCCGTGTCCATCGAAGGCTAACCGCCATCTAACCGCACAGTTACGGTCACTTTTCCCGAGAGCTGCAATTCCACGGTCAGCCTCACGGTCAGCCAGCAGTTAACCGCCGCATTCGCTGGCGGCTATCCGCCGCCTGACCGCAAGGTAACCGAAATTCCCTGAATTCTGTGAATAAGAGAAGGATCGAAGGGAGTTTTCACCCCATTGCTTGTGAACCTTTCTGAGAGCAATGGGCACCACTCACCTGGGATTGTGTCCGAAGCATAGGTGAAGTGTTTGTTGGTAGTACGTTAGAGAGAGAAACTACATCATCGAGATTCATTTAAGCGTTGAGGCTACTATAGTGTATAAGAAACCTGGAATGTCTCCCAAATTCAAAGAGTACCAAGCTTCCTTTTTATACAGACATACGGGATCCCTATTCACTTGGATTAGTTCTAACCCGACATTGTCTTGGCTTTTCAAAAGGGTACCTTACCTTGTCATTCTCGAAATTGATGATTTGGGATCTATCATCCCGAAAACTTTGGAAGTATACTTGTACTGTTTTGCTAGCTTTGATATACATGCCAGACCTGATATGATAGCTGTGCCCTGAGCACCCATGTCCTGCCTGAATATAGTCTTGTACTTGATTTATTTTACACATGTCTTGATTTCCATGTTTTGACCTATGAGTCGGCACCACTAAGCTTGGATACCTTGTTAGTCTGATCTACTGACGAGGTGATCCCCCTCTTGTCCCGCCAACTGCAGTTTGGATCTTGCTACCCGGTTATTTAACCGTGGTCTTGTCCTGATACCGCAGATTGCTACTGTGGTTCCTGATGCCCGGCTCGCTACCGTGGTCATGTCTAGTATATAGTATATATGTATATGTATTTCGTTGTACCTCCTCACTTCGGTGACTGAGGTCAACGCCTTGACTTGCTTGCTCTATCACTTCGGTGATAGAGGATTTAGCTTTGTGTGGTTGCCATCTTGCCAGTTTCCTGATTTCCTTGGTTACCTTAACTTGTTCTACCTTGCATATATGTTTTTAACTAAATGATGCATTTACTCATGAAAATATTATTAGACAGGTTTAACTGTTTCCAAGGTAAATGTTTTAGCATTAAATGTTTTTACTTTTATCCACCCGCCAGACCGTCGTGTCTGACCCTTTGCTTTGGTACTCAGGTCCCGTTGTTGGTTTCCCCGAGGAGGAGCCAGAGGAGGCGGTCGGAGAACCGCAGCCGCTAGTGGAGTGGCGTACTGACGATGTTATGTAAACATCGGGCTGCCGAGTTGCGAAACATTTTGGGGGTGGTTGGATAGATTTCTGGTGGTTATTGTTTTGTATATTGGCCTTTGTTGGCCTCTATTTTTGGGAACTGTAATTAACCGATCTTCTGATTAAACTTGAATATGTGCTCTTGGGTTATGCTTTAGGACATTGCTCATTCTGATACTCATATTCAAATGTAATCAGCCTGGATATTTTGTGAAATGAAACGCATGCATGATTTACCATACGCTTCCGCAATTATACTAAATGGTTATGTGTGTTGGAATATCCTCACCGCGGACACCTGTGGGAAATCACGTGCACGGGTAAGGAGTGTTCTTTTGTTAACCCAGCTCATGTATTACAGCACGAACCATTAGAAATCCGGGAAGATGCATCGTATGTTGAAAGGCCGAGCCGAATCATAGATACCAAGGAACAGGAATTGAGAAATCGAACTATTCACTGGGTGAAAGTACTTTGGGAAAACCATGAACCGGAAGAGGCAACATGGGAATTGAGAGATCAAGTTCAGCGGAAGTATCCACATTTGTTGCCGGAGGTAAGACTGTTTTTATTTGGTGGACCAAATATCCTTACGGGTGGAGGATGTCAGACCCCATCCCAATCTAATCCGATTAGTGCTAATTAAGTAAGTGTTTAGTCTTAAGTGAGTCTTATTACTAGTTGGGTTAGAATGTGATTAAACTTAGTCTGGATTATAGCTTTGGGGATTTTGAGGACGTTTAGTATGAGTCAGACACGCTCAGGGACGCCCTGAGCACACGTGTAAGAATGGGTTTTCGTTCTAGATATCTTGTTTGATCGTGATTTTCGTTTCTCTTGAATGGTTTTATTAATTGTGATAACTTTCATTTTTAGCCTGCATGTATTTGAGGCCCAGAAACTCGAGTTTTGGCCCAATAAGGGTAAATCTGACTATTCATGCTAAATCTGGACACATATTTCGAAGTCGTGAAACTATGTCAAAATTATACTTTTCCGAAACTAGATTTTTCGGCGATCGTTTTGTTCTTCTTCGTCGTTTCCATCCGGGGTCCCCAAGACCATGTGTTAGTTGTTTCAAGTTCAACTGCATTTGGGGCCCACTTCCAAACACTATAAGTACTCTCCTATTCTCTCTCCTCCATTCTTTTCCCATTTTTCCCTGCAACTGTGCTGGCCCTAGAGTGAAGAAGAGAAGAAGTTTGTTTCTTGATCTTTCTCCCTTGGAAATCATCTAGAAAGAAGGCTCAAATCTCCATTTCGACTCCGCCATTCTTTTCCTCTCTTCTCAAGCTTCAGCTGGACACATTCTTGGAGCCAATCTTCGGCACTATTCATCATCTTCAACCTTCCTTCTCCTTTTTCAGCTATCTCAAGGTTAGAGCTTGGACCCATCTTTTCATTTGATGTTCTTGAGCTCACCAAGAGCTCATTTGTCATATTTTCAAACCCATTTTCGAAATGGGGTTTTGTAGTGACCAAAATGGTGAGTTTTATGTATTTCTCTTTTGGGGGTTTTATGTAGATTTCGTGGATCTCCCCCTCTTGTTGGACTTTGTGGAGTATTTGCTTGGCATTGGTTAGAGGCAAGTAAACTTTATAGGTTTTTCATGTACATTGTGTTGTGGTTTCATTTCTTCCATTTAAGACATGATTTTTATGCTTAAACCTATTAAATGCATGTTATGTTTATGTTCTCTTAAAAATCATTGGTTGAGTTTCTCTACTTGTGTTGTTGTTGATGATTTTTCCAAGTTCTTAGAATCATGTTTGGTTTTGTAAGTTTTATGAAATCGTACACGGAGATGCCTTGATGTTTCTCTTTGGAATGAGTGGATTAATTGTGAATGGAATGCCTTTAAATGTATGAAAACATCCCTTGGAAAGCATGTAGGCTTGGGGAGTGTAGGTGGTGAAAGAGGGGGTGTGAAGAAGGGAAAGAAAGTTGTGAAAAATCTGATCAGAATGCATTGCCCGTGCCTGTCGGTCATCTGTCGGTTTGCTTTCGGTCGACCGACACCAACCGAGAATATGTAGGTTCAAATTCCAGAGAGCAACATTTTGTCAGGTCATCCGTCGGTTAGCCGTCGGTCGACCGACAGGCCGACCGACAATCAACCGAGGACCTGTCGGTCCGAATTCCAGAGAGCTCAATTTCTGGGCTGGGATCTGTCGGTCAAGCCATCGGTCAACCGACAGATCAACCTCGGTTGACCGACAGTAACCGAGGGTTGACCGAAAGTACAAGAAATACTATTTTGCTAGACTTATCTTGGGAATGAAAACTAGAATATGATTAAGGGCTTTTAGCTTGACATTATGTATTGGAACTCAAAATGTCCCCGAACGTCGGAAGCACCAAATATATTCAATTCGACATTTGAGTATCAATACATGGGGGTCAAACAGAGGGGCTTAATTCATATACTTGAGGAAATTGTTTAGACTCTCGGTTTTGACACGAGGACTATCGTTTTGCTCCTGTTCTGATTTACAAGCCTTAGTCTCGTTTTGAGCGGTTTCAAGAACCAAAAAGGGGAACCTTTTCACAAGTTCAGTTTTGCTATAGCTTATGCTACTCTTGATTTGTTTTGTTTCGCTATGTTCTAATAATGGGTTTCCCTATTTTCGATCTGTTTTGTACATGTTAGTTTCGTTTTATGCATTCATGACTGATGATGAACACCACTGAGCTTAGACTGCCCTTTCAGTCTGATCCACTGTCTGGGCGTCTTTAAACACTTGGACTTTCTGCAGATTAGTCGTATAATTATATATACATCCTGTTCTGACCGGTAACGCGGCCGGTACCCGCCTACCTTTGTGGTACTGGATCCTGTTTTGTTCTATTCTGCTTCTGTTTCTGTTCTGCTTTCTCTCTTCATTTTTATATGATGGAGGAAGGATGGGCTCATTGTGGGATGATCTCTTCATGATATTATTTAAGTATTCATGTTAGTTTTGCTTATTTGAAATACATCTTAGTTCTGCAATTGTTTTAAGTCCAGTATATGTTTTCAGAGATACTTCTCCTCTTTCGACAGTCTTATTCACATGTATCTAAATTGTTTTCTTGCCAAACCGTTGTGTTTGATCCTTGTATTTTGGTTCTTAGGTGAGGACGCCTTTGCCCCTGAGGAGGAGCGTCAGGAGGAGGCTGTTGAGCCACCCCCAGCTCGAGAGTGGCAGCCCGACGACGTCATCTAGGCGTCGGGAGGGTCCTTGAGACGCACATCTTTTTGGAAGGGTTTTATATTTTGATTCTTTTGGTATTGTATTGGCCGTATTGGCCTCTTATTGGGTTATACTTAACAATATACTTTTGTTAACTCTAAACGTGAATGTAATTGGGAATCGTCCTGCTTATATTTCCCTCTCTGAATACATGCTTTGATGATTATTATTCGTAAGTGTGGTTTCCATATCTTAGGTCATGGCTTGACGCGATTTGCTACACGCTTCCGCAAACCATTGTTCTAGTGATTTTGTCCCGTGTCTTGGGATCCTCACCGCGGAAACCTGTGGGAAAATAGGCGGTAATTGTTTTTATTAATATTATCGCCGCATCGCGGGTCCGGGCGTCGGTCCAGGGTCGTGACATTGCTCCAGTCCTTCAATGAAGAACAAGCGTTTACACTTGTGCCCCGGGCTGAATTTATCATTACAATTGAAGCAGAGACCTTTCTCCTTCCGTTCCTTCCACTCCTCCGTGCATAGCCTCCTAGTCGGGATGGAGGTGCTCAAATTTTCAATAGGCCATATTTTGGTTGATGCAGTCCTTCTAGATTCATGGTTCATGGGCTTTCGCAGAGTCTGTTGCCGAGCCTCGTACAAGCGAGCCAATCCTATCGCCGCTGCAAGTGTGGACGGAGAGCAGGACTGAACGTCGGCTCTAATCGGTTCCTTCAACCCACTGAGAAAACACCAAACTTGATGGGCGTCCGATAACTCTCCCACTCGAACCAGTAGTCGTTCAAATAGCGTCTGGTACTCTCGAACTGAACCTTGCTGCCGTAGTTTGGTGAGATCTCCGAAGAAATCTTGGAAATTCGTGGGACCATACTTCTGATGCAAAGCTTCCTTAAGTTCATGCCAAGTGACATTGGGTTTCCCTTTTTGTAGAAGCTGGAACCACAACTGCGCATCTCCATCAAGATTGAAGGATGCCAGTGAGACACTATCATCTTCCGGAGTTTGATGGAAGCGGAAGAAATGCTCCACTCGACAAATCCAAATGGTTGGATCATCAAGACCGCTATATTGAGGAAAGTCTAATTTCACCAACTTCGGTAGGTAGCCTCCTGCCCTGTTGTTACTCGTTTCCCCATAGACGAAGCCTCCTCCAGAATGGAAAATTGAATTGGATCCATTGGTGTCTTTGTCATTGCGGTTTCCTGTCAACTGGTCAAATCGGGCGTTGAGAGCAGCAAAGATATTTTGCATCTGATCCTGCATGTCTACTAACAGGCGTCTTTGCTCAATTTTGAATGAGCTCATCTCTCCCTCCAAGCGTGCAAACCGTTCTTCCCCCATCAGCCCGCCTGGATCAACCGGCGCTGATACCAAACTGATATGGTCGTGTTCTGGTTCGTTCCAGAAAGTGGATGACTTCAGCAGTTCTAGCAACTGTTGTTTCTTCTTCTTCCCTATGGTGAAGGGAAAAGTAGGTAAAAGAAAACAAAGATAAGGGACTCAATTTCGAGACTGAGTCAGGTCTCCTCAAAAGGTTAATTTGCTGAAATATTTGACCCCTTCATTACTAGATTCATAGGATATATATACAACTACATTGCAAAAATTCATGAAAAGAAATAGTCTACTAACTCCTAGCTACATGGTATATTTCAGCCTTAATTCAAGGAAACTAACAACCCATTTTCCCACCCACCTCCCACGTCCAACTTTCTACCTAGACTTTTGCAACCCAAGCGAAGGATGACTCCTCCACTTCAGCTATTTTCATGCAACACTGTAACCCCTGTTCTGACGTAGAACATGGTGGGGAAAATGAACACATAACAGATTAACCATATGTAAAAAGAATAAAAATAGATGAAGCACAGATTTGAAGGGCTTTCCCTTTTTTAGGGTTCACAAATCTGAGGAAATCATCAATGCAGAGTGGATTTGTGGAAAAAAAAAAGAAATCAAAATGCACAGGTCTGTGCTTGAAGATGAAACCAAATTTGGAACTGTAAAAGAATATGATGAAGATGATTATAGAGGAGGGATGACATGAATCTATCAGAAACGAGTGAAGATAAAAGATGTACAAATAAATTCAGCCCTGCCTGGAGTTGATAAATCCAAATCTGCAACTATGAAAAGAAAAAAACTTACTTTAAACTACACAATAAAAAACATCACCAAACACAACAAAACAAAATCCATGTCGGTTTTGCAACCTAAAAACTAGGCAAACACTGCCTCGAAGCATGTATGTAAAACTTAACACAAAAGAAAAAAGAGTGCATCTTCTGGAGTTACCTGCTTATATTTCTTGTTGATTCGCTTGGTTACTATGTTCTTGGATTCAAGGTAATAAACCAATAAATACCAAAACACCCACCTGAAAATCAATTTTGGTGGTTCTCACCTGGATTGGGAAGGGATTATCCTCGCTGGAGGGTGTCTACGAGCTGCTGCGGAAACCCTAAGTTATCCTCGCTGGAGGCGGCCTCGCCGTCGGTCTCGGAGGCGTAGTCGTCCTCGGCGCGCGGGAGGGCACAGTGCAGAGAGAGAGAGAGAGAGAGAGAGAGAGAGGGAGAGGGAGAGGGAGAGAGAGAACCGACGCAAGAGAGGGAGAGGGAGATGTTAAAAGGCCTTTAGCATGGCGTGAGAGCAGGGGAAAAAAAAGGGAGGAAGTGGGTTTCGGGTGGATTTTCGCTCTCGCCAAACCTATTTTTTCTGTACTAACGCTTACTGGTGGAGCAAAAAATAAAGATACCGTAACAAAATAATTATTAAATCGAATAAAATTATTGTAACACTTTAAAACCAATGTTAACGTTCATAAAACATTAGGAAACTAGTTACACTTAAAAACCGTTACTTACCAAAAACCTTGAGTGTTACTAATATCTTATTTTGGTGTAGTGTACATAACCTATGAGTCGGCACCACTAAGCTTGGATAACTTTGTCAGTCTGATCCACTGACTTGGAGATTCCCTACTTGTCCCGCCAGCTGCAGTTTGGATCCCGCTACCCGGTTTATTAACCGTGGTCTTGTCCCGATACCGCAGATTGCTACTGTGGTTCCTGATGCCTGGCTCGCTACCGTGGTCATGTCCCGTATTGTATATATGTATATGTAATTTCGTTGTACCTCCTCACTTCAGTGACTGAGGTCAACGCCTTGACATGTTTGCTGTTATCACTTCGGTGATAGAGGATTTAGCTTCTTGTGGTTGCCATCTTGCTTGTTTCCCGGATTCCTTGGTTACCTTTACATGCTTTATACTGCATACATGTTTTCGGTAAATGATTGATTTCTTTCATGAAGATTATTGTTTAAATTGGTTTACAATGTGATGCATACTCGGTTTGTCAAATATTCATGCTTTAAATGAGTTCCCGATTTGTGAAATGTTCATGTTTTATACACGCTTTAAAGGAATACATGTTTTGTCAAATATTCATGTTTCATACCCGTTTTATATGAATACAGGATTTTGTCAGATATTTAGGATTTCTTATACATTTTTAATTATGTACAACTTTGATCAGACAGCATGATTTATTACATGTTTTTATCATTCAGTATATTGTTTATATCTTTTCACCCACCTGCCAGACCGTCATGTCTGACCCACTACTTTGGTACTCAGGTTCAGACTTCTTCACCCGAGATGAGTGCACGTGTTGGCTATGGAGCCACGAGCTTACAGGTTGTTTGTCGACTATGTCATGTAGACATTGAGCTTGACATCGGAATTACGTCACATATGGGGAAGTGATCATTAGCTTGTTTTTGTATGGCTTCTATTAGCCTTTTGCTTGGGATTTATAATTAATACACATTGTTATTTGTAACTTGAATATATATGGGAATGTAATATCCTGTTACTGTCAGATCTGTACTTTTATTGTGATGGTTTATTCCAGTCTGAGATGGATCATTGATAAGATGACTATATGCTTGGGTTGAGTGCGGTGCGGAATCCAATGGCCACGGACTCCGAGTCGCAACACCATGAAAGCTTTCGCTAAATATTCAGAGTGTGTTGGAATTTGTAATCCTCACACACGCGGATCTTAGGAGAAACATAATTATTACTTAACTCCCAATTCAAGGACCCCGGGTTTGGGGTCTTGACAGCCTGCCTCCTTCACTTTTCATGTACACACATGAGTCATCCGTATTTTGACAAAAATCAAACGACTTGATTGCCTGGTCAAAACGGATGTTCTAGGTTCAGGATGCTTGCTTTAGTCCATAAATGGACTTCTGCATCTTGCAAACTCTTTGCTCTTGGTTGTTTAACTATAAAACCGTCTGGTTGCATCTCATAGATGTCTTTGTCAAGATGGCCGTTTGAAAAACGCCGTCTTGACATCCATTTGCCAAATCTCGTAATCGAGATGAGTCGCAATGGATAAGAGTATCCGGATGGACTTGAGCATGGCTACTGGCGATAAGGTTTCCTCATAATCGATATCCTCTTTCTGAGTATATCCTTTCGCAACAAGCCTGACGTATAAAGTTCTCAACTCTTCCATCTGGTCCTCTCTTTCTCTTGTAGACTCACATGCACCCAATAAGTTAATATTGGCAGGCAAGTCCACAAGTTTCCAGACCTAATTGGAGTACATAAACTCCAACTCAGCTTTCATAGTATCTAACCAACGTCCCGAGACTATGTCATAGATTGCTTCATCATAGTTACATGGATTTTGTTCCGGTTTTTCCGGGATTGTCTTGTAAGACTCTCCCAAAAACTGAGAACCTGTCAGGTGTCCTGACAATGCTCCCACTACGACAAGACACTGGTGTAATTACTGGGTTGGGTATGGGTGAATTTTCTTCAAGTTCGGTCATATTTGGATTTGGAATTGATCGCTTTTTTAATTTCTTCCAAGATAACCTTTTTCTAAAGATTTCCGGTCAATCATATAATCTTCCTCCAGAAAAACCGCATTGGTGCTGATAAGCACTTTCTACTCTCTCTGGGATTATAGAATAACCAACCTTTAGTTCCTTTGGGATATTATTTAAAAGTGTATACTTCTGACTTCGATTCCAATTTATCAGTCTTAACCTTTAGCACGAGTGCCGGACAACCTTTATGTTGTAGACTAGGCTATAGCCCTAACCACAACTCCCAGGGAGTCTCAGGTACAGACTTAAATGGAACGAGGTTTAGTATATATTTTGTAGTTTCCAAAACATATTCCTATAGGTAACCTTGAGAAAATCGACATGGTCCTAATCATATCTAAAAGAGTCTGGTTCCTTCTTTCTGTTACTCCATTCTGTTGAGGCATACCAGGAGCAAACAACTGGGATAGAATCCCATTTTCTGATAAGTATCCCATAAAATCAGCAGAGAGATATTCCCCTCTTCGATCTCATTGAAGAGTATGATACTTTTACTTAAATGCCTTTCCGCTTCGGTCGAAGCTCTTTTTCAAAAATCTCAGACTTGCAGTGCATAAAGTATATGTATTCATGTCTTGAGTCGTCATCGGTGAAATTGATGAAGTACTCGTATCATTCTCTCGCTCTTATATTTATGGGTCCATACACATCAGCATACACTAATTCCAATAAATCTTTGGCCCTATTGCCCTTAGATGAAAATGGTCTTTTGGTCATTTTACCTTCCAGACAGGACTCGCTGACAGGCATTGGTTCTACCACCAATGAAGGTAAGATACCATCTTTCACTAGCCTCTCACTCCTGTTTAAGTTTATATGACCTAGCCTCAAGTACCAAAGTTTTGTTGGATTAGATGAAGGTGACTTTTTCTTTAATGATAGTCTAAAAATTGTTTCAGTATCATGTATCTCATACATCGAGGGAGTTAACAAATAAAGCTCGTTGGTTACCTTGCCAGAACATATGAAAATACCATTCCTCTTCATGACAATTTCAGTACCAAAAGTAATAGAATAACTTTTATTCATCATACTAGAATCTGAAATTAAATTTCGCCTTAAAGATGGTACATAAAATGTATCTGACAAAACCAATTTATTATTTGAGAAACATAAAGTAATAACTCCCACTGAAATAGCCTCCTGTCTTAGCGTAAGATCCTAGGTTGTCAATGATTTCTCCATCACTTTAGCCTCCTGGTTTCCCTGAACCCTTGCAACGTATTACATATGTGATTAGTTGCCCCGGAGTCCATACACCAAGATTTTGAAGTACCAGTTGCAAAACTAACTTCAGAAATAAGTGACTCAATCATACCTGAGGTCTTCTTCTGAGACAGATATTCTAGGCAATTCCTTTTCCAATGTCCTGTTTTACCACAGTGGAAACACTTTCTATTTGCTTTCGTACCCTTAGCCTTGGCCGTACCACAAGTAGAATCATTCTCCACCTTAGGACCCTTGATGACTGATTTCTTCTTGCTATCTCGGTCTTTGCCTTTCGGCTTGGTCCTAGCAAATAACTTTTCTGTCATGAGGGGATTTTACTCTTTCTTCATGATTTCCTCAGTCACTATTAGCTGGCGAGATAGCTCAGCTATGGTCATTTCCAATTTATTATAATTGATCTCGAAACGGTTGAAAGAATCCGGTAGTGAATGAAGGATCATGTCGATCTGCGATTCTGTATCAATCTTAACTCCCAGTACATCTAACTCATTCAGTGCGAAAACCATTTTCATCAAATGTTCTTGTACTGGGGTTCCCTCAGCCATCTTAGTGTTCATCAGTACCTTAAAACAGCTTGCCTAGCAGGTCTAACCTGGTCCGTAAACATCTCCTTTAAGTTCGATATAATATCGTATGCTGACTTATAGGATTGATGTTGGTGCTGTAAAACACTAGACATGGATGCCTGTATAAAACTTCTGGCCATCTCATTGTCTTTGGTCCACTTGGTGTAAGCGTCCTTTTCATACTGTGGTGTATTAGGCTCAGGCTCAGGAAGGGAGGGTATGGTAAGGACATATCTGCATCCTGAAGCTGTCGGGACAATATCCAGGGCCCTTTTCCAGTCTATGAAGTTGGATTCCATCAACTTATTCCGGTTGAGGATGGTCACAAGTGGATTGAAAGTATTCGAATTCATGCTTTGAAAAACTGTAGGATATAACCATACATTCAATTAATGAATTTAAATGACATTGGGTTTAGTATTCTACCAAATTTATGTGGGAATCCTCATAACCACAAAATTCAGAATACATCGGAATCCCAATCCTCCGGGGTATGCCTCCTTGGGGAGTGTGAATACCACCTAGACTGGTGCGGATCATAGTTGGTCAAAATTGGAATTAAGACTAACTTTCCATGATCCCCATCATTCATTATTATCTAGGTATCTCATACCAAATAATGTATGACTCCCGATTAACTTCGGTTTCTAAAATACATGAGGCAAATCCTTGGGGATACTACATCATTATTTTAGTTAAGTGTGACCCACCAACTTAGCATTGCATGACAACCGTTGCGGGCAGCTCTTCCTTGGGGAGTTGTCCCCCGCCCCGTCTCATCAACACTATCCATAGGAGATCCATATCTAGTAGCTAGATAAATACAAGCCCTCCGTGGGGAACGACCATTCTCAAGATGGTGAGAGGCTAATACTTTCCTTACAATGGACCTATGGTGGAAAACCATGGGGATTTCTAAAAGTAAATGCCCCGCTCCCACTTAATATTTTAGAATTGAGGATTTCCTTATAGGTATATGGGCCCACATATATATAGACATCAAATCATCTCATGACATGACCAATAATTGGTTCCAAGTCAAGTTATTTTAAGGAAAGTCCGGTTTCTAAAATTAGTGTTACCAATGGATCCATCTCATGGGCCCATTAACTCTAATTAGAAACCTTTCCAAAAATTAATTTGATTTGACCAATTTTGGAATTTGCTATGTTTGGATTAGATTTGGAAACTTTCTAAAACAAGCATTCATCCATAAAGAGAAAGTGCTATAATTAGAAACTAGTCCTCTCCTCCACATGGCCCAAGCGGAATAGACTTCTTGGACTTCTAGACTTTCCATAGCTTTGGGATTCCTCAAACTCTTTGGGTATCTCCAAGACTCCTTGGTAATCTTCAAACTCTTTTGATTAGGAGTCCATCTCAACTTTCCTTCTTTGTCTCGGACATCTCCAGAATTTACAATTTTGAAAAATTACATAAATTCCTATGTCTCTACAATGAGACTTACATGGTAATCTAAACATGGAAATAAAAGGGCTATAGGGAAATTCATCATGCCTTGCCCTTTCACGGGAAATCAAGGAAACCATGATGCCCTTTACACTTAGCCACAAATAAACCATTCAACCATAAAAGAAAGTAAATGTCATGTGGGCCATATGGAGAGGACATTATCATCTGCAAGTTAGTATCTCATATAACAAAGCATCTCACAAAATCAGGTTGCCGAACCACAATGGAAAAACAAGATGCCAAAGATTTGCCACTACTACCTAAGATGCCCTGCGCAGAGGGGGTCCAGGGGGCAGCGCCCCCGGCGGGGTTCATCTCATGAGAGTAAAGCATGATATATTTGATAAATAAAGAAACTAATCAATTTATCACATCAACTGATGGATTGAGTCCATACAATCTAACAGTACCACCCTGGAAGAGTCAACGTGGTAGCAGATGCTCTGAGCAGAAAGTCAGCATTCAACGGGTTTATAGTGCTAGAATGGAGATGGATGGAACAATTTAGATATTTAGATGTTGAAGTTTGGCCTATTAGTGAGAAGGTGATGACTGCTAGCATGGGAACCAGAGATAATGAATAGAATCAAAGAATGTCAAAAGGATGACTCAGGGTTATAGCGCATCATTGAGCACATAAATGACAGGCCTGAGTTCAAACTAATTGAAGGAGTTTTGTATTGCAAAGACCGGTTGTGCGTGCCAGATGTACAGGACATAAAGACAGAGTTGATGCCAGATGCACACCATACGAGATATTCTATTCATCCGGGCAGCACTAAGATGTATCAGAATTTGAAGAACCACTATTGGTGGATGAGTGTGAAGAAAGAAATTGCAGAATTCGTTTCCAAGTGCTACACGTTTCAGGTGATCAAGACTAAATACAAAAAGCCTCCTGGTTTACTTCATCAGTTAGATATTCCCCAGTGAAAATGGGAGCACATCACTATGGATTTTGTGTCAGGATTGCGAAATACCAAGAAAGGGAATGACGCTATATGGGTGGTCGTGGACCGATTGACCAAGTCAGCCCATTTCATACCATTCAAGACTAGTCAGTTTATGGATAAGATGGCTAAATTGTACAATAATGAGATTGTCAGATTGCACGGAGTGCCTAAATCTATAGTATCCGATTGAGACACCAAGTTTGTCTCTCGGTTTTGGACTACACTTCAGTCATCCATGGGCACACAATTGAGATTCAGCACAGCTTATCACCCTCAAACGGATGGACAGTCAGAGCGCACTATTCAGACTCTAGAGAATATGCTTTGGGCATGTGTGTTGGACTTCAAGAAAGATTGAAATGAGAGTTTGCCCCTCTGTGAGTTCTCTTACAATAACAGTTATCATTCTAGCATCGGCATGGCACCGTTCAAGGCACTGTATGGACGTAGATGCTAGACTCCGGTGTGTTGGGAAGAGGTAGGAGTACGAAGTTTCCATAGACCATCTGTGGTTAGTGATTCCAACGAGAAAGTTAAGGATGTTCAGATGCGTTTGAAGGGATCTTGTGACCGTCAAAAGAGCTATGCAGATAAGAGACGGAGGCCCTAAGAGTTTCAGATTGGTGGTCCCAAATTTGGGGAAATTTGGGGAAAATCTAAATAATCAGGAAAGCCTATCCTCATCTTCTTCCTGAGGAGGTATTTTAGGAATTTGGAGGACCAAATGTTCTTTTTAGAGGGAAGGGACGTAAGGTCCCCGACCTTAATAGGGTGTTTAATTTCCTAATATTGGCGATTAGCCTAATTAATTGTGATTCTAGCTAGTTAGGCGGGTTTAGTGTCGAAGCGAGTTTCTTTCTTTTATCATTAGTAAGATGTTCTCGAAGTTTCATTTTATTCCAAGTGTGATTAGTCTTAATAGGGGGGTTAGGTTGTGATTAATAGGAAAATTGGGAATTTTTTCAAAAATTCCATTTTCCCCGAATTTGAGTGCGTTGGAAAGATCTCATCACGGTCGTCACTTTTCGTTTTTGATTCATCACGATTCGACGCCCCGAAGTCCCTCAAATAATAGCATTTCTCTCATTTCAATCAGATGGGCATTTCAGACATTTCTTTCTCCACCTCTCATTTTAAACCCAACCCAGCCCTATCATTCGTTTCTTCCTCCCTTCACTGAACAGTGCTATAACCCTCTCTTCTTTTTCCTCCTTCACTCTCTCATCTTGCATGTGGAGCTTAGAGGCCCTTCCAAGGACATCCAACTACACTATTGTCTTCCTCTCTTCTTCTTCTTCTTTCCTTAGACCTCAAATTTGGTAAGTTTCCTCTTTTTCTTCCCTTCCCATTTCGTTTCTCATGGCTGTGAATGGATTGCATGTTGATGGATTTGCTTTCTTTCTTTTCTTTTGTGTTCCTCAAATGTAGAAGAGAGGCTTGGGAGAGTTGTTTTGGCTAGAGTGTGTGTGGGAGCTTTCTTCTTCCTCAATCTTCTTAATTTCCATTATTTCACTCTCTTTGGTGAAAGCAAGTAGATTTGTTTTATATATTAGGCATGCATGTATTATTATTGTCTCTTATTCACCCATTGTTTAGATTTTCCCCAAATTTCCAAGCTTTTCATGGTTAATTAGATTACACATGGATTAATGGGTTGAATGGGTTTTTATTATGGGTGAAGAGGTTGGAGAAGGAGCCACTCAAAATGATTGAAATTTTGGCTCAAAAACTCGTGGTTCTGCCCAGAATTAGGCTAGCCGCAGGCAATTCGGTCACCATTAGGTTACTTTTCTAGTAACCATGTTTTTACAGGGTATTTTCGGCCACCTTCAGTCCCTTTTTTGGCTAGCCGAACATGCCAATTCGGCTACCCGCATTGGGACAGATTTCATAAATTTTGGCAGATTTCGAATGACCATAACTTTTGAGCCGTTTGTCGAAATTCGGAGTTTTATATACCGTTGGAAAGCTCTTGAGATGTAGAATCCAATGGTATATATACCTTAATGATCAGAGATCCTATTGAATCAATGTACCAAGCTTTTATCTCTTTGGAAAGGGATTCTAAACCAAGTTTGGACCCTAGGTTGAAACCCATTGACCCTACCATTGCATGAACAATTACGAAAAATGGAAACGGAGCATGTTTGGCTTGGTGTACTTTTTCGATTATCAGGGAATTTCCTTATATCAATGTAACTTGGCTGAATGAATGTGGAATTGAGTTAATTGGTGCCCAACAACTCCAGTACACCATGGCCCCACCAAAGTAGGACACTATCAACTCATTCTGCATACGTACTCTCTTGGGGATACGCTCAGTACACGGTGGACAATTCTTGACCAAGGATTGGCTTGTTCTTCACTCTTGACCCGCGAATCTTGTATCCGTAGCTTGTCATACCTTGTACACTCTATCTTGTATATTTACATAACTTGTAACTTAACTTGTAGAAATAGGATTTGACCGGACTTAGAGTGTATTCTTAGGTACCTTGTCTTGTATTGATAAACATGTGTGGATAGACTTGAAAGAGGACTACTCATGGAACTTGGAACTTGACTTGTATCTTGTCTTGACTCGGAGTAGCCCTCAACTTGTCACATTGTACTCAGGAACCTATCCACGTGTATTTATCTTGGAACTTGTGTCATATGCAAACGATCATCATCATCTTGCATTCATGACCAGCTGCAGACTGAGGATTATAAAGTGGGCTGGATACCGGACACTAGGGTGGGCAGTCGGTTTTGGACGGCGTCCATGGCACGAATAGCTGGGAGCAGGTTAAGACCGTGCTGCTATTCCTTGGATTGGGAGCTAAGATCCCCCTAGAGTCGGACTTTGGGTATTCGTAGTCGGCTTGGACGTCACTTATACTCTCATGAGATGGCTAGGACATCATCGGAGTCTCCTCTTGCTTGAAATTGCATTTCATGGATGGTTATTCTTGTTTATTTTGCTAGGATTTATATTGTTACTTGACTTTCGTACTATTCATGCTTATGCATAGCTTATACTTTGCTATCTTATAATCATGTACTTGTCTTTATTCTCGTTTGAAACATGCTATGAATAGTGTATATTGCTTATCTTCTTGCCAACATATTGTTGATCCTTTATTCCATAGTGTGCAGAGGACACCTTCTACTATCACACCGACCCAGATGCCGAGGGAATCCCAGAGGATCCTTAACTGGGGGAGGAGGATGAGGTACCAGAGTGGGGTGCTGATGACGTAGCTTAGCGTCATCACTCCCGGCACTAGTGCGCGTTACACGGGGATATCTTCTATCGTACCACCTCATTTCATCTTTTGGGTCTTAGATCTTGTGGACTTGTCTATTCTAGTACCATATATCTTTTGTACTAGGACCTAAGTTTTTGGGGATGGTCTTGATGTTTATGAAGTTATATGTCTTATCTTTTGAAACTTGAATATATATAATGGGATGAATACAGTACTTGCCTTGATATTTCTACAAGTTAATGTTGTGTTTACCGGACAAGTCCCGTTGATTAATTTGTTAATGAGGCTTAACTACACAATCCTCACAGCGGACTTCGATCCTTGGGCATTAAGGGCAAATTTTTTTAATTAGCCCTAAATTTCACACCCCGGATGCAGTTTAATCTCTAATCGGGTTTAGGGATGTGACATAAACCTTTAAGAGTGCTTCAAGACCAAGAGATCTTTATCTTCAAGGATCTTCAAGCTTTTCTTCTTTTTGTCCATCAATGGCTTCAAGTAAGTCTTCTTTCTATGAAAACTCCAATATAAAAGTAGGATGGTAAAAACAAGGTTCTTCTCTTATTTTTTTTTCCTTTTTTTATTTTTTTCCTTCTCTTTATTTTTTTATCACTTGTTTTCTTCTTCTTTTTCTTTCACACATTTTTTTTAATGGCCGTACGGACAATGTTGTACTGACGTAGCCGTACGGCCATGGCCTGTGGGCTAGTCCCTTTTTTCCTTTTTTTTTCTCTCTATTTTTTTTGGAGGAGGTTTCTTTCTTTCTTTTTTTTTTCTCACCATGATAACGCAGTTTATGTAAATGAAGATGTTCATGCATTTTTTTTATTTTTCTTTTTCTTGATCATCAAATAAAAGGCTAGAGTTTCTAGGCCAAGCCAACATGAGTTTTGGCTTAGACAAAGTTTGATTGGTTTTGACCAAGTTGGGTTGGAATTGGTCAAACTTTTGTCAAGTGTTTCCTATCATCTAATTGTTAGATTGTATGGACTCAATCCATCAGATGATGTAATAACTGATTAATTTCTTTATTCATCAATATAATCATGCTTCCCTTTCATAAGATGAATGGTGTTTCATTACTTAATGCACATGACCAATACATGACATGATGGTTCATGAGTTGAACCGGGTCCCATTAGTATATTAGATGTGATATATGTGTATGGATGAGATCCACATACGGGAGACATGTGTCACAAATCTTATACTCAAATATCTTCACAACCAGTGATGAGATTAGGCATCTCATCTGATAAGGTTGCGGCACTTTGATCACTATAAGATAGTGTGATTTGTCTCGATCATCAGAATGTAAGATTCTAGATCATGGTGCTAGTACATTGGATGTATTGAAGGACCATGAGAAGCTCCTTATGAAATATTGTCTTGATTTTAAGGTCTGCTCTCATAATTCCCAAGCAATAGGCTCTCAATCCTGAGACATTGATGAACTCAAGTTTCTATCTATTTATTTGCTTTGAGTCACCATTGAGTGAGGCCAACTATAGGTCAACACCTTGGTATCTTGGATACATGGTAGTAGGACTGTGAGAACATCCAATCTATCTATATTATCCCCTTGTGCCAATTAATGGATTTGTCATTAGTGAGTGCACACCTATCTCGATTAAGAGTTAATTGGATGGTACTGATGATCATTGTGATTAATTGGGGCTCAAGGATAATAAGATATGAATCTAAGATTGGAAGGGACGGATTTGATCCAATTAATCCATGGATATTGATAGAGGGGCCTACTTGTGGTAATTGAGAAGTTTAGGGTCTTCTTTGTAATTTATTCCTAAGACTGGAGTACAATTGCATTTATATAGTGGTATTATTTGTAATTAACTGTGGGACCGGATTGCACATGAAATGTGGGGTCGCGGTGTCCCAATTGGAGCCAGCTTTCTATGGAATCCCCAGTGGTCCCCATGCTAGCCTAAGTTGTTAGAAAGATACTAATCCTACTTGAACTCTAAAAGGAAGGAATTAAAAAGTTACTATTTCTTATTTGAAGTAGGACTTCTAATAGTAGTAATAGTAAAGCTACCAATTGTTGTGGAAGTGAGATTCTATAGTAATTAGAAATGAGAAAGTTACTAATTCTTAATGGGAGTTGTACTTCTATTTTAATTAGTAAAAGGAGGTTGCTTTGTGCTATAAAAAAGGTGGAGATACACCACTTGGACGTCCATAATAGGAATTGACGCCCAACTCCTTTTGTGCAAGAGTTGCACATCTTTCTCTATCCTCTCTTTCTCTTGTAGTTCCTTGGAGTTTTTAGTTGGGTTTTCTCTTGAAGTTTCCACCAATCTTCTTGATGAAAGAGATCTGATAGCGGGTCATAGCGTTGAAGACAATTAGGTCTTGGAGATCCTAATTAGCTACAAAGAAAGAGTTTCTTCAACTAGTAAGTCTTATTCACCATTAATGCACAACCTGGCCACAAAGGTATAATCTACTTCTCTATTTGTTGTGGGTTGTTTTGGTTGCATGATGTTGCTGGTTTCTATCTTATAGATAGAGTTTATTGCTGTACTTGATTGATGAGATTGAGGGATTGCATCCCGGATGTGGTTTATGGCCTCATGGGTACTTGATCCCTGAGTCAAGTGGGTCAAAAAGTTTTGAAAACCTATCCACGAGCCCCTCCTACTTCCAACATTTGGTATCAGAGCCTTACCCCATCTCTAACCATGTTAGTTCAACAATCTAGTTCTAATCTTTGCATGAGATGCGAAGAGGATAGGCCTAGGGCTATGTAAGGATCAGTTTTGATTGGGTTTACTTACTTTTGTAGTAGATCCATATTTAGAACATCACAAAAGGCTTTAATTATGATGGAAGGATGGTAGGAAGCCATTAGAAGGAATTTGGGATCATTTGGAATCGTTTGGGATCAACGGGACACAGATTTAGAAAAACCCAAATTTTTGGGTTTGTCAGTAATTCGGCCAACCGAACTTGTTAATTCGGCTAGCCGAAGACCAATTCGGCCAGCCAAATAGGTTAGGTCGGCTAGCCGAACCCAGACAGAAAGATTCTGTTTTTTTATTCAAATTTTTTGTTTATCATCCTGTCTTTCCATTATGATTTGGCAACCTAGTTTTGTGAGATGTTTGGCTGTATGTGATACTAACCTTGTAGGTCATTATGTCCTCTCCATATGGTCCACAAGTCTTTTTCTTTCTATTTATGGTTGATGGTTATTTTCGGCAACTTGTAAAGGGCATCATGGTTTCCTCGGTTTCCCGTGAAAGGGCAAGGCATGGTGAATTTCCCTACAGCCCTTTTATTTCCATGTTTAGATTATCATATAAGTCTCATTGTAGAGACATAGGAATTCATGTATTTTTTTCAAATTTGTAAATTCTGTCAATGTCCAAGACGAAGAAGGAAAGTGAAGATAGACTCCTAATAAAAGAGTTTGAAGATTACCAAAAGTGTTTTGGAGATGCCCAAAGAGTTTGAGAAATCCCAAAGTTTTGAAAAGTCTAAAAGTCCAAGAAGTCTATACCACTTGGGCCATGTGGAGGAGAGGACTAGTTTATATTTTTAGCACTTTCTATTTATGGATGAATGCTTTTTTTAGAAAGTTTCCAAATCTGATCCAAACATAGCAATTTTAAAATTGGTCAAATCAAATTAATTTTTTAGAAAGAGTTCTAATTAGTGTTGGTGGGGCCATGAGATGGATCCATTGGTAACGCTAAATTGGACTTTCCTTAAAATAACTTGACTTGGAACCAATCATTGGTCATATCATGAGATGATTTAATGTCAATGTGGGCCCAAATACCTATAAGGAAATCCTCAAATCTAAAATATTAAGTGGGAGCAGGGCATTTATATTTAGAAATCCCCATGGTTGTCCATTATAGGTCCATTGTAAAGAAAGTATTAGCCCCGTGCCATCTTAAGAATGGCCATTCCTCACGGAGGGCTTTTATTTGTCTGGTTACTAGATATGGATCTCCTATGGATAGTGTTGCTGAGATAGGGCGGGAGCCCACTCCCTAAGGAGGAGCTACCTGCAACGGTTGTCATGCAATGCTAGTTGGTGGGTCACACTTAACTAAAATAATGATGTAGTATCCCCAAGGATTTGCCTCATGTATTTTAGAAACTGAAGCTAATTGGGAGTCATACATTATTTGGTATGAGATACCTATATAATAATGGATGATGGGGATCATGGATAGTTAGTCTAAATCCTAAATTTGACCAACTTTAATCCGCACCAATCTAGGTAGTATTCGCACTCCCCAAGGAGGCATACCCCAACGGATTGGGATTCTGATTCGTTCTGAATTTGGTGGTTATGAGGATTCCCACATAAATATGGTAGCATACTAAACCCTAATGTCATTTAAATTCATTAATTGAATGTATGGTTATGTGAATTCAAATACTTTCAATCCACTTGCGACCAACCTCAATTAGAATAAGTTGGTGGGATCCAACTATGTAGACTGGAAACGGAACCTGGATATTGTCCTGACTGCTACAGGATATAAATATGTCCTTATCATACCCTCCCCCTTGATGAGCCTGGCCCGGATGCATCAGAAGAAGAAAAGGAACTTTCGATCAAATGGGCAAAAGACGATGAGATGGCCAGATGTTACATACAGGCATCCATGTCTAGTGTTTTGCAACACCAACATCAATCATATAAGACTGTATATGATATTATATCAAACTTAAAGGAAATGTTTGCGGAATAGGGCAGGCCTACTAGACAGGTTGCTATGAGGGTGCTTATAAGCATTAAGATGGCTGAAGGCACAGCAGTACAGGAACACATGCTGAAAATGATGAACTCATTGAATGAGTTAGATGTACTGGGGGCTGCGATTGATGCAGAATCGCAAATTGACATAATCCTTGAGTCACTACTAGAGTCATTCAACAATTTCAAGGTTAATTATAATATGAATAAGATAAATCTGACTCCGGCTGAGCTGTCTAGCCAGCTGGTAGTGACTGAAGGGATCAAGAAGAAGAAGCCAACTTTCCTAATGACAGAAAAGTCAGTTGACAAGTCCAAGCCGAAAGGCAAAGGACGGAAAGGCAAGAAGAATTTAGTTCCGAAGGGTCCTAAGGTGGAGAATGGTCCTAATGGTGGCATGGCCAAGGCTAAGGGTTCGGGGACCAAAGGAAAGTGTTTTCATTGTGGTATGACAAAACATTGGAAAATGAATTGTCCAGAATATCTGTCTAAGAAGAAGACCTCAGGTATGATTGAGTCACTTATTTCTGAAGTTAGTTTTGCTACTGGTACTTCAAAACCCTGGTGTGTGGACTCCGGAGAAACTAATCACATATTTAATACGTTGCAGGGGTTCATGGAAACCGAAAGGCTCAGTGACGGAGAAATCATTATCAACCTAGGATCTGATGCTAAGGCGGAGGCTGTTTCAGTGGGAGTCATTACTTTATATTTTTCAAATAATAAATTGGTTTTGTCAGAAACATTATGTGTACCATCTTTACGGCGGAATTTAATTTCAGTTTCTAGTTTGGTGAGTAAAAGTTATTCTATGACTTTTGGTACTGAAGTTGTCATGAAGAGGAATGGTACTTTTATATGTTCTGGTAAAATAACCTATGGGCTTTATTTGTTGACTCCCATAAAGTTTGAGATACATGATACTGAAACGATTAATAGACCATCATTAAAGAGGAAGTCACCTTCATCTAATCCAACAAAACTTTGGCACTTGATGTTAGGTCATATAAACCTAAACAGGATTGACAGGCTAATGAAATATGGTATCTTGCCCTCATTCGTGGTAGAACCAATGTCTGTCTGTGAATCCTGTCTGGAAGGCAAAATGACTAAAATACCCTTTTCATCTAAGGCCAATAGGGCCAAAGATTTATTGGAATTAGTTCATACTGATGTGTATGTACCCATTAATGTTAGAGCCAGAGGAGGATATGAGTACTTCATCAATTTCACAAATGATTACTTGAGATATGGATACATATACCTTATGCACCGCAAGTCCGAGGCTTTCGAAAAGTTCAAAGAGTTTTGAGCGGAAGTGGAAAAGCAATTGGGTAAGAGTATCAAGACTCTTCGATCAAATCGAGGAGGGGAATATCTCTTTTTTGATTTTTTGGGATACTTACTAGAGAATGGTATTCTATCCCAGTTGTTTGCTCCTGGTATGCCTCAACAGAATGGAGTAGCGAAAAGAAGGAACCAGACTCTTTTAGATATGATCAGGTCTATGTTGAGTTTCTCAGGATTACCTATATCCTTTTGGGGATGCGCCTTGGATACTGCGATGTACATATTAAACTCGTACCATCTAAGTCTGTACCTAAGACTACCCGGGAGTTGTGGTCCGAGCGAAAGCTTAGTCTACAACATTTACACATTTGGGGTTGTCCGGCACACGTGCTAAAGGTTAAGGCAGATAATATGGAAACGAAGTCGGGAGTATGTACGTTTGTAGGACATCCTAAAGGAACTAAAGGTTGGTTATTCTATAATCCCAGAGAGCAGAAAGTGCTGGTGAGCACTAATGCGGTTTTTCTGGAGGAAGATTATATGATGGACCGGAAATCTTTAGATAAGGTGATCTTGGAAGAGATTCAAGAGCAATCAATTTCAAATCCAAATATGACCAAACTTGAGGAAGAACCACCCTTACTAGACCCAGTAGTTACACCAGTGCCACATCGTAGTGGGAGGATTGTCAGAGCCTTTGACAGGTTCTCGTTCTTGGGAGAGTCTTACGAAGCAATCCAGGAATAAACGGAACAAGATCCTTGTAACTATGATGTAGCAATCAATGACATAGATTCGGGACGTTGGCAAGATGCTATGAAAGCTGAGATGGAGTCTATATACTCTAACCATGTCTGGACACTTATAGACTTGCCTCCCAATATTAAACCTATTGGGTACAAGTGGGTCTACAAGAGAAAAAGAGGACCAGATAGAATAGAGGAGACCATTAAGTCCAGGCTTGTTGCGAAAGGGTATACTCAGAAAGAGGGTATCGATTATGAGGAAACCTTCTCGCTGATAGCCATGCTCAAGTCCATCCAGATACTCTTATCCATTGCGACTCATCTCGATTACGAGATTTGGCAAATAGATGGCAAGACTGCATTTCTCAACGACCATCTTCAGGAAGGCATCTATATGGTGCAGTCAAACAGTTTTGTAGCTAAAAACCAAGACCAAGAGGTTTGCAAGCTGCAGAAGTCCATTCATGGACTAAAGCAGGCATCCCGAAGCTGAAACATCCGTTTTGACCAGGCAATTAAGTCATTTGTTTTTTTTATTTGTCAAAATCCGGATGAGTAATGTGTGTACATGAAAAGTTAAGGTGATAGGGTAGTTTTTCTGAATTTATATGTCGACGACATCCTTCTCCTCGGGAAAGATATAGGAATGTTGTCAATAGTAAAAGTTTGGTTGGCCAAGACTTTTGATATGAAGGACTTTGGGGAAGCGAGCTACATCCTAGGGATCAAACTCCATTGAGACCGGAAAAATAGGATGATTGGCTTATCCCAAGTTGCATACATAGATAAGGTGCTGGTACGGTTTGTTATGCAGGACTCTAAGAAGGGTATTATACCTTTCAGACATTGATTGCACCTTTCCAAGGATCAATGTCGATACCATATGCTTCGGCTATTGGTAGCCTCATGTATGTTATGCTATGTACTAGACCGGATATCTGTCATGCAGTAGGCTTAGTTAGCAGATATCAGTCCAACCTAGGACTTGAACATTGGACTGCTATAAACTGTATTATCAAATACTTGAGAAAGACTAGAGATTACATGTTGATTTATGGCAGTGACGAGCTGATTCCAGTCGGATACATTGATTCTGACTCTATGTCAGATAAGGATTCCAGGAAATCCACCTCTGGTTATGTGTTTATGCTTAGTGTTAGAGCGATCAGCTGGAGGAGTATTAAACAGGAATGTACTGCTAATTCAACCTTAGAAGCTGAATATGCAGCAACTTGTGAAGTAGTTAAGGAAGCAGTATGGCTCAAGAGATTCCTTATGGAACTTGGGGTGGTACCTTTGGCACGACAGCCGCTCATAGTTTACTGCGATAGCAATGGGGCAGTCGCATAGGCCAAGGAGGTCAGGAGCTATAAAAACCAAAAGCATGTACAGAGGAAGTATCATTTAGTCAGAGAGATTATGCATAGAAGTGATATTGTTATTACCAAGATAGCCTCTGCAGACAATCTGGCAAATCCCTTTACTAAGCCTTTGACTACCAAAGTCTTTGAGCAACATGTAGATGGGATGGGCATGAGACGCAACCCTGACTGGCATTGAGCCCAAGTGGGAGATTGTTAGATTGTATGGACTTAATCCATCAGATGATGTAATAATTGATTAATTAATTTATTCATCAACATAATCATGCTTTCCTTTCATGAGATGAATGGTGTTTCATTACTTAATGCACGTGACCAATACATATGACATGATGGTTCATGAGCCAAACCGGGTCCCATTAGTATATTAGATGTGATATATGTGTACGGATGAGATCTACATACGGGAGACATGTGTCTTAAATCTTATACTCAAATATCTTCACAACCAGTGATGAGACTAAGCATCTCATTTGATAAGGTTACGTTACTTTGATCACTATGAGATAGTGTGATTTGTCTCGATCATCGGAATATAAGATTCTGGATCATGGTGTTGGTACTGTATTGAATGACCATGAGAAGCACCTTATGGAATACTGTCTCGATTTTAAGGTCTACTCTCATAATTCCTTAGCAGGTGGCTCTCAATCTTGAGACATTGATGGACTCAAGTTTCTATCTATTAATTTGCTTTTGAGTCACCAATGGGTGAGGCCAACTATCGGTCGACACCTCCGTGTCTTGGGTCATGGTAGTAGGACGGTGAGAACATCCAATGATCAAGATGGAATCTATCTATATTATCCACTTGTGCCAATTAATGGATTTGTCATTAGTAAGTGCTCACCCATCTCAATTAAGAGTTAATTGGATGGTACTAATGATCACTGTGATTAATTGGGCTCAAGGATAATAAGATATGAATCTAAGATTGAAAGGGACGGATTTGATGCAATTAATCCATGGATATTGATAGAGGGGCCTACTTGTGGTAATTGAGAAGTTCAGGGTCTTCTTTGTAATTTATTCCTAAGACTAGAGTGCAATTGCATTTATATAGTGGTATTATTTGTAATTAACTATGGGACTGGATTGCACATGAGATGTGGGGTTGTGGTGTCCCAGTTGGAGCCAGCTTTCTATGGAATCCTTAGTGGTCCCCATGCTAGCCCAAGTTGTTAGAAGATACTAATCATACTTGAACTCTAAAAGGAAGGAATTAGAAAGTTACTATTTCTATTTCAAGTAGAACTTCTAATCGTAGTAATAGTAAAGTTACTAATTGTTGTGGAAGTGAGACTTTTATAGTAATTAGAAAGGAGAAAGTTACTAATTCTTAATGGGAGTTGGACTTCTATTTTAATTAGTAAAAGGAGGTTGCTTTGTGTTATAAAAAGGGAATTGACGCCCAGCTCCGTTTGTGCAAGAGTTGCACATCTTTCTCTCTCCTCTCTTTCTCTTGTAGTTCCTTGGAGTTTCAAGTTGGGTTTGCTCTTGAAGTTTTCACCAATCTTCTTGAGAAAAGAGATCTGATAGTGGGTCATAGCATGGAAGACAATTAGGTCTTGGAGATCCTAATTAGCTACAAAGAAAGAGTTTCTTCAACTAATAAGTCTTCTTCTCCATTAGAGTACAACCGGGCTCCAAAGGTATAATCTACTTATTTATTTGTTGTGGGTTATTTTGGTTACATGGTGTTGCTGATTTCTATTTTATAGATAGAGTTTATTGCTGTACTTGATTGATGACATTGAGGGATTACATCCTGGTTGTGGTTTATGGCCTCATGGGTACTTGATCCGTGAGTCAAGTGGGTCAAAAAGTTTTGAAATACTATCCACAAGGCCCACCTACTTCCTACACTAATGCATGACAATTTCCTTTCTATGCATGATTTTTTGTAAATTGAATTGGGAGCATGATATGATAGTGCATAATTGAGAATCTTTGCAAGTTTTGGAGTTTGTAGCTCGCAGTAATGTTGAGCCCTTTCCCAATCTTGTGTAGATTTGAGAAGCTATACAAGTTTTAGAGCTCGCAGCAATGTTGAGCCTATCTTCAGGCTTTCTATTTCTTTCGGGATGTTACCCTTTTCTTCAGAATTGCCCCGGAATCATGCAAAAATTTTGCCAAATCCTTTTTTAGCAAAATTCTGTCATTTTGATGATTGATCGTTTTCTTTTCCAACCTTCGCAGGTGGTTCCTCTAGAACAGACAAGGGTAAGGGGCTTGTTACTGGTGCACCCCACCGATCTGCTAGATTAATGAAGCCATTCAACAGCTTTGGGAGAAGGTCTAGTATGTGGAGAGAAACTTAGAAGAGTGTGACTCATTCAACCATGATGAGATGAGACAGCGATTGATCGTCCTCAAGGATGAGGAGTTTTACAAGATTATGGTAAGCAATCGTCCTTGGGTCATGAACGATCAGAGCGTTGTGCCCAAGCCCACCTTTCTCTTTGGTGATGCAGTCCCTGACGACATGACATGCCAAAGGAGATGTTTTCAGTTCTCTTACACAGTTGATGGTGAGGAGAGGACTGTTGTTACCCGATCGACTTTTGATCGTACCATCTCGATCATGAGCATTTCTCCCACGTGCCCTAAGAGGGACGATCCTCCGAGCTAGGGGAAAAGGACCAATGTGATCAAGATCGAGGTTTTTGTTAGTGGTCCTTTTGGATATGTTGAGAAGTCGCCTACCCATATGGACAATTGGTGTCGGCCAGTGGCTACCAGAGTTTTGATTATCCATCGGTCAATTTGAGACCCGTGGGCCTTGGTATTTTCAGCGGTGATGGCAGCAATTGGGTGACGCCTTTTTGATTTTGCAGCCGTTTAGTGCTGACTCAGATTGGGAGTCATGGACTGATCGTGTCCTACTGACTTGTTGAGCCATTCTGAAGGAATCTGGGATTTTTTATGTGGTCCGTGCTTTTAGGGAGACCGTGATCTTTTCCGACGAGGCCTTATGGGTATGTTGGAGTAGTTCCTTCCATAAACCAACACCTTCATTGTCACGAATGGTGAGATTGGTTTTTCTCTGAAGGAGCTGAGTGCCATCACTAGGTTACCTATCCTTGGCAAACTTTATGAGGAGTTCATGCCCATCGACAGCGTCCTTGAGGAGCAGTTTGAGGAGTTTAGGCTTCTATAGTTTCACTTTATCGCCTTCTATGATTTTTTGAAAGAGAAGGAGGGCTCGAAAGTCAGGTCAAGTTTTAGCTCTTTGTTCCCCAACTTCTTCGACACCATTGAGTCTTCTGACAGCATGACCTGGGAAGGCAGAGCTAAGAATTCAGGTTTGAAGAAGACTTCTTTCATGCAAGAAGACTTGAGGGATCACTTCTTCGCTAGCACAGGTGCCATTTGTTCTGACATTGCGCTGTAGAAGGATCTCGTTGTTTACCTCACTTACTGGCTGGGTGAGGTTGTCTTTGCTAGTGGAGGTGGAATGCACATCAGGCCACATTGTATTTATCTGGCTTGTCAAATGGTGTTCAGATAGTAGCTTGCTTTGGTACCTGTTCTTCACTCCTATTTATCTGGCTTGTTACCAGCGTACAGCGCCGATCTGCTAGATCTTCCGATGCAGCCGTTCAGCAGGCCTGGGAGAAGGTCTAGTATGTGGAGAGAAACTTAGAAGAGTGTGACTCCCTCAACCATGATGAGATGAGGCAGCGATTGATCGCCCTCAAGGATGAGGAGTTTGACAAGATTATAGTAAGCAATCGTCCTTGGGTCATGAACGATTAGAGCGTTGTGCCCAAGCCCACCTTTCTCTTTGGTGATGTAATCCCCGACGACATGACATGCCAAAGGAGATGTTTTTAGTTCTCTTACACAGTTGATGGTGAGGAGAGGACTGTTGTTACCCGATCGACTTTTGATCATACCATCTCGATCATGAGCCTTTCTCCCACGTGCCCCGAGAGGGAAGATCCTCCGAGCTAGGTGAAAAGGACCAATGTGATCAAGATCGAGGTTTTTGTTGGTGGTCCTTTTGGATATGTGGTGAAGTCGACTACCCATATGGACATATTTCTGCTGGTCAGTGGCTACCAGCGTTTTGTTTATCCATCGGTCAATTTGAGACTCGTGGGCCTTGGTATTTTCAGTGGTGATGGCAGCAATTGGGTGACGCCTTTTTGATTTCGCAGCCGCTTTAGTGCTGACCCAGATTGGGAGTCATGGATTGATCGTGTCCTACTGACTTGTTGCGCCATTCTGAAGGAATCCGGGATTTTTTATGTGATCCGCGCTTTTAGGGAGATCGTGATCTTTTCCGATGAGGCCTTCATGGATATGTTGGAGTCGTTCCTTCCGTAAACTAACACCTTCATTGTCACGAATGGTGAGATTGGTTTTTCTCTGAAGGAGCTAAGCGCCATCACTGGGTTGCCTATCCTTGGCAAACTCTATGAGGAGTTTATGCCCATTGACAACGTCCTTAAGGAGTAGTCTGAGGAGTTTAGGCTTCTATACTTTCAGTTTATCGCCTTCTATGATTTTATGAAAGAGAAGGAGGGCTTGAAAGTCAGGTCGAGTTTTAGCTCTTTGTTCCCCAACTTCTTTGACACCATTGAGTCTTCTGACAGCATGACCCGGGAAGGCAGAGCTAAGAATTCGGGTTCGAAGAGGACTTCTTTCATGCAAGAAGAGTTGAGGGACTTCTTCGCAAGCACAGGTGTCATTTGTTCTGACATTGCACTGCAGAGGGATCTCGTTGTTTACCTCACTTACTGGCTGGGTGAGGTTGTCTTTGCTAGTGGAGGTGGAACGCAGATCAGGCCACATTGTATTTATCTGGCTTGTCAAATGGTGTTCAATTAGTAACTTGCTTTGGTACTTGCTCTTCACTCCTATTTGTGCACCGAACTACAAGCTACTGCTTTCTTAGTTCATCTTGGGCTCTCTATGAATAGGGTATTTTCAGCCCACATCTTTTATTTGTGGTATGTATACCACTGTCTTGGGTTCCATCAATTGAGTGCTGTGCATGATGATGACCCTTTGATGATTCGGTTGGCTAGGGGTAAGTCCGTCTTTGAATCTCTTTTATTTACCTATATGAGGATCCGACTGTATAGGGACGTCGAGATAGGGCAGTCTTTAGCGAAGCTTTCTCCAGAGTTGCTGAAGAAGGCTTTTGATTTTGGTACTCCCGGCGACTCCACCAGGGCAGGGTCGGGAAGACATTACTCCTTGACCAATGCAAAGAAGGAGTGGTTGTTAACATACGTGTTGGCACAATGGTATACCGTAGACATGTTTTCGTCCACATCCAGCCGTATATCCCATCCCAATTTGCATTGCAGTTGGGCTTCTCTTAAGGCATTGTTGGAGCTCCTTCGAGCATGGTGAAGCATTTTGGAGGTTTACAGGTTGGCAGAAATGCATGGGCTTTTTATAGTGTCGAAGACACTACGGCCATGATTTCTTATCTTGAGCTATCTACTTTCCGAACCGCCGGCTTCACGAAGTGGTTTGTGAGTGCTTTTCGGGGTACCGTAGGCTTTCCAAGAGGGATCTTGATGTTAAGGAATCTTCTGGGAAGGGCCTTGGGAAATCAAATGGCATCCGGCAAGAGGAAGTTTTGTCCTTTCTCTTCAGAGAAAAGCGTAAGTTAGGCTTTCTCGTCGAGCAGGGTGTCATCGAATCTGAAGCTATCCGGGAAGTACTTGGTGAGGCCTTAGAGTAGCTGGAAAAGGAGGAAGCTGATCTTGACCCTTGGATGTAAGCGGCGCAGAGAGGGGCTTCCGTGGAGTCTACTAGTAGGAGCTGACCTTCCAATGAGTGGTCAAGTGAGAGACCTGACTTTCACAGTGGGGCAGGTTCTTCAAGCAAACCAACTCACAAAGGCAAGAGGAGAGGGCAGCGCCGTATTATGGGATGGCACGAAAACTCTCTTGATTTAGAAATCCCTCTTACCATCAATAAGGAGGTGTCAAGGGATGCTGACGAGCCTCCGGAAAAAAGGAGTTGAGAAGAAGAGACCGTCGGTGATGGTATGATTCTTCCTCTTTTTCTTTCCATTTCTTTCATTGAGATTTTCTTGTTTTGATTTGCCTTCTCCCCCTCTGTCAGTAGAGGATGAGGATTTAGTGATGCCTGAGGTTCCAGCTGATGAGGCAGTGACGGATCCGATTATGGCATCTGAAGAAGAACTTAGGGACTCTAGAGCCATTCCAGAATCTCCACCTGGTATAACTTCTTTGTGTGTTTTTTTTTTTTTTTTTTTTTTTTTGTCGTGCTGTCATTTGCTAACATATTGCTTGCTTTCTTGTCAGCTGACTTGCCACAATATTTTGACGACTTTGAACCATCCATTGTTGTTACTTTTGGCGATGCTTTGGATGAGTTCATGGAGGCAGAGAGTACTCCACCAGTCGTTGAAGAAGGTACTTTATAAAAATAACCCTAGTGATAATGACTTTCTTGACGGGATCGTATTCATTCCTTTTGTGTTTCGTTGACAGGCTTTGAAGTGACAGGAGAGATCCCATCGCTCTCTTTAGAACCGAAGCAAGGAGTGCTAGAGGTTGCTTCAGAGGTAGCGGCTTCTACAACCAGTTCTGACATGGTAGGGGTGAGTCCTTGTGCCGAGATTCTTCCCCCAATGGCTCCGATTGGAAAGACTTTTCTAATTACCCTTCCAACGGGGCATCGCATGGATAGTCGACGGACGGAGCGGGGTGAATCTCTAGGCCATCCGTTCCGTTTGTGAAAAAGGTGCTAGCACATGTTTTGAGCTCTTGGATTGAGACTCTCTTTTCTGGTCACTTGGATGCCGGATTTGGCATGATCAAGCATGTCTATGAGATTCTCGATGAGAGCAAAGAGGTCGGTCTGAACGTCACAGTTGCCAAGGCAATCGTTGACAGGATCATTGCGCTAGGCTACAAGTGGTCCAAGACCAAGGATTTTCCTAATGATGACTTATTCAAAGAGATGTTTCTGGACCCTACTAACAAAGCCATGTCTGAAAAGGATGAGACCAAGCAGAGTAGGAAGCAGTTTGTTCAGGAGAGGAACGTCACCGAGTTGGCCATCATTGAGCCGAGGCATGACATTGAATGCCTCGATAAGGAGGTCATTAAAGCCAAGTGACGTCTTGCCCAAGCTGATGCCAAGTGGGTTGCTTTAGTAGAGGCTTGCGCTGGAGAGATGATCTTGGTTCACCAGGTTGCAGATGCTGATTGTGTTTCGTAATAGAGGACTTAAGAACACGTGCAATGGAGAATTGCTTGGGAGAAGCTTCCTAGTGTTGAAGACGGGTTAGATCATTCTGCCGCATTTTATGGGAAATTTTTGAAGGAGCGTGCCTTTGAAGCTTTGACTGCTAAGGTCAGGAGTTTGCTTGAGGAGTTGAATCTTTGGTTGGGGGCCATGTTAGACTGAGCTCATGACTTCTTTTGTAACAAACTCTCTTTTCTCATTCTTTTTTTTTTTTTTTGGTACCCCATGTATACACACACATTTTTTTTTTGGGGTACTATCTTCTCTTTTTTTTTTTTTTGTAGTTCTTGTGAACATTTTTTTAGCACTTTTTTTTTTGTATTCACTCCTTTCACTTTAATTCTTTTGTTATAATACAAACTTAAGCAATAGTTTAAATGGGAATGTTTTTTTGAAAATTTGATCAAAAATTTTTCATTTTGTGAAAATCTTTTGTCAAATAGTTGTTTTGGCATGGGAGCCAGATTTTGTTTACGGCATGAAAGCCAAATTTGGGGTTTATGGCATGAGAGCCAAAATTTTTCTTTTGGAATGAAAGCCAAGTTTTTTTTTTCTTTTTTGGTGGCATTAAAGCCAAAATTTTTTTTTTTTGGGTGTGAAAGCCAAGGTTTTGTGGCATGAGAGCCGATTTTGGCATGAGAACCAGGTTTTGTGGCATAAAAGCTAAAATTTTGTTTTTGGTGTGAAAGCCAGGTTTTGTGGCATGAAAGCCAATTTTTGGCATAAAAGCCAGGTTTTTGTGGCATGAAAGCCGATTTTTGGCGTGAAAGCCAGGTTTTTGGCATGAGAGCCGAGTCTTGGTTTTCAAAAATGCAAGTATCGAACTAAAGTCGCCTCCTTGCTAAATGGTCTTGAAAGTATCGATGGACTGTCGCCTCCTTGGTCATTCGGTTGCGAGTATCGCTGGAATGTCACTTCCTCGCGAATGTGGGTGCACGTATCGACTAGGCATCGCTTCCCTGCTGAATGGTTTTGCAAGTATCGATGGAATGTCACGTCCTTATTCATCCGGTTTAAGAGTATCGATGGAATGTCGCTTCCTTGCTTTTCCAAAATTTTGTTTTTCAGGTACTGACTGAATGTCGTTTCCCCACTATTTTTGAAATTTTCAGGTGTTTTGGACCTCATTTTTTTTTTAAATTTGGGCTGTGGATGTCAATTGAAATGCTTCTCTCTACCATTTTTGAAATTTTGTAAATATCAACGAAATGTCACTTCCTTGCGATTTTGGAAGTATCAAATGTGGTTTGCATCCTTCCGATTTTGAGTTTTACGAGTATCGACTAAGCGTCGCTTCCGCGCGGTTTTTTTTAAACCATTTTTTGTATAAAGACATGAGGGTCATAAATTTTGACCTAAAACCATTTTTGGTGGTAAAAGACTGGGCGGACTAGGGTGTAAGTCCTTGAATCCTGATTTTGTTTCAAATCATGAAATTTGGGTTCAAGTGTTTAAAAATTTGGTCAAATTAGGAAAAGGCTCCTAAACTCAGATATTTTATTGTTGTTGTTGTTGTTGGTTTTTTTTTTTTTTTTTTTTTTTTTTTGAACAATGAAACGATGAAAGTAAGCATTGTTTTGATTTTTTAGAAGTTTCAATATAAGGATGAAAAATCTAAAGGAGCGGGTTTGACGAGCAAGTATCTGGGAATAGGCTTTGGCCATGCAGGCATTACTTTGACCCAGTGGCGTAAGTCTTCAAGGATAGTACTGCTTTAAGAGCTTGTCATTGATGGGCAGTATACATCTATCACCTTCCATGTTTAGGAGAGCACATGCGCTGTTGGAGAAAACCTTGTTGATGGCGTAGGGTCCCTCCCATTTTGGCTCAAATTTGCTTTTGGACTTGTGAGCGAAAATCATCGGTCATTTTACTGCAAGAACCAAGTCACCCTTTTTGTAGGCGCATTGCCAGACCTTATTGTCAAAAGATCCTGCCATGTGTGCTTAGTAAAGCTCAATGCTTTGTTGAGCTTTGAGTCGTCTCTCATCGAGATTGTCCAGCTCTTGAAGTCTCAACTTGACATTGCATTCTTGAGTCATGTCATTTTGCAAAGACACTCTTAGGGAAGAAATTTGTACCTCCAAGGGCATGACAGCTTCGCATCCATAGACCAAGGAGAATGGTGTGCTATGGGTTGGTCCTCGAATAGTGGTCCAATAGGCCCACAAAGCTTCAGATAGTTTGTCGCTCCAATCTCTTTTGTGACTAGAGATCATTTTCTTGAGGATTTTGCAAAGTGTCTTGTCAAAGGCTTCTACTAATCCGTTTGCTGCCGAATTATATGGAGTCGAAGGACAGCTTTGGATTTTGTATTTGTCGCAGAACTTGTGAATCGATGATCTAGGAATTGTGGTCCGTTGTCAAGGCCGAATCTTTTAGGTATGTTGAAATGACAAATAATGTGGGTGCGCAAGAACTGAAGGACTGATGAGGTCTTCATAACGTTGAGAGCAAATGCTTCTGACCAGTTGGAGAAATAATCCGTAGCAGCGAAGATGAAGCGATGACCTTTGCTTGACGGAAGTAGGTGGGCCTCATGGATAGGTTTTTAAAAATATTTGACCCACTTGACTCAGGGATCAAGTACCCATAAGGCCATAAACTACATCCAGGATGAAATCTTTCATTTTTATCAACCATGTACAACAATAAACTCTATCTAGAATATAGAAACCATCAACAAACAAGCAACAAAAAATCTACAACATCCAATGAAATAGATTATACCTTGGGAGCTCGGTTGTGCTCTAATGGAGAAGAAGACTTGCTTGATGAAGAAATTCTTTCTTTGTAAGCAACTTAGGATCTCCAAGACCTTTTAGTCTTCCACGTTATGACCCGTCTTAGATATCTTCTCTAAAGGAGATGGGTGGGATCTCCTAAAGAAAACAACTAGAAGCTTTAAAGGAACTAGAAAAGAACTAGAAGAGAAAGAGGGAGATACTGTGCAACACTTGCACACATTGGGAGCCTGGGCATGAATCCTATGTGTAGGATGTCCAAGGCCTTCTCTCATCCTTTTATAGTTTAAAGCAACTGCTCTTATTTATAATTAATTAGAAGTCTCACTTCCAAAAGAATTAATAACTTTTTCCTTTCTAATTATTATAGAAATCTCACTTCCACAACAATTAGTAACTTACTATTACCACTATTAGAAGTCTCACTTCAAATAGGAATAGTAACTTTCTAATTCCTTCCTTTTAGTGTTCAAGTAGGATTAGTATTTTTTCTTAATAACTTAGGCTAGCATGGGGACCACCACAACCCCACATCTCATGTGCAATTTGGGCCCACAGTTAATTGCAAATAACACCACTATATAAATGCAATTGCACTTCAATCTTAGGAATAAGTTACAAAAAATACCATAAACTTCTCAATTACCACAAGTAGGCCCCTTTACCAATATCCATGGATCAATTGGATTAAACATGTCCCTTCCAATCTTAGATCAACATCTTATTCTCTTTCAGCCCCAATAAATCACAGTGATCATCAGTACCATCCAATTAACTCTTAATCGAGATGGGTGCGCACTTACTAATGACAAATCCATTAATTGGCATAGGGAGATAATATAGATATATTCCATCTTGACCATTCAATGTTCCTAAAGTCCTACTACCACGTATCCAAGACACCAAGGTGTTGACCTACAATTGGCCTCACTCATTGGTGACTCAAAGCGAATAAATAGACAAAAACTTGAGTCCATCAATGTCTTAGGATTGAGAGCCTATTGCTAGGGGATTATGAGAGCAGACCTTAAAATCGAGACAGTATTCCATTAGGTGCTTCTCATGGTCCTTCAATACATCTAATGTGTAAGACCCCGACCCGAGTGACCTCGATTAGCAGTAATTAAATTCCGTTTTAGCTGTAACTGAGATTAGTAGATTTTGGTTAAGTTGGGAATGGAATAACTTTTATATAGCTTTGGGGAGTTTTGAGTGCTCTTTTGATTTAGCGGGACCCTTTGGGGGTTCTTTTAATGATTTTACGTGTACATGAGGAATTGTTCGAGATTCCGATAATTCGTGTTTTAACTTCGCTTGATTTATCTTGTTAATCTCTACAACTTTCGTGCCGATTCCATTCCCGTCCGAAATCCCGAAACCCAACCTTCCCAACATCGAGGGCAAAATAGTCTTTTCACACCAAATCTGGATTCAAAATTCGACGACTCCAAAACCCTTAAAATATATACTTTTTTTACAAACTAGATTTCTTTTACGATCATTTTTCCCTTCTTCGTCGAACTCATCCGAGGCCTCGAAAACCCTGTTTTCAGCCCGATAAGATTTGCTAGGAGTGGAGCCCACCCTCACTTGCTATAAATAAGAGAACCATTCCCTTTATCCCCTTTCTCCAACGCCAATAGTCCAGCCCTAAGCTAGGGTTTTCCCCTCTTCTTATGTTAGCTTTTTCCATGTCAATCCACTACAAATCCTTGCTAAATGGAGAAATTCATGCCACCCTATTCTTTCTCACCATGAAAACTTGGCAGTTTGCTCGAGCGAACCTCATCCAGAGGGCAGTTGGCTCAAGCTAACTTGACAGTTCACTCAAGCCAACCTGATCTGGGAAGGTCAGCTCGAGCGAACTCAAGTCCGCTTGAGCGAACCCTTCCAGAGAGCCCATGGCTCAAGCAAACTTCAGGTCTGCTTAAGCCATGTGCACTGTTCACCTGGGGCTATGTTGGGAGCAAGGATATAATGTGTAAATGTTTGGAAGAGGTTTGTTGGGAGCCCCATTGTGATAGGAGACCTAAAAGGTGACGTACGGAGCCAATTAAGAAAGAAACCCCATCACGAAGATTCATCGAAGTTTTTGAAATTACCAAGGTGTACGGGGAGCTCGGAATGTCCCAAATCTGAATGAGTACCAAGTTTGTATCGAATCCGACATATAGGACCCCTATTCACCTTGACTCAATTATGGACCCTTAACGTTTGGCCTGGCAATTTTGGAAATCCAATTTTGTTCTATTTTCCCGAATTTTGATATGCACTTCTCAAGATTCATGCTACATGATTTGGCATGCCCGAAAACACTGAGATTGTATTTTAGCATTTTGCTAGCCCCGTTTTCATTGCCCGATGATAAAGTGATAATTGTGCCTATGGGCACCCCGTTCACCCCGTTTATGTGTTTACATCATATTTATATATTTGAGGGCATCCCGATTTCTTTCATGTGACCCATAAGTCAGCACCACTAAGCTTGGACGACCTTGTCGGCTTGATCCACCGACTTGGAGGTCCCCCTTCCATTTCCTCCAGCTGCAGTCTGGATCAGGTCCCGTCTCAATACCCGGTTCGCTAACGTGGTCCCGTCCCGTATAATTATATGTATAAATATATTTCGTTGAATCTCATCACTTCGGTGGTAGAGGATTTAGCTTTGTGTGGTTGCCATCTTGCTAGTTCCCTGTCCTTTGGTACCTTTGCATGCTTTTATACTACATATATGTTTTCTACTAAATGATGCATTTCTTTTATGAAAAACATTGTTTAAACAAGTTCCAATGTTTTCTAAGGTAAATCAAATTATTACATTGGTGTTATATCTTTTCACCCACCTGCCAGACTGTCGTGTCTGATCCATTCTTTAGTACTCAGGTCTAAATGCAGGTTATCCCAAGGAGGAGCTTGAGGAGGCGGCCAGAGAGCTGAACGTTTAGGAGAGTGGCAGGCTGACGATGTTGTTTAGACATTCAGTTGGGCCATGAGATACTATACATTTTGGGACTGTGGTTAACATACTTTTGGGATTTTATTGGTTGTACTGGCCTTGTTGGCCTTTATTTTGGGGAGTGATTAATAACTGATCTTTGTATAAACATTTAAAATTTACTTTTGGGAACTGCTTATGATCATTGCTCACCCTGATCCCATTATGTTATATATATATATATGGGTGTCACCGGTCTTGTTATTGGAAAAGAATTTTATGTTTGATTTGCTACATACTTCCGCACTTAAAAGAAAATGTTATGTTGGTATGATATCCTCACCACGGACACCTGTGGGAAATCATGTACACGAATAGTATAGTGTTCTTTGTTAATCCGTGAACGTACTTGCCAATCTACACAATGCAGTGGTATGGCATATTCATCATCCAAACCGTCCCGATCCCGAATTAAGCCCGTGGGCCCGGTCCGGGGTTGCAACACAAGGTACCAGCACCATGATCCATAACTTTACATTCTGATGATCGAGACAAATGACACTACCTCACAGTGATCAAAGTACTGCAACCTTATCAGATGAGATGCCCAGTCTCATTACTGGTTGTAAAGATATTTAAGTATAAGATTTGTGACACATGTCTCCCGTATGTGGATCTCATCCATATACATATATCACATCCAATATATTAATGGGACCCAATTAATCTTATGAATCATGTCATATGTATTGGTTATGTGCATAAAGTAATAAAACACCATTCATATCATGAAAGGAAAGCATGATTTTATTGATAAATAAATAAATTAATCAATTTATTACATCATCTGATGGATTGAGTCTAGGGCTCAATGCTAGTCAGGATCGCATCTCACGCCCATCCCGTCTACATGCTGCTCAAAGACCTTGGTAGTCAAAGGCTTAGTAAAGGGATCTGCCAGATTGTCCGCAGAGGCTATCTTGGTAATAGCAATATCACCATTCTACACAATCTCTCTGACCAAATGATACTTCCTCTGTATGTGCTTTTGGTTTTTATGGCTCCTGGGCTCCTTAGACTGAGCGACTGCCTTGCTGCTGTCACAGTAAACTGTGAGTAGTTGTCGCGCCAAAGGTACCACCCCAAGTTCCATAAGGAATCTCTTGAGCCATACTGCTTCACAACTTGCTACATATTCAGCCTCTGAGGTGGAATCAGCAGTACATTCCTATTTAATACTCCTCCAGCTGATAGCTCAGCCACCAAGCATAAACACATAACCAGAGGTGGATTTCCTAGAATCCTTATCTGACATGAAGTCGGAATCTGTGTATCCAACTGGAATGAGCTTATCAATGCCATATATTAACATGTAATCTCTAGTCCTTCTCAAGTATTTGAGAATACACTTTACAACAGTCCAATGTTCAGGTTCTAGATTAGACTAATATGTGCCGACTAGGCACACTACATGACAGATATCCGGTCTACTACATAGCATAGCATACATGAGGCTACCAACAGCCGAAGCGTATGATATCGACCTCATCTGCTCCTTTTCCTTTGGTGTCTTGAGACACTGATCCTTGGAAAGGTGCACTCCATGCTTGAAAGGTGTAATACCCTTCTTGGAGTCTTGCATAGCAAACCGTACAAACACCTTGTCTATGTTTGAAGTTTGGGATAAAACAATCATCCTATTTTTTCGGTCGTTATGGAGTTTGATTTCTAGGATGAAGCTAGCTTCTCCCAAGTCCTTCATATCAAAAGTCTTGGCTAACCAAACTTTCACTATTGACAACATTCCTATGTCTTTCCTGAGGAGAAGGATGTCGTTCCCATATAAAACTAGAAAAAAACCTTTACTTTTCATCTACACACATGACTCATCAGGATTTTGACAAAAACCAAATGACTTAATTGCCTGGTTGAAACGAGTGTTCCAACTTTGGGATGCCTGCATTAGTCTATTAATGGACTTCTGGAGCTTGCAAACTCTTTGCTTTTGGTTTTTAGCTATACAACTATCTGGCTGCACCATATAGATGCCTTCGTTAAGATGGCCGTTGAAAAACATCATCTTGACATCCATTTGCCAAATCTCGTAATCGAGATGAGCCACAATGGATAAGAGTATCCGGATAGACTTGAGCATGGCTACTGGCTAGAATGTTTCCTCATAATCGATACCCTCTTTCTGAGTATACCCTTTCGCAACAAGCCTGACCTTAAAGCTCTCCACTCTTCCATCTGGTCCTCCTTTTCTCTTGTAGACCCACTTGCACCCAATAGGTTTAATATTGGCAGGTAAGCCCACAAGTGTCCAGACCTGTGTGGAGTACATAGACTCCATCTCATTTTTCATAGCATCTTGCCAATGTCCCGAATCTATGTCATTGATTGCTTCATCATAGTTATAGGGATCTTGTTCCGGTTCTTCCGGGACTGCCTCGTAAGACTCTCCTAAGAACGAGAACCTGTCAACGGGTCTGACAATCTTCCCACTACGACGAGGCACTGGTGTAACTACTGGGTCTGGTAAGGGCGGTTCTTCCTCAATTTCGGTCATACTTGGAATTGGAATTGATTGCTGTTGAATCTCTTCCAAGATCACCATTTCTAAAGATTTCCGGTCTATCATATAATCTTCCTCCAAAAAAACCGCATTGTTGCTCACCTGCACTTTCTGCTCTCTGAGATTATAGAATAACTGACCTTTAGTTCCTTTAGGATATCCTACAAACGTATGTACTTCCGACTTCAGTTCCAACTTATTCGTCTAAACCTTTAGCACGTGTGCCGGACAACCCCAAATGTGTAAATGTTGTAGACTAGGCTTTCGCCCAGACCACAACTCCTGAGTCTTAGGTACAAACTTAGATGGTACGAGGTTTAGTATGTAGTTTGCATATCCAAGGCGTATCCCCAAAAGGATATAGGTAATCCTGAAAAACTCAGCATAAACCTGATCATATCTAAAAAAGTCCGGTTCCTTCTTTCCGCTACTCCATTCTATTGAGGCATACCAGGAGCAGACAACTAGGATAGAATCCCAGTTTCTAATAAGTATCGCATAAAATCAGCAGAGTGATATTCCCCTCCTCGATCTGATCGAAGAGTCTTAATACTTTTACCTAATTGTTTTTCCGCTTCTGCTTGAAACTCTTTGAACTTTTCAAAAGCCTCGGACCTGTGGTGCATAAGGTATATCTATTCATATCTTGAGTAATCATCTGTGAAAGTGATGAAGTATTCATATCCTCCTCTAGTTCTAAGTTTAATTGGTCCACACACATAAGTATGTACTAATTCCAATAAATCTTTGGTCCTATTGCCCTTAGATGAAAAGGTTCTTTTGGCCATTTTGTTTTCCAGGCAGGACTTGCAGACAGGCATTGGTTCTACCTCCAATGAAGGCAAAATACCATCTTTCACTAGCCTGTCAATCCTATTTAGGTTTATATGAACTAGCCTCAAGTGCCGAAGTTTTGTTGGATTAGATGAAGGTGACTTTCTCTTTAATGATGGTCTATTAATTGTTTCAGTATCATGTATCACATACATCGTGGGAGTCAACAAATAAAGTCCATTGGTTACCTTGCCAAAACATACAAAAGTACCGTTCCTCTTTATGACAACTTTAGTACCAAAAGTAATAGAATAACTTTTATTCACCAAACTAGAAATTGAAATTAAATTCTGTCATAAAGACGGTACATATAATTTTTCTGACAAAACCAATTTATTATCTGAAAAACATAAAGTAATAAATCCTACTGAAACAGCCTCTGTCTTAGCATCGGATCATAGGTTGACAATGATTTCTCCGTTACTAAGCCTCCTGGTTTTCGTGAACCCCTGCAACGTATTACATATGTGATTAGTTGCACCGGAATCAACACACCAGGATTTTGAAGTACCAGTTGTAAAACTAACTTCAGAAATGAGTGACTCAATCATACCTGAGGTCTTCTTCTTAGATAGATATTCTGGACAATTCCTTTTCCAATGTCCTGTCATACCACAATGGAAACACTTTCCTTTTGTCCCCGAACCTTTAGCCTTGGCTACACCACCATTAGGACCATTCTCCACCTTAGGACCCTTCGGAATTGATTTTTTCTTGCCTTTCCGCCATTTGCCTTTCGGTTTAGACTTGGCAACTGACTTTTCTATCATCAGGGTAGTTGGCTTCTTCTTCATAATCCCTTCAGTCACTACCATCTCGCTAGACAACTCAACTAGAGTTAGATTCAATAGGCTCTTTTAGGTACATATAATGTTTCTGACAAAACCAATTTATTATCTGAAAAACATAAAGTAATAACTCCCACTGAAACCGCCTCCGCTTTAACATCAGATCCTAGGTTGACAATGATTTCTCCGTCACTAAGCCTCCAGGTTTCCCTGAACCCATGCAACGTATTACAAATGTGATCCCCATCATTCATTATTATATAGGTATCTCATACCAAATAATGTATGATTCCCGATTAGCTTCGATTTCTAAAATACATAAGGCAAATCCTTAGGGATACTACATCATCATTTCAGTTAAGTGTGACCCACCAACTAGTATTGCATGACAACCGTTATGAGCAGCTCCTCTTTGAGGAGTGGGCCCCTGCCCTGTCTCACTAACACTATCCATAGGAGATCTATATCTAGTAACCGGACAAAGACAAATAAAAACCCTCCGTGGGGAATGGCAATTCTCAAGGTGGAGCGAGGCTAATACTTTCCTAACAATGGACCTATGGTGGAAAACCATGAGGATTTCTAAATATAAATGCCCCACTCCCAGTTAATATTTTAGAATTAAGGTTTTCCTTATAGGTATATGGGCCCGCATATATAGACATCAAATCATCCCATGATATGACCAATGATTGGTTCCAAGTCATAGATGAGGAAGGAGAGGTCCTTGGGGGGAGTGACGCCAATAGGAGGAGTTTCATGATTTAATTCGTTATTTTTGTAACTCTTTTTCCTTGGCTTCTGATTGGCTGATGGATAATTAAGGGCCTTTAATCGCCTTTAAGTTCCATGATGGGAGGACTTACAGGGTTTAATGCCATGTTTATGGCTGACTTGTAACTCCTTTTTGCTCGCTTCTGATTAGGCCATCCGAAATAATAAGTTAATGACCGCAATTATTTGTCATAAAACGGGTCATTTAATTGCATTAAGTGGTCTTTGAGGCACTTGGATGGTGGCCAATGGATCCCCATGCTAATCGATGTTGGATGACCATGCAACTCCAAACATTGGTTGCTGCCAATGGGTCGGTGACATATGTCCTGTCAATTTCTCGATCGATCAGGCAGAATGTGTGCTTTCTTTGTCGGCCGATAGGCGATTTCAAAGCGATCGATGATGATATGATGCTCTTGACGGTGGATCCGTGAGGTTGACGAAGATCAACGGATTATGATCCTCAAAAGTCAAAATTTTTGAAAACCACAGGAGCTGGACGTCTCGAAACACGAAAAGGGACCGAAAAACGTTCATTTGACAAAAATCCGGCGACTCAGACTTCCAGGGTCGCCGGTGACCATGCACCCACGGCCGCCGGCCACCAAAGGGGATTTTTGCCCTTTCAGTCGCCGATTTTCGGCCGTTTCTCCAATTTTTCCTATTCTTTTTTCTTCGGTATTTTTCGAGACATTTTTATACATGTTTTGCCTTGGTTTCCCTGTAGAAATCTTGACGAGAAGCCTTGCATATTGGAGAGCAAAGTTTCCGATTTTCCCGGAAAACCGAAGATTTTATCGTGCAGAGTTGCCAATTTGTCGTCATAAGCCAAAACTGGGTCAAATGTTGTCGGAATGACCTAAAATTTGAGGTGAAGCCTTCTGAGCAATAAATAAGACCAACCATAGGCTTTTGTTTGAGTTTTGAAGCCGTGTGGGGTCCTATTGCCAGTAAACTTGATTTTGTTGCGAGGGAGATGTCGCGCTTTAATGTGTGGTCAACCGATGTCTGATTAACCTGGAATTTGACAAGGAGCCTATTGGAGTTATTTTGAGACGATCCATTAGCTCCGATTTGGAAATCATGGTCCCGGGGTGCTTCGTCGCATGGAGACCTGATTTGGCTTTTGAGAGTCAAAGTTTGGTCAAATATTGTCAAAATGACATGAAATTTGACGTGTAGCCTTTTGGAAGCCTTTTGAAGTCACCCATGTGCTTTGTTTGATGAGTGATGGACTCGGTGGTTCTCGTTGCCGAGAGGCTTGATTTTGCGGTTTAAGGGTTGATGTGGGGTCAAACATTGTCGGTTCTACCTGAAACCGGACATGGAGCCTTTTGGATTTGAGACCATCCATAGGCTCATATCGAAGATTTGACGTCTTTGACGCTTTCGCCGCCAGGGGAACCTATTCAGCTATCGGAGGAGTGAAGTTAGGTCAAATGATGCTGGAATGGCCCAAAACTTCATATGTACTCTTCTTTTGGCTATTTTGAAGGATCTTGCAAGTTTTGTTTTATTCTAACTAGATTTGATGCTTGAAATAGCATTGCCTGTTTAAGGTAGGATGCGGCTTCATGTAGCTTCTTGATGTTTGAAGAGGCAAATTGACATTTTTGGTGTCAACAGGTTCCATGCCTCTTTTGAGTTGATTGGACCGCATAAAAAAATCAAGTCTCATGAGCTTCCAAAATTCAAACAATCAAACCTCATATACCAAATTGAGCCAAAATCTTGAAATTGATATTCCATAGAAATCCAAACCACTCCAATGGACCCAAAATAGTCCCAAAGAGTGACCAAAATCTAAATCCTAACCCCACAACTAGCCACGTACAGCTTGTTGGGTCACAAGATCAAAACAAAAAAACCAATCCCGACCCTCCAACTTGCCACATACAACTCGTTGTGTCACAAGGTAAAAATTAAAAACCAAACCTCGACCCCCTAACCTGCCACAAACAACTTGTTAGGTCACAAGGTCGAAAAGAAAATCCAAACGCAAAAACCCTAAATCCAAATCTCTCATGTCATTTTCAAAACTTTTCCTTATGATGGTACGTGATCCCTCTCACTGCCATGGAATCCCCTAGAAACTCAAAAGACTACTTTACCAAAAGAAAACTGCTCAAAGACTGTTGGTCAAGTCAAAAGCTCTCCTTCAAAGTTCTCTTCAAGTCACATCGACTTCAAAAGTTACGGAACTCGTCGCTGTACCTCGAGGGGGCATTTGTTGACACCAAAAATGTCACTTTGCCTCTTCAACATCAAGAACCTACATGAAGCCGCATCTTACCACAAATCAACAATGCTACTTCAAGCCTCAAATCTTGTCAAAATCAAACAAAAATTGCAAGATTCTTCAAAACAGCCAAAAGAAGAGTACACATGAAGTTCCAGGCTATTTCAACATTGTTTAGCCTAACTTCACACCTCCAGCAGTTGAACAAGAGCTCCTGGCGGCGATAGCATCGAAGACATCAAATTTTCGATCAGAGCCTATGGATGGTCTCAAAATACCATCAAAAGGCTCCATGTCAAGTTTCAGGTCGAACCGACAACTTTGACCCTACATCAACCCTCAAGCAGTAAAATCAAGCCTCTCGGCAGAGAGAACCACGGAGGCCATCACTCATCAAACAAAGCACATGGGTGACTTCAAAAGGCTTTCAAAGGGCTATATGTCAAGTTTCAGGTCATTTCGATAACATTTGACCAGATTTTGACTCTCGGAAGCCAAATCGAGCCTCCTGGTGGCAGGGCTCCCCAGGACCATGATTTCCAAATCAGAGCTAATGGATAATCTTAAAATGACTCCAATAGGCTCCCTGTCAAATTTCAAGTCAATCAGACATCGATTAATCGTACATCAAATTGCGGCATCTTCTTTTCGACAAAATCAAGTCTACTGGCGGCAGGACCCCACACGGCTTCAAAAATCAAACAAAAGCCTATGGTTGGACTCATTTATTACTCAACAGGCTTCACCCAAATTTGAGGTCATTCCGACATTGTTTGACTCAGTTTTGGCTTCTGACGGCAAATTGACAACTTTGTGCGACAAAGTCTTTAGCTTTCCTGGAAAATCGGAAACTTCGCTCTCCAATATGCAATGCGTCTCGTCAAGTTTTTTGCAGGAATATTAGGAAAATACCGAAGAAAAACGAATTGGAAAAACCAGAAAGACAACAAAAAATTGACGACCAAAAGGGGAAATTCCCCAATGGCTGCTGGCGACCCTGAAAATCCAGGTCGCAAGATTTCCACCGAAAAACCATTTTTCGGTCCCTTTTCACATTTCGAGATGTTCGGCCCTTGTGGTTTCTCCAAAATCTGATTTTTGAGGTACAGAATTCGTCGATCTTCGTCAATATCACGATTCCGCCGTCGAAAGCATGGAATCATCATCGATTACTTCAAAATCACCAACCGGCCAACCAGGAAAGTACACTTTCTGCCCGATCAATCAAGAAATCAACAGGATAAATGGTACCGGCCTACTGGTAGCAATCAATTCCCATAGTTGCATGGTCATCCGATATCGATCAGCATGAATATCCATCGGCAACCATCACAAAAAGAGTTCTAAAAGAAGCGGCATGGCATGCGACTCTTCAAGCACCTCAACGACCATCGAATGCAGTTAAATGACCCATTTTATGAGAAGTTAATGCTGTCATTAACTCATTATTTTGGACAGTCCAATCAGAAGCAACGAAAAAAGGAGTTATAAGTCAGCCATAATCATGGCATTAAACCTCGTAACTCCTCCCATCATGGAGCTTAAAGGCAATTAAAAGACCTTAATTCTCCATTGGCCAATCAGAAGCCAAGAAAAAGGAGTTACAAAATAAAGAATTAAAAACTTGTAACTCTCCCATCATGTGGCTTTAATGCATTAAAAGCCCATAAACCCTCCTCATGGCCACCAAAGGCTTATAAAAGGAGGTCATTCCAAGAGAAATGGATCAAATCGACGGAATCCCAGGAAAAATCAATCGAAAAATCTATATACGAGAGAAAGCTCTGCAAAAGTCGCTACAACGACCTCTCCTCCCTTGAAGAAGTTCTGCAGCGACCTTAACTACAAGGTGACCAAAGTCCCTTGGGGGGTCAAAACCCCCCCCCCCCCCAAAGGTCCTCTCCCTTTGTCCATGGGTTAGGCGTGGCTTTTAAGCCCGTCTACTTAGTTTTTTATTGGACATAGGACCTCCTCTTGGTCTTTGTCCTCTAAAAATCTAAGGTTTAAGCCGAGCCAAGCGAATCAAGAGCATCTTTCATTCTCATCTGAAGGATGATGGTGAAGTCCACACATGGCTTGCGACCGTCAATTTGGACAAGTCCCCACAGCTCCTGAGAAGTTAGATTTCTTTTTCTTGCTTTTCACTGTAGTTTGTTTTTTTGTTTTTTTTTTTTTTTTTTTGAAAGAGACATTAAAAAAAGTCACAACTTTTTTCTTTCATTACTGATAAAAATTGTAAATCGCCTTTTACGGCAAAAATCGCCTTTCACGGCAAAATAGCCTTTTACGGCAAAAATTGCCTTTTAAGGCAAACAAATGAAAATCACCTTTCATGGCATTCAAAACAAACCATGTCTCTTTTCTAAAATATACGTGCAATCGAAAACTAGAACAAAAGTTGATTTCCTTTCCTACTTGCGATGGTGGATCTACGGACCACCACTTGTCAATTCCAAGTAGAGTAGAAAATCCGGCATACTCATACAAAAAATGTTGATGCTCGCACTCGCCACCGGTCGCGAAAGGGTTGGACCCTATGGACTCTCATGTCCATTGACCCGGTAGAGCCGCGAGCGTCGAAAAAGCGAGTCCATCAATAACCCAACTCACCAATCCAAGCATCTAATCTAACTGTACCCCACTTAATCCTAACCACTTAGATATCTAAAAATACATTTAATTAAGATAACAATAATATTCAAATAAAAATATAATAAAATATAATAAATGGGACCGGGATCTTTACATTCTGCCTCCCTCCCTAGGACATTTGGTCCTCCAAATACAATCATACATGTGGAAGAAGAAACGGGTGCAACTTCTTCACTTGGTTCCGAAGTTCCTAAGTGGCTTGTTGAGAACTATGGTGCTCCCACTGGACTTTCATCCAATGTAATGTTCGAGTCCTGAGGACTTGTTCCTTCGTGTCAGTTATTCGAGAAGGTCGCTCAACATATGTAACATCTGGCTGCAATTCGAAATGCTCATATTGCAAAATGTGAGATGGGTCTGCGATATACTTTTTCAACATCGAGTTATGAAAAACATTATGCACCGCTAACAACTGTACTGGTAACGCCAATCTATAAGCAACTTTTCCAATTCTTTCCAAGACTGATCTATCTCCAAGATAACTTCCCTTTCCGCCCAAATCTCAATCTTCCTCGCATTGGTGAAACCTTTAGAAACACATGCTCACCCATCTCAAATTGAAGGTATCTTCTCTTCAGGTCTGCATAACTCTTCTGCTGGCTTCTAGCAATTTTCAAACGAGCACGGAATTGTTTCACTTGCTCACTGGTATCACTAACAATAGATGGGCCATGAAAATTTCTTACACCTATCTCCTCCCAACAGATTGGGGTTGTTGGAACTAGGTGGGCCTTGTGGACATATTTTCAAAACTTTTGACCCACTTGACTCAGGGATCAAGTACCCATAAGGCCATAAGACCTTGTTGTCTTCCATGCTATGACCCATTATCAGATCTCTTTTCTCAAGAAGATTAGTGGAAACTTCAAGAGAAAACCTAACTAGAACTCCAAGGAACTAGAAGAGAAAGAAAGAGGAGAAAATTGTGCAACACTTGCACAATGAGGAGGGCTGGGCGTGTTCTCTATGTTGGACATCCAAGAGGGGATTTGTTCCCTATTTATAGCCCTTCATACCTCCTCTTTTCCTATTTGAAATAGAACTCCAACTCCCATTACAAATTAGCAACTTTCTCTTTTCTAATTATTATAGAAGTCTCACTTCCACAACAACTAGCAACTTACTATTACTACTATTAGAAGTCTTACTTCAAATAGAAATAGTAACTTTCTAATTCCTTCCTTTTAGAGTTCAAGTAGGATTAGTATCTTTCTAACAACTTGGGCTAGCGTTGGGACCACTAGGGATTCCATAGAAAGACGGCTCCAACTGGGACACCGTACCCCACATCTCTTGTGCAATCCGGGCCCACAATTAATTGCAAATAACACCACTATATAACTGCAGTTGCACTCCAGTCTTAGGAATAAATTACAAAGAATACCCTAAACTTCCCAATTACCACAAGTAGGCCCCTCTATCAATATCCATTGATCAATTGGAATAAATCTGTCTTTTCCAATCTTAGTTCCACTTCTTATTATCCTTGAGCCCCAATTAATCACAGTGATCATCAATACCATCCAATTAACTCTTAATCGAGATGGGTGCGCACTTACTAATGACAAATCCATTAATTGGCACAAGGGGATAATATAGATAGATTCCATCTTGATCATTGGATGTTCCCATAGTCCTACTACTACGTACCCAAGACACCGAGGTATTGACCTATAATTGGCCTTACTGATTGGTGACTCAAAGCAAATGAATAGATAGAAACTTCAATTCATCAATGTCTTAGGATTAAGAGACTATTTCTAGGGAATTATGAGAGCAAACCTTATACTTGAGATAGTATTCCATAAGGTGCTTTTCATGGTCCTTCAATACATCCAATGTACCAGTACCATGATCCAGAATCTTATATTCTGATGATCGAGACAAATTACACTATCTCATAGTCATCAAAGTGCTACAACCTTATTAGATGAGATGCCAAGTCTCATCACTAGTTGTGAAGATATTTAAGTATAAGATTTGTGACACATGTCTCCCGTATATGGATCTCATACATACACATTTATCACATCTAATATACTAATGAGACCTTCTAGCAATTGTGTGATCAAATCATCATTTGAAACCTTCTAGCTAGGGCATGCAAGGGGAGGAAGATGGAAGAAAATAGTTCTCTTACTACAACTCTGAGTTTTTTTAAGAAGGTTGCACAAATGGGAAATCAATAAGAGAGAAAGGAGAAGGTGACTTAAGTGGCCTGGAAGTGGGGCCAAACAGGTCTAAAGCTTGCACTGATAAAAACATGGTCTTGCGGGCCCTGGATGAAATCGACGAAGAAGAATAAAATGATCTTAAAAAATCTAGTTTCCGACAAGTGTAACTTTGGGATGGTTTTGAGATTTTGAAATTCGTGTCTAGATTTGGGTGTGAAAAGTTAATTTTACCCTTTTGGGCCAAAACCTGGGTTTTTGGGCTTCAAACACAGACGGGCTAAAAATGAAAGTTGTACCGATTAATAAAACCATTCAAATGAAATTGAAATTAGAATTAAATCAGAAAAAGAATCATCCTCCCATGCTTGCACGTATGCTCAGGGCATCCCTAAGCGTGTCTGACAGACACTAAAGGGTCTCAAAATTCCCAAAGCTAAGTTCGATACTAAAACCAATTATATTCTAACCCAACGGTCCTAAACCCTCTTAAGACTAAGCACACACTAAATACACACTAATAGGGCTATTTGGGTCCAGGTTTAACATCCTCCACCCCTTAGGGTATTTGGTCCACCAAATAAAACAATTTTACCTCTGGTAACAAATGTGGATACTTCCTTTGAACCTGATCTCTCAATTCCCATGTGGTTTCTTCTGGCTTGTGATTTTCCTAAAGTACTTTGACCCACTGAATAGTTTGATTTCTCAATTCTTGCTCCTTCGCGTCATTGATTCTAATCAGCTTTTCCACATACGACGCATCCTCTCGAATCTCTAAAGGCTCGTGCTGTAATACATGAGAAAGACTAGGAACATATTTCTTTAGCATGGAAATGTGAAACACGTTGTGCAGCTTGGAAAGTTCTGGCGGTAACGCAAGTCTATAAGCAACGTCCCCAATCTTGCCCAAAATCTCATACGGACCAATAAACCTTCTTGACAATTTACCCTTCTGTCCGAACCTCAGAGTTCCTCTAACCGGTGAAACCTTTAGAAATACTTTGTCACCTACTTGAAACTTCTATTCTCTTCGACGAGTGTCTGCATAACTTTTTTGTCTACTTCGGGCGATCTTTAAACGTTCCTGAATCAACTTGACCATGTCACTAGTTTCTCCAACTATAGTCGGTCTACGAAAACTTTGAACACCGACTTCTTCCCAGCAAACTGGAGTTCTGTATCTTCTGCCATAGAGTGGCTCAAAAGGTGCCATACCGATGCTAGAGTGGTAACTATTGTTGTAAGCGAACTCACAAAGCAGTAAGTACTAGTCCCACTGAACCTTGAAATCTAACACATAAGCACGTAGCATGTCTTCAAGAGTCTGTATCATTCGTTCTGATTGACCATCAGTCTGAGGGTGATACGTTGTGCTAAATTGGAGTTTGGCACCTATGGACTCAAGAAGAGTTCTCCAAAATCTTGAAACAAATCTGCTATCTCTATCTGAAGTGATGAAGACGGGCTGACCATGCTTACTGACGATCTCATTGACAAATAATTTTGCAAGTGGTGCCATATGCATGATATGTTAGTTTGTATGGTCTCAAGGATAATAAGATACGGATCTACTTTGGTGGACAGATCCACTTGATCCATGGATATTGATAGAGGGGTGTACTTATGGTAATTGGAAAGTTTATGGTATTCTTTGTAATTTATTCCTTAGACTGGAGCGCAATTGAATTTATATAGTGGAGTTATTTGCAATTAACTGTGGGCCTAGATTGCACATGGGATGTGGGGTCGCGGTGTCCCAGTTGGAGCCAGTTTTCTATGGAATTCTTAATGGTCCCCATGCTAGCCCAAGTTATTAGAAAGTTACCAATTCTACTTGAACTCGAAAAGGAAGGGAATAAAAAGTTATAATTTTTATTTGAAGTGAGACTTCTAATAGAAGTAATAGTAAGTTACTAATTATTGTAGAAGTGAGACTTCTATTCTCAATTAGTAAAGGAGAGGTTGCAAAGCTATAAAAAAAGGGAGCAAGGGGCTGGACGTCCACACTCTTGGATCTATGCCTAGTCCTTGTGCAAGTGTTGCACGCCCAGCTCTCTCTCTCTCTCTCTCTCTCTCTCTCTCTCTCTCTCTCTCTCTCTCTCCTTCTTCTAGTTCTCTTCAGAATTGCTTAGGTAGCGTTTGGTTCGCGTGAATGGAGGTCGGAATGGAATGGTCATTCCAATGGAATGACCATTCCAGCGTTTGGTTCGCCAAAAAGGGGCGGAATGGCCATTACCTCCGGAATCCCATTCCTTTATGCGAGGGAATCACCTTTCCATTGGGGAGGGGAAGGAATCACCATTCCATTCCTTTCTAACTTTTTGTTGAGACCAAAATACCCTCGCTTGTAATATTATTATTATTATATCATAATAATAATATATTATCTTTTTCACCCAACCATTGTGGGGCCCACCCAAAATATTATAATAAAATATAATAATATATTATTATATCATAATAATAATAATACAATATCTTTTTCACCCAACAATTGTGGGGCCCACCCAAAATATTATAATAAAATATAATAATATATTATTATATCATAATAATAACAATATAATATCTTCTTCACCCAACCATTGTGGGGCCCACCCTCAAATATTATAATATAATATAAGAATATATTATTTTGAGAAATTACAAAATTTTTCACTACACCTTTGTGGGGCCCACCCCAAAATATTATAATGCAAACTTTTTCACTACACATTATGGGGCCCACCCCCAAATAGTATAATATAATATAATAATATATTATTATAAGAAATTACAAACTTTTTTACTACACCTTTATGGGGCCCACCCCCAAATCATCCACCACAAACAATGCAAATGTGACAGTAGAATCTAACAAGGGTATTTTGGTCAATCTTATGTAAATTTGATTCCATTCCAGGCAACATTCCAGCGTACCAAACGCAGGAATAGGAATCAGAATTCCATTACTGGGTTGATTCCTCAGCGTACCAAACGCTGGAATGGAATTGACTATTCCTGCCTCATTCCATTCCATTGTCATTCCAGTCTCCATTCCATTCCTGCCTACAACCATTGCAGCGAACCAAACGCTACCTTAGTGCTTCTAGTTGTTTTCTTTAGGAGATCCCACCCATCTCCTTTAGAAAAGAGATTTGATACGGGTCATAACGTGAAAGACTAAGAGGTCTTGGAGATCCTAAGTTTGCTACAAATAAAGAGTTTCTTCATCTAGCAAGTCTTCTTTTCTATTAGAATACTACTGGGCTCCAAAGGTATAATCTACTTCCTTGTATGTTGTAGACTTTTCTGTTGCTTGATTGTTGTTGGTTTCTATCTTCTAGATAGAGTTTATTGCTGTACATGGTAGATGAGATTGAGAGATTGCATCCTAGATGTGGTTTATGGCCTTGTGGGTACTTGATCTCTGAGTCAAGTGGGTCAAAAGTTTTGAAAACCTATCCACGAGGTCCACCTACTTCTAACATCATATTCCCTGTCTTCATCGGAATGAAATGACCAGACTTCGTGAGACGATCTACAACAATCCAGATTGCATTATTCCCCTTCTTTGTATTTGGCAAACCGGAGACGGAATCCAATGTGATGTGTTCCCATTTTCACTCCGGAATCTCCAACGGTTGTAACAAACCTGGGGGCTTCTAATGTTCTGCTTTAATCAACTGGGAAGTCAAGCAACGAGACACAAAAGCTGCTATCTCTCTCTTCATGTTGTTCCACCAAAATCTATTCTTCAAATTATGGTACGCTTCATACTACCCGGATGCATGGAATATCCTGGGCTGTGGGCTTTAGTCATTATCTCACTCTTCAAATCATCCACATTAGGCACACACAACCGATCAAGAAAATACAAAATTCCATTCGCCATCCTGAAGTCTGGACGTTCTGTGATATGCTCTACAATCCTTGCCAAGTCTGGGTCCTCTAACTGACTGTCTTTGATCTTTTGGATGATAGGTTCTAATACTGTCATATTCGCTAACATCACATCCCGCCTTAAGGGTTGCACTTCTACACCTAACTCTTCAAACTGCTAGAAAACACTGACTCCTCTTAGACTAGCTATGACTACTGATTTTCTTCTCAAAGCATCCGCTACCACGTTCACTTTTCCCGGGTGATACTTGATTGGGAAGTCATAGTCCTTGATGTATTCCATCCACTGTTTCTACCTCATATTCAATGCTTTCTGTGAGAACAATTATTGTAGACTTCGGTGGTCTGAATGGACTTCGAATTTCTCTCGATAGAGGTAGTGTCTGCACATTTTCAAAGCAAATACAACTGCTGCCAATTCTAAGTCATGAGTTGCATAGTTCCTCTCATGATCCTTCAACTGTCTTGAGCCATAAGTAATCACTTTGCCATCTTGCATCAACACACACCCCAGTCCCACATTCGAAGCATCTATATAAATAATAAATCCACCATCAATGTGAGGATTGGAGCTGTGGTAAATCTTCTTTTCAGCTCTTAGAAACTGGTTTCACATTGCTCAGTCCAAACAAATGAAACATTCTTCCGGAGCAATTTTGTCAAAGGTGCCGCAATGGACGAAAAACCGAAGACAAATCTTTGATACTAGCCTGCTAACCCCAAGAAGCTTCTGATTTTAGTCACACTGCTTGGTCTCTTCCAATTGACAACTACTTCTATCTTGGCTGGATCAACTGCTAAACCTTCTCTTGAGATGATGTAGCCTAGAAAAACAACCTACTCTAACCAGAATTTACACTTACTGAGCTTTGCATAAAGCTAGTTGTCCCTCAAAAGTTGTAATGATGTCCTCAAGTGTTCTTCATAATCCTCCTTACTCTTGGAATACACTAGAACGTCATTGATGAATACCAACATAGAGTGATCCAAGTACTGTGCAAAGACTTTGTTCATGAGAGCCATAAATACTGCGGGTACATTTGTCAAACCGAAGGGCATCGCTAAAAACTCATAATGCCCATACCTTGTTCAAAAAGTTGTTTTCTGCACATCCGAGTCTCTAACTCTCAACTTATGATACCCGAATCTCAAGTCTATCTTGAAGAAATAAGCTGCTCCTTGCAATTGGTCTAGCAATTCATCTATCCTTGGCAATGGGTACTTGTTCTTGACGGTCACATGGTTCAATCTTCTATAGTCAATGCACATTCTCAAGCTTCCATCTTTCTTTTTCACAAATAAAACTGGCGCTCCCCAAGGTGTAACACTCGGCCTGATGAAGCCTTTGCTCAACAATTCCTGCAACTGAAGTTTTAATTCACCCAATTCGGCTGGAGCCATTCTATATGGTGCAATGGAGATCAGAGCTGTGGAAATTCGTACACAACGGGGATTTCCTCCACCCCTTGGGACTGTTTATCCTCCGTGATAAACGCAACAAATGCCTTACAGCCACTTTGTACTAATCTGCTTGCCTTCAACGCTGAAATAAATCATATTTGAGTTTTCTTCTTATTTCCCTGAAACATCAATTCTGCCTGTGCTCCTTGTAATCTGGGTGTTATGGTTTTGCTAAAACAATCCATGATAGCATGATATGTTTCTAACCAATCCATGCCTAAGATGATATAAAAATCATGCATATCCAAAACAATGAGGTTTGTTGGTAAATTAACATCTCCTAACAAAGCTAAACAGCTAGGGTAATAGGCTCTACACACAAACTGACAAAATATAATCCAATTCACTATGTGGTGCATCAATCATCTTGGCAAATATAGGAGATAAAAACGAATGTGTGGATCCAAGATCAAATAAAATCTACGCTTCTACTCAACAAATATGAAGTTTACTTTCTACCACATCTCCTGCAGCTTTAGCATCCACTTGATTGAGATAATATGCACGTCCATACAGCTGTAGCCTATTCGGTGCCTAATTTTGCCTTCCTTGTGCATTCCTGTTCTACTATGGAGATGACCATTCTGATTCTGTGCTTGTGGTCTGCCCTGCTGCTGCTGAGGTGGTCTAGCTTGATTCCAGAATGGTGCCTAATTTTGAGGAGCTGCTTGTCTCTGTGGCTAGTTTCTATTGCCTTGATTATGAAGTTGTGGGCAATCCTTGATTGCATGGTTCATGGTCCCACACTTGAAAAAGAACCTGTGGCCTTACGACATTGATTAATTTCATGGTTCTTGCGACAGTGGTCACAACCTTGCCTCACTTGATTTTGCTCCTGCCTTGGTTTATTGTTATGTTTTTGTCTTTGATTCCACTGCTGGTAGTGCTGATTTATGTCTTGGATGAACTGGTTGTTAATATCTTCAAACTTATATGCCCGCTTGATAGCTTCATCACAGGTGGCTTGTGGCACTATCCCCGTGGCATCTCCCATAATGATCGGATTCAGCCCTTCTAAGAACATGATTATCTTCTTCTGCTCGGTGTCAATCAGCTCTGTAGCATATCTAGCTAGCCTTTCAAACTTGGTGACATACTCTAGTACTGTCATGCTGCCTTGCTTGAGATGCTGGAACACAATAGCTTTCTGTCTCTTAACATGGGAAGGGATGTACTTGTTTGTAAATTGAGCCTTGAGCGCTACCCATGCATCATCATTAGCCATTGCCAGATACGGGTCCTTGACTGTCTACCACCATTGGTCTGTAAGCCCGTAGAACAATGTGCTGTAAGATGAACCTTCTGTCTTCATGGCATGTGAAGACATTAAAGATTTTCTCAATGTTTGCCAACCAATCTTCTGCAACTAACGGGTCTGTATGACCAAAGAATTCTTTGAGTGCTCTCTTCTTGAGCCTTTCAAACAACACATTAGGGTTATGGTCCCTATTGTTGATAACAATATTCGAGCCCATAGGTTGCATAGGTGGAGCTTGAGACCTTTTCTATAGAACATCTAATAGTTGTCTCTGAACTTGAGCCATCTCCTCATCCTTCTTATTAGCCATCTGTTCTTGAAACCATGCCTAAGTTTCATTTGCTTACCTCTGCTATTATAATATAACCTGTATTAGCTCTTGGAACTAAGTAGCTATAGGTGTATTAGCCAAATCTGTGTCATTCTGATTACTACCCGAAGCATTATGATTTGGAGCTTTTCTTGGAGGTATGATGCTGTAAAACAAAGCGTTAGTACACAATAAATATGATTTTAATGGTTTCCTAGGTCCCAAACTAAATAATCTAACAAACTCACAAACCCTTGCCACGTTCCTAGGATTTTCTAGTTTCTTTTAAGTGCTTAAAACAAGTCCCGCTTTGATACCAGTCCTGTTGTGACCCTGGACCGAGGCCCGGGCCCCGCGACGTTATCTCCCCATAGGTTCCCGCGGTGAGGATCCTAAGACACAAGGACTAACTCACACGATTAAGTTTATGGAAGCTTGTAGCAAATCACATCAAGACAAAGCATGAATAATTTTTTCAAGTGCATGAGTAATAGCATCAAGACATAATATCAGAAGGAGGAAATATATCATAGCCTTCCCATCATAGTTCAAGTTTCAAAGTTAACCCCAAAGTAAGTTAAGTTTAGTTACAACACATAAAAGGCCAATAAAGGCCAATACATTCCCAAAAGTTTAAACAAGACACCCAACAAAATGCAACGGATCTCATGATCCCACCCGACGTCTAGTTGATGTTGTCGGGCTGCCACTCTCTAGGTGGGGGTGTCTCAATAACCTCCTCCTGACGCTCCTTCTCAAAGGCAACGTCACCTGCACTTGGGCACCAAAATAACAAGCATCAAACACGACAGTTTGACAGGTAATCAATTTTGGCATGAGCATGGAACAATAGATGTTTGAAGAAACAAAACTGAAATAATTTACTGAATTAAAAACAAATACATGACTGAGATACATTTCGAAGATACAAAACAAAACTAGCATGAATACATATAATATCATGAATAGTTAATCCACATTGACCCATCCTTTCTCTATCATACATGATGACAAGAGTAAGCACGCACGACATGCAAAACACGATTCCCATGTCACACAAGGTAGACGGGGAGGCCGGCCGAGGAACCGGAACACACATGATGTGTAATAGAATACATGACCAATCTGTAAATAGACCACATGTTTAATGACCCCCGGACAGTGGATCAAACTGAAGGGGCAGTCCAAGCTTAGTGGTATTCACTTGAATTTATGAATGCATAAAACGCACGATACACGTTCCAAACAAATCGAAATTAAGGGGAAAATCACTTGTCAAAACGAGACAAGACACGGCTAGCAAAAGGCATAAATTTTATGAATACAAGCTTAAGAAGTGATCCCCTTTTTGGTTCTTGAAACAAATCTTCAAACGCTTTTATACTTAAAATTCAAAATGAATATATGATGACATTTATTATATTAAAATTGAAATTAAAACACGAAGTCCATCAAGCATATGCTAAGACCATTCATTGACCTTTGTGTAATTGAAACCCAAATGTCGAAAAATAAAATGAATTGGTGTCCCCGAAGTTAGGATACATTTTAGATTTCCAATTGCACAATGTCAACTTAAAACCCTCAGCATAGTATAGTTTTTCAATCCCCAAAAATTCACGAACGAAATGTAAAACTCCATCCTAAAATCCTGCCTAGGTCCGCTCGAGCGGACATGACACAAAAGCTTGTCCGCTTGAGCGAAACTCAAGGGTCGCTCAAGCGGATAGGTTTTTGGCCTGTTATGCTCCAAGCAGTGGCCTGTTCTGTCACGCCCCAAGATCCGATAACATGGATCTGACGCGATGCCAGATGACCCAGTCATATAAGGCCACTCAATTGTTCAAATAGTGTGCAAATTTTCTTTTTTTCTTTTTTTTTTTTCAACCAATAATCATGTGTAAACCACATTGCCCAGCCCTATATCAGGTGAGCCAATATCATAACCATAAATAACAATCCAACAATTATTACACCAAATAAACCAAGTACGGAAATTAAATAAATACATCAATCTCAAAATAAACTAATAAAGTCTTAGACATAATTAAACTTAATGTCATAAATTCTCATAATTTAAATATCTTCATTTTGACCATCCAGAATGGCATCATCATAGCCATACTGTGGCACAGGCTCATATTCCTTTTCAATCTCAATCCCTAGAATAAATCCTCACTCACCTGTACATCATCTGTGGTGGTAGGATGTAATGAGCATAACGGTACTCCGCAAGATAACAATTACAAACCAAAACATATATTATAAGAGGTATAAGATAATGAGGATGTACATATGATAAATAATAAATGACATGGCATTACTACAATGATAGCATTTCATAAAATAAATATTAGGGCACCAACATTTATTGAAATGTCATACAATATAATTCACTTCCTGATATGGAATTTAGGGTCCCAACGCTACATTTGAACCATTCATTAGAACCCATGTAACAATACACTGCACTTAGCACTATTCACTTGTCACTTGGCCATTATAACACTTTGAGACCTTCCCTTTCATATTGGTCAATCACTCACTTAAAAATCATTACAAAATATCAATCCCTACACTAGGTTGGGTCTTTGTTTCATTGACCAGTCCAATAGTTCACCTATCTGCGAAGTGTCTCAAAATTTAACCCCTCTAAGACAAAGGACATTTTCAGAATACCCGCTATAGGTAACCGATCACTAATCACTACACCGCACTGGACCACCACACAGTAAGACGTCTTCCCGTGGGGTTATACAACGTAGTGGGGCTGTGGAACAGGGGTCCCTACTTTCGTTTGTTTTCTAACATTTCATTTATTTTAATTAGTTTAGACCTAATTATAATAATGCATATTATATGCATACTTATCCTCAAGCGTCCCATGCCACCTGGCTTCCATATGCACTCTTATGTTTCATCCCTTTCGATCAATATTATTAATTAATATTTTATGTAGTGGGTTTTACAATCATTTATCATCAACACATGAGGGTATCATTATACATTTTTCAATGTTAAAAGAATGCCATACAAACCTTCCATAAATGGCACGTTATGCAAAACTTGCCATAATTTGAATGCTAGGCAACATACCATAATGTCCATAACATTATTACCATATCACCAATTATGTATATACATTTTTAGAAAGTAATTGAAACTTGCCTTTTATGGAGCTTTACTAACCACTTGAGAAAAAGGGTGTTAAAATGTGAATTATGTTGAAAAAAAATATAATTATTAAACACTAATTATTTAAATCTTAGTTATTAACCATATTTTAGAATCAATTAAATCCAATCTCTTAACCAATTAATCATCTAAGTGAAGACTACTAACCCACCAAGGTCCACTAGGGAACCAAGTCTAGCCATTTAACATTCTAAACTTATTAATTATTAAATCTTATGATTTAAGGTGTGGTCCACATGATTTATAAAGTGTCATATGGTCCATTATAACACCTAACAGTACCATAATGAGGAATAAGGCATAACACATCAGTCACTAAATCACACCTACACTTACTAACCAACTAGCCAAGTACCCCTAGTCTAGGTTTGATGGCTATGGCCCCTTTAAATATTTATTCGGGCCTATTAATCTCCACTAATAAAGGGATTTAACCTACTGATCAGCGGCTTAATTAAAGTATATAGCTGCAGGTTATGGGCCCATTTAATTCATAAAAACCTATTTTAGCTACCACAACACATAGACCTAGCATAACCGACTAGACTAGTCAACGAGTCTAGCCAAAATGGCTTCTAACTTAGCCAAGGGTGTGGCCACACTTCCTAATTCATTTAAACAAATATTAATAATTTAATTTGGTCCTTTAATTAAATTTAACATATAAATAACAGAAAATAATAACATTATAATTTGTCCATATGTGATCAATTGGTGCACTAAGGTTAGGTTTTGAGCTTAGCCCATTAAACCAAGACTCGTTTAGATTTAAACCCACCATTCCAGCACCGTAAAACCATTAAAACAGAACCTTGTGGTTGCTGGAATTTAATTATATTTATACCAAAATCAATATCTAACCCAAGATCAAATTGGTTAACCCAAAAAGGGTCCTAATGATACAACACCTAAAATCATGACTAAAACAGAAACTAAAAGTTTAATTAAAACCCTCGATTTCTAGTTATTTCAAAGATCCAAACTATTAAAAACTTTACATATATTGATGAGAACATCCCTAGAATTTTTGGTTCCAATCCGACCATTGATTGGTCAAATCCAAGGGTTCAAAAAAATATTTTTCCTTTATCATGAATATTTAGGATATCCAAAATCCCCTTCTTTTTTTTTTATCCCTTTTATTCCCATGATATGGATCTTGAAAGTAAACTAGATTACAATTCAATAGCCGAAAGCATAACAATTTCTTTTATAAAAAAAAAAAGAATTTAGAAAAAGATGAAATACCATAATTAGGAAACCCTATGATCATTAAAACCAATAAATCTAGCCCTAATGATTTATTAAAAAAAAGGAATAAAATAAAACCAATCTTAAAAAATCTAGTCCCCAAAATACATCTAAACCATAAATTAAGATTTCACCTTGCTCCTACCCAAACATTGGTGATGATCCAAGCCTAATCAATAATCGAAACCATACACTTGGATCCCCTCTTCCTTTGGCCAATTTCAGTAAAGAAAATGACATGAGTTGCTTCATCATGGTGCTAAAACACCATTAATGGCCATCAATAAATATGGAAGAGGGAATGTATTATAGAAGAAAATGGTGAAAGAAATTAAATAATAAAATATGTAAGAAAATGAAAAGAAAACCTACCTCAAAGAAGTCCACCTCCAAGCCAAGCTTCTTCCTTCTCTCTCTCTCTCTCTCTCTCTCTCTCTCTCTCTCTCTTCCTTTTCTTTTCTTCCCTTAAGCCACACGTCCACCTTCGTCTCCTTTCTCTCTTTAATTCTAAAACACACACACATGATGGGGGATTCCTAACTAAATAAAAATCTAAACACTCCCTCCCTCTATGGAATTAAATCTAATTACATCCCTTGGTTAGATATGTAGACTATCATAACCCCCATTTAAATTCTCTAAAGATCCTAGCCCTACATTATTCTCCATAGATCCCAATCATCTCCATTTGCAACTTGTAAGACCCCGACCCGAGTGACTCGATTAGCGCTAATTAAGTTGGGTGTTAGTGCTGAGCTCGATTAGTGATTTTTGACTAAGCTTGGATTAGTATAGTTCTTGATAGCTTTGGGAAATTATTTTAGTGCCTTTTTGCTTAGTGGGACCCTTTGGGGGTTTCCTTTTTTATTAGTCTTGCTAGCTTTTGGAGGTTACTTGTTTTCCCCTAATTCTTGTCTTGATCCCGTTTTACTCGTCTTGTTAATCCCTACAACTTTCATGTTGATCCCGAACCCGTTTGGAACCCCGAAACCCGATCTTCTTGTTTTGAGGGCAAAACAGTCTTTTTACATGAAATCTGTGCCCAACACTCGATATCCTCGAAACCCGCGAAACATGTACTTTTCCGAAACTAGATATTTCGGTGATCACTTTTCTCTTCTTCGTCGATTTCATTCGAGATCCCGAAATTAGCGATTTCAGCCCAAAGAGCTTTCCTAGTAGTGGAGCCCACACCCATTGCTTTATAAAGAGAACCCTCTTCTTCCATTTCCCTTTTCCAGCACAAGCATATGAGGGCCTAGGGTTTCCATCTCTTCTCTTTTTCTCCTTGCTTCCTCACCACCAAAACCCTACCAAATCTCACACCAATCAAGAGATGAACTTCACCCTCTTCTTCCCCATTGCTAGAGCTATTCATTGATACTATTTGTGGAAGGATCTACTCAACTCAAGACCCTCATTGAGCTCACCTTGTCCATTTGAAGAGCTTCCAAGTGAGTTTTCCCTCCTATTCTTTTAGATTTATAATCTCTTAGCCATAAAGGAGCTCTATTTCTATTATTGTGAGTTCTTCTTCTTGTTCCTTGGTTTGACCCATTTTAGGGTTTGTTTTTGGGGGTTTTTGGTGTAGCTTGATACTTGGCTAGGAAGTGTGGATTAGAGCTTGGATTTCTTGGTTTAGAGACCTTGAGGCAAGTGGATGTTTAGTTTTAAAAGTGATTTCCATGATTAAATGTTTGCATTTATTGTATCATTTATGATGAGCTTTCACTTGCATTCATGATGCTATTAAATGCTTTTGAAAAGAGTTGGTAAGCATCTTTATTGTCTTGAAACATGATTTCTAGCTTTTGTTTCATCCATTGTCTTTAAATCATGGATTGTAGTTTTGAGTTCATCTTTTGTACAATGCCTAAGTGAATCCTTGTGATGTTGGTTGTCCTCCTTCCCTTAATAATTGTATGAATGCCAATGGAGAATGAAAGGAATGGGTTTGGGGAAAGGAAAAGCTTGAAATCTGAACCCAGGGAAGAAATTCCCGTGACTGGCGGTCAGCTCCGCGGTCAGCTAGCGGCTAACCACCGTGTCCATCGACGGCTAACCGCCATCTAACCGCACAGTTACGGTCACTTTTCCCGAGAGCTGAAGTCTCACGGTCAGCTCCGCGGTCAGCTAGCGGCTAACCGCCTAACCCATCAGCGTCTAACCGCCAGCCAACCGGATTGTAGCGGTCGCATTTCCAGAGAGCTGCAATTCCACGGTCAGCCAGCGGTTAACCGCCGCATTCGCTGGCGGCTAACCGCCACCTGACCGCAAGGTAACCGAAATTCCCTGAATTCTGTGAATAAAAGAAGGATTGAAGGGAGTTTTCCCCCCCATTGCTTGTGAACCTTTCTGAGAGCAATGGGCACCGCTCACCTGGGATCGTGCTTGAAGCCCAAGTGAAGTGTTCGTTGGTAGTACGTTAGAGAGAGAAACTACATCATCGAGATTCATTTAAGCATTGAGGCTACTGTAGTGTATAAGGAACCCGGAATGTCTCCCAAATTCAAAGAGTACCAAGTTTCCTTTATTATACAGACATACGGGATCCCTATTCACTTGGACTAGTTTTAACCCGACATCGTCTTAGCTTTTCAAAAGAGTACTTTACCTTGTTCTTCTCGAAATTTATGATTTGGAACCTATCATTCCGAAAACTTTGAAAGTATACTTGTACTGTTTTGCTAGCTTTGATATACATGCCAGGCCTGATATGATAGCTGTGCCTTGAGCACCCCGTCTTGCCCATTTATAGCTTTGCACTGGATTTGTTTTATACATGTCTCGATTTATGTGATTTGACCTATGAGTCGGCACCACTAAGCTTGGATGACCTTGTCGGTCTGATCTACCGACTTGGAGATCCCTTCCCGTCCCGCCAGCTGCAGCTTGGATCCCGATACCCGGTTTATTAACCGTGGTCCCGTCCCGATACCCGGCTCGCTCCCGTGGTTCCCGATATCCGGTTCGCTACCATGATTCCCGATACCCGGTTTGCTATCGCGGTCCCGTCCCGTATTATTATATATCTGTATGTAACTTGGTTGCACCTCCTCACTTCGGTGACCGAGGTCAACACCCGATACTCACGTCACTTCGGTGATAGAGGATTTAGCTTCTTGTGGATGCCATCTTGATTGTTTCCCGACTTCCTTGGTTACTGTTGACACCAAAAATGTCACTTTGCCTCTTCAAATCAAGAAAGCTGCATGAAGTCGCAACCTGCCATAAATAGGCAATGCAATTTCTCCAAAAATTCAAATCTTGTCAGAATCAAACAAAAACTGCAAGATCCTTCAAGATAGCCAAGAGAAGAGTACACATGAAGTTTCGGGCCATTTCGACAACATTTGGCCAAACTTCACTTCTCCGACAGCTAAACGGGAGCTCCCGGCGGGGACATCATCGGAGACGTCAAAACTTCGATCAAAGCCTACAGATGACTCCAGCATGTCTCAAAAGGGCTCTATGCCAAATTTCAAGTCAAACCGACAACGTTTGACCCTCCATCAATGCTCGAGCAGCAAAATCAAGCCTCCCGGCGGCGGGAACCACCGAAGCCTTCGCTCATCAAACCAAGTGCATGAGTGGCTTCAACATGCTTCCAAAAGGCTGCACGTCGAATTTCAGGTCATTCCGACAACGTTTGACCAGGTTTCGATGCTCCGAGAGAAAATCAAGCCTACCGGCGGCGGAGCAACCCGGGACCATGACATCCAAAACGGAACCCATGGAACGTCTCAAAATGACTCCAATAGGCTCCCCGTCAAATTTCAGGTCAATCGGACATCGTTTGGCCACATATCAAAGCTCGGCATTTTCCCCGCAGTAAAATCAAGTGAAGCATCGACGGGACCCCAAACGGCTTCAAAACTCAAACAAAAGCCTATGGTTGGTCTTATTTATTGCTCAGGAGGCTTCACCTCAAATTTCAGGTCATTCCGACATCGTTTGACCAAGTTTCAGCTTCTGGCGGAAAATCAGCAGCTTTACGCGACAAAGTCTTCGGCTTTCCCGGAAAATTGGAAATTTGCACTCTAAAAATGCAAGGATTCTCATCAGGTTTTCTACAGGGAAATCAAGCCAATAAATGAGAAGAAATGTCAAGAAAAATACAGAAGAAAACGGCGACGAAAAAGACCTCAAAACGACCGTAAAACGGGCTCCGAAGGGGAAAAATCCCCCAGGGTCGCAGACCCTTGCGACCATGGCCCATGGTCGCAGGCCCCTGCGACCATGGCCCATGGTCGCCGGTCCATGGTCGCCGGCGACCATGGAGGTCCGGGTCACCGGATTTTCCGCCGGTGACCCGTTTTTTCCGTCTTTTTTCGCGTTTCGCGCACTTTGGCCCCTGTGGTTTCCTGAAAATGTGATTTTTAGTGCTTTAAATTGACTCATATCCGACGACATCTCGGATCCGCCTTCAAAAGCATAAAATCATCATTGATCGCTCCAAGATCGTCAACCGGCTGACCAAGAAAGTGCACTTTCTGTCCGACCGATCGAGAAATCGACAAGACAGATGTCACCGGCCCGCTCTTAGCTATCAATGTCTGAAGTTACATGTTCATTCGATGTCGATCAGCATGTAGATCCATCGATGATCATCGCCAGAAGAATTCCAGAAGACACGGCACGGCCCGCGACTCTTCGACTGCTCGGCGACCAATTAATGTGGTTAATTGACTAACTTTATTATGGTCATTAATTCATTTCTTTGAACGGCCCAATCAGAAGCAAGCATTTGGGAGTTACAAGTCAATTGATTCATGGCATTTAAACCATGAAACTCCTCCCATTATGGTAATTAAGGTGATTAAAAGCTCTTAATCTCCATCAGCCAATCAGATTCAAGGAAAAAGGAGTTACAAAATCAAGAAATAAATCTTGTAACTCCTCCTATTAAAGCCATTAAGGCTCATAAACCCTCCTAAATGGCTACCAAAAGCCTATAAATAGGAGAGCATTCCATTGAAATCGGAATCGAAAAAAAAAAAAGGAGAAAATCAGGATCAGAGAAAAGATCAGAAAAAAAAAGATCAGAAAGAGATCTGAGAGAAAGAAAAAAGAGAGAAAACTCTGCTGAAGTTCTGCACCGGCCACCACTACAAGGTGACAAAAGTCCCTTGGGGGGCACCCCCCCCAAGGTCCTTGCCTTCTCCTGCTGCCTCCAATGGCTTAGACGTGGCTTTTCAGCCCGTCTACTTAGCTTTTTATTGGACATAGGACCTTCTCTTGGTCTTTGTCCTCTAAAAACTTGAGGTCATAGCCAAGCCAAGCGAGTCAAGAGCATCTTCTGTTCTCATCTGCATGGATGATGGCGAAGCCCATACATGGCTTGCGACCGTCAATCTGAACGAGTCCCCCACAATCTCCTGAAAAGTTAGATCTTCCTTTTCTTGCTTTTCATTGTAATTTGTATTTTTCTAAAGAGACAAAAATCACAACTCTTGTCTTTCATTATTGATAAGAATTGTAAATCGGCTATAAACGCCAAAATCGGCTATAAATGCCAAACAAAATCGCCTTTCACGGCAAACCAAGAAAATGTCTCTTTTCTTAAATATTTGTACAATGGAAAACTTGAAAGAAGTTGATTTCCTTTTTACTTGCGAAGGTTGATCTCCGGATTACCACTTACAATTCCAAGTAAAATAGAAAATCTGGCACACCCACATAAAAGAAATGTTGATGCACGCTTCAGGCCCGCCAGGGCGCGAAAGGGCCGGACCCGACGGACTCCCACGTTCCGCCGACCCCGGTAGCCGCCCCACGGCGCCTCGGAGCGCGTTCCATCAAGCTGGTACACCCGGTGGGACTCGTTCATTTGAGAACACGGTGCTTGGAAATGAAATATTTGCATACCATATTTTTGCTCTATGCTTATACTTCTTCTCCAGATTCCTTGGCTACTTTCTAGCTGGTGGCCTATGTTGGATTTTGCATCCTAAAAAAAATGAGATGGGATTTTTTGGAAATTTCTACTTCTTTAAGTTTGTTTCCACTCTTTCTCTTTGCAAAAAAAAATCAAAAAAAAAATAATCAGTTTTCTTAGTTTGAATTCAAAATTGAGAAACTTTGATCCTATCCTATCGTTCTTTGGTGCTTGCAGAAATGTTGAGCCCGTTCGACTAAGGTTTTGGGCCATCGTTTCTCTTCGATGAGTTCATTAGAGATTTCAAAAAATAAAAATAAAAAAAATAAAAAAAATCAGTTTTCTTAGTTTGAATTCAAAATTGAGAAACTTTGATCCTATCCTATCGTTCTTTGGTGCTTGCAGAAATGTTGAGCCCGTTTGACTAAGGTTTTGGGCCATCGTTTCTCTTCGATGAGTTCATTAGAGATTTCAAAAAAAAAATATAAAAAAAAATCAGTTTTCTTAGTTTGGATTCAAAATTGAGAAACCTTGATTCTATCCTATCGTTCTTTGGTGCTTGCAGAAATGTTGAGCCCGTTCGACTAAGGTTTTGGACCATCGTTTCTCTTCGATGAGTTCATTAGAGATTTCAAAAAAAAAATAAATAAATAAAAAAATCAGCTTTCTTAGTTTGGATTCAAAATTGAGAAACCTTGATCCTATCCTATCGTTCTTTGGTGCTTGCAGAAATGTTGAGCCCGTTCGACTAAGGTTTTGGGCCATCGTTTCTCTTCGATGAGTCTATTTGGGATTTTTATAAAAAAAAAAAAGGACATAGACCACTAAGGTTAAACCAATTGCGTTCTTTGATCACGATTGATTCAAGAAAAGCCTTGTCCAGAGTGTGGAGACAGCTTGACTGTTCTAGGCAAGGGTCCTCCAAACGGGTTCATTAAGTAATCCTACCCTTACCTGGGGGCAATTCTATCAATTGAGGTTTCATAAGACCGGGTTAGGAGGCCTATGTGTACTCTCTCGTCTTTAAATCTTAAAAAAAAAAAAAATAAAAAATAAAAAAATATTTTCAAAAAAAAAATCTTAAAAAAAAAACAAAAATTTTCAAAAAAAAATAAAATAAAAAAAAATAAATAAAAAATATTTTAAAAAAATAAAAAATAAAAAAATAAAAAAAATAAAATAAAAAAATCATTTCAAAAAAAAATCTCCAAAAACTCGTCACTTTTGGATTCAGATTCGAGAAATTGTGGTCTCTTCCCTTCTGAGTACTGGCGCTCGCGGAAATTGTTGAGCCCGTATTTGAATCGGAATGCCACCTGCTCTCTTTGACAAATCCATTTCTGACATTTCAAAACAAAGAATCCCATCTCATGGATGCGATCTCCAACATTTGTGCATAGCAGTACTGGTACGCCCTTTCAGGGTCTACTGTATCTGTGACCGGCACATTTGTAACTCCTACCTCTTATTCTTCTTATCTCGAGCAAGCCCTGCTTCTCGATAAGTCGAATTTAGGTTTACAATTGCTTCTAGCAGTCACTGGAACGCTCATTCTGGGCTCACCATACTTGCTGTCAGAACAATTGTACCATCTATGGCTTTTTGCCTTCTTCATGTCGCTTGGGTCATATCCCTTGAGCGATTTGAAAAGACAACCATAGAAATTCCCATTTATGATCATTATATTCTTGTGATTACTAATGGATGTGGTCTTGTTTCAGAACTTTTTCGAAACTAACAATGGCAGCCTTAACCATTATCTTCGATGAGAACAAGCACCAACTCATGCTTCAACAGAAGCAAAGCACGCGCACCCATAAGCGCCCTGTCAGCTGCCGAAGCGTCAACTCCCTCGGCAACTCTCTGAACTCCGGGTCGACCTCGACTCCCCGGACTATCTTCTTTGGGACGCTGGGACCATTCCCACTTCCCGAAGAACAAGCTGCGCCTGCTAAAAAGCAGAAGATCGCCTCTCAACGTGTCACCCCCGTGACACCAAAGGCGAGCGCCCAAAAGCCCGAAGCCCGCGGCACCCCCGCGAAGCCTCGACCCACAAACAACCAGGTCTATCCCAAGACTTGGTCTCCAAGACCTTCCCCAAAACAAAGGAGGTCTCAAACCTCCACCAAGCCAGCATACCTGGCCCCACTTAAGGAGAACCAGTTCTACCCTCTTGCCTACATGAAAGAGGAGAGACCCATCTCCAACCTGACTCCCAAGTCAACCCAGCATGAGCCGGCTTGTTCCTACAGGCCCAAAATCAGATCATGCATCACCAGGCCTCTCCAAGCACCTGCTAAGGCCTACACTCCTTCAGTTCGACCCTTCATCTCTACAGGGGCCGAACTCGAAAGGTTCAAAGCTTCGCTGCAACAGGCAAAGGACTGGGTCCGCATCCTGTCCTTGCCCAACCACAAAGAAGACAAGCTCGGCTGCTGCGCCCGAGGGAGCACATCCTTCATCGTCAGAGCCCAGCCAGAGCTGACCAAAGCTCAAATCGCTCGTCGAGCACGCCGCCGTGCGTCATATCGACAAAAGAGACTAGAGAAGCAAAGGACCCAGCCTCCTACACTTCAAGTCTCCCGCAAATGGGTCGAAAAAGAAAGACCCGACCAAGTTGCTGCCGTCCATATGGTTGGAAAAACCAAAAGACGCCAAAGGTCAGCATCAAAAATACATGTCCGACGTCCGGTGACCCGTAGCATCACCAGGACACAAAGACATCCCGAAGAATCTCCTGCCCCTTCCAGCCAAGGACGGGAGAGTAATCCTTCATCAAGCTCTTCATCAAAAAGAATGAGCCCCAGCTCGGTCACCAGGACGATTTCTTCGTTCGAATCCCGAGGGATGAACGTCTTGGCTACAAGTTCTGAGCCGCCACCTCAGAATCCACCTCGAGATGATGCGCTCACACGCATCCAGCAGTTGGAACAAGGCCAGCAGAGGATTGAAACTCTGATGGAAAACCTTCTCCTCGTTGTCCAAAATCAGGTGAACAATGAGCCTCCTCCGAATCATGGCAATAATGAGGAAAATGGAGAAGAAAATGAGTCACGCGCCCTTACCAAAAAGGACGTAGACAGTATCCTCGCCAAAGCTAAAGAAGAGGATATACTCAAAGAGCATGGGATCAAGCCACCATATCCTTTATGGATGGACTCGGTCCCGTTCCCCACAAAATTCAAGCATCCTACTCTCCAAACATATACGGGGAAAGGATCAGCCAGACAGCACGTCATCCACTTCAAGATCTTGACGGGAGCTATCGCGGATCAAGATGCACTCAAGATCCGCCTCTTTGCAAGTACCCTAAAAGGTACGGCCTTCGATTGGTACTCCACTCTGCCGGAGAACTCCATTCAGAGCTGGGCTATGCTGGAGACACGCTTCCTGACCCACTTCCAAGGTGAGGATCATCCTGTTACTATGGCTCAGCTCTGCAGCCTAAAACAGGGAGAGAATGAGTCAACTTATGACTTCATTCACAAGTGGAAAGCAATGGCGTACAAATGCTCAGATGTACTGCCACAAGCGTCGCTAGTCGACATCTGCCGAAACAACATGAGAGCTAAAATCCGCTCCATGATCATCGGCAATAAATCAAAGAACCTGGGGGAACTCCTGGAAGCTTCCATGGAAGCTGAAACGGTGATCAAAGACCTCAACAGTCAGAAATCATCAAAGAAAGAGCCGACTGCTGTTGCAACCTCTAAACCAAAGAAGAAGGAGGTTCTCAATGTGCAGACTAAGTCAGCTCCTCAGCAGCCAAAGAAAGCTGAAAATAGAGCTGCATGTAAGAGACCTGAACTCTCTGATGCCTTCAAAGAGCGAGTAGAAAAGAAATATCCGTTCGATGAAGACGTCGAAGAAATCTTTGAGGCTCTCCTAGCAAATGGCAAACTCATTTTGCCAGAGCCCAAAAGACCTGGAGACGTTGGCAAAACCAATGATCCTCGGTACTGTCCATACCACCAGATGGTCTCGCATCCTCTCAATCAATGCTTTGTTGTGAGAGAGAAGATAAACGAGATGTGGAAAAACGGAGTCATCACCTTTGACAAAAACTATGGGACTGCCTCCGTCAACATGGTGTCATGTGGACAAACACCAAAATCACCGAAGAAGAAGATCACTACTTCCTTCAAGGTGATAAAAAGAATTCAAACGTCCGAAGTGTTGGTTCCTTGCCCGACACCAGACGGACAACCCATATGGGTACATCCCGATCTCCTGGAAGATGAAAATTGGGAGATCGTCAAAACAAAGCCGACCGCTCAGCAGCGAAGGCAAGCCAAGAAACATCTCCTCAAGCTCAAACGGCAAGAGAAGACCCAGCCAAAACAAGAAGTCCATGAAAAGGCAGAGGCCTCCTCTACCACTTCACTCGGGGCAACAGAAACGTCCCTTCCAGAGACTTCAAAGGCGGTAAGAAACTTCACTCTCAGTGATTTCATGCCACCTCAATTCAAAAAAGAAGCCATGCAGGGGGCATCATACTCTTGCAACTCGGTAGTTGGATTCTCCATTGATGGATACGAGTCCAGCGACACCGACGATGGATTCGAGCCCAACTACACCGATGAGTGGGAGGAATCTCTTGAAACAGGAGAATATCTCTCCGATGAAGAATGGGTTCCTGAAACTCACCTTATGCCAGTAATCTGGTATAACCCCTTGCAACCACAAGGATCCTGGTCTGATGATGAAGAAGACCAAGAGGCTGCACAAGAAGATGCTGTTAACCCAGCACCTGTCATTGCTCCAGTGGAAATCAACTATGTTGAGCCACACGGAGAAGACGAAGAAGAAGATCTGGCTCCCATGCCTGATCTTGAAGAATATGCAAGGATCTTGCAGCGTCTCGCTCTAGAACAAGAGCAAGACCGCGTCAACGAGATTCCTCACAATCCAGAGCCGGAAGTCCCTGAAGCCCATCAGGTACCTCCTCCCTCAACTCCTGAAAATGGAGAACATTGCTGGATAGATGATCCTCTTACATCCGAGGATGAGTCTGACTCCGAGCAGGCAACATCTCCTATCAGAGCTTCCTGTAATGTAATATATCAGGACTATAGCTCTTCTGAAGCGTCGTCTGATGAGATTACCTACACTCCGACAACGCCTAGCAATGTATCCTCTGGAGCTACCTCGTCTCACGTGACTTTCACAGAGATGACACCCTCTCAGGTTCCTTCTCCTGAGACTGTGACTTCAGGATACACATTCTTCCCGACTCATCATCATGAAGAAAACCCAACTTGGGGTGATGGATGGGTCAACGAAGAAGAAAAGCTGCTGGATGCTGTTCAGGACTTGCTCCCGGAAAATGCTCCGTGCAACACAATCACTGAGGATGGCAACTCTGCTGCAGATACATCCCCAGTAGATGAAAAACGACAGCCTCTTGATCCTGAAGACAATCTTCCAAACAAAGATCCTTCTCAAGAAGCTCTCGAAGTTGGTAGAGGCACCCGTTCGGGCCGGGACTACCACAAAAATTACAACCAATCTTCCTTTACTTATGTAAATCCTTCGGGAAAAGATGTTGTAAGCGCCCCCAGTGGCAACAATGATGAACATGCAGGCCCTAAGGAGGCTTTCAAGTATGACTTGGTTGAGCACTTCAAACACATACCTGCACGTCTTCACATCCTGGATTTATTACGAATGTCTCCACGCACTCGTGATAATCTCATCTCAGAATTACAAAAACTGAATGAGGATGTCGACAAACATGCCCCGCAAGTCCTCCAAATTGAAATGGACTACCGGGTCAAAAACTCTGAAACTTCCTTAAAAGAAGAAAAAAAGAAAACTGAGGGATCATGCATCCAATGCCTCTCGGTTCAAAAGGCAGCCAGTGCAATCATCGCCTTCACTAAGGAAGACCTCCTACTTGGCGAAGCAAGGCACAACCGACCCCTGTACTTCACAGGGTACATCAAAGAAATGCCGATACATAGAGTTCAGATCGACCCAGGTTCTGCACTCAACCTTATCTCCACTTCGGCTCTTGAAGAGTTGGGCATCCCACCCAGCAAGCTAAGCCACACATCTGTATCTATCTTTGGATACGATGGGAGCACTCAAAGGCCTATCGGCAAAATCAGGTTCAAATTGCAAATCGGTGATCTTATCTCTGAGGTCACTGTGTATGCAATAAAAACCCCCTCATGCTACAACATCCTTCTCGGACGTCCTTGGATACACGAGAATGGTGTTGTTCCTTCAACTCTACATCAATGCATCAAGTTCGTCGGCGACGACGGCATGGTACATCGAGTCTTTGCGGACAGAAAACCCTTCAAAGGTAAAGAAGTCCACTTCGCAGACTCCCAAATATATGAAGGCGAAAAAGAAGAAGAAGAGGAAATAGCACCCCCTGCTGAAAATCTCCAGAAAGATAAAGGCAAGGCTCCTCAAAAATCACCGGAAGAAAACAAACCCTCCGGCAAATTAGAAGAGAGTAGTCAATCTCCCTTCGTTATCTCCCTCAAGAATTCAAAACCTTTGGTCATCACGACTAAAGTGAAGAAGGCGAAACAAAAGCCTGGGGGCAAATTTGTTGTCTCTCTCGTGTCTACCATGCAAGACACAGACTCGGACTCAGAGCCAGAAGACGATGCATCGTCAAGCCATGCTGACACTCAGCAAGTTCAGCCTGCTCTCACTCCGATGGAGACACCTGCTGATGTAGAAGATCCTACGTCTGCTACCTTTGTTGTTCCGGCAACATCACCAAAGCAAAGGCCGATCTTCTTCCATAGATCGGACGCTTCTTCATCAAATTCCATGCTGGAACCTTTCCAAAATGAAGGTATGCCTCAGCTATCTCTATATAGTCCTGTGGCACAAGCAATTATGAAGAAAATGGGCTATGACGCTCAAAACCCAGTCGGTTTGGGAGAAAGACGCGGTATTCTCACGCCATTGGAGCCCGCCTTGACCAAAAGCCAGCTGGAAGATTGGAGACTCTACGGTCATGTAGAAAAGTCTTCATATGGGTTAGGGTATGATCCCGACACTCCTCTGAGACAGTTGACACAAAGGCTTAAAAGTCGTTTTACCGACCAAGCCTCAACATCTAAAGTCCACGAAGACATCGATCTCCCTGGAAATCTCTTTAAAGAGTTACCGGACAAAGATCCAGGAAGCTCATCCAATTGGTATGATTTCTCTGATGATAAAGAGGAATCATCTGATAATACGGACTTGTGGCATCCTGACCCAGAAGAACCCTCGTCTCCAAAAGAAATACCAGACTCAACAGGCGATTGGGACTATCTCATAGTAAGCCTTGAGGAGATCACCAATCAAGGAAATCCATGGAAAGGAACAGAGCCTTGGTCTGGTAATGCAGTTGAAACTCCAGAAGGTTTCGTTGAGTTGGAAGCCTCCGAAAATATTGTGGAGGAACCACCTTCGAACCTTCCGACAGAAGATCCTGTTCAAAAGATAAACTTGGGAACACCTGATAACCCACGTCCTGTATTCATAAGTAAGAATATAAAGGATGATGAGTTACCCGAGTATATCGCTTTTCTTCGTGAGTTCGTTGATTGCTTTGCATGGTCCTATGCTGAAATGCCTGGTTTAGACCCCAAAGTAGCAGTCCACAAACTCAATCTTCAAGAAGACGTCAAGCCTGTCAAACAAGGCCAAAGAAGATTCCGTCCAGATGTGATGGATAAAATTGAACAAGAAGTTCAAAAACTCAAAAGTGTTGGCTTCATCCGTGAGGAACAACATCCAGAGTGGTTGGCCAACATTGTCCCCGTGACAAAGAAAAATGTGCAGATCAGGGTCTGTATTGACTATAGAGACCTGAATGGCGCTTGCCCTAAAGATGAATTCCCGCTCCCCATACCGGAGGTGATGATTGACAATACCTGCGGATTCGAGCGAATGACATTCATGGATGGCTTCTCTGGTTACAATCAGATAAAGATGCATCCCGAGGATGAAAAACACACTTCATTTCGGACTCCATTTGGCGTGTATTGCTACATTGTCATGCCGTTTGGTCTGAAAAATGCTGGTGCCACATATCAGAGGGCTATGATGAAAATATTCCAAGATATGCAGCACAAGACGGTCGAATGTTACGTTGATGACCTCGCCGTCAAAAGCAGAAGAAAAGAAGACCATCTCAAAGATCTTCGGGAAGTCTTCCTCCGACTCCGCAAACACAAACTGCGGATGAATCCTCTAAAATGCTTCTTCGGCGTCTCGTCGGGTAAGTTTCTCGGATTCCTTGTTCGGAAAGCTGGAATAGAACTTGACCCCATAAAAGTCAAGGCTATTCTAGAAATGCCCTCTCCAAGAACCTTGAGAGAACTAAAAGGGCTCCAAGGGAGATTGGCCTACATCAGACGGTTCATCTCCAATCTTTCGGGGAAATGCCGTCCATTCTCTCGATTGATGAAAAAAGGTGTAGACTTTGTCTGGGATGCCGACTGCGAAGCCGCATTTCAAGATATCAAGTCATACCTGACCAAACCTCCAGTGTTAGCTGCCCCTGCCACTGGAAAACCATTCATCTTGTACACAAGAGCTCTTGATCATTCTGTAGGCGCTCTGCTTGCACAAGAGAATGGTGAGGGAAAAGAAGCTGCTCTATACTACCTCAGCCGCATGCTAGTAGGTGCAGAGCATCGCTACTCTCCAGTCGAAAAAGAATGCCTTACAGTGATGTTCGCCGTACAAAAGCTACGTCACTACTTGCTTTCCAACACAGTCTACCTGGTCTCGAGGATCAACCTCTTGAAGGTCCTTGTCACGAAGGCCGGTTCTCTCAATGCCCGACTGGCAAAATGGTCCATCCTCTTGTCACAATTTGATATTAGACGAACCTGTCTACAACGTGGAGACTTCCTCACCAAATGCCTCCTGGGACATGTACTTTGACGGTGCAACCAGGACAAATGAAAACAGAAAGCTGATCTCGGGAGTTGGCATCCTCTTTGTTAGCCCCGACAAATGCATGATTCCACACGCTTTCTCGCTACTGGAACCATGCACAAACAATGCAGCTGAATACCAAGCTCTGATCCTAGGATTGGAACTCGCCATCGAATCCGGTATCACTATGCTGGAAGTCTTTGGAGACTCTCAACTGATCGTCAACCAGATGAATCAGAAATATGAAGTCAGGAAGCCCGATCTGCTGCCTTATTACAACAAGGCACAATCGCTTCTGCAAAAGTTTGACATCTGCAACATCACCCACATTCGTAGAGGTGAAAATATCCGTGCAGATGCCCTGGCCGGACTTGCCACATCAATGGCGATCCAGGAAGGGGAAAACATGCAAATTACAGTGTGCGAGAGAAGGATCCTCCCTCCTCTTAACACACACCAAGCAGTTGCTGAATGCCACCGAGTGGTTGGAAGTCGGATCTCTATCCTTCAACCTTCAATCGGCGACTGGAGGGATCCGTTCATTGATTACACTATGTTCGGAATCCTACCTGAAGATCCAAAAGAACGGGTAAGCATTCAAAGGCGAACCCCAAACTTTCATTTGGATGTTCCTTCAAAAATCCTCTACAGGAAATCCTTCAACGGAGTACTTCTACGCTGCTTGTCACAACAAGAGGCCGAAGAAACACTTAAAGAAGTTCATGCTGGTCTTTGTGGAGCCCATCAGGCAGGTCCTAAGCTCTATGATCAGATAAAAAGGTTAGGTTACTATTGGCCTACCATGGTTGCTGATGCAATGCAATTTGCCAAACGCTGCCAGCTATGCCAAGTTCACGGAGATTACATTCACATGCCTCCGGAATGGCTGCATCCTACAGCAATCTCATGGCCTTTTGAAGCATGGGGCATGGACATCATAGGTCCTATCTCTCCCCCTTCAAGCAAAGGTCATCGCTTCATCTTCGCCGCTACGGATTATTTCTCCAAGTGGTCAGAAGCATTTGCGTTCAACGAAATGAAGACCTCATCAGTTCTTCAGTTCCTGCGCACCAACATCATTTGTCGTTTCGGCATACCCAAGAGATTCGTCCATGATAACGGACCACAATTCCGGGATCATCGATTCTACAGGTTTTGCGACAAATACAAAATTCAAAGCTGTCCTTCGACTCCATACAATCCGGCAGCAAACGGATTAGCAGAAGCCTTCAACAAGACACTCTGCAAAATCCTCAAGAAAATGGTCTCTAGTCACAAAAGAGACTGGAGCGACAAACTGTCTGAAGCTTTGTGGGCCTATCGAACCACCGTTCGAGGACCAACCCATAGCACACCATTCTCGCTGGTCTATGGATGCGAAGTTGTCGTGCCCCTAGAGGTACAAATTCCTTCTCTGAGGGTATCTCTACAAAATGACATGACTCAAGAAAGCAATGTCAAATTGCGACTCCATGAGCTGGACAATCTCGACGAGAGACGGCTCGAAGCTCGACAAAGCATTGAACTTTACCAAGCACGCATGGCAGGATCTTTTGACAAAAAGGTCCGGCAACGCGCCTACAAAAAGGGTGACTTGGTTCTTGCGGTAAAAGACCAATGGTCTTCGCACACAAATCCAAAGGCAAATTTGAAACAAAATGGGAGGGACCCTACGTCATCGACAAGGTCTTCTCCAACGGCGCATATGCCCTCCTAAACATGGAAGGCGACAGATGTATGCTGCCTATCAACGGCAAGTTCTTGAAGCGGTACTACCCTTGAAGACTTACCCAACTGGGTAAGAGCAATGCCTGTATGGCCAAAACCTGTTCTCAGGTACTCGCTCGTCAAACCCACTCTCTTTAGAATTTTCATATCAAATGTCAAAATTTCTAGAGATTCAAAAACAATGCTTACTTTCATTGTTTCATTGTTCAAAAACAAAAAAAAATCCAAGTTTAGGAGCCTCTCCCTGACTTGACCAAAACTTTCGATCCTTGAACCAAAATTCATGGTTTGAAACAAAAATCCGGATTCAGGGATTTCTACCCTAGTCCACCTTACCTTTTACCGCCAAATGGTTCTAGGTCAAAATTTACGACCCTCGTGTCTTTAAACAAAAAAAAATGGTTTTTCAAAAATCGTGGGGAAACGACATCAAAGTCAGTACCCGCAAAACAAAAAATTTTGAAAAAAAGCAAGGATGCGACATTCCATCGATACTTGCACCCAAAATCGCAGGGAAGCGACATTTCGTCGATATTTGTAAAATCCAAAAATCGTGGAGAAGCAACAAACCAGTTGATATCCACAACCCAAATTTCAAAGGTTCGAGAAAACCTAAAATCGTGGAGAAGCAACAAACCAGTTGATATCCACAACCCAAATTTCAAAGGTTCGAGAAAACCTAAAATCGTGGAGAAGCAACAAACCAGTTGATATCCACAACCCAATTTCAAAAATCGTGGAGATGCAACATACCAGTTGCTATCCACAACCCAAAATTACAAATGGTTCGAGAAAACCTCAAATTTCAAAAATCGCGGAGAAACGACATCAAGTCAATACCCGCAAAACCAAAAGTCTTGGGAAAAGCAGGGAAGCGACGCTTAGTCGATATTTGCACCCCAATTCGCGAGGAAGCGACATTCCATCGATACTTGCAAAACCTAACCCGCGAGGAAGTGACATTCCATCAATACTCGCAAAACCGAATGAGCAAGGAAGCGACATTCCATCGATACTTGCAAGACCATTCAGCGGGGAGGCGACATTTAGTCGATACCTGCATTTTGAAAACCAAAACTCGGCTATAAATGCCAAAATCAGGCTATAAATGCCAAAACAAAAATTTCCGGCTATAAACGCCAAAACCGGCTTTCATGCCAATAAAACAAAACTTGGTTTTCAAAAAAACTCGGCTACAAATGCCACACAAAAAAAACCTGACTCTCATGTCAAAACCGGCTATAAATGCCACAAATTGGTTATCAATGCCACCAAACCGGCTATAAATGCCACAAATTGGCTATCAATGCCACCAAACCGGCTATAAATGCCACCAATTGGCTATCAATGCCACCAAACTGGCTGTAAATGCCACAAAAATCCGGCTTTCATGCCAAATTCGTTTCCCCTACCAAAACAACCATTTGACAAAAGATTTTCACAAAATGACAAAGCTTTTGATCAAATCCCATTTAGCAATTGCTTTCATCACAAAAAGATTTGAGTGAGCGTAGGGAAAACAAAAAAAAAAAGAAGTACCAAAAATACATGTGGTACCAAAGCAAAAAAAGAAAAATAGAAAGTGTTCACAAGCACTACAAACAAAAAAAAAGAAAAGTACCAAAAAAAAATACATGTGGTACCAAAAAAAAAGAAAGTGTTCACAAGCACTACAAAAAAAAGTACCAAAAAATACATGTGGTACCAAAAAAAAAAGAAGAATGGTTTCTGCTATAAAAAATCAGGAGCTCAGCCAAAAATGGTCTCCAGCCAAAGCTTCAGCTCCTCAAGCAAACTTTTGGCCTCAGCCGTCAGAGTTTCCAAGGCACGCTTCTTCAGGAACTTGCCATGAGATGCTGGCGAATGCCGTAACCCTTCTTTTACACCGGGAAGCTCTTCCCCAGCAGTTTGCCATCGTTCGTTTTCTAGAGTCCTCCTCTCGAGAACTTGACCGGCATCTGCAACCCTGCGAATCAGAGTACTCTCCCTGTCACGAGCCTCTGTTATAGCAGCCCACTTCGCATCGACTTGTGCCTTCAAATGCTCAAGACGTTTCCTGGCCTCCTCAACTTCCCTATCAAGGACGTTAAGGTCATGCCTCAATCCGATGATGGCTAGCTCTTCCTTGTTCTTCTCCCGAACTAGCTGCTTCTTGCTTTGTGTAGCCTCATTCAGGTCAGACTTAGCCTTATCAGCAGGGTCCAAGAACATCTCCTTGAAGAATTGGTCATCAGGGAAACCCATGGTCTCAAACCACTTGTCACCCAGTGCAATGATCCTATCAACGATCGCCCTGGCACCTGTGACATCCAGACCAACCTCTTCGGTGTCGGTCAGAATCTCCTGTACATGTGGGATCATGCCAAATCCTGCCTCCAAGTGTCCAGAAAGGAGAGTCTTGACCCAAGAACTCAAAACCCGAGCCAGCACCTTCTTCGCAAATTGAAGAGACGAACTGGATGAAGATTCACCCTTCTCCGCTGATCGGCTGCTCATGTCATGTCCCATTGGAAGAGTAACAAAAGAACTCTTTTCACTTGGAGCCACTGGAGAGGGAATCTCAACACGAGGCATCTCCTCAATCATGTCTGAACTGGTCTCTACCTCCGGATCGACCTCTGGCATCCCTTGCTCTGGTTCTGAAGGAGGCGATGGACACTCTTCTGTCACTTCAAAACCTGCAAATGAAACACAAAAAGGTATGAATATGATCCTGTTCAAAAAAAATAAAAAAATAAAAATTAAAAAAAAAAAAAATCATCAGGGTCATCACTACAAAGTACCTTCTTCGACGACTGGCGGAACACTCTCTTCCTCCATGAACTCATCAGAAGCATCATCGACATTTGCGTCCATTGATGGTTCAAAGTCATCGGAATCCTGTGGCAAGTCAGCTGACAAGAAAAAACTGTTAGCAAATCAAGTCGCAGGCAAAAAAAAAAAAAAAGAGAAAGCGAAAGAAGTTATACCAATTGGAGATTCCGGAGTCATTCCGGAGTCCCTCGGTTCTTCTTCAGATGCCATAACCGGCTCCATCACCGCCTCATCGGTCGGAACCTCAGGCATCGGCAAGTCTTCATCCTCTGCTAAAAAAAAAAGAGCAGCAGCAGGGTGAGAAAAAAATCAGAACATGGAAAGCCCCATGAAAGAAGTAGAAAAAGAAAAAGGAAGAATCATACCTTCACCAATGGTCTCTTCCCCACGACTCCTCTTCTCTGGAGGCTCGTCGACAGCCTCTAGCACCTCCTCGTTGATGGTAAGAGGGATTTCCATGTCAGGAGAGTCCTCATGTGGCCCCTCGCTGCGATGATGACTCCTCCTCTTCTTACCTCTACGGGTTCGCTTCCTAGAAGAACCCGCCCCACTATCAGAGTCAGGTTTCTCACTTGACTCCTCACTGGATGGTCTGCTTTCGCCAGTAGACTCCACGGAAGCTCGTCTCTGTGCTGCTTGCATCCAAGCGTCGAGCTCAGCTTCCTCCTGTTCTAGCTGCTCCAAAGCCTCATCAGGTACTTCCCGAACAGCTTCAGAACCAATGACGCCCTGGTCACCGAGAAAGCCTATCTTGTGCTTCTCTCCAGAAAGGAAGGCCCAAACTTCCTCTCGCCGGACGCCATCCGACTTCCCAATGCCTTTTCCAGAAGACAGCTTTACATCAAGCTCCTTCTTGGAAAGCCCCCGATATGCCAAAAAGCTCTCCGCGAACCACTTCGTGAAGCCGGCAGTTCGGAAAGTCGACAGCTCAGGATAAGAAATCGTGGCAGTAGTGTCTTCAGCACTATAGAAAGCCCATGCATTTCTGCCATCCTGCAAACCCCCAAAACGCTTCACCATACTCGAAGGCGCTCCAACAACGCCTTGAGAGAAGCCCAACTGAAGCGCAAAGCGAGAAGGTACATACGGCTGGATTTCGACGAAAAGATGTCTGCGGTACACCATCGTGCCGACCCGTATGCTGAAAAGCCACTCCTTCTCTGCATTGGTCAAAGAGTAATGCCTTCCCGACCCTGCTCTGGTAGAGTCTCGGGAGGCACCAAAATCAAAAGCCTTCTTCCGCAACTCCGGAGAAAGCTTAACTGAAGACTGCCCCATCTCGACGTCCCTGAACCGTCGGATCCTCATACGGGCAAACAAAAGTGATTCAGATACGGCTTTTCCCTTAGCCAATCGAATCATCAGAGGATCATCATCCTGTGCAGCACCCAGCTGGTGGAAGCCAGGACAGTGGTATACAAACCACGAATAAAAGATATGGGCTGAAAATACCCTATTCATAGGGAGCCCAAGCCGAACCAAGAAAGCTGCTGCCTGCAGTTCGGTACACAGGTAGGAGTAAAGAGCGGGCACCAAAGCAAGCCGCTCTCCAAACGCCATCTGACAAGCCGGAAAAATACAATGCGGCCTGATGTGCGTCCCATCTCCACCAGCAAACACAGCCTCACCTAGCCAATAAGTGAGGTAAACAACAAGATCTCTCCGCAGTGCAATGTCAGAATAAAGGGCATCTGTGCTCGCGAAGAAACCCTTCAACTCTTCCTGCATGACCGAAGTCTTCTTCCTGTCTTCCCGGGTCATGCTATCAGAAGACTCTTTGCTGTCAAAGAAGTTGAAGAATGAAGAGCCATAACTCTTCCAACTGCTGGATCTGACTTTCGAGCCCTCCTTCAAAAAATCATAGAAGGCGACGAGCTGAAAGTATAGGAGCCTGAATTCCTCTGACTGCTCCTCAAGGACGCTGTCAATCGGCATGAACTCCTCATAGAGTTTGCCAAGGATGGGTAATCCAGTAATAGCACTCAACTCCTTCAGAGAAAAACCAATCTCACCGTTCGTGACAACGAAGGTATTGGTCTGAGGGAGGAAAGACTCCAACATAGCCATGAAGGCATCATCGGGAAAAGTCACGGTCTCCCTAAAAGCATGGACCGCGTCAAAAATCCCGGCTTCCTTCAAAACGGCGCCCCCAATCAGCAAGGTGTGGTCAGTCCATGACTTCCAATCGGAGTCAACATTGAAACGGCCACGAAGTCGAAAACGCTTCACCCAAGTACTGCCGTCACCGCTGAAAATGCCAAGGCCCACCGGTCTCAAATCGACTGACGGATAATCAGAGCCCTGGTAGCCGCTGGCTGGCATCAACATGTCCATACGGACAGGTGGCTTCTCCGCATATCCGGAGGGTCCACCAACAAAAACCCCGGTCTTGATCACACTGGTCCTCTTCACCCAGCTCGGAGGATCTTCCCTCTTAGAGCACGTGGGAGCAAGGCTCATGATCGAGATGGTACGATCAAAAGACGACCGGGTAGAAACAGTCTTCTCTTCACCATCTGCTGTGTAAGAGAACTGAAAACATCTCCTTTGGTATGTCAAGTCGTCAGGGACTGCATCTCCAAAGAAGAAGGTAGGCTTGGGTAAAACCCTCAGATCGTCCATAACCCAAGGACGGTTGCTTACCATGATCTTATAGAATTCCTCATTCTTGAGAGCGATCAATCGCTGTCTCATCTCATCGCGATTGAGGGAATCGCACTCTTCCAAGTTCTTCTCAACAAACTGGACCTTCTCCCAGGCCTGCTGAACGGCCACATTGGAAGATCTAGCAGATCGAGGAGGTACGCTTGTAGCAGGCTCTTTACCCTTGTTCGCTCTGGAGGAACCACCTGCAAAGGTTGGAAAAGAAAAAGATCGTCATCAAAATGACAGGATTTCGCTAAAAAAAAAAAAGGGGTCACTTTGTCCCACCAAAAATCTGGCGAAATTTTGGCATGACTCCGGGGCAATTCCAAAGAAAAAGGAAATACCCCGACGGAAATAGAAAGTTTGAAGATGGGCTCAACATTGCTGCGGGCTCCGAAACTCCAAACTTTCGAAACCTCAAAATCTCCGCAAAATCAAGAAGGGCTCAACATCGCTGCGAGCTCCAAATTCCCAAAATTGCAAAGATTTTCAGGTATGCTATCACATCATGCTACTCAATTCAATTTACAAAAAGTACATGCATGAACATCTAGATTTGCATAAAAACGCATTATCATGATGAGCAAAAAAAAAAAAAAAAAAAAAAAAAGAAACTTTCTCAAAAAAGGAGGGAGAAAGAAAAGAAAAAAAAAAAGAAACTTTCTCAAAAAAAAAAAAAAAAAAAAAAAAAATCAGGCCACGTGGCCGTACGGATCTGTCCGTACGGCCCACAAAAAAAAAAAAAGAAGAAAAAAACGTGTGAAAAAAAAAAGAAAAAAAAAAAACAAAAGAAGAAATCACGTGGAGAAGAGAAAAAAAAAGAAGAAGAATAGAAAGAAAAGAAAGAAAGAAAAAAAAAGAAGAAAGAAAAAAAAAGAACAGAAACTTTTTTTTTACCATCCTATTCTCTACATAAAGTTTTCTTGAAAGAAAAAGAGAGAAAACTTACTTGAAGCCATTGATGGAGAAGAAGAAGGAAAAAGCTTGAAGATCCTTGAAGAAGAAAAACTCTTGGTCTTGGAGCTCTCTTGAGATTGTTGCAAAAGAAAGCAATAAGAGCAAGAGATCCTACCTTCCTTTGCTTTTATAGGAGAGAGCAAATCAAAGAAGGAAACAAAGAAGAAAGGTAAGTGTTACTAATTAGTAACCTTACCAAAAGAGAAGGAATTAGAAAGATTCTTTCCCAAAAAGAAAGATGTCTTTGAGAGATTTCCTCCCAAAATCAACCAATGAAAGATTCTCTCCAACAAAAAAGGATATTGGAGATTTCTTCCCAAAAAGAAAGATACCTTGAGATATTCTCTCCCAAATTAAGGGAATATGAGAGATTCTCTCCCATAAAGATATTTTTAGATATTCTCTATCCAAATGAGATATCTTTAGATATTCTTTACAAAAATGACCCCACATGAGATCTAAGCCATCCTAAAAAGCTTAAGGTCCCATGGGCTAGCCCATATGAGCCAGGTTTGACCACCTAGGCACTAAAAAAAAAAAAAAAAAAAATTGGGCTTTTAGTCAGGAAAAAAATCCCTCTTACCAAGAGCATACAAAAATGGTTCCATGCCTCTTTTGAGTTGATTGAACCATACAAAAAATCCCAAGCCCCATGAGCTTCCAAAAATCAAACCATCCAGCCTCATATACCAAATTGAGCCAAAATCTTGAAATTGACATTCCACAAATATCCAAACCACTCCAATGGACCCACACAGTCCCAAAGAGTGACCAAAAACCAAATCCTGGTCCCCTAACTTGCCACATACAGCTTGTTAGGTCACAAGACCAAAACCAAAAACCAAATCATGATCCCCCAACTTGCCACATACAGCTTGTTGGGTCACAAGGTCAAAACCAAAACCCGATCCCCTAACCTGCCATATATAGCTGGTTAGGTCACAAGATCAAAAACAGAAACCCAAATCCACATCCCTGATGTCATCTTCAAAACTTTGCCTCGAGATGGTGTGTGATTCCTTTCACTACCATAAAATTCCCCTGGAAGCTCAAAGGCTACTCTACCAAAGGAAGGATTGCTCAAAAACTCTTGGTCAAGACACAAGCTCTCCTTCAAAAATCTCTTCGAGGCACATCGACTACAAAAGTCAAGCAATTCGTCGCTGTACCTCGAGGGGGCATTTGTTGACACCAAAAATGTCACTTTGCCTCTTCAAATCAAGAAAGCTGCATGAAGTCGCAACCTGCCATAAATAGGCAATGCAATTTCTCCAAAAATTCAAATCTTGTCAGAATCAAACAAAAACTGCAAGATCCTTCAAGATAGCCAAGAGAAGAGTACACATGAAGTTTCGGGCCATTTCGACAACATTTGGCCTAACTTCACTTCTCCGACAGCTAAACGGGAGCTCCCGGCGGCGACATCATCGGAGACGTCAAAACTTCGATCAAAGCCTACAGATGACTCCAGCATGTCTCAAAAGGGCTCTATGCCAAATTTCAAGTCAAACCGACAACGTTTGACCCTCCATCAATGCTCAGCAGCAAAATCAAGCCTCCCGGCGGCGGGAACCACCGAAGCCTTCGCTCATCAAACCAAGTGCATGAGTGGCTTCAACATGCTTCCAAAAGGCTGCACGTCGAATTTCAGGTCATTCCGACAACGTTTGACCAGGTTTCGATGCTCCGAGAGAAAATCAAGCCTACCGGCGGCGGAGCAACCCGGGACCATGACATCCAAAACGGAGCCCATGGAACGTCTCAAAATGACTCCAATAGGCTCCCCGTCAAATTTCAGGTCAATCGGACATCGTTTGGCCACATATCAAAGCTCGGCATTTTCCCCGCAGCAAAATCAAGTGAAGCATCGACGGGACCCCAAACGGCTTCAAAACTCAAACAAAAGCCTATGGTTGGTCTTATTTATTGCTCAGGAGGCTTCACCTCAAATTTCAGGTCATTCCGACATCGTTTGACCAAGTTTCAGCTTCTGGCGGAAAATCAGCAGCTTTACGCGACAAAGTCTTCGGCTTTCCCGGAAAATTGGAAACTTTGCACTCTAAAAATGCAAGGATTCTCATCAGGTTTTCTACAGGGAAATCAAGCCAATAAATGAGAAGAAATGTCAAGAAAAATACAGAAGAAAACGGCGACGAAAAAGACCTCAAAACGACCGTAAAACGGGCTCCGAAGGGGAAAAATCCCCCAGGGTCGCAGACCCCTGCGACCATGGCCCATGGTCGCAGGCCCCTGCGACCATGGCCCATGGTCACCGGTCCATGGTCGCCGGCGACCATGGAGGTCCGGGTCACCGGATTTTCCGCCGGTGACCCGTTTTTTCCGTCTTTTTTCGCGTTTCGCGCACTTTGGCCCCTGTGGTTTCCTGAAAACGTGATTTTTAGTGCTTTAAATTGACTCATATCCGACGACATCTCGGATCCGCCGTCAAAAGCATAAAATCATCATTGATCGCTCCAAGATCGTCAACCGGCTGACCAAGAAAGTGCACTTTCTGTCCGACCGATCGAGAAATCGACAAGACAGATGTCACCGGCCCGCTCTTAGCTATCAATGTCTGAAGTTACATGTTCATCCGATGTCGATCAGCATGTAGATCCATCGATGATCATCGCCAGAAGAATTCCAGAAGACACGGCACGGCCCGCGACTCTTCGACTGCTCGGCGACCAATTAATGTGGTTAATTGACTAACTTTATTATGGTCATTAATTCATTTCTTTGAACAGCCCAATCAGAAGCAAGCATTTGGGAGTTACAAGTCAATTGATTCATGGCATTTAAACCATGAAACTCCTCCCATTATGGTAATTAAGGTGATTAAAAGCCCTTAATCTCCATCGGCCAATCAGATTCAAGGAAAAAGGAGTTACAAAATCAAGAAATAAATCTTGTAACTCCTCCCATTAAAGCCATTAAGGCTCATAAACCCTCCTAAATGGCTACCAAAAGCCTATAAATAGGAGAGCATTCCATTGAAATCGGAATCGAAAAAAAAAAAGGAGAAAATCAGGATCAGAGAAAAGATCAGAAAAAAAAAAGATCAGAAAGAGATCTGAGAGAAAGAAAAAAGAGAGAAAACTCTGCTGAAGTTCTGCACCGGCCACCACTACAAGGTGACAAAAGTCCCTTGGGGGGTACCCCCCCCCCCAAGGTCCTTGCCTTCTCCTGCTGCCTCCAATGGCTTAGACGTGGCTTTTCAGCCCGTCTACTTAGCTTTTTATTGGACATAGGACCTTCTCTTGGTCTTTGTCCTCTAAAAACCTGAGGTCATAGCCAAGCCAAGCGAGTCAAGAGCATCTTCTGTTCTCATCTGCATGGATGATGGCGAAGCCCATACATGGCTTGCGACCGTCAATCTGAACGAGTCCCCCACAATCTCCTGAAAAGTTAGATCTTCCTTTTCTTGCTTTTCATTGTAATTTGTATTTTTCTAAAGAGACAAAAATCACAACTCTTGTCTTTCATTATTGATAAGAATTGTAAATCGGCTATAAACGCCAAAATCGGCTATAAATGCCAAACAAAATCGCCTTTCACGGCAAACCAAGAAAATGTCTCTTTTCTTAAATATTTGTGCAATGGAAAACTTGAAAGAAGTTGATTTCCTTTTTACTTGCGAAGGTTGATCTCCGGATTACCACTTGCAATTCCAAGTAAAATAGAAAATCTGGCACACCCACATAAAAGAAATGTTGATGCACGCTTCAGGCCCGCCAGGGCGCGAAAGGGCCGGACCCGACGGACTCCCACATTCCGCCGACCCCGGTAGCCGCCCCACGGCGCCTCGGAGCGCGTTCCATCAGTTACCTTGCATATTTTATTACTGCATGTGTGTTTTAAATGAAACGATTCATTTACTTTGAAAGCCATTGTTAAACAGGTTTACAGGTTTTCAAAGGTAAAGGTCTTTATTATTAAATGTACTTATCTTTTCATCTACCTGCCAGACCGTCGTGTCTGACCCCTTTGCTTTGGTACTCAGGTCCCGTTGTTGGTTTCCCCAAGGAGGAGCCAGAGGAGGCGGTCGGAGAACCGCAGCCGCTAGTGGAGTGGCGTGCTGACGATGTTATGTAAACATCGGGCTGCCGAGTTGCGAAACATTTTGGGGGTGGTTGGATAGATTTCTGGTGGTTATTGTTTTGTATATTGGCCTTGTTGGCCTCTATTTTTGGGAATTGTAATTAACTAATCTTCTGATTAAACTTGAATATGTACTTTTGGGTTATGCTTTAGGACATTGCTCATTCTGATACTCATATTCAAATGTAATCAGCCTTGATATTTTGGGAAATGAAATACATGCATGATTTACCATACGCTTCCGCAAATATACTAGATGGTTATGTGTGTTGGAATATCCTCACCGCGGACACCTGTGGGAAATCACGTGCACGGGTAGTGTGTGTTCTTTTGTTAACCCGTGTACGCTTGATTCGAAACAGACCTTAAATTATTGTCATTACTCCATATGATTATATCATCGGCTTCATCACAAACAGTCCCGATCCCGGATTTGGTTCCCCGAACCCGGTCCGGGGTTGCGACAGACTGGTATCAGAGCGAGACGTGTTTCAAGCAATTAAAAGAAACTAGAAATCCTAAGGACGTGGCGAGGATTCGTTAGATCTTCCGTTAGTTAGAATCGCGTGAGCAATGTGTGACCCTATTCTCGATTATCATGTGCTAACAATTTGTTTTGCAGAATTATGCCACCTCGTAAGCGCCCAGTGAACGGTAACCCCACAGCGAGCAACAGTGATTATACTGGGCCGGTAGAAGGTACAGGACCAGTGGGAGAAGATAGAACTGAACACACAATTCCAAATCAGTTTCAGCAGATGATGCAAGCTATGCTCGATCAACAGCGTCAAGCTAATGAGAATCAGGCTAGACTTCAAGAACAAATGCTAAAGAAGGATGAGGATCATGCCAGAGAATTGGCAGAGATGCAGAGACAGTTGTTGGAAGTGTTACAGAAAAGGCCAGAGCCAGTCCAGCCTCAACCTGCAATTGTTATCAATCAGAGAGAGTATGACCCCAATGCTTTATTTGAGAGATTTAGAAAAAGGGCACCCAAGGATTTTGTTGGCTCAGAAGATCCCTTAACCGCGGATGACTGGTTAGACCATACAGAAAACATATTCGAAGTCTTCAGATGCACAGGGGGTGAGAGAGTAAAGCTGGCAACGTCCCTATTCACCGGGTTGGCATATATCTGGTGGAAAACTGTGAGGGAAGAGTATAGGACAATGGCTGACGCAGTTGCTTGGCAGAATTTCAAGATACAGTTTCGTGACAAGTATGTGCCCACGCACATCAGGAGGCAGAAGGCTGTAGAGTTTCAACAGCTTGTCCAAGGCAATACGACTGTCCAAGAATACCTCACTAAGTTTGAGAGGTTGTCAAGATATGCACCCGAATTAGTAGACACGGTGGAGAAGAAAATAATCAAGTTCCTTGAAGGACTTCATCCCATCATCGAGAGAGATGCTACGGGAGTTGTACCACCGGTCACTTTTGAAGAGGCGATCAAGAGGGCCTACAAGTTCGAGAACTTCCACCACAAGGTCCTTAGATCTCAAGGTAAGGGACAAGGGCAGCCCCAGCAGCAGCATCATCAGCAAAGGAACCAGCAGAACAAGAGGCAGAGGCAAGACAATGTGCAGCACGTTTGCACCCACTGTGGCAAGAACCATGAGAGTGCCCAATGTCGCACCATCACCGGGGCGTGCTTTAGATGTGGTTCCATGGATCATCAGATGAGAAATTGCTCAAGACCGAATAGGCAAAATCAGCAGCCTCAAGGAGCACCGCGTCAGGCACCGCCACAGAATGCACTAGTGGTGCAGAACCAGGCAAGGCCACTTCAGCAGCAGGCACCACCGCAACAGTATAGACAGCAGCAACAGCAGCCACAGGCCCGTCAACAGGGACAACAACAGAATCAGCGTCCCCCGCAACAGAACAGAAATGCCCCTCAAGGCAGGCCACAACAGGCACCTATCAGGCCACAGCAGCGAGGACAAGTTTATGCAATCAACAGAGCTGATGCAGAGGCAGCAGGCAATGTTGTGGAAGGTACACTTCTTGTCAGTGGGATAGAAGCTAGGATATTATTTGACCCTGGATCTACGCATTCATTCATATCCCATGCATTTTCTAGACTGATTGATGTGCACGGTAGAGATCTTGAATACATCTTGACTGTAGCTACACCAGTAGGAAAACAAGTTGTATGTACGGTTCAGTACCCTAGTTGTACAGTCCGGATAGGAGAAGTTGTGTTACCCGCAGATCTTATTCTGTTGGAGATGAAGGATTTTGATGTCATCCTAGGGATGGATTGGCTGGCAGGGTACCATGCCACAATGGATTGTTTCCATAAAACCCTCACATTCAAGTTGGATGAGACACCAGCAGGGGTGTTATTCCAGGGAGACAGGAGGAATCCTCGTGCAGGGTTTGTCTCAGCGTTGAAGGCTGATAGACTTTTAAGAAGTGGATGTGAAGCCTATTTGGCGTTTATCACGGAGGATAAACGGTCCCAAGGGGTGGAGGAGATCCCTATTGTTTGGGAGCTCCCGGATGTATTTCCGGAGGAGATTCCGGGATTACCACCCATGAGAGAGATTGATTTTACCATTGAGTTGTTACCGGGGACCACTCCGATATCTATTGCACCATATAGAATGGCTTCGGTAGAATTAGGAGAGTTGAAGATACAGTTACAAGAGTTGTTGGACAAAGGTTTTGTGAGGCCAAGCATCTCACCGTGGGGAGCTCCGGTGTTGTTCGTGAAGAAGAAGGACGGTTCGATGAGAATGTGTATTGATTACCGGAGATTGAACCAAGTGACCATCAAGAACAAGTATCCATTGCCATGGATAGACAAATTGTTTGATCAGTTACAAGGTGCCTCGTACTTTTCGAAGATTGATTTGAGATCCGGTTATCATCAGCTGAGAGTTAGAGAATCAGATGTGTTGAAGACAGCTTTCCGGACAAGATATGGCCACTATGAGTTCCTAGTGATGCCATTTGGGTTGACTAATGCACCGGCAGTGTTCATGGCTTTGATGAACAAGATCTTTGCGCAGTATCTAGATCAGTTTATAGTGGTGTTCATAGATGATATTCTGGTGTACTCCAAGACCAGAGAAGAGCATGAAGAGCATCTGAGGATTGCATTACAGCTTTTGAGGGAGAATCAATTGTATGCGAAGCTCAACAAGTGTGAATTTTGGCTAGAGCAAGTCGCATTTTTGGGACACATAATCTCCAAGGAAGGTTTGTCAGTAGACCCATCCAAAATTGAGGCAGTAGTGAAGTGGGAAAGACCGAAGAATGTGTCAGAAATTAGAAGTTTTCTTGGGTTGGCAGGATATTACAGGAGGTTTGTGCAAGGGTTTTCGTCGATTGCAGCGCCATTGACGAAGTTAACAAGGAAGAATGCACCCTATGTGTGGACAGATCAGTGTGAAGCTAGTTTCCAAGAGCTGAAGAAGAGATTAACTACCGCACTGGTCCTTACCTTGCCATCCGGAAGCGGCGGTTTTACCATCTTTACCGATGCTTCGAACATTGGACTTGGTTGTGTGTTGATGCAAGAAGGAAAAGTTGTAGCATATGGGTCCCGGCAGTTGAAAGATCACGAGAAGAATTATGCGACCCATGACCTTGAGTTGCAGCGGTCGTCTTTGCATTGAAGATGTGGAGACATTACCTCTATGGAGAGGAATTTGAGGTTCATTCGGATCACCGTAGCCTACAGTACCTATTTTCTCAGAAGGAGCTGAACATGAGGCAGAGGAGGTGGATGGAGTATATCAAAGACTATGATTTCCCAATCAAGTATCACCCGGGTAAAGCGAATGTCGTTGCCGATGCTTTGAGTAGGAAGTCAGTGGGCATAGCAAATTTGAGTGGTACTTGTATTTTTGATCAGTTTGAGGAGTTGAAGATAGGCCTCCAGCCACTAAGGAAGGGTGCCATAATTGCCAATATGTCAGTGTCAGAGCCTTCGTTCATCCGGAAGATTAAGGACAGTCAGTTGCAAGATCCAGAGTTAGCCAAGATTGTAGATCACATAGCAGAACGTCCTGATTTTCGTTTTGTTGAGGGAGTTCTTTACTACCGTGATCGTTTGTGTGTGCCTAACATCGAAAATTTGAGGAATGACATCATGGCAGAAGCTCACAGTGCGAAGTATTCCATGCACCCAGGCAGCACAAAGATGTATCAGAATTTGAAGGGCAGATTTTGGTGGAACAACATGAAGAGGGAGATTGCAGCGTTTGTATCTCGTTGCATGACTTGTCAGTTGATAAAAGCAGAACATCAGAAGCCTCCAGGTTTGTTGCAGCCATTAGAGATCCCAGAGTGGAAGTGGGAGCACATTACCATGGACTTTATTTCGGGACTGCCGAGGACTAGCAAGGGCAATGATGCGATATGGGTGATTGTGGACAGACTCACCAAATCAGCTCATTTTATCCCCATGAGGACAGGGAAGAAGATGCACATGTTACCCCTGGCAGAATTGTTTGTCAATGAGATCGTCAGTAGGCATGGACAGCCAGTTTCCATCACGTCCGATAGAGACAGCAGATTCGTCTCGAGATTTTGGAAGACCCTACATGAGTCTATGGGCTCGAGACTACAGTTCAGTACAGCTTATCACCCTCAGACAGATGGCCAGTCGGAGAGGACGATTCAGACTCTTGAGGATATGCTCCGAGCTTGTGTATTAGATTTCAAGACTCAATGGGATGAGACCCTACCGTTGTGTGAGTTTGCTTACAACAACAGCTACCACTCGAGCATTGGGATGGTGCCTTTTGAGGCCTTGTACGGCAGAAGGTGTAGGACACCTGTTTGTTGGGAAGAAGTTGGCACTCGCAGTTTCCATGGACCGTCCATAGTGAGTGAGACTACTGACAAAGTGAGACAGATCCAAGAATGTTTGAAAGTAGCCCGGAGTAGACAAAAGAGCTATGCAGACTCTCACCGCAGGGATCTACAATTCAAGGAAGGAGATAAGGTTTTCTTGAAGGTGTCACCGACCAGAGGAACATTGAGGTTTGGGCAGAAAGGCAAATTATCACGGAGATACATTGGACCGTATGATATAATGAGCAAGATCGGTGATGTGGCTTATAGATTAGCCTTACCACCTGAGCTATCCGGTGTACACAATGTTTTCCATGTGTCGATGTTGAAGAAGTACGATTCCGATCCCTCACATGTACTCCGGCATGAACCGTTAGAGATCAGGGAAGATGCCACTTATGTTGAGAAGCCCATTCGGATCATAGACACGAAGGAGCAAGAGTTGAGGTCACGGACTATTCAGTGGGTGAAAGTAATTTGGGAGAATCATGGGCCGGAAGAGGCAACGTGGGAATTGCGAGATCAAGTGCAGAAGAAGTATCCGCATCTCCTACCCGAGGTGAGTTTTGTATTTCATTTGGAGGACCAAATGCCCTAAGGGGTGGAGGATGTAAGACCTCGACCCGAGTGACTCGATTAGCGCTAATTAAGTTGGGTGTTAGTGCTGAGCTCGATTAGTGATTTTTGACTAAGCTTGGATTAGTATAGTTCTTGATAGCTTTGGGAAATTATTTTAGTGCCTTTTTGCTTAGTGGGACCCTTTGGGGGTTTCCTTTTTTATTAGTCTTGCTAGCTTTTGGAGGTTGCTTGTTTTCCCCTAATTCTTGTCTTGATCCCGTTTTACTCGTCTTGTTAATCCCTACAACTTTCATGTTGATCCCGAACCCGTTTGGAACCCCGAAACCCGATCTTCTTGTTTTGAGGGCAAAACAGTCTTTTTACATGAAATCTGTGCCCAACACTCGATATCCTCGAAACCCGCGAAACATGTACTTTTCCGAAACTAGATATTTCGGTGATCACTTTTCTCTTCTTCGTCGATTTCATTTGAGATCCCGAAATTAGCGATTTCAGCCCAAAGAGCTTTCCTAGTAGTGGAGCCCACACCCATTGCTTTATAAAGAGAACCCTCTTCTTCCATTTCCCTTTTCCAGCACAAGCATATGAGGGCCTAGGGTTTCCATCTCTTCTCTTTTTCTCCTTGCTTCCTCACCACCAAAACCCTACCAAATCTCACACCAATCAAGAGATGAACTTCACCCTCTTCTTCCCCATTGCTAGAGCTATTCATTGATACTATTTGTGGAAGGATCTACTCAACTCAAGACCCTCATTGAGCTCACCTTGTCCATTTGAAGAGCTTCCAAGTGAGTTTTCCCTCCTATTCTTTTAGATTTATAATCTCTTAGCCATAGAGGAGCTCTATTTCTATTATTGTGAGTTCTTCTTTTTGTTCCTTGGTTTGACCCATTTTAGGGTTTGTTTTTGGGGGTTTTTGGTGTAGCTTGATACTTGGCTTGGAAGTGTGGATTAGAGCTTGGATTTCTTGGTTTAGAGACCTTGAGGCAAGTGGATGTTTAGTTTTAAAAGTGATTTCCATGATTAAATGTTTGCATTTATTGTATCATTTATGATGAGCTTTCACTTGCATTCATGATGCTATTAAATGCTTTTGAAAAGAGTTGGTAAGCATCTTTATTGTCTTGAAACATGATTTCTAGCTTTTGTTTCATCCATTGTCTTTAAATCATGGATTGTAGTTTTGAGTTCATCTTTTGTACAATGCCTAAGTGAATCCTTGTGATGTTGGTTGTCCTCCTTCCCTTAATAATTGTATGAATGCTAATGGAGAATGAAAGGAATGGGTTTGGGGAAAGGAAAAGCTTGAATCTGAACCTAGGGAAGAAATTCCCGTGACTGGCGGTCAGCTCCGCGGTCAGCTAGCGGCTAACCGCCGTGTCCATCGACGGCTAACCGCCATCTAACCGCACAGTTACGGTCACTTTTCCCGAGAGCTGAAGTCTCACGGTCAGCTCCGCGGTCAGCTAGCGGCTAACCGCCTAACCCATCAGCGTCTAACCGCCAGCCAATCGGATTGTAGCGGTCGCATTTCCAGAGAGCTGCAATTCCACGGTCAGCCTCACGGTCAGCCAGCGGTTAACCGCCGCATTCGCTGGCGGCTAACCGCCACCTGACCGCAAGGTAACCGAAATTCCCTGAATTCTGTGAATAAAAGAAGGATTGAAGGGAGTTTTCCCCCCCATTGCTTGTGAACCTTTCTGAGAGCAATGGGCACCGCTCACCTAGGATCGTGCTTGAAGCCCAAGTGAAGTGTTCTTTGGTAGTACGTTAGAGAGAGAAACTACATCATCGAGATTCATTTAAGCATTGAGGTTACTGTAGTGTATAAGGAACCCGGAATGTCTCCCAAATTCAAAGAGTACCAAGTTTCCTTTATTATACAGACATACGGGATCCCTATTCACTTGGACTAGTTTTAACCCGACATCGTCTTGGCTTTTCAAAAGAGTACTTTACCTTGTTCTTCTCGAAATTTATGATTTGGAACCTATCATTCCGAAAACTTTGAAAGTATACTTGTACTGTTTTGCTAGCTTTGATATACATGCCAGGCCTGATATGATAGCTGTGCCTTGAGCACCCCGTCTTGCCCGTTTATAGCTTTGCACTGGATTTGTTTTATACATGTCTCGATTTATGTGATTTGACCTATGAGTCGGCACCACTAAGCTTGGATGACCTTGTCGGTCTGATCTACCGACTTGGAGATCCCTTCCCGTCCCGCCAGCTGCAGCTTGGATCCCGATACCCGGTTTATTAACCGTGGTCCCGTCCCGATACCCGGCTCGCTCCCGTGGTTCCCGATATCCGGTTCGCTACCGTGATTCCCGATACTCTGTTTGCTACCGCGGTCCCGTCCCGTATTATTATATATCTGTATGTAACTTGGTTGCACCTCCTCACTTCGGTGACCGAGGTCAACACCCGATACTCAGGTCACTTCGGTGATAGAGGATTTAGCTTCTTGTGGATGCCATCTTGATTGTTTCCCGACTTCCTTGGTTACCTTGCATATTTTATTACTGCATGTATGTTTTAAATGAAACGATTCATTTACTTTGAAAGCCATTGTTAAACAGGTTTACAGGTTTTCAAAGGTAAAGGTCTTTATTATTAAATGTACTTATCTTTTCATCTACCTGCCAGACCGTCGTGTCTGACCCCTTTGCTTTGGTACTCAGGTCCCGTTGTTGGTTTCCCCGAGGAGGAGCCAGAGGAGGCGGTCGGAGAACCGCAACCGCTAGTGGAGTGGCGTACTGACGATGTTATGTAAACATCGGGCTGCCGAGTTGCGAAACATTTTGGGGGTGGTTGGATAGATTTCTGGTGGTTATTGTTTTGTATATTGGCCTTGTTGGCCTCTATTTTTGGGAATTGTAATTAACTGATCTTCTGATTAAACTTGAATATGTACTTTTGGGTTATGCTTTAGGACATTGCTCATTCTGATACTCATATTCAAATGTAATCAGCCTTGATATTTTGGGAAATGAAATACATGCATGATTTACCATACGCTTCCGCAAATATACTAGATGGTTATGTGTGTTGGAATATCCTCACCGCGGACACCTGTGGGAAATCACGTGCACGGGTAGTGTGTGTTCTTTTGTTAACCCGTGTACGCTTGATTAGAAACATACCTTAAATTATTGTCATTACTCCATATGATTATATCATCGGCTTCATGACAAACAGTCCCGATCCCGGATTTGGTTCCCCGAACCCGGTCCGGGGTCGCGACACAACTAATCAAGGGGTGTCCAATTTGGAGAGAAATCTCCATTCTCTCAATTATAGTTAGGTCAAACCAATTATTTATAATTTAGTGCCCTAATCCCTCAATTAGGTTAATGATTAGCAATTAATTAATAGGGTTTCCGATTAAGTTTGATATTTGAAATAAAATGGAAAGTAAAGAGGAGGGAAACAAAGTGCCACATCACCCTCCACTTGGCACGAGTCAAAGTGGGGCCCTAAACACACACCATCTGCAAGAACTTTCCGAAATTAGCATTAATTGTTATTATTATTACTGTTTTGTATAATGTGTGAGGGTCCGCTAAATTAGATTTAAGCATTAATTATAAAATTCTCTAATCTAATTAAAATGACACTTTAATTAGCAACATAAGAATGAATAATAATTGATGAAAATGAAGAAAATGAAGTGCATGGACAATTAAATAAAATGCATGAAGTCATAATTATATCATAATAATAATTAAATTTCAATTAAAATAATTACCATGAAATAAATTTAAAAACACCCTAGTCATGGGTCTCTAGTGGGTCTATGGTAGGGCCGAAAGGTGAATCTGAATTAGGGTCATTACATGTTCGCTCGAGTAGACCCCTTGGTCGCTCCAGCGGACAGGCTTCTGCATGTGTCCGTGCCAGGCAGTGGCCTAGCCGCTCGAGTGGACCTTGTGGTCACTCGAGCAAACAGGCTTCTGCCTGTCTCCACTAAGTGCAGAAATGCACTTCTTCCTTTAAATTCTTTTGATCTCTTTCTCCCACCTTCTCATAATTGAACCACCTACAATTCTCTGAGCCTCCATGCTCTCCAAGGGATAGACCAACACTTCCAAACCATTCAATCTCAATCTAAATCATTTAATTTCCATGCTTCATCAAAGCTAATTCGAACATTATAAACAAAGCATAGGTTTCAAATTCAGAGCAAAATTTCACAAGATTGGAGTGTAATTAACATTAATGTAATAGAGAAATGAAAACAAGTAAGAAGTGTCTAATAGTGACATAGATTGTCACTTAAACACATCCATAATGCATTTTAAAGGTAGGAATGAAATTCCAAATCCAACATGCAAACAACATTCCTAGATTGGTTACTTGCCTTAGCCCAAATGCCACACAAATATTCCTCAAGCAATCATATTCAAGCACTGAGATCAAACACTAGAAAAACCCCATGAAAACCATTCAAAAATTCAACAAATTGAAAACAAAGAACCCATTTCGAAATGGGTGTTGCTTGTTAGAGAAACCAGCTCATTGTGAGTCCCAGAGACTCTATTGAGGAGAGGGGCTGGAGCTCTTACCTAGAGATGTCCAAACAAAGTAGATATAGTTGGGAGAAAGAAGAAAAGTTGCAGGATTCCTACACAGAGATGTCCAGCTGAAGCTTGAAGGAAGGGAAATGCAATGGTGTGATCAGTTCTTTATTTGAAACCTTCTAACTAGGGCATGCAAGGGGAGGAAGATGGAAGAAAATGGTTCTCTTGCTACGGCTCTGAGTTTTTTTAAGAAGGTTGCAGAAATGGGAACTGAACGAGAGAGAAAGGAGAGGGTGACTTAAGTGGCCTGGAAGTGGGGCCCAGCATGTCTAAAGCTTGCGCCGATAAAAACATGGTCTTGCGGGCCCCGGATGAAATTGATGAAGAAGGATAAAATGATCCTAAAGAAATCTAGTTTCAAACAAGTATAACTTTGGCATGGTTTTGAGATTTTGAAATTCGTGTCTAGATTTTGGTGTGAAAAGTCAATTTTACCCTTTTGGGCCAAAACTTGGGTTTTTGGGCTTTAAACAAAAACGGGCTGAAATTGAAAGTTGTAGCGATTAATAAAACCATTCAAATGAAATCGAAATCACAATTAAATCGGAAAAAGAATCATCCTCCCATGCTTGCATGTACGCTCAGGGCATCCTTGAGCATGTCTGACAGACACTAAACGCTCTCAAAATTTCCAATGACATGTCCGAGACTAAAACCAATTATATTCTAACTCAACGGTCCTAAACCCTCTTAAGACTAAGCACACACTAAATACAAACTAATCGGGCTAATTTGGGTCAGGGTCTAACACATCAGCTACCAAACCATAGAGAAAATGCCTTATCTTCTCTTCCTTCGGAACTACTAGTGTAGGAGCATATTTGGCCAATATTGTGAACTGTTGCTCATGTTGCTGCATTGACATGTCACCTTGCACTAAATTTAGAAAGTACCTCTTCCACTTATCCTTAACATACTTGGGAATAGATTTATCCATGAACTCCTTGGTGAATGTTTCCCATGCATGTTCTTCAGCCACTGCATCTGCTTGCACTACTACTTTGACAGAATTCCACCATTAGAGAGGTATCCCTCTGAACATGTAAGCAGCCAAATTAACTCTCTGTCTCTGAGTGCACCAAAAGACTTCAAAGATCTGTTCAAGCTGTTCTATGAAATCATCTGCCAACACAGGATCTTCTGAACCATGAAACTCAAGAGGAACCCTCTTCCTAAATTTCTCATAGAGATCAATGGATCCACTTCTTGAGGAGGCATGACCACTTGTACTGGTTGGGCTGCTCGGTCAGTTAATGCTATGATCTGAGCCTGGAATGTTACTCTGTCTTGGTCTGCTTATGTTCTCTTAGTAGCTCGTTCTTCTCTTTCTCATTGTTTCTCTACAGCTTGTTCGGCTTCATGTGTTCCTTGCTGCTCATTTTGAGTAGCCTATGTTTGCATGAAAGCTTGCAGGAGTTGGTTGAAATGATCTTTTGAATTGTTCAAACCATTCCCTGTTTTGTTATCCTAAGATTTGGTCTTTCGTTGTTCCATGACCTTCAACAAAATAACGATGGTTATATCCCATGAAACAAGCTAACAAACAATTATATAGACTTTACAGTTAGTACGTAAAGCATGTCTAACGATAATCACAATTCTCACCACGTCCTATTGTTTCTGTCCATTTTTAATATCCGAATATCATGTAGGCTCTGACACAAACTGTCACGTCCCCAAAATAAGAATTAGGGGAAAACATGAAAAATAAATCAAATTCAAATTTCCAGTGTTTAATACAACACAAGCTTCCAAAAGTGGACTCACATAAAATTTCAACCTGTAGTGAGTCAAAAAATAAATTTCATTAAATTTAACGGAAGCTTTATTCAATTGGTATTCATGGTTCATAATGAGACTCAACACAATATCAGATAAAAAAATAATAGTTTATGTTGCAGAATAAATTAAATAATTTCTAAAAGAAGTCTCAACACTAAAAGAATGTTCATCTAAGGACTTCTAAGATGACGTTCACTCTTATACTGGCTCAGATGGCTCCAAAGCCATCTTCGACATCCCACTCGAGTTTGTCAGTTGGCTCATACGTTTGAAACGTTTGATCCTCATCTTTCTCCTCCATAAAGTAGGGCTCGATGCCTATGCACCAAATATCACAAAATAAATAGCAAGAACATGATCATAATTCGAAATTAAAATATGATATCAAGATGAGTATAGACAAGTGAGATCACAATGAAGCAATGACAATGATAATGATAAGAAAGAATGTATAACATAAATCCAAACGACACAATGGACCAATATAGAATACACACTGTGACAAGTGTCCCCGTTGTGGGTGGTCAGCCCTAATTTAATCGGGAAAGCTCGTCCATAACATCGGTAGTCATAAACCGATCAAAGTGTTAGGATAACATGTCCATAGTTTAAAGAGGATATAAGTAATCCGGTCACATCGGTGATCAACCGTCCATATATCGATCTACAGTCGTCCATAAATGACCCACATAATATATACACATATGCATAATAGACCCAATGAGTGATGCTCCGACATAAGTATCTTAAGTCAAAATGAAGTGATGGCCGTTCCACATTCCATATTATAGTCAAATCATTAAACATAATTTTCCAAGCCACCTCAAGGTCCAAAAACTACACAATAGGGTATGCATCTAAAGGAATACATAACCTAAACCAAGATATGCATGCGAATTCGAAGTTCAAGACATAGTTACGAACCAATCCTAAGGTTAGACATATATTCACAAACCCATCAACACACAATGATAAACGCTAGTAAGCTAGGGACGTTACATCTTTCGAAATTCATGGTGTATAGACCCAATGAAGGGTTTCTATTAGAGATGTATTAGCCCTTTCTCGCTAGAGTTCATTAAAATCATACCAGGTATTTAAATCCTATGTCGATAAGACACTGTAAACCCAAAGACGGTTCTTATGTAAGGTCTAAGTAGGTAATTAAGGTTATTAAATATGAAGTCCCATACACGATACCATAATTCCCAAAACTATACTGAGCCAAAAAAGTTGAAGAGAATCATAAATTATCCAAGTACACTGAACGTTTGAACGTTGGAAGATAACGTTCGAACGTTCGATGCCAAGGGGTTTTTGGCTCGGGGGCGAAGAGATTTAAACGTTCGAACGTTCATGAACCACGTTCGAACATTCGACGTCTTTGCCATTTCACTCAGACGAATCTGGATTTGCACGTTCGAACATTCAAGGGCAATGTTCGAACGTTCGATGTCTAGAAGTTGGCCGAGTCGTGCAAAGACGCACAGATTGGGGTTTTTTCCCCTTTTTCATTTCTTTTCTTCCCTGTACCAAAAGAGAGATCCATCCACCAAAAGTACATCAGTGTAATATTTAATTGAAAAGGAATGAAAATCACAATTCCATTATCCAACACCAAATAACCCAAAACCATTAGAAAACCCTAATCCACCATTACCATTTAAAATGGACAATTAAACAACCCTATATGCACATTAATAAGAATCAAAGATCAAACACATATTCAATAACAAATCATGATAATGTACTTGCCTTAAATTCGAAGTTGATGAAAAGTACAATAGATCCTAACCAATACCCAAACCGAGATTCTCACGACGCACGATCACAATCCTATCACCAATCTAACATAAAAGATGGGAAAGAAATGTTTAAACGAACATATCTATGGTATTCCTACCCAAAACCTACCATTAGAAAGAAGAAAAACATAACCCAAGAACTTAGATCTACTCCTTATTGTTTGAGGAGAAGGTTACTTGGGATAAGAAAGTTGAGCAAAGAATGATGGTAGTCTCTGATTGGGATTCTAATGGCTGTATCCTATAGTTACAATGGCTTGGGAAGCTGAATGAGGAAAAAGAAGAACCGGGAGAGTTGCATAAAAGAAGTGGGAAGGGATAATTATGAACGTACGATTATTTAAAATAGGAATTAGGTTAATAGAGAATATTCTCTAGGCTTAAGTTATTGAGTCAAATTGCGGGTCAGGTCATTTACCAGTAACCCAACTCACCGATCCAAGATCTAATCTAACATGTACCCCCACTTAATCCTAACCACTTAAATAACTAAAAATACATTTTATTAGGATAATAGTAATATTCAAATAAAAATATAATAAAATATAATAAATGGGACCGGGATCTTATAGTCTGTATTCTGCTCCTAGTTGTTCCTCTTTCAAGAAAGAAAAAAAAATTGACAAGCTTTGGCCAATGGAAGGGATAGAATCATAGAACAAAAGAACCTATGGTACCACAAATTGACTCTCCATTACAGCATGTAAATGTTATAAAACCATTCCAGTTGCAGTCCCAGTGTAACTTTCTATTGAGCCTATTTTATGGGCCAAGGCATGTTCATGATACCATTTGGACATGAGTTAGTTCCTACTCGAAATCTGATTTAAACTTTGCTTCTCTGATTTGATTTCTAAATTACATTGCTACTTTCCAGTGAAGTATCAAAACTCTAGTGAAAACATGAGTTAACAGCAATAAAAACTCTTCATATGTCACAATTTATTTCATACCATATAGGATAAGTCTAATGCTCATTTCACTCAAAAGTAAACTCAATATTTAGTTCTAGGAGTTTTTATAATCATCTTTTATCTAGGATTGAAATTAGCATGATGAGGCATAACATGTAAATTATTTTTTTTTCTTATTTATATGAATAAGAACGCTCACCTTTCATCCAAAAGCCACCTTCCATGGATTACCCTATCAAACAAAATGAAAGAAACTAAGATAGACAGACAATCAAATAAAAAAGAAAACAATTTATGTCAATGACAAGTGCCATGGCATAGAAGGATTAGAACTTTTGGCTCTATATATATAGATCTCTCTCTCTCTCTATATATATATATATATATAGAGAGAGAGAGAGAGAGATCCACATATATATAAACAGTTGTGCAATAGGGTGTTGTCAATGTCCATTTCAAAAACAAAACAAAAAGTTGCAAATGTCAGAAAAAATGTAAGCGAAAAAAAATTAAGAGTATTACAAGCACCAAAAGATATTTCCTGTTGGATTGCCCAAACAAAGGGAAAAAAGGGAGCAAATGTCCAAATGAATTCTTTTTTTTTTTTTTTCAAACAAAATCTCAAGAGTGTATAATCCTCTTTTGAGAATGAGGACGAGAGGGTGTTACTTGCAGAAGCCTTGATCAGAAATGTGCAACAATATTTGTAAACAAACCTCTTTGTAAAAGTACTAATGGTTTTTAAGCATGACTCACTTGAAACAGATAAAAATAAAAACAGTGAAACACAAGAATCCGGTCATAAAGAAAAAGCTTACCCTGTTGTCACTCTCAAGGGTGGCTTTTGCTGAACTCATGCCTCCACCATATCAGTACAAAAATAGAGATAAGCCGAACCTTCCCGTGTTTTGCTTTCAATTTCTTAAGAGGTTCCTATAACAGAAATAAAATAAACAGCATTTGTGAACTATATGTACAATGGGACGATAAAAAAAAACTTGGCAGTCCTTTGGAGAGCCTTAAAAGGATGTCGATCTTGTTTAGCATTATGGGTCCTACAAAAAGGCTTCAAAATTTTGTTGATCTCATTTAGTGACATGTATTACACTCAAAGTTGCTATCCTTTTAACTTCCACAAACCAAGTTTTCGAGTTACAATGAATTGGTGACATTCCACGAATAAAAGAAAAGAAATAAAGAAGAGAAAGATACCCCCAAAATGAACAAATAAAATTGAAGAAAGGTACTTGAGGAAGCTATGGAAATCTAAAGAGTAGATAGAATACGACGGGATAAATGAAGAAAAAAATAGGATATACTAAATACTTGAAGTGTGAAGCCCCCAAACCCGGACCCTGCAGTGGCCCGACCTCGGGGGGCGTAAATGGGAATTAAGTTATAATTATATTTCTCTCTCAAGATCCGTGTGTGTGAGGATGACACATTCCAACATACTCTGAATATTTTGCGGAAGCTTTTGTGGCATTGCGAACCGGGGTCCTTGGCCATCGAATTCCATGTCGCACTCAACCGCTAGCATGTAGCTATTATATCAAGAACCATATCAGACTGGAATAAACCACCACAACAAAATATAGAGCTAACAGTAACAGGATATTACATTCCCATATACATTCAAGTTACATATTATCTATTTGCATTAATTAACAATCCCAAGAAAAAGGCTAAGTGAAGCCATACAATAATAAGCTAATAACTACTACCCATATGTGACGTAGCTCCGATGTCAAGCTCAATGTCTACATGACATAGCCGACAAAAACAACCTGTAACTCATGGCTCCACAGCCAACAAAAGCTCTCAGCTTGGTGCGGGGAAAAACTGAACCTAAGTACCAAAATAGTGGGTCAGACACGACAGTCTGGCATGTGGATGAAAAGATAATAAATATGCTGAAAATAAAGCATGTAATAAATCATGTTATTTGATCAAAGGCTGCATACAATTAAAACGGGTGGAAAATCATGAATATCTGACAGTTCTTGTATTCATATAAAACGGGTGTAAAACATGGATGTTTGACAAGGCAATGTATTCATTTAAAGCATGTGCAAACATGGAGATACGACAAAACAAGTATTCATTTAAAACATCTGTAAAAGCATGAATATTTGACAAATCAGGTATTCCAAACATGTGTTCATTAAAATATCTGTAAAAGCATGAATATTTGACAAATCGGGTATTCCAAACATGTATTCATTTAAAATATCTGTAAAAGCATGAATATTTGACAAATCGGGTATTCCAAATAAGTATTCATTTAAAAAATCTGTAAAAGTATGAATATTTGACAAATCGGGTATTCCAAACATGTGTTCATTAAAATATCTATAAAAGCATGAATATGTGATAAATTGGGTATTCCAAACATGTATTAATTTAAAATATATGTAAAAGCATGAATGTTTGACAAATTGGGTATTCTTCACATTGTAAACCCAGTCCATATGCAAACCCTGCAAATTGCCCTTCTTCAAGGGAGCCACAATCGTGAGGACGGGTGGCAACCACAAAAAGCTAAGTCCTCTATCATCGAAGTGATAAGAATATATTGGGGTGTTGGTCTCAATCACCAAAGTGAGGATATTCAACGAAAATATACATATACATATAATAATACGGGACGGAACCGCGGTAGCAAACCGGGTATTGGGAATCACGGTAGCGAACCGGATATTGGGAACCACGGGAGCGAGCCGGGTATCGGGACGGGACCACGGTTAATAAACCGGGCATCGAGATCCAACTGCAGCTGGCGAGACAGGAGGGGGACCTCCAAGTCGGTGGATTAAACCGACAAAGTCGTCCAAGCTTAGTGGTGCCGACTCATAGGTCATGTAACAGAAATCGGGACATGTATAAAAACACATATAATGTAATTAAATAACTGGGTGGGAACGGGGTGCTTGAAGGCACAAATGTCAATTCAATATGGGGAATGCACATCGAGATTAGTAAAATGCTACAAATGTAATTTCAGTAATTTCGGGAATAACAAATCATAAATCATGGATTTCAGGATTGCATAACAAATTTCGGGGACAATGGAATAAAACTGAACTTCCAAAATCTCGGGACAAGTATCATGATTCGAGGTTAGGTTAACTCAAGGTGAATATGTTAGATTGTATGGACTCAATCCATCAGTTGATGTGATAAATTGATTAATTTCTTTATTTATCAATAAAATCATGCTTTACTTTCATGAGATGAATGTTATTTTATTACTTTATGCACATGACCAATACATATGACATAATGGTTCATGAGTTGAATCGGGTCCCATTAGTATATTAGATGTGATATATGTGTTGGATGAGATCCACACATGGGAGATATATATCACAAATCTTATACTTAAAATATCTTCACAACCAGTGATGAGACTGGGTATCTCATCTGATAAGGTTACAGTACTTTGATCACTCTGAGATAGTGTGATTTGTCTCGATCATCAGAATGGAAGATTCTGGATCAATGTGCTGGTACATTAGATGTATTGAAGGACCACGAGAAGTACCTTATGGAATTTCCGTCTCTATAATAAGGTATGCTCTCATAATTCCCTAGCAATAGACTCTCAATTCTGAGACATTGATGAACTCAAGTTTCTATCTATTCATTTGCTTTGAGTCACCAATGACTGAGGCCAACTGTAGGTCAACACCTCGGTGTCTTGGGTATGTGGTAGTAGGACTGTGGGAACATTGAATGATCAAGATGGAATCTATCTCTATTATTCCCTTGTACCAATTAATGGATTTGTCATTAGTAAGTGCGCACCCATCTCGATTAAGAGTTAATTAGATGGTACTGATGATCACAGTGATTAATTGGGGCTCAAGGATAATAAGATGTGGAACTAAGATTGGAAGAGACAGATTTATTCCAATTGATCCATAGATATTGATAGAGGGGCCTACTTGTGGTAATCGAGAAGTTTAGGGTCTTCATTGTAATTTATTCTTACGACTGGAGTACAATTGCATTTATATAGTGGTGTTATTTGCTATTAACTGTGGGCCCGGATTGCACATGAGATGTGGGGTCGCGTGTCCCAGTTGGAGCCAACTTTCTATGTGTAAGACCCCGACCCGAGTGACTCGATTAGTACTAATTAAGTTGTGTGTTAGTGATAAGCTTGATTAGTGGTTTTGAATAAGTTTGGATTAGTATAGTTCTTTTGTAGCTTTGGGGGAACTTTTAGTGTCTTGTGTTTTGTGGGACCCTTTGGGGGGTTCCTTTTTTATAGTCTTGCTTGCTTTTGGAGGTTACTTGATATTCCCCTAATTCTTGTCTTGATCCCGTTTTACTTATTTTATCGATCCTTACAACTTTCATGTTGAGCCCGTACCCGTCCGGAACCCCGAAACCCGATTTGCTTGCATTGAGGGAAAAACAATCTTTTTACATAAAATCCGTAACCAAAAGTCGATATCCCCGAAACCCACGAAACATATACTTTTTGGAAACTAGATATTTCGACGAACACTTTTCTCTTCTTCGACGATTTCGTCTGAAGTCCCGAGATTAGTGATTTCAGCCTCCAAAGTTCATAAGTGGTGGAGCCCACTTCCAAGTGCTTTATATAGAGACTCATCCTGTAAGACCCCGACCCTCAATTTTTGGGTTTAGCATTGTTTTAACCATGATTTAGCTTTTTAAACAAGATTAGAGTTGATTTGACTTTGTTTTAGAGTTTGAATAGATTTTTCATAACTTTGGAGAGTTTTAAAAGACCGTTGACTTTGTTTTGACCCGACCCTTGTAAATTGTATTTTTGTGAGAATTTATTCTTGGTTTCAAAAAATTCCAAATTTTATTCCTTTTGACCCATTTTATTGTTACAAACAACTTTCATGTTTTGACCATCTTGAATTAATACTCAGAAATCGCGTTTTTCAAGAAAAAGGGCAAAAATGACAATTTTCACTAAATCTGTCCATAAATTTCGAAAATTCCAGAAATTGGGGAAAATATACTTTTTGAAAACTAGATTTTTCGACGATCGTTTTGTTCTTCTTCGTCGATTTCATCCGGGGTCCGCAAGACCATGTTTTAATCGTTTCAAGTTCCTCTGCAGTTGGGACCCACTTCCAGACACTATAAAAGCCCTCTTCTTCTTCTTCCCATTTTCGTGCAACCGGTCTTGACCTAGAGTGGAGAGGAGAGAAAGCTTTTTTCTCTTGGTCTTTTCCCTTGGATCTTCCATCAAGAGAGCTCCAATCTCAAATCCGACTCCGCCATTCTCTTCCTCTCTTCTCAAGCTTCGATTGGGACGTTTTTGGAACCAAACCATCGCACTATTCATCATCTTCAACCTCCCTTCATCTTGTTCAACTAGATCAAGGTTGGTGTTTTTCTTTCATTCCTTCTTTTCATGTTCTTTAGCTCACCTAGAGCTTGTTTATCATGATTTCAAACCCATTTTCGAAATGGGGGTTTATAATGGCCAAAATAGTGATTTTTGAGTGCTCTCTTTTGGGGGTTTTTGTGTAGATTTCGTGGAGCTCCCATCCTTGTTGAATTTAGTGGAGTTTGGCTTGGCTTTGGTTAGAGGCAAGTAAACTTTATGGGTTTTTCATGTACATTGCATTGTGGTTTCATTTCTCCCATTAAGACATGATTTTTATGCTTAAACCTATGAATGCATGTTATGTTTATGTTTTCTTAAGTCATTAGTTTAAGTTCCCCTACTTGTGTTGTTATTGATGACTCATCCAAGTTCTTAGAATCATGTTGGTTTTGTAAGTTTCATGAAATTGTTTATGGGAATGTCTTGATGTTCTCTTTGGAATGAATGGATAAATTGTGGATGGAATGCTCTATAATGTGTGGAATGAATCCCTTGGAAAGCATGGAGGCTTGGGGAGTGCAGGTGGTAAAAATGTGGAAGTGAAGAAGGGAGAGAAAGTTGTGAAAATTCTAAACAGAATGCACTGCCCGTGCCAGTCGGTCAGCTGTCGGTCGGTCGACCGACACCAACCGAAATTTGTCGGTTCAATTTCCAGAGAGCAACATTTTTGTCAGGTCATCCGTCGGTTCGCCTTCGGTCGACCGACAGCCAACCGAGGATCTGTCGGTTCAATTTCCAGAGAGCAGCAATTCTGGGCTGGGATCTGTCGGTCAAACCTTCGGCCGACCGACAGATCGACCTCGGTTAACCGACTGTTAACCGAGGGTTGACCGACAGTTACAAAAAGAACTGTGTTTGAAGAGATTTTGCGGGAATGAAAACTAGACTATGCCTTAGACCTTCATTTGACATTGTGCACTTGAAATTCCTAAATGTATCTTACCTTCGGGGACACCAAGTTATATAGAGTTTCGACGTTTGGGTTTTCAAGTCCACAAGGGTCAAAGATTTGGTCTTAGCCTATGCTTGATGGATTTTTGGTTGCACTCCTGTTTTGATGTTTTATGCGTCCTCATGTTCTTGTTTGATTTTTCAAGTATAAGCTTGTATTTCAGACGTGTTTCAAGAATCGTGTTTCAAGAATCAAAAAGGGAATCATTTCTTAAGTTGCTAGTCTTGTCGTGTTGTGTTTGGTAAATGATTTCCCACTTGTTTTGTCGTGTTCTCGAACGTGTATCGCCGTGTTTTGTGCATTCATGATATAAGTGAACTCCACTGAGCTTGGATTGCCCTTTTAGCTTGATCCACTACCTGGGGGTCCTTAAACATGTGGACTGTCTACAGACTAGTCGTGTATTATATTACACATCGTGCGTGTTCGTGATCCGGTTCCACGGCCGGATACCCTGTCTACCTTGTGTGGCGTGGGATCGTGTTTTCATGTCGTGCTTGTCGTGCGTGCTTGCTCTTGTCATCATGTATGACGGAGAAAGGATGAGCTCAATGTGGATTTATCTTTTCATGATATCAGAGCTCGTCTCTTTGTCCTTGTTGTTAGGGAATTTGGAAGACCAAATTCTTTTCTAGTGGGGCAGAATTTAATGTCTCTGTAGCCACATTTAGTATCTTTTGCTTGTTTTTGTGTCAGAGAGTCGGTTTTTTTGTGGCATTTTGTGAACTTAGCACGTGATTCTCGAAGGACTTTGGCAGAATTTTCAGCTTCTCGATGTCACAGATGGAGTTAGCGAGGGAATATGTGAACAATTGTTAGTCAGCAAGTTATGTGAACGGCATATCTAGACCCAATTACCATTGACTGTGTGCAGTCAGATGATGTGTTGACATGTAAGTACAGATTTTTGGATAAATTTTGATTATTTCCCTAAGCCAGAAGACTCCAGAAGCCGAGTAAGTGGTGGACCTTATGAGATTTGAAGTGATTTTCAGTAGTATAGCTCCAAGATGTAAAAAAAAAAAAAAAAAAAAAGTAAGAAATTTCTCGCATATTGATGAACTTGTGACAGAGATTTGTTTGAGGAAGTTTAACAAGTGTAGCTATAGTGGTGAAGTTGACTCAGCAAAGTGCGTCAGTGCGTGGTTAAAAGCATATAATTCAGTTTTCGGCATTAGTGGAGAGACTTGTATATAGAATTGTTTGTTACCTAGTCACTTGATAGAGCAAATTTTGCAGACTTTACCGACTTTTGGAACATTAGTTTGGGCAGAGTACAGATGCAAGCTGGAGAATCATAACCCATGGACAAGGTCAGTTGAAAGATCCAGAGAAGAGTTAACACATGCGCAAGACTTGAGGATGGTGAATCTGAAACAGAGGCAGAAGATTGAGCAGACTCCAGATTATGAAGTTTCCAGTCAAGCACTCGAGGATTTGGATTATGTTGGTGAACCTTGGAGGACAAGTAGGAAGTGGTAGAATTGTTTCAAGGCTCGGGTTGAAGATTTTGGCTTTCCATAGAAGGATACCAAGTTGACAGATGTTTTGTTGATAACGCATCGCAGGTAAGAGATCTAGAACAACAGGCAGATAGAATCAGATGTGAACAGGAACTCTGGGTATAGCACAGAAAGGTTGAACCAGAATCCGAGTAGTACAGTGAGAGCAGATATATGGGATTCCAGAATTTCTCCGGGATGAAGATTGTTTCAGAGAAAGCATGTCTACGATCACATCTTCATGCAAATGTCAGAATCATCGTGTGCATCTCGGTATAACATTTGGCATAAAATTTTCAGGGAGATAGAATGAGACAGAACTCGCTGCTTCTCAGTCAGACAGTGATTAACAAAGTTAGTAAAAGAGATGATCCAGTGTAAGGACGTCGAATGACCACCGAAGGATGACTAGAGAAGTTATTGAACATTGGATTTGTTAGAAGAGCAGGTTGTTGGACAGATATGTGTGATAGTGTGAAGTTTTCAATCGAATCAGACGTGTTGTTGCCGGCGCTTCTCATTGTCAAGATTGATCAGGGATAGCTCAGTTGCCGAGGTTCAACTCAGGATGTCAGTGTTTTTTTTTCTGGTCTTTGAGTCTTCAGTGTTTTCTTTGATCTTTTGAGTTTTTTTTTATTTTTGATTTGGTTTGGACCATTTGGAGGACCAAATGGATTCTAAGGGGGGGAGGATGTAAGACCCCGACCCTCAATTTTTGGGTTTAGCATTGTTTTAACCATGATTTAGCTTTTTAAACAAGATTAGAGTTGATTTGACTTTGTTTTAGAGTTTGAATAGATTTTTCATAACTTTGGAGAGTTTTAAAAGACCGTTGACTTTGTTTTGACCCGACCCTTGTAAATTGTATTTTTGTGAGAATTTATTCTTGGTTTCAAAAAATTCCGAATTTTATTCCTTTTGACCCATTTTATTGTTACAAACAACTTTCATGTTTTGACCATCTTGAATTAATACTCAGAAATCGCGTTTTTCAAGAAAAAGGGCAAAAATGGCAATTTTCACTAAATCTGTCCATAAATTTCGAAAATTCCAGAAATTGGGGAAAATATACTTTTTGAAAACTAGATTTTTCGACGATCGTTTTGTTCTTCTTCGTCGATTTCATCCGGGGTCCGCAAGACCATGTTTTAATCGTTTCAAGTTCCTCTGCAGTTGGGACCCACTTCCAGACACTATAAAAGCCCTCTTCTTCTTCTTCCCATTTTCCTGCAACCGGTCTTGACCTAGAGTGGAGAGGAGAGAAAGCTTTTTTCTCTTGGTCTTTTCCCTTGGATCCTCCATCAAGAGAGCTCCAATCTCAAATCCGACTCTGCCATTCTCTTCCTCTCTTCTCAAGCTTCAGCTGGACCCGTTTTTGAGCCAAATTCCCCACACTCGCGTCCCCGAGATCGGATCCCGGTTTTGGGGGCGTGACACATCCTCTCCATTTCCCCTTTTTCCAGCACTAGAGCAACAAAAGCCTAGGGTTTCCTTCTCTTTCTTTTCTTCTTGTTTCTCCACCATCAAGCACCACCCACCTTGCTCCAATCAAGAAATAGAAGTCATCATCTTCTTCCTCTCTTCTAGAGCTTTCCATTGATACAACTTTTGAGGGAAGACCTCCATTCTAAGACCCTCTTTGAGCTAGTCTTGTCCATTTGAAGTGCTTCCAAGTAAGCTTCCTCCCTAATCTCTTAGATCCATGTTCTTCTAGTCTTGGGAGAGCTCTATCTTCATTATTGAGAGTTCTCTCTTCTTGTTTCTTGGTTTGACCCATTTTAGGGTTTGTTTTGGGGGTTTTTGTGTAGCTTGGAGTTTGGCTTTGAAGAATTGATTAGAAGCTTGATTTCTTTGTTTAGAGACCTTGAGGTAAGTGGATTTAATAGATGTTTTAGTTTTGAATGATTTCCATAACAAATGTGTGATTTATTATCTCATTAGTGGTTGTTTTCATTTGCATTTATTGTGTTATAAATGGTTTTAGAAAGGGGTTGTTTGGCCCATTAATTGTCTTGAAATTTGATTGATAGTCTTTGTTATATCTTGTGCCAAAAACTTGAATGAATCTTTGTAAATGTGGTTACAACTTCTCTTTGTGAATGGATGTGGAAATGAATGGATGGATGGATTATTTGTGGAGGTTGTGAGAAGTTTTGATGGAGTTTTGGAGATGATGTTGAGGTGCTTTCATGCCCTCCATTGGTGTATAATAGAACCTCAAGAAAAATGGGTTTGTAAGAGAAAGAGAATGGAGAGAAGAGCTGTTCACGAAACCAGTTCTGGACAGTTCGCTCGAGCGAACCTGACACTTCTCTCGAGCGAACTGCCCAGGAAAGGGTTCGTGCCATTCCAGAGAGTTGTTCGCTCGTGCGAACCCAGTGTCCGCTCGAGCGAACTCTCCCGGCAGCCATCCAGAGAATGGTTGGCTCGAGCGCACAAATCGTTCGCTCGTGCCATCCTGAACTGGGTAGGTCCGCTCGAGCGAACCCTCCCAGAAAGCCATTCCAGAGAGCACATCGCTCGAGTGAACTCCTTGTCCGCTCGAGCGATGTGTACTGTTCAGTTGGGGCGACTTTGGAAGCAAAAATGAAATATCCTAGCTATGGAGGGAGGTTTGTTAACATCTCTATCGTGATGAGAAGACTTACAACCATTGTTTGAAGCTCAGTTGAGAAAGAGACTACAATCACAAGAATTCATTGAAGTTTTGGAAACCTCCAAGTGCCTAAGGAGCCCGGAATGTCTTCAAATTCAAAGAGTACCAAGTAATTTTAAAATAGGCATACGGGATCCCTATTCACTTGAATTAGTTTTAACCCCGACACTGTCTTGACATTTCGAAAGGGTACTTCACCTTTTATTCCCGAAATTTATGATTTGGGATCTATCCATCCCGAAAACATTGAAAGCATACTTGTACTGTTTTACTAGTCTTGACATACATGCCCGATCTGACATGATAGTTGTGCCTTGAGCACCCCGTCTTGCTCGATTATAGTCTTACACTTGAATTATTTTACACATGTCTTGATTTCCATGTTTTGACCTATGAGTCGGCACCACTGAGCTTGGATAACTTTGTCAGTCTTATCCACTGACTTGGAGGTCCCCCTCTTGTCCCGCCAATTGCAGTTTGGATCCCTGTCGCGCCCCCAAAACCGGGATCCGATCTCGGGGACGCGAGCATGGGGAGAATTTGTAGTATTTCCCCTCCCAGGATCCGCGTGTGTGAGGATAACAAATTCACAACACATCAAAATATTTCGCGGAAGCTATACGAGACGTTACGACCCGGAATCCGTATCCATCGGGTTCCGTGTCGTACTCAATCTGTCAGCACAAAATTGTCATAGACATATTTAAATTCAGACTGGAACAATTCATAATATCAAGATATACAAAGCTGACAGTAACAGGCTTATCATTACCCAACATATTCAAGTTTCAAATTAACAAGTGCATTGATTACAATTCCCAAGAAACAGGCTAACAAAAGCCGTACACAAAAACAAGCTAGAACAAATACTACCCAATGGTGTAACGTAACTCCGGAGTCAAGCATGACGTCAACATGACATCGCTGACACTACAAGACTGCAAAACTCGTGGCTCAACAGCCCTCCGCACGCGAACTAGCTCAAAACAAGGACCTGCTATCTAGAGCACCAAAGCAGAAGTATATCAGACACGACGGTCTGGCAGGTAATCAATATAGGCAAGAGCATAAACAAAACCGAAGTTTAAAGGAAACAAGAACTAAAAACACTTCATTGAACTTGAAACAAGTTTACAAGATTTAAAAACAATGCATGTACAAGATACTTATCGAGAAATCACTAGTGCATGCACGATATACGAAACAAGGTATGAATACATATAATATCATGATTAGTAAATCCACAAAGAGCCCATCCTTTCTCCATCATACATGATGATAAGAGTAAGCACGCACGACAAGCACGACAAGAAACACGATCCCACGTCACACAAGGTAGACAGGGTGTCCGGCCGCGGAACCGGACCATGAACACGCACGATGTGTCAATTCAAGACACGACTAGTCTGCAGACAGTCCACGAGTTTAAGGACCCCCAGGTAGTGGATCAAGCTAAAAGGGCGGTCCAAGCTCAGTGAAATCACTTATATCATGAATGCATAAAACATGGCGATACACGTTCGAGAGCACAACAAAACAAGAGGGAAATCATTTGTCAAACACGTCACGACAAGGCTAGCACGATAGCATAATATATAAATGCTTAACAACTGAAGAAATGATCCCCTTTTTCTTTCTTGAAACACGATTCTTGAAACACGTCTTAAAACAAGCTTATACTTGAAATTCAAACGAATGCACGATGATGCACAAAGCATCAAAACAATGGTCTTGGTTCTTGAAACAAATCTTCAAACAAACTTATACTTGGAAATCAAACGAGGACACGATGATGCATGAAGCATCAAAACAAGAATTCAAACACGAAATCTATCAAGTTTAGGCTAAGACCAATCATTGACCCTTGTGGAGTTGAAACCCAAATGTCGGAGTTTTTAACAAGATTTGGTGCCCCAGAAGTTATAGTACATTTTGGAATTTCAAGTGCACAAAGTCAATAAAAAGGTCTAAAACCTAGTCTAGTTTTCATTCCCGCAAAAATCTTCAAAAACAGTACTTCTGGTTGTGGTTCACGCCTCTCTACCGGTAGAAATACCGGTTGAAGCGTCTCTACCGGTAGTACTACCGGTAGAACCACCTCTACCGGTAGAACTTCCGGTTGGAGCACTTCTACCGGTAGAACTTCCGGTAGAACTCATGCTCCTTAACTTTTCTCACTCTCTGCCGAAATCTGGGCTATTTCTACCGGTAGAACTTCCGGTAGAACTTGGGGTTTTTCAATTTCCTCACTCTCTGTCAGATTTTGGGCCCTTTCTACCGGTAGAACTTCCGGTAGAAATACCTCTACCGGTAGAAATTCCGGTAGAACTCAGGGTTCACGGTTTTCTCAACTCTTTGTCAAATTTTGAACCATTTCTACCGGTAGAACTTCCGGTAGGGTTCTGAAGCTCATTTCTTTCACACTTCTCTCCCTTCTTCACTTCCACATTTGAACCACATGCACTCCCCAAGCCTTCATGCTTTCCAAGGGATACATTTCACACACTTTTAAAGCATTCCATGCACAATAAACCATTCATATTTCAATCTAAACCTTTAAGTCATCAAAATCATTCATTATAAAAATCATGTTACTACACAACTTGTAAACCATTAAGCAAGATATATGCTTTCAATCAAGAAAAGACCTCAAGATTAGGAAAATAATTAGTAACCATGCTTGACATGACTAAGCAAACCAAGAGAGATTCAAACATTAAATGAAATGGAAAAACTTAGAAATAAGGGCATCATTTTCTCAAAGCAAAATGTCAAATATCATAATACATCATAAAAACCCAAAATGATTACTTGCATTATGAAAATTAACATAGAAAACATGTCTAAATGAAACCATAATGAAACCATAAAACAATGTACATGAAAAATCCTATAAAGATCACTTGCCTTTGTCCAAATGCCAAGCAAATCTTTCACAAATCCAAATCAAAGAGTTGATCCACGAAATCTACACAAAAGCCCCAAAATAGAACACACAAAAATCACATTTTGGCCACTACAAACCCCCATTTCGAAAATGGGTTTGAAAGTTAGAGAAAAGAGCTCTTTATGAGCTAAATAAACTCCATGGAAGAGATGGGTTCAAGCTCTTACCAATGGCTGCCCAAACAAGAAGAGATGAAGAAAACGAAGTGGGTGCTCAGCTGAAATCCTCAACTAGATGGGTGTAATGGAGAGCTCGAGTTGAGAGGAAGAAAACCACGTTTTTAGATTTGCAAATGGAGCTTCCTAGCCATAGATCCAAGAGAAAGAAGCTTGGGGCAAAAAGAGGGTTTTCTCTCCAGCCCTAGGTCAAGAAGTTGCAGGAATTTGAGAAATGGGCGTGGAAGAGGAGGAAGACAACTTATGTGACTTGAAAATGGGACCCATTCAGCTGAAACTTAAAATGGCTAAATCATGGTCTTGCGGGCCCCGGATGAAATCGACGAAGAAGACTAAAATGATCCTCAAAATATCTAGTTTCCAAAAAGTATATTTTCCCCAATTTCTGAAATTTTCGAAATTCATGGACAGATTTAGTGAAAATTGTCATTTTTGCCATTTTTCTTGAAAAACGCGATTTCTGAGTATTAAATCAAGATGGTCAAAACATGAAAGTTGTTTATAACAATAAAATGAGTCAAAAGGAATAAAATTTGGGATTTTTAGAAACCAATAATAAATTCTCACAAAATACAATTTACAAGGGTCGGGTCAAAACAAAGTCAATGGTCTTTTAAAACTCTCCAAAGTTATGAAAAATCTATTCAAACTCAAAAACAAAGTCAAATCATCTCTAATCTTGTTTAAAAAGCTAAATCATGGTTAAAACAGTGCTAAACCCAAAAATTGAGGGTCGGGGTCGTACATCCTCCCCCCCTTAGAATCCATTTGGTCCTCCAAATGGTCTAAACCAAATCAAAAATCAAAAACTCGAAAGATCAAGGAAAACACTGAAGACCCGAAGACTAAAGAAAACACTGAAGACCCGAAGACTAAAGAAAACACTGACACCCTAAGTTGAACCTCGGAAACTGAGCTATCCCTGATCAATCCTGACAAAGAGAAGCGCCGGCAACAACACGTCTGATTCGATTGAAAACTTCACACTATCACACATATCTATCCAACAACCTGCTCTTCTAACAATCCCAATGTTCAATAACTTCTCTAGTCATCCTTCTGTGGTCATTTGACGTCCTTACACTGGATCATCTCTTACTAACTTCGTTAATCACCGTCTGTCCGAGGAACAACGAGTTCTGTCTCATTCTATCACCCTGAAATTTATGCCAAATGCTATACCGAGATGTACACGATGATCCTGACATTTTCATGTAGATGTGATCGTAGACATGCTTTCTCTGAAATAATCTTCATCCTGGAGAAATTCTGGAATCCCATATATCTGCTCTCACTGTACTACTCAGATTCTGGTTCCTGGTCTTCGAAGAATTGGCGAAGCTGAAGTGCTACCACGTACCAGTCTCTTCCATCCTCTATCTATGTTATCCAAATTCTTGAAACTATACTGCCACGTCTTATAAAATTCTATAAGTGTCCTGTTTCTGATTCAGTCGGTTACAACTCGGATACTTCACTACTACAAACCAGATGCTAAACTGCCATAACCTGCTGAGCTGCTTTGAGTTTCAACACTTTGTATGGTTTGCCTCTTTCAAATCTTATTTCTAAATCTCTTATCATTGACATGTATAACTGGTCTTAGAATTCAAATCTGTGTTCAAAGTCTTGGAGTCCAACCTTTCTGTGCTATACTCAAAGTTCCTGTTTACATCTGATTATATCTGCCTATTGTTCTAGATCTCTTATCTGAAGATGCGTTATCAACAAAACATCTGTCAACTTGGTATCCTTCTATGGAAAGCCAAAATCTTCAACCCAAGCCTTGAAACAATTCTACCACTTGCTCTTACTAATTCTCCTCTCTACCCTTGGTTTAGGAAAATTGGTGACGCTGAGTACTACCAGATGTGTCTTACTTCAGGCAAGGTCGTCCAGTCCTCGGTACACTTCTGCCATCTCTGTTTGCTTGTTCAAACCAAGAGGTTCACAACTCTGTAGGTTTCCAGCTCTGACCAAACCTGCTAACATTCTAACAGTCATGCTACTCCACATTTCCAAACTTCGTAAGGTGTGCTTCTATCAAACTCTGTCTCTGTCTTCCGGTCTTTTACCCAAGCATGCATAGCTGACCTTGCGAGCTCGATTCGTGTCCACAATCCTAGAATAAAGTCTTTCTTCAAAATAACCAAAAGTTCTTGTTACTCTGACTCTTTCTGTCCAGTTGCCATTGGTCCTCTGCATAGTAATCGATTCCTAACCAAACGTGTTTGTTCACTTCGCGTCACCTCAACGGTTACAACTCCGCATTTAAATCTCGAAACTGCTCAAATCAAACCTTGGTTGCTCAATCTTCTGCCTCTGTTTCAGGTTCACCATCCTCAAGTCTCGCACATGTTTCATTCTTTTCTATATCTTTCAACTGACCTCGTCCATGAGTTATGATTCTTCAGCTTGCATCTGTACTCTGCCCAAACTAATGTTCCAAGAGTCGGTAAAGTCTGCAAAATTTGCTCTATCATGTAACCAGGTAACAATCAATTCTGCATACTACTATCTACACTTTGCCAAAAACTGAATTCTCATGCTTCTAACCGTTCACTGATACACCTCGCTGAGTCAACTTCACCACCATAGCTACAATTGTTGAACTTCCTCGAACAATTCTCCGTCACAAATTCATCAATACTCGAGAAGTTTCTAACTTTCTCACATCTTCTTGGAGCCGTACCACTGAAAATCACCTCAAACCTCATAAAGTCCACCACTTATCCGGCTTTTGGAGTCTTCTAACTTAGGAAGATAATCCAAGTTTTATCCAAAAATCTGCACTTACTTGTCTAACACACCATCTGACGATACACGATCAACTATAATTGGATCTTGATATGCTATTCACATAACTTGCTGACTAACAACTACTCACAAATTCCCTCGCTAACTCCATCTGCGACATCGAAAAGCTGAAAATTCTGCCAAAGTCCTTCGAGAACCACACGCTAAGTCCACAAAATGCCACAAAACATCGACTCTTTGCCACAAAAACAAGCAAAAGATACTAAATATGGGTATGGATACATTAAATCCTCCCCCACTAGAAAAGAATTTGGTCCTCCAAATTCCCTAACAACAAGGACAAGAGCACGAGACAAAGAGGGTCTCCCCCACTAGAAGAAAACAAACCGAGCTGATAAAACAAACAATGGCTAGCCAAAACAAAATCCACACGACCTAAGGAGCCCTCACCACACGTCTTAAGGTTACTAGAGTGTTTTATTTCCTAGAAACCTGCCCGCTCTGATACCAGTCTGTCGCGCCCCCAAAACCGGGATCCGATCTCGGGGACGCGAGCATGGGGAGAATTTGTAGTATTTCCCCTCCCAGGATCCGCGTGTGTGAGGATAACAAATTCACAACACATCAAAATATTTCGCGGAAGCTATACGAGACGTTACGACCCGGAATCCGTATCCATCGGGTTCCGTGTCGTACTCAATCTGTCAGCACAAAATTGTCATAGACATATTTAAATTCAGACTGGAACAATTCATAATATCAAGATATACAAAGCTGACAGTAACAGGCTTATCATTACCCAACATATTCAAGTTTCAAATTAACAAGTGCATTGATTACAATTCCCAAGAAACAGGCTAACAAAAGCCGTACACAAAAACAAGCTAGAACAAATACTACCCAATGGTGTAACGTAACTCCGGAGTCAAGCATGACGTCAACATGACATCGCTGACACTACAAGACTGCAAAACTCGTGGCTCAACAGCCCTCCGCACGCGAACTAGCTCAAAACAAGGACCTGCTATCTAGAGCACCAAAGCAGAAGTATATCAGACACGACGGTCTGGCAGGTAATCAATATAGGCAAGAGCATAAACAAAACCGAAGTTTAAAGGAAACAAGAACTAAAAACACTTCATTGAACTTGAAACAAGTTTACAAGATTTAAAAACAATGCATGTACAAGATACTTATCGAGAAATCACTAGTGCATGCACGATATACGAAACAAGGTATGAATACATATAATATCATGATTAGTAAATCCACAAAGAGCCCATCCTTTCTCCATCATACATGATGATAAGAGTAAGCACGCACGACAAGCACGACAAGAAACACGATCCCACGTCACACAAGGTAGACGGGGTGTCCGGCCGTGGAACCGGACCACGAACACGCACGATGTGTCAATTCAAGACACGACTAGTCTGCAGACAGTCCACGAGTTTAAGGACCCCCAGGTAGTGGATCAAGCTAAAAGGGCGGTCCAAGCTCAGTGAAATCACTTATATCATGAATGCATAAAACATGGCGATACACGTTCGAGAGCACAACAAAACAAGAGGGAAATCATTTGTCAAACACGTCACGACAAGGCTAGCACGATAGCATAATATATAAATGCTTAACAACTGAAGAAATGATCCCCTTTTTCTTTCTTGAAACACGATTCTTGAAACACGTCTTAAAACAAGCTTATACTTGAAATTCAAACGAATGCACGATGATGCACAAAGCATCAAAACAATGGTCTTGGTTCTTGAAACAAATCTTCAAACAAACTTATACTTGGAAATCAAACGAGGACACGATGATGCATGAAGCATCAAAACAAGAATTCAAACACGAAATCTATCAAGTTTAGGCTAAGACCAATCATTGACCCTTGTGGAATTGAAACCCAAATGTCGGAGTTTTTAACAAGATTTGGTGCCCCAGAAGTTATAGTACATTTTGGAATTTCAAGTGCACAAAGTCAATAAAAAGGTCTAAAACCTAGTCTAGTTTTCATTCCCGCAAAAATCTTCAAAAACAGTACTTCTGGTTGTGGTTCACGCCTCTCTACCGGTAGAAATACCGGTTGAAGCGTCTCTACCGGTAGTACTACCGGTAGAACCACCTCTACCGGTAGAACTTCCGGTTGGAGCACTTCTACCGGTAGAACTTCCGGTAGAACTCATGCTCCTTAACTTTTCTCACTCTCTGCCGAAATCTGGGCTATTTCTACCGGTAGAACTTCCGGTAGAACTTGGGGTTTTTCAATTTCCTCACTCTCTGTCAGATTTTGGGCCCTTTCTACCGGTAGAACTTCCGGTAGAAATACCTCTACCGGTAGAAATTCCGGTAGAACTCAGGGTTCACGGTTTTCTCAACTCTTTGTCAAATTTTGAACCATTTCTACCGGTAGAACTTCCGGTAGGGTTCTGAAGCTCATTTCTTTCACACTTCTCTCCCTTCTTCACTTCCACATTTGAACCACATGCACTCCCCAAGCCTTCATGCTTTCCAAGGGATACATTTCACACACTTTTAAAGCATTCCATGCACAATAAACCATTCATATTTCAATCTAAACCTTTAAGTCATCAAAATCATTCATTATAAAAATCATGTTACTACACAACTTGTAAACCATTAAGCAAGATATATGCTTTCAATCAAGAAAAGACCTCAAGATTAGGAAAATAATTAGTAACCATGCTTGACATGACTAAGCAAACCAAGAGAGATTCAAACATTAAATGAAATGGAAAAACTTAGAAATAAGGGCATCATTTTCTCAAAGCAAAATGTCAAATATCATAATACATCATAAAAACCCAAAATGATTACTTGCATTATGAAAATTAACATAGAAAACATGTCTAAATGAAACCATAATGAAACCATAAAACAATGTACATGAAAAATCCTATAAAGATCACTTGCCTTTGTCCAAATGCCAAGCAAATCTTTCACAAATCCAAATCAAAGAGTTGATCCACGAAATCTACACAAAAGCCCCAAAATAGAACACACAAAAATCACATTTTGGCCACTACAAACCCCCATTTCGAAAATGGGTTTGAAAGTTAGAGAAAAGAGCTCTTTATGAGCTAAATAAACTCCATGGAAGAGATGGGTTCAAGCTCTTACCAATGGCTGCCCAAACAAGAAGAGATGAAGAAAACGAAGTGGGTGCTCAGCTGAAATCCTCAACTAGATGGGTGTAATGGAGAGCTCGAGTTGAGAGGAAGAAAAACACGTTTTTAGATTTGCAAATGGAGCTTCCTAGCCATAGATCCAAGAGAAAGAAGCTTGGGGCAAAAAGAGGGTTTTCTCTCCAGCCCTAGGTCAAGAAGTTGCAGGAATTTGAGAAATGGGCATGGAAGAGGAGGAAGACAACTTATGTGACTTGAAAATGGGACCCATTCAGCTGAAACTTAAAATGGCTAAATCATGGTCTTGCGGGCCCCGGATGAAATCGACGAAGAAGACTAAAATGATCCTCAAAATATCTAGTTTCCAAAAAGTATATTTTCCCCAATTTCTGAAATTTTCGAAATTCATGGACAGATTTAGTGAAAATTGTCATTTTTGCCATTTTTCTTGAAAAACGCGATTTCTGAGTATTAAATCAAGATGGTCAAAACATGAAAGTTGTTTATAACAATAAAATGAGTCAAAAGGAATAAAATTTGGGATTTTTAGAAACCAATAATAAATTCTCACAAAATACAATTTACAAGGGTCGGGTCAAAACAAAGTCAATGGTCTTTTAAAACTCTCCAAAGTTATGAAAAATCTATTCAAACTCAAAAACAAAGTCAAATCATATCTAATCTTGTTTAAAAAGCTAAATCATGGTTAAAACAATGCTAAACCCAAAAATTGAGGGTCGGGGTCTTACAATCCCACTACCCGGTTATTTAACCGTGGTCTTGTCCCGATACCGCAGATTGCTACTGTGGTTCCTGATGCCCGGCTCGCTATCGTGGTCATGTCTTGTATATAGTATATATGTATATGTAATTCGTTGTACCTCCTCACTTCGGTGACTGAGGTCAATGCCTTGATATTCTTGCTCTATCACTTCGGTGATAGAGGATTTAGCTTCGTGTGGTTGCCATCTTGCTCGTTTCCTGATTTCCTTGGTTACCTTTACGTGTTTTACCTTGCATATATGTTTTTAATTAAATGATGCATTTACTTCATGAAAGTATTGTTTAGACAGGTTTAAATGTTTTCCAAGGTAAATGTTTTATTATCAAATGTGTATACCTTTTATCCACCTGCCAGACCGTCGTGTTTGATCCCTTGCTTTGGTACTCAGGTCCCGTTGTTGGTTTCCCCGAGGAGGAGCCAGAGGAGCCGGTCGGAGAACCGCAGCAGCTAGTAGAGTGGCGCGCCGATGATGTTGTTTAAACTTCCGGTTGCCTCGAGAGTTGCGTGACATTTTGAGGGTGTTAGAAACTATATTTTTGGTGGTTATTGTTTTGTCTATATTGGCCTTTGTTGGCCTCTATTTTGGGAATTGTAATTAAATGATATATGTTCTAACTTTAACAGTATTTTGGGTTACGCTATAGAACATTGCTCATTCTGATACTTGTTATTTAGATGCAATTAGTCTTGTTATTATGGAAATGAAATTACATGCTTGATTTGCCATACGCTTCCGCAATCATACTAAATGTTTATGTGTATTGGAAAATCCTCACCGCGGACACCTGTGGGAAATCACGTGCACGGGTAATGTGTGTCCTTTTATTAACCCGTGTACGCTTGATCATAAACATATCTTTAATTATTGGCATCACTCCATATGATCACATCGCATAACCATCACCCCAGTCCCGATCCCGGATTTGGTCCCTAAGCCCGGTCCGGGGTCGCGACAGACTAGTATCAGAGCGAGACGTGTTTCAAGCAATTAAAAGAAACTAGAAATCTTAAGGACGTGGCGAGGATTCGTTAGATCTTTCGTTAGCTAGAACCGCGTGAGCAATGTGTGACCCTGTTTTGGATTTTTATGTGCTAACAACTTGTTTTGCAGCATCATGCCACCTCGTAAGCGACCCGTAAACGGCAACCCCACCGCAAGTAATAGTGATGTTACTGAACCAATTGAAGAAGATAGAGTTGATAATACAAGAGCTGAAAATGCAATGCCAAACCAGTTTCAACAGATGTTGCAAGCTATGCTTGATCAACAACGTCAAGCCAATGAGAACCAAACCAGATTGCAAGAACAAATGCTTAAGAAAGATGAGGATCATGCCAGAGAGTTAGTAGAGATGCAGAGACAGTTGTTGGAGGTGCTACAGAGGAGACCTGAACCTATTCAACCTCAACCTGTAATAGTCATCAACCAAAGAGAACTTGACCCTAATGCATTGTTTGAGAAGTTTAGAAAGAGAGCTCCAAAGGATTTTGTGGGGACCGAAGATCCATTGGCTGCAGATGACTGGCTAGAGCATACTGAGAATATCTTTGAGATTTTCAGATGTACCGGAGGTGAAAGAGTACAACTAGCAGCATCACTCTTCATCAATTTGGCAGATAATTGGTGGAAGACAGTGAGGGAGGAGTACAGGACTATGCCGACGCAGTGGCTTGGGCAAACTTCAAGAGGCAATTTAGAGACAAATATGTGCCCGCCCATGTCAAGAGACAGAAAGCAGTGGAGTTTCAGCAGTTCTCCAAGGCAGTATGACAGTGCTAGAGTACCTCACCAAGTTTGAGAGGTTATCACGGTATGCTCCGGAGTTGGTGGACACGGTGGAGAAGAAAATAGCTAAATTCTTAGAAGGACTTCACCCTATCATTGAAAGGGATGCCACCGGTGTAGTACCACCTCTCACCTTTGAAGAAGCTGTCAAGAGAGCATATAAGTTTGAGAATTTTCACCATAAGATTCTTAAGGTCCAAGGCAAGGGACAAGGGCAACCCCAACAGCAGCACAACCAGCAGAGGAATCAATAGAACAAGAGACAGAGGCAAGACCAAAATGTGCAGCTTGTTTGCATTCATTGCGGGAAGAACCATGACAGTGCCCAGTGTCGTACAGCCTCGGGAGCATGCTTCAGATGTGGCTCCATGGATCACCAGATGAGGAATTATCCAAGATAGAACAGGCAGAATCAGCAGCAACAAGGAGCATCGCGTCAGGCACCTCCACAGAATGCACTAGTGGTGCGAACCAGGCAAGGCCACTCTAGCAACCGGCACCACAGCAACAGTATAGACCCCAGTAGCAGCAGCAGCAGGCCCGTCAGCAGGGACAACAGTAGAATCGAAATGCCCCTCAAGGAAGGCAATAGCAAGCTCCTATCAGGCCACAACAGTGAGGAAAAGTGTATGCAGTCAACAGAGCTGATGCATAAGCAGCGGGTGATGTTGTGGAAGGTACACTTCTTGTTAGTGGGATAAAAGCTAAGATAATGTTTAACCCTGGCTCCACACATTCTTTTTTATCCCATGCATTTTCTAGATTGATTGATGTGCATGGTATGGAACTTGAATACATTTTGACTGTGGCAACCCAAGTAGGAAAACAAGTTGTGTGTACTAGTTATTACCCTAGTTGTACAGTCTGGATAGGAGAAGTTGTGTTACCCACAGATCTTATTCTATTGGAGATGAAGGATTTTGATGTCATCCTAGGGATGGATTGCCTGGCAGGGTACCATGCCACAATGGATTGTTTCCATAAGACCCTTACCTTCAAGTTGGATGAGACACCAGCAGGGGTGTTATTCCAGGGAGAGAGGAGGAATCCTCGTGCGGGGTTTGTCTCAGCGTTGAAAGCTGATAGACTATTGAGAAGTGGTTGTAAAGCCTATTTGGCATTTATCACGGAGGATAAACGGTCCCAAGGGGTGGAGGAGATGCTTATTTTGGGAATTGTACTTAAATGATATATGTTCTAACTTTAACAGTATTTTAGGTTACGCTATAGAACATTGCTCATTCTGATACTTGTTATTTAGATGCAACCAGTCTTGTTATTATGGAAATGAAATTACATGCTTGATTTGCCATACGCTTCCGCAATCATACTAAAAGTTTATGTGTGTTGGAAAATCCTCACCGCGGATACCTGTGGGAAATCACGTGCACGGGTAATGTGTGTCCTTTTATTAACCCGTGTACGCTTGATCATAAACATATCTTTAATTATTGGCATCACTCCATATGATCACATCGAATAACCATCACCCCAATCCCGATCCCGGATTTGGTCCTTAAGCCCGGTCCGGGGTCGCGACACTATGGAATCCCTAGTGGTTCCCACGCTAGCCCAAGTTATTAGAAGGATACTAATCCTATTAGAACTCTAAAAGGAAGGCATTAGAAAGTTACTATTTCTATTTGAAGTAGGACTTCTAATAGTGGTAATAGTATACTTACTAATTGTTGTGGAAGTAAGACTTCTATTTTAATTAAGAAAAGAGGAGACCTGGGAGATTATATAAGGGAATCCACCCCTCTTGGACGTCCATAATATTGGAGTAAAAAACTGTTGGAAATCTGTTGGGCCCTTAGGATAGGTTTCAAAAACTTTTGACCTACTTGACTCAGTGATCATCTATCCCAAAGGGCATAAACCCAATCCAATATGCAAACCCTCAATCTCACATATCAAGATCAGTAAAATATATCTATCTAGAAGATAGAACCAGCAACATGAAAGTTTCAAATAAATCTACAACATGCAAGGAAGTAGATTATACCTTCGGAGCTTGGTTGTGCTCTAATGGAGAAGTTGCTACTTTCTTTGATGTCGAACTCTTTCGTAAATCAAATCAAGATCTCTAAGACCCAATTGTCTTCCACACTATGTCCCTTATCAGATTTCTTTTCTCAAGGAGATGGGTGGGATCTCCTAAAGAAAACTAGTAGAGAACAACTAGAAAAGGAACTAGAAGAGATGTGCAACAACTTGCACAAGAGAGGAGAAAAGAGAGAGGGCTAGCCTTGCACAACTCTTGCACAATAATGCGTTGGACGTCCAAAGGGGGGGTGCTTCCCTTTTATAGCCTCTTGCAACTCCTCTATTACTAATTCCCATAGAAGTCTCACTTCCATTAATTAGTAACCTTCTCTTTCTAATTAAAATAGAAGTCCTACTTCCATTAATAATTAGTAGCTTACTATTACCACTATTAGAAGTCTCACTTCAAATAAAAATAGTAATTCTCTAATTCCTTTCTATCTAGAGTTCTACTAGAATTAGTATCTATCCAATACTTGGGCTAGTGTGGGGACCACTAGGGATTCCTTAGAAAGCTGGCTCCAACTGGGACACGCGACCCCACATCTCATGTGCAATCCGGGCCCACAGTTAATTGTAAATAACTCCACTATATAAATGCAATTGAACTCCAGTCTTAGGAATAAATTAAATAGAAGACCCTAAACTTCCTTATGACTACAAGTAGGCCCCTCCATCTATATCCATGGATCAATTGGACCTGTCCACCAAATTAGATCCATATCTTATTATCCTTGAGCCTCAATTAATTAGAAGGGTTGATTGGTACCTATCCAATTAACTCTTAATCGGAATGGGTGCGCACTTACCAATGATAAATCCATTAATTGGCACAAGGGGATAATCAGGATAGATTCCATCTTGACCATTGAATGTTCTCACAGCTCTACTACCACTCACCCAAATCACCGAGGTGTTGACCTACAATTGGCCTCACTCATTGGTGACTCAAAGTAAATGAATAGATAGAAACTTGAGTTCATTAATGTCTCAAGATTGAGAGCCTATTGCTAGGGAATTATGAGAGCAGACCTTAAAGTAAAGACAATATTCTTAAGGTGCTTCTCATGGTCCTTCAATACATCCAATGTACCAGCATTATGATCCAGAATCTTTCATTATGATGATCGAGACAAATCACACTATCTCATAGTGATCAAAGTGCTGCAACCTTGACAGTATGAGATGTCCAATCTCATCACTGGCTGTGAAGATATTTAAGTATAAGATTCGCTACACATGTCTCCTGTATGTGTGTCATGCCCCCAAAACCGAGATCCGATCTTGGGGACGCGAGTTTGGGGGATTTGTATTCCCCTCCCAGGATCCGCGTGTGTGAGGATGACAAAATTCACAACACATCAAAATATTTCGCGGAAGCTCTACAAGACGTTACGACCCGGAATCCGTATCCATCGGGTTCCGTGTCGTACTCGATCTGTCAGCATAAGATTATCATAAATATATTTAAACTCAGACTGGAACAAATTTATAATATCAAAATATACAGAGCTGACAGTAACAGGCTTATCATTACCCAAACATATTCAAGTTACAAATTAACGAGTGCATTTATTACAATTCCCAAGAAAAAGGCTAACAAAAGCCGTACACAAAAACAAGCTAGAACAATTACTACCCAATGGCGTAACGTAACTCCGGAGTCAAGCATGACGTCTACATGACATCGCTGACACAACAAGCCTGCAAAACCCGTGGCTCAACAGCCCTCTGCACACGAACTAGCTCAAAGCGAGGACCTGCTATCTAGAGCACCAAAGCAGAAGAATATCAGACACGACGGTCTGGCAGGTGATCAATATAGGCAAGAGCATAAACAAAATTTGAAGTTTAAGGGAAACAAGAACTAAAAACACTTTATTGAACTTGAACAGATTTACAAGATTTAAAACCAATGCATGAACATGATACTTATCGAGAAATCACGAGTACATGCACGATATACGAAACAAGACATGAATACATATAATATCATGATTAGTAAATCCACAAAGAGCCCATCCTTTCTCCATCATACATGATGACAAGAGTAAGCACGCACGACAAGCACGACAAGCACGACACGATCCCACATATACGGGGAATTTCCGGCCGCGGAACCGGAACACGAACACGTACGATGTGTCATTCAAGACACGACTAGTCTGCAGACAGTCCACATGTTTAAGGACCCCCAGGTAGTGGATCAAGCTAAAAAGGCAGTCCAAGCTCAGTGGTAATCACTTATATGATGAATGCACAAAACACGGCGATACTTATTCGAGAACACGCCAAAACAAGAGGGAAAACATTTAACAAGCACGACACGACGAAACTAGCAAAATAGCATAATATAAATGCTTATCAAACTTAAGAAATGATTCCCTTTTCTTATTCTTGGAACACGTCTTAAAACAAGCTTATTCTTGAAATTCGAACGAATGCACGATGATGCACGAAGCATCAAAACAAGAGCTTTGGTTCTTGAAACAATTCTTCAAACAAACTTGTACTTGAAAATCAAACGAGAACACGATGATGCATGAAGCATCAAAACAAGAGTCTTGGTTCTTGAAACAAATCTTCAAACAAACTTGTACTTGAAAATCAAACGAGAACACGATGATGCATGAAGCATCAAAACAAGAGTTCAAACACGAAATCTATCAAGTTTAGGCTAAGACCATTCATTGCCCCTTGTGGAGTTGAAACCCAAATGTCGGAGTTTTGACAAGGTTTGGTGCCCCAAAAGTTATAGTACATTTTGGAATTTCAAGTGCACAAAGTCAATAAAAAGGTCTAAAACCTAGTCTAGTTTTCATTCCCGCAAAAATCCTTCAAAAATAGTACTTTTGTAACTGTCGGTCTGGGTTCAGCATCTCTACCGGTAGAAATTCCGGTTTAAGCTTCTCTACCGGTAGAACTTCCGGTAGAACCATCTCTACCGGTAGAACTACCGGTTGGAGCGCTTCTACCGGTAGAACTAAGGGTTCACGGATTTTCACACTTCTCTGCCAAAATTCGAGCCACTTCTACCGGTAGTACTTCCGGTTTAAGCGCTTCTACCAGTAGAAATTCCGGTAGAACTAAGGGTTCACAGTTTTTCACACTTCTCTGCCAAAATTTGAGCCACTTCTACCGGTAGTACTTCCAGTTTAAGCGCTTCTACCGGTAGAAATTCCGGTAGAACTTATGACGTTGAACTTTTTTCACACTTCTCTCCCTTCTTCACTCCCACATTTGAACCACATGCACTCCCCAAGCCTTCATGCTTTCCAAGGGATACATTTCACACATTTTTAAAGCATTCCATCCACAATTAAACCATTCATTCTATAAAAAGACATCAAGACATTTTCAAATATAAAATCATAAAAACTAACAAGATCAAACATGATTCTAAGAGCTTGCGAAATCATGGCTAACAAGACAAATGAAGAAGCCAAAACTCATGAATTGAAAGAATATAACATAACTTGCATTATGAATTTAACATAGAAAACATGTCTTAATGAAATATTGAAACCATAATGAAACCATAAAGCAATAAACATGAGAAATCCTATAAAGATCACTTGCCTCAATCCAATGCCAAGGAAAACTCCACAAAAACTCAACCAAAGAGAAGGTCCACGAAATCTACACAAAAGTACCAAAATAGAACACATAAAAATCACATTTTTGGTCATCACAAACCCCCATTTCGAAAATGGGTTTGAAAACATAGAAAACAAGCTCTAAGTGAGCTAAAGAACATCAAATGAAAATATGGGTCCAAGCTCTAACCTTGAGCTAGCTGAACTTGATGAAGAGAGGTTGAAGATGATGAATAGTGAAATGGTTTGGCTCCAAAACGTGTCCAGCTGAAGCTTGAGAAGAGAGGAAGAAAATGGCGAAGGCGGATCGGGGATTGGAGCTCTTATGCTAGATGATTTAAAGGGAAAAAGATCAAGAAGAGAGTCTTTTCCTCATCTCCACTCTAGGGCAAGGACCGGTTGCAGGATTTGGAATGGGAAAAGAATGGAGGAGAGAGAATAGGAGACTATATATAGTGTCTGCAAGGTAGGTCCCAAAGCAGTAGAACTTGAAACGATTAAAACATGGTCTTACGGACCCCGGATGAAATCGACGAAGAAGAACAAAATGATCGTCGAAAAATCTAGTTTTCAAAAAGTATATTTTCCCCAATTTCTGGAATTTTCGAAATTTATGGACAGATTTAGTGAAAATTGTCATTTTTGCCCTTTTTCTCGAAAAACGTGATTTCTGAGTATTAAATCAAGATGGTGAAAACATGAAAGTTGTTTGTAACAATAAAATGAGTCGAAAGGAATAAAAATTGGTATTTTTAGAAACCAAGAATAAATTCTCACAAAATACAATTTACAAGGGTCGGGTCAAAACAAAGTCAACGGTCTTTTAAAACTCTCCAAAGTTATGAGAAATCTATTCAAACTCAAAAACAAAGTTAAATCAACTCTAATCTTGTTTAAAAAGCTAAATCATGATTAAAACAATGCTAAACCCAAAAATTGAGGGTCGGGGTCTTACAATGTGGATCTCATCCATACACGTGTGTTACATCTAATATACTTGTGGAGACTGGTTCATCTCATGAACCATTATGTCATTCGTATTAGTTATGTGCAAACAAGTTATAAATCACCATTCAACTCATGAAAGGAAAGTAAGAATATATTGATAAATAAAGAAATTAATCAATATATTCATCATCTAATGGATTGAGACCATAAAACTAACAATCTCCCACTTAGGCTCAATGTCATTTAGGGTTACATCTCATGCTCGTCCTTTTTATATACTGTGCAAAGACTTTGGTAGTCAAAAGCTTAGGAAAAGGGTCTCCCTAGATTGTCTTGCAGAGGCAATCTTGGTGATAGGAATATCACTTCTCTGCACAATCTTTCTGACCATATGTTACTTCCTCTGTATATGCTTTTGGCTCTTGGGTTCCTTGGACTTAGCGACTGCCCTGCTGTTATCACAGTAAACTGTGAGCGGCTGTCCTGCCAAAAGTACCACTCCAAGTTCCATAAGGAATCTTTTGAGCCAATCTGTTTCCTTAGCTGCTTCTTAAACGGCTACATCATAAACACATATCCATAAATTGTTTTCCTGGAACCCTTATCTGACTCGAAGTCAGTATCTATGTATCCGACTAGAATCAACTCATCATTGCTGCAAACCAACATGTGATCTCTAGTCCTTCTCAAGTATTAGAGAACACATCTTATAGCAGTCCAATGATTAGGACCTGAGTTAGACTGATATCTGCTGACTAGGCTCGCTGCATGACAGATATCCGGTCTAGTACATAGCATAGCATACATGAGGCTACCCACAGCCGAATCATATGGTACTGCTCTCATCTGTTCATTTTCCTCAGGTGTCCTCGGACACTGATCCTTGGAAAGGTTCATTCCATGCCTAAAAGGTGTGATACCCTTCTTGGAATCTTGCTTAGCAAACCGTACCAGTACCTTATCAATATATGCAGCTTGGGATAAGCATATCATCCTATTTTTCCGGTCTCGATAGAGTTAAATACCTAGGATGTAGCTTGCTTCTCCCAAGTCTTTCATATCAAAAGTCTTAACTAACCAAAACTTTTATTGTTGACGATATCCCCATATCACTCCCTAGGAGAAGGGTGTTGTTGAACATACTGTACCAAAAAACCTACCCTGCCTTTCATGTACACTCATGACTCATCCGTATTTTGACAATAATCAAATGACTTGATTGCCTGGTCAAAACGGATGTCCTAGTTCCGGGATTCCTACTTCAGTCTATAAATGAACTTTTGCAACTTGCAAACTCTTTGCTTTTGGTCACTAGCTATAAAACCGTCTGGTTGCATCATATAGATATCTTCCTCAAGATGGCCGTTGATAAAAGCCGTCCTGACATCCATTTGCCAAATCTCGTAAACGAGATGAACCGCAATGGATAAGAGTATCTGGATGGATATCTTCCATCTGGTCTACTCTTTCTCTTGTAGACCTACTTGCACCCAATAAGTAAATATTGGTAGGCAAGTCCACAATTGTCCAAACCTGATTGGAGTGCATAGACTCCCTCTCAGCTTTTATAGCATCTAGCCAACGTCCCAAATCTATGTCATTGATTTGCTTATCATAGTTACAGGGATCTTGTTCCAGTTCTTCAGGGTTTGTCTCGTAAGACTTTCCCAAAACCAAGGATCTGTCAGGGTGACTGACAATACTCCCACTACGACAAGGCACTGGTGTAGCTACTGTATCAGGTATGGGTAAATTCCTTTTAAGTTTGGTCTCTTTTGGATTTGGAATTGAAAGCTCTTGAATTTCTTCCAAGATAACTTTTCTAAAGATTTCCGATCAATCAGGTAATCTTCCTCCAGAAAAACCGCATTGGTGTTGAAAAGCACTTTCTGCTCTCTCTGGTATTATAGAATACCCAACCTTTAGTTCCTTTGGGATATTTTATAAAAGTGCATACTTCCAACTTCAATTCCAATTTATCCATCTTAACCTTTAGCACGAGTGCCAGACAACCCTTATGTTGTAGACTAGGCTTTAGCCCGGACTAGAACTCCCAGGGAGTCTTAGGTACAGACTTAAATGGAACGAGGTTTAGTATATACTTTACAGTTTCCAAAACATATCCCTATAGGTAACCTTGAGAAAATCAACATAGTCCTGATCAAGTCTAAAAGAGTCTGGTTCCTTCTTTCTGCTACTCCATTCTGTTGAGGCATACCAGGAGTAGACAACTAGGATAGAATCTCATTTTCTGATAAGTATCCCATAGAATCAGTGGAGAGATATTCTCCTCTTCGATCTCATCGAAGAGTATGATACTTATACTTAAATGCCTTTCTGCTTCCGCTCGAAACTCCTTGAACTATTCAAAAGTCTCAGACTTGCAGTGCATAAGGTATATGTATTCATGTCTTGAGTCATCATCGGTGAAAGTGATGAAGTACTCGTATCATTCTCTCGCTCTTATATTTATGAGTCTATACATATCAGCATATACTAATTCCAATAAATCTTTGGCCCTATTCTCTTTGGATGAAAAGGGTCTTTTGGTCATTTTGCCTTCAAGACAGGACTCGCAGACAGGCATTAGTTCTACCACCAATGACGGCAAGATACCATCTTTCACTAGCCTGTCAATCCTGTTTAGGTTTATATGACCTAACCTCAGGTACCAAAGTTTTGTTGGATTAGATGAAGGTGACTTTCTCTTTAATGATGGTCTATAAATTGTTTCAATATTATGTATCTCATACATTGTGAGAGTTAACAAATAAAGCCCATTGGTTACCTTGCCAGAACATATGAAAATACCTTTCCTCTTTATGACAATTTCAGTACCAAAAGTAATAGAATAACTTTTATTCATCATACTAGAATCTGAAATTAAATTCCGCCTTAAAGACGGTACATAAAATGTATCTGACAAAACCAATTTATTATTTGAGAAACATAAAGTAATAACTCCCACTGAAACAGCCTCTGCCTTAGCGTCAGATCCTAGGTTGACAATGATTTCTCCATCACTTAGCCTCCTGGTTTCCCTGAACCCCTGCAACGTATTACATATGTGATTAGTTGTCCCAGAGTCCATACACCAAGATTCTGAAGTACCAGTTGCAAAACTAACTTCAGAAATAAGTGACTCAATCATACCTGAGGTCTTCTTCTTAGACAGATATTCTGGACAATTCCTTTTCCAATGTCCTGTCTTGCCACAATGGAAACACTTTCCTTTGGTCCCTGAACCCTTAGCCTTGGCCACTCCACCAGAAGGACCATTCTCCACCTTAGGACCCTTCGGAACTGATTTCTTTCTGCCTTTCCACCCTTTACCTTTCGGCTTGGACTTGGCATCTGACTTTTCTGTCATGAGGGCAGTTGGCTTCTTTTGCAAAATCCCTTCAGTCACTACTAGCTGACTAGATAGCTCAGCCAGAGTCAAGATCATTTTATTCATATTATAATTAACCTTGAAATTGTCGAATGACTCTGGTAGTGACTCAAGGATTATATCGATCTGCGATTCTGCATCAATCGCAGCTCCCAGTACATCTAACTCATTCAATGAGTCCAACATTTTCAACATGTGTTCTTGTACTGATGTACCTTCAGCCATCTTGGTACTAATGAGCACCCTCATAGCTGCCTGCCTAGCAGGCCTGCCCTGTTCCGCAAACATCTCCTTTAAGTTCGATATAATATTGTATGCAGTCTTATAGGACTGATGTTGGTATTGCAAAACACTAGACATGGATGCCTGAATGTAACATCGGACCATCTCATCGTCTTTGGCCCATTTGGTGTAAAGTTCCTTTTCTTCATCTGATGAATCCGGGCCAGGCTCATCAAGGGGGGTTTTGGTAAGTACATATTTATATCCTGAAGCTGTCAGGACAATATCCAGATTCCGTTTCCAGTCTACATAGTTGGATCCCACCAACTTATTCTGGTTGAGGATGGTCGCAAGTGGATTGAAAGTAGTTGAATTCATGCTTTGAAAAACTGTAGCACATAACCATACATTCAATTAAAGAATATAAACGACATTGGGGTTTAGTATTCTACCAAATTTATGTGGGAATCCTCATAACCACTAAATTCAGAATACATCGGAATCCCAATCCCTTAGGGCATGCCTCCTTGGGGAGTGCGAATGTCCTTGGATTGGTGCGAATCAAAGTTGGTCAAAATTGGAACTAACTATCCATGATCCCCATCATTCATTATCATCTAGGTATCTCATACCAAATAATGTATGACTCCCGATTAACTTTGGTTTCTAAAATACATGAGGCAAATCCTTGGGGATTTTACATCATTATCTTAGTTAAGTGTGACCCACCAACTTAGCATTGCATGACAACCGTTGCGGGCGGCTCCTTCTTGGGGAGTGGGCCCCCGCCCCGTCTCATCAACACTATCCATAGGAGATCCATAACTAGTATCCAGACAAATATAAGCCCTCCGTGGGGAACGGCCATTCTCAAAATGGAGCGAGGCTAATACTTTCCTTACAATGGACCTATGGTGGAAAACCATGGGGATTTCTCAATTTAAACGCCCCGCTCCCACTTAATATTTTAGAATTGAGGATTTCCTTTTAAGGTATTAGGGCCCACATATATATGAATCATCAAATCATCTCATGATATGATCTAAGATTGGTTCCAAGTCAAGTTATTTTAAGGAAAGTACAGTTTCTTAAATTAGTGTTACCAATGTGTCCATCTCATGGGTCATCAACACTAATTAGAACTCTTTCCAAAATTAATTTGATTTGACCAATTTTAATAACTTGCTATATTTGGATCAGATTTGTAAACATTCTAAATTAAGCATTCATCCATAAATAGGAAGTGCTAAAAATAGAAACTAGTCCTCTCCTCCACATGGCCCAAGCGGAATAGACATCTTGGACTTCTAGACTTTCCAAAACTTTGGAATTGCTCAAACTCTTTGGGTAACTCCAAAACTCTTTTGGAAATCTTCAAACTCTTTGATTAGGAGTCCAACTTGACTTTCCTTCTTCGTCTCGGACATCGCCAGAATTTACATAAATTCCTATATCTCTACAATGAGACTTACATGGTAATCTAAACGTGGAAAGAAAATGGCTATAGGGAAATTCATCATGCCTTGCCCTTTCACGGGAAACCAAGGAAACCATGATGCCCTTTACACTTAGTCACAAATAAACCATTCAACCATAATAGAAAGTAAATGTCATGTGGGCCATATGGAGAGGACATTATCACCTGCAAGTTAGTATCTCATACAACAAAGCATCTCACAAAACCAGGTTGCCAAACCACAATGGAAAAACAAGATACCAAAGATTTGTCACTTCTACCCAAGATGCCCTACGTAGAGGGGGTCCAGGGGACATCGCCCCCGGCGGGGTCCAAGGGGCAGCGCCCCTGGTGGGGGTCGAGCTGACTGGGCACGGCTAGCCGAGCCATTGCTCTACGGCTAGCCGTGCAGTGCTCTACGGCTAGCCGTAGGGTACTGTACGGCTAGCCGAATTCACGGACCCAAAAATTTGGGTTTTGGCAATTTGGCTTCCTGCCTTCCCAAAAATGTTTCTAGTGATCCCAAATAGCTTCTAATGCATTCATACCATCCTTCCATAATGATTAAACCCTTTTGTGACATTCCAAACTTGGATCTACTACAAAAGTAAGCAAACCCATCAAAAATTGATCCATACATAGCCCTTGCTCTATCCTCTTCTCATCTCATGCAAAGATTAGAATAAGCTTACTGATCTAACATGATTAGAGATGAGGTAAGGCTCTGATACCAATTGTTGGAAATCTGTTGGGCCCTTAGGATAGGTTTCAAAAACTTTTGACCTACTTGACTCAGTGATCATCTATCCCAAAGGGCATAAACCCAATCCAAGATGCAAACCCTCAATCTCACATATCAAGATCAGTAAAATATATCTATCTAGAAGATAGAACCAGCAACATGAAAGCTTCAAATAAATCTACAACATGCAAGGAAGTAGATTATACCTTCGGAGCTCAGTTGTGCTCTAATGGAGAAGTTGCTACTTTTTTTTATGTCGAACTCTTTCGCAAATCAAATCAAGATCTCTAAGACCCAATTGTCTTCCACACTATGTCCCATATCAGATTTCTTTTCTCAAGGAGATGGGTGGGATCTCCTAAAGAAAACTACTAGAGAACAACTAGAAAAGGAACTAGAAGAGATGTGCAACAACTTGCACAAGTGAGGAGAAGAGAGAGAGGGCTAGCCTTGCACAACTCTTGCACAATAATGCTTTGGACGTCCAAAGGGGGGGTGCTTCCCTTTTATAGCCTCTTGCAACTCCTCTATTACTAATTCCCATAGAAGTCTCACTTCCATTAATTAGTAACCTTCTCTTTCTAATTAAAATGGAAGTCCTACTTCCATTAATAATTAGTAGCTTACTATTACCACTATTAGAAGTCTCACTTCAAATAGAAATAGTAATTCTCTAATTCCTTTCCATCTAGAGTTCTACTAGAATTAGTATCTATCCAATACTTGGGCTAGTGTGGGGACCACTAGGGACTCCTTAGAAAGCTGGCTCCAACTGGGACACGCGACCCCACATATCATGTACAATCCGGGCCCACAGTTAATTGCAAATAACTCTACTATATAAATGCAATTGAACTCCAGTCTTAGGAATAAATTACATAGAAGACCCTAAACTTCCCTATGACCACAAGTAGGCCCCTCCATCTATATCCATGGATCAATTGGACCTGTCCACCAAATTAGATCCATATCTTATTATCCTTGAGCCCCAATTAATTATAATGATCAATTGGTATCTATCCAATTAACTCTTAATCGGAATGGGTGCGCACTTACCAATGATAAATCCATTAATTAGCACAAGGGGATAATCAGGATAGATTCCATCTTGACCATTGAATGTTCTCACAGCTCTACTACCACTCACCCAAATCACCGAGGTGTTGACTTACAATTGGCCTCACTCATTGGTGACTCAAAGCAAATGAATAGATAGAAACTTGAGTTCATTAATGTCTCAGGATTGAGAGCCTATTGCTAGGGAATTATGAGAGCAGACCTTAAAGTAAAGACAGTATTCTTAAGGTGCTTCTCATGGTCCTTCAATACATCCAATGTACTAGCATTATGATCCCAAATCTTTCATTCTGATGATCGAGACAAATCACACTATCTCATAGTGATCAAAGTGCTGCAACCTTGACAGTATGAGATGTCCAATCTCATCACTAGTCGTGAAGATATTTAAGTATAAGATTCGTTACACATGTCTCCTATATGTGGATCTCATCCATACACGTGTGTTACATCTAATATACTTGTGGACACCGGTTCATCTCATGAACCATTATGTCATTCGTATTAGTTATGTGCAAACAAGTAATAAATCACCATTCATCTCATGAAAGGAAAGTAAGAATATATTGATAAATAAAAAAATTAATCAATATATTCATCATCTAATGGATTGAGACCATAAAACCAACAAAAACGTCCAACCTTTTTGTGCAATAGTTGCACTGCTCTCTTCTCTCTTCCTCTTCTAGTTCCTTAGAGTTTTGAGTTGGGTTTTCTTTTGAAGATTCCACCAATCTTCTTGATAAGAGAGATCTAATTAGGGTCATAGCGTGGAAGGCTAAGAGGTGTTGAAGATTCTGATCTTAGTTTGTGGAAAAGTTCTACATCAACGAATGTCATCAACTTCTCTATTAGAGCGCAACCGAGCTCCAAAGGTATAATATACTTCCTTGTATGTTGTAGATTTTAATGGATGCTTGTTCGCTTCTGTTCTATCTTTTAGATAGTTTTACTTACTGTACATGATCATGAGATTGAGGGTTATGCATCATGGATTGGGTTTTTGGCCTTATGAATACTTGATCCCTGAGTCAAGTGGGTCAAAAGTTTTGAAAATTTATCCACGAAGCCCACCCACTTCCAACAGAATAGGGGTCCCATATATCGATTTCAATATAAACATGATACTCCTTAAGTTTTAAGGACATCTCGGGTTCCTTATACACCCTAGTAATCTCGAAACTAAACCAAATCTTTGTGATGTGGTTTCTTTCTCGAACGGGCTTCATACAATGTCTATAAATTTCCTCATCCCCAAGAGGGTTCCAAACAAACCTCTCCAAATCACATAAACATTTCATTTTGACTCCAGACATATCCCCAGATGAACAGTTCCCATCGCTCTCTAAAAAGTGGTGTTAGAGTGTTTATTTTGTTGCAATTTGATAGGATGCATTCATCTTCATAAGCTTGTCCTCTCATTCATTCATGTTCTTCTTTCTACGATCATCATGCATATTTCTCTTTCATGGTTTTTGTTTTTACAAAGTTATGCATGGCTTTTCAAAATATTCTTAAGTTCTCAAAGCTTTCAGTTCCGTCTTGGTGTACTTCTTTTTAAAAGCTTTGAATTTGTTCAGCTCTTTAAAATCCTTCAGATCTTCAGAAATTTCTGTGTGTTTGGCCTGTCGGTCAGGTGTCGGCTAACCGACAGTGAACCGCGTTTAACCGAGACAGTGTCGATTAGAATTCCAGAGAGATTCATTTTCAAACATTTGCTGATACTCTCTGGTCGGTCAAGGTGTCGGTTAGGCCTCGGTTAACCGACATTATAAAAAGAGCTAACCGATGGGTTGTTGGTCAGAAATCCAGAGAGCTGTTTTCTGAACTGATTTGATCTGTCGGTTAATGTGTCGGTCAGCCCTCGGTTAACCGAACAACTTCGGTCAACCGACTATGCTTTATGGTCAGCAAAAATTTGAAAATATGACCGTTGGCAAGTGACCGTTGGGGGTGTCGGTTAACCGACCCCTGTATGTCGGCTAACCGACGCCTAGCCGTTAGAACAAATTTTTCTATAAAAAGTGGTTTTCTCTTTTGGAAAATGCTGTTGAACTTTGGGGGATTTTCAAGAGCAAGGAAGAGAAACTTTTCAAGCACCTTTGTGAAGGGATTATGAAGCCATCTCATTAGATTCAACCTTTGATCTTCAAAATGGGTGTGCCTCTCTTCTCTTTAAATTTAAAAAACATGCTCTTTTCTTAAACCTTTGTGTTTCTATTTAAGGCATGATCATAGAGTTGCTTGTATCCTTGTGTAGTTGATTTTCATAACATGTTTCATCTTTTAAAGTCTATTTGATTTATGAAATCAACTTATGTTTTGTTTTCACATGAGTTTTTCAAAACCTAGTTTTCAAAACCAACTTGTTTGTCTTGTGATTACATCTTTCAAAATACAAGTTGGATCTTTATGAAAACCATGTGTAAATCATTCTACTCTTTGTCTCACATATGATTAGCATCTTTGAATCATCTTGAATTTCCTTTTCTAAAAAGAGTTTGAATGTTTTTCTAGAACTTGCATCTACTACACTCTTTGTCATTCATTTGCATGCATTTAGAAGTTTAGTTTTTCATTTTCATTTCAGCCTATTTAGAGGCAAATCTTAATGATTGATTAGTTCTCTTATCCATGCATGTTGAGGCGTAATTCATAAGAGAAAAATCTAAGTTGCAAAGGTTAGTGCTTAGCCTTGAAAAGCATTTGTTGTGGTTGTAAAGGTTTATGCTTAGCCTTGAAAAGCATAGTGATGTATGTGTAAGGTTTGAGGTGATCCTAAACCTTAAATTGATTAGTGAAAATCCGGTAGGGTTACCGGGAGTGGATGTAGGCAATTTGGCCTAACCACTATAATTGATTGTGTTATGGTGGTTGATCTTTTACTTTTATTTCATGAATGGTATACTTATGCTTAAGTGGTCATTGAATAGAGAATGTGGTTATATGAATGCTTAGGATTGAATATCTAGGAGTCCTCTCTCTTCATCAAAGTATAATGTATTTAAAAGTGAAAGAAATTTAAAAGTTGTATTAGTTCTCAGGAGTAATCCTATTCACCCCCCCCCCCCCCCCCCCTCTGGGATTCGATCTTGGACTTTCAATTGGTATCAGAGTAAGGTTGCTCTTGATTAGGTCTTACCACCTAGAGTTAGAATCCTAGTGAGTGCTTTTATTTTGTTGCCACCATGTAATCTCATTTGGGTGAGGGAAATGCCACAAATAGACCGCCCTTGTTTAATGGAACACACTATCTGTATTGGAAAATTCGAATGCAAGTGTTCTTAGAATCCCAAAGCCTAGATGTTTGGAACATTATTGAAGAAGGCTACCATCTTCCTACTACCACAGAAAAGGATTCTGAAGGAAATGTCATTTCCATAAAACTCAAACCCAAGAGTACTTGGACTCAAGGGAAAAAGGGTAGAGCCAACTTGAATGCTAAAGCAAAGAACTCTCTATATTGTGCTTTGTCACAAGAAGAATTTAATAGAGTAGTAAATTGCAATACTGCTAAAAAAGTTTGGGATACTCTAGAGACCACTCATGAAGGAACGAATCAAGTCAAGATAGCTAAAATTCAAATGTTGACCTCTAAATTAGAAGACATTAAAATGCTTGAGGAAGAAACATTTGATGAGTTCTACACAAAGATAATGGAACTTGTCAACTCTCTCATAGGTCTAGGAGAAGTCATGGATGAAGCTAAAACTATTAGAAAAATTTTGAGATCTCTCCCTAAAAGATTCAAACCAAAAATTGTGGCAAAAACTGAGAGTAAAGATGTTGACAAAATCAAAATTGAAGAACTAAGAGGAAATCTACTCACTTATGAATTAGATTTTGAAGTGCAAGACAAAAAGAAAGGAGTAGCCTTCTCATCTCAATTTAAGGAAAATGAAAGTGAATATGATAGTGATGAGGACAATGCTCTGTTTGTTAAAAAATTTAAGAAATTCTTTAGAGCAAACAAGAACATTAGAAATTCCGATGAAAGCAAGTCTCCTAAATTTCAAAGAAGCTCTAAGGGATCATTTGTTAAAAAGGATGTGCAATGTTACAATTGCAAAGGGTTTGGACATATTGCACAAAATTGCTCCACTCCTAAAGAATTTGAAAGAGGAGATAAGAAAGGAAAGAAAGCCTTAAACATAACTTGGGATGATGAATATGAAGAAAGTGATAAAAATGAATCCCAAAATGATGAAGATGAAAATTCCCCTAATTGGCTTCTCATGACACATACTGAAGAAATTAATGAGCATAATTCATTAATAGATGAACTATTAGGGCAAGAAGAAACTAAAAATGAAAATGAAGATAATGAATTGCAACAAGCTTATGATAAACTCTATGAAAATTGGGAGATTGTGATTAAGAAAAAAAATCACTAAAAGAAGAGTCTAAAAAGCTTGTCAATGAATTAAGCATCTTGAAGGATGACTTGAAATTGAGAATTGTTGAGAAAGAGAGCATAGAACAAAAATTCACCACTCTAAATGAAGATTTAAAGATTGCTCAAAACCAAATTCATAATTTACAATCCAAGTTAGAATCTAGTCAACTTGAAATCAACTCTCTACAATCAAAACTTAACAAAGGAAAATTCATTGTTGATAAATTCACCTTGGGAAGTGATAAAGCTTATCAAATGTTGGGCATGCATAAAATCTATGGTGATAAGAGTGGACTTGGGTTTGAAGGTTCCTCGAATAACATGAAGAGTAACTTTCAAAACTTCACCAAAAATCTACACAAACCCTTAGTTGAAAGAAACTATCTCTCTAGATGGATTTGCCACTTTTGCAATTTTAGTGGACATTTAGTTCCTAATTGTCCCTATAAGATTAGGTTGTCACTCAAAAATCCCTCTAGGATCCCGTTCAAATTTGTCCCCAAGACCATTACTTCTAAACCCTTGTTAACTAGTTGGGTTGTTAAAGAAACAAACCTTAAGAATCTCATAGTTCAAACTGCCTTGAAAGCTAAGGAAAATCCCACTTGGTTCTTAGATAGTGGGTGTTCTAAACATATGACCGGAGAACGATCTAGGTTCAGTTCCATAGTGGAATATGATGGTGGAAATGTTTCTTTTGGAGATAATAGCAAAGCTCAAATCATTGGCAAAGGAAGTGTGAAAGGAGATCAAATACCAACTCTAAATGATGTATTTCTAGTGGAATGATTAAAACACAATCTTCTTAGCATAAGCCAATTGTATGACAAGGGAAACAAGGTAGTCTTTGACAATCTTTCATGCAAAGTGGTTAATGACAAAACCAAGCAAGTCATTCTTACTGGATCAAGGACAAAAGGAAACATTTACATTATTGAAGAATGTGATAACAATGAATCGAGGTGCTTGATAACCAAAGATCAAGAAAATTATTTATGGCATCAAAGAATGGGTCACATAAATTTCAAGTTGATGACAATGTTGTCGAAAAATGAAATTGTGAAAGGTATACCCAAGTTAAGTGATGAGAGATCAGAAATATGCAAAGCTTGTCAGTTGGGTAAACAAATCAAGAACAATTTCAAAGGTTTAAAGGATATATCGTCTTCTCGTCCTCTTGAACTAATCCACATGGACTTGATTGGACCTACACCTGTGTAGAGTATTGGAGGAAAGAAGTTCATATTGGTTATGGTAGATGATTATTCTCGTTTTGGATGGGTTGCATTTCTTCACGCAAAATCTGATGCTGTAGACAATATTATAAGGATTTGCAACAAGATTCAAATTTAAAAGGATTGTAAAATTCAGAAAATTAGAAGTGATCATGGAGGAGGGTTTGAAAATAAAAAATTTGCAAATTTTTGTGAGAATCATGGAATCAATCATCAATTTTCAGCTCTTAAGACTCCTCAACAAAATGGAGTGGCAGAAAGGAGAAATAGAGTGATTCAAGAAATGGCGAGGACCATGTTAAATGAAAAGAATCTTCCTCGAAATCTATGGGCTGAAGCTGTTAATACTGCTTGCTATCTTATAAACAGAGTTTATCTCACCAATAATACCAACAAAACCCTCTATGAACTTTACTTTGAAAGGAAACCTAATTTGGGGTATTTGAAAGTGTTTGGAAGCAAATGTTATATTCTAAGAGATAGGGAGCAGCTGGAGAAATTTGAGCCTAAATCTGATGAATGAATTTTCTTAGGCTATTCTGAAAGAAGCAAAGCCTATAGAGTATTCAATCATAGAACCATGGCTATTATGGAATCGGCTCATGTGGTTATTGATGATATGAATCAAGTTGGAAGAACTCTACAAGAAGATGATGAAGTTGAGATTGGTTGTGAACAAACATCTCCTAAAGATAAAAGTGATATCATTCCATCCAAAGCAATTGTACCAGTCAAACTAATGAAAGATCATACCTTGGATGATATCATTGGAAATATCAACAGTGGGGTTATGACCCGAAAACAAGTACAAAATCTTTGTGCTCATTATTCCTTTGTTTCTCAAATTGAGCCCAAAAATTTTTCTTAGGCCGAATCTAAATAAGAATGGATGGAAGCAATGCAAGAAGAATTAAATCAATTCAAGAAAAATGATGTTTGGAATCTTGTACCTTTACCTGCAGAGAAAAATCCCATAGGAACTAAGTGGATTTACAAGAATAAATCAGATGAGTATGGTAATGTTGTGAGAAACAAGGCAAGACTTGTAGCAAAAGGATATGCTCAAATAAAAGGTATTGATTTTGAAGAAACCTTTGCTCCTGTAGCCAGACTGGAATCCATAAGAATCATATTGAGCTATGCTAGTAGCATGAAAATCAGATTGTTTCAAATGGATGTCAAGAGTGCCTTCTTGAATGGAGAGATTGAGGAAGATGTATATGTTACTCAACCAGAAGGTTTTGAAGATCCCCATCATCCCGAATATGTTTATAAGCTCAAGAAAGCTCTTTATGGATTAAAACAAGCCCCTAGGGCTTGGTATGAGAAGCTTACAAATCATCTGATTGAAAATGAATTTGTCTGTGGGAAGGTTGGTAAGACACTGTTTATCAAGAAAATTGATCAAGATATTCTTGTTGCTCAAATCTATGTTGATGACATTGTATTTGGATCCACATCAGAGAAGCTTGCACAAGGATTTTCAGAATTAATGAGTTCCAGTTTTGAGATGAGCCTGGTCGGTCCCCTTCAATTCTTCCTTGGTCTTCAGGTTAATCAAACTGAGAAAGGGAATTTTCTTAGCCAGTCCAAATTTGCCTTAGATATCATTAAGAAATTTGGTTTAGAAAACTCTAAACCTAATGGCAACCCCATGGGATCCACTTCAAAACTTTCTAGTGATCCAAATGGCATTAAAGTGGACCAAAAACTTTACCATAGTATGATAGGAAGTCTTCTCTACCTCACAGCTAGTAGACCAGATCTCTCCTTTAGTGTTGGGATCTGTGCTAGATATCAATCGGATCCTCGAGAGTCCCATCTCAAAGCGGTTAAACGTATTATCAAATATGTCAATGGTACATCTCATTATGGTATCTGGTATCCTTGTGACTCAACCTCACAATTAATTGGATACAGTGATGCTGATTGGGCCGGATCAATTGATGATAGGTGTCGCGACCCCGGACCGGGTTTGGGGACCAATCCGGGATCGGGACTAATTGTGAAGTAAATAAGAAGAGGTACGTTTGATGCCCAAGTGTACACGGGTTAATAAAAGAACACACATTACCCGTGCACGTGATTTACCACAGGTGTCCGCGATGAGGATTTTCCAACACACATAACCATATAGTATAATTGCGGAAGCGTATGGCAAATCAAGCATGTATTTCATTTCCAAAATGACAAGACTGATTACATTTGAATAAAAAGTATCAGAACGAGCAATGTCCTAAAGCGTAACCCAAAAGTACATGTTAAAGTTTAGTCAACAAATAATTTAATTACAACTCCCAAAAATAGAGGCCAACAAAGGCCAATATAGACAAAACAATGTCCACCAAAAAAATATAAATCCAATCCAACCACCCCCAAAATGTTTCGCATCTTGACAACCCGATGTTTACATAACATCGTCAGCACGCCACTCAACTAGCGGTTGCGGTTCTCCGACCGCCTCCTCTGGCTCCTCCTCGGCATAACCAACAGCGGAACCTGAGTACCAAAGCAAAGGGTCAGACACGACGGTCTGGCAGGTGGGTGAAAAGATATAAACATTTAATAATAAAAACCTTTACCTTGGAAAACATGTAAACCTGTTTAAACAATGTCTTTCAAGGAGTAAATGATTCATTTAATTAAAACGCATATGCAATCACAAACACATGTAAGGCAATCAAGGAAATTGGGAAACAATCAAGATGGCATCCACAAGAAGCTAAATCCTCTATCACCTAAGTGACGAGAGTATCGGGTGTTGACCTCAGTCACCGAAGTGAGGAGGTGCAACCAATTTACATATACATATACAATAATACGGGACGGGACTATGGTAGCAAACCGGGTATCGGGAATCACGGTAGCGAACCGGATATCGGGAACCACGGGAGCGAGCCAGGAAACGGGACGGGACCACGATTAATAAACCGGGTATCGGGATCCATGCTGCAACTGACGGGATGGGAAGGGATTTCCAAGTCAGTGGATCAGACTGACAAGGTTCTCCAAGCTTAGTGGTGCCGACTCATAGGTCATATGCAAGAAATCGGGTATGTATAAAACACTTACGATGAAATCGTATAAACGAGCAAAACGGGGTGCTCAAGGTACAATCATCATTTCAATATCGGGTCACATTATGTCGGGCATGCATTTCGGGACTAATAAAAGAGTACAAGTACAAATACAATGCTTTCGGGATGGATAAATCATAATTCATAAATTCCTGGAATAAACAATTGAAATAGACTTTCAAAATATCGGGGTTTAAAACTGATTCAAGGTGGATAGGGATCCCGTATGTCTTTATAATAAAGAAAACTTGGTACTCTTTGAATTTGGAAGACATGCCGGGTTCCTTATACGCTATAGTAGCCTCCATGCTTGAATGAATTTTTGTAATGTGGTTTCTCTCTCGAACGGGCTCCCAACAAACCTTTCATCTCTGCTTCGAACAGATTCCCAGGCGAGCGGTGCCCATTGCTCTCAGAAAGGGTCACAAGCAATGGGATGGAAGCTCCCTTCAACCCCCCTTTATTTATAAAAATTCAGGGAATTTCGGTTACCTGGCGGTCAGATGGCGGTTAGCCGCCAGTGAATCCGGCGGTTAACCGCTGGCTGATCGTGAGGCTGACCGTGGGATTGCAGCTCTCTGGAATTGTGACCGCTTCAATTCGGTTGGCTGACGGTTAGCCGTCGATGGATATGGTGATTAGCCGCTAGCTGACCGCGAGATTACAGCTCTCTGGAGACGTGACCATAACTACGCGGTTGGCTGGCGGTTAGCCGTCGATGGATACGGCGGTTAGCCGCTAGCGGACCGTGAGGTTACAGCTCTCTAGAAATGTAACCGAACTTGCTTCGGTTAGCCGCTAGTCACCAGGCGGCTAGCCGCTGGGCGACCGCCAGCTGACCACCAGTCACTGGAATTTCCTCACTGGGTTCAGATTCAGGTCTTCCCTTCTCCAAACTAATTTCTTTCATTCTCTATTTTTACATTCATACTATCACCAAGAGAAGGAAGACATCCATCATCACAACGATTCACTCAGGCATTGTAAAAAAGATGAACCAAAAGCTACCATTCAAGATTTAAAGACAACAAATGAAACAAAAACTAGAAATCATGTTCAAGACAATAAAGAGGTTTACCAACCCTTTTCAAAAGTATTTAACATCATTGAATGCCAAGGAAACAAGCCATTAATGAGATACAAATCAAGTATACATGTCATGGAAATCATTAAAACCAAAACATCTATTCAATCCACTTGCCTCTAGATCTTTAATGAAGGAAATCAAGCTTCTAGACACTCTTCCAAGCCAAGGGTGCAATCTACACAAAAAACCCCAAATACAAACCCTAAAATGGTTCAAGCCAAGAAACAAGAAGAAGAAAGCTTCAATAATGGAAATGAAGCTCCTCCAAGGCTAGGAAAACACAATAACAAAAGAGTTGGGAGGATTACTTACAAGAGGGCTCCTCAAAATGGTGAGACTAGCTCAAAGAAGAACTTGGAGTGGAGGTTTCTCTACAAAAGTTGTATCAATGGAGAGCCCAAGTGGTGAGGAAGAAGATGATGATTCCCATTGGAACTCTAGGTGTAAGCTTGGTGGAGATTGAGGATGGGGAAGCACTAAGAAGAAGAGAAAGAGAGAAAGAAACCCTAGAGTGCTCTTGTGCTGGAAAAAGGGGAATGAGGGAGAAGGGTTCCTTTATATACAAGTTGGGTGTGGGCTCCACCAATGAGAATCTCTAAGGGCTGAAATCATTAATTTCGGGATCTCGAATGAAATCGACGAAGAAGGAAGAAATGATCACCGAAATATCTAGTTTCCAAAAAGTATATGTTTCGCGGGTTTCGGGGATATCGAGTTTTGGGTACAGATTTCATGTAAAAAGACTGTTTTGCCCTCAATGCAAGAAAATCGGGTTTCGGGGTTCCGGACGGGTACGGGATCAACATGAAAGTTGTAGGGATTATCGGAACGAGTGAAACGGGGTAGGCATACAAGTCATCGGGGTCTCGGGAAAATTCCCAAATTAACGCAAAGCTATCAAAAGGAAACCCCCACAGGGCCCCACTAACACAAGCACTTTAAATTCCCAAAGCTATAACAAGAACTATACTAATCCAACTTAGTAAAGTCTATTAAACACGCTTAGCACTAACACGCGACTTAATTAGTACTAATCGAGATCACTCGGGTCAGGGTCTTACATCCTCCACCCCTTAGGGCATTTGGTCCTCCAAATGAAATACAAAACTCACCTCGGGCAGGAGATGTGGATACTTCTTCTGCACTTGATCTCGCAATTCCCACGTTGCCTCTTCTGGACCATGATTCTCCCAAAGTATCTTCACCCATTGAGTAGTCCGTGTCCTCAACTCTTACTCTTTCGTGTCTATGATCTGAATGAGCTTCTTTACATAGGTAGTATCTTCTCTGATTTCCAACGATTCATGTCGGAGTACATGTGATGGATCGGGGACGTACTTCTTCAACATCGACACATGGAAGACGTTGTGTACACCGGATAGCTCGGGTGATAAGGCTAATCTATAAGCCACGTCACCAATCTTACTTATGATATCGTACGATCCGATGTATCTCCTGGATAACTTGCCCTTCTACCCAAACCTCAATGTTCCTCTAGTAGGTGACACTTTCAGGAAAACTTTATCTCCTTCTTTAAACTGTAGATCCCTTCGGTGAGCGTCTGCATAACTTTTTTGTCTACTCCGGGCTACTTTCAAACATTCCTGAATCTGTCTCACTTTGTCAGTGGTCTCACTCACTATAGTCGGCCCATGGAAACTGCGGGTGCCAACTTCTTCCCAACAAACAGGTGTCCTACACCTTTTGCCATACAAAGCTTCAAAGGGTGCCATTCCAATGCTAGAATGGTAGCTGTTGTTGTAAGCAAACTCATACAATGGTAAAGTCTCATCCCATTGAGTCTTGAAGTCTAACACACAAGCACAGAGCATATCCTCAAGGGTCTGAATTGTCCTCTTTGACTGGCCATCTGTCTGAGGGTGATAGGCCGTACTAAACTGTAACTTCGTACCCATAGACTCATGTAGGGTCTTCCAAAATCTCAAGACGAATCTGCTGTCTCTGTCGGATGTAATAGAAACTGGCTGTCCATGTCTACTAACGATCTCATTGACGAACAACTCTACCAGGGGTAACATGTGCATCTTCTTTCCTGTCTTCATGGGGATAAAATGAGCTGACTTGGTGAGTCTGTCCACAATCACCCATATTGCATCATTGCCTCTGCTAGTCCTCGGTAGTCCGGAAATAAAGTCCATGGTAATGTGCTCCCACTTCCATTCCGGGATCTCTAATGGCTGCAATAATCCTGGAGGTTTCTGATGTTCTGCCTTTATCAACTAACATGTCATGCAACGAGAGACAAACGCTGCAATCTCCCTCTTCATGTTGTTCCAGCAAAATCTGCCCTTCAAATTCTGATACATCTTCGTGCTGCCCGGGTGCATGGAATACTTAGTGCTGTGAGCTTCTGCCATGATGTCATTCCTCAAATCCTCGATGTTAGGCACACACAAACGATCACGGTAGTAAAGAACTCCGTCAACGATACGAAAATCAGGACGTTCTGCTATATGCTCTACAATCTTGGCCAACTCTGGGTCTTGCAACTGACTACTCTTGATCTTCTGGATGAACGAAGATTCTGACACTGACATATTGGCCATTATAACGCCCTTCCTCAGTGGCTGGAGGTCTATCCTCAACTCCTCAAATTGATCGAAAATACAAGTACCACTAAGATTCGCCATGCCCACTGATTTTCTACTCAAGGCATCAGCAACTACATTCGCCTTTCCCGGGTGATACTTGATCGGAAAATCATAGTCTTTGATATACTCCATCCATCTCCGCTGCCTCATGTTCAATTCCTTCTGAGAAAATAGGTATCGTAGGCTGCGGTGATCAGAATGAACCTCAAACTTCTCTCCGTAGAGGTAATGTCTCCACATCTTCAATGCAAAGACAACCGCTGCCAACTCAAGATCATGGGTCGGATAATTCTTCTCATGGTCCTTCAACTGCCGGGACCCATATGCAACCACCTTTCCTTCTTGCATCAACACACAACCAAGTCCAATGTTCGAAGCATCGGTAAAAATGGTGAAACCGCCACTTCCGGATGGCAAAATAAGGACTGGTGCGGTGGTTAATTTCTTCTTCAGCTCTTGGAAACTAGCTTCACATTGCTCCATCCACACGTAGGGTGCATTCTTCCTTGTCAACTTCGTCAACGGTGCTGGAATCGAAGAAAATCCTTGCACAAACCTCCGGTAATACCCTGCCAATCCAAGAAAACTCCTGATTTTTGACACATTCTTCGGTCTCTCCCACTTCACTATTGCCTCAATTTTGGACGGGTCTACTGATAATCCTTCCTTGGAGATAATATGTCCCAAAAACGCGACTTGCTCTAACCAAAATTCACACTTGTTGAGCTTCGCATACAACTGATTCTCTCTCAAAAGCTGCAATGCTACCCTCAGATGCTCTTCATGCTCTTCTCTGGTCTTAGAGTACACTAAAATATCATCAATAAACACCACTACAAACTGATCTAGGTACTGTGCAAAGATCTTGTTCATCAAAGCCATGAACACTGCCGGTGCATTTGTCAACCCAAATGGCATCACTAGAAACTCATAGTGGCCATATCTTATCCGGAAAGCTGTTTTCGACACATCTGATTCTCTGACTCTCAGCTGATGATAACCGGATCTCAAATCAATCTTCGAAAAGTACGAGGCACCTTGTAACAGATCAAACAGTTCATCTATCCTTGGCAATGGATATTTGTTCTTGATGGTCACTTGGTTCAATCTCCAGTAGTCAATACACATTCTCATCGAACCATCCTTCTTCTTAACAAACAAAACTGGAGCTCCCCACGGTGAGATATTAGGCCTCGCAAAACCTTTGTCCAATAACTCTTGTAACTGTATCTTCAACTCTCCCAATTCCGCCGGAGCCATTCTATAAGGTGCAATCGAAATTGGAGCGGTCCCCGGTAACAACTCAATGGTGAAACAATTTCTCTCATGGGTGGTAAACCTGGAATCTCCTCCGGAAATACATCCAGGAACTCCCAAACAATAGGGATCTCCTCCACCCCTTGGGACCTTTTATCCTCCGTGATAAACGCCAAATAGGCTTCACATCCACTTCTCAATAGTCTATCAGCCTTCAACGCTGAGACAAACCCTGCACGAGGATTTCTCCTCTCTCCCTAGAATAACACCCCTGCTGGTGTCTCATCCAACTTGAATGTGAGGGTATTATGGAAACAATCCATTGTGGCATGGTACCCTGCCAGCCAATCCATCCCTAGGATGACATCAAAATCCTTCATCTCCAACAGAATAAGATCTGCGGGTAACACAACTTCTCCTATCCGGACTGTACAACTAGGGTAATAATTAGTACACATAACTTGTTTTCCTACTGGTGTTGCTGATGAGTTCACAAAAATACATTTTCATAGTATTATTTTATGAATTTTGAAAGATAAAAGAACTCAAAACACTATTTTTAGTAGAAAAACAATAAATTTCTTCCCCATCATGCTTTGCTCATATCTTTCCATTATAGATGGTCATTTGTATGCATTTATATAACTTCTAATGGCTTCCATACAAAATATGTTCAAAAATACTCTCAATTATGTTGACTTCTTTTTGTAGGTGTTAATTGAAGATTAATTTGAAGATTAAAGTTGAGATTCAAGAGTTAAAGAGAGTAAGGATAAGTTTGGAAGACAATTGGATGAAGAAATGACAAAGTTAGGCCAATAATAAGAAGAAAAATGAAAGACCTGGGTTGGTATTTTGACCATATCTTTTTACTCGGGTGTCCGATTAAGGTGATCTCAGAAGCATTGGAAAGCTTGTTCTAAGATCTACAAATCATATTTCACAACATTTTTCCCAATTCGGATGTTTCGGGGGTCAAAATCGCACATCAATCTGGGACCTGTTTTCTAACATGGGATCACATTCATATGTTCATATTTCCATACTTGTGAAGTCCCACATTGGAAAGAAACCAAAATAGAGCAAGGTAAATGTATCTATATAAGGAGGGGAGCTCTAAGCATTAGAGACACAAGCAAGGAGAGCCTCCTCCTCTTTACTTAAGCTTTTCATGTAATTGAGAGAAATTGTAGAGAGAAAGTGAGGAAAGCCTTGTAAAATTTGAAGATTTGTAATGAAAGCTTTATCTTCTTCAATGGGTGGCTAATCACTTGATTGGATCTTCTGGATGAAGCTAAGTTAATACTATTCCTTTTGCTTATGCTCTTAATTTCATTTGTTTATGTGCTTAACATGCTAGAATAGATTTTTCTTTATTGCAATGTGCTACCTTCCATGCTTATTTTATTTCTTAGCATTCTTTTTACTATCTATGCTTAGGTTTGATAAATCATGCTTAGGAGTTAATATCTTTTGATGGTTTATGCTTACTTTTGATAGATAGTCATTAGGAATCTTTTCTTTTATGAAGGGAAGCAAATCTTAGCTATTAGATTGTTAATTTCTATCTTTGAGTTTTAAAGTTATATTTTCCAAATCTAAGCATTGATTTGTCATTAGATTTGAGTCTTTGTTTGGGAAAAGATAAGAGCATTAGTATTGGATTAGTGTTACTTAGTGGATTCTAGATGATTCAATCTATCAATTAGTATTGTTTCTTGCTTATTTTACTCACTTTAGTTAGATTCTATTCACATTCTCACACATTTATTCACTTATGTTAATTCTCACACTCCATTTATCTATTCACACCATCAATTTCACCTTTGATTTTACACTATTAGCACATTTCTTTTTATGTCTATCCACTCATTTTCTATCTTGTTCTCCTTATTAGTTAGTTGTCATGGATGCTTTTAGTTTCTTTTTATCTTGATCTTGCACTTATTTTCACACACTTATTCACTTGATCTATCTAGCATTTCTTCATTGTTCTTGTATTAACCTTGTCATTTTGTTTTTGTTATTAACTTTGTTATTCTTATTACTAATCTTGTTCTTGGTTTGTTCTTACTTGAGTTTTTCTATTAACATCTCTTTGTTATTTAGTTTCTTGTTTTCTTTTAGTTTGCATTCTTTTATTTCCATTGTTATTATTTTGATTTGTATTTCCATTGTTTTTGTTTGCATTTGTTAGCTATATTTGAATTGATAATCCTTTTCATTGATCATTGTTATTTTCTTTGTAACGATCCTCGTGGGAACGATAATCGGACTTCCATAGTCTATATTACTTGAGACAACCGTATACTTGCGGGAATTGACAAACAAGTTTTTGACAACCGTATACATAGTCAATATGTACTCAAGATCTCTACCATGCACATCAATCAATCTAGAAAATGCATGGGATATGAATGAATGCGTGGAGCCAGGGTTAAATAATATCTTAGCTTCTATCCCACTAACAAGAAGTGTACCTTCCACAACATTGCCTGCTGCTTCTGCATCAGCTCTGTTGACCGCATATACATGTCCTCGCTGCTGTGGCCTGATAGGTGCTTGTTGCTGCCTGCCTATGGGGACATTTCTGTTCTGCTACGGGGGACGCTGATTCTGCTGCTGTCCTTGCTGACGGGCCTGCTGCTGCTGTTGTTGTTGGGGTCTATACTGCTGCGGTGGTAGCTGCTGCTGAAGTGGCCTTGCCTGATTCTGCACTACTAGTGCATTATGTGGCGGTACTGGACGTGGTGCTCCTTGAGGCTACTGATTTTGCCTATTCGGTCTCGGGCAGTTCCTCATCTGATGATCCATGGAGCCACATCTAAAACATGCTCCGGTGATGGTACGACATTGGGCACTCTCATGGTTTTTGCCACAGTGGATACAAACGTGCTGCACGTTGTCTTGGCTCTGCCTCTTGTTCTGCTGATTCCTTTGCTGGTGATTCTGCTGCTCTGGTTGCCCTTGTCCTTTGCCTTGAGATCTAAGGACCTTGTGGTGGAAGTTCTCGAATTTGTAGGCCCTCTTGATCGCCTCTTCAAAAGTGACCGGTGGTATAACTCCCGCAGCATCCCTCTTGATGATGGGATGAAGTCCTTCAAGGAACTTGGTTATCTTCTTCTCCACCGTGTCCACTAATTCGGGGGCATATCTTGACAACCTCTCAAACTTAGTGAGGTATTCCTGAACGATCGTATTGCCTTGGACAAGCTGTTGAAACTCCACAGCCTTCTGTCTCCTGATGTGCGTGGGTACATATTTGTCACGAAACTGTATCTTGAAGTTCCGCCAAGCGACTGCGTCAGCCATTGTTCTATACTCTTCCCTTACTGTTTTCCACCAGATGTCTGCCAACCCGGTGAATAGAGACGTTGCCAGCTTTACTCTCTCTCCCCCTGTGCATCTGAAGACTTCAAAGATGTTTTCTGTATGGTCTAACCAATCATCCGCGGTTAAGGGATCTTCTAAGCCAACAAAATCCTTGGGGGCCCTCTTTCTGAATCGCTCAAACAAAGCATTGGGGTCATGCTCCCTCTGATTAATAACAATAGCAGGTTGAGGTTGGACTGGTTCTGGCCTTCTCTGTAACACCTCCAATAACTGTCTCTGCATTTATGCTAACTCTCTGGCATGATCCTCATCTTTCTTCAGCATTTGCTCTTGAAGCCTAGTCTGATTCCCATTGGCTTGACGCTGCTGACCAAGCATAGCCTGTAACATCTGCTGAAACTGATTTGGCATCGTATTTTCAGCTCTATCTTCTCCCATTGGTCCTGTACCCTCAACTGGCCCGGTATAATCACTGTTGCTCACTGTGGGATTACCGTTTACTGGGCGCTTACGAGGTGGCATGATGCTACAAAACAAGTTGTTAGCACATAATAATCAAGAATAGGGTCACACATTGCTCACACGATTCTAGCTAACGGAAGATCTAACGAATCCTCGCCACATCCTTAGGATTTCTAGTTTCTTTTAATTGCTTGAAACACATCTCGCTCTGATACCAGTCTGTCGCGACCCCGGACTGGGTTTAGGGACCAATCCGGGATCGGGACTAATTGTGAAGTAAATAAGAAGAGGTACGTTTGATGCCCAAGTGTACACGGGTTAATAAAAGAACACACATTACCCGTGCACGTGATTACTCACAGGTGTCCACGGTGAGGATTTTCCAACACACATAACCATATAGCATAATTGCGAAAGCGTATGGCAAATCAAGCATGTATTTCATTTCCAAAATGACAAGACTGATTACATTTGAATAACAAGTATCAGAATGAGCAATGTCCTAAAGCGTAACCCAAAAGTACATGTTAAAGTTTAGTCAACAAATAATTTAATTACAACTCCCAAAAATAGAGGCCAACAAAGGCCAATATGGACAAAACAATGTCCACCAAAAAAATATAAATCCAATCCAACCACCCCCAAAATGTTTCGCATCTTGACAACCCGATGTTTACATAACATCGTCAGCACGCCACTCAACTAGCGGTTGAGGTTCTCCGACTGCCTCCTCTGGCTCCTCCTCGGGATAACGAACAACGGGACCTGAGTACCAAAGCAAAGGGTCAGACACGACGGTCTAGTAGGTGGGTGAAAAGATATAAACATTTAATAATAAAAACCTTTACCTTGGAAATCATGCAAACCTGTTTAAACAATGTCTTTCAAGGAGTAAATGATTCATTTAATTAAAACGCATATGCAGTCACAAAACATGTAAGGCAATCAAGGAAATTGGGAAACAATCAAGATGGCATCCACAAGAAGCTAAATCCTCTATCACCTAAGTGACGAGAGCATCGGGTGTTGACCTCAGTCACTGAAGTGAGGAGGTGCAACCAATTTACATATACATATACAATAATACGGGACGGGACCACGGTAGCAAACCGGGTATCGGGAATCACGGTAGCGAACCGGATATCGGGAACCACGGGAGCGAGCCTGGAAACGGGATGGGACCACAGTTAATAAACCGGGTATCGGGATCCATGCTGCAGCTGGCGGGACGGGAAGGAATCTCCAAGTCAGTGGATCAGACTGACAAGGTTATCCAAGCTTAGTGGTGCCGACTCATAGGTCATATGCGAGAAATCGGGTATGTATAAAACACTTACGATGAAATCGTATAAACGAGCAAAACGGGGTCCTCAAGGTACAAACATCATTTCAATATCGGGTCACATTATGTCGGGCATGCATTTCGGGACTAATAAAAGAGTGCAAGTACAAATACAATGCTTTCGGGATCGATAAATCATAATTCATAAATTTCTGGAATAAACAATTGAAATAGACTTTCAAAATATCGGGGTTTAAAACTAATTCAAGGTGGATAGGGATCCCGTATGTCTGTATAATAAAGAAAACTTGGTACTCTTTGAATTTGGAAGACATGCCCGGGTTCCTTATACACTATAGTAGCCTCCATGCTTAAATGAATTTCTGTGATGTGGTTTCTCTCTCTGTCGCGACCCGGGATCGGGCTTATGGGCCAAATCCGGGATCGGGACTAGTTGTGATGATGATGTGATGGGCATGTGATCATATGGAGTGACGATCATAAATAAAGATATGTTTAATGCCCATTCGTACACGGGTTCATAAAAGGATACACATTACCCGTGCACGTGATTTCCCACAGGTGTCCGCTGTGAGGATTTTCCAACACACATAAACATTCTGTATATTTGCGGAAGCGTGTAGTGAATCAAACACGTATGTCATTTCCAAAATGACAAGATTGTTTGCATTTAATCAACAAGTATCAGAATGAGCAATGTTCTATAGCGTAACCCAAAATACTGTTAAAGTTAGAATATATATCATTTAATTACAGTTCCCAAAATTAGAGGCCAACAAAGGCCAATATAACAAAACAATATCCACCAAAACTATCAATAACAATCCCCCAAATTGTCACGCAACTCTCGAGGCAATCGGATGTTTAAAAAACATTATCGGCGCGCCACTCTACTAGCTGCTGCGGTTCTCCGACCGCCTCCTCAGGCTCCTCCTCGGGGAAACCAACAACGGGACCTGAGTACCAAAGCAAAGGGTCAGACACGACGGTCTGGCAGGTGGATAAAAAGGTAAATACATTTCATAATAAAACCTTTACCTTGGAAAACATTTAAACCTGTCTAAACAATACTTTCATGAGTAAAACATATCATGTAGTTAAAAACATATATGCGAGATAAAATGGATAGAGGTAACCAAGGAATACAGGAAACGAGCAAGATGGCAACCACACAAAGCTAAATCCTCTATCACCGAAGTGATAGAGCAAGCAAGTCAAGGCGTTGACCCCAGTCACCGAAGTGAGGAGGTACAACGAAATACATATACATATATACTATATACAAGACATGACCACGGTAGCTAGCCGGGCAGCAGGAACCACAGTAGCCATCTGCGGTATCAGGACAAGACCACGTTAAATAACCGGGTAGCAAGATCCAAACTGCAGCTGGCGGGACAAGAGGGGGATCACCTAGTCAGTAGATCAGACTAACAAGGTATCCAAGCTTAGTGGTGCCGACTCATAGGTCAAAACATGGAAATCAAGACATGTGTAATAATAATCAAGTACAAGACTATAATCAGGCAAGGCGGGGTGCTCAAGGCACAGCTATCATATCAAGTCGGGCATGTATGCCAAGACTAGTAAAACAGTACAAGTATGCTTTTCAAAGCTTTCGAGAATAACAGTCACTCAGAGTAAATCTCGGGTAAAAGAAAATACAAATGAACTATTGGGGTTTCGGGCAAAATATCGGATTCAAGATTCTTTTAAGGTGAATAGGTATTCCGTATGTCGATCTAAAGATAGCTTGGTACTCTTGGAATTGGAGACATTCCGGAACACTTATACACCTTGAAAATTTCTAAAGAACTTTAATGGATCTTTGTGTTGTGGTTTCCCTTCTCAAATGAACTTCAAACGTTGTCCTACGGGTATTCCGGTATCAAGGGATTCCTTCAAAACCAATTTCCGGGCTTTAAAAATGCTTCAGACCCGAGGGGGGGTGCGCTCGAGCGGACCAAAGGGCGCTCGAGCGGACCTGAACCAGACATGAACCCAGCCAACCAGCAAGGTTGTCCGCTTGAGCGGACGACATGCGCGCTCGAACGGACATATGTCCGCTCGTGCGGGCAGTCTTACTGCTGCCCGAGTTTGGCAGCAGATTGGTTGTGCTCGAGCGCCCTGTAGCGTGCTCGAGCAGGCAGCCAATCCCAGCTGCCCGAGAATGGTATTCATAGCCTTTCTTTCCCCATGCTCTTATACATTTTCTCCTACAATAAAATGGACTTCTTGCCCCCATTAATCAAGCATCAAATGCTACTTGAAAACCCAATCAACTCCCATGAACCTTTACTTCCCAAACATCTCCTCCTCCACATTCAACCATACAAAAGAGAGAAGAACATCCACCAACACAAGGATTCATTTAAGTCTCCAACAAGAAGTAAAACAAGGAAATATAAATCATGTTTTCAAGATAATAAAGAGCTAACCAACCAATTTCAAAGGCATTTATGATACATTGAATGCAAGCAAACAAACCATTAGTGAAAATATAAAATCCATCATGTTTGTCATGAAACCGTTTAAAACTCAAAGCATCTAGTAATTCCACTTGCCTCAAGGTCTCTATGCAAGAAAATCAAGCTATTACTCTCTTCCTCCAAGCCAAGAATGCAATCTACACAAAACCCCCAAAATCCAAACCCTAAAATGAGTCAAACCAAGAAACAAGAAGAGATAACTCTCAAGAATAAAAATAGAGCTCTCCCAAGACTAGAAGAACATGGATCTAAGAGATTAGGGAGGAAGCTTACTTGTAGGTTCTCCAATGGGACATGGTGAGCTCAAGGAGGGTCTTGAGTTGAGTAGTTCCTTCCACAAATGGTATTAAAGATAAGCTTGCAGGGTGGGGAAGAAGGTTGAGATCTCCATTTCTTGATTTGAGTAAGGTGGGGTGGTGCTTGATGGTGGAGAAGCAAGAAGAAGAAGGGAAGGAAGCAAGGAAACCCTAGGTTTGTGCTTGTGCTGGAAAAAGGGTAAATGGAAGAGAATGGGTTCTATATAAAGCCATTTGGAGTGGGCTCCACCATCTAGAAACTCTTTGGGCTGAAATCACTATTATCGGGACCTCAGACGAAATCGACGAAGAAGAGAAAAGTGATCGTCGAAATATCTAGTCTCTAAAAAGTATATGTTTCGCGGGTTTCGGGGATATCGACTTTTGGATACAGATTTGGTGTAAAAAGACTGTTTTACTCTCAATGCAAGAAAATCGAGTTTCGGAGTTCTGGACGGTTACGAGCTCACATGAAAGTTGTAAGGATCGACAAAATAAGTAAAATGGGAATCAAGACAAGGATTAGGGGAATATCAAGTAATCTCCAAAAGCAAGCAAGACTATCAAAAAGGAAACCCCCAAAGGGTCCCACTAAACACAACGCACTTAGAACTCCCCAAAAAGCTATAAAATAACTATTCTAATCCAAGCTAGTCAAATTCTAATTACCAAGCTTAGCACTAATACGCAACTTAATTAGTACTTCTTGAGTCACTCGGGTCGGGGTCTTACACTCTCGAACGGGCTCCCAACAAACCTTTCATCTCTGCTTCGAACACATTCCCAGGCGAGCGGTGCCCATTGCTCTCAGAAAGGGTCACAAGCAATGGGATGGAAGCTCCCTTCAACCCCCCTTTATTCATAAAAATTCAGGGAATTTCGGTTACCTGGCGGTCAGATGGCGGTTAGCCGCCAGTGAATCCGGCGGTTAACCGCTGGCTGACCGTGAGGCTGACCGTGGGATTGCAACTCTCTGGAATTGTGACCACTTCAATTCGGTTGGCTGGTGGTTAGCCGTCGATGGATACGGCGGTTAGCCGCTAGCTGACCGCGAGATTACAGCTCTCTGGAGACGTGACCGTAACTACGCGGTTGGCTGGCGGTTAGCCGTCGATGGATATGGCGGTTAGCCGCTAGCAGACCGCGGACCGCGGAGCTGACCGTGAGGTTACAGCTCTCTGGAAATGTAACCGAACTTGCTTCGGTTAGCCGCTAGTCACCAGGCGGCTAGCCGCTGGGCGACCACCAGCTGACTGCCAGTCACGGGAATTTCCTCACTGGGTTCAGATTCAGGTCTTCCCTTCTCCAAACTAATTTCTTTCATTCTCTATTTTTACATTCATACTATCACCAAGAGAAGGAAGACATCCATCATCACAACGATTCACTCAGCCATTGTACAAAAGATGAACCAAAAGCTACAATTCAAGATTTAAAGACAACAAATGAAACAAAAACTAGAAATCATGTTCAAGACAATAAAGAGGTTTACCAACCCTTTTCAAAAGTATTTAACATCATTGAATGCCAAGGAAACAATCCATTAATGAGATACAAATCAAGTATACATGTCATGGAAATCATTAAAACCAAAACATCTATTCAATCCACTTGCCTCTAGATCTCTAATGAAGGAAATCAAGCTTCTAGACACTCTTCCAAGCCAAGGGTACAATCTACACAAAAACCCCCAAATACAAACCCTAAAATGGGTCAAACCAAGAAACAAGAAGAAGAAAGCTTCAATAATGGAAATGAAGCTCCTCCAAGGCTAGGAAAACACAATAACAAAAGAGTTGGAAGGATTACTTACAAGAGGGCTCCTCAAAACAGTGAGACTAGCTCAAAGAAGAACTTGGAGTGGAGGTTTCTCTACAAAAGTTGTATCAATGGAGAGCCCAAGTGGTGAGGAAGAAGATGATGATTCCCATTTGAACTCTAGGTGCAAGCTTGGTGGAGATTGAGGATGGGGAAGCACTAAGACGAAGAGAAAGAGAGAAAGAAACCCTAGAGTGCTCTTGTACTGGAAAAAGGGGAATGAGGGAGAAGGGTTCCTTTATATACAAGTTGGGTGTGGGCTCCACCAATGGGAATCTCTAAGGGCTGAAATCATTAATTTCGGTATCTCGAATGAAATCGACGAAGAAGGAAGAAATGATCACCGAAATATCTAGTTTCCAAAAAGTATATATTTCGCGGGTTTCGGGGATATCGAGTTTTGGGTACAGATTTCATGTAAAAAGACTGTTTTGCCCTCAATGCAAGAAAATCGGGTTTCGGGGTTCCGGACGGGTACGGGATCAACATGAAAGTTGTAGGGATTATCGGAACGAGTGAAACGGGGTAGGCATACAAGTCAACGGGGTCTCGGGAAAATTCCCAAATTAACGCAAAGCTATCAAAAGGGAACCCCCACAGGGCCCCACTAACACAAGCACTTTAAATTCCCAAAGCTATAACAAGAACTATACTAATCCAACTTAGTAAATTCTATCAAACACGCTTAGCACTAACAGGCGACTTAATTAATACTAATCGAGATCACTCGGGTCGGGGTCTTACAATAGGAAAAGCACCAGTGGATATTGTTACTTCATAGGAAGTTGCTTAGTAGCTTGGCATAGCAAAAAGAAAAATTCTGTATCCCTCTCCACTACAGAAGCTGAATACATTGCTGCAGGGAGTTGTTGTGCTCAATTGTTGTGGATGAAACAAACCTCGTTGGATTATAATGTTCCACAACAATGTATGCCTATCATGTGTGATAACTCTAGTGCAATCAACATTTCTAAAAATCCTGTTCAGCATTCTCGCACTAAACATATTGACATTCACTATCACTTTTTGCGTGATCATGCTGATCAAGGATCTATTGAGTTACTATTTGTTCCGATAGATTCTCAATTGGTTGACCTATTTACAAAGCCCCTAGGAAATGAAAGGTTCATCAAATTGAGACACCAATTGGGCATTGGCCCTTGCCCTGAATTTTAAACCTCTTGTTGGCATATCACCTGTTATTTCATTTCATTTTTATTACAACTCTTATAAACAGGTGTTACTAACAAGGTTATGTGCTTTTCTTGTGGTTGGGCAGGCTCCTTTGCAATTAGATGTCAAAGGGGGAGAGAGTAGTGTCTCAAGTCAAATCAAGTGGTCTCCAATTGAGGGGGAGAAGAATCAAGGTCTATCAAGTTGAGGGGGAGAAATTCTGGCCTATGGTTGCTCCTACAAGGAAAATCCAAAGCTCCAGAATATCCAAATGCTCCCAAGCATCCAAAGCTCCTTAATATCCAAAGAAGTTAGTTTTCAAGTTTCAAGGAGATTGAGAGAGAGAGTTCAAGCTTCTAGAGTTGCCATCAAATTGCAAAGGGGGAGATTGTTAGAGTGTTTATTTTGTTGCAATTTGATAGGATGCATTCATCTTCAGAAGCTTGTCCTCTAATTCATTCATGTTCTTCTTTCTAGGATCATCATGCATATTTCTCTTTCATGGTTTTTGTTTTTACAAAGTTATGCATGGTTTTTCAAAATATTCTTAATTCTCAAAGCTTTCAGTTCGGTCTTGGTATACTTCTTTTTAAAAGCTTTGAATTTGTTCAGCTCTTTAAAATCCTTCAGATCTTCAGAAATTTCTGTGTGTTTGGCCTGTCGGTCACCTGTCGGTCAGGTGTCGGCTAACCGACAGTGAACCGAGTTTAACCGAGACAATGTAGGTTAGAATTCCAGAGAGCTTCATTTTCAAACATTTACTGATACTCTCTGGTCGTCAAGGTGTCGGTTAGGCCTTGGTTAACCGACATTATAAAAAGAGCTAACCGATGGGTTGTCGGTCAGAAATCCAGAGAGCTGTTTTCTGAACTGATTTGATCTGTCGGTTAATGTGTCGGTCAGCCCTCGGTTAACCGAACAACTTCGGTCAACCGACCATGCTTTATGGTCAGCAAAAATTTGAAAATATGACTGTTGGCAAGTGACAGTTGGGGGTGTCGGTTAACCGACCCCTGTATGTCGGCTAACTGACGCCTAGCCGTTAGAACAACTTTTTCTATAAAAATGGGTGTTTCTATTTAAGGCATGATCATAGAGTTGCTTGTATCCTTGTGTAGTTGATTTTCATAACATGTTTCATCTTTTAAAGTCTATTTGATTTATGAAATCAACTTATGTTTTGTTTTCACATGAGTTTTTCAAAACCTAGTTTTCAAAACCAACTTGTTTGTCTTGTGATTATATCTTTCAAAATACAAGTCGGATCTTTATGACAACCATGTGTAAATCATTCTACTTTTTTTCTCACATATGATTAGCATCTTTGAATCATCTTGAATTTCCTTTTCTAAAAAGAGTTTGAATGTTTTTCTAGAACTTGCATCTACTACACTCTTTGTCATTCATTTGCATGCATCTAGAAGTTTAGTTTTTCATTTTCATTTCAGCCTATTTAGAGGCAAATCTTAATGCTTGATTAGTTCTCTTATCCATGCATGTTGAGGCATAATTCATAAGAGAAAAATCTAAGTTGTAAAGGTTAGTGCTTAGCCTAAAAAAAGCATTTGTTGTGGTAGTAAAGGTTTATGCTTAGCCTTGAAAAGCATAGTGATGTATGTGTAAGGTTTGAGGTGATCCTAAACCTTAAATTGATTAGTGAAAATCTGGTAGGGTTACCAAGAGTGGATGTAGGCAATTTCCCCGAACCACTATAATTGATTGTTTTATGGTGGTTGATCTTCTACTTTTATTTCATGAATGGTATACTTATGCTTAAGTGGTCATTGAATAGAGAATGTGGTTATATGAATGCTTAGGATTGAATATCTAGGAGTCCTCCCTCTTCATCAAAGCATAATGTATTTAAAAGTGAAAGAAATTTAAAAGTTGTATAAGTTCTTAGGAGTAATCCTATTCACCCATCTTGGACTTTCAAATGGTTCATAAGCGATTGGGACGGAAACCCCTTCATTTCTCTTCATTTCAAAATTCCTGGCGAAATTCGGTCACATGGCGGTTAGCCGCTGGTGGGTCCGACGGTTTGCCGCTGGCTGACCGCGAGTAGCCTGACGTAAAGCAGCGTACTGGAATTGTAACCGAACTTGGTTCGGTTAGCTGCCAGTCACCAGGCGGCTAGCTGACAGGTGACCACCAGCTGACCATCCCGTTTAAGAACAGAATGCAGCTCTCTAGAATTATGAACGAACCTGGTTCAGTTAGCCGCCAGTCACCAGGAGGCTAGTCGACAGGTGACCGCCAGCTGACCGCCCAGCTGCGAGAAATTCATACTAAGTCCAGATTCGAGCCTTTTCCTTCCTCCAATCAGTTTTCTTCACTTCCCATTCACTTCCCTGCAATAAAATGGGCTAAAAAGCTCCTCCAATTTATCATTCAACACTTCCCCCATCAAAACTTCTATAAACATTAATCCAATTACCTTTTCTCCATCCCATTCAACCATAAGAGAAAGATGAAAGATCACCAAATCACAAGGATTCACTTATGCCAAGAACAAGTACTAAATGAAAAGCCATAAATACAAACATTTCTAAGAGATAAACAATAAACAAAACTCATTCATGTGCATTTATTTCAAAACCAATGCAAGTCAAGAATGAATAGTAAAATCATTCATATTTCTCATAGAACCATTTAATACTAAAAATACCAATTTATTCACTTGTCTTGGCCTCCAAGATAGCTAAACAAGCTCCTAAGCTCACTCCCAAGCCAAAGATCTCCAAGCTATACAAAAACCCCCAAAATAAACCCATTTAGAACCCTAGAAATGGTAACTCATCAAAGAGAATGAATGGGTTCAAACAAGCTAAGAAATAGGACCTAAGGGGATGCCATTGCTCAACAATAGAAGATAGAAACAAGACCTTAGCTCTAAGGCCATCAACCAGTAAGAACAAGCTTGAAATAGGGGCTGCCCAGCTGAGATTTGCACAATAATGGTGTCCATGGGAATCTAGAGAGATGGGAAAGAAGATGGCATGGTTGGATTTCCAAATGGCAAGGGTTTCCTCCATGAATAGAGAGGAGAAAACAAGAAGAAAATGGAGGGGAAGCTCAGTTGTAGAGCTCCCCCTTTGGGCTGTAACAAATGAGGGGGAAGAGAGGAGAGTTGTCTTTTTATAATGGGTGGGTGTGGGCCCCACCACACTTAAAACTTGTCAAGGGTAAAACATCTATTTCTGGGGCCCGGATATGATCGACGAAAAGGGAAAAACGTTTCTCATAAAATCTAGTTTTCAAAAAGTATAATTTTGGCATGGTTCTGAGATCTCGAAATTTGGGTCTAGATTTTTTTGAAAATATCGATTTTGCCCCCAGGGCTAGAAAAACTGATTTTTGGAGTTTCGAATGGGTATGGAGTGAATACGAAAGTTGTAAGGAATGACGAGATTAGTCAAACGGGGCCAAAATGGAAATTTTTGGAAATCACAAAGAATCTCTCAAAGCTGATTATACAAAACAAGTAGGAACCTACGGTCCCTGTCTAGGTTCACTGGCTCTCAAAACTAGAGAAAACCATTCTAGATCACAACTCAACCCAAATAGACACTAATCTTACTTAGAGGAACTAATCCATAAATAAAACAACACAAATCCTGGAAATTAGGGGTCGGGGTGTCACATAAAGCATGCCTGGTATTAATGTCATGATAACCTATTAATTGACAACTAAATAGGATTGTAAGATAATGAAGCTAAGATAATAACTTTAATGAAGTTATTTGTTTGAAGAAATCCTTCACCATGCTAACGGTGACACGCTTGATAACATTTGAACATGAATTTTTGAACCTAAAGAGCCCACTAGTGCCTAGACCAACAATCAATGAAAAGATGGTTGATTTCTTCAATTACTAAAAATTTTAAGAGACAATTTTTTTTTTAAGTAACACACATTGATCATCCAGATAAGTAGATCAATTTTTGTTAAGTAACATACTCCTAGTTATGAAACTCATTCAATTGTATGATCACCAAGCACTCAAAAACCACAAAAAAATATTACCTAGTAGTCTTATACAAAGCTTAATAGCTAATGTTGCATATTTGAGTTTGACATGTAGCAATCATGGCTGGTGATCTTCATTGATGTGGAGGCAAATGCTAGCTTCAATGGCTTAATAATGGAAGCAAAGTAAGTAAATACTATATAATATGATGTGGAAAAAAGGGGTTGTTAGATTCTATGGTCTCAATCTAGTGGATGATGTAATAAATTGATTTATTTCCTTATTTATCAATATAATCATGCTTTTATTTCATGAGATGAATGGTTATTTTCCCCTACTTGCATATAACCAATACAAATGACATGATGGTTCATGAGATGAACCGGAGCCCACAAGTATATTAGATGTGATACATGTGTGTGGATCTCATCAACATGCGGGAGACATATGACACAAATCTTATACTTAAATTGATTCACAACCGGTGATAAGATTGGGTATCTCATCTAACAAGGTTGCAGTATTTAAATCACTATGAGATAGTGTGATCCATCTCGATCATTAGAGTGTAAGACTCTGGATCATTATGTCAGTAGGTTGGATGTATTAAAGGACCATGAGATGCACCTTATGAAACACTGTCTTTACTTTAAGATCTGCTATCATAATTCCCTGGCAATAAGATCCTAATTCTGAGACATTAATGAACTCAAGTCTATCTATTCATTTGCTTTGAATCACCAATGAGTGAGGCCAACTATAAGCCAACACCTAGGTGTCTTAGGTACGTGGTAGTAGGACTGTGGGAACATTCAATAGTCAAGACGGAATCTATCCAGATTATCCCCTTGTGTCAATTAATGGATTTATCATTGGTAAGTGCGCACCCATCTCAATTAAGAGTTAATTGGATGGTACTTTTGATCACTATAATTGATTGGGTCTCAAGGATAATATGATATGGATCTAAGTTGGATGGACATGTTTAATCCAATTGATCCATGGATATAAATGGAGGGGCCTACTTGTGGTAATATGAAAGTTTAAGGTCTTCTTGTAATTAATTCCTAAGACTGGAGTACAGTTGCATTTATATAGTGGAGCTATTTGCAATTAAATGTTAGCCGGATTTCACACATTAGATTAGATGTGTGGATTAGTGAGTTGGTTTAACGGGTAGATGGCCTGACCTGTAGTTTGACCCAATGACTCAAGCCCAGAGAATTTTCTATTAACCTAATTCCTTCTTTTAAGAACTGCACGTTCTTATCTCTTCCCACTTTCATTTGCAACTCCTCCCGGTTATTCTTCGTCTTCTTCCTCTTTCAACATCCCAAGCCTTTGCAGCTTTAGGATCCAGCCATCAGAACTAAGATCAGAGGATACCATCATTCTTTGCTAAACTTTCTTATCTCAGGTAACCTTTTCCTCAAACCATTAGGAGTAGATTTATATTCTTGGATTACCTCCTTTTTCTTTCCAATGGTAGATTTGGATAAGAGAACCATATATCTGTTCATTTGAGCATTCTTTGTCAGATCGGTGATAGGATTATTCTCGAGCGCTGTGGGAATCTCGGTTTGGGTATTGGTTAGGATCTGTGCATTTTTCTTCAACCTCGGTAAAAGGCAAGTACCTAAACATAATTTTTGAATTTAATGAATGTGTTTCTCATTGATTCTAGTATGGATGCATGTAGAAACCCCTTTTTATGCCCTCTATGTTTGATTTTCTCGTTTGTGATGAGGCTTTACATATAGACGGCTATCATCTGTTGGTTTCAAGAATTTGGGTGTGAGTCATTGTGAAGTATTTTCTTTTATTTAATTAGTGTGGCAAGAACCATTGTTTGATCCGATCACAAGTTTGGATTGATCAAAGAGCCGCACATGCCTAGGAGACCTTATAGACTACACCCATCTTGAGTTCTTGATCGTGGGGCTCATTGCTCAAGGGAGCCTGATGCACAGGCGTAAAACACTTGGTTATGGGATGAGGTTTTGTGCGTAGCATATACCTATATTGGAATTTGGAAAACGAGAATAAAATGATGATAGTTCTGTTGAAACAGAACCTAGAGTTTGATAGGATGCTATATCATTAGTTTACCCCCTTGACTTTCTAAAAAAAAATAAAAATAAAAAATAAAAAATAAAAAGAACAAAGCCCATTGTATTTTAGAATGGATTCTGTGTGTGGCTTTGACTTGCTTGTCTAGGAAGAAGATAGAAAAAGTCTAAATGTCCAGACTTGGGGACCGAATGGACAACTGTCATGATGTGATGATGCATGAGAGAGATGTTTTTGGGGGAGCGGGAGAGAGAAAAAGGGGGAGAGAGATGTTCGATCTTTCGGGACCGAATTTGGGACAAGTAGCATTACTCAAGAAGATAAAATGATGACCTGTAGCTTAGAATTGACATGAATAGAAATAAATAAATAAATAAGGGAAGAATGAGTGAAGGCTAGACACATTTTGGATGGAGGGCCTTAACTTGGGCACCTTTTTTTTTAATTGGGAGTTTGGTGGTCTGTAAGTGTATGGGAAAATGTGGGACTTTGTGTGTGGAAGAGATAATGACATGTGGATGTGGAGATAGGAGGGAGAATGGTGATGACTGATGATGTCATCCCATTGACATTGAGTTTGGTTAATTATTTACTTGGCCCTTGAATTTTTGGAAAATTGGTAAAAGACTTATTTTGAATTTGGAAAATGTTTTATGATGGAATCTTTGGGTTTTCTAAAATTATAAATTAAGATTGTGATTTATTATCAATTACAAATTAAATATTAAATGATATCTTTGTTTTTTTCTAATGTATTAAAATTATATTTTTGTAATTAGTTAATTGGATTTTTGGACCTGAATAAATATCGTCCGGGCAAACGGTATCTTACTAACGTGGGGTTTAGTGCTTCGTATGACCTTGGGGAAATCCTAATGGATTCGAGCTCAACCCACCTCTATTGGAAAACCCTTAATTGGGTCTATGCACCATTGATGGAGAAGGAATATGTTGATCTTTTATCTATTAAAGATTACTGTGGTTATTGGGTACGAGACCTTATGTTTGACCTTAGGGTCGATTCGTATCTATGTCTTAATCTTCGCATGCATATATATATGTTGGTTTAGGATGTGTATTCCTTTAGATGCATACCCTATTGTGTGTTATGAACTATAAAGTGGCTTGGTAAATTTTGTATGACGATTTGATTATGATATGGAATGTGGAAAGGCTAGCACTTTACTTTGACTTAGGACTCTTGTGTTGGAGCTTTGTTATTTAGGTCTATTACGATTATATGTTTATGTTTATGTGGGTCATTTATGGACAACTACAGATTGATAAATGGACGGTTGATCACCAATGTGACCAGATCACTTATAATCCGTTATGAATGTGAACAGGTTATCCTAGTTTTTTTTTTATTTGATCGGTTTATGACCACCGACGTTATGGACGGGCTTTCCCTATTTATTTAGGGCCGAGTACCCAAAACTGGGACACTTGTCTTTGTGTGAATCATATTGCTCATTTTGCTTTATTTGGATTATGTTATACGTTCTTTTTTGTCATTGTCATTGTCATTACTTCTATATGATCACACTTATCTACATTCTTCTCGTTATTGTATTTAATTTCGAATTATGATTATGTACTTGCTATTTACTTTGTAATATTTGGTGCATAAGTATCGAGCCCTACTTTACCGACTAGACGGAGGAGGGTTAAACGTTTGAGCCAACTGATGAACCCAAGTGGGATGCCGGAGATAGCTTCGGAGCCATCTGAGCCTGTACAAGAGAGCACGTCATCTTAGAATTATTTTAAATGAACTTTCTTTTAGTATTGAGATCTCTTTTAGAAATTATTTAATTCATTCTACAAATTTAATTATTAATGTTTATCTGATTTTTCTGTTGGGTTTCATTTATGTTGAATACCAATTGAACAATGCTTCCATTGCATTTAATGAAATTTATTTTGACTCACCATAGGTTGAATTTTATGTGGGTCCACTTTTGGAAGCTTGTGTTGTATTAAACAAAGGAAATTTGAAGTTTTTTTATTTTTCACATTTTCCCCAATTCTTATTTTAGGGGACGTGACAGTCACAGTTGGAGCCAGCCTTCTATGGAATCCCTAGTGGTCCCCACGTTAACCCAATTATTAGATCATTAGTAATTCTACTTGAACTTAAAAGGAAAGGAAATGAAAAGTCACTAATTGTTATGGAAGTGAAACTTCTAATAATAATTTGAAAGAACAAAATTATTAATTACTATGGAAGTAAGACTTCTAATGATAATTGGTAAGAGGAGGTTGCTTATGCTATAAAAGAGGAATAGTTTTCGATGTCCAACCCATGCTAATATCATCCTTGGGATTCATGCCCAACAAGTGCAAGAGTTGCACACGCCCTCTCCTCCCCTCTCTCTTTTAGTTTCTCTTTTGGTTTCCATTGAGGTTTCTAGTTGTTTTCTTTTGGAGATTACACCATTCTCCTCGAGGAAAAATATCTGAAGCGGGTCATAGCATGGAAGACAACAAGGTCTTGGAGATTCTAATGCTACAAAGAAAAGTTTTTCATCAAGCAAGTTGTCAACTTCTCTATTAGAGAACAACCAAGCTCCCAAGGTATTATCTACTTCCTTGTATTTTGTGGATTTTACGATGGCTTGTTGGCTGCTATATTCTATCTTGGAGATAGTGTTCTACTGATCATGGTTGATGAGTTTGAGGTCTTGGATCTTGGATTAGGTTTTGTAGCCTTATGGATACTTAATCCCTGAGTTAAGTGGGTCAAAAGTTTTTAAAACCTATCCACGAGGCCCACCTACTTCCAGTAGGGGCTAGGATGACTATTTCAAATTCTAAGCTGATTTAGTCCATCATGATGCAGGCAGAGATCAGCAAAAAAAAAAAAAAAAAATGCAATATGTTAAAATACAATCAGTATAAAGTCTTCTTTTCATTTACTAAACAATCATTACAATAGGTATTTTTGGGATGCCATAGAACATAAATTTTAGGACCTGTTTATTTAATTTAATTGAATATATAGGAATATAATAACAAATGCCTCAATCATAGTTGAGGCTCATGGCCTTCACCATCCTTTGCATAGCTTAGACCCTTGACACTAGACACATGTGCCGACAACTTGAAACAACCGAGCCATGGCTCCCATTTCAACTCAATATAAAACCATGCTAAATAAGTTTTCTAATTCAAGTGTCAATAGGAAACTAAGGAGGAAAGACAAGACTCTGCAATTTGACTATGGAGCATAAGCACATGCTCCATCACAAAAATAGAGAGTGTCATTAAGGCAGGAAGATTCATTAGGAAACACTGGAAATATTCGAACCTTTGGAGGGTTTATTGAGACAAGCCAACATGAGAAACAGACAGAGAATGACTATTGCCAAATAAGATGCAAGTTTTATTAGTACAAGGCTGGAGATTAGATAATTTATCAAGATCATTAATAATAATTTGTAATACTAATTTTGAGAAGAAGGAAAGGCTGATGCATTTTTCTAGTAGACCTTTCTAACAAAAGATCAACCCTGTAAAATTTGGAAAGAAAAGTAGCAGAAGCCATTATTGAGTAGCACTCCCTATTAATTACCATTAATCAACACTACATCGCATCCAGTTCATTCCCAAAACTGGAAACATCATAAACCTTGAGCTGAAACTCAATATGAGATCACATGTCATCTTTGGTTCAGTTTACAAATGACAAAATCACTACTGGGCCACCATTTCTTTATCACTTCTTCTATTCCTTTCTTTCTTCTGTAGAGAAATAGATACAGTGGTACTGATAATGGTGATGACTGAAAACCAATAAAGCTCAACCAAAGAAAACAATGGTGATGAGGAATTTTGCCATCCTCACACACGCGGATCTTGGGGGAAAATATAAAATTTTAATTAACACCCCATAATCGCGTCCCCGAGATCGGATCCCGGTTTTGGGGGCGTGACAGACTGGTATCAGAGCGGGCAGGTTTCTAGGAAATAAAATACTCTAGTAACCTTAGGACGTGTGGTGAGGACTCCTTAGATCGTGTGGATTTTGTTTTGGCTAGCCATTGTTTTATCGGTCCGGTTTGTTTTTCTTCTAGTGGGGGAGACCCTCTTTGTCTCGTCTTCTTGTCCTTGTTGTCAGGGAATTTGGAGGACCAAATTCTTTCTAGTGGGGGAGAATTTAATGTCTCCATACCCACATTTAGTATCTTTTGCTTGTTTTTGTGTCAGAGAGTCGGTTTTTTTTTTTTTTTTGTTGCATTTTGTGGACTTAGCACGTGGTTCTCGAAGGACTTTGGCAGAATTTTCAGCTTCTCGATGTCACAGATGGAGTTAGCGAGGGTGATGGACCTGAAAGGAATCTTCCGTCCTCCCCTTCCGCACCCCGGGGCTGACCTGGGTCTCGGCGGAGGAGGGAAAATCTCGGGCATCAACATTTTTTGTACGGGTATGCCAGATTTACTTTCTACTTGGAATTTGGAATGGTGATGATCCGGAGATTCACCTTCACAAGTGGAAAGGAAATCAATCATTTTTTCTAACTTTTCCAATTGCATTAATATTAAGAAAAGAGACAAGTTTGTTTTTTTTAGAATGCCGTAGGAGGCGTTTTTGTTTGTTTGTCGTAAAAGGAGTTTTTGCCGTAAAAGGCGATTTTACAAAACTCATCAAATGTGAAAGACAAGAATTGTGATTTCTTTTTGTCTCTTTAAGAAATACAAACTATAATAGAAAAGTAAGAAAAGGGATCTAACTTCTCAGGAGATTGTGGGGACACGTTGAGATCGATGGTAGCAAGTCATGTATGGGCTTCGCCATCGTCCTTCAAATGAGAACATGTGATGCTTTGATTCTTTGGCTTGGCTTCTAACCTCAGTTCTTTAAAGGACAAGGACCAAGAGGAGGTCCTATATCCAATGAAAAACCAAGTAAACGGGCTGAAAAGCCGCATTTAGGCCATGTTGGAGAAGGAGGTGACCTTGGGGGGGTGGCCCCCCAAGGGACGTTGATCACCTTGTGGTGCTTCCGGGAGCAAAGTAGCAGGACTTCGTCTCTCTCTCGGATTTTCTGGATTTCCAGAGCTTGCACTTGGGATCTATTTTCATCATGCATTCTTCTTGGAATGGACCTCCTTTTATAGGCTTTTGATAGCCATGAGGTGTTTATTGGCATTGATGGCCATGATGAAAGAATTGATGAGGAGTTACAAGTTGACTTTGTAACTCCTTTTTCATGGCTTGTGATTGGCCAATGAAGGTAGTGGGCATTTAATTCCCTTTAAGCTTCATGATGATGGGAGTTTCATGGGTTTAATGCCATGATTGCTTGGATTTGTAACTCCCAGATGCTTGAATCTGATTGGGCCATCCAAAATAATGAGTTAATGACCACATTAAGTTGTCATAAACGGGTCAATTAACGTCATTAAGTGGTCGCCCAGGCATGTGAAGAGTCGCGGGTTGTGCTGCGCCTTTTGAGATTCTTCTTGCGATCATCACAGGTGGATCCACGCATTGTTTGATGTCGGATTGCAGTGCAATCTCAGACATTGATTGATGTTGGTGGGCCAGTGACATATGTCTTGTCGATTTCACGATCGGTTGGAAAAAAAGTGCACTTTCTTGGTCATCCGATTGGCGATCTTGAGGCGATCGGTGATGATTTCATGCTTTTGACGACGGATCCGAGATGTTGACGAAGATCAGTCGTTTTCAAGCATCAAACATTGGATTTTTAGAAAATCACAGAGGCAGGAATACTCGAAACGTGAAAAGGATCAAAAAACGATCAATTTGGTGCAAAATCCGGCGACCCGGATTTGCAGGGTCGCCGGCGACCTTAGGGTTTTTTGCCCTTTGGTCGCCGAGCTTCGTTTTCAGCCGATTTTGCGTCTTTTTCGTTCCTTTTTTCTTCTGTATTTTTCTTGACATTTTTCCTCAATTATTGACTTCATTTTCTTGGAGAAAACTTGATGAGAACCCGCGCGAAATCGTAGCACAAAGTTTCCCATTTTTCGGGAAAGTCGAAGACTTTGTAGCCGATTTTCCGTCAAGAGTCGAAACTAGGTCAAACAGTGTCGGAATGACCTGAAAATTGAGGTGAAGCTTCTTGAGCAGTGAATAGGACCAACCATGAGCTTTTATTTGAGTTTTGAAGCCGTTTGGGGTCCCATCGATGCTTCACTTGATTTTACTGCGGGGAAAATGCCGAGCTTTGATATGTGGTAAAACGATGTCCGATTGACCTGAAATTTGACGAGGAGCCTATTGGAGTCATTTTGAGACATTCCATGGGCTCCGTTTTGGATGTCATGGTCCCAGGTTGCTCTGCCGCCGATAGGCTTGATTTTCTCTCGGAGCATCGAAACCTGGTCAAACGTTGTCGGAATGACTTGAAATTCGATGTGCGGCCTTTTGGAGGCATGTTGAAGCCACTCATGTACTTTTTTTGATGAGTGATGGCTTCTGTGGTTCCCGTCGCCGAGAGGCTTGATTTTGTTGCTCGAGCGTTGATGGAGGGGAGGGTCAAACGTTGTCGGTTTGACTTGAAATTTGGCATGGAGCCCTTTGAAGACATTCTGGAGTCATCCGTAGGCTCTAATCAAAGTTTTGGTGTCTTTGATGATGTCGCCGCCGGAAGCGTTTGTTTAGCTATCGGAGCAGTGAAGTTAGGCCAAACGATGTCGGAATGGCCCGAAACCTCAGTTGTACCCCTCTTTTTGCTGTCTTGAAGGATCTTTCAGTTTCTGTCTGATTCTGACAAAATCTGATGCTTGAAGTAGCCTTGCCTGTTTTGTAGCAGGATGCAGCTTCAAGAAGCTTTTTGATGTTGAGGAGACATAGTGACTTTTTTGGTGTCAACAAATGCCCCCTCGAGGTACAGCGACGAGTAGGTTTTTGGAGTTGATGTGCCTCGAAGAGAAACTTGGAGGAGAGAGTCCAACTTGACCAAGAGTCTTGAGCATTTTTTTTAATAGACTTCTGAGTTTCCGGGGGATTTTATGGTAGTGAGAGGGATCACGTACCATCTCAAGGCAAAGTTTTGAAAATGACATGGGGTGTTTGGATTTTGGGTTTTGGATTTTGGTTTTTGACCTTGTGACCTAACAAGCTGTATGTGGCAGGTTAGGGGGTCGGGGTTTGATTTTGATTTTGACCTTGTGACCCAACAAGCTGTATGTGGCAAGTTGGGGGTCAGATTTGGGTTTTTGATTTTGGTTTGGTTTGGATTTTGATTTTGGTTTTGGTCTTGTGACCTAACAAGCTGTATGTGGCGAGATAGGGGACCGGAATTTGGTTTTGTGAAATGTCAATTTCAAGATTTTGGCTTAATTTACTTCATGAGGTTGGATGGTTTGGTTTTTGGAAACTCATGAGGCTTTCTTTTCTTTTTGTTTTTTTTTAATTGTCCCATCAACTCAAAAGAAGCATGGGACTTTTTTGCTCTTTTTTCTCTTTTTCTTTTTTTTTTTTTTCTCTTGGTAAGAGGAATAGTTTGACTAAAAGCCACTTTTAGTGCCTAGGTGGTCAAACCTAGCTCATATGGGCTAACCCATGGGACCTTAGGCTTTGAAGATGGCCTAAATCTCATATGGTGTCATATTTGTAAAGAATATTTAAAAATATCTCTTTTGTGTAGAGAATATCTAAAAATATCCTTACTTGGAGAGAATTTCTCAAGTTTCCTTTTTCTGGAAAGATTTTCTCAAAATATCTCTCTTTTTGGGAAAGTAGCTAAATTTTAGTACTTACCTCTTTTCTTTCTCCTTGTTTCCTCTTTTGGCTTGCTCTCTTCTATAAAAGCAAGAGGGTTGGTTTCTTTTGCTCCATTGCTTTCTTTTTGCAAGAAATCTTCAAGAGTGCTCTCCAAGATAAGAAATGCTTTCTCTTCTTCAAGGATCTCCAAGCTTTTCTTCTTCTTCTCCATCAATGGCTTCAAGTAAGTTTTCTTCCTCCACAAGAATTTCCATTGTAGAAGTAGCTTCTTCATTATTTTTTTTTTCTTCTTCTTTTTATTTTATTTTCTTTTTTTTTCCAAGCACGTTTTCCCCTTTTTTTTTTCTTCATGCTTTTTCTTCTTTTTTTTTCTTTCTTTTCACGGTTTTCTTTCTTTGTTTTTTTTTTTTTTTACCGTGTACTCTTTTTTTTCTGTTTTCTATTTTTTTTCTTCTTCACGCTGATTTCTGCACCGTCAAAGTACATGTCCCAGGAAGCTTTTGATAAGGAAGTTTCCACATTGTAGACAAATTCGTCTGGGAGATCATCCCTGAGTGGAGAATCTTTAGGCAATGGATGCTCTGCGAGGAAGTCCGCTAGAGCTTGTCCTTTGATTGCTTTTTGTGGTACACACTTAATATCAAACTGTGATAGAAGAATGGACCATTTTGCCAGTTGGGCATTGAGAGAACCTGCTTTTGTGACAAGGACCTTTAGGAGGTTGATCCTCGAAATCAGGTAGACTGTGTTCGACAGCAGATAGTGACGCAGCTTTTGTACGGCAAACATTACTGCAAGGCATTCTTTTTCGACTGGGGAGTAGCGATGCTCTGCACCTACCAACATGCAGCTAAGGTAATATAGAGCAGCTTCTTTTCCATCGTCATTTTCTTGTCCGAGCAGAGCACCCAAAGAGTGGTCGAGAGCTCTTGTGTACAAGATAAATGGTTTTCCAATTGTGGGGGCGCCAGCACTGCAGGTTTGGTAGGTATGCTTTGATGTCTTAAAATGCATTTTCACATTCAGCATCCCAGACAAAGTCAATGCCTTTCTTCATTAAGAGGGAAAATGGACGGCACTTCCCTGACAGATTGGAGATGAACCGTCGAATGTAGGCCAACCTTCCTTGAAGCCATTTTAATTCTCTTAGGGTTCTAGGAGATGGCATTTCCAGGATAGCCTTGACTTTGGTAGGGTCAAGTTCTATTCCAGCTTTTCGTACTATGAATCCTAGAAACTTACCCGATGAGACACCGAAGAAGCACTTTAGTGGATTCATCCGCAATTTGTGTTTGCGAAGTCGGAGGAAGACTTCTTGAAGATTATCGAGATGGTCTTCTTTTCTTCTACTTTTGATGGCGAGGTCGTCAACATAGCATTCGACCGTCGTGTGCTGCATATCTTGGAATATTTTCATCATAGCCCTCTGATATGTTGCACCTGCATTTTTCAGACCAAATGGCATGACAGTGTAGCAATACACGCCAAATGGTGTGCGAAATGATGTATGCCTTTCGTGAATGTCATTCGCTCGAACCCATAGGTGTTGTCAATCATCACCTCTGGTATGGGGAGCGGGAATTCATCTTTAGGACATGCATTATTCAGGTCTCTGTAGTCGATACAAACCCTTATCTGCCCATTTTTCTTTGTCACGGGGACGATGTTGGCCAACCATTTAGGATGCTGTTCCTCGCGGATGAAGCCAACGTTTTTGAGTTTCTGAACTTCTTGTTCAATTTTGTCCATCACGTCGGGACGGAATCTCTGTTGGCCTTGTTTGATAGGCTTGATTTCTTTTTGCAAGTTGAGCTTGTGGACTGCTACTTTGGGATCCAAGCCAGGCATTTCGGCATAAGACCATGCAAAGCAATCAACGAATTCGCGAAGAAAAGAGATATACTCGGGTAACTCATCATCCTTTATATTCTTGCTTATGAATACAGGACGTGGGTTATCAGATGTTCCCAAGTCTATCTTTTGGACAGGATCTTCTGTCGAAAGATTTGAAGGTGGTTCCTCCACAATGTTTTTGGAGGCTTCCAACTCAACAAGACCTTTTGGAGTGCCAGAGGCATTTTCAGACTGGGGCTCTGTTTCTGTCCATGAATCTTCTTGATCAGTATCCTTCTCAAGGCTTGCAATGAGATGGTCCCAATCATTTGCTGGAATTGGGTTGAAGTAAGGGACTTCTTTTGGAGACGATGGTTCTTCTTAGTTAGAAAACCGCTCGTCTGTATCATCGGGCAATTCCTCTTTATTATCAAAGAAATCATACCAATTGGAGGAGCTTTTTGGGTCCTTGACAAGTGACTCCTCAAAGAGATATCCAGGGATATCAATGTCTTCATGAGATGTTGAGGCTTGGTCGATAAAGCGACTTTGCAACCATGGTGTCAACTGTCTCATAGGAGCGGTAGGATCATACGCCAACCCATATGAAGACTTGCCTTTATGAAGGTGGATTTTCCAATTCTGGTTGACTTTTGGTCAGGGTGGGTTCCAATGGTGAGAGAATACCACGGCCACCTCCCAAACCAATTGGATTTTGAGCGTCGTAGCCCATTTTCTTCATGATAGCTTGTGCCATTGGACTATACAAGGATAGCTGAAGCATACCTTCGTTTTGGAAAGGTTCAAGCAGAGAGTTCAGTGGAGATGCTCCTGATCTTTGGAAGTAAATCACTTTTTCTTTCGGCGAAGTTGCCGGAATAACAAAGGAAACAGACGTAGGGTCTTCTATGTCTGCAGGTGTCTCCAATGGATTGAGAGCGGGCTGATCTTGTTGAGTATCAGCTTGGCTCGATGCTGTGTCATCTTCTGGCTCTGACTCCAAGTTTGTGTCATGCATAATAGACACAAAGGAGATAGTGAACTTGCCCCCAGTCTTTTGTTTTGTCTTCTTTGCTTTGGTAGTGATTACCAAAGGCTTTGGAGATTTGAAGGAAACGACGAAGGGAGCTTGGCCGCTTACTTCGAGTTTGGTGGAGGGCCTGTCTACCTCCGATGATTGCTGAGGAGGCTTGCCTTTATCTTTCTGGAGACTGTCGGCAAAGTGAATTGTTTTTTCCTCCTGTTCTTCTTTTCCATCTTTGTACATTTGAGCAACTGCAAAATGGACATCCTTGCTTTTGAAGGGTTTTTTGTCTGCGAATACTCGATGTATCAAGCCATCGTCGCCAACGAACTTGATGCACTGATGCAGAGTTGAAGGGATGACACCATTCTCATGTATCCAAGGGCGTCCAAGGAGTATATTGTAACATGAAGGGGTCCTTATTGCATACACGGTGACTTCAGAAATAAGATCACCGATTTGCAATTTGAACCTGATTTTGCCGATAGGCCTTTGAGCGCTCCTGTCATATCCGAAGATGGATACGGACGTGTGACTCAGTTTGCTAGGTGGGATGCCCAGCTCTTCGAGTGCCGAAGTAGAGATGAGGTTGAGTGCAGAACCTGGATCGATCTGAACTCTGTGTACTAGCATTTCTTTGACGTACCCTGTAAAGTACAAGGAACGGTTGTGCTTTGTTTCGCCTAGGAGGAGGTCATCCTTGTCGAAGGCAATTGTTGCACTTGCTGCTTTTTGTACCGAGAGGCATTCATTGCTTGATCCCTCAATTTTCTTCTTTTCTCCCTTTGAGGGAGTATTCGATTTTTTGACCCTATAGTCCATTTCAATTTGTAGGACTTGTGGGGCATGTTTGTCGACATCCGCATTCAGCCTTTGTAATTCTGAAATGAGACTATCACGAGTTTGTGGAGACATTTGCAATAAGTCAAGGATGTGCAGACGTGCAGGTATGTGTCTGAAGTGCTCAATCAAGTCGTACTTGAAAGCCTCCTTCGGGCCTGCATTTTCATTATTATTGCCACTTGGGGCGCTTACATCTTATTTTATCGAAGGATTTACATAAGAAGAAGAAGGTTGGTTGTAATTTTTGTGGTAATCCCGGCCAGAACGGGTACCTCTACCAACTTCAAGTGCCTCTAGAGAAGGGTCTTCTTTTGGAAGATCGTTCTCAGGATCAAGAGGTTGATCCTTTGCTGAGGACATCTCTGTAACAGCATTGGCATCTTCAGTGATTGTGTTGCACGGAGAAATTTCCCGGAACAAGTCCTGAACAGCAGCCGGAAACTTTTCTTTATTAGACCAGACATCGCCCGTGAGATAGGGTATCTGGGACCAGTTGACTAAGTTTTCATTGAAGAAGATTTCATTGGCAGAAGTTTCTTCAAGATGATCAATCGGGAGAGGCTTGAGTTCCGATGTCACAGCTTCAGGAGACGAGGGCCGGGAGGATGTTATCTCAGTGGAAGTCACCTGAGAGGATGTAGCTCCGGAAGATACGCTACCGGTTGGGGAGTACGTGTCTTCGGAAGCTTCAGAGGTACTGTCGTCCTGAGCTATTGCATTGCAGGTTATCCTGACAAGAGATGCCCCCAGTGTACACTGTTGGGAATCGGACTCATCCTCGGATGTGAGAGGATCATTGATCCAACTGTTTTCTCCATTTTCAGGAGCTAAGGGAGAAAGTTCCCGCTGATTTTCAGGGACTTCCGGTTCTGGATCATGACGAAGATTGCTGCGATCCTGCTCCTGCTCTATCGCAAGATGTTGCAAGATTCTTGCATATTCCTCAAGATCAGGCATAGGAGCCAAACCTTCTTCGTCATCCGCTCCTCGTGGTTCGCCCATGTTGGGTTCTACTGAAGCATTTGCTGGTGCTGGATCAACAACGTTTTCTTGAACGGGCCCTGGTCTTCTTCATCATCAGTCCAAGATCCTTGTGGCTGTAATGGGTTATACCAGATTACTGGCATAAGATGAGACTCAGAAATCCATTCCTCGTCGGAGAGGTATTCTCTTGTTTTAAGGGATTCTTCCCACTCATCTATATCACTGGCAGTATCACTGGACTCGTATCCATTCATGGAGAATCCAACTACCGAGTTACAAGAGTATGATGCCCCCTGCACATTTTCATTTTTGTATAGAGGTGGCATGAAATCATCAAGAGTGAATTTTCTTACCGCCTTGGAGGTTTTCGGAAGAGATTCTTCCGTCGTCCCTAGTGAAGCAGTGGAAGAAGTTTCTACTTTTTCAAGGACTTCTTGTTTTGGTTGAGACTTCTGCTGTTGTTTGAGCTTGCGGAGTTGTCTCTTGGCTTGCCTTCGCTGTTGAGCGGTCGGCTTTGTTTTGACGATCTCCCAATTTTCATCATCTAGGAGATCGGGATGCACCCATATAGGCTGTCCATCTGATGTTGAATAGGGAACCAATTCTTGGGACGCTTGGGCCATTTTTATCACCTTGAATGAAGTAGTGATCTTCTCCTTCGGTGACTTTGAAGTTTGCCGACATGACACCATGTTGACAGAGGCGAGGCCACAGTTTTTATCAAAGGTCATGACTCCGTTTTTCCACATCTCATTGATCTTCTCTCTCACAACGAAGCATCGATTGAGAGGATGTGAGATCATCTGATGGTATGGACAGTATCGGGGATCATTGGTTTTGCCAACATATCCCGATCTTTTGGGCTCTGGCAAAATGAGTTTGCCATTTGCTAGGAGAGCCTCAAAGATTTCTTCAACATCTTCATCGAACGGATATTTCTGTTCTACACGTTCTTTGAAGGCATCAGAGAGTTCAGGTCTTTTACCTGTAGTTTTGTTTTCAGGTTTCTTTGACTGCTGAGGAGCTGATTTAGTCTGCACATTAAGAACCTCCTTTTTCTTTGGTTTTGAGGTTGTAAAAGCAGTCGGCTCTTTCTTTGATGATTTCTGACTGTTGAGGTCTTTGATCACCATTTCAGCTTCCATGGAAGCTTCAAGAAGTTCTCCCAGGTTCTTTGATTTGTTGCCGATGATCATGGAGCGAATTTTTGCTCTCATATTGTTATGGCAGATGTCGACTAGCGACGCTTGTGGCAATACATCTGAGCATTTGTATGCCATTGCCTTCCATTTGTGAATGAAGTCGTATGTTGACTCATTCTCTCCCTATTTTAGGCTGCAGAGTTGAGCCATAGTAACATGATGATCCTCACCTTGGAAGTGGGTCAGGAAGCGTGTCTCTAGCATAGCCCAGTTCTAAATGGAGTTCTTCGGCAGAGTGGAGTACCAATCAAACGCTGTACCTTTTAGGGTACTTGCAAAGAGGCGAATCTTGAGGGCATCTTGATCCGCAATGGCTCCCGTCAGGATCTTGAAGTGGATGACATGCTGTTTGGCTGAACCTTTCCTAGTATATGTCTGTAGAGTAGGTTGTTTGAATTTTGCAGGGAATGGAACCGAGTCCATCCATAGAGGGTAGGGTGGCTTGATCCCATGTTCCTTCAATGTATCCTCTTCTTTTGCTTTTGTGAGGATATCGTCCACGTCCTTTCTGGTAAGGGCGCGAGACTCATTGTTTTCTGCATTGCCCTCGCCATCTTCATGATTCGGAGGGGTTTCACTGTTAGGTGGTGGACGCTGTAGAGTGAGAATAAGGTTTTCCATCAGAGCCTCAATTCTCTGTTGTCCTTGCTCCAACTGTTGGATGCGTGCGGTAACATCATCAGGTTGTGGAGGCGGCTCAGAACTTGTAGCCAAGACGTTCATCCCTCGGAGTTCGAACGAAGAAATCGTCCTGGTGACTGAGTTGGGGCTCATTCTTCTGGATGAAGAATCTGAAGAGTGGTTACTCCGGTGTTCTTGGCTTGGAGGAGTGGAAGATTCTTCTAGATGTGTTCGTGTCCGAGAGACGCTGCGAGTCACTGGACGTTTAACACTGATTTTGGTTGCTGACTTCTGGTATTTTCTGGTTTTGCCAACCATATGAACAGCAACGAATTGGTCGGGTCTTTCTTTTTCGACCCATTTGTTTGAGACATGGAGAGTAGAACGCTGGGTTCTTTGTTTCTCGAGTCTCTTTTGTCGATATGCAGTGCGGTGACGCATACGACGAGCAATTTGAGCTTCAGTCAGCTCTGGCTGGGCTCTGGCGATGAAGGATGTAGTCCTTCGTGCACAGCAGCCGAGTTTGTCTTCTTTGAAGCTTGGCAAGGACAGAATCTGGACGCGGTCCTTTGCCTGTCGTAATGAAGACTTGAATTTTGCGAGCTCGGCCCCTGTTGAGATGAAGGGTCGACTCGTGGGAGTACAGGCTTCAGCATGTTTTTGCATAGGCCTAACGATGCAGGATTTGATTTTGGGCTTGTAGGAGCAAGCCGGCTCATGATGATTTTGTTTGTTTTTTGGGCGGAGGGTAGGTTTCTCCTCTTTCATGTAAGAGAGAGAGGGTAGAACCGATTCTCCTTGAGAGGGGCCAGGTATGCTGGCTTTGAAGATGTTCGGGACCTCCGTTGCTTTGGTGAAGATCTCGGGGACCAGGTTTTGGGATAAACCTGGTTTCTTGTGGGTTGAGGCTTCGTGGGAACGCCACGGGCTTCAGGCTTCTTGGTGTTCGCCCTTGGTGCCATTTTAGTGACACTTTGCGGGGCGGTTTTCTGCTTTTTGGCAAGTACAGTGTCTTCTGCGGGAAGTGAGAATGGTCCCAGCGATCCGAAGACGATGGTCCGGGGAGTTGAAGTTGACCCGGTGTTTGGAGAGTTGTCGAGGGAGATGACGCTTCGGCAACTGGTAGGGCGCTTATGCTTGTTTTGTTTGTCTTGAAGCATAAGCTGGTACTTGTTCTCATCGAAAGTGATGGTCAATGAAGCTGCCATTGTTAGTTTTGGAAAACTTCTGAAACAAGACCAAATCCATTAGTAATCACAAGAATATGGTGATCGTAAATGGAGAACAACTATGTTTTTATCTTTTCAAATCACTTGGGGGGACATGGCCCAACCCAAGGACGATGAAGAAGGCAAAAAGCCATAGAGGATACAATTGTTCTAAAATGCAAGTATGGTAGGCTCAGTGTGAGCGTACTAGTGACTGCTAGAAGCAATTGTAGACCTTAATTCAAATTACCGAGAAGCAAGGCTCACTCGAGGTAAAATGATATAAGGTTGGAGATACAAATGTGTCGGTCACGAATACAGTAGACCCGAAAGGGCGTACTAGCACCGCTAGGCACAAATGTTGCAAATCGCATCCTTGGAAAGGACACGAGATGAGATTTTTTCAAAAGTCAAATTTAGATTCATCAAAGAGAGCAAATGGTGTTCCATTCCGAACGAGGCTCAACATTTTTGCGAGCACTAAATTCAGAAGGGAAGGAACCAGAATTTCTCGGATGTGGATCCAGTAATGACGGAAGTTTTTTTTTTTTGAAGGGTCAAGATTGAATTCATCGAAGAGAGCAAATGGTGTTTCATTCCGAACAAGGCTCAACATTTCTGCGAGCGCTAAATCTGAAAGGGAAAGAACCAAGATTTCTCAACTCTGAACTCAAAGTGACGGAAGTTTTTTTTTTTTGAAAGGTCAAGATTGAATTCATCGAAGAGAGCAAATGGTGTTCCATTCCGAACAAGGCTCAACATTTCTGCGAGCGCTAAATCCGAAAGGGAAAGAACCAAGATTTCTCATCTCTGAATTCAGAAGTGACAGAAGTTTTTTTTTTTTTTTTAAAGATTTTTTTTAGAGGATTTTTTTTAAAGGTGCACATAGATTTCCATTTCGATCTTATGAAACTTTAATAGATAGATCAGCCCCCAGGTAAGGGTAGGATTACTTAATGAACCCGTTTGGAGGACCCTTGCCTCGAACAGTCTAGCTGTCTCCACACTCTGGACAAGGCTTTTCTTAAATCCACTTTGGTCAAAGAACGCAACTGGTGGAACCTTAGTGTTTTTTTTAACTCTTTTTTGAAACATTTTTTAATAAACTCATCAAAGAGAACGAATGGTGTTCCAATCCGAACAAAGGCTCAACATTTCCGCGAGCGATAAATCTGAAAGGGAAGGAACCAAGGTTTCTCAAATTTGAATTCAAAAGAGAGAAAACTATTTTTTTTTTTTTTGAAATTATAACTTTCTTTGAAATCCCAATTGGACTCATCAAAGAGAAAAGATGGCCCAATCCCCGATATGAACGATAGCTGCGAACATTTCTGTGAGCTATCAAGTTCAAAGAGGGAAGGATCAAAATTTCTTAAAGTTGAATCTTGAGAAAGAGAGATCATATTTTTTTTTTTGAAAGAGTTTGAAATGAGGGTGTTTTTTTTTTTTTTTTGAAATCCCAATTGGACTCATCAAAGAGAAAAGATGGCCCAATCCCCAATATGAACGATAGCTGCGAACATTTCTGTGAGCTATCAAGTTCGAAGAGGGAACGATCAAAATTTCTCAAAGTTGAGTTTTTAAGAAAAAGAGATTAGATTTGTTTTTTTTTTTTTGAAGTGAGAAAGAACAATTGAAATCCCATCTTATGTTTTTTTTTTAGATGCAAGATGCAACATAGGGCACCAACTAGAAAGGAGCCAAGTGATCAAAGCATCACGTTCTCAAGTCAACGTGTCCCACCGGGTGTGCCAACTTGATGGACCTAAAAAGGGAATCTTCCGTCCTCTCCCTCCGCCACCCGGGGGCTGACCTGGGTCTCGGCGGAGGAGGGAAAATCTCGGGCATCAACATTTTTTGTACGGGTATGCCAGATTTACTTTCTACTTGGAATTTGGAATGGTGATGATCCGGAGATTCACCTTCACAAGTGGAAAGGAAATCAATCCTTTTTTCTAACTTTTCAAATTGCATTAATATTAAGAAAAGAGACAAGTTTGTTTTTTTAGAATGCCGTAGGAGGCGTTTTTGTTTGTTTGCCGTGAAAGGCGATTTTACAAAACTCATCAAATGTGAAAGACAAGAATTGTGATTTCTTTTTGTCTCTTTAGGAAGTACAAACTACAATAGAAAAGTAAGAAAAGGGATCTAACTTCTCAGGAGATTGTGGGGACACGTTGAGATCGACGGTCGCAAGTCATGTGTGGGCTTCGCCATCGTCCTTCAAATGAGAACATGTGATGCTTTGATTCTTTGGCTTGGCTCCTAACCTCGGTTTTTTAAAGGACAAGGACCAAGAGGAGGTCCTATATCCAATGAAAAACCAAGTAAACGGGCTGAAAAGCCGCGTTTAGGCCATGTTGGAGAAGGAGGTGACCTTGGGGGGGTGGCCCCCCAAGGGACGTTGATCACCTTGTGGTGCTTCCGGGAGCTAAGTAGCAGGACTTCGTCTCTCTCTTGGATTTTCTGGATTTTCAGAGCTTGCACTTAGGATCTATTTTCGTCATTGCTTTCTTCTTGGAATGGACCTCCTTTTATAGGCTTTTGGTAGCCATGAGGTGTTTATTGGCATTGATGGCCATGATGAAAGAATTGATGAGGAGTTACAAATTGATTTTGTAACTCCTTTTTCATGGCTTGTGATTGGCCGATGAAGGTAGTGGGCTTTTAATTGCATTTATGCTTCATGATGATGGGAGTTTCATGGGTTTAATGCCATGATTACTTGGATTTGTAACTCTCAAATGCTTGAATCTGATTGGGCCGTAAAAAATAATGAGTTAACGACTGCATTAAGTTGTCATAAATGGGTCAATTAACGTCATTAAGTGGTCGCCCAGGCATGTGAAGAGTCGCGGGCCGCGCTGTGCCTTTTGAGATTCTTCTTGCGATCATCACAGGTGGATCCACGCATTGTTTGATGTCGGATTGCGATGCAATTTCAAGCATTAGTTGATGTTGGTGGGCCGGTGACATTTGTCTTGTCGATTTCACGATCGGTCGGACAGAAAGTGCACTTTCTTGGTCAGCCGGTTGGCAATCTTGAGGCGATCGGTGATGATTTCATGCTTTTGACGGCGGATCTGAGATGTCGACGAAGATCAGTGGTTTTCAAGCACCAAACATTGGATTTTCAGAAAATCACAGAGGCCGGAACACCCGAATCGCAAAAACCATCGAAAAACGGACGTTTTGGTGCAAAATCCGGCAACCAAGATTTGCAGGGTCGCCGAGCTTCGTTTTCGGCCGATTTTACTTCTTTTTCGTTCCTTTTTTCTTCTGTATTTTTCTTGAAATTTTTCCTCAATTATTGACTTCATTTTCTTGGAGAAAACTTGACGAGAACCTGTACGAAATCGGAGCACAGAGTTTCCCATTTTTCAGGAAAGCCGAAGACTTTGTAGCCGATTTTCCGTCAAGAGTCGAAACTAGGTCAAACGGTGCTGAAATGACCTGAAAATTGAGGTGAAGCTTCTTGAGCAGTGGATAGGACCAACCATGGGCTTTTATTTGAGTTTTGAAGCCGTTTGGGGTCCCATCGATGCTTCACTTGATTTTGCTGTGGAGAAAATGCCGAGCTTTGATATGTGGTCAAACGATGTCCGATTGACCTGAAATTTGACAGGGAGCCTATTGGAGTCATTTTGAGACGTTCCATGGGCTCCGTTTTGGATCTCATGGTCCCGAGTTGCTCCGCTGCCGGTAGGCTTGATTTTCTCTCGGAGCATCGAAACCTGGTCAAACGTTGTCGGAATGACCTGAGATTCGACGTGCAGCCTTTTAGAAGGATGTTGAAGCCACTCATGTATTTTGTTTGATTAGTGATGACTTATGTGGTTCCCGCCGCCGGGAGGCTTGATTTGCTGTTCGAGCATTGATGGAGGGTCAAACGTGGTCGGTTTGACTTGAAATTTGGCATGGAGCCCTTTGGAGACATGCTGGAGTCATCCGTAGGCTCTGATCAAAGTTTTGGTGTCTTTGATGATGTCGCCGCCGGGAGCGCTTGTTTAGCTGCCGGAGCAGTGAAGTTGGGCCAAACGATGTCGGAATGGCCCGAAACCTCAGGTGTACCCCTCTTTTGGCTGCCTTGAAGGATCCTTCAGTTTCTGTCTGATTCTGACAAAATTTGATGCTTGAAGTAGCCTTGCCTATTTTTAGCAGGATGCAGCTTCACGAGGCTTCTTGATGTTGAGGAGGCATAGTGACTTTTTTGGTGTCAACAGAGGGAATATTTGAACAATTGTTAGTCAGCAAGTTATGTGAACGACATATTTAGACCCAATTACCATTGACCGTGTACTATTAGATGATGTGTTAGACATGTAAGTATAGATTTTTGGATAAATTTTGATTATTTTCCTAAGCCAGAAGACTCCAGAAGCCGAGTAAGTGGTGGACTTTATGAGATTTGAAGTGATTTTCAGTAGTACAACTCCAAGAAGATTTGAAAAAGTAAGAAATTTCTCGCGTACTGATGAACTTGTGACAGAGATTTGTTCGAGGAAGTTTAACAATTGTAGCTATTATGGTGAAGTTGACTCAGCAAAGTGCGTTAGTGCATGGTTAAAAGCATATAATTCAGTTTTCGACAGCAGTGGAGAGACTTGTATGTAGAATTGTTTGTTATCTAGTCACTTGATAGAGCAAATTTTGCATACTTTACCGACTTTTGGAACATTAGTTTGGGTAGAGTACAGATGCAAGCTGGAGAATCATAACTTATGGACAAGGTCAGTTGAAAGATCCAGAAAAGAATAACACATGTGCAGGACATGAGGATGGTGAATCTGAAATAGAGGCAGAAGATTGAGCAACCAAGTTTTGATTGGAACAACTTTGAAGTTTGAATGCAGAGTTGTAACAGTTTGAAGTGTGATGTGAAGTAGACAAACACGTTTGGTTGAGAACCGATCGTTAAAAAAAAAAAAAAATGGGGCAAGGACAATGACCAGAAAGAGTCAGAGTAATATAAAATCTTGGGTATTTGAAGAAAGACTTCATTCTAGGATTGTGGACACAAACCGAACTCGCAGGGTTAGCTATTTATGCCTAAGTAGAAGACCGGAAGACTAAGGTTTGAAGAATTGATAAGAGCTTGAGTTAGAGATTCCAAGACTGGCAGAGACAGAGTGACAGTACATCAGAATGAGTCAGAATTCCCTTATTCTTGAACCGACATTGATGGACAAGACAAGCTACAGATTCAAGACAATGCAAGGATAGTTGAAGATCACTGGAGACTGATATAAGGATTCCGCAACAAACATTGATTTTTGTCAGAAGAAAAAGTTGACAAGTAAAAGTTTGGACTGTTTGAGACCTTCAACCGGATCAGAGACCTCGACTACAGACTCATTTCACTGCCATGTTTGACCGGGGATATTACAATTGTGCCGAACAGTGCAGGTCATCAATGTTTAGAGAAAATGCTACAGAAGAAGATGAACCAGTGAGTCCAGGTGCTTCCGGGAGGACCGTGAGTCTGAGCAGGCCTTTTAGATTTTTGTGATCTTGTGTGTGAGTTTTGTCCCCTTTTCTTTTGTTTGGTTGATTTAGATCATTTGGAAGACCAAATGTTTTAAGGGGGGGAGGATGTAAGACCCCGACCCCTAATTTCCTTGATTTTTGTGTTTTTAATTGTGAGTTAGTTCTTTAAACGAGTTTTTGATCCTAATCGAGTTGGTTTGTGGTTTAGTTCAGTTTTCTATAGCTTTGGGAATTTTTGAGAGCCATTGGACTTAGTCAGACACGCTCAGGGAGGCCCTGACTGCACGTGTTAGCATGGGAGGATAATTATGTTTTTCGATTTTAATCGTGATTTTGACCTCATTTGAATGGTTTTATTAATTGTTACAACTTTTGTTTTTAAACTGTCCGTGTTTGAGGCCCAAAAACCCAAGTTTTGGCCCAAAGGGGTAAATCTGACTTTTCATGCAAAATCTGGACACGAATTTTGAAATCTTAAAAGCATGTCAAAATCATACTTTTTGAAGACTAGATTTTTTGACGATCGTTTTGTTCTTCTTCGTCGACTTCATCCGGGGTCCACAAGACCATGTTTTAATCGTTTCAAGTTCAACTGCTTTGGGACCCACTTCCAGACACTATATAAGCCCTCTTTCTTCTTCATTCCCTATTTCCAAATTCCTGCAACTATTCTTGACCTAGAGTGAAGAGGAGAAGAAGCTTTCTCCTTAATCTTTTCTCCTTGAATAATCTAGCTAGAGTGTCCCAAATCAAGATCCAGGACTATCAATCTCTTCCTCTCTTCTTAAGCTACAGCTGGACACATTTTTGAGCCAAATCCCTGACACTATTCATCATCTTCTAGCTCTCTTCTTCTTGTTCAGCTAGCTCAAGGTTAGGGCTCTTGTTCCTCTCTTCATTTGATGTTGTTTTAACTCATTTAGAGCTTGTTTTCCATGTTTTCAAACCCATTTTCGAAATGGGGGTTTGTGATGACCAAAAATATGATTTTTATGTGTTCTATTTTTGGGCTTTTGTGTAGATTTCGTGGATCTTCCCTTCTTGTTGAGTTTTGTGGAGTTTTGCTTGGCTTTTGGACTTGAGGCAAGTAATCTTTCTAGGCCTTATGTGCATGTTTATGACATTTGGGTTTTTAACCCTAAAATCTATGTTAAATGTTAGAATTTGTAATCTATGTATTGTTTTAGTTTGGAATGAATGATTGAATGTTGTTTTTGACCCTTGGTGAGCATGGTGGCTCAGAGGTTTTTTTTGGTTCAGAGGAGAGAAGAAGAAGGAAGAAGAATGTAAGAAAATGAATGAATGGAAGTGAGAAAATGAATGAATGGAAGTGCAGTTTCTGCACCCAGTCGCGTTCAGGCAGAAGCCTGTTCGTTTGAGCGACCACTGGGTCCGCTCGAGCGAACATGCTTCTGTTTGAAGGGTTTCGGACAGAAACCTGTCCGCTCGAACAAACCCTTTGGTCCGCTCGAGCGAACAAGCTTCTGTCTGGGGTCCCAGTTTTGGATTTTCAATTCTTTTCTGAATTTCTTGGAATTTAAAAACTAGACTATGCTTTAGACTTTTAATTGACGCTGTGCAAATTGGAATTTCCAAAATGTACCTTACCTTCGGGGACACCAAGCTATGTAAATTCTGACATTTGGGTTTCAACTTCACAAAGGTCAATGCACAGTCTTAGCCTATGCTTGATGGACTTATGTTCGTACTCTTGTTTTGATGCTTCATGCATCATCATGTTCTCATTTGATTTTCAAATATAAGTTTGTGGAAGATTTGTTTCATGAATCAAAGCACTTGTTTTGATGCTTCGTGCATCATCGTGTTTTCGTTTGAATTTCAAGTATAAGCTTGTATTTAAGACGTGTTTCAAGAATCGTATTTCAAGAATCAAAAGGGAATCATTTCTTAAGTTTGTTAAGCATTTATATTATGCTATTTTGCTAGCCTTGTCGTGACGTGTTTGATAAATGATTTCCCTCTTGTTTTGTCGTGTTCTCGAACGTATATCACCATGTTTTGTGCATTCATGATATAAGTGAATACCACTGAGCTTGGATTGCCCTTTTAGCTTGATCCACTAGTTGGGGGTCCTTAAACATGTGGACTGTCTGCAAACTAGTCGTGTATTATATTACACATCGTGCGTGTTCGTGTTCCGGTTCCGCGGTCGGTCTCCCCGTCTACCTTGTGTGGCGTGGGATCGTGTTTTACGTGTCGTGCTTGTCGTGCGTGCTTGCTCTTATCATCATGTATGATGGAGAAAGGATGGGCTCGTTGTGGATTTACTAATCGTGATATTATATGCATTCATGTCTTATTTCATATATCGTTCATGCACTCGTGATTTCTTGATAAGTATCATGTTCATGCATTGTTTTTAAACCTTGTAAATCTGTTTCAAGTTCAATAAATTGTTTTTAGTTATTGTTTCCTTTAAACTTTAATTTTGTTTATGCTCTTACCTAAATTGATCACTTGCCAGACCGTCGTGTCTGATATTCTACTACTTTGGTGCTCTAGATAGCAGGTCCTTGCTTTGAGCTAGTTCGTGTGCAGAGGGCTGTTGAGCCACGAGTTTTGTAGGCTTGTTGTGTCAGCGATGTCATGTAGACGTCATGCTTGACTCCGGAGTTACGTTACACCCTTGGGTAGTATTTGTTTTAGCTTGCTATTTTGTACGACTTTTGTTAGCCTGTTTCTTGGGAATTGTAATTAATGCACTCGTTAATTTGTAACTTGAATATGTTTGGGTAATGACTAGCCTGTTACTATCAGCTCTGTATATTTTCATATTATGATTAGTTCCAGTCTGAGTTTGAATATTACTATGACAATCTTATGCTGACACGGAACCCGATGGATACGGATTCCTGGTCGTAACGTCTTGTAGAGCTTCCGCGAAATATTTCGATGTGTTGGGAATTTTGCCATCCTCACACACGCGGATCCTGGGGGAAAATATAAAATTTTAATTAACACCCCATATTCGCGTCCCCGAGATTGGATCCCGGTTTTGGGGGCGTGACAAAACTCCCCTTATCATGGGGATTAAAGGAGATTAAATGCCCATTGTCACGACCCCAAACCCGGGATCCGTGAAGTAATAATTATGTTTCTCCCAAGATCCGCGTGTGTGAGGATTACAAATTCCAACACACTCTAAATATTTAGCGGAAGCTTTCGTGGTGTTGCGACTCGGAGTCCGTGGCCATTGGATTCCGCACCGCACTCAACCCAAGCATATAGTCATCTTATCAATGATCCATCTCAGACTGGAATAAACCATCACAATAAAAGTACAGAGCTGACAGTAACAGGGTATTACATTCCCATATATGTTCAAGTTACAAAAACAATGTGTATTAATTACAAATCCCAAGAAAAAGGCTAATAGAAGCCATATAAGAAAACAAGCTAATGATCACTACCCCATATGTGACGTAATACCGATATCAAGCTCAGTGTCTACATGACATAGCCGACAAACAACCTGTAAGCTCATGGCTCCACAGCCAACACGTGCACTCATCTCGGGTTAAGAAGTCTGAACCTGAGTACCAAAGTAGTGGGTCAGACACGACGGTCTGGCAGGTGGGTGAAAAGATATAAACCATATACTGAACGATAAAACATGTAATAAATCATGATGTCTGATCAAAGTTGTACATAATAAAATGTATCGGAAATCATGAATATCTGACAAAATCTTGTATTCATATAAAACAAGTATGAAACACGAATATTTGGCAAAACATGTATTCCCTTAAAACATCTATAAACCATGAACATTTACAAATCGGGAACTTATTTAAAACATGTATAAATAATGAACAATTATTAAGAAAATACATGATCAATATAAAGCAGTACGGGTATCAAGGATCAGGAACTATCAAGATGGCAACCACACAAAGCTAAATCCTCTATCACCGAAGTGATAGAGCAAGCATATTAAGGCGTTGACCTCAGTCACCGAAGTGAGGAGGAACAACGAAATTTACATATACATATACTATATACGGGATGGGACCACGGTAGCAAACCGAGTATTGGGAATCACGGTAGCGAACCGGATATTGGGAGCCACGGGAGCGAGCCGGGTATCGAAACGGGACCACGGTCAATAAACCAGGTATCGGGATCCAAGCTGCAGCTGGCAAGACGGGAGGGGGAATCTCCAAGTCAGTGGATCACACTAACAAGGTTATCCAAGCTTAGTGGTGCCGACTCATGGGTCACAAGCAGGAAAACAAAACAAATACATATAACAAGACAGGGTGCCTATAAGCATAAAACATGTCTGTATCGGGTCGGGCATAAACGAGTTAGCAACATGCTAAAAAGAAACATAAATCTCAATACCATCGGGGCAAGTCTAGTCATAAAATATGAGATTCAAAGTGTACAAGTGAAATTCGAGTTTAAATAAGACAATGGATTTCTATACTTTTCCGGGCCAAACGTTGAGGGTTCTAGATTTAAATCGATGTGAATAGGGTCCCGTATGTCAAGTATGTCTAATTTGACATATACTTAGTACTCCATGAGAATTAAGGACATCTCGGATCCCTATGCACATTGACAAGTCTAAGGATCCTCGACGAATCTTCATAATGGGGTTTCTCTTCATCCGGACTCCGTAAAAAGCCTTCTAAGTTCTTACATTGCATTGGGGCTTCAAACAATACCTCCCCAAGCTTAAAAACAATGTTTCAAGTCTCCAAGTATTGATAGGTTATATGCAAGAAGTCGGGCATGTATAAAACACTTGATGAAATTGTATAAACGGGCGAAATGGGGTGCTCATTAGCACAAAACATATCTGTATCGGTTAGGCATGTACGGGCTAGCAACAATGCAAAAAGCATTAATTTCAATACTGTCGGGCAAGTCTAGTCATAAAACAGGAGATTTAAAGTGTACAAGTGAAATTCGGGTCGAAATAAAGCATGAATGGATTTCTCATATTCTCCGGGCCAAGTGTTGAAAGTCCATGATTTGAATCAATGTACTAGGGTCCCGTATGTTAGGTTTGATATACATTCGGTATTCTTTAAGAATTGAAAACATTCCGGGGCCTTATATACATTAACAAATCTAAAAGACCTAAACAACAAAGTCATGATGATGGAATTTCTCCTTCAATATAGTTCCACAAATTCTTTAAAATAAATCTTTCAGAATTGGAATTTCGGTCAACCCTCGATTGGCTTGTCGGTGAACCGACAGTGTAATGCCGGTCGACCGACAGGCTGACCGACGGCTAGCCGAGATCAGAAATGGGGAGAAAATAGCTCTCTGGAATTGGGACCGAGAGGTTGTCGGTTGGCCGACACTTCGACATCAGAAACTGCAGAAAATGCAGCTCTCTAGAATTGGAGCCGACAGATCTGTCTGTTGGCTCTCGGTCGACCGAACCAGGGTGTTCGGTCAACCGACAGTTGATCGACAGATTTCCTGATAGAAAACTGCTCTCTGGAATTGGAACCGAGAGATGTCGGTCCTGACCGACGTTACTGCGGACACAGAATTCTGAAGCTGTTTTCAGTCCCTTCTTTCTCCCAACACTCCTCATTCTCAAGGGTCAGATCCCTGTAATAAAGTGAGCTCAAGATCCTCCATTTCAAGGAATCAAAACTTCATTCTCAACACTTCAAATTCACCATCCAACTACATCCATTCTTCCATCAAATCATCCATTCCAATCACATTCAACCACAAGAAATCCATCACATGAAACAAGTCAAAACTTAATATCATCAAGATACCATTTCCAAGAAAGCAATATACTAGAAAGATACTCTAAAGAGTGTACTTTAAATCTCAATAAAAACATGTCATGAAGTAAAGCATAAGTAATGAAAATCATTAATGAGAGCTACACATTTGTATAAAACATGATCAATGAAAATAAATCATTTCATCCACTTGCCTTAGGTCCAAGCTAATGCAAATCAACCACTAATCACCTCTCCAAGCCAAAATCATAAATCTACACAAAAACCCCAAATACAACTCCAAAAATCAAAAACCAATTCAAAACAAAACGAAAGCTTTCAATAATTGAAATGGAGCTCCTCTAAGACAAGAAGAACACAAATCTAGGAGATGGGGAGAATCACTTACATGGAAGACCTTCAAATAAGCAAGGAGAACACAAGGGAAATCTTGGAACGGGCGGTTTTCTACAAAAATGGTGTCAATAGAGAGCCTCCAAGGTGGAGAAGAAGATTGCAAGGTCCGTTCTTGATTTAGCAAGGGTTTTGAGGTGATTTGAGAAGGAAGAAAGAAAGAAGAAAGTGGAAGAACCATGGCTGCGGGGCTGCTCCTCTCTTAGAAATTAGGTCAAGAAGGGAAGAAGAAGAAGAGATGGGTTCCTTTTATAACAAAGGGGAGATGGGTCCCACAACTTAAAACATTTGTCGGGCTAAAAACATGAGTTTCAAGGCCTCAAATGGATTCGACGAAGAAGACAAAGTTGATCAACAAAATTTCTAGTTTCCAAAGAGTATATATTTTGCGGGTTTTGGTGACATTGAAAATCGTGTCCAGATTTTGGGTGAAAAGACTGTTTTGCCCTCAAATTGAGAAAAGTCGGGTTTAGGAGTTTCAAACGAGGACGGGTCCAACATGAAAGTTGTAGGGATTAACAATATAAGTTAAATGGGATGAAATCACAATTTTTTAGGAAATCAAAATAAATCCAAAGCTCATACAAAATCGCAATAAGAACCCCCAAAGGTCCCACAAGTTAAGAAGGTTCCCAAAACTTTTCAAAACCAAAGAAAAGGGTAGTTAAACTATGAAAGTTAAACAAACAACCATTAAAACCACTGAGAAAACTAAATCATGATTAAAACCACACTAAATCAGGAAATTAGGGGTCGGGTTCTCACACCCATCATTCTCCATCAGCCAATCACAAGCCAAGAAAACGGAGTTACAAAATTAAGAAAGAAAAACTTGTGACTCCTCCCATCATGGAGTATCAATGCCATCAATTCTCTCTTCATAACCATCAATGCTCATAAACCACCTCATGGCTACCAAGAGCCTATAAAAGGAGGTCCATTCCAAAAAGAGAGACACTTGCCGATTGACACCTACTGGCACACTATCACATCCACACCAACACACATCCGGAGTCTGGGAAATCCCAGAGAAATTCCGACGAAGTCCTGCTGCTCTGCTGCAAGATACACCACAAGGTGATCAAAGTCCCTTGGGAGGCCACCCCCCCCCCCCCAAGGTCCCCTTCTTCTATACAACATGGCCTAAACGCGGCTTTTCAGCCCGTTTACTCGGTTTTTTATGGGATATAGGACCCCCCTTGGTCTTTATCCTCTAAAAAACTGAGGTTGGAGCCAAGCCGAAGAATCGAAGCATCGAGCGTTCTCATTCGAAGGACGATGGCGAAGTCCATACATGACTTGCGACCGTCGATTTGAACAAGTCCCCACAATCTCCTGAGAAGTTAGATCCCTTTTCTTCCTTTTCTATTTGTAATTTGTATTTTTTAAAGAGACAAAAAAAATCACAATTCTTGTCTTTCATTTTTGATGAGATTTGTAAATCGCCTTTCACGGCAAACAAACAAAAAATCGCCTCCTACGGCATTCAAAAACATCTTGTCTCTTTTCTTAAATATTTATGCAATTTGAAAAGTTAGAAAGAATGATTGATTTCCTTTCTACTTGTGAAGGTGAATCTCCGGATCATGACCATTCTAAATTCTAAGTAGAATAGAAAATCTGGCATACCCGTACAAAAATGTTGATACCTGCTTTTTCTCCTCCGCCGGACCCCGGCACCCCCGGGGCGGAAGGAGAGGACGAAAGGCCGAGTCCATCAAGTTGGCATACCCGGTGGGACACGGTCACTTGAGAACATGATGCTTCGATCCCTTGGCTCCTTTCTAGTTGGTGGCCTATGTTGTATCTTGCATCTAAAAAAAAAACATGAGATGGGATTTCATTAATTCTTTCTCATTTCAAAAAAAAAGTCTCATTTCAAACTCTTTCAAAAAAACAAATCAGATTTCTCTTTCTCGGATTCAATTTGGAAAAACTTTGATCCTCTCCTCTTTGAACTTGATAGCTCACAGAAATTTTTGCCGCTATTGTTCGTATCGGGGATTGGGCCATCTTTTCTCTTCGATGAGTCCGATAGAGGTTTTCAAAACAAAAAGAAAATTCATTTCAAAAAAAAAATCTGTTTTCTCTCTTTTGCACTCAAATTTGAGAAACTTTGGTTTTTCCCTTTCGGATTTAGCGATCACAGAAGTGTTGAGCCTTTGTTCGGATTGGAACACCATTCGCTCTCTTTGATGAGTTTATTAGAAATCTTTCAAAAAGAGTTCAAAAAAAAAAAAGCCACTAAGGTTGCACCATTTGCGTTCTTTGACAAAAGTGGATTTAAGAAAGGCCTTGTCCAGAGTGTGGAGGCAGCTAGACTGTTCGAGGCAAGGGTCCTTCAAACGGGTTCATTAAGTAATCCTACCCTTACCTGGTGGCTGATCTATCTACTAAGGTTTCATAAGATCGAATTAGAAATCTATGTGCACCTTTAAAAAAAACCCTTTAAAAAGAAGAAATCTTCAAAAAAAAAAAAACTTTAAAAAATAAATCTTCAAAAAAAAAACTTCGACCACTTTTGAGTTCAAAACTGAGAAATCTTGGTTCTTTCCCTTTCGGATTCAGCGCTCGCATAAATGTTGAGCCTTTTTTCTGATCGGAACACCATTTGCTCTCTTTGATGAATTCAATCTTGACCTTTCAAAAAAAAAAAAAAAATACTTCCGTCACTTTCGAGTTTAGAATTGAGAAATCTTGGTTCTTTCCCTTTCGGATTCAGTGCTCGCAAAAATGTTGAGCCTTTGTTCGGATTGGAACATCATTTGCTCTCTTTGATGAATTAAATCTTGACCCTTCAAAAAAAAAAAAAAAAACTTCCATCATTATTGGATTCACATCCGCGAAATTCTGGTTCCTTCCCTTTTGGACTTAGCTCTCGTAGAAATGTTTGAGCCTATGTTCGGATTGGAATACCATTTGCTCTCTTTTATGAACCCAATTTTGACCTTTCAAAAAGAAATCCCATGTAGTGTCCTTTCCAAGGATGCGATTTGCAACATTTGTTCCTAGCGGTGCTAGTACGCCCTTTCGGGTCTACTGTATTTGCGACTGACACATTTGTATCTCCAACCTTATATCATTTTACCTCGAGTGAGCCTTGCTTCTCGGTAATTTGAATTAAGGTCTACAATTGCTTCTAGCAGTACTGGAACGCTCACCCTGAGCCTACCATACTTGCATTTTTAGAACAATTGTTCCCTCTATGGCTTTTTGTCTTCTTCATCTTGCTTGAGCTGGGCCATGTCCCCTCGAGCAATTTGAAAAGACAAATCCATAGTCTTTCTCCATTTATGATCACCATATTTTTGTGATTACTAATGGATGTGGTCTTGTTTCAAAAGTTTTCCAAACTAACAATGGCAGCTTCATTGACCATCACTTTTGATGAGAACAACTACCAGCTTATGCTTCAAGACAAGCAAAACAAGCGCACTCATAAGAGCCCAACCAACTGCCGAAGTGTAATCTCCTTCGACAACTCTCAAAACACTGGGTCAACCTCAACTCCCCGGACCATCATCTTCAGGTCACTCGGACCATTCCCACTCTCCACAGAAGAAACTATACCTGCTAAGAAGCAAAAAACCGCCCCGCAAAGTGTCACTAACATGGCACCAAGGGCGAACACAAAGAAGCTTGAAGCCCGTGGCGCTCCCACGAAGCCTCAACCTCCAAGAAACCAGGTTTACCCCAAAACGTGGTCCCCGAGACCTTCACCAAAGCAATGGAGGTCCCAAACATCTACAAAGCCAGCATACTTGGCCCCTCTCAAGGAGAACCGGTTCTACCCTCTCTCTTACATGAAAGAGGAGAAACCTACCCTCCGTCAAAATAACAAACAAATTCAGCATGAGCCGGCTTGCTCCTACAAGTCCAAAATCAAATCCTGCATCGTTAGGCCTCCGCAAAAACCCACTGAAGCCTGCACTCCTGCAAGTCGACCCTTCATCTCAACAGGGGCCGAACTCGCAAAATTCAAATCCTCACTGCGACAAGCTAAGGACCGCGTCTGGATCCTGTCCATGCCTTGCTTCAAAGAAGATAAGCTCGGCTGCTATGCGCGGGGGACTACATCCTTCATTGCCAGAGCACAGCCAGAGCTGACTGAAGCTCAAATTGCTCATCGTATGCGTTGCCGCGCCGCATATCGAAAAAAGAGACTAGAGAAACAAAAAACCCGGCATCCTACCCTCTATGTCTCTAACAAATGGATCGAAAAAGAAAGACTCGACCAAGTCGTTGCCGTCCACATGGTTGGCAAAACCAGAAGACGCCAGAAGTCAGCAACCAAAATTCGTGTCAGACGTCCGGTGACTCGCAGTATCTCCCGGACACGAACACATCTGGAAGAATCCTCCACTCCTTCAAGCCAAGGACACCGGAGTAACCACTCCTCGGACTCTTCATCCAAAAGAATAAGCCCTAGCTCAGTCACCAGGACGATTTCTTCGTTCGAATCCCGAGGGATGAATGTCATGGCTACAAGTTCTGAGCAGCCTCCACTACAGGATGACGTAACCGTACGCATCCAGTAGTTGGAGCAGGGACAATAGAGAATTGAGGCTCTAATGGAAAACCTCCTTCTTACTTTACAACGTCCACCTAACAATGAAACCCCACCAAATCATCAAGATGACGAGGCCAATGCATAAAATAATGAGTCACGCGCCCTTACCAAAAAGGACGTTGACGATATCCTCGTAAAAGCAAAAGAAGAGGATGAAGGAACATGGGATCAAGCCACCCTATCCCCTATGGATGGACTTGGTTCCGTTCCCTGCAAAATTCAAACAACCTACTTTCCAAACATATACGGGGAAAGGTTCAGCCAGACAGCATGTCATCCACTTCAAGATCCTGACAGGAGCTATCGCAAATCAAGATACCCTCAAGATCTGTCTCTTTGCAAGTACCCTAAAAGGTACGACCTTTGATTGGTACTCCACTCTCCCGGAGAACTCCATCCAAAACTGGGCCATGCTGGAGACATGCTTCCTGACCCACTTCCAAGGTGAGGATCATCCTGTTGCTATGGCTCAGCTCTATAGCCTAAAACAGGGAGAGAATGAGTCAGCATACGACTTCATTCACAAATGGAAGGCACTGGCGTACAAATGCTCAGATGTACTTCCATAAACGTCACTAGTCGACATCTGCCATAACAACATATGAGCAAGGATCCGCTCCATGATCATCGGCAACAAATCAAAGAACCTAGGAAAACTCCGAGAAGCTTCCATGGAGGCTGAAATGGTGATCAAAGACCTCAACAGTCAGAAATCATCAAAGAAAGAGCCAACTGCCATTACAACCTCAAAACCAAAGAAAAAGGAGGTTCTTAATGTGCAGACCAATTCAGCTCCTCAGCAGCCAAAGAAACCTAAAAACAAGACAACAGGTAAAAGACCTAAACTCTCTGATGCCTTCAAAGAACGTGTAGAAAAGAAATACCCGTTCGATGAAGATGTCGAAGAAATCTTTAAGGCTCTCTTATCAAACGGCAAACTCACCTTGCCCGAGCCCAAAAGACCGGGAGATGTTAGCAAAACCAACGATCCCCGATATTGTCCATACCACCAGATGATCTCGCATCCTCTCAATCGATGCTTCATTGTGAGAGAGAAGATCAACGAGATGTGGAAAAACAGAGTCATTACCTTTGACAAAAACTACGGCTCTGCCTCTGTCAACATGGTGTCATGTGGGCAAACTTCAAATTCACCAAAGGAGAAGATCACTTCTTCATTCAAGGTGATAAAAATGGCTCAAGCATCCCAAGAGTTGGTTCCATATCCAACACCAGATGGACAACCCATATGGGTGCATCCCGATCTCCTAGAAGATGAAAATTGGGAGATCGTTAAAACAAAGCCGACCGCTCAACAGCGAAGGCAAGCCAAGAGACAACTCCGCAAGCTCAAACAACAGTAGAAGTCTCAACCAAAACAAGAAGCCCTTGAAAAAGCAGAAACTTCTTCCACTGCTTCACTAGGCACAACGGAAGAATCCCTTCCCAACGCTTCAAAGGTGGTAAGAAAATTCACCCTTGATGATTTCATGCCACCTCAATACAAAAATGAAACTACGCAGGGGGCATCATACTCTTGCAACTTGGTAGTTAGATTCTCCATGGATGGATACGAGTCCAGTGACACTGCCAGTGATATCGATGAGTGGGAAGAATCCCTTGAAACAGGAGAATACCTCTCCGATGAGGAATGGATTCCCGAGTCTCATCTTATGCCAGTAATCTGGTATAACCCATTACAGCCACAAGGATCCTGGTCCGATGATGAAGAAGACCAAGAGGTTGTTCAAGAAAATGCTGTCAGTCTAACGCCAGCCAATGCTCTAGTGGAACCCAATATTGATGAACCACAAGGAGCAGATGACGAAGAAGATTTGGCTCCTATGCCTGATCTTGAAGAATATGCAATAATCATGCAACATCTTGCCATAGAGCAGGAGCAGGATCGCGTCAACAATCTTCGTCATGATCCAGAACCAGAAGTCCCTGAAAATCAACGGGAACTTTCTCCCTCAACTCCTGAAAATGTGGAAAACTATTGGATCCATGATCCTCTTACATCCGAGGATGAGTCCGATTCCCAACAGTCTATACTGGGGGCATCTCCTATCAAAAGAACCTGCAATGTGATAGCTCAGGATGATAATGCCTCTAAAGCTTCCGAAGACACGTACTCCCCGACTGGTAGTATATCTTCCGGAGCTACATCTTCTCAGGTGACTTCCACTGAGATAGCATCTCTCAGCCTTCGTCTCCTGAAACTGTGGCATCGAAACTCAAGCCTCTTCCGATTGATCATCCTGGAGAAGCTCCTGCCAATGAAATCTTCTTCAATGAAAACCCGGTCGATTGGTCCCAGATACTAGATCTCATAGACGATGTTTGGACCGATACTATCGCGACCCCCGGACCGAGACCCGGGCCCACGATGCAGTGATGTGATTAATTATAATAAAACATACCGCCTGCTTTCCCACAGGTTTCCGCGGTGAGGATCCCACGACACGGGTCAAGCTCACACGAATGGGTATGCAGAAGCGTGTAGCAAAACGAATCCTACAGATTTAACACAATAAGATGTAGCATGAATAAGGCATTAAGGCATGGTATCGAAAAGGAGTGTCAACATAGCATTCCTACCATGATTAAAGTTTCACCATTAACAAAAATATCCAAGAGTGGCCAATGAAGGCCAATACAACAAAAGATCCCAAAATATAACCCAAAACTAGATGAACGAGAAGTCAAGATCCCGCCCGGCGTCTAGATGACGTCGTCGGGTTGCCACTCATGTGCTGGGGGTGGCTCAATAGCCTCCTCCGGGCACTCCACGTCAAACGCTATACTTCCTGCACTTGGACACCAAAATAAAATGCATCAAACACGACGGTTTGGCAAATAAACAATTTAGGCATGAATATGAAAAATGGTGCTAAAACAGTTCAAGATTAAAGTACACATTTCAAGTTTACGAAACTAGCATGAATACTTATAATATCATGAAAAGATAAATCCACATTGAGCTCATCCTTTCTCTATCATGTAAAATGACAAGAGCAAGTACGCACGAAACACGACACGCAAGACACGATCCCACGCTACACAAGGTAATGGAGAGGCCGGCCGCAGAACCGGAACACGAACACGCACGATGTGTAATATAATACACGACTAGTCTGTAGACAGTCCACATGTTTAAGGACCCCCAGGTAGTGGATCAAGCTGAAAGGGTAGTCCAAGCTCAGTGGTATTCACTTATATCATGAATGCACAAAAATAGAGTGACACACGTTCGAGAACACGAAAAAAACAAGAGGGAAATCATTTATCAACACGACACAACATGACTAGCAAAAATAGCATAATATAAATGCTTAACAAACTTAAGAAATGATTCCCTTTTTTTTATTCTTGAAACACGATTCTTGAAACACGTCTTAAATACAAGCTTATACTTGAAATTCAAACGCAAACACAATGATGCATGAAGCATCAAAACAAGAGTTCAAACATAAATCTATCAAGCATAGGCTAAGACTAATCTTTGACCCTTGTGAAGTTGAAACCCAAATGTCGGAATTTACATAGTTTGATATCCCCGAAGGTAAGGTACATTTTGGAATTCCAATTTACACAACGTCAATTAAAAGTCTAAAGCATAGTCTAGTTTTCAATTTCCAAGAAATTCAGAAAAGGATTGAAAATTCAAAATTGGGTCAGGTTCGCTCGAACGGTCATACATTCGCTCGAGCGGACCCCAGACAGAAGCTTGTCCGCAACCCTTCAAACAGAGGCATGTTCGCTCGAGCGGACCCAATGGTCGCTCGAGCGAACAGGCTTCTGCCTGAACGTGACTGGGTGCAGAAACTGCACCACCATTCATCCATCTTCATACATTTTTCTTCCTTCTTCTTCTCACCTCTGAACCCAACAAAACCCCTGAGCCACCATGCTCACCAAGGGTCAAAAACAACATTCAATCATTCATTCCCAACCAAAACCATGCATAGATTACAATCTATCATTTAACATAAAATTTAGGGTTAAAAACCCAAATGTCATAAACATGCACAAAAAAACTAGAAAGGTTACTTGCCTCAAGTCCAAAAGCCAAGGAAATCTTCACAAAAACTCAACCAAAGGGAAGATCCATGAAATCTACACAAAAGCCCCAAAATAGAACACATAAAAATCACATTTTTGGTCATCACAAACCCCATTTCGAAAATGGGTTTGAAAACATGGAAAACAAGTTGTAAATGCGCTAAAAGAACATCAAATGAAAAGAGGAACAAGAGCCCTAACCTTGAGCTAGCTAAACAAGAAGAAGAGAGCTTGAAGATGATGGATAGTGTCGGGGATTTGGCTCAAAACGTGTCCAGCTGTAGCTTGAGAAGAGGAAGAGATTGATAGTCTTGGATCCGGAACTGGAGCTCTCTTGCTTGATGATTCAAGGGGAAAAAGATCAAGAGAAGGCCTTCTTCTCTTCTTCACTCTAGGTCAAAACAATTGCAGGGATTTGGGAAATGGGAAAAGAAGAAGAAGAGAGCTTATATAGTGTATAGAAAGTGGGTCCCTAGCAGCTGAGCTTTGAAACGATTAAAACATGGTCTTGTGGACCCCGGATGAAGTCGACAAAGAAGAACAAAATGATCATCAAAAAATCTAGTTTCAGAAAAGTATAATTTTGACATGGTTTCACGAGTTCGAAAATTGTTCCCAGATTTAGCATGAAAAGACAGATTTACCCCTTTTGGGCCAAAACTTGGGTTTCTAGGCCTCAAATACATGCAGGCTAAAAATGAGAGTTGTCACAAATAATAAAACCATTCAAGAGAATTAAAAATCATGATCAAACAAAAGATCTAGAACGAAAACCCATTCTTACACGTGTACTCAGGGCATCCCTGAGCGTGTCTGACTCATATTAAACGTCCTCAAAGTTCCCAAAGCTATAATCCAGACTAAGTCTGATCACATTCCAACCCAGCTAGTACTAAGACTCACTTAAGATTAAACACTCACTTAATTAGTACTAATTGAGTTGGTCTGGGTCGGGGTCTAACATCCTCCACCCCTTAGGATATTTGGTCCACCAAATATAAATAATTATACCTCTGGTAATAGGTGTGGATACTTCCTCTGGACTTGATCTCTCAATTCCCATGTGGCTTCTTCTGGCTCATGGTTTTCCCAAAGTACCTTGACCCAATGGATAGTCCGATTTCTCAATTCATATTCTTTAGTGTCGATGATTCTAACTGGTTTCTCCACATATGAAGCGTCTTCTCGAATCTCTAAAGGCTCGTGTGGAATAATGTGAGAAGGACTGTGAACATATTTCTTGAGCATGGAGACGTGAAAAACATTATGTACCCCGGAGAGTTCCGGCGGTAACGCAAGTCTGTATGCAATATTTCCAATCTTGCTCAAAATCTCATATGGACCAATGTATCTGCTAAGTCTGATGTTCTATTTTGATCATCTGACAAGTCAAGCAACGAGATACAAAAGCTGCTATCTCTCGCTTCACGTTATTCCACCAAAATCTATTCTTCAAGTTATGGTACATCTTCGTGCTACCCGGATGTATAGAGTATCTAGTATGGTGGGCTTCATTCATAATTTCATTCTTCAAATCATCTACATTTGGTACACACAACCGGTCACGAAAATATAACACTCCATCTGAAATCTTGAAATCTGGACGTTCTGAAATCTAATCTACAATGTTGGCCAATTCTTGGTCTTGCAACTGACTATCTTTGATCCTCTGGATGAAGGTAGGCTCAGACACTGTCATATTTGCCAATAAAACACCTCTCCTCAAGTGTTGTACTTCCACTCCAAGTTCTTCAAACTGTTGGAAGACACTAACTCCCCTCAAACTAGCCATAACTGCCGACTTTCTGCTCAATGCATCTGCTACAACATTCACTTTGCCCGGATGATACTTGATTGGGAAGTCATAATCTTTTATATACTCCATCCACCGTCTCTGCCTCATATTCAATTCCTTCTATGAAAACAAATATTGTAAACTTCGTTGGTCAGAGTGAACTTCAGATTTCTCTCCATAAAGATAGTGCCTCCACATCTTCAAAGCAAAAACTATTGCTGCCAACTCCAAGTCATGAGTTGCATAATTTATCTCATGATTCTTCAACTGTCTTGAGCCGTAGGCAATCACTTTGCCATCTTGCATCAATACACAGCCTATTCCCACGTTCGAAGCATCCGTAAAAACAATAAATCCACCGTTACCCGATGGTAATGTGAGGATTGGAGCTGTGGTTAACCTTTTCTTCAACTCTTGAAAACTACCTTCACACTGATCGGTCCAAACAAAAGGTACATTCTTCCGGGTCAACTTCGTCAACGGTACTGCAATAGATGAAAAACCTTGGACAAATCTCCGATAGTATCCTACTAACCCCAAAAAGCTTCTGATTTCTGTCACATTGCTAGGCCTCTTCCACTCAATAACTGCTTTTATCATGGCTGGATCAACTGCTAATCCTTCTCTTGAGATGATGTGACCTAAAAAGGCAACTTGCTCTAGCCAGAATTCACATTTGTTCAACTTCGCATAGAGCCGGTGGTCTCTCAAAAGATGTAACGACGTCCTCAAGTGTTCTTCATGCTCCTCCTTACTCATAGAATACACGAGGACATCATCAATAAACACCACTGTAGAGTGATCTAAGAACTCTGCAAAAACCATGTTCATGAGAGCCATGAAGACTGCGGGTACATTTGTCAAGCCAAAGGGCATCACTAAGAACTCATAATGCCCATATCTCGTTCGGAAAGCTGTCTTCGACACATCAGACTCTCTAACCCGCAACTGGTGATACCCTGACCTCAAGTCTATCTTGGAAAAGTGTGCTGCTCCTTGCAATTGGTCAAATAATTCATCTATCCTTAGTAAGGGGTATTTGTTCTTGACGGTCACATGATTTAATCTTCTATAGTCGATGCACATTCTAAGACTTCCATCCTTCTTCTTCACAAAAAGAACTGGCGCTCCCCAAGGTGAAACACTTGGCCTAACGAAGCCTTTGCTCAACAATTCTTGCAACTGAAGTTTCAATTCACCTAACTCTGCAGGAGCCATCCTATAAGGTGCAATTGAGATCGGTGCAGTCCCTGGAAGGAGTTCAATAGTAAACTCAACTTCTCTAACTAGTGGTAAACCCGGGATTTCTTCTGGAAAAACATCCGGAAATTCACACACTACGGGGATATCCTCCACCCCTTGGGACTGTTTATCCTCCGTGATAAACGCTATAAATGCCTCACAACCACTGCCCACCAATCTATTAGCTTTCAAAACTGAAATGAAATTGCTGGAAGATTTCTTCCTGTTGCCCTGAAACATCAACTCTGTCTGTGGCCCTTGCAATCTGAATATAATGGTCTTACCAAAACAATCCATGGTAGCATGGTAGGTCTCTAACCAATCCATGCCTAAGATAACATCAAAATCATGCATGTCTAGAATTATGAGATTGGTCGGTAAACTAATATCTCCTAACAAAATCGAATAACTAGGGTAAAAGGTGCTACAAACAACCTGTTTACCTACTGGTGTAGTGACAGTCAAAGTATAACCCAATTCTGCATGCTGTGCATCAATCTTCTTTGCAAATAAAGGGGATAGAAAGGGGTGTGTGGATCCTGGATCAAATAAGATCTGTGCTTCTACTCCACAAACAAGAAGTTTACCTTCTATGACGTCACCTACTGTTTCTGCATCAGCAGGGTTGATATTGTACATGCGCCCCTGCTGGGTTGGCCTATTCTGCTGCTGATTCTGCCTCCCTTGATTGTTCCTGTTCTGAGGTGGACGAACATTCTGATTCTGTACTTGTCTGCCTTGCTGCTGCTGTTGCTGTGGTGGCCTCACTTGATTCTGAACTGGTGCCTGATTCTGTGGTGCTGCTTGCCTTTGCTGCTGATATCTGTTGGCCTGGTTCTGAAGCTGTGGGCAATCCTTGATTGCATGGTCCATTCTTCCACATTTGAAGCAAGCACCCGTTGCCTTGCGGCATTCATGGGTAGGGTGATTCTTGCCACAATGATTGCAACTACTCTGCCTAACTTGGTTTTGTTCTTGTCTTGGCTTCTTGCCACTTTGTTGCCTTTGGTTATGCTGCTGGTATTGCTGCTTCCTATCCTGAATGATCTCATTGTTGAATTCTTCAAGTTTATATGCCCGAATAACCGCTTCATCAAATGTGGTTGGTGGAATCACTCCCGTAACATCCCTCTTCAGAATGGGATTTAACCCTTCCAAAAATTTGGTGATCTTCTTATGCTCCGTATCAATCAACTCGATAGCATAGCGAGCAAGCCTCTCAAATTTGGTAACATACTCTAGAACTGTCATGCTTCCTTGTTTCAGCTGTTGAAATTCCACTACCTTCTGCCTCTTGACATGTGAAGGGACATACTTGTCGGTAAAATGTGTCTTGAAGGTCGTCCAAGCTACCTCATCTGCCATTGCCTGGTACGGTTCCTTAACTGTCTACCACCAAGAGTCAGCAAGCCCATAGAACAGTGAAGTGGTGAGGTTCACTCTCTCCCTACCCGTGCAAGTAAAAACGTCAAAAATATTCGTGGTGTTCGTGAGCCAGTCATCTGCAGTTAAAGGATCCTCTTGGCCTGAGAACTCCCTGGGTGCTCTCTTCCTGAATCTCTCAAACAGTAAATTAGGGTCATGATCCCTCTGGTTGATAACAAAATTCGGACCGGGGGGTTGTTGTCGCCTATTCTGCAAGACCTCTAGTAGCTGTCTCTGAACTTGTGCCATTTCTTCATCCTACTTTGCCATCTGTTCCTGGAATTTTGTTTGAGTTTCATTAGCTTGTTTCTGTTGTTCTAGCATGGCCTGCATGTGTTCTTGAAACTGTGATGCAGTAGGTTCACTGGCCGAGTCTGTGTCATTCTGATTACTACCCGAAGCATTGTGGTTTGGAGCTTTTCTTGGAGGCGTCATGCTGCAGAACAAAACGTTCGTACACAATAATATGGTCGGGGTTGGTTTCCAAATCCATACGAAAAGATCTAACGAGCTCACTAATCCACGCCACGACCTTAAGATTTTCTAGTTTCTTTTAACTGCCTGAAACATGTCCCGCTCTGATACCAGTCCTGTCGCGACACCCGGACCGAGACCCGGGCCGCGACGCAGTGATGTGATTAATTATAATAAAACATACCGCCTGCTTTCCCACAGGTTTCCGCGGTGAGGATCCCACTACGCGGGTCAAGCTCACACGAATAGGTATGTGGAAGCGTGTAGCAAAACGAATCATACAGATTTAACATAATAAGATGTGGCATGAATAAGGCATCAAGGCATGGTATCGAAGAGGAGTGTCAACATAGCATTGCTACCATGATTAAAGTTTCACCATTAACAAAAATATATTAATTCAAGTTACATATCCAAGAGAGGCCAACAAAGGCCAATACAACAAAAGATCCCAAAATATAACCCAAAACTAGATGAACGAGAAGTCAAGATGCCGCCCGGCGTCTAGATGACGTCGTCGGGTTGCAACTCATGTGCTGGGGGTGGCTCAATAACCTCCTCCGGGCACTCCTCGTCAAACGCGATACTTCATGCACCTGGACACCAAAATAAAATGCATCAAACACGATGGTTTGGCAAATAAACTGTCACGCCCCCAAAACCGGGATCCGATCTCGGGGACGCGAATTAAAAATTTGTATTTCTCCCCAGGATCCGCGTGTGTGAGGATGGCAAAATTCCCAACACATCAAAATATTTCGCGGAAGCTCTACAAGACGTTACGACCCGGAATCCGTATCCATCGGGTTCCGTGTCGTACTCAATCTGTTAGCATAAGATTATCATAGTAATATTCAAACTCAGACTGGAACTAATCATAATATCAAAATATACAGAGCTGAAAGTAACAGGCTAGTCATTACCCAAACATATTCAAGTTACAAATTAACAAGTATATTAATTACAATTCCCAAGAAAAAGGCTAACAAAAGCCGTACAAAATAGCAAGCTAAAACAAATACTACCCAAGGGTATAACGTAGCTCCGGAGTCAAGCATGACGTCTACATGACATCGCTGACACAACAAGCCTACAAAACTCGTGGCTCAACAGCCCTCTGCACACGAACTAGCTCAAAGCAAGGACTTGCTATCTAGAGCACCAAAGTAGTAGAATATCAGACACGACGGTCTGGCAGGTGATCAATATAGGCAAGAGCATAAACAAAATTAAAGTTTAATAAAAACAATTTATTGAAATTAAAATAGATTTACAAGGTTTAAAACAATGCATGAACGAGATACTTATCAAAAAATCACGAGTGCATGAACGATATACGAAACAAGACATGAATACATATAATATCATGATTAGTAAATCCACAACGAGCCCATCCTTTCTCCATCATACATGATGACAAAAGCAAGCACGCATGACAAGCACGACACGCAAGACACAATACCACGCTACACAAGGTAGACGGGGAGGCCGGCCGCCAAACCAGAACACGAACATGCACGATGTGTAATATAATAAACGACTAGTCTGCAGACAATCCACATGTTTAAGGACCCCCAGGTAGTAGATCAAGCTAAAAGGGCAGTCCAAGCTTAGTGGTGTTCACTTATATCATGAATGCACAAAACATGGCGATACACGTTCGAAAACACGACAAAACAAGAAGGAAATCATTTATCAAACGAGACACGACAAGGCTAGCAAAATAGCATAATATAAATGGTTAACAAACTTAAGAAATGATTCCCTTTTTTATTCTTGAAACACGTCTTAAATACAAGCTTATACTTGAAAATCAAATGAGAACATGATGACGCATGAAGCATCAAAACAAGAGTGCGAACATAAGTCCATCAAGCATAGGCTAAGACTGTGCATTGACCTTTGTGAAGTTGAAACCCAAATGTCAGAGTTTACATAGCTTGGTGTCTCCGAAGGTAAGGTACATTTTGGAAATTCCAATTTGCACAGCGTCAATTAAAAGTCTAAAGCATAATCTCATTTTTAAATTGCAAGAAATTCAGAAAAGAATTGAAAATCCAAAACTGGGATAGTCAGGTTCGCTCGAGCGGTCATACATTCGCTCGAGCGGACACCAGACAGAAGCTTGTTCGCTCGAGCCATCCCAAGGGTTCGCTCGAGCGGACAGGTTTCTGTCCGAAACCCTTTAAACAGAGGCATGTTCGCTCGAGCGAACCCAGTGGTCGCTCGACCAAACAGGCTTCTGCCTGAACGCGACTCGGTGCAGAAACTGCACATCCATTCATTCATTCCCTTGCATTTTTCTTTCTTCTTCTTCTCACCTCCAAACCAAACAAAACCCCTGAGCCACCATGCTCACCAAGGGTCAAAAACAACATTTTGCATCATTCAATCCATAAATCAATCATTCACTCCATTGAGAAACCTCAAGACATTTGCATGTACAAAATCATAAAAGCTTACAAGATCAACATGATTCTAAAGACTTGAAAAATCATTAGTAACAATACAAGTGAAGAAACTAAACCCATGACTTGAAAGAGCATAAACATGACTTGCATTATGAAATTAAACATAGAAAACATGTCTTAATGAAAATATTGAAACCATAATGCAATATACATGAGAAATCCTATAAAGTTCACTTGCCTTTGGTCAAAGTGAGGAGAAAATCACTCAAGAGTGGTCTCTACTAGATCTCTAGCTCCAATCCTACAAAAGCCCCAAAAACCCAAAGAGAAAACCCTAGCAAAAATCAATCCTTTGCATAACTCCAAGAAAACTCTTTGCATAAAAGAGAAAAATACTCTAAATGGTTTGAAAAAAAAGAATCTCAAACAATAAATGCCATTGTTAACCTTTAAAACCTTGAACCAACAAGAAGAGCTTGAAAGAGTGCTTTATCCTAGCTCAAATCCTTTGAAAAATGCATCCTAAGAAAGCTTGAGAGAAGAGGAAGAAGGTGGGGAGATCATTCCTCCATTTGGCACACAAGATGTAAGCATATAGGAGGAGAGAGAGAGAGAGAGAAAATATGTGGCTGGAAAAGGATTCCAGCCACAGCTGGAATCGTTGCAGGCAAGAATGGGGAAGAAGAAGAAGGGTTCAGCCCTTTTATAAAGTGGGCAAGTGGGTTCCATGGGCCCCAATCTTCAAGGGATTAAAGGGTTCCTTTGCTCGTTGAAATATCTACTTTCCAAAAAGTATATTTTCCCTAATTTCTGGAATTTTCGAAATTTATGGACAGATTTAGTGAAAATTGTCATTTTTGCCCCTTTTTCTCGAAAAACGTGATTCCTGCGCCTCAAATCCAAATGGATAAAACATGAAAGCTGTTTATAACAATAAAATGAGTCAAAAGGAATAAAAATTGGAATTTTTAGAAACCAAGAATAAATTCTCACAAAAATACAATTTACAAGGGTTGGGTCAAAACAAAGTCAACGGTCTTTTAAAACTCTCCAAAGTTATGAAAAAATCTATTCAAGCTCAAAAACAAAGTCAAATCAACTCTAATCTTGTTTAAAAAGCTAAATCATGATTAAAACAATGCTAAACCCGAAAATTGAGGGTCGGCGTCTTACATAAACAATTTAGGCATGAATATGAAAAATGGTGCTAGAACAGTTCAAGATTAAAGTACACATTTCAAGTTTACGAAACTAGCATGAATACTTATAATATCATGAAAAGATAAATCCACATTGAGCTCATTATTTCTCTATCATGTAAAATGACAAGAGCAAGTACGCATGAAACACGACACGCAAGACATGATCCCACGCTACACAAGGTAACGGGGAGGCCGGCCGCGGAACCGGAACACGAACACGCACGATTTGTAATATAATACACGACTAGTCTGCAGACAGTCCACATGTTTGGGGACCCCCAGGTAATGGATCGAGCAAAAAGGACAGTCCAAGCTCAGTGGTATTCACTTATATCATGAATGCACAAAAACACAGTGATACACGTTCGAGAACACGACAAAACAAGAAGGAAATCATTTATCAACACGACACAACATGACTAGCAAAAATAGCATAATATAAATGCTTAAAAAACTTAAGAAATGATTCCCTTTTTCTTATTCTTGAAACACGATTCTTGAAACACGTCTTAAATACAAGCTTATACTTGAAATTCAAACGAAAACACGATGATGCATGAAGCATCAAAACAAGAGTTCAAACATAAATATATCTAGCATAGGCTAAGACTAATCTTTGACCCTTGTGAAGTTGAAACCCAAATGTCGGAATTTAAATAGTTTGATGTCCCCGAAGGTAAGGTACATTTTGGAATTCCAATTTACACAACGTCAATTAAAAGTCTAAAGCATAGTCTAGTTTTCAATTTCCAAGAAATTCAGAAAAGGATTGAAAATCCAAAACTGGGTCAGGTTCGCTCGAGCGGTCATACATTCGCTCGAGCGGACCCCAGACAGAAGCTTGTCCGCAACCCTTCAAACAGAGGCATGTTTGCTCGAGCAGACCCAGTGGTCGCTCGAGCAAACAGGCTTCTGCCTGAACGCGACTGGGTGCAGAAACTGCACCTCCATTCATCCATCTTCATACATTTTTCTTCCTTCTTCTTCTCACCTCTGAACCCAACAAAACCCCTGAGCCACCATGCTCACCAAGGGTCAAAAACAGCATTCAATCATTCATTCCCAACCAAAACCATGCATAGATTACAATCTATCATTTAACATAAAATTTAGGGTTAAAAACCAAAATGTCATAAACATGCACAAAAAGCCTAGAAAGGTTACTTGCCTCAAGTCCAAAAGCTAAGGAAATCTTCGCAAAAACTTAACCAAAGGGAAGATCCATGAAATCTACACAAAAGCCCCAAAATAGAACACATAAAAATCACATTTTTGGTCATCACAAACCCCATTTCGAAAATGGGTTTGAAAACATGGAAAACAAGTTGTAAATGCGTTAAAAGAACATCAAATGAAATGAGGAACAAGAGCCCTAACCTTGAGCTAGCTGAACAAGAAGAAGAGAGCTAGAAGATGATGAATAGTGTCGGGGATTTGGCTTAAAACGTGTCCAGCTGTAGCTTGAGAAGAGAGGAAGAGATTGATAGTCTTGGATCCGGAATTGGAGCTCTCTTGCTTGATGATTCAAGGGGAAAAAGATCAAGAGAAGGCCTTCTTCTCTTCTTCACTCTAGGTCAAAACAATTGTAGGGATTTGGAAATGGGAAAAGAAGAAGAAGAGAGCTTATATAGTGTCTAGAAAGTGGGTCCCTAGCAGCTGAGCTTTGAAACGATTAAAACATGCTCTTGTGGACCCCTGATGAAGTCGACGAAGAAGAACAAAACGATCGTCGAAAAATCTAGTTTCGGAAAAGTATAATTTTGACATGGTTTCACGACTTCGAAAAGTGTACCCAGATTTAGCATGAAAAGACAGATTTACCCCTTTTGGGCCAAAACTTGGGTTTCTGGGCCTCAAATACATGCAGGCTAAAAATGAGAGTTGTCACAAATAATAAAACCATTCAAGAGAATCAAAAATCATGATGAAACAAAATATCTAGAACGAAAACCCATTCTTACACGTGTACTCAGGGCGTCCCTGAGCGTGTCTGACTCATATTAAATGTCCTCAAAATTCCCAAAGCTATAATCCAGACTAAGTCCAATCACATTCTAACCCAGCTAGTACTAAGACTCACTTAAGACTAAACACTCACTTAATTAGTACTAATCGAGTTGGTCTGGGTCGGGATCTAACAAATACATCACTCAACAAAGAAGAAAAGTTGCTGGATGCTGTTCAGGACTTGTTCCCGGAAAATGCTTCGTGCAACACAATCACTAAAGACGACAATGATGCTATAGAGACGCCTTCAGAAAATGACAAGGATCAGCCCCTCGATCCTGAGAGTGATCTTCCAAAAGAAGACCCTTCTCTAGAAGCTCTTGAAGTTGGTAAAGGTACCCGCTCTGGCTGGGATTACCACAAAAGTTACAACTAACCTTCTTCTTCTTATGTAAACCCTTCGGGAAAGCAAGCTGTAAACGCCCCAAGTGGCAACAATAATGAAAATGCAGGCCTGAAGGAGGCTTTCAAGTACGACTTGATTGAGCACTTCAAACACATACCTGAACGACTGCACATCCTTGACTTATTACGAATGTCTCCACAAACTCGTGATAGTCTTATTTCGGAATTACAAAAGCTGAATGCGGATGTCGACAAACATGCTCCACAAGTCCTACAAATTGAAATGGACTATAGGATAAAAAAATCAAGTACTTCCTCAAAGGGAGAAAAGAAGAAAACTAAGGGATCAAGCAATGAATGCCTCTCGGTTCAAAAAGCAGCAAGTGCAACAATTCCTTTAACAAGGATAACCTCCTGCTAGGCGAGACAAAGCACAACCGACCTTTGTACTTCACGGGGTATGTCAGAGAAATGCTAGTACACAGTCCAGATCGACCCAGGTTCTGCACTCAACCTCATCTCTACTTCGGCACTCGAAGAGCTGGGTATCCCACCTAGCAAGCTGAGTCACACGTCTGTATCCATCTTCGGATATGACGGGAGCGCTCAAAGGCCTATCGGTAAAATCAGGTTCAAATTTCAAATTGGTGATCTTATTACTGAAGTCACTGTATATGCAATAAGGACCCATTTATGCTATAATATCCTTCTTGGACGCCCCTAGATACATGAAAATGGTGTCGTCCCTTCAACTCTACATCAGTGCATCAAGTTCGTTGGCAATGACGGCTTGATACATCGAGTGTTTACAGACAAAAATCCCTTCAAAGGCAAGGATGCCCATTTTGCAGATGCTCAAATGTATAAAGATGGAAAAGAAGAACAGGAGGAAGAAACAACACACTTTGCCGAAAATCTCCAGAAAGATAAAGGCAAGGCTCCTCAGCAATCATCGGAAGTAAACAAACCTTCCACCAAACTCGAAGTAAGCAGTCAAGCTCCCTTCGTGATCTCTCTCGAGACATCAAAACCTTTGGTAATCACCACCAAAGCAAAGAAGACAAAACAAAAGGCTGGGGGCAAGTTCACTGTCTCCTTTGTGTCTATTATGCATGACACAGATTCGGACTCAGAGCCAGAAGACGACACAGCGTCAAGCCAAGCTGATACTAGTGAGATCGGCCCGCTCTCACTCCATTGGAGACATTTGCTGATATAGAAGATCCTACGTCTGCTTTCTTTGTTATTCCGGAAACTTCGGCAGAAGAAAAAATAATCTTCTTCCATAGATCAGGAGTTTCTCCGCCAAATTCTCCGCTTGAACCTTTTCAAAACAAAGGTACGCCTCAGCTATCCCTGTATAGTCCGGTGCCACAAGCTATCATGAAGAAAATGGGCTACGTCGCTCAGAATCTGACTGGTTTGGGAGGTGGCCATGGTATTCTCACACCATTGGAACCTACCTTGACCAAAAGTCAACCGGAAGATTGGAAACTCCACCCTCATAAAGGCAAGTCTTCATACAGGTTGGGGTATGATCCTACCACTCCCATGAGACAATTGATACAAAGGCTGCAAATTCGTTTCTCCGACCAAGCCTCAACATCTCGTGTCCATGAAGATATTGATCTCCCTGGATATCTCTTTGAGGAGTCACCCGTCAAGGATCCTGGAAGCTCCTCCAGTTGGTATAATTTCTCTAACAATGAGGAGGAATTGTCTGATGACATAGACGAGCGATTTTTCGACCCAGAAGAACCATCGTCTCCAAAAGAAGTACCCTACTTCAACCCAGTTCCAACAGGTGATTGGGACCATCTCATTGCAAGTCTTGAGAAGAGTACCGATCAAGAAGACCCATGGACAGAAGCAGAGCCTCGGTCTGTAAATGCCTTCGGAACTTCAAAAGGTCTTGTTGAGTTGGAAGCCTCCGAAAATATTGTGGAGGAACCACCTTCAAACCTTCCGACAGAAGATCCTGTTCAAAAGATAGACTTGGGAACACCTGATAACCCACGTCCTGTATTCATAAGCAAGAATATACAGGATGATGAATTACCCGAGTATATCTCTTTTCTTCGTGAGTTCGTCGATTGTTTTGCATGGTCTTATGCTGAAATGCCTGGCTTAGACCCCAAAATAGCAGTCCATAAGCTCAACTTGCAAAAAGAAATCAAGCCTGTCAAAAAAGGCCAAAAAAGATTCCGTCCTGATGTGATGGACAAAATTGAACAAGAAGTTCAGAAACTCAAAAACGTTGGATTCATCCGCGAGGAACAACATCCTGAATGGTTGGCCAACATCATCCCCGTGACAAGAAAAATGGACAGATAAGGGTCTGTATCGACTACAGAGACTTGTGCATGCCCTAAAGATGAATTCCCGCTCCCCATACCAGGGGTGATGATCAACAACACCTGTGGGTTCGAGCGAATGACATTCATGGATGGATTCTCTAGCTACAATTAGATAAAAATGCATCCTGAAGATGAAAGACATACGTCGTTTCAGACTCCATTTGGCGTGTATTGCTACACTGTCATGCCATTTAGTCTGAAAAACGCAGGTGCAACATATCAGAGGGCTATGATGAAAATATTCCAAGATATGCAGCACAAAATGGTCAAATGCTATGTTGATGACCTCACCATCAAAAGCAGAAGAAAAGAAGACCATCTCAACATACCTCCGAGAAGTCTTCCTCCGACTTTGTAAACACAAATTGTGGATGAATCCATTAAAATGCTTCTTCGGTGTCACATCGGGTAAGTTTCTCGAATTCATAGTTCGAAAAACTGGAATAGAACTTGACCCCACCAAAGTCAAGGCTATCCTGGAAATGCCATCTCCAAGGACCCTAAGAGAACTAAAAGGGTTCAAGGAAGATTGGCGTACATTCGACGGTTCATCTCCAATCTATCAGGGAAGTGCCGTCCATTTTCTCGCTTGATAAAGAAAGGTGTGGACTTTGTCTGGGATGCTGAATGTGAAGGCGCATTTCAAGACATCAAAACATACCTCACCAAACCTCCAATGTTGGCTGCCCCAACAACTGGAAAACCATTCATTTTGTACACAAGAGCTCTCGGCCACTCTTTGGGTGCTCTACTCGCACAAGAAAATAGCGAGGGAAAAGAAGCTGCTCTATATTACCTTAGCCGCATGTTGGTAGGTGCAGAGATCGCTACTCCCCGGTCGAAAAAGAATGCCTTGCAGTGATGTTTGCCGTACAAAAGCCGCGTCACTACCTGCTATCCAACACAGTCTACCTGGTATCAAGGATCAACCTCTTAAAGGTCCTTGTCACAAAAGCAGGTTCTCTCAATGCACGACTGGCAAAGTGGTCAATCATTCTATCGCAGTTTGATATTAGGTATGTACCACAAAAGGCAATCAAAGGCCAAGCTCTAGCAGACTTTCTCGCAGAGTACCCATTGCCTAAAAATTCTCCACTCAGGGATGATCTCCCAGACGAATTTGTCTACAACGTGGAAACTTCCTTATCAAATGTTTCCTGGGACATGTACTTTGACGGAGCAACCAGGACAAATGAAAACGGAAAGCAGATATTGGGAATTAGTATCCTCTTCATCAGCCCTGACAAATATATGATTCTACATGCTTTCTCGCTACTGGAACCATGTTCAAACAATGCAACTGAGTACCAAGCCCTGATTATAGGATTGGAACTCGCCCTTGGGGACTCCCAACTGATCGTCAACCAGATTAATAAAAAATTTGAGGTCAGGAAGCCTAATTTACTACCTTACTACAACAAAGCGTAGTCACTTCGACAAAAATTCATCATTTGTCACATCACCCACATCCTCAGGGGTGAAAACATCCGTGCAGATGCCCTGGCCGGACTCGCGACATCTATGGCAATCCAAGAAGGGGAAAACATGCAAATTATAGTGTGTCAAAGGAGGATTCTCCCTCCTCTTAACACACACCAAGCAGTTGTTGAATGCCACCAAGTGGTTGGAAGTCGGATGTCCATCCTAAAACCTCCGATCGGTGATTGGAGGGATCCGTTTATTGATTACATCATGTTCGGAATCCTACCTGAAGATCCAAAAGAGCGGGTAAGCATTCAAAGACGTGCCCCAAACTTTCACTTGGATTTTCCTTCTAAAGTACTTTACAGAAAATCCTTCAATGGAGTACTTCTACGCTGCTTGTCACAGCAAGAGGCTGAGGAAACTCTCAAAGAAGTGCATGCTAGTCTTTGTGGAGCCCATCAGGCTGGTCCTAAGCTCTACAATCAGATAAAAAGGCTAGGTTATTATTGGCCTACCATGGTAGCTGACGCAATGCGATTTGCTAAGTGCTGCCAACAATGCCAAATTCATGGAGATTATGTCCACATGCCTCCGGAATGGCTACATCTTACAGCAATCTCATGGCCTTTCGAAGCCTGAGGTATGGACATCGTAGGTCCTATCTCTCCCCCATCAAGCAAAGGTCACCGTTTCACCTTCGCCGCTACGGATTATTTCTCCAAGTGGTCAGAAGCATTTGCGCTCAGTGAAATGAAGACCTCGTCAGTCCTTCAGTTCTTGCGCACCAACATTATTTGTCGCTTCGGCATACCTAAAAGATTCGTCCATGATAACGGACCACAATTCCGGGATCACAGATTCTACAGGTTCTACAAGTACAAAATCCAAAGCTGTCCTTCGACTCCATATAATTCGGCAGCGAACGGACTAGCAGAAGCCTTCAACAAGACACTCTGCAAAATCCTCAAGAAAATGGTCTCTAGTCACAAAAGAGATTGGAGCGACAAACTACTAGAAGCTTTGTGGGCCTATCGAACCACCGTTCGAGGACCAACCCCTAGCACACCATTCTCCTTAGTCTATGGATGCGTGTCTCTTTGGAAGTACAAATTCCTTCCTTAAGGGTATCTCTGCAAAATGACATGACGCAAGAAAGCAATGTCAAATTGAGACTCCAAGAGCTGGATAATCTCGACGAGAGACGGCTTGAAGCTCTACAAAGCATTGAGCTGTACCAAGCACGCATGGCAGGATCTTTCGACAAGAAGGTCAGGCAACGTGCCTACAAAAAGAGCGACTTGGTTCTTGCAGTAAAAAGACCCATAGTCTTTGCCCACAATTCCAAAGACAAATTTGAACCAAAATGGGAGGGACCTTTCATCATCGACAAAGTCTTCTCCAACGGCACATACGCTCTTCTAAACATGGAAGGAGACAGATGTATGCTGCCCATCAACGGCAAATTCTTGAAGCGGTACTACCATTGAAGATTTCCAACGGGTCAGAGCGATATCTACACGACCAAAGCCTATTCCCAGGTACTTGCTCGTCAAACCCACCCCTTTTGAAAATTTCATATTTACGTTGAAATTTCTATAAAAAAAAAACTTTCAAAACAATGCTTACTTTCATTGTTTCATTGTTCAAAAAAATTAAATCAAAACCAAGAACCAAGTTTAAGAGCCTCTTCTTGAACTTGTCCAAAATTTTCGATCCTTGAACCCAAAATTCATGGTTTGAAACAAAAATCAAGACTCAAGAATTTCCACCCTAGTCCGCCTCGGCTTTTACAATAAAAAATAGTTTCAAGTCAAAATTTACGACCCTTGTGTCTTTAAAAAAAAAAAAACGGTTTTTAGAAACCGCGGGGAAGCGATGCTCAGTCGATACTCGCAAAACCTAAAAATCGGAAGGATGCGAACCCCATTCGATACTTCCAAAACCCAAAAATCGAGAGGATGCGAACCCCATTCGATACTTCCAAACCCAAAAATCGCAAGGAAGCGAACCCCATTCGATACTTACAAAACCTCAAATTTCAAAAATCGTGGAGACGCAACATTCCAGTTGATATCCATAACCCAAATTTCAAATGGTTCAAGAAAACCTCAAATTTAAAAAATCATGGGCAAACGACACCAAGTTAGTACCCGCAAAAAAACTAAAATTTTTTAAAAAGCAGGGAAACGACGTTTAGTCAATAATTGCACCCCAATCCCGCGAGGAATCGACATTCCATCGATACTCGCAAAACCGAATGAGCAAGGAAGCGACATTCCATCGATACTTGCAAGACCATTCAGCGGGGAGGCGACATTTGGTCGATACCTGCATTTTGAAAACCAAAATCCGGCTTTAAAAACCAAAATCGGGTATAAATGCCAAAAACCAGGCTATAAACGCCAAATTCGGCTATAAATGCCAAAAATCCGGCTATAAACGGCAATTTCGGCTATAAATGCATAAAATCCGGCTATAAACGCCAAAATCGGCTATAAATAATAAAAATGGGCTTTCATGCCAACAAAACAAAACTTAGTTTTCAAAAAATTTGGCTTCCATGCCACAAAACAAAATTCGGCTTCTATGCCATTCCAAAATTCGGCTTTCATGCCATCTCAAAAAGAAAAAAAAAAACTTCGGCTCTAATGCCAACTCAAAAACTTTGGCTTCCATGCCACAAACAAAAAACAAATTTGGCTTTCATGCCACAAACAAAAAAAAAAAAAAACTTTGGCTTCCATGCCACAAACAAACAAAACCTGGCTTTCATGCCATTTCAAAATTTCAGGCTTTCATGCCATCACAAAATTCGGCTTTCACGCCATCTTAAAATTTTGGCTCCCATGCCATAAACAAATTTTGGCTTCTATGTCACAAAACCCGGCTCTCATGACAATTCAAAAATTCGGCTCTCATGACATCACAAAATTCGGCTTCCATGCCATTCCGAAATTTGGTTTTCAAGCCATCAAAAATCAAGCTTTCGCCACAAAATCTGGCTTTCATGCCCAAAACAACTCTTTTAATCAAATTCTCAAACAAACATTCCCATTTAGCCCTTATTTAAATCTGTTTTCATCAAAATGGTTTAAGTGAAAGAAGGGAATACAAAAAATATAGTACCAAAAATGTTTATACATAGAGGTACCAAAAAAAAAAGAAAAGAAAAAGGAGTTTGTTACAACTCAGGAGCTCAGTCTAGCATGGTCTTCAACCAAAGATTCAAGTCCTCAAGCAGATCCTTGGCCTTAGCTTCCAAAGTTTTTAGGCCACGCTTCTTCAAAACATTCCCATAAAATGCGGCAGAACGCCGCGACCCATTGGCAGCACGAGGAAGTTCTTTCTAGAGAGTCTGCCACTGCTCATATTCCTGAGTCTTCCTCCGGAACTTATTCTCAGCCTCCTCAACCTGACGAATGAGAATCCCCTCCTTGTCACGAGCTTCCACAATGGCGGTCCATTTGGCAGAAGCTTCTTCCTCCAAAAGCTCAAGACGTTGCCTAGCCTCGACAACCTCCTTATCAAGGCGGTTCAGGCCTTGTTTTAGCTCCATGATGGCCAGCTCGGTAATGTTCCTCTCTCGAACAAATTACTTCCGAGTCTACGAGATCTCAGTCAGCTCCGCTTTGACATCACCGGAAGGCTTCACAAACATCTCATTAAAGAAGTCACCATCTTGAAAACTCTTTGTCTTAGTCCACTTATTCCCCAAAGCGATGACTTCATCAACAAAATCCTTGGCGCTTGCAATGTCCAGACCGACTTCTTCGCTATCAGCAAGGATGTCCTGAACATGCTTGATCATGCCGAAACCAGCTTCCAAGTGACCAGAAGAGAGAGTCTCAACCCATGAGCTCAAAACACTCTTCAACACCTTCTTTGCATACTTAAGGTGTGGCCTAAATAAGGATTCACCATGCTCCGGCGCCCTACTGCCCATCTCATGCCCCATTGGAGGAGTAATCAATAAACTCTTTCCAATCGAAGAAGCTGACTCGTTGAAAGTAGAAGAAGCCCCTACTTCGGGATTGGCTGTAGGTATCCCCTGTTGTGGACCTGAGGAAGAAGGAGGAATTCACAATCTGTCAATGAAAAGACAAAAAGGTATGAATATGATCTTGTCAAAAAAAATATCAAGATTATTATTACAAAATACCTTCTTTCGACGACCGGCGGAGTACTCTCTGCCTCTCTGAGCTCTTCCGAAGCATCGTCAAAGGTTGCATCCATGGATGGCTCGAAGTCGTCAGAATCCTCGGGCAAGTCAGCTAACAAGAAAACAATGCAACATGTTGGCAAATGGCAGCACAAAAAAAAGAGACCAAAGAAATCATACCAGGTGAAGGTTTTGGAACTACTCCAGAGTCCCTGGGTTCATCCTCAGATGCCGCAATCGGATCCGTCATCGCCTCATTGGCCGAAACCTCGGACATCACGAAATCATCATCCTCTACCAAAAGAAAGAAAGCAATGGATCAAAAGAGAAATCTCTCATAAGAGAAAAGAAGTGGCAAAAGAAAGAAGGAGGATCATACCAGCAGTCTCCTCTTCTCGGCTCCTCTTCTCTAGAGTCTCGTTAGCATCCCCAAACACCTCCTCAGCAATTCTAAGAGGAACTTCCAGTTCAGGAGGACTTTCTTCCCGTCTCATATTACGGTGTTGTCCCCTTTTCCTCTTACTTTTGTGGGACGTTCTGCTTGAAGATCCTGCCCCACTATCAACATCAGGTCTCTCACTAGAGTCCTCATTGGATGATCTGCTTTTCCCAGTAGACTCCATGGAAGCCTTTGTGCGCTCCGCTTGCATCTAGGCGTCGATCTCGGCCTCCTCCTCTTCCAGCTGTTTCAAGACCTCACCAGGAATCCCTTGTACAGCTCCTGATCTGATGACGTCCTGCATATTGAGAAAGCCTATCTTATGCCTCTCTCCAGAAAGGAAAGCCAAAACTTCCTCTCGACGGACACCGTCTGATCTACCAAGACCTACTTGACATCAAGCTCCTTCTTGGAAAGCCCCCGGTACACTGAGAAGCTCTCCACAAACCATTTCGTGAAGCCAAAAGTCCGGAAAGTGGGCAGCTCAGGATAGGAAATCATGGCGGTAGTGTCTTCAGCACTGTAAAAAGCACATGCAATCCTCCCGTCCTGCAAACCTCCAAAACGCTTCACCATGCTCGAAGGCACTCCAACAACTCCTTGAGAGAAGCCAAGCTGCAATGTAAAACGCAAAGGGACATACGGCTGGATATCGACGAAAAGATGTCTACGGTACACCATCGTACCAACCCGTATGTTGAAAAGCCATCTCTTATCTGCGTTTGTCAAAGCATAGTGTCTTCCCGACCCTACCCCGGTTGAGTAACTAGAGACACCAAAGTCAAAAGCCTTCTTCCGTAAACCTGGAGAAAGCTTCACTGAAGACCGCCCAATCTTGACGTCCCTGAACCGTCGGATCCTCAAACGGGCAGACAAAAGAGATTCGAAAACGGCTGTCCCTCTAGCCAAATGAATCATAAAAGGATCTTCGTCCTGTGCAACTCCCAACCGATTGAAGCTAGGACAGTGGTATACCTACCACGAATAGAATATGTGGGTTGAAAATACCCTGTTCATAGGGAGCCCAAGCAGAACCAGGAACGCAGCAGCCTGTAGTTCGGTACACAAGTAAGAGTAAAGAGCAGGCACCAAAGCAAGCCGCTCTCTGAATGCCATCTGACAAGCCGGAAAAATACAATGCGGCCTGATGTGCGTTCCATCTCCTCCAACAAAAATAGCCTCACCTAGCCAATAAGTGAGGTAAACAGTGAGATCTCTTCGCAATGCAATATCAAGACAAATGGCATCTGTGCTTACGAAGAACTTCATCAAATCTTCTCGCATAGCGGAAATCTTTTTCAAATTTGAGGCTTTAGCCCTAGCATCCTGGACCATGCTATCAGAAGACTCCCCGCTGTCAAAAAAGTTGGAGCTGCAACTCTTCCAACTGTTGTACCTGACTTTCGAGCCCTCCTTCTCCTTCAGAAAATCATAGAAGGCGACGAGCTGAAAGTACAAAATCCTGAACTCCTCAGACTGCTCCTCAAGGACGCAGTCGATAGGCATGAACTCCTCATAAAGCTTATCGAGGATAGGCGACCCGGTGATGGCGCTCAATTCCTTTAAATAAAAACCAATCTCACCATTCGTAACAATGAAGGTGTTGGTTTGTGGAAGGAATGTCTCCAGCATGGCCATGAAAGCCTCATCGAAGAAAACCACAGTTTGCCGAAAAGCGCGAACCGCGTCAAAAATCTCGGCCTCCCGCAAAATGGCCTCACCAACCTTCAGGGTGTGATCAGTCCATGATTCCCAGCTCGAGTCAGCATTAAAACGGCCACGAAGTCGAAAAGGCTTCACCTAATTGCTACCGTCACCATGAGAAATGCCAAGGCCCATTGGTCTCAAATCGACCGACGGATGATCAGAACCTTGGTAGCCACTGGCTGGCATCAACATGTCCATACGGACATGCGACTTCTCTGCAAAACCGGAAGGGCTGCCGACAAAAACCCCGGTCTTGATCACACTGGTCCTCTTCACCCAGCTCGGAGGATCCTCCCTCTTAGGGCACATGGGAGAAAGGCTCATGATCGAAATGGTGCGATCGAAGGTCAACCAGGTAGAAATAGTTCTCTCCTCACCATCTGCTATATAAGAGAACTGAAAACATCTCCTTTGGTATGTCAAGTCATCAGGGACTGCATCACCGAAGAAGAAGGTAGGCTTGAACACAATGCTCTGATCGTCCGTAACCCAAGGACAGCTGCTTATCGCGATCTTGTAGAATTCCTCATCTTTGAGAGAGCGATCAATTGCTGTCTCATCTCATTACGGTTGAGGGAATCAATTCTTCCAAGTTATTTTCAACAAACTGGACCTTCTCCCAGGCCTGCTGAACGGCCGCATTAGAAGATCTGGCAGACCGACGAGGTGCGTCAGTAACAGGCCCTTTACCCTTGTTCGTTCTGAAAGAACTACCTGCAAAGGATGGAAAAGAAAAGATCAATCATTACCAAAATGACAGGATTTTGCTAAAAAAATTCTAGCGAAATTTTGACATAGCTCCGGTGCAATTCCGAAGAAAAGGGAAATACCTCGAAAAAGATAAGAAGCCTGAAGATGAGCTCAACACTACTGGAAGCTCATAGTCAATGGAAAATTCTCAAAGACGGTTTGAACTCAAACATTGCTACGAGAACGAGCCAATCTCATCAAATCTCAACAAAATTGGAAAAGGGCTCAACATTGCTGTGAGCTCCAAAATCCAAAATTTGCAAAGTTCCTCAAAATCCCTCAAGACCAAGAAATGGCTCAACATCTCTGCGTATGCATCATCATGCTTGCAAAAGATTCTAAGGTAGGCATCATCATGCTTCCAAGTCCATTTACTCAAAATCATGCATCAAAGAACATCATCATGCATTAGATGCTAAGAAAACGATGACCAAAGTTTGACCAATTCCAACCCAACTTGGTCAAAACCAATCAAACTTTGTCCAAGTCCAAAATCGTGTTGACTTGACCTAGAGACTCTAGCCTTCTATCTTGATGCATCAAACAAAAAAAAATTTTGCATGAACATTTTGAAATTGCATAAACCTCATTATCATGGTGAGCAAAAAAAAAGGGAAAAGAAAAGAGAGAAAATCTCTTCAAAAAAAATTTTTTTTTAGGCCCACAGGCTGTGGCCCATTGCCACGTGGCAGTACGGCCAAGTCCGTACGGACCTGTCCATACAGCCAAGAAGAAAAAAAAACGCTGAAAAAAAAACAAAAGAAAAAACAATGAAAAAAAAAAGAAAGAATCAACGTGAAAAAAAAATGAAAAAAAAAGGGTAAAAAAAAGGAAGAAAAACAGTGAGCAAGAAAAAAAGAGAGAGAAAAGAAGCACGAAAAAAAAAAGGGGGAAAAACACGTGCTTGAAAAAAATGAAAAAGAAAAAAAAAAGATAAGAAAGAAGAAAAGAAAGAAAAGAAACTACTTCTACAATGGAGCTTTCTTGTGGAAGAAGAAAACTTACTTGAAGCCATGGAGAAGGAAAAAGCTTGAAGATTCTTGAAAACAAAGAACTCTTGATCTTGGAGCACTCTTGAAGATTCTTGCAAAAAGGAAGCAATGGAGCAAAAGATCCAACCCCCCTTGCTTTTATAGAAGAGAGCGAATCAAAAGAGGAAACAAGGAGAAAAGAAAGGAGGTAAGTGCTAGAATTTAGCAACTTTCCCAAAAGAAAGATACTTTGAGAAAATCTCTCCCAAAAACAAGGAAACTTGAGAGATTCTCTCCAAGTAAAGATATTTTTAGATATTCTCTACACAAAAGAGATATTTTTAGATATTCTCTACAAAAATGACACCATATGAGATCTAGGCCATCTCCAAAGCCTAAGGTCCCATGGGTTAGCCCACGTGAGCCAGGTTTGACCCCCTATGCACTAAAAGTGGCTTTTAGTCAAAACATCCCTCTTACCAAGAACATGCAAAAAAAAAATTTGTCACATGCCTCTTTTGAGTTGATTGGACACTTCAAAAAAAAAAAAAAAAACGAAAGCCTCATGAGTTTCCAAAAGCCAAACCATCCAACCTCATGAACCAAATTAATGCTTAGACAACGTTTGACTCTCCATCAATGCTCGAGCAGCAAAATCAAGCCTCTCGGTGGCAAGAACCACAGAGGCCATCACTCATCAAACAAAGTACATGAGTGGCTTCAACATGCTTCAAAGGGTTGCACGTCGAATTTCAGGTCATTCCAACAACGTTTGACCAGACTTCAAAGCTCCGAAAGAATCAAGCCTACCGGCGGCGGAGCACCCCGGGACCATGACATCCAAATCAGAGCTAATGGATCACTTCTACATGACTCCAGTAGGCTCCCTGTCAAATTTCAGGTCAATCAGACATCGGTTGACCGTATATCAAAGCTCGACATCTTCCCCGCAGTAAAATCAAGTCAAGCATCGACAAGACCCCAAATGGCTTCAAAACTCAGATAAAAGCCCATGGTTGGTCCCATCCACTGCTCAAGAAGCTTCACCTCAATTTTCAGGTCATTCCGACATTGTTTGACCTAGTTTCGACTCTTGACGAAAAATCGACTATAAAGTCTTCGGTATTCCCGAAAAATGGGAAACTTTGTGCTCCGGTTTTATGCGACTTCTCGTCAAGTTTTCTCCAGGAAAATCAAGTCAACAATTGAGGAAAACTATCAAGAAAAATACAGAAGAAAAAAGGAACGAAAAAGAAAAAGAAACGGCCGAAAAAACCGCACGGTGACCAAAGGGGACAAAGCCCCCATGGTCGCCGGCGACCCTGGGTGCATGGTCGCCGGAATTTCCTCCGAATGGCCCGTTTTCTGATCTTTTCTGCGTATTGAGAGTTCCTGCCTCTGTGATTTTCTGAAAATCCAAATTTTGATGCTTGAAAACGATTGATCTTCGCCAACATCTCGGATCCGCCATAAAGAGCATGAAGTCATCACTGATCACTCCAAGATTGCCAACCGGTTGACCAAGAAAGTACACTTTCTGTCCGACCAATTCAGAAATCGACAAGACAGATGTCACCGGCCCACCAACATCAATCAATGTCTGAAATTGCATCACAATCCGACATCAAATAGCATGTGGATCCATCGGCGATCATCACAAAAAGAATCCCAAAAGACGCGGCGCGGCCCTCGACTCTTCAAATGCCCAGGCAACCACTTAATGTCGTTAATTGACCCGTTTTATGACAACTTAATGCGGTCATTAACCCATTATTTTGGACGGCCCAATTAGATTAAAGCAAATGGGAGTTACAAGTCCAAGCAATCATGGCATTAAAACCATGAAACTCCCCTCATCATGGAGATTAAAGGCGATTAAATGCCCATCATTCTCCATCGGCCAATCACAAGCCAAGAAAAAGGAGTTACAAAATCAAGAAATAAAAACTTGTAACTCCTCCCATCATGGAGCATCAATGCCATCAATTCTCTCATCATGGCCATCAATGCTCATAAACCACCTCATGGCTACCAAGAGCCTATAAAAGGAGGTCCATTCCAAAAAGAGAGACACTTGCTGATTGACACCTACTGGCAGACTAGCACATCCACACCAACACACATCCGGAGTCTGGAAAATCCCAGAGAAATTCCGATGAAGTCCTGCTGCTTTGTTGCAAGAGACACCACAAGGTGATGAAAGTCCCTTGGAGCCCCCCCCCCCCCCCCCCCCCCCAAGGTCCCCTTCTTCTATACAACATGGCCTAAACGCGGCTTTTCAGCCCGTATACTCGTTTTTTAATGGGATATAAGACCTCGCCTTGGTCTTTATCCTCTAAAAAACTGAGGTTGGAGCCAAGCCGAAGAATCGAATTGAAGGACGATGGCGAAGTCCATACATGACTTGCGACCGTCGATCTGAACGAGCCCCCACAATCTCCTGATAAGTTAGATCCCTTTTCTTCCTTTTCTATTGTAATTTGTATTTTTTAAAGAGACAAAAAATCACAATTCTTGTCTTTCATTTTTTATGAGATTTGTAAATCGCCTTTCACGGCAAAATCACCTTTCACGGCAAACAAACAAAAAACGCCTCCTACTGCATTCAAAAACATCTTGTCTCTTTTCTTAAATATTTATACAATTTGAAAAGTTAGAAAGAAGGATTGATTTCCTTTCTACTTGTGAAGGTGAATCTCCGGATCATCACCATTCCAAATTCCAAGTAGAATAGAAAATCTGGCATACCAATACAAAAATGTTGATACCCGCTTTTTCTCCTCCGCGGGACCACGGCAGCCCCCGGGGCGGAAGGAGAGGACGAAAGGCCGGGTCCATCAATATATGCAAACACACAATCAGAACAACACCAAGTAAAATCAAATTAATCTTCATCTCTACTGATCTAGAACAGAAATCAAACCTTGAAACCAACTTGTCCAAAAAAAATCTCAACCAACTTGTCCAAAAGAAATCCCACAAACTACCTAAAAAAAAAGAGTTTCAGGCACGTAGTCTTATGAATGATGAAAAAAGAGGAAGGAAAAACCCAAATTCCTGCTAATCTATTACAAATCACAATGCAAAATCGTTCATTTGATATGGGTTTCTTTGAGTCATATTCTTTTAGAGCTAGAAATAGACAGAGAAGAAGAATACAAAAATAAAAATCATGGAAAATTAAATGCAATCATGCTAAAATCATGCAAACCGAATTGATCACTGAATACCTCGATCTCCACAGCTTGGGAGGCTAGAGCTCACCACATCACCACTTCAATATCCAAACTTTGAAGCTAAAACCCTAACTTCTCGCCCTTTCTCTCCTCAAATCGTTCGAAAACCCTTTGTTTCTCTACTGAAGTAAATGCTGCAGACCTATAAGTTCTAAGCAAATTGCTTTTTCTTTACACCAAATCATGAAAAAAAAGAAGAGAGAGAAGGTATCAACACAACACCAAAATCTGTTCTTCTACACAAGCATGAACCAGAAATCAAAATTTGAAGCCTTCCGATCTAGAATTCCAGGATGTAGGAGACTCGGTCGGAAGAACATGCACAAAGAGAAACAGCTAAGATGATTCGAATATGACCGTTTGGATCGTTAATGAGCATCTTCTTGTGGAATGACATGATCGAATTGGGAGCTCCTCGTATGATTTCGCAGCCTTTCAGATCAAATGGAGAGGTCAAGCATTCGATTCTTTTAAAGAAGAAGGGTTTGGAGTGTGAAAGGTGTAGAGAGAGATCAACGGACTTTTGAAGAATAAGAGAAATGCTGCAGCTTCAAATCGCAACTCCTGGTGCGATTCTTCAACGGATTTTTGAAGAAGCAATAGAAGAAACTTGGACGGAACTTAGTTGAAGAAGAGAAATACGTCTCAGTTGAAGAAGCAACGGATCTTCAAATCACTTGAGAGTTTTTAGGGTTTTCGGGCTTCAAATGAGTGGGGAGTTTAGAGACATAAAAAGTGGGGACCACGTTTGAAATAAGTGGGGCTAAAATTTTGGACCTTTTAACAGCGGAAAATATCATCCGCCGCTGATACCCTAAAATTTTTTTAACTTTGGGTCAGATCATTATATATGTCGCTGATAAGTATATTTAGCGGCTAAAAATTAAAACAGCAGCTAGTTAAGTGTCACTAAAAGTGACTTTTCTTGTTGTGACATTTCTACACATAGTTAATCTAACGGTGGAGTTGATGGTATGTAATCCCATTGCATTTCAAAAGTGGACCGTGGGTGAATTTATTGCAAAGGAGACAACTCATTTTCAAATAAGAATGGCAATTGTCGCTCTTCTAAAAACATCAAGTTTTTTTTTTTATATATCTTTAACACATCTCCATCTTCAATTCACTCCCAAGAGAGAAGGGAGAGAAGTAAGGGATACTCAGAAAATTTCCATAGGATGGGAGGATATGCAGGGATTGGAGATCTAAAGCATTCTTCTGGGTGCAAATGTACTAAATTATGACTGCACCAAACTAGAGATTCAGCATATTGATGGAAAGTATTTTTATCCTCTTCAACGAAGTACTGAACTGAATCAAATCAGGGATTTCAAAGTTCTTGAAACCCATCTAAAAACTAAAATATTTAACCTCATAAGTGCATAAACAAATATATAAATAAATAATTTCTAGATTCTTTAGGACACTAAATAAGAAAAGGAAAAGGAAAAATAATCATGGAAGCAAAATATAACTAAAATAGGGAAAAAACCCTAAACCTAAAACACATGAACATAGAAATCAAAACAAAAGAAGAGAAGAAAAGAACGAGTCTTGGTACCTTTCTTCCTCACTGACGTTATCTTTCTCTCCCATTCTTCCTTCCACTTTTTCATTTTCTTTTTTCATCTCTCTTGATTCCATTCTCTGAAGAGTTGTGCTAATGAGATCATGCAAGTCTTTGGTTAAGATCCCTCCCATCCGTTCTTTCCAACTTTGGTATACTTGCCCATATAGTGTAATTAGTGAGGAGATGTACAAGTGTGGAGTCACTTTTGGAACGACTTTTTTTTTCCAATTTTGCTGGGAAAGAGTACTCGTGCAAGGAGTTTTTATTTTATTTTTGGCGGGACTCATAAAAATCCGATTTTGGCACATATTTGCATTCATGAGGATTTGTGCACACTTACGTCCCTCTAAATATATATAGCTTTTCATTAGCTTTTAATATTCTAACTTAGCTATATATAAATTATTATTATTATTATTTTTTAATCTTGTTTATTATTTATTTCTAACTGAGCATAGTGATGGGTGTGAAATCTAAGGTGGGGCCATGCCCAACCATTTCCAAAATTTCATATTTATTTTAATTTAATAATTCTTCATTATTTCAATTAGATCGTGTAAAGATTTATTATTATTTTTCTAATGTGGTACTTGTCGCGACCCCGGACCGGGTTTACGGCCTAATCCGGGATCGGGACTAAGTAAATGATGGAAAGATAAAGATAATAGCAATGATATGTTTAGAGCCAATGTGTACACGGGTTGATGAAGACACATATTACCCGTGCACGTGATTTTCCACAGGTGTCCGCGGTCAGGATATCACAACAACATGAATATTTCGTATAATTGCGGAAGCGTGTAGCAAATCATATCCATAGATTCATTTCCATCAAGAGGACTAATAACAAATTTAAATATATAAGGAATCAAAATGAGCAATGATCATTAGCGTTTCCCAAAAGTAATGTTAAAGTTTGAACAAAAGATCATTTAATTACATTCTCCAAAAATAGAGGCCAACAAAGGCCAATATAAACAAAACAATAACCACCAAAGGAATAGTTAGTCACAACCCAAAATGTAACGTCTCTCGAGGCAACCGGATGTTTAAACAACATCATCGGCACGCTACTCAACTAACTGCTGCCGTTCTCCGACCGCCACCTCGAGCTCCTCCTTAGGGTAACCAATAATGGGACCTGAGTACCAAAGAAATGGATCAGACACAACGGTCTGGCAGGTGGGGGTGAAAAGATATGACAATATAACATCAAATGAATTTACTTTCGAAAGCATTTAAATCTATTTAACCAATAATTTCCATGAAAAGATAAATCATTTATTCAAAACATGTATGCAATGTAAATCGAGTAAAGGTACCAAGGAAATGGGAAACAAACAATATGTCATTCACAAGAAACTAAATCCTCTATCACCAAAGTGACAAGAGTATAACGGGACGTTGACCTCAGTCACCGAAGTGAGGAAGTGCAAAAAAATTTACATATACATATATAATAATACGAGACGGGACCACGATAGCAAACCGGGTATCGGGAATCACGTTAGCGAACCGGATATCGGGAACCACGGGACCGAGCCGGGTATTGGGACGGGACCATGGTTAATAAACCGGGTATCGGGATCCAAACTGTAGCTAGCGGGACGGGAGGGGGACTTCCAAGTCGGTGGATCAAACCAATAGGGTTGTCCAAGCTTAGTGGTGTCGACTCATAGGTCATATGCAAGCAATCGGGACATGTATAAAACACATATGACGTAATTGTATAAACGGGCGAAACGGGGGTGCTCAAGGCACAATATCATTTCAATATCGGGTCATGCACATCAGGTCAGCAAAATGCTACAATTATTCAGTGCTTTCGGGATTGATAAATCATAAATCATGAATTTCGGGACTGCATGTTGAAATTCGGGAATAATAGAGTGCAATAGACTTTCAAAATATCGGGACAAGTATCGGGGTTCCAAACTAATTCAAGGCGAATAGGGATCCCGTATGTCAATTTAAATGAGAACTTGGTACTCCTTGAGTTTGGAGACATTCCGGGTTCCTTATACACTTTGGAATTTCAAGACTTCCAATGAATCTTTGTGACGTAGTTTCCTTCTCAAACGGGTTTCGAACAATGCCTCATAGGTCTCCCCGATGCTAAGGGGTTTCTTTAAAAAACGTTTTTTGTGCTCCAAAAATGGTCTGGGCCCAAGAGGGGGTGCTCTCGAGCGGACCTGGACTGCGCAGGAAAGTGGGCAGACAACAAGTCTTTCGCTCGAGCAGGCAGTCATTCTGCTGCCTGAGACTGCAGTCAGATTGACTGCGCACTCGAGCGGCCTGGTACGCGCTCGAGCGGGCAGTCAATTGTGCTGCCCGAGAGTGGCCTTTCAGGCCTTTCTTCTCATTTTCTTCTACACATTTCACCTGCAATAGAAAGGCCTCCTTGCCTCCAATAATCATTCTCCAAATCCCTTCAAACACTACTTAAAACTTCCATCAAAACTTCCATGAGCATTCAACCCAATCTCCTTTTCCACATTTCAAGCATCCAAAAGAAAGAGAAGAAATCCACAATCACAAGGGTTAATTTGAGTCATGAACAAGAGATAAAACAAAGGCTGTAAACTATCTTTTCAAGACAATAAATGAGTTAACCAACCTTTTCAAGAGCATTTATTTCACATTGAATACAAGTAAACCAAAACATTAATGGAAATAACAAGATCAATCATATTTGTCATGAAAACCATTCAAAACCCAAACATCAATTCATTCCACTTGCCTTAGGGTCTCAAATCAAGGAAACAAGTCTCTAATCACCTCTTCCAAGCCAAGAATACAATCTACACAAAAACCCCCAAAACAAACCCTAAATGGGTTAAACAAGAAATGAAGAAGAAGAATCTCTCAATAAGGAAGATGGGGGCTCCTCTAAAGCTAGGAGAACACAACATCAAAGGATTGGAAGGATTACTTACTTGGAAACTCTTCAAATGGGTAAGACTAGCTCAAGGAAGGTCTTGGAATGGAGGCCCTTTTCAAGAATTGTATCAATGGAGAGCCCAAGTGGTGAAGAAGAGGATGATGACTTCCATCTCTCAATTTGTGCAAGGTTGGAGATGATTTGGTGATGGAAAAACCAAGAGGGAGAAAAGAAGAGGGAAAAAGCCCTAGCTTGGGTGGCTCTTGAGTTGGAAAAGAGAGAATGGAAGAGAAGGGTCTCTATTTAAAGCAATTGGAAGTGGGATTCACTACTAGAAAACTTGGGAGGCTAAATCACAACTATCGGGACCTCAGACGAATTCGACGAAGAAGGGAAAAATGATCACCGAAATATCTAGTTTCCAAAAAGTATATTTTTCGAGGGTTTTAGGGATATCAAACTTTGGGTACAATTTGGTGTAGAATGACTATTTTGCCTTCAATACTAGGAAAATCGGGTTTCGGGATTCCGGACGAGCACGAGATCAACATGAAAGTTGTAGGGATTAACGAGATAAGTAAAACGGGATCGAAATACAAATCACTAGAATCTCGGATAATCCTCCACGCATGCACAAAGCTATAAAAAGGGACCCCCAAAGGTACCTACAAACCACAAAGGCACTGAAAATTCCCCCAAAGCTATAAAAGAGCTTTTCTAATCACAACTTAGTCAAATTCCACTAATCACGCTTAGCACTAACATGCGACTTAATTAGCACTAATCGAGGTCACTCGGGTCGAGGTCTTACAGTACTCCATGATATTAATGTATGACCGATATTAGATTTTAGGTTGGGTCCTTACACTAGAACTAGGGGTGTTCATGGGCTGGGCTGGGTAGGGCTAAGGCATATCCAGGCCTGGCCAAACTTTTGAAATACTGGCTCAAGCCGGCCCAAACCCGACACAGGCCATAAAAGTTTGGCCTAAGCCCGCCCATTTAATTAATTGGACTGAGCTAAACCGATCTTTTCATCACTTCTGTGGGCATTAAAGAATTAATTAAATTAAATTACATGCATTTCTTACACAAGCTGTGCTGGGCCAAGCTATGGACTTTCCATCACTTAATCCAAACCCGACCCAATTATTAATCGGGTCCCATTACATATCCAAGCTGGGGCCAAAGCGGGCTAGGCCCGACCCATGAGCACCCCTAACTAGAACAATGAGCATCTTTATTAATAACTGTGTTTCTCAAAAACTAATTAATCAATTAATTAAAAATACTTTTGTACCAAAAAAAATATTAGTGGGAGATTAGGAACGCTTTAAAACAGTTCCTCGGCATAATTGGATTTTGGCACGGTGTTTTTATTTAGGAACGGTTGCAATGTGTTCCTACTTTGGAACATTTTATACGAGAATATTCAAGTGCATCCATCCCTCACCATTGTGGTGAGGGACACCCCCTTTTTGGGAAGTTTCAAGTACAAAAGATAAGTGTACTTCTCTTTTGTACTTCTCTTTTGCACTTGAAACTTCCCAAAAAGGGGGTGTGCCTCACCACAATGGTGAGGGATGGATGCCCTTGACTATCCCCCCATTTTATGAATGTGCCAAAAGAATGTTCCTAATTAATACATTTTATAAAAGGAGGCCATTTCCACCATTCTAATGCATGTTTTTTTCACAGTTGGATGCTCTTTCAAGGTTGCTACTAGGCTCCTACGACGGTCCTTCCTTAGCCTATGGCTGAGACGCGGCTCTTTAGCCCGTCTACCTTGATTCTTTAGCCTGTCTCCTTAGCCCATCTCTCCTTGATCCTTATTCTCTAAAAATCTAAGGATTAAGCCTAGCCAAAGAATCAAAAGCATCATCTGTTATCATCAGAAGGATAGCAGTGAAGCCCAAATATGACTTGCGATCGTCAATTTGATGAACGAGTCCCTGCAATCTTCTAAGAAGTCAAATTTCCTTTTCTTTCTTCTTATTGTATTTGTATATTTAAAGAGACACAAAAATCCACAAGTTTTGCCTTTTTCACGATGAGAATTGTAAATCGTCTTTCACGGCACCAAAAATCTCCTTTCATGGCATTCAAAATTCAAATTATGTCTCTTTTTTAACACATGCAATAAAAGTTAGAAAAAAATTATTTTCTTTTTTGCATGAAAAGATTGATTTACGGATCACCACTTGTTATTTTCAAGTTGAATAGAAAATTTGGCATACCCATACATAAAAGAAAAGGTGGTTGTTCACTCATCTCTATTCACGAAAGGGTAGGACCCTACAGATTCTCACATCCGCTGGCCCAGGTTGTCCCGAACGAACGCAAACAATACATTTAGTTAAAATAATAATAATAATATTCTAATAAAAATAAATTATAGCGAGGCCAGAACCTTACACCTTGAGCCCGAGCTTTGGACGAGAGAAAATGGGAAGGAGAAGAAGAAAGCACTGTAGCAAGGGAGTTGTGGAAGTTGCAGATCGAGTCAGGGAAAGAAATGAAAAAGAAAGCAAGGATTGGGTTTTTATAAATCCAATAGTATGTGGGGCCCACTGCTTAAGGATTTTTTGGCTCGAATTTGAGGGTCTTCTAGGCCTCGTATCGAAAAAGCCAACGAATGAGAGTCTCCTGAAATCAAATCTAGTTTATAACGAGCACGAGTATGACATGATGAGAGGTCTTAGGAAAAATCACAAATTTTCAGAAATGGTTCATTTTACCCCCGAACATACTATAGTCATCAGATAAGGATTTTCGAGGCTCTGAATGGCCATGGCATGAACAGGAAAGTTGTCGGGATTGATAATCCACTACAAGAAACTGCACTTTTAGCGACGTTTTCATAAATTCGTCGGTAAAGAGTACTCTTTACCAACGTATATTATTTCGTCGGTAAAAATCCAACTTTTACCTACGTTTTTCATAAAATGTCGGTAAAAGTCTGGCTTTCACCGACGTTTACTGTAAAAAGTCGGTAAAAGTTGGATTTTTACCGACGTTTTTGTTAAATCATCGGTAAAGGTGAAGTATAGAATTAACTTAATTTCTCGGAAAAGGTAAAAAATCAGATATTTTTACCGACGTTTTCCAAAACGTCTGTAAAAGTGGTTTTTAGCGACGTTTTTTTTTAAACATCGGTAAAAGGTAAATTTTAGAATTAATTTTATTTGTAGGAAAGTAAAAAAATCATAATATTTTACTGACGTTTTCAAAAACTTTGGTAAAAGTGATTTTTAGCGACATTTGTTTTTAAAACGTCGGTAAAAGTTAAAAAATAATGGACTTTTCCCCCTCCTTTTTTTCCCTCTCCCGCCACCAAAACCCCTCTTTTCTCCTCTGTCTCTCTCGATCTGTTATTTCTCTCACTCTCTCGATCGGCTCTCTCTCTCTGCTTTCTCTGCTATTTCTCTCGCTCTCTCTGCTCTCTCTCAGCTATTTCTCTCTCTCTCTTTCTCTCTCTCTCGCTCGATCTCTCAGCTCTCTCAGTCTCTCTCTCTCTCTCTGCTTTCTCTCTCGCTCTCTCTGCTCTGCTCTCTCTCTCTCTCGCTCTCTTTGCTCTCTCTCTCTCTTGCTCTCTCTACCCTCTCTCTATGCCCGAACTGATTGTCTCCCTCTCTCTCGCCGCTGCCTCTGCTCGGACCTTCTCTGCCATTGCTGCCTCTGCATCTCTTCCCTCTCTGCAGGTATTTGCAGCTTCTGCTTTGGAGTTTTTGTGGTTAATAGGTTCCTTTTCTTATTGTTACTCTCTATTTTTTCTTTTCTTCAGTACTTCATTTTATTCTATTTCAAAAAAAATTTTGGGTATATTGGTAAGGAGATTTGAGGTACTGATTTAGGGTATTGATTTCAAATTTGGCTTTTCACTTGGCTGCTACTTAACACAATTCTCTCTCTTTCTCTCTCTCTCTCTCTCTCTCTCTCTCTCTCGCCCTCTCTATGCCCCCATCAATATCTATTGTGACATGTGATTTCATCTTTATATGTAATGTGATTAGTTGGTTGATTAGTTGCTATTTGTTGGGGGGTATGTTATATGTAATGTGAACTTAAGATATGCATGCTAGGTGTATGTTATAATGCTTTGGAGAAACATTGGCTTTATCTAAGTGCATCTGTTACTATTATCTAATCCTTCTTTGACTGAAATAGCCCTTAGGTAGTTCAAAGTAATTCCTGAACCCTCTCTAAATGATGTTGATGATGAATACTTTCTTATTGTTACTCTATGGTTCTACTAGTAATCTGCATTTGATTGTTTTGCTAGTCCTGGAGTAAAAACTTTCATTTTGATATGATGAATATTTAGTTAATGAGATGAATGATTTGATAAAAAAAAGGCGATGGTTGTTTGTTGATTTAGCAACTTTTGTTTGGATGCATTTTTTATATTGAATGAACATGTTTATTTTTAATACAGGTGTATAAACAGGTTTACAGGAAAATTATATTGAAAAAACGAATATAGCATTTAAAAAAAAATAAAATCACTTTTACCGACTGAAAAAAAATGTCGGTAAAAGTCATTTTATTTTTTTTATTTTTCCGTTTTCTTTTACTGACGAAAAAAAAATCAGTAAAAGTCATTTTATTTTTATTTTTTCTTTTACTGACGAAAAAAAAACTTCAGTAAAAGTCATTTTATTTTTTTTATTTTTCTTTTTTCTTTTACCGACGAAAAAAAACGTTGGTAAAAGTCATTTTATTATTTTTTTTTCTTTTTTCTTTTACCGATGAAAAAAAAACGTCGGTAAAAGTATTTATTAAATTTTTAGAAAAGTAAAATACTTTTGCCGACATTTTTGGAACGTCTGTAAAAGCCAAATAATCGTCAGTAAAAATCCAATTTTTGCCAACGGAAAAATGTTTTGTCCACGACTTCTTACCGACGTATGGGCGAAGAAAATATTTTCGTCGATAAATGTTTTTACCGATGTTTTATTGACTTTTGGCGACGAAAAATTTCGTCACTAAAACTGCCATTTGTTGTAGTGATCTCTATCTAATTAGCTCAAGAATAGAATTTTTCAGAATTTGCAAATACCCCCCTTCCTTCCCAAAAATACACATAAGGCTTTCAAAACTTTCCAAAGCTATTGAAAATTTGTTCTAACTCCCCAAACTTAGTTAATTAGCATCTAATCCCACTTCTAGAGCTAACAACACAATTAATTAGTTCAAATGAAGAGATTAGTTTTTTGGGGTCCTACATACACTTAATTAATACTAAACACTATTAATTAGGGTTGGGATGTTACTAGAAAACAACTTATTCTCCTCTTCAAGAACCATTTAAAGCCTTTTTTAGATGCAAAGAAAACATGGTTTGAAAAGAGTCGAGAAAACTTTTCATTATACAAATTAAAATGTGCAGGGTAGTCTCCATAGTAATTTTCTCCATCTTATCTCCTCTATGCCGCGAGACCACCAGTGGAATTCCACCCAGAGTGGAATCCATTTGGGGAGACGTCGCCCCTTTGTTGAATGCCCTGATGCCCCATCCCATTGTTGAATGCATCTATGTGTTGAGTCGGGCTGTCTGGCGTTCCCACCCCTTCGGTTGGTGTTTGCCCCACATACTGCTGTATCACCAAGACTGACACCGTGGCCGCGAAGTCCGATGATGCCAACACATCCCCAATTGCCCCGAGCTCAGGGCACTCACTCCAGTCCGTCAGCCCAGCAGTCAACGGGGATATTTGTCCTTGCCCTCTCCCCACAATATAAAGATCATGGACGTTATCCATCCCTCGTATGGCTGCCACAGTCTCCTCGCCATTGTTCACAACTTTCTCTAGGTACACAATGGATTCATCATTCACATTGTTGAGTCGGAACTCATTAAGGAACTCCTCGTCGATCTGCCTCTCCTTCTCATCGTCTGTGAAGACAGTGAGGATCTTGCTCTCATACCCTGGCAAAGGGGCAGGCTCCACCGCATCATCTCCGGCTATGAAGCGCATCACCGTCAAATTGATACCTGGGTGACCGGACATCCGCCAGGCATAGGACAGGGCCTCACGATCATCAGGACCACCAAAGAAGACAACGGCAATGTGGTGGGAGACATTGCTAGCAGAGATACGGGTGGTGCCACCAAGGCCACGGTCGATGAGGATGCCGACGGTGCAGGGGGCATTAGCAAGGACATTCTGATTGACGGTACGGAAGGCGGGGTTGGTGGGCTCCATGCCACCATCCACCGTTTGCTGCTTGTGGAAAGGGACAATGATGATGGCAGCGCGCTTGTCTTCGGCGAGGTTGCAGATGTCCTCGTGCATGGTGGAGTATGGGGAGATGGCGGTGAGGGGCTGGATGGTGACATTGCCAGCATGGTGCTCGTAGTTCTGGAAGGCGTTGGCGATGTGGTCTGAGTTGGCTTGAGCACGGTTGATAGGGTTGTTGCTCCCGCCGTGTCCCTTTTTGGTGTTGTGGACGATGAGCATGGCAGAGGCACGGCCAGTGAGCTCGACGAGGTGGAGGGCATAGACAAAGATGGGGGACTTCTTGGTGGGTTGGGATGCCTCCACTAGGTTTATAGTGGTTGGGACGTTGCGTGGGGTGTGGATGCAAGCTAAGATGCGTAGCTCCGAGTCTGGCTTCAATCTTTGTAACGTCCGTCGCTTGTAAGGTACAAAGCGCCTCGACGGCCTGTAAGCTACCGTCACAATTGGCGTGATCATGGCTGTCATGATCACTGCCATGATCACCAAGATTGCAAACGACTCCTCGTCCAATACCTGGCCATCATCACATTGGTAACACCATGTGGTAAAAAGGAACATCAGCTATAAGACTAAAAAAGACGAGTACGTACTACTCTTAGTTGGCGTCATGTTACGATAGGAGGTACCTCTTTTTCTCAATCCGTGAGAGGGTAACCATTATGCCACCTTATGGATACCTTTCCTTCACCCTAATTTGATGCTAATTAATGCCTATTATTATATCAACTATTGAATTAATTTTCATAAAATATGCAACTTTGCTTGAAATCAGAAGTTTGAACTCTCGTGGATAGTGTGAGAGGTACCTCTTAGTAGAATATGACCATCATAGTTGATTTATTTTGTGGACATGATTAATATATAAGACAGACCTTACTTTCTTCTTCATAATATGTAAGTTGGCTAGAGGCCTTACCTAATAAATTGAGGTTTATACGTAATGAGTTTTAACATAGTTTTCTTCTAACCGAGATTAAGTAGGAAACAAGGTGAATCCACTTACTTTCTGGTCCCTTCCCACATTGAGGACAATCATTTCAATTAGACCTTTGGTATTCATGAGCATGCCAAGCGAGAACCCTTCTCTGAAAGGCATCTTGTAGAAGAGAACAACAACGAGAGTGCCCACCACCTTCCCAGCGCAAGCCAACACTATCACCAACAGCAGAGGAACCCACCTCGATGCATCGTTGATGGCCCTCACATCCGTCCTCAGCCCACTAATAGCAAAGAACAGAGGCAGCAGCAACCCCCCCACAAAGTCCTCCAGCTTCTCGATCAGCGTTGCCCCCAAGTGCCCGTTTGGTATCACCAACCCAAATACAAACGCCCCGAATATGGAGTGGATGCCGATTGCATCCGTTATGAAGCCACTCACCATCACGCCAGTCAGTATCATACAAATATGGAACTCACTCACCGCCTCCCCCTCCGGCGTTTTCCGTATTATCCACCGAATTGCAGGCCGCACTGCAAATAGGCAGAAAAGCACAAACGCGGTCCCTGAAAGAACCACCCACAGGGATGCCAACGGGTTACCTTCGTTCTCCGCCAGTGCAATGGCTAAGGCCAGCAGGATCCATGCACACATGTCGTTGACGATGGCCGACGACATTGCCACCCGGCCTAGCTCAGTGTTCAGTAGCTTGAGCTCCGCGAGGATGCGCGCCAAGACAGGGAATGCGGTGACAGAAAGGGACACGCCGAGGAAGAGGAGGAAGGTTCCCTGTGGGACGTTCTGGGAGATGGAGTTCTTGAGGATGAATGAGGTGGCCGTGCCAACGATGAATGGGAGGACCATGCCTGCTAAAGCGATCACCATGGCCTTCCTTCCTGTTCTCTTGATGACGGTCAAGTCCATCTCCACCCCCACCAAGAAGAGGAAGTATACCAGACCCACGTTCGCCATTGTCTCCAGCACAGTTACACTCCGTAGAGGGAACACCACCTTTGCGAATTTCTCATTTCGGCCCATGCCTGACGGACCCAGGAGGACACCACCCTAGTCAAGTAACAAGTCGAGAAAGAGAGAGAAAAAAGATGTTAGCTTGATTTCGGTCTATTTAATAGCCTTTGTTCCCATTATAGATTCCAAGGAAATCATGCCAAACCAACTGCAAATGGGCCATCAACGTTGCCAGAAAAAAGTAGGAAGTTATCCTGTATGTTTAATTGACTCCATGTGCAAATGTTGTGGTATGTTTTCATTGGAAGCTATATTGATGCTAGCTAGCCATTAGATGATCAATTTTGTGGGCCGTGCATTAGTTAAATCTACTTGACCTGTTGTCTAGTTCTTTCTAAATCTCATTACTTACAATCAAAGGCAGGCCAGAATTTTCGTTTGAGGGGTGCAGACCCAAACAAACTTAGGATTTTCACATAGGTTTTGGGGATGGATGCAGAATTTTCACGTGGAATTTCAAAGCAGAGACAGAATATTCATTTTGGTTTTAAAAGTGAACCAAGGTCCAACCAGTGCACCCGTCCCCACATGATTCTACCTAGGTCCGCCCCTGTTTATAATTCTGAGTACGATATCGCTTAATCTACTTAAGCCATTGGTTCCATTCTTTAATTCATATAATATTGACATCTGAATTTCAGGTAAGAGATGAACAAATAAAAACGGTCATTTGATTAGCCAATTCAACTTAAGAACAAAAGAAAGAGGAGCTAGAAAAGGAGGAAGGTAAGGTGGTGGGATCCTCACTTACGATGATTTCCGCGATGACCCTAGGCTGTCTCAAGGGCTTGAGAACAAAGACGAGGGTCCGAGTGGTGAGGACAACAAGAGTGAGCTGAAGGATAAATAGAGGAAGAGAATAAGCCAAAGGGTTGTCGCCTTGCCATATCCCATTGGTTGTAATCAAAGTAGGAGCATAACAGACTATCTGTGTATTTGAGACGTTCTCTCTTGGCTCCTGCTTGTCCATAGTATCAATGTCCGTTAAACCCACTTCTCTATCTTCTCTTTTTCAATTCTGTAGTTCCACACATGAACTCAATAATGCTCCTCTTGTATTCCTTGTCATTCTCGTTAGAAGAAAAGGAGAAGGGAGAAAATCTATTTTGCTCTCAAGTATCAAGAGGAGAGAAGAAAGGTGCCGGTTAGACTTTAGAAAGTCCAAGAGACAGGGAGAGAAAGGAACCACGAATTCAAAGATATGTTGTTTTGTTTTAGTGGTGGTGGGTATGTTTACACCGACACCGTCTCCTTTGCGCGGGTTCTTTGGAGAGAAATGCGCGGAAAAGTCCGGTAACCAATAGATTTGACAACGGTCGAGAAGTCCAGATCCTCTGACGGGGTGGATGCCTGTCGCAGCTAACTATGTAACACATGTAGGAACTCCTTGATGGCCCCACATAGAGATACACCACAGTGATCAAGATGAATCACATGTCCTGCAATGACATATCTTCATATGGAGGGGTCCCACCGTAAAATTGAATACTTGATTGAAACATTGTTTGGGCAGTTATGTGGCATCTCGCCATTAATCGCATCCATCGTGTGCTCAATCGGATAGTGGGCCTGCTATTAAACTAAAACTGAAATATAATATATAGAGAGAAATTCTGAAAAACGCCCCTTTCTTCGCTCGGTTTTTTTTGTTCTTCCCGTCATGTGGTCCATGTTGAGTCGATCTAGTCTTTTCACACATACAACCCCCTGAAAATCCAAGTTCGACACTCAGCCAACTTTTCCTCACCGTTGGATTGAAATCATGATAAAATGATGCTATGAAACCAATAGATTTTAGGGTCATGGATCAAAAGGTTAGGATGATCTTATGTACTCAAGATTTTGTATGGGGGGGGGGGGGGGGGGTTGCGGAAGGGTTATGGATCAAAAGGTTAGGATGATCTTATGTACTCAAGATTTTGTATATAGGTAATCCTAGGGCGAACCCAGTAATCCTTCACAGGGGGGGGGGGGGGGGGGGCGGCGGCGTTGGACCCCCTAAATGTACGTACATCCCTTACCATATTAGAGTGAGGGACAACATAGTAGAGCCGACTTGGGCGTTGGACCCCCTAAATGTACATACATCCCTTACCATATTAGAGTGAGGGACAACATAGTAGGGTCGACTTTATGATACATCCAAACCATCCACACACATTGGACCCCCTAAACTATATTGAATCCATTGAGCTTAATTTCACCTATCTAAATGGATTGGACCATTGGATCGAGGGTCGAGCCTTTTTCTTTAATATAGAATCATTAAATTTATGAGCCACAAATGAAGGTGTTAGAGGCATGGGATTGACCCCAAACTTGATAGATGGGCCCATCCAAGATGTCTCTTTCCATCCCTCACAAGTACCATGATCAATGGGTCCTAGGTGGACCCCATTAAGTTTGTCCCTCACCATATGGTGAGGGATGGATGCACATGAATATCCTCCATATATATATATATATATATATATATATATGAGTAATACTCCCATACAAGCTTCCCTTGCACCCTTACTGTAAGAAGCCATCTCATGGGGCCCACTTTGGACCCCACAAATCATACAACAGGGGAGGATCAAAAGATCTAAGTGGGGCCAACCTAGATATCAAATTTGAAGTCAATCTAATACATCTAACACATGCATCCATGGTCCACAAATTTAACGACTTTAAATAAAATAATAAAATTGAACCTCGATCCAATAGTTCACTCCATTCGGATCTATCAAAACCCGGTGTGGCCCGTGTAAATCGGAAAGGTGGGTTTGGATGATCCGCTTGGATGGACAAGTAGGTGACCCCATGAGGCGGTTTGTATTGTAAGGGAAGTCTTGTACAGTCGCATTACTATTTATATACATATATAGGGGAAATATTCATGTGCACCCATTTTGTGGTGGGGAAAAATATAGTAGAGCCGACTTTATAATACATCCAAACCATCTACACACAGGAGATTCACTAAATTACATTGGATCTATTGAGTTTTCACCAATCCGAATAAACTAAATTGTTAGATGGAGGGTCAACTCTTTTTTCTTTAATATAGAGTTGTTAAATTTTTGGGCCATGGATAAAGGGGTTAGAGGAATGAAATTAACTCCAAACTTGATATGTGGGCCCATCCAAGATGTCTCTTTTCATCCCCTACAAGTCCGATAATTAGTGGGACCCTAGGTGGGCCCCATCAAGTTTGTCCCTCACCATATGGTGTGGGATGGATGCACATGAATATCCCCATATATATATATATATATATATATATATAGAGAGAGAGAGAGAGAGAGAGAGACTAGCATGGGACGGGATTAATTTTGAATGCCTAATTATCTCTATGTGGACCCTATGATAAAGATCCTTGTATGCTATAGGGGATCAGACTCTCTTTTAATGCTGAGTTAAGATCCCATAATTCTTTTACTTAGAGATTTTGGGTTAAAATGAGCGGAACTCAGCGCCCACCTATTGAGATTCGAACTATTGAAAATAAAAACCCTCCAAGTACATGGTGAACGTCCCGTTTTATATCAATTCGAGTTTATTCCACTGCTGGATTCAATGTTTGATGAATAATCTACTTAAGACAATTTTATTCATTCATTACATTTTTCCCATTAAGCAATCAATACAACACTACAGTGGAACAAACTTAAAATCTGAGGATAGCCCACATGAAAGGGCATTTATCTTGAAGGGCTCAAAATAATACTGGTGGGCCTGGTTGTGGAGTTCCACTCCATTAATTCAACAACCTTTCCCTAATTGAAAGTCCAAGAGGATCCGGATCCTCTAATGCTCCCGCTCATGTGAATTTTGTGGGGTTCACCAGCAGATTGCAATTAAGAAAAGTCTAATTCCCTTCTGGTATGATCCGTTAAGAGATTTCACTCTAACAATAGTGGACCCATTGTCCGATTAATTACTGTACACATACATGAATCAAATATTAAATTTGAACGTGCAGCGTAACCATATTGGAGTGAAATAATTTGTATCACAGCTAATAAAACGACACATTTCCTCTGAAGGGATTATTATTTATTTATTTTTCCATGGAGCTTCGTAGTTGTGAGTGGGGAGCGATCCAAGTTCAAGGTCAAGGATGGAGAAAGCTTCAAGAAGGTCCACTAGTGGGTATTATGTATACCAATTGTATATCTTAGACAACGAAACGAGAAACGACACTGGTAAAATCTAGTGCTCAAGCAGAATATAGGAAATGGGTGTCTGACATCTTGAAAGATATTGGAGTCTACCTATTCAAGCCACCTTGTCTTTTTTTTTACAACATTAGTGCCTGTTTGTCACACCCCTTCATGAAATTGGAGATTATGTGTGAGATTAGGGTCAATTAAAAATTTTCAATATTAATAATAACATTTAGCCTGAATCATATTCCATTTGGATCGAAGATCGCTTTGAGGTAAACATTTCCTCGATTACATAAACGTATGGCGAAAGCTTCATAATACAAGTGGTATCTCAAGGTGTATAGTTAAAAGCAAACACTGAATTATTATAACTAGAGTTCAAGTTTCAAACATTTAACTGAAAGTATTATTTACAATAAAAGGCCACACTAAAACTTGGGCCTAATCAAAATATAAACAAAAGGATCGAAAAGGTGAATCTAGTCAAGTAAAACATGAAGGCTCTCGAGTACGGGGTTGATACGGCTAGACAACGCCGTCCATACAGTAGTCTAAGAGGTCATTAGACTAATCCGTCTAAATTTCCTCCATCGTCTCCTCCTCGACGTAGATGGACTCGGTATCTACACACCAAGAGTAGTATCATCAGACACGACGGTCGGCAAGCAATATATATATATATATATATTTATAGGACATCAAGATATGCAATACAAATCAGAGTAGACGATAGACAAGATCATAGGAATTGCGTAGCATTTGAATCATAAACAAACTAACATAAATATCTAACAAATAGGCAGTCCATATATGCTAATCACCACGGGATAGTTCAACATTGCCCTCTCTTATTCGCATAGAGTTGTGGTAGAGATATTCAAGACACGGGATAAAAAAAAGGGCAAGCAAGCAAGCAGGAGGGATACAATTCAAACCAAACATTAATGCTTCTTTTCAATGGGTATCCAATGGTGTACGTCCATCTAAATTATAAAAATCCGTACTGCAAACGTTAAAATCCCAAAGCTCTCATACAAGGTAGTGCCCCGGCTCTGTTAGATACTAACAGCTGAGTAGTGCCTGACACAAGAGTCCTAAATATACAGTAGTAAGGGACTAGGCTTTCTTGCTTGTGAACAAGATTCCTCAAACAAAAAAGAGACTATTTTGCATCATCAAATCAATCATACTAACTTCAAACATCAATATCATAAGTAGTCCTCATTAAGCCTTGACAATCAAAGCCACCTAGTATCAACACTTCAATCAAACTTCAGAATAAACGGAATATCAAAAGAGATTTTAAGTTCATCAACTAGGTTCTTCAAGTGATCCCAAAACAAAACAAAGTAAACGAAGTTAAAGTGTTAGATTGTATGGACTCAATCCATCAGTTGATGTAATAAATTGATTAATCAATAAAATCATGCTTTACTTTCATAAGATGAATGTTATTTTATTACTTCATGCACATGACCAATACATATGACATAATGGCTCATGAGTTGAACTTGGTCTCATTAGTATATTAGATGTGATATATGTATATGGATGAGATCCGCATACGGGAGATATATGTCACAAATCTTATACTTAAAATATCTTCACAACCAGTGATGAGACTGGGCATCTCATCTGATAAGGTTGCAGCACTTTGATCACTATGAGATAGTGTGATTTGTCTCGATCATCAGAATGGAAGATTCTGGATCAATGTGCTGGTACATTGGATGTATTGAAGGACCATGAGAAGCACCTTATGGAATTCCGTCTCAATAATAAGGTATGCTCTCATAATTCCCTAGCAATAGGCTCTCAATCCTGAGACATTGATGAACTCAAGTTTCTATCTATTCATTTGCTTTGAGTCACCAATGAGTGAGGCCAACTATAGGTCAACACCTCGGTGTCTTGGGTATATGGTAGTAGGACTGTGGGAACATTGAATGATCAAGATGAAATCTATCTCTTTTATCCCCTTGTGCCAATTAATGGGTTTGTCATTAATAAGTGCGCACCCATCTCGATTAAAAGTTAATTGGATGGTACTGATGATCATAGTGATTAATTGGGTTTCAAGGATAATAAGATGTGGAACTAAGATTGGAAGAGACAGATTTATTCCAATTGATCCATGGATATTGATAGAGGTGCCTACTTGTGGTAATTGGGAAGTTTAAGGTCTTCATTGTAATTTATTCCTAAGACTGGAATGCAATTACATTTATATAGTGGTGTTATTTGCAATTAACTGTGGGCCCGGATTGCACATGAGATGTGGGGTCGCGTGTCCCAGTTGGCGCCAGCTTTCTATGGAATCCCTAGTGGTCCCCACGCTAGCCCAAGTTATTAGAAAGATACCAATCCTATTCGAACTCTAAAAGGAAGGAATTAGGAAATTACTATTTCTATTTGATGTAGGACTTCTATTAGTGGTAATAGTATTCTTGCTAATTGTTGTGGAAGTAAGACTTCTATTTCAATTAAGACAAGAGGAGCTTTGAGAGATTATAAAAGGGAACCCCCCCCTCTTGGACGAATATAACATTATCATAGTGGAAAACGTCCATCCCCTTTTGTGCAACAGTTGCACTGCTGTCTTCTCTCTTCTTCTTCTAGTTCCTTAGGGTTTCGAGTTGGGTTTTCTCTTGAAGATTCCACCAATCTTCTTAAGAAGAGAAATCTGATTCGGGTCATAGTGTGGAAGGCCAAGAGGTGTTGAAGATTCTGATCTCAGTTTGTAGAGAAGTTCTACATCAACGAAAGTTATCAACTTCTCCATCAGAGCGCAACCGAGCTCCTACGGTAAAATCTGCTTCCTTGTATGTTGTGGATTTTAATGGATGCTTGTTCGTTTCTGTTCTATCTTTTAGATAGTTTTACTTACTGTATGTGATCATGAGATTGGGGGTTATGCATCCTGGATTGGGTTTTTTGCCTTATGGATACTTAATCCTTGAGTCAAGTGGGTCAAAAGTTTTGAATATCTATCCACAAGGCCTACCTACTTCCAACATAAAGAACATGGACATTGCATGTATACAAGTACAAGACGGTACAATTCAGAATCAGAAGCGATAGACAATCCAATCCTAAGTACAATGTTTGATGGAACGCGCTCCGAGGCACCGTGGGGCGGCTACCAGGGTCGGCGGAACGTGGGAGTCCGTCAAGTCCGGCCCTTTCGCGCCCTGGCGGGCCTGAAGCGTGCATCAACATTTCTTTGTGTGGGTGTGCCAGATTTTCTATTTTACTTGGAATTGCAAGTAGTAATCCGGAGATCAACCTTCGCAAGTAAAAAGGAAATCGACTTCTTTCAAGTTTTCCATTGCACAAATATTTAAGAAAAGAGACATTTTCTTGGTTTGCCGTGAAAGGCGATTTTGTTTGGCATTTATAGCCGATTTTGGCGTTTATAGCCGATTTACAATTCTCATCAATAATGAAAGACAAGAGTTGTGATTTTTGTCTCTTTTAGAAAAATACAAACTACAATGAAAAGCAAGAAAAGGAGGATCTAACTTCTCAGGAGATTGTGGGGGACTCGTTCAGATTGACGGTCGCAAGTCATGTATGGGCTTCGCCATCATCCATGCAGATGAGAACAGAGGATGCTCTTGATTCGCTTGGCTTGGCTATAACCTCAGGTTTTTAGAGGACAAAGACCAAGAGAAGGTCCTATGTCCAATAAAAAGCTAAGTAGACGGGCTGAAAAGCCACGTCTAAGCCATTGGAGGCAGCGGGAGAAGGCAAGGACCTTGGGGGGGTACCCCCCAAGGGACTTTTGTCACCTTGTAGTGGTGGCCGGTGCAGAACTTCAGCAGAGTTTTTTTCTCTTTTTCTTTCTCTGGATTCTTTCCGCTCTCTTCCGATCTGATCTCTTTTTTTCTGATCCGATCTCTTTTTTTCTGATCCTGATTTCAATGGAATGCTCTCCTACTTATAGGCTTTTGGTAGCCATTTAGGAGAGTTTATGGGCTTTAATGGCTTTAATGGGAGAAGTTACAAGATTTATTTCTTTGATTTTGTAACTCCTTTTTCCTTGAATCTGATTGGCCGATGGAGATTAAGGGCTTTTAATCACCTTAATTACCATAATGGGAGGAGTTTCATGGGTTAAATGCCATGAATCAATTGACTTGTAACTCCCAAATGCTTGCTTCTGATTGGGCCGTCCAAAGAAATGAATTAATGACTGCAATAAAGCTAGTCAATTAACCACATTAATTGGTCGCCGAGCAGTCGAAGAGTCGCGGGCCGTGCCGTGTCTTCTGGAATTCTTCTGGCGATGATCATCGATGGATCTTCATGCTGATCGACATCGGATGAACATGTAACTTCAGACAGTGATAGCTAAGAGCGGGCCGGTGACATCTGTCCTGTCGATTTTTCGATCGATCGGGCGGAAAGTACACTTTTTTGGTCGACCGGTTGGCGATCAATGTTGATTTTGATACTTTTGGAGGTTGACCCGTGATTTTGCCGGATGTCGGCGGACATGAGTCAATTTCAAGCACTAAAAATCACATTTTCAGGAAACCACAGGGGCCAAAGTGCGCGAAACGCGAAAAAGGACGGAAAAACGGGTCACCGGCAAAAAATCCGGTGACCCGGACTTCCATGGTCGCCGGCGACCATGGGCCGGCGACCATGGGCCAGGGTCGCCGGCGACCCTGGGCCATGGTCGCAGGCTGCGACCCTGGGGGTTTTGCCCCTGTTTTTGGTCCGTTTTGTGGTCTTTTTCGTCGCCGTTTTCTTCTGTATTTTTCCTGACATTTCTTCTCATTTATTGGCTTGATTTTCCTGTAGAAAACCTGATGAGAATCCTTGCATTTTTAGAGTGCAAAGTTTCCAATTTTTCGGGAAAGCCGAAGACTTTGTCGCGTAGAGCTGCTGATTTTCCGCCAGAAGCTGAAACTTGGTCAAACGATGTCGGAATGACCTGAAATTTGAGGTGAAGCCTCCTGAGCAATAAATAAGACCAACCATAGGCTTTTGTTTGAGTTTTGAAGCCGTTTGGGGTCCCGTCGATGCTTCACTTGATTTTGCTGCGGGGAAAATGCCGAGCTTTGATATGTGGCCAAACGATGTCCTATTGACCTGAAATTTGACGGGGAGCCTATTGGAGTCATTTTGAGACGTTCCATGGGCTCCGTTTTGGATGTCATGGTCCCGGGTTCCTCCGCCGCCGATAGGCTTAATTTTCTCCCGGAGCATCGAAACCTGGTCAAACGTTGTCAGAATGACCTGAAATTTGACGTGCAGCCTTTTGGAAGCATGTTGAAGCCACTCATGCACTTGGTTTGATGAGCGAAGGCTTCGGTGGTTCCCGCCGCCGGGAGGCTTGATTTTGCTGCTCGAGCATTGATGGAGGGTCAAACGTTGTCGGTTTGACTTGAAATTTGGCATGGAGCCCTTTTGAGACATGCTGGAGTCATCTGTAGGCTCTGATCGAAGTTTTGACGTCTCCGATGATGTCGCCGCCGAGAGCTCACGTTTAGCTGTCGGAGAAGTGAAGTTAGGCCAAATGTTGTCGAAATGGCCCGAAACTTCATGTGTACTCTTCTCTTGGCTATCTTGAAGGATCTTGCAGTTTTTGTTTGATTCTGGCAAGATTTGATTTTTTGGAGAAATTGCATTGCCTATTTATGGCAGGTTGTGACTTCATGCAGCTTTCTTGATGTTGAAAAGGCAAAGTGACATTTTTGGTGTCAACAAATGCCCCCTCGAGGTACAGCGACGAGTTGCTTGACTTTTGTAGTCGATGTGCCTCGAAGAGATTTTTGAAGGAGAGCTTGTGTCTTGACCAAGAGTCTTTGAGCAATCTTTCCTTTGGTAGAGTAGCCTTTGAGCTTCCAGGGGAATTTTATGGTAAATGAAAGGAATCAGGGACCATCTCGAGGCAAAGTTTTGAAGATGACATCAGGGATGTGGATTTGGGCTTTTGTTTTTGACCTTGTGACCTAACAAGCTGTATGTGGCAGATTAGGGGGTCGGGTTTTGGTTTTGATCTTGTGACCTAACAAGCTGTATGTGGCAAGTTAGGGGACCGGGCTTTGGTTTTTCGTCACTCTTTGGGACTGTGTGGGTCCATTGGAGTGGTTTGGATTTTTGTGGAATGTCAATTTCAATATTTTGGCTCAATTTGGTTTATGAGGCTGGATGGTTTGATTTTTGGAAGCTCATGGGGCTTGGAATTTTTTTGTATGGTTCAATCAACTCAAAAGAGGAATGGAACCATTATTGTATGCTCTTGGTAAGAGGGATTTTTTCCTGACTAAAAGCCCATTTTTTTTTTTTTTAGTGCCTAGGTGGTCAAACCTGGCTCATATGGGCTAACCCATGGGACCTTAAGCTTTTTAGGATGGCTTAGATCACATGTGGGGCCATTTTTGTAAAGAATATCTAAAGATATCTCATTTGGATAGAGAATATCTAAAAATAGCTTTATGGGAGAGAATCTCTCATATTCCCTTAATTTGGGAGAGAATATCTCAAGGTATCTTTCTTTTTGGGAAAGAATCTTCAATATCCTATTTTGTTGGAGAGAATCTCTCATTGATTGATTTTGGGAGAAAATCTCTCAAAGACATCTTTCTTTTTGGGAAAGAATTTTTCTAAAACCTTCTCTTTTGGTAAGGTTACTAATTAGTAACACTTACCTTTCTTCTTTGTTTCCTTCTTTGATTTGCTCTCTCCTATAAAAGCAAAGGAAGGTAGGATCTCTTGCTCTTATTGCTTTCTTTTGCTGCAATCTCAAGAGAGCTCCAAGACCAAGAGTTCTTCTTCTTCAAGGATCTTCAAGCTTTTTCCTTCTTCTTCTCCATCAATGGCTTCAAGTAAGTTTTCTCTCTTTTTCTTTCAAGAAAACTTTATGTAGAAAATAGGATGGTAAAAAAAGAAAGTTTCTCTTCTTTTTTTTTTTTTTCTTTCTTTTCTTTCTATTATTCTTCTCTTTTTTTTTCTTTTCCACGTGATTTCTTTTTTTTTTCACATGTGTCTCTTTTCTCTTTTTTTTTTTTTTTTTTGAGAAAGTTTCTTTTTTTTTTCTTTCTTCTTTTCTTTCTCCTTTTTTTTTTGAGAAAGTTTCTTTCTTTTTTTTTTTTTTGTGCTCATCATGATAATGCATTTTTTATGCAAATCTAGATGTTCATGCATGTACTTTTTGTAGATTGAGCATGATAGCATACCTGAAAATCTTTGCAAATTTGGGAATTTGGAGCTCGCAGCGATGTTGAGCCCTTCTTGATTTTACGGAGATTTTGTGGTTTCGAAAGTTTGGAGTTTCGGAGCTCGCAGCGATGTTGAGCCCATCTTCAAAACTTTCTATTTCTTTCGGGGTATTTCCCTTTTCTTCGGAATTTCCCCGGAACCATGCCAAAATTTCGCCAGATTTGCTTTTAGCGAAATTCTGTCATTTTGATGATGATCTTTTTCTTTTCCAACCTTTGCAGGTGGTTCCTCCAGAACGAACAAGGGTAAAGAGCCTGCTACAAGCGTACCTCGTCGATCCGCCAGATCTTCTAATGTGGCCGTTCAGCAGGCCTGGGAGAAGGTCCAGTTTGTTGAGAAGAACTTGGAAGAGTGCGATTCCCTCAATCGCGATGAGATGAGACGGCGATTGATCGCTCTCAAGGATGAGGAGTTCTATAAGATCATGGTAAGCAGCCGTCCTTGGGTTATGGACGATCTGAGGGTTTTGCCCAAGCCTACCTTCTTCTTTGGAGATGCAGTCCTTGACGACTTGACATACCAAAGGAGATGTTTTCAGTTCTCTTACACAGCGGATGGTGAGGAGAGAACTATTTCTACCCGGTCGTCTTTTGATCGGACCATCTCGATCCTGAGCCTTTCTCCCACGTGCCCTAAGAGGGAAGATCCTCCGAGCTGGGTGAAGAGGACCAGTGTGATCAAGACCGGGGTTTTTGTTGGTGGACCTTCCGGTTTTGCAGAGAAGCCACCTGTCAGTATGGACGTGTTGATGCCAGCCAGCGGCTACCAGGGCTCTGATTATCCGTCGGTCGATTTGAGACCGGTGGGCCTTGGCGTTTTCAGTGGTGACGGCAGTACTTGGGTGAAGCCTTTTCGACTTCGTGGCCGTTTCAATGCTGACTCCGATTAGAAGTCATGGACTGACCACACCTTGCTGATTGGGGGCGCCGTTTTGAAGGAAGCCGGGATTTTTGACGCGGTCCGCGCTTTTAGGGAGACCGTGACTTTTTCCGATGATGCCTTCATGGCTATGTTGGAGTCTTTCCTCCCTCAGACCAATACCTTCGTTGTCACGAACGGTGAGATTGGTTTTTCTCTGAAGGAGTTGAGTGCTATTACTGGATTGCCCATCTTTGGCAAACTCTATGAGGAGTTCATGCCGATTGACAGCGTCCTTGAGGAGCAGTCAGAGGAGTTCAGGCTCCTATACTTTCAGCTCGTCGCCTTCTATGATTTTTTTAAGGAGGGCTCGAAAGTGAGATCCAGCAGTTGGAAGAGTTATGGCTCTTCATTCTTCAACTTCTTTGACAGCAAAGAGTCTTCTGATAGCATGACCCGGGAAGACAGGAAGAAGACTTCGGCCATGCAGGAAGAGTTGAAGGGTTTTTTCGCGAGCACAGATGTCATTTGTTCTGACATTGCACTGCGGAGAGATCTTGCTGTTTACCTCACTTATTGGCTAGGTGAGGCTGTGTTTGCTGGTGGAGATGGGACGCACATCAGGCCGCATTGTATTTTTCCGGCTTGTCAGATGGCGTTTGGAGAGCGGCTTGCTTTGGTGCCTGCTCTTTACTCCTACTTGTGTACCGAACTGCAGGCTGCTGCTTTCTTGGTTCGGCTTGGGCTCCCTATGAATAGGGTATTTTCAGCCCATATCTTTTATTCGTGGTTTGTATACCACTGTCCTGGCTTCCACCAGCTGGGTACTGTACAGGATGATGATCCTCTGATGATTCGATTGGCTAAGGGAAAAGCCGTATCTGAATCACTTTTGTTTGCCCGCATGAGGATCCGACGGTTCAGGGACGTCGAGATGGGGCAGTCTTCAGTGAAGCTTTCTCCGGAGTTGCGGAAGAAGGATTTTGATTTTGGTGCCTCCCGAGACTCTACCAGAGCAGGGTCGGGAAGGCATTACCCTTTGACCAATGCAGAGAAGGAGTGGCTTTTCAGCATACGAGTCGGCACGATGGTGTACCGCAGACATCCTTTCATCGACATCCAGCCGTATGTACCTTCTCGCTTTGCGCTTCAATTGGGCTTCTCTCAAGGCGTTGTTGGAGCGCCTTCGAGTATGGTGAAGCGTTTTGGGGGTTTGCAGGATGGCAGAAATGCATGGGCTTTTTATAGTGCTGAAGACACTACTGCCACGATTTCTTATCCTGAGCTGTCGACTTTCCGAACTGCCGACTTCACGAAGTGGTTCGCGGAGAGCTTTTTGGCATATCGGGGGCTTTCCAAGAAGGAGCTTGATATAAAGCTGTCTTCGGGGAAAGGTACTGGAAAGTTGGATGGCGTCCGGCGAGAGGAAGTTTGGGCCTTCCTTTCTGGAGAGAAGCATAAGATAGGCTTTCTCGGTGACCAGGGCGTCATTGGTTCTGAAGCTGTTCGGGAAGTACCTGATGAGGCTTTGGAGCAGCTAGAACAGGAGGAAGCTGAGCTCGACGCTTGGATGCAAGCGGCACAGAGGCGAGCTTCCGCGGAGTCTACTGGCGAGAGCAGACCATCCAATGAGGAGCCAAGTGAGAAACCTGACTCTGATAGTGGGGCGGGTTCTTCTAGGAAGCGAACCCGTAGAGGTAAGAAGAGGAGGAGTCATCATCACAGCGAGGGACCACATGAGGACTCTCCTGACATGGAAATCCCTCTTACCATCAACGAGGAGGTGCCAGAGGCTGTCGACGAGCCTCCAGAGAAGAGGAGTCGTGGGGAAGAGACCGTTGGTGAAGGTATGATTCTTCCTTTTTCGTTTTCTACTTCTTTCATGGGGCTTTCCATGTTCTGATTTGTTTTCTCACCCTGCTGCTGCTTTTTTTTTTTTTAGCAGAGGATGAAGACTTGGCGATGCCTGAGGTTCTGACCGATGAGGCGGTGATGGAGCCGGTTATGGCATCTGAAGAAGAGCCGAGGGACTCTGAAATGATTCCAGAATCTCCAATTGGTATAACTTCTTTCGCTTTCTCTTTTTTTTTTTTTTTTTTTTTTTGCCTGCGACTTGATTTGCTAACATTTCTCTTGTCAGCAGACTTGCCACAGGATTCCGATGACTTTGAACCATCAATGGACGCAAATGTTGATGATGCTTCCGATGAGTTCGTGGAGGAAGAGAGTGTTCCGCCAGTCGTCGAAGAAGGTACTTTGTAGTGATGACCCTGATGATTTTTTTTAACAGGATCATATTCATACCTTTTTGTGTTTCATTTGCAGGTTTTGAAGTGACAGAAGAGAGTCCATCGCTTCCTTCAGAACCAGAGCAAGGGATGCCAGAGGTCGATCCGGAGGTAGAGACTCCTACAACCAGTTCTGACGCGATAGAGAAGATACCTCGTGCTGAGATTCCTTCTCCAGTGGCTCCAAGTGGAAAGAGTTCTTTTGTTACTCTTCCAATGGGACATGACATGAGCAGCCGATCAGCGGAGAAGGGTGAATCTTCATCCAGTTCGTCTCTTCAATTTGCGAAGAAGGTGCTGGCTCGGGTTTTGAGTTCTTGGATCAAGACTCTCCTTTCTGGACACTTGGAGGCAGGATTTGGCATGATCCCACATGTACAGGAGATTCTCACTGATACCGAAGAGGTTGGTCTGGATGTCACAGGTGCCAGGGCGATCGTTGATAGGATCATTGCACTGGGTGACAAGTGGTTTGAGACCATGGATTTCCCTGACGACCAATTCTTCAAGGAGATGTTCTTGGACCCTGCTGATAAGGCTAAGTCTGACCTGAGTGAGGCTACACAAAGCAGGAAGCAGGTAGTCCGAGAGAAGAATAAGGAAGAGCTAGTCATCCTTGGATTAAAGCGCGACCTTGACATCCTTGATGGAGAGGTCGAAATGGCCAGGAAGCATCTCGAGCATTTGAAGGCACAAGTTGATGCTAAGTGGACTGCTATAACAGAGGCTCGTGACAGGGAGAGTACTCTGATTCGCAGGGTTGCAGATGCCGGTCAAGTTCTTGAGAGGAGGACTCTAGAAAACGAAAAATGGCAAACTGCTGGGGAAGAGCTTCCCGGTGTTAAAGAAGGGTTACGGCATTCGCCAGCATCTCATGGCAAGTTCCTGAAGAAGCGTGCCTTGGAAACTCTGACGGCTGATGCCAAAAGTTTGCTTGAGGAGCTGAAGCTTTGGCTGGAGACCATTTTTGGCTGAGCTCCTGATTTTTTGTAGCAGAAACTATTCTTCTTTTTTTTTTGGTACCACATGTATTTTTTTTGGTACTTTTTTCTTTTTTTTTTTTTTTTGTTTTCCCTACACTCACTCAAATCTTTTTGTGATGAAAGCAATTGCTAAATGGGATTTGATCAAAAGCTTTGTCAGCTTGTGAAAATCTTTTGTCAAATGGTTGTTTTGGTAGGGGAAACGAATTTGGCATGAAAGCCGGATTTTTGTGGCATTTACAGCCAGTTTGGTGGCATTGATAGCCAATTGGTGGCATTTATAACCGGTTTGGTGGCATTGATAGCCAATTTGTGGCATTTATAGCCGGTTTGGTGGCATTGATAGCCAATTTGTGGCATTTATAGCCGGTTTTGTCATGAGAGTCAGGTTTTTTTTTTTTGTGTGGCATTTGTAGCCGAGTTTTTTGAAAACCAAGTTTTGTTTTATTGGCATGAAAGCCGATTTTGGCGTTTATAGCCGGAAATTTTTGTTTTGGCATTTATAGCCAGATTTTGGCATTTATAGCCGAGTTTTGGTTTTCAAAATGCAGGTATCGACTAAATGTCGCCTCCCCGCTGAATGGTCTTGCAAGTATCGATGGAATGTCGCTTCCTTGCTCATTCGGTTTTGCGAGTATTAATGGAATGTCACTTCCTCGCGGGTTAGGTTTTGCAAGTATCGATCGAATGTCGCTTCCTCGCGAATTGGGGTGCAAATATCGACTAAGCGTCGCTTCCCTGCTTTTCCCAAAACTTTTGGTTTTGCGGGTACTGACTTGATGTCGTTTCTCCGCGATTTTTGAAATTTGAGGTTTTCTCGAACCATTTGTAATTTTGGGTTGTGGATAGCAACTGGTATGTTACATCTCCACGATTTTTGAAATTGGGTTGTGGATATAAACTGGTTTGTTGCTTCTCCACGGTTTTTGGATTTTGCAAGTATCGACGAAATGTCGCTTCCCTGCGATTTTGGGTGCAAGTATCGATGGAATGTCGCATCCTTGCTTTTTTTCAAAATTTTTGTTTTGCGGGTACTGACTTTGATGTCGTTTCCCCACGATTTTTGAAAAACCATTTTTTTTTGTTTAAAGACACGAGGGTCGTAAATTTTGACCTAGAACCATTTGGCGGTAAAAGGTAAGGTGGACTAGGGTGGAAATCCCTGAATCCGGATTTTTGTTTCAAACCATGAATTTTGGTTCAAGGATCGAAAGTTTTGGTCAAGTCAGGGAGAGGCTCCTAAACTTGGATTTTTTTTGTTTTTGAACAATGAAACGATGAAAGTAAGCATTGTTTTTGAATCTCTAGAAATTTTGACATTTGATATGAAAATTCTAAAGAGAGTGGGTTTGATGAGCGAGTACCTGAGAACAGGTTTTGGCCATACAGGCATTGCTCTTACCCAGTTGGGTAAGTCTTCAAGGGTAGTACCGCTTCAAGAACTTGCCGTTGATAGGCAGCATACATCTGTCGCCTTCCATGTTTAGGAGGGCATATGCGCCGTTGGAGAAGACCTTGTCGATGACGTAGGGTCCCTCCCATTTTGGTTCAAACTTGCCTTTGGACTTGTGAGCGAAGACCATCGGTCTTTTTACCGCAAGAACCAAGTCACCCTTTTTGTAGGCGCGTTGCCTGACCTTTTTGTCAAAAGATCCTGCCATGCGTGCTTGGTAAAGTTCAATGCTTTGTCGAGCTTCGAGCCGTCTCTCGTCGAGATTGTCCAGCTCATGGAGTCGCAATTTGACATTGCTTTCTTGAGTCATGTCATTTTGTAGAGATACCCTCAGAGAAGGAATTTGTACCTCTAGGGGCACGACAGCTTCGCATCCATAGACCAAGGAGAATGGTGTGCTATGGGTTGGTCCTCGAACGGTGGTTCGATAGGCCCACAAAGCTTCAGACAGTTTATCGCTCCAGTCTCTTTTGTGACTAGAGACCATTTTCTTGATGATTTTGCAGAGTGTCTTGTTGAAGGCTTCTGCTAATCCGTTTGCTGCCGGATTGTATGGAGTCGAAAGACAGCTTTGGATTTTGTATTTGTCGCAGAACCTGTAGAATCGATGATCCCGGAATTGTGGTCCGTTATCATGGACGAATCTTTTGGGTATGCCGAAACGACAAATGATGTTGGTGCGTAGGAATTGAAGAACTGATGAGGTCTTCATTTCGTTGAACGCAAATGCTTCTGACCACTTGGAGAAATAATCCGTAGCGGCGAAGATGAAGCGATGACCTTTGCTTGAAGGGGGAGAGATAGGACCTATGATGTCCATGCCCCATGCTTCAAAAGACCATGAGATTGCTGTAGGATGCAGCCATTCCGGAGGCATGTGAATGTAATCTCCGTGAACTTGGCATAGCTGGCAGCGTTTGACAAATTGCATTGCATCAGCAACCATGGTAGGCCAATAGTAACCTAACCTTTTTATCTGATCATAGAGCTTAGGACCTGCCTGATGGGCTCCACAAAGACCAGCATGAACTTCTTTAAGTGTTTCTTCGGCCTCTTGTTGCGACAAGCAGCGTAGAAGTACTCCGTTGAAGGATTTCCTGTAAAGGATCTTTGAAGGGATATCCAAATGAAAGTTTGGGGCTCGACTTTGGATGCTTACCCGTTCTTTTGGATCTTCAGGTAGGATTCCGAACATAGTGTAATCAATGAACGGATCCCTCCAGTCGCCGATTGAAGGTTGAAGGATAGAGATCCGACTTCCAACCACTCGGTGGCATTCAGCAACTGCTTGGTGTGTGTTAAGAGGAGGGAGGATCCTTCTCTCGCACACTGTAATTTGCATGTTTTCCCCTTCCTGGATCGCCATTGATGCGGCAAGTCCGGCCAGGGCATCTGCACGGATGTTTTCACCTCTACGAATGTGGGTGATGTTGCAGATGTCAAACTTTTGCAGAAGCGATTGTGCCTTGTTGTAATAAGGCAGCAGATCGGGCTTCCTGACTTCATATTTCTGATTCATCTGGTTGACGATCAGTTGAGAGTCTCCAAAGACTTCCAGCATGGTGATACCGGATTCAATGGCGAGTTCCAATCCTAGGATCAGAGCTTGGTATTCAGCTGCATTGTTTGTGCATGGTTCCAGTAGCGAGAAAGCGTGTGGAATCATGTATTTGTCGGGGCTAACAAAGAAGATGCCAACTCCCGAGATCAGCTTTCTGTTTTCATTTGTCCTGGTTGCACCGTCAAAGTACATGTCCCAGGAGGCATTTGGCGAGAAAGTCTCCACGTTGTAGATAGGTTCGTCTGGGAGATCATCTCTGAGTGGTGAATCTTTAGGCAATGGATGCTCTGCGAGGAAATCTGCTAGAGCTTGGCCTTTGATTGCTTTTTGTGGCACATACCTAATATCAAATTGTGATAGAAGGATGGACCATTTTGCCAGTCGGGCATTAAGAGAACCTGCCTTTATGACAAGGACCTTCAAGAGGTTGATCCTTGAGACGAGGTAGACTGTGTTGGAAGCAAGTAGTGACGTAGCTTTTGTACGGCAAACATCACTGCAAGGCATTCCTTTTCGACTGGGGAGTAGCGATGCTCTGCACCTACTAGCATGCGGCTGAGGTAGTATAGAGCAGCTTCTTTTCTTTCATCATTTTCTTGTGCAAGCAGAGCACCCAGAGAGTGATCAAGGGCTCTTGTGTCCAAGATGAATGGTTTTCCAGTGGCAGGGGCAGCTAACACTGGAGGTTTGGTCAGGTATGACTTGATATCTTGAAATGCGGCTTCACAGTCGGCATCCCAGACAAAGTCTACACCCTTTTTCATCAATCGAGAGAATGGACGGCATTTCCCCGAAAGATTGGAGATGAACCGTCTGATGTAGGCCAATCTCCCTTGGAGCCCTTTTAGTTCTCTCAAGGTTCTTGGAGAGGGCATTTCTAGAATAGCCTTGACTTTTATGGGGTCAAGTTCTATTCCAGCTTTCCGAACAAGGAATCCGAGAAACTTACCCGACGAGACGCCGAAGAAGCATTTTAGAGGATTCATCCGCAGTTTGTGTTTGCGGAGTCGGAGGAAGACTTCCCAAAGATCTTTGAGATGGTCTTCTTTTCTTTTGCTTTTGACGGCGAGGTCATCAACGTAACATTCGACCGTCTTGTGCTGCATATCTTGGAATATTTTCATCATAGCCCTCTGATATGTGGCACCATCATTTTTCAGACCAAATGGCATGACAGTGTAGCAATACACACCAAATGGAGTCCGAAATGAAGTGTGTTTTTCATCCTCGGGATGCATCTTTATCTGATTGTAACCAGAGAAGCCATCCATGAATGTCATTCGCTCGAATCCGCAGGTATTGTCAATCATCACCTCCGGTATGGGGAGCGGGAATTCATCTTTAGGGCAAGCGCCATTCAAGTCTCTATAGTCAATACAGACTCTGATCTGCCCAGTTTTCTTTGTCACGGGGACAATATTGGCCAACCACTCTGGATGTTGTTCCTCACGGATGAATCCAACGCTTTTGAGTTTTTGAACTTCTTGTTCAATTTTATCCATCACATCTGGACGGAATCTTCTTTGGCCTTGTTTGACAGGCTTGATTTCTTCTTGAAGATTGAGTTTGTGGACTGCTACTTTGGGGTCTAAACCAGGCATTTCAGCGTAGGACCATGCAAAGCAATCAACGAACTCACGAAGAAAAGCGATATACTCGGGTAACTCATCATCCTTTATATTCTTGCTTATGAATACAGAACGTGGGTTATCAGGTGTTCCCAAGTTTATCTTTTGAACAGGATCTTCTGTCGGAAGGTTCGAAGGTGGTTCCTCCACAATATTTTCGGAGGCTTCCGACTCAACGAAACCTTCTGGAGTTTCAACTGCATTACCAGACCAAGGCTCTGTTCCTTTCCATGGATTTTCTTCATTGGTGATCTCCTCAAGGCTTGCTATGAGACAGTCCCAATCGCCTGTTGAGTCTGATATTTCTTTTGGAGACGAGGGTTCTTCTGGGTCAGAATAGCACAAGTCTGTATTATCGGACGATTCCTCTTTATCATCAGAGAAATCGTACAAATTGGATGAGCTTCCTGGATCTTTGTCAGGTAACTCTTTAAAGAGATATCCAGGGAGATCGATGTCTTTATGGACTTGAGATGTTGAGGCTTGGTCGGTAAAACGACTTTTAAGCTTTTGTGTCAACTGTCTCAGAGGAGTGTCGGGATCATACCCTAACCCATATGAAGACTTTTCTACATGACCGTAGAGTCTCCAATCTTCCAGCTGGCTTTTGGTCAAGGCGGGCCCCAATGGCGTGAGAATACCGCGGCCTTCTCCCAAACCGACTGGGTTCTGAGCGTCAAAGCCCATTTTCTTCATGATAGCTTGTGCCACAGGACTATATAGAGATAGTTGAGGCATACCTTCATTTTGGAAGGGTTTAAGCAAGGAATTTGATGAAGAAGCATCCGATCTATGGAAGAAGATCGGCTTTTGCTTTGGTGATGTTGTCGGAACAACAAAGGTAGCAGACGTAGGATCTTCTACATCAGCAGGTGTCTCCGTCGGAGTGAGAGCAGGCTGAACATGCTGAGCGTCAGCTTGGCTTGACGATGCATCGTCTTCTGGCTCTGAGTCCGAGTCTGTGTCTTGCATGATAGACACGAGAGAAACAACAAATTTGTCCCCAGGCTTTTGCTTTGCCTTCTTCACTCTGGTTGTGATGACCAAAGGTTTTGAAGATTTGAGGGAGATGAGGAAGGGAGATTGACTACTCTCTTCTAATTTGCCGGAGGGTTTGTTTTCTTCCGGTGATTTTTGAGGAGCCTTGCCTTTATCTTTCTGGAGATTTTCAGCAGGGGTGCTATTTCCTCTTCTTCTTTTTCTCCTTCATACATCTGGGAGTCTGCGAAGTGGACTTCTTTACCTTTGAAGGGTTTTCTGTCCGCAAAGACACGATGTACCATACCGTCGTCGCCGACGAACTTGATGCATTGATGTAGAGTTGAAGGGACAACACCGTTCTCGTGTATCCAAGGACGTCCGAGAAGGATGTTGTAGCATGAGGGGGTTTTTATTGCATACACAGTGACCTCAGAGATAAGATCACCGATTTGCAATTTGAACCTGATTTTGCCGATAGGCCTTTGAGCGCTCCCATCGTATCCAAAGATAGATACAGATGTGTGGCTTAGCTTGCTGGGTGGGATGCCCAACTCTTCGAGAGCCGAAGTGGAGATGAGGTTGAGTGCAGAACCTGGGTCGACCTGAACTCTGTGTATAGGCATTTCCTTGATGTACCCTGTGAAGTACAGGGGTCGGTTGTGCCTTGCTTCGCCAAGTAGGAGGTCTTCCTTAGTGAAGGTGATGGTTGCACTGGCTGCCTTTTGAACCGAGAGGCATTGGATGCATGATCCCTCGCTTTTCTCTTTTTCTCCTTTTAAAGAGGTTTCTGAGTTTTTGACCCGGTAGTCCATTTCAATTTGGAGGACTTGTGGGGCATGTTTGTCGACATCCTCATTTAGTTTTTTGTAATTCTGAGATGAGATTATCACGAGTGCGTGGAGACATTCGCAATAAGTCTAGGATGTGAAGACGTGCAGGTATGTGTTTGAAGTGCTCAACCAAGTCATACTTGAAAGCCTCCTTAGGGCCTGCATGTTCATCATTGTTGCCACTAGGGGCGCTTACAACATCTTTTCCCGAAGGATTTACATAAGTAAAGGAAGATTGGTTGTAATTTTTGTGGTAGTCCCGGCCCGAGCGGGTGCCTCTACCAACTTCGAGAGCTTCTTGAGAAAGATCTTCGCTTGGAAGATTGTCTTCATGATCAAGAGGCTGTCGTTTTTCATCTACTGGGGATGCATCTGCAGCAGAGTTGCCATCCTCAGTGATTGTGTTGCACGGAGCATTTTCCGGGAGCGAGTCCTGAACAGCATCCAGCAGCTTTTCTTCTTCGTTGACCCATCCATCATCCCAAGTTGGGTTTTCTTCATGATGATGAGTCGGGAAGAATGTGTATTCTGAAGTCACAGTCTCAGGAGAAGAAACCTGAGAGGGTGTCATCTCTGTGAAAGTCACGTGAGACGAGATAGCTCCAGAGAATACATTGCTAGACGTTGTCGGAGTATAGGTAATCTCATCAGACGACGCTTCAGAAGAGCTATAGTCCTGATATATTACATTACAGGAAGCTCTGATAGGAGATGTTGCCTGCTCGGAGTCAGACTCATCCTCGGATGTAAGAGGATCGTCAATCCAGCAATGTTCTCCATTTTCAGGAGTTAAGGGTGGATGTACCTGATTATCTTCAGGGACTTCAGGCTCTGGGTTGCGAGGAGGCTCGTTAACACGATCTTGCTCTTGTTCTAGAGCGAGACGCTGCAAGATCCTTGCATATTCTTCAAGATCAGGCATGGGAGCCAGATCCTCTTCTTCGTCTTCTCTGTGTGGCTCAACATAGTTGATTTCCACTGGAGCAATGACAGGTGCTGGGTTAACAGCATCTTCTTGTGCAGCCTCTTGGTCTTCTTCATCATCAGACCAGGATCCTTGTGGTTGCAAGGGGTTATACCAGATTACTGGCATAAGGTGAGTTTCAGGAACCCATTCTTCGTCGGAGAGATACTCTCCTGTTTCAAGAGATTCCTCCCACTCGCCGGTGTAGTTGGGCTCGAATCCATCGTCGGTGTCGCTGGACTCGTATCCATCAATGGAGAATCCAACTACCGAGTTGCAAGAGTATAATGCCCCCTGCATGGCTTCTTTTTTGAATTGAGGTGGCATGAAATCACTGAGAGTGAAGTTTCTTACCGCCTTTGAAGTCTCTGGAAGGGACGTTTTTATTGCCCCGAGTGAAGTGGTAGAGGAGGCCTCTGCCTTTTCATGGACTTCTTGTTTTGGCTGGGTCTTCTCTTGCCGTTTGAGCCTGAGGAGATGTTTCCTAGCCTGCCTTCGCTGTTGAGCTGTCGGCTTTGTTTTTACGATCTCCCAGTTTTCATCTTCCAGGAGATCGGGATGTACCCATATGGGTTGTCCGTCTGGTGTCGGGCAAGGAACCAACACTTCGGACGTTTGAATTTTGTTTATCACTATGAAGGAAGTAGTGATCTTCTTCTTCGGTGATTTTGGTGTTTGTCCACATGACACCATGTTGACGGAGGCAGTCCCATAGTTTTTGTCAAAGGTGATGACTCCGTTTTTCCACATCTCGTTTATCTTCTCTCTCACAACAAAGCATTGTTTGAGAGGATGCGAGATCATCTGGTGGTATGGACAGTACCGAGGATCATTGGTTTTGCCAACGTCTCCAGGTCTTTTGGGCTCTGGCAAAATGAGTTTGCCATTTGCTAGGAGAGCCTCAAAGATTTCTTCAACGTCTTCATCGAACGGATATTTCTTTTCTACTCGCTCTTTGAAGGCATCAGAGAGTTCAGGTCTCTTACCTACAGCTCTATTTTCAGCTTTCTTTGGTTGCTGAGGAGCTGACTTGGTTTGCACATTAAGGACCTCTTTCTTCTTTGGTTTAGAGGTTGCAATGGCGGTTGGCTCTTTTCTTGATGACTTCTGACTGTTGAGGTCTTTAATCACCGTTTCAGCTTCCATAGAAGCTTCCAAGAGTTCTCCCAGGTTTTTTGATTTGTTGCCGATGATCATGGAGCGTATTCTGGCTCTCATGTTGTTTCGGCAGATGTCGACTAGCGACGCCTGTGGCAATACATCTGAACATTTGTATGCCATTGCTTTCCACTTGTGAATGAAGTCATAAGTTGACTCATTCTCTCCCTGTTTTAGGCTGCAGAACTGAGCCATAGTAACAAGATGATCCTCACCTTGGAAGTGGGTCAGGAAGCGTGTCTCCAGCATAGCCCAGTTCTGAATGGAGTTCTCCGGAAGAGTGGAGTACCAATCGAAGGCCGTACCTTTTAGGGTACTTGCAAAGAGGCGGATCTTGAGTGCATCTTGATCCGCGATAGCTCCTGTCAAAATCTTGAAGTGGATGACGTGCTGTCTGGCTGATCCTTTCCCCGTATATGTTTGGGGAGCAGGATGCTTGAATTTTGTGGGGAACGGGACCGAGTCCATCCATAAAGGATATGGTGGCTTGATCCCATGCTCTTTGAGTATATCCTCTTCTTTAGCTTTGGCGAGGATACTGTTTACGTCCTTTTTGGTAAGGGCGCGTGACTCATTTTCTTCACAATTTTCCTCGTTATTGCCATGATTCGGAGGAGGCTCATTGTTCGCCTGATTTTGGACGACAAGGAGAAGGTTTTCCATCAGAGTTTCAATCCTCTACTGGCCTTGTTCCAACTGCTGGATGCGTGTGAGCGCATCATCTCGAGGTGGATTCTGAGGTGGTGGCTCAGAACTTGTAGCCAAGACGTTCATCCCTCGGGATTCGAACGAAGAAATCGTCCTGGTGACCGAGCTGGGGCTCAATCTTTTTGATGAAGAGCTTGATGAAGGATTACTCTCCCGTCCTTGGCTTGAAGGGGCAGGAGATTCTTCGGGATGTCTTTGTGTCCTGGTGACGCTACGGGTCACCGGACGTCGGACATGGATTTTTGATGCTGACCTTTGGCGTCTTCTGGTTTTTCCAACCATATGGACGGCAGCAACTGAAGGAAACCGCGATTCAGATCTGAAACTTCTCATATAGAGACAACTATGGCTGATACAAAGCATGACAGATTTTAAAAAATCTGATTTCTGCACTATGCAGCGGAAATCAGCCATAAAGAATCGCGTAGAAACTCCATGAAATCATAATCAACATGTGTCTAATTAAAAGGAGATTATAGAAGACTATTACCTCAAAGATTTGCAAGCTTTAAACCTCTGAAAATCTGATGCAAAAGGGACAAGATCAGGTCTGCAATCAGCTACTATGCTGCAGGAATTTCTGCAGGAATTATTCTTCTTCTAATCTTCCCTCTATCTCACTTCCAAATCTGATTGGCTAAGGTGGTGGAACCTTAATCTAGGTTTTTGAGATGAGTTTCTAGAATCATATGAGATGGAAATCTCCTCAAGAAAGAAGAGAAACAAGGGCTCCACGTTTTGGGCTTTGTTCTTGTGTTTTAAGGTCATTCACGCCCAAGGGAAGCTTCCTCCTTTTATGAAGATTGCAAGGAATCCTTTCCCATTAAGTCTCTCCTACTAATTCTCTTAGAAGTCCTAAAAGGAAAGCTCAATCCTAAGATTAATTTCCTCTTAGAAACAATCCAAATTAGAAAAGGAAACTATGATGAATATCCCTTAAACTTAGCAATTAGTAATCCTAGTTGTGCAACAATTACTAATTTAAGTTTCTAAGGGAAACTCTATTATAGGAATACTTATCCAAGGAGGAGTCCAACCTTCCAAGTAGAGAGACCTACTCAAAGTTGGAGACCCCACACTAAGAAATCCTTATGTTGGACGTCCCACATGCTATGGCCCACACTATGGCCCACATGTCCATAATTTGTCTAGAATTAAATTCATGTATGCCATCAAGGCCTATTTGAATTTAAATTCAAAATTATTTTTCCATAAAATAATTCAACCTCATCTCCTAATCATATTAGGAAACCATGCCAATATAGGAAAGTGACTAGAGAAGGGACCAAAAGACATATTTGCCCTTGGCTCCCAAAATGACCAAAATGTCCATGCTAAACCCATAGCAACATTAAGACCATTTTAACCTTAACTCATTCCACTAGAGAGTTATGGTTGCACTCCAGGGACAAATATTAAGTATGAAATAAGCTTGTCATAAAATGACTGTTGTCTCCGACCTACCAAGTGCAATGACCTAAATGCCCCTCTATGTAACATCCTTAATCGAGTCAGGTTATCCGATGTACTATCAACCTTCTCGATTAAATCTCAAACCTTAGAACTTCATATCCTTGACTTAATCATCATCCTGATATTATTCTCTTGATCCAGGGAGCGACCCACAAGTTCAATATCAATATAGAACATCCATATACTAAGATCTTAGATTTTGATGATCAATCGGATAATTCTAAGGGGACGATCAATCCATCAGTAGATGGCATAGATTCTATATTGCATTTGCATGTCCCAACTGATCAAGCCCGAGTACCTAACTCACAGAGCTGTTGACCCAAGAAAAGAATCTCACCCATAGTGAATTAAAGCACAAGAACTTGAATTCGTCAGTTCATCCACAAATGCTCAAGATTAAGAGCACCGGTCACTTAGTAGCATGAGGTGATTTGATCTCTCTCTGTGATAGTAGTATTTTAGAGATCACACCTACAATGGTCCTGTTCAATGCATGACACATGCACTAATGAGATAGATCCGGGAAAGCCCTCCCGTGACTTAGGTATGTCACCCTATATAGGAGAGTATCTCATTATAACTTATACCAAGATGAAGTGCCAAACTCCATCTTTCAGTTATGAACTAATCTGTTGTTTCCAATATCCATGAGTCAGACCTATCTGTGTGAAGCCACTTCACACCTGATTCAATTATTAGAAAACAATGGGCCTTACACACAACCATACATATACACATGTTTATAGAGAAAGAATCATTTCAATATATATAACCAATAAATATCTAGTAACAGAGAGAAAAATGCAGCTAGTGGGCTTTAGGGCATACACCAATCCCAACAAACTCCCACTTGCACTAAAGATCACTACTTCCTAACCTAACTCCCAAAGACTCAACATGAGAAGTAAAGACTTTCTCAGTAAGAGTCTTAGTAAATGGGTCTGCTAAGTTATTAGCTGAGGCAATTTGCTCCACAACTATTTCTCCATTCTGAACGAATTCCCGGATCAAGTGGTACTTTCTCTGAATGTGCTTGCCTTTCTTGTGATTCCGGGGCTCTTTACACTGTGCTATCGCACCTGTGTTGTCGCAGTGCATGACAATCGGTTTTTCTGCTGCGGAAACAACTCCTAATTCCAAAAGGAATTTCCTGAGCCATACTGCTTCCTTTGCAGCTTCCGCTGCCGCCACATACTCTGCTTCCATGGTAGAGTCAGCAATACAATCTTGCTTAACACTCCTCCATGAAATAGCCCCTCCCGATAGAGTAAAAACATATCCTGAGGTTGACTTTCTGGCATCCGTATCTGATTGGAAATCTGAGTCTGTATACGCCAAAGGCGTTAAATCATCTGCTCGATAAGTCAACATATAATCTTTTGTTCTCCGAAGATACTTGAATATATGTTTCATAGCTGTCCAATGCATAGGTCCAGGGTTTGACTGATATCTGCTAACCATGCCGACGGCAAAGCAAATATCTGGTCTAGTACATAACATAGCATACATGAGACTTCCAACAGCTGATGCATATGGAACTCTCTTCATGTTCTCTATCTCATCAGGTGTCTTAGGACATTGATCTCGAGATAGTGGTAGTCCATGTCTAGAAGGTAGCAAGCCCTTCTTGGAGTCATGCATGTTAAACTTGACCAATATCTTCTCAATATATGAAGATTGCGATAAGGCTAACATCTTATTCTTGCGATCTCGCAGGAGCTTGATCCCTAAGATGTAGCTTGCCTCACCCAAATCCTTCATCTGAAATTGAGATGATAACCAAACCTTTGTGGATGATAGTGCACCTACATCGTTTCCAATGAGCAATATGTCATCTACATATAGGACCAAAAATATGACTGCATTACCACTTCCTTTCTTATACACACATGGTTCATCAATGTTTTGATTAAAGCCAAAAGATTTGACTGCCTGATCAAACTTGATGTTCCATGCTCTAGATGCTCGCTTAAGTCCATAAATGGACTTCTTAAGTTTACAGACCATGTTCTCTTGGCTACTAGCAATGAAACCTTCTGGTTGCATCATATAGATGCATTCGTCAAGACTTCCATTAAGAAAAGCTGTCTTGACATCCATTTGCCATATCTCGTAGTCATAATGACATGCGATGGCTAAGAGAATCCTTATGGACTTGAGCATAGCCACTGGTGAAAAGGTTTCCTCATAATCGATACCCTCTTTCTGAGTATATCCTTTCGCCACCAGTCTTGCTTTGAAGGTTTCCACCTTCCCGTCCACTCCTCTCTTCCTCTTGTAAATCCACTTGCATCCTATGGGTTTGATCCCTTCAGGTGCATTTACAAGTTCCCAGACTTGATTGGAATACATGGAATCCAATTCAGATTTCATTGCTTGCTGCCACATGTCAGCATCTATATCCGTTACTGCTTCATTGTAACTAGTAGGATCCTCAACCATATCCTCAGAGTCTGTCTTTAAAGACACTCCTAGATATCTATCTGGTTGTCTAGGAATTCTCCCACTACGACGAGGGTCCGGAGTATTTAAAGGAATATCCGGTCCATCTACTGTTGCTGGATCTGGTACAGATGTTATAGGGGATTCAGGAAGAATCTCCTCAAGAGTTTCTGTACTACTAAGCTCTTGATGCATCATACAATCATCCTCTAAGTATCTAGCATGAGTGCTGATGAGCACTTTTTGCTCCTTTGGATGATAAAAGATGCCACCTCTTGTTCCCTTAGGATACCCAATGAAGTAGCACATTTCCGATCTGGGTTCTAGCTTGGTAGCTTTATCATTCAGTACATAAGCTGGACAACCCCAAATGTGGATATGTCTCAAACTAGGTTTTCGACCTGTCCACATTTCTTGCGGTGTCCTAGGTACTGACTTAGATGGTACCAGATTTAAAATGTATGCTGCTGCTTCTAAGGCATATCCCCAAAAAGATATAGGTAGGGTTGCATGACTCATCATGGACCTTACCATATCAAGAAGAGTACGGTTTCTTCTCTCTGCCACACCATTTTGCTGGGGTGTACCCGGTGCAGACAACTGAGACACAATCCCTAGTTGTGTGAGGTACTCCTTGAACTCACCTAGGAGGTATTCGCCACCTCGATCAGATCGAAGGGCTTTGATATGTTTCCCTAGTTGTAACTCCGCTTCAGCCTTGAATTGTTTGAACTTATCAAACGCCTCAGACTTGCGTCGCATCAAATAGACATATCCATACCTAGAGTAATCATCGGTGAAGGTGATGTAATACTCATATCCTCCTCTTGCTAGTTTGTTCATAGGACCACACACATCAGTGTGAACCAATTCTAACAACTCATTTGATCTTAGTCCCTTTCCAGAGAATGACCTTTTGGTCATCTTTCCCTTGAGACATGATTCGCACTGAGGAAAAGGTTCGAAATCTAATGAGCTCAAGGGCCCATCTTCTACCAACCTCTGAATCCGTTTTAGGTTAATGTGACCCAAACGTAAGTGCCAAAGATAGGTGTCATTGGTTGAAGATACCTTCCTCTTAAGGGAAGTAGAACTTTCTAGTTGTACATTATGCAGTGTGGGAGCAATGGGATTTATATAAAATAAGTTATCATGTATTCTACCGGAACATATAATATTTCCATCTCTACTGATATCAACACCAGAATGGAAAGAAACTGAATAATTAAATTCAATAAGTCTGGAAACAGAAATTAAATTCTTCCTCATGTCCGGAACATAGAAAACATTATTTAAAATCAAAATCCTATCATTAGAAAAATGTAGAGAAACATTTCCCACTGCAACCGCCCAAACTTTAGCTCCAGTTCCAACTCTAAAGGCAAACTCCCCTTTCTCAATTTTCTGCATTATCTGAAACCCCTGCAACGAATTGCAGATATGATTAGTGGCTCCAGAGTCTACTATCCACGAGTCAGTAGAATCAACCACTAAACAAGTTTCAATGAAATAAGAAAAAGATGTACCTTTATTAACCGAGCCTTTGAGCTTGGGACAATCTTTCTTCCAATGACCTTTGAGGCCACATTTGAAGCATTTGCCTTTGGGCTTATCATCTGTACCCTTGTCCTTTCTATTACCAGCATTGCCCTTTTTCTGTCCCTTTCCCTTGATCTTCTTCTTCTTCATCTTCTTCCCTTTCGGGTTCAGATGAGAGGAAGACTGGAAAAAATGGGCTTGGGCCTTGGGCTTCATGATGGCCTCTGCCGCCTGGAGTTCCTTCATTAACTCCGCAAGGGTCATGTCCATCTTGCTCATATTGAAATTGAGCTTGAACTGATTGAAGGAATCCGGCAGAGTTTCTAGAATCATATCGGTTTGACTCTCTCCATCAATCTCAGCCCCTAGAATCTCAGCTACATTGAAACAATCCATCATCTTGAGCATATGATCTCTGACAGGTGTTCCTTCAGCCATTCTAGTATTCATGATGGTCCTTATAGCAGCTTGCCTAGCTGGCCTGCTCTTGTCTGCGAACATTTCTGACAAGGACATCATGATTTCGTAGGCTGTGTCCATATTCTCGTGCTGTGTTTGCAACACGTTGGACATGGAAGCGAGCATGTAGCATTTAGCCATGTTGTTCGCTTTCTTCCACTTCCTTTCAGCCTCTAACTGGTCATCAGTAGAATTGGGATCAATATCAGGACAATTTTCTACCAAGACATACTTGTACTCCTCAGCAGTGAGTACTATGTCAAGATTTCTCTTCCAATCTACGTAATTAGGGCCGGTCAACTTGTTCTCACGAAGAATACTCATCAACGGGCTAAAAGAATCTTTACCCATCTCTCTCTGGATATAAAATGGTTTATAATTAGACAGGCAGTATATATGTAACATGCATATGGTGCTTGTTATAAAAGGAAAAACATGCACAAAACTTTTTACATTATTTCAATCCTAAACATAATGTATCAGTGTTTCAACCTCCTCATAAACCCTCCATCGAAAGGATGGCCGAGCCTACAGTAACGTTGAATTAAGCTCTTCTTATTTGGATTATCACTATCTGGATACATATCCAGTGACAATCCAATCACTGATTGGTTTGACCTCATAAGACAAATAACTCTATCTCCTTGAAGAGATTATTACCGCCTTATGTCAAGTGTATTACCATCTCTTATGAAAAATTCCCAGAATGTCCAAATCTAGAAGTGAGCTTTGGTAAAGAACTCCACCGAAGGGATGGCCGCTCCCACCAACACTTCATTGACATTCTATAGAAGTGATCTTTAGTAAAGAACTCCACCGAAGGGATGGCCGCTCCTACTAACACCTCATTACGAATATTCACTTTAGTTCACTCACTAACCCATCGAAGTGGTCTTTAGTAAAGAACTCCACCGAAGGGATGGCCGCTCCCACTAACACTTCTAATGAGATTAATATGAACCGAGAATGGAAAGTCGTGGGGTTTTTCCTAAACCCCTCTCCCACTTGATAATTTATCACTAGGGTTTATAAACTTTCCTTTGATCTTTACTTCGTTTTCTCAAAAGCTCTTTTTAAAACTAGCAAACTTGGTTAATTAAATTCATGACTCAATGACTCAAGTCATCTTGAAAGTAAATAACCTTTGCATTAAAACATTTGAGAAAAACCCTTAATAGAATCAAAAACCTAATTAGGGTTTTGGGGAACCCTTAGGTAGCAACTAATTAGATTTTGAGTTTAGTCTATTTTGGAAACAAAGGGTGCCAACCCTATCCAATTTTAAACCTTAGACAATTAGAAGGTGCTGGTCTAAGTTCCGTTTAAAACCAATTGACCAAACAAAAACATACTAATTTTAGAAAGATGGCATTTTTAGATCCTAATGGTGGCCATGTTTCTAGGTGACAATTATAGCAATTATATAAAGCATTCAACCATGCATTCCATATATAAAAGCAAATAAAAGTATGCAATCCTTGATGGCTCCCTGTCCTTAGGATTTCAAATCCTAATCGAATTAGGACTCCTCATGCATCTAGAAGTCTTGACTCCTTCATCTCCAAGGATTCCAATTTCTTGCAACCTTCTTGTCTTGAAACTTTCCTTTTCATGCTTGTGTCCATAAATAAATTTATACAAGCAAACCCATGAAAAACAAAACAAAAATTACATTGGAGATTCCTATCCTTTTCAAAAAAGCTTACATCAAGACTAGTTGGAATAAAATTAAGAAAACTTTACAATTTCCTATGATCGCTAACCGCGCAATCGTACACTTTCCAACTAATAAAACAAACATCCAAATCCACATAACATACATGCGAACCATCAAGGATGCTAATTATGGCTGCAACCAAATAGGTTAGTGCATAATGTACAACATGATTCAGATCTGGAAAAATTAATTCCAGCCATCCAAACATAACCAGCATACAAAAATACAGCACTAATACAAATCTGAAATAAATTTCAGCAGGGTGCCACCATGCCCCTTCTAATCTAGGATTAATAAATCACATCATGGGATCATGATTTCGCATGGAGTGGCTCTGATACCACTGAAGGAAACCGCGATTCAGATCTGAAACTTCTCATATAGAGACAACTATGGCTGATACAAAGCATGACAGATTTTAAAAAATCTGATTTCTGCACTATGCAGCGGAAATCAGCCATAAAGAATCGCGTAGAAACTCCATGAAATCATAATCAACATGTGTCTAATTAAAAGGAGATTATAGAAGACTATTACCTCAAAGATTTGCAAGCTTTAAACCTCTGAAAATCTGATGCAAAAGGGACAAGATCAGGTATGCAATCAGCTACTATGTTGCAGGAATTTCTGCAGGAATTATTCTTCTTCTAATCTTCTCCTCTATTTCACTTCCAAATCTGATTGGCTAAGGCGGTGGAACCTTAATCTAGGTTTTTGAGATGAGTTTCTAGAATCATATGAGATGGAAATCTTCTCAAGAAAGAAGAGAAACAAGGGCTCCACGTTTTGGGCTTTGTTCTTGTGTTTTAAGGTCATTCACGCCCAAGGGAAGCTTCCTCCTTTTATGAAGATTGCAAGGAATCCTTTCCCATTAAGTCTCTCCTACTAATTCTCTTAGAAGTCCTAAAAGGAAAGCTCAATCCTAAGATTAATTTCCTCTTAGAAACAATCCAAATTAGAAAAGGAAACTATGATGAATATCCCTTAAACTTAGCAATTAGTAATCCTAGTTGTGCAACAATTACTAATTTAAGTTTCTAAGGGAAACTCTATTATAGGAATACTTATCCAAGGAGGAGTCCAACCTTCCAAGTAGAGAGACCTACTCAAAGTTGGAGACCCCACACTAAGAAATCCTTATGTTGGACGTCCCACATGCTATGGCCCACACTATGGCCCACATGTCCATAATTTGTCTAGAATTAAATTCATGTATGCCATCAAGGCCTATTTGAATTTAAATTCAAAATTATTTTTCCATAAAATAATTCAACCTCATCTCCTAATCATATTAGGAAACCATGCCAATATAGGAAAGTGACTAGAGAAGGGACCAAAAGACATATTTGCCCTTGGCTCCCAAAATGACCAAAATGTCCATGCTAAACCCATAGCAACATTAAGACCATTTTAACCTTAACTCATTCCACTAGAGAGTTATGGTTGCACTCCAGGGACAAATATTAAGTATGAAATAAGCTTGTCATAAAATGACTGTTGTCTCCGACCTACCAAGTGCAATGACCTAAATGCCCCTCTATGTAACATCCTTAATCGAGTCAGGTTATCCGATGTACTATCAACCTTCTCGATTAAATCTCAAACCTTAGAACTTCATATCCTTGACTTAATCATCATCCTGATATTATTCTCTTGATCCAGGGAGCGACCCACAAGTTCAATATCAATATGGAACATCCATATACTAAGATCTTAGATTTTGATGATCAATCGGATAATTCTAAGGGGACGATCAATCCATCAGTAGATGGCATAGATTCTATATTGCATTTGCATGTCCCAACTGATCAAGCCCGAGTACCTAACTCACAGAGCTGTTGACCCAAGAAAAGAATCTCACCCATAGTGAATTAAAGCACAAGAACTTGAATTCGTCAGTTCATCCACAAATGCTCAAGATTAAGAGCACCGGTCACTTAGTAGCATGAGGTGATTTGATCTCTCTCTGTGATAGTACTATTTTAGAGATCACACCTACAATGGTCCTGTTCAATGCATGACACATGCACTAATGAGATAGATCCGGGAAAGCCCTCCCGTGACTTAGGTATGTCACCCTATGTCGCGACCCCGGACCGGGACCCGGGCCCGCGACTGCGCCGCGGCGGCATGATTATTCAAAACACACCGCCGCCGCTGTTGTGATATAATTTCATTTATTTTCCCACAGTTTTCCGCGGTGAGGATCCCAAGACACGGGTCGAGCTCACACGAATGGGTATGCGGAAGCGTGTAGCAAAACAATTCATACAATCTTGAACGATAAGATACAAGAAGCATATATAATATGGAGACAAGGTATCAAAAAGGAAAGTCATCAAGCATTCCTATCATGATTAACATTTCAAGTTTTAACAAAAGTATATTAATTCAAGTTACACAACCCAAAGAGGCCAACAAAGGCCAATACAACAATGGAACCCCAAAAGAACAACCCAACAAAACCCAAGCTAGGTGAAACGAGAATCACGATCCCGACCGGCGTCTAGATGACGTCGTTGGGCTGCCACTCGAGTGCTGGGGGTGGCTCAACAGCCTCCTCCGGGCACTCCTCGTCACGTACGAAACCACCGGCACCTGGACACCAAAATACAAGCATCAAACACGACGGTTTGGCAAATAAACAATTTAGGCATGAATAGTTAAAATAATGCTAAAACAGTTCAAGAGTTGAATACACGTTTCACATTTTCGAAACTAGCATGTATACTTATAATATCATGATTAGTAAATCCACAAAGAGCCCATCCTTTCTCCATCATACATGATGATAAGAGTAAGCACGCACGACAAGCACGATAAGCACAACACGATAAACACGATCCCACGCCACACAAGGTAGACGGGGTGTCCGGCCGCGGAACCGGACCACGAACACGCACGATGTGTCAATTCAAGACACGACTAGTCTGCAGACAGTCCACGAGTTTAAGGACCCCCAGGTAGTGGATCAAGCTAAAAGGGCGGTCCAAGCTCAGTGAAATTCACTTATATCATGAATGCACAAAACACGGCAATACGCGATCGAAACACGACAAAACAAGAGGGAAATCATTTAACGAGCACGACGTAACGAGACTAGCAAAATAGCATAGCATTAATGCTTACAAACTTAATAAATGATTCCCTTTTTGATTCTTGAAACACATCTTAAAAACGACTTGCACTTGGAAATCAGACGAGAACATGATGGTGCATAAAGCATCAAAAACAAAGGTTCAAACATAACTTTATCAAGCATGGGCTAAGACCACATCTTTGACCCTTGTGGAATTGAAAACCAAATGTTGAAATTCAATAAAACTTGGTGTCCCCGAAGGTATATTACATTTTGGAAATTTCAAGTGCACAAGGTCAACAAAAAGGGTCTAAGACCAAGTCTAGTTTTCATTCCTGCAAAATCCTTCAAAACAGTACTTTTTGTAACTGTCGGTCAACGCTCGGTTAACCGTCGGTTAACCGAGGTCGATCTGTCGGTCGACCGAAGGATTGACCGACAGATCCCAGCCCAGAATTGCTGCTCTCTGGAAATTGAACCGACAGATCCTCGGTTGACCGAATGTGAACCGACAGATGACCAGACAGGAAATGTTGCTCTCTGGAAATTGAACCGACAGATCCTCGGTTGGTTGTCGGTCGACCTGTCGGTTGACCGACAGCGAACCGAGGGATGTCCTGACAGAAATGCTGCTCTCTGGAATTCGAACCGACAGATTTCGGTTAGTGTCGGTCGACCTGTCGGTCGACCGAAGTCGGACCGACAGCTGACCGACAGGCACGGGCAGTGCATTCTGTTCAGAATTTTTTACAACTTTTTCTCCCTTCTTCACTTCCACATTTTTACCACCTGCACTCCCCAAGCCTCCATGCTTTCCAAGGGATTCATTATACACATTAAAGAGCATTCCATCCACAAATTTGTCCATTTATTCCAAAGAGAAACATCAAGGCATTCCCATAACAATTTCATGAACTTACAAGACCAACATGATTCTAAGAACTTAGTAAATCATTAGTGACAAAACCAATAGAGAAACTGAAGTGCATGGCTTGAAAGAGTGTAGACATAACTAGCATTAAGAGAACCAACACAAAAGTCATACCTTAATGAAGAAAAATGGAACCCTAATGCAATATACATGGAAAAATCCCAAAAAGTTTACTTGCCTCAATCCAAAGTCAAAGAAAGCTTCACAAAAACCAACAATGAGGGGTGCTCCACGAGATCTACACAAAACCCCCAAAATGGAGCATACAAAAATCAACATTTTGGCCATTACAAATCCCCATTTCGAAAATGGGTTTGAAACCATGACAAACAAGCTCTAGGTGAGCTAAAGAACATGAAAAGAAGGAATGAAAGAAGAACACTAACCTTGAGCTCGTTGAACAAGGTGAAGGGAGGTTGAAGATGATGAATAGTAGAAGGGGTTTGGCTCTAAAACGTGCCCAATCGAAGCTCGCGAAGAGAGGAAGAGAATGGCGGAAACGAATCGAAGATCGGAGCCTTCTTGCTAGATGATCCAAGGAAGAAAAGGCCAAGAAGGGGGCTGCCTTCTCCACTCCACTCTAGGGCAACCGTTGCAGGATTTTTTTGGAAGAAGAAAATGGAGGAGAGAGAGTAAGAGACCTTTTATATGGGTTGGGAGGTGGGTCCCTCTCTAGCTGAACTAGAAACGCTTAAAACATGGTCTTGTGGACCCCGGATGAAATCGACGAAGAAGAACAAAACGATCGTCGAAAAATCTAGTTTCAGAAAAGTATACTTTTGACATGGTTTCACGACTTCGAAAAGTGTGCCCAGATTTTGCATGAAAAGACAGATTTGCCCTTATTGGGCCAAAACTTGGGTTTCTGGGCCTCAAATGCATGCAGCTTAAAAACGAAAGTTGCCATAAATAATAAGGCCATTCAAGAGAAATAAAAATCACATCCACATCAAAAATCTAGAACAAAAACCCATTCTTACACGTGCACTCAGGGCGTCCCTGAGCGTGTCTGACTCATACTAAACGTCCTCAAAATCCCCAAAACTATAATCCAGACTAAGTCTAATCACATTCTAACCCAACTAGTACTAGGACTCACTTAAGACTAAACGTTCACTTAATTAGCACTAATCGCGTTGGTCTGGGTCGGGGTCTAACATCCTCCACCCCTTAGGATATTTGGTCCACCAAATATAAACAATCTTACCTCTGGTAACAGGTGTGGATACTTCTTTTGGACTTGATCTCTCAATTCCCATGTGGCTTCTTCTGGCTCGTGGTTCTCCCAAAGCACTTTGACCCAATGGATAGTCCGATTTCTCAACTCATGCTCTCGGGTATCGATGATTCTAACCGGTCTCTCCACATACGACGCATCTTCTCGAATCTCAAGAGGCTCGTGTGGAATAATGTGAGGAGGACTGTGAACATACTTCTTGAGCATAGAGACGTGAAAGACATTATGTACCCCTGAGAGTTCTGGCGGTAACGCAAGCCTGTAAGCGACATTTCCAATCTTGCTCAAAATCTCATATGGGCCAATGTATCTGCTGGACAATTTTCCTTTCTTTCCAAATCTTAGAGTACCTCTGACCGGTGAGACTTTCAAGAACACTTTGTCACCCACTTCAAATTGCAATTCTCTCCGGCGAGTGTCAGCATAACTTTTCTGTCTGCTTCGAGCGATCTTCAATCTGTCCTGAATCTGCTTAACCTTGTCGCTTGTCTCTCCAACTATAGTCGGTCCATGAAAACTACGCACACCGACTTCTTCCCAACAGACTGGAGTTCTGCACCTCCTACCATAGAGTGCCTCGAACGGTGCCATTCCAATGCTAGAATGGTAGCTATTGTTGTACGCAAACTCGCAAAGAGGTAGGTTCTCATCCCACTGGACCTTGAAATCCAACACACAAGCACGTAGCATATCTTCAAGAGTCTGTATCGTCCGCTCTGACTGACCATCGGTCTGAGGATGATACGCTGTGCTGAACTGAAGTTTGGACCCCATGGCTTCAAGAAGAGATTTCCAAAATCTCGAAACAAATCTGCTATCTCTGTCGGAAGTGATGGAGACGGGCTGACCATGTTTGCTAACAATCTCGTCAATGAATAGCCTAGCGAGTGGTGCCATATGCATCATGTTTCCAGTCTTCATCGGAAGGAAGTGCGCAGACTTCGTAAGACGATCAACTATAACCCAAATTGCATTGTTTCCTCTCTTGGTATTAGGCAAACCGGAGACAAAATCCATAGTGATATGCTCCCATTTCCACTCCGGAATCTCCAAAGGCTGTAACAACCCAGGAGGCTTCTGATGTTCTGCCTTGATCATCTGACAAGTCAAGCAACGAGATACAAAAGCTGCTATCTCTCGCTTCATATTATTCCACCAAAATCTGCTCTTCAAGTTATGGTACATCTTCGTGCTACCCGGATGTATAGAGTATCTAGTATGGTGAGCTTCAATCATAATTTCATTCTTCAAATCATCAACATTCGGCACGCACAACCGGTCACGAAAATATAACACTCCATCAGAAATTCTAAAATCTGGACGTTCTGCAATCTGATCTACAATCTTGGCCAATTCTGGGTCTTGCAACTGACTATCTTTGATTCTTTGGATGAAGGTAGGCTCAGACACGGTCATATTTGCCACTAGGACACCTCTCCTCAAGTGTTGTACCTCTACTCCCAGTTCTTCCAACTGTTGGAGAACACTAACTCCTCTCAAACTAGCCATCACTGCTGACTTTCTGCTCAATGCATCTGCCACAACGTTCACTTTGCCCGGATGATACTTGATTGGGAAGTCATAATCTTTAATATACTCCATCCACCGTCTCTGTCTCATATTCAATTCCTTCTGTGAAAACAAATATTGCAAACTTCGGTGGTCGGAATGAACTTCGAATTTCTCCCCATAGAGGTAGTGCCTCCACATCTTCAAAGCAAAAACTACTGCTGCCAACTCCAAGTCATGCGTTGCATAATTAACCTCATGATTCTTCAACTGTCTCGAACCATAGGCAATCACCTTGCCATCTTGCATCAATACACAACCTAATCCCACATTGGACGCATCCGTAAAAACAACAAATCCACCGCTGCCCGATGGTAATGTGAGGATTGGGGCTGTGGTTAACCTCTTCTTCAACTCCTGAAAGCTGCCTTCACACTGATCAGTCCAAACAAAAGGGACATTTTTCCGGGTCAACTTCGTCAATGGTGCTGCAATAGACGAAAAACCTTGGACAAATCTCCGATAGTATCCTGCTAACCCCAAAAAGCTTCTAATTTCTGTCACACTGCTGGGTCTCTTCCACTCGATGACTGCTTCTATCTTGGCTGGATCAACTGCTAATCCTTCTCTCGAAATAATGTGACCCAAAAAGGAAACTTGCTCTAGCCAAAATTCACACTTGTTCAACTTCGCATAGAGCTGGTGGTCTCTCAAAAGCTGCAACGATGTCCTCAAGTGCTCTTCATGCTCCTCCTTACTCTTAGAATACACGAGGACATCATCAATGAACACCACGGTAGAGTGATCTAGAAACTCTGCAAAAACCTTGTTCATGAGAGCCATGAAGACTGCAGGCGCATTTGTCAAACCAAAGGGCATCACTAAGAACTCATAATGCCCATATCTCGTTCGGAAAGCTGTCTTCGCCACATCAGACTCTCTAACCCGCAACTGATGATACCCTGACCTCAAGTCTATCTTGGAAAAGTGTGTTGCTCCTTGTAATTGGTCAAACAACTCATCTATCCTTGGCAAAGGGTATTTGTTCTTGACGGTCACATGGTTCAATCTTCTATAGTCGATGCACATTCTAAGGCTTCCATCCTTCTTCTTCACAAAAAGAACTGGCGCTCCCCACGGTGAAACACTTGGCCTAATAAAGCCCTTGCTCAACATTTCTTGCAACTGAAGTTTCAATTCTCCTAACTCTGCAGGAGCCATCCTATAAGGTGCAATTGAGATCGGTGCAGTCCCTGGAAGGAGTTCAATAGTAAACTCAACTTCTCTAACTGGTGGTAAACCCGGGATTTCATCTGGAAAAACATCCGGAAATTCACACACTACGGGGATATCCTCCACCCCTTGGGACTGTTTATCCTCCGTGATAAACGCTATAAATGCCTCACACCCACTGCTCACCAATCTATTAGCTTTCAAAGCTGAAATGAAACCACTGGAAGACTTCTTCCTATTTCCCTGAAACATCAACTCTGTCTGTGGCCCTTGCAATCTGAAGGTAATGGTCTTACCAAAACAATCCATGGTAGCATGGTAGGTCTCTAACCAATCCATGCCTAAGATAATGTCAAAATCATGCATGTCTAAAATTATGAGGTTGGCCGGTAATTTGATATCTCCTAACAAAACCTGACAACTAGGGTAAAAGGTCGTGCAAACAACATGTCTACCTACGGGTGTAGTGACAGTCAAATTATAATCCAATTCTGCATGCTGTGCATCAATCTTCTTTGCAAACAAAGGTGATAGAAAGGAGTGTGTGGATCCTGGATCAAATAAGATCTGTGCTTCTACTCCATAAACAAGAAGTTTACCTTCTATGACGTCACCCGCTGCTTCAGCGTCAGCACGGTTGATATTGTATGCACGTCCTTGTTGGTGTGGCCTATTCTGTTGCTGAATCTGTCTACCTTGGTTATTTCTGTTCTGTGGTGGACGAGCATTTTGATTCTGCACTTGCCTGCCTTGCTGCTGCTGTTGTGGTGGTGGCCTCATCTGAACTGGGACTGCTGGATTCTGTGGTGGCATCTGCCTTGGCTGCTGATATCTGTTGGCTTGACTCTGGAGGTGTGGGCAATCCTTGATTGCATGGTCCATTCCTCCACACCTGAAGCAAGCACCCGTTGCCTTGCGGCATTCGTGGGTAGGGTGATTCTTGCCACAATGATTACAACCAGATTGTCTAACTTGAGTCTGTTCCTGTCTTGGCTTCTTGCCACCTTGCTGTCTTTGGTTTTGCTGATGGTAGTGCTGCTTTCTATCCTGGATTATCTCATTGTTAAACTCTTCAAATTTGTATGCCCGACTGACTGCTTCATCAAAGGTGACTGGTGGGATTATTCCCGAGACATCCCTCTTGAGAATGGGATTCAGTCCTTCCAAAAACTTAGTTATCTTTTTCTGTTCAGTGTCAATAAGCTCGGTAGCATATCTGGCAAGCCTCTCAAACTTCGTGACATACTCCAAAACGGACATACTCCCTTGCTTCAACTGTTGGAACTCAATTGCCTTCTGTCTCTTAACATGGGAGGGGACGTACTTATCCGTGAAGTGTGCCTTAAAGGTCGTCCAAGCAACCTCATCTGCCATGACCTGGTATGGCTCTTTGACTGTTTGCCACCAATCGTCTGCAAGCCCATAAAATAGAGAAGCGGTGAGGTTCACCCTCTCCCTGCCAGTGCAAACAAAAACGTCAAAAATCTTGGCCGTGTTCGCGAGCCAATCATCAGCCGTCAAAGGGTCCTCTTGACCCGAGAACTCCTTAGGTCCCCTCTTCCGGAATCTCTCGAAGAGAACATTGACATCATCAGCCCTATTCTGGTACACCACATTTGGTGGGGCTTGATGCTGAGGTCTATTTTGGAGGGCTTCTAGAAGCTGCCTCTGTACTTGAGCCATTTCCTCGTCTTTCTTAGCCATTTGCTCTTGAAATTTTGCTTGCGTTTCATTGGCTTGCCTCTGTTGCTCCAACATGGCCTGCATCAATTGTTGGAACTGAGTAGCAGTAGGATTTTCAGTCGGTTCTGTCTCATTCTGATTGCTGCCTGAAGCATTGTGATTCGGGGCTTTACGTGGAGGCATAGTGCTGCAAGACAATTCGTTAGCACATATATAGACATATTTGGGTTGGTCATGTTGTCTAGACAAACATTCTATCGAACTCACGAATCCTCGCCACGTCCCTAAGACTTTCTAGTTTCTTTTAAGTGCCTGAAACAAGTCCCGCTCTGATACCAGTCCTGTCGCGACCCCGGACCGGGACCCGGGCCCGCGACTGCGCCGCGGCGGCATGATTATTCAAAACACACCGCCGCCGCTGTTGTGATATAATTTCATTTATTTTCCCACAGTTTTCCGCGGTGAGGATCCCAAGACACGGGTCGAGCTCACACGAATGGGTATGCGGAAGCGTGTAGCAAAACAATTCATACAATCTTGAACGATAAGATACAAGAAGCATATATAATATGGAGACAAGGTATCAAAAAGGAAAGTCATCAAGCATTCCTATCATGATTAACATTTCAAGTTTTAACAAAAGTATATTAATTCAAGTTACACAACCCAAAGAGGCCAACAAAGGCCAATACAACAATGGAACCCCAAAAGAACAACCCAACAAAACCCAAGCTAGGTGAAACGAGAATCACGATCCCGACCGGCGTCTAGATGACGTCGTTGGGCTGCCACTCGAGTGCTGGGGGTGGCTCAACAGCCTCCTCCGGGCACTCCTCGTCACGTGCGAAACCACCGGCACCTGGACACCAAAATACAAGCATCAAACACGACGGTTTGGCAAATAAACAATTTAGGCATGAATAGTTAAAATAATGCTAAAACAGTTCAAGAGTTGAATACACGTTTCACATTTTCGAAACTAGCATGTATACTTATAATATCATGATTAGTAAATCCACAAAGAGCCCATCCTTTCTCCATCATACATGATGATAAGAGTAAGCACGCACGACAAGCACGATAAGCACAACACGATAAACACGATCCCACGCCACACAAGGTAGACGGGGTGTCCGGCCGCGGAACCGGACCACGAACACGCACGATGTGTCAATTCAAGACACGACTAGTCTGCAGACAGTCCACGAGTTTAAGGACCCCCAGGTAGTGGATCAAGCTAAAAGGGCGGTCCAAGCTCAGTGAAATTCACTTATATCATGAATGCACAAAACACGGCAATACGCGATCGAAACACGACAAAACAAGAGGGAAATCATTTAACGAGCACGACGTAACGAGACTAGCAAAATAGCATAGCATTAATGCTTACAAACTTAATAAATGATTCCCTTTTTGATTCTTGAAACACATCTTAAAAACGACTTGCACTTGGAAATCAGACGAGAACATGATGGTGCATAAAGCATCAAAAACAAAGGTTCAAACATAACTTTATCAAGCATGGGCTAAGACCACATCTTTGACCCTTGTGGAATTGAAAACCAAATGTTGAAATTCAATAAAACTTGGTGTCCCCGAAGGTATATTACATTTTGGAAATTTCAAGTGCACAAGGTCAACAAAAAGGGTCTAAGACCAAGTCTAGTTTTCATTCCTGCAAAATCCTTCAAAACAGTACTTTTTGTAACTGTCGGTCAACGCTCGGTTAACCGTCGGTTAACCGAGGTCGATCTGTCGGTCGACCGAAGGATTGACCGACAGATCCCAGCCCAGAATTGCTGCTCTCTGGAAATTGAACCGACAGATCCTCGGTTGACCGAATGTGAACCGACAGATGACCAGACAGGAAATGTTGCTCTCTGGAAATTGAACCGACAGATCCTCGGTTGGTTGTCGGTCGACCTGTCGGTTGACCGACAGCGAACCGAGGGATGTCCTGACAGAAATGCTGCTCTCTGGAATTCGAACCGACAGATTTCGGTTAGTGTCGGTCGACCTGTCGGTCGACCGAAGTCGGACCGACAGCTGACCGACAGGCACGGGCAGTGCATTCTGTTCAGAATTTTTTACAACTTTTTCTCCCTTCTTCACTTCCACATTTTTACCACCTGCACTCCCCAAGCCTCCATGCTTTCCAAGGGATTCATTATACACATTAAAGAGCATTCCATCCACAAATTTGTCCATTTATTCCAAAGAGAAACATCAAGGCATTCCCATAACAATTTCATGAACTTACAAGACCAACATGATTCTAAGAACTTAGTAAATCATTAGTGACAAAACCAATAGAGAAACTGAAGTGCATGGCTTGAAAGAGTGTAGACATAACTAGCATTAAGAGAACCAACACAAAAGTCATACCTTAATGAAGAAAAATGGAACCCTAATGCAATATACATGGAAAAATCCCAAAAAGTTTACTTGCCTCAATCCAAAGTCAAAGAAAGCTTCACAAAAACCAACAATGAGGGGTGCTCCACGAGATCTACACAAAACCCCCAAAATGGAGCATACAAAAATCAACATTTTGGCCATTACAAATCCCCATTTCGAAAATGGGTTTGAAACCATGACAAACAAGCTCTAGGTGAGCTAAAGAACATGAAAAGAAGGAATGAAAGAAGAACACTAACCTTGAGCTCGTTGAACAAGGTGAAGGGAGGTTGAAGATGATGAATAGTAGAAGGGGTTTGGCTCTAAAACGTGCCCAATCGAAGCTCGTGAAGAGAGGAAGAGAATGGCGGAAACGAATCGAAGATCGGAGCCTTCTTGCTAGATGATCCAAGGAAGAAAAGGCCAAGAAGGGGGCTGCCTTCTCCACTCCACTCTAGGGCAACCGTTGCAGGATTTTTTTGGAAGAAGAAAATGGAGGAGAGAGAGTAAGAGACCTTTTATATGGGTTGGGAGGTGGGTCCCTCTCTAGCTGAACTAGAAACGCTTAAAACATGGTCTTGTGGACCCCGGATGAAATCGACGAAGAAGAACAAAACGATCGTCGAAAAATCTAGTTTCAGAAAAGTATACTTTTGACATGGTTTCACGACTTCGAAAAGTGTGCCCAGATTTTGCATGAAAAGACAGATTTGCCCTTATTGGGCCAAAACTTGGGTTTCTGGGCCTCAAATGCATGCAGCTTAAAAACGAAAGTTGCCATAAATAATAAGGCCATTCAAGAGAAATAAAAATCACATCCACATCAAAAATCTAGAACAAAAACCCATTCTTACACGTGCACTCAGGGCGTCCCTGAGCGTGTCTGACTCATACTAAACGTCCTCAAAATCCCCAAAACTATAATCCAGACTAAGTCTAATCACATTCTAACCCAACTAGTACTAGGACTCACTTAAGACTAAACGTTCACTTAATTAGCACTAATCGCGTTGGTCTGGGTCGGGGTCTAACATCCTCCACCCCTTAGGATATTTGGTCCACCAAATATAAACAATCTTACCTCTGGTAACAGGTGTGGATACTTCTTTTGGACTTGATCTCTCAATTCCCATGTGGCTTCTTCTGGCTCGTGGTTCTCCCAAAGCACTTTGACCCAATGGATAGTCCGATTTCTCAACTCATGCTCTCGGGTATCGATGATTCTAACCGGTCTCTCCACATACGACGCATCTTCTCGAATCTCAAGAGGCTCGTGTGGAATAATGTGAGGAGGACTGTGAACATACTTCTTGAGCATAGAGACGTGAAAGACATTATGTACCCCTGAGAGTTCTGGCGGTAACGCAAGCCTGTAAGCGACATTTCCAATCTTGCTCAAAATCTCATATGGGCCAATGTATCTGCTGGACAATTTTCCTTTCTTTCCAAATCTTAGAGTACCTCTGACCGGTGAGACTTTCAAGAACACTTTGTCACCCACTTCAAATTGCAATTCTCTCCGGCGAGTGTCAGCATAACTTTTCTGTCTGCTTCGAGCGATCTTCAATCTGTCCTGAATCTGCTTAACCTTGTCGCTTGTCTCTCCAACTATAGTCGGTCCATGAAAACTACGCACACTGACTTCTTCCCAACAGACTGGAGTTCTGCACCTCCTACCATAGAGTGCCTCGAACGGTGCCATTCCAATGCTAGAATGGTAGCTATTGTTGTACGCAAACTCGCAAAGAGGTAGGTTCTCATCCCACTGGACCTTGAAATCCAACACACAAGCACGTAGCATATCTTCAAGAGTCTGTATCGTCCGCTCTGACTGACCATCGGTCTGAGGATGATACGCTGTGCTGAACTGAAGTTTGGACCCCATGGCTTCAAGAAGAGATTTCCAAAATCTCGAAACAAATCTGCTATCTCTGTCGGAAGTGATGGAGACGGGCTGACCATGTTTGCTAACAATCTCGTCAATGAATAGCCTAGCGAGTGGTGCCATATGCATCATGTTTCCAGTCTTCATCGGAAGGAAGTGCGCAGACTTCGTAAGACGATCAACTATAACCCAAATTGCATTGTTTCCTCTCTTGGTATTAGGCAAACCGGAGACAAAATCCATAGTGATATGCTCCCATTTCCACTCCGGAATCTCCAAAGGCTGTAACAACCCAGGAGGCTTCTGATGTTCTGCCTTGATCATCTGACAAGTCAAGCAACGAGATACAAAAGCTGCTATCTCTCGCTTCATATTATTCCACCAAAATCTGCTCTTCAAGTTATGGTACATCTTCGTGCTACCCGGATGTATAGAGTATCTAGTATGGTGAGCTTCAATCATAATTTCATTCTTCAAATCATCAACATTCGGCACGCACAACCGGTCACGAAAATATAACACTCCATCAGAAATTCTAAAATCTGGACGTTCTGCAATCTGATCTACAATCTTGGCCAATTCTGGGTCTTGCAACTGACTATCTTTGATTCTTTGGATGAAGGTAGGCTCAGACACGGTCATATTTGCCACTAGGACACCTCTCCTCAAGTGTTGTACCTCTACTCCCAGTTCTTCCAACTGTTGGAGAACACTAACTCCTCTCAAACTAGCCATCACTGCTGACTTTCTGCTCAATGCATCTGCCACAACGTTCACTTTGCCCGGATGATACTTGATTGGGAAGTCATAATCTTTAATATACTCCATCCACCGTCTCTGTCTCATATTCAATTCCTTCTGTGAAAACAAATATTGCAAACTTCGGTGGTCGGAATGAACTTCGAATTTCTCCCCATAGAGGTAGTGCCTCCACATCTTCAAAGCAAAAACTACTGCTGCCAACTCCAAGTCATGCGTTGCATAATTAACCTCATGATTCTTCAACTGTCTCGAACCATAGGCAATCACCTTGCCATCTTGCATCAATACACAACCTAATCCCACATTGGACGCATCCGTAAAAACAACAAATCCACCGCTGCCCGATGGTAATGTGAGGATTGGGGCTGTGGTTAACCTCTTCTTCAACTCCTGAAAGCTGCCTTCACACTGATCAGTCCAAACAAAAGGGACATTTTTCCGGGTCAACTTCGTCAATGGTGCTGCAATAGACGAAAAACCTTGGACAAATCTCCGATAGTATCCTGCTAACCCCAAAAAGCTTCTAATTTCTGTCACACTGCTGGGTCTCTTCCACTCGATGACTGCTTCTATCTTGGTTGGATCAACTGCTAATCCTTCTCTCGAAATAATGTGACCCAAAAAGGAAACTTGCTCTAGCCAAAATTCACACTTGTTCAACTTCGCATAGAGCTGGTGGTCTCTCAAAAGCTGCAACGATGTCCTCAAGTGCTCTTCATGCTCCTCCTTACTCTTAGAATACACGAGGACATCATCAATGAACACCACGGTAGAGTGATCTAGAAACTCTGCAAAAACCTTGTTCATGAGAGCCATGAAGACTGCAGGCGCATTTGTCAAACCAAAGGGCATCACTAAGAACTCATAATGCCCATATCTCGTTCGGAAAGCTGTCTTCGCCACATCAGACTCTCTAACCCGCAACTGATGATACCCTGACCTCAAGTCTATCTTGGAAAAGTGTGTTGCTCCTTGTAATTGGTCAAACAACTCATCTATCCTTGGCAAAGGGTATTTGTTCTTGACGGTCACATGGTTCAATCTTCTATAGTCGATGCACATTCTAAGGCTTCCATCCTTCTTCTTCACAAAAAGAACTGGCGCTCCCCACGGTGAAACACTTGGCCTAATAAAGCCCTTGCTCAACATTTCTTGCAACTGAAGTTTCAATTCTCCTAACTCTGCAGGAGCCATCCTATAAGGTGCAATTGAGATCGGTGCAGTCCCTGGAAGGAGTTCAATAGTAAACTCAACTTCTCTAACTGGTGGTAAACCCGGGATTTCATCTGGAAAAACATCCGGAAATTCACACACTACGGGGATATCCTCCACCCCTTGGGACTGTTTATCCTCCGTGATAAACGCTATAAATGCCTCACACCCACTGCTCACCAATCTATTAGCTTTCAAAGCTGAAATGAAACCACTGGAAGACTTCTTCCTATTTCCCTGAAACATCAACTCTGTCTGTGGCCCTTGCAATCTGAAGGTAATGGTCTTACCAAAACAATCCATGGTAGCATGGTAGGTCTCTAACCAATCCATGCCTAAGATAATGTCAAAATCATGCATGTCTAAAATTATGAGGTTGGCCGGTAATTTGATATCTCCTAACAAAACCTGACAACTAGGGTAAAAGGTCGTGCAAACAACATGTCTACCTACGGGTGTAGTGACAGTCAAATTATAATCCAATTCTGCATGCTGTGCATCAATCTTCTTTGCAAACAAAGGTGATAGAAAGGAGTGTGTGGATCCTGGATCAAATAAGATCTGTGCTTCTACTCCATAAACAAGAAGTTTACCTTCTATGACGTCACCCGCTGCTTCAGCGTCAGCACGGTTGATATTGTATGCACGTCCTTGTTGGTGTGGCCTATTCTGTTGCTGAATCTGTCTACCTTGGTTATTTCTGTTCTGTGGTGGACGAGCATTTTGATTCTGCACTTGCCTGCCTTGCTGCTGCTGTTGTGGTGGTGGCCTCATCTGAACTGGGACTGCTGGATTCTGTGGTGGCATCTGCCTTGGCTGCTGATATCTGTTGGCTTGACTCTGGAGGTGTGGGCAATCCTTGATTGCATGGTCCATTCCTCCACACCTGAAGCAAGCACCCGTTGCCTTGCGGCATTCGTGGGTAGGGTGATTCTTGCCACAATGATTACAACCAGATTGTCTAACTTGAGTCTGTTCCTGTCTTGGCTTCTTGCCACCTTGCTGTCTTTGGTTTTGCTGATGGTAGTGCTGCTTTCTATCCTGGATTATCTCATTGTTAAACTCTTCAAATTTGTATGCCCGACTGACTGCTTCATCAAAGGTGACTGGTGGGATTATTCCCGAGACATCCCTCTTGAGAATGGGATTCAGTCCTTCCAAAAACTTAGTTATCTTTTTCTGTTCAGTGTCAATAAGCTCGGTAGCATATCTGGCAAGCCTCTCAAACTTCGTGACATACTCCAAAACGGACATACTCCCTTGCTTCAACTGTTGGAACTCAATTGCCTTCTGTCTCTTAACATGGGAGGGGACGTACTTATCCGTGAAGTGTGCCTTAAAGGTCGTCCAAGCAACCTCATCTGCCATGACCTGGTATGGCTCTTTGACTGTTTGCCACCAATCGTCTGCAAGCCCATAAAATAGAGAAGCGGTGAGGTTCACCCTCTCCCTGCCAGTGCAAACAAAAACGTCAAAAATCTTGGCCGTGTTCGCGAGCCAATCATCAGCCGTCAAAGGGTCCTCTTGACCCGAGAACTCCTTAGGTTCCCTCTTCCGGAATCTCTCGAAGAGAACATTGACATCATCAGCCCTATTCTGGTACACCACATTTGGTGGGGCTTGATGCTGAGGTCTATTTTGGAGGGCTTCTAGAAGCTGCCTCTGTACTTGAGCCATTTCCTCGTCTTTCTTAGCCATTTGCTCTTGAAATTTTGCTTGCGTTTCATTGGCTTGCCTCTGTTGCTCCAACATGGCCTGCATCAATTGTTGGAACTGAGTAGCAGTAGGATTTTCAGTCGGTTCTGTCTCATTCTGATTGCTGCCTGAAGCATTGTGATTCGGGGCTTTACGTGGAGGCATAGTGCTGCAAGACAATTCGTTAGCACATATATAGACATATTTGGGTTGGTCATGTTGTCTAGACAAACATTCTATCGAACTCACGAATCCTCGCCACGTCCCTAAGACTTTCTAGTTTCTTTTAAGTGCCTGAAACAAGTCCCGCTCTGATACCAGTCCTGTCGCGACCCCGGACCGGGACCCGGGCCCGCGACTGCGCCGCGGCGGCATGATTATTCAAAACACACCGCCGCCGCTGTTGTGATATAATTTCATTTATTTTCCCACAGTTTTCCGCGGTGAGGACCCCAAGACACGGGTCGAGCTCACACGAATGGGTATGCGGAAGCGTGTAGCAAAACAATTCATACAATCTTGAACGATAAGATACAAGAAGCATATATAATATGGAGACAAGGTATCAAAAAGGAAAGTCATCAAGCATTCCTATCATGATTAACATTTCAAGTTTTAACAAAAGTATATTAATTCAAGTTACACAACCCAAAGAGGCCAACAAAGGCCAATACAACAATGGAACCCCAAAAGAACAACCCAACAAAACCCAAGCTAGGTGAAACGAGAATCACGATCCCGACCGGCGTCTAGATGACGTCGTTGGGCTGCCACTCGAGTGCTGGGGGTGGCTCAACAGCCTCCTCCGGGCACTCCTCGTCACGTGCGAAACCACCGGCACCTGGACACCAAAATACAAGCATCAAACACGACGGTTTGGCAAATAAACAATTTAGGCATGAATAGTTAAAATAATGCTAAAACAGTTCAAGAGTTGAATACACGTTTCACATTTTCGAAACTAGCATGTATACTTATAATATCATGATTAGTAAATCCACAAAGAGCCCATCCTTTCTCCATCATACATGATGATAAGAGTAAGCACGCACGACAAGCACGATAAGCACAACACGATAAACACGATCCCACGCCACACAAGGTAGACGGGGTGTCCGGCCGCGGAACCGGACCACGAACACGCACGATGTGTCAATTCAAGACACGACTAGTCTGCAGACAGTCCACGAGTTTAAGGACCCCCAGGTAGTGGATCAAGCTAAAAGGGCGGTCCAAGCTCAGTGAAATTCACTTATATCATGAATGCACAAAACACGGCAATACGCGATCGAAACACGACAAAACAAGAGGGAAATCATTTAACGAGCACGACGTAACGAGACTAGCAAAATAGCATAGCATTAATGCTTACAAACTTAATAAATGATTCCCTTTTTGATTCTTGAAACACATCTTAAAAACGACTTGCACTTGGAAATCAGACGAGAACATGATGGTGCATAAAGCATCAAAAACAAAGGTTCAAACATAACTTTATCAAGCATGGGCTAAGACCACATCTTTGACCCTTGTGGAATTGAAAACCAAATGTTGAAATTCAATAAAACTTGGTGTCCCCGAAGGTATATTACATTTTGGAAATTTCAAGTGCACAAGGTCAACAAAAAGGGTCTAAGACCAAGTCTAGTTTTCATTCCTGCAAAATCCTTCAAAACAGTACTTTTTGTAACTGTCGGTCAACGCTCGGTTAACCGTCGGTTAACCGAGGTCGATCTGTCGGTCGACCGAAGGATTGACCGACAGATCCCAGCCCAGAATTGCTGCTCTCTGGAAATTGAACCGACAGATCCTCGGTTGACCGAATGTGAACCGACAGATGACCAGACAGGAAATGTTGCTCTCTGGAAATTGAACCGACAGATCCTCGGTTGGTTGTCGGTCGACCTGTCGGTTGACCGACAGCGAACCGAGGGATGTCCTGACAGAAATGCTGCTCTCTGGAATTCGAACCGACAGATTTCGGTTAGTGTCGGTCGACCTGTCGGTCGACCGAAGTCGGACCGACAGCTGACCGACAGGCACGGGCAGTGCATTCTGTTCAGAATTTTTTACAACTTTTTCTCCCTTCTTCACTTCCACATTTTTACCACCTGCACTCCCCAAGCCTCCATGCTTTCCAAGGGATTCATTATACACATTAAAGAGCATTCCATCCACAAATTTGTCCATTTATTCCAAAGAGAAACATCAAGGCATTCCCATAACAATTTCATGAACTTACAAGACCAACATGATTCTAAGAACTTAGTAAATCATTAGTGACAAAACCAATAGAGAAACTGAAGTGCATGGCTTGAAAGAGTGTAGACATAACTAGCATTAAGAGAACCAACACAAAAGTCATACCTTAATGAAGAAAAATGGAACCCTAATGCAATATACATGGAAAAATCCCAAAAAGTTTACTTGCCTCAATCCAAAGTCAAAGAAAGCTTCACAAAAACCAACAATGAGGGGTGCTCCACGAGATCTACACAAAACCCCCAAAATGGAGCATACAAAAATCAACATTTTGGCCATTACAAATCCCCATTTCGAAAATGGGTTTGAAACCATGACAAACAAGCTCTAGGTGAGCTAAAGAACATGAAAAGAAGGAATGAAAGAAGAACACTAACCTTGAGCTCGTTGAACAAGGTGAAGGGAGGTTGAAGATGATGAATAGTAGAAGGGGTTTGGCTCTAAAACGTGCCCAATCGAAGCTCGCGAAGAGAGGAAGAGAATGGCGGAAACGAATCGAAGATCGGAGCCTTCTTGCTAGATGATCCAAGGAAGAAAAGGCCAAGAAGGGGGCTGCCTTCTCCACTCCACTCTAGGGCAACCGTTGCAGGATTTTTTTGGAAGAAGAAAATGGAGGAGAGAGAGTAAGAGACCTTTTATATGGGTTGGGAGGTGGGTCCCTCTCTAGCTGAACTAGAAACGCTTAAAACATGGTCTTGTGGACCCCGGATGAAATCGACGAAGAAGAACAAAACGATCGTCGAAAAATCTAGTTTCAGAAAAGTATACTTTTGACATGGTTTCACGACTTCGAAAAGTGTGCCCAGATTTTGCATGAAAAGACAGATTTGCCCTTATTGGGCCAAAACTTGGGTTTCTGGGCCTCAAATGCATGCAGCTTAAAAACGAAAGTTGCCATAAATAATAAGGCCATTCAAGAGAAATAAAAATCACATCCACATCAAAAATCTAGAACAAAAACCCATTCTTACACGTGCACTCAGGGCGTCCCTGAGCGTGTCTGACTCATACTAAACGTCCTCAAAATCCCCAAAACTATAATCCAGACTAAGTCTAATCACATTCTAACCCAACTAGTACTAGGACTCACTTAAGACTAAACGTTCACTTAATTAGCACTAATCGCGTTGGTCTGGGTCGGGGTCTAACACCCTATATAGGAGAGTATCTCATTATAACTTATACCAAGATGAAGTGCCAAACTCCATCTTTCAGTTATGAACTAATCTGTTGTTTCCAATATCCATGAGTCAGACCTATCTGTGTGAAGCCACTTCACACCTGATTCAATTATTAGAAAACAATGGGCCTTACACACAACCATACATATACACATGTTTATAGAGAAAGAATCATTTCAATATATATAACCAATAAATATCCAGTAACAGAGAGAAAAATGCAGCTAGTGGGCTTTAGGGCATACACCAATCCCAACAGCAACTTGGTCGGGTCTTTCTTTTTCGACCCATTTGTGGGAGACTTGAAGTGTAGGAGGCTAGATCCGTTGCTTCTCTAGTCTCTTTTGTCGATATGAAGCACGGCGGCGTGCTCGACGAGCGATTTGAGCTTCAGTCAGCTCTGGCTGGGCTCTGACGATGAAGGATGTGCTCCCTCGGGCGCAGCAGCCGAGCCTGTCTTCTTTGTAGTTAGTCAAGGACAGGATCCGGACCCGGTCCTTTGCCTGTTGCAGCGAAGCTTTGAACCTTTCGAGTTCGGCCCCTGTAGAGATGAAGGGTCGAACTGAAGGAGTGTAGGCCTTAGCAGGTGCTTGTAGAGGCCTGGTGATGCATGATCTGATTTTGGGCCTGTAGGAACAAGCCGGCTCATGCTGGGTTGACTTGGGAGTCAAGTTGGAGATGGGTCTCTCCTCTTTCATGTAGGCAAGATGGTAGAACTGGTTCTCCTTGAGTGGGGCCAGGTATGCTGGCTTGGTGGAAGTTTGAGACCTTCTTTGTTTTGGGGAAGGTCTTGGAGACCAAGTCTTGGGATAGACCTGGTTGTTTATGGGTCGACGCTTCGCGGGGGTGCCGCAGGCTTCGGGCTTTTGGGCGCTCGCCTTTGGTGTCACGGGAGTGACACGTTGAGAGGCGATCTTCTGCTTTTTAGAAGGTGCAGCTTGTTCTTCGGGAAGTGGGAATGGTCCCAGCGTCCCAAAGAAGATAGTCTGGGGAGTCGAGGTCGACCCGGAGTTCAGAGAGTTGCCGAGGGAGTTGACGCTTCGGCAGCTGACAGGGCGCTTATGAGTGCGCGCGCTTTGCTTCTGTTGAAGCATGAGCTGGTGCTTGTTTTCATCGAAGATAATGGTTAAGGCTGCCATTGTTAGTTTCGAAAAAGTTTTCTGAAACAAGACCACATCCATTAGTAATCACAAGAATATAATGATCGTAAATGAGAATTTCTATGGTTGTCTTTTCAAATCGCTCAAGGGACATGACCCAAGCAATATGAAGAAGGCAAAAAGCCATAGAGGGTATAATTGTTCTGGTAGCAAGTATGGTGAGCCCAGAATGAGCGTTCCAGTGACTGTTAGAAGCAATTGTAAACCTAAATTCGACTTATCGATAAGCAGGGCTTGCTCGAGATAAGAAGAATCTAAGGTAGGAGTTACAAATGTGCCGGTCACAGATACAGTAGACCCTGAAAGGGCGTACCAGTATTGCTAGGCACAAATGTTGGAGATCGCATCCATGAGATGGGATTCTTTGTTTTGAAAGGTCAGAAATGGATTCGTCAAAGAGAGCAGGTGGCATTCCGATTCAAATACGGGCTCAACGATTTCCGCGAGCGCCAGTACTCAGAAGGGAAGAGACCACAATTTCTCGAATCTGAATCCAAAAGTGACGAGTTTTTTTTTTGAAATGTCAAGATTGGTTCCATCAAGGAGAGCAAATGGTATTCTGATCTGAACACGGTCTCGGTGATTTCCGCGAGCGCCAGTGCTCAGAAAAGAAGAAACCAAAATTTCTCAGATCTGAAATCAAAAGTGACGAGTTTTTGGAGATTTTTTTTGAAATGATTTTTTTTTATTTTATTTATTTTATTTTTTTTTATTTTTTTTAAATATATTTTTATTTATTTTTTTTTATTTTTTTTTTTGAAAATTTTTTTTTTAAGATTTTTTTTCTGAAAATATTTTTTTTATTTTTTTTTATTTTTTTTTTTTAGATTTTTTTTTTTGAAAATCTTTTTTTTATTATTTTTTTTATTTTAATTTTTTAAGATTTAAAGACGAGAGCGTACACATAGGCCTCCTAACCCGGTCTTATGAAACCTCAATTGATAGAATTGCCCCCAGGTAAGGGTAGGATTACTTAATGAACCCGTTTGGAGGACCCTTGCCTAGAACAGTCAAGCTGTCTCCACACTCTGGACAAGGCTTTTCTTGAATCAATCGTGATCAAAGAACGCAATTGGTTTAACCTTAGTGGTCTATGTCCTTTTTTTTTATAAAAATCCCAAATAGACTCATCGAAGAGAAACGATGGCCCAAAACCTTAGTCGAACGGGCTCAACATTTCTGTAAGCACCAAAGAACGATAGGATAGGATCAAAGTTTCTCAATTTTGAATCGAAACTAAGAAAGCTGATTTTTTATTTATTTTTTTTTTTTGAAATCTCTAATGAACTCATCGAAGAGAAACGATGGTCCAAAACCTTAGTCGAACGGGCTCAACATTTCTACAAGCACCAAAGAACGATAGGATAGGATCAAAGTTTCTCAATTTTGAATTCAAACCAAGAAAACTGATTTTTTTTTTTTTTTGAAAAGAGAAAGAATGGAAACAAACTCAAAGAAATAGAAATTTCCAAAAAATCCCATCTCATTTTTTTTAGGATGCAAAATCCAACATAGGCTACCAGCTAGAAAGTAGCCAAGGAATCCGGAAAAGAAGTATAAGCATAGAGCAAAAAGTATGATATGCAAATATTTCATTTCCAAGCACCGTGTTCTCAAATGAACGAGTCCCACCGGGTGGTGCCAGCTTGATGGAACGCGCTCCGAGGCGCCGTGGGGCGGCTACCGGGGTCGGCGGAACGTGGGAGTCCGTCGGGTCCGGCCCTTTCGCGCCCTGGCGGGCCTGAAGCGTGCATCAACATTTCTTTGTGTGGGTGTGCCAGATTTTTTATTTTACTTGGAATTGCAAGTGGTAATCCGGAGATCAACCTTCGCAAGTAAAAAGGAAATCAACTTCTTTCAAGTTTTCCATTGCACAAATATTTAAGAAAAGAGACATTTTCTTGGTTTGCCGTGAAAGGCGATTTTGTTTGGCATTTATAGCCGATTTTGGCGTTTATAGCCGATTTACAATTCTCATCAATAATGAAAGACAAGAGTTGTGATTTTTGTCTCTTTTAGAAAAATACAAACTACAATGAAAAGCAAGAAAAGGAGGATCTAACTTCTCAGGAGATTGTGGGGGACTCATTCAGATTGACGGTCGCAAGTCATGTATGGGCTTCGCCATCATCCATGCAGATGAGAACAGAGGATGCTCTTGATTCGCTTGGCTTGGCTATAACCTCAGGTTTTTAGAGGACAAAGACCAAGAGAAGGTCCTATGTCCAATAAAAAGCTAAGTAGACGGGCTGAAAAGCCACGTCTAAGCCATTGGAGGCAGCGGGAGAAGGCAAGGACCTTGGGGGGGGTGCCCCCCAAGGGACTTTTGTCACCTTGTAGTGGTGGCCGGTGCAGAACTTCAGCAGAGTTTTTCTGTCTTTTTCTTTCTCTGGATTCTTTCCGCTCTCTTCCGATCCGATCTCTTTTTTTCTAATCCGATCTCTTTTTTTCTGATCCTGATTTCAATGGAATGCTCTCCTATTTATAGGCTTTTGGTAGCCATTTAGGAGAGTTTATGGGCTTTAATGGCTTTAATGGGAGGAGTTACAAGATTTATTTCTTTGATTTTGTAACTCCTTTTTCCTTGAATCTGATTGGCCGATGGAGATTAAGGGCTTTTAATCACCTTAATTACCATAATGGGAGGAGTTTCATGGGTTAAATGCCATGAATCAATTGACTTGTAACTCTCAAATGCTTGCTTCTGATTGGGCCGTCCAAAGAAATGAATTAATGACTGCAATAAAGCTAGTCAATTAACCACATTAATTGGTCGCCGAGCAGTCGAAGAGTCGCGGGCCGTGCCGTGTCTTCTGGAATTCTTCTGGCGATGATCATCGATGGATCGTCATGCTGATCGACATCGGATGAACATTTAACTTCAGACAGTGATAGCTAAGAGCGGGCCGGTGACATCTGTCCTGTCGATTTTTCGATCGATCGGGCGGAAAGTACACTTTTTTGGTCGACCGGTTGGCGATCAATGTTGATTTTGATACTTTTGGAGGTTGACCCGTGATTTTGACGGATGTCGGCGGACATGAGTCAATTTCAAGCACTAAAAATCACATTTTCAGGAAACCACAGGGGCCAAAGTGCGCGAAACGCGAAAAAGGACGGAAAAACGGGTCACCGGCGAAAAATCCGGTGACCCGGACTTCCATGGTCGCCGGCGACCATGGGCCGGCGACCATGGGCGAGGGTCGCCGGCGACCCTGGGCCATGGTCGCAGGCTGCGACCCTGGGGGTTTTTCCCCTGTTTTTGGTCCGTTTTGTGGTCTTTTTCGTCGCCGTTTTCTTCTGTATTTTTCCTGACATTTCTTCTCATTTATTGGCTTGATTTTCCTGTAGAAAACCTGATGAGAATCCTTGCATTTTTAGAGTGCAAAGTTTCCAATTTTTCGGGAAAGCGAAAGACTTTGTCGCGTAGAGCTGCTGATTTTCCGCCAGAAGTTGAAACTTGGTCAAACGATGTCGGAATGACCTGAAATTTGAGGTGAAGCCTCCTGAGCAATAAATAAGACCAACCATAGGCTTTTGTTTGAGTTTTGAAGCCGTTTGGGGTCCCGTCGATACTTCACTTGATTTTGCTGCGGGGAAAATGCCGAGCTTTGATATGTGGCCAAACGATGTCCGATTGACATGAAATTTGACGGGGAGCCTATTGGAGTCATTTTGAGACGTTCCATGGGCTCCGTTTTGGATGTCATGGTCCCGGGTTGCTCCGCCGCCGGTAGGCTTGATTTTCTCTCGGAGCATCGAAACCTGGTCAAACGTTGTCAGAATGACCTGAAATTTGACGTGCAGCCTTTTGGAAGCATGTTGAAGCCACTCATGCACTTGGTTTGATGAGCGAAGGCTTCGGTGGTTCCCGCCGCCGGGAGGCTTGATTTTGCTGCTCGAGCATTGATGGAGGGTCAAACGTTGTCGGTTTGACTTGAAATTTGGCATGGAGCCCTTTTGAGACATGCTGGAGTCATCTGTAGGCTCTGATCGAAGTTTTGACGTCTCCGATGATGTCGCCGCCGAGAGCTCCCGTTTAGCTGTCGGAGAAGTGAAGTTAGGCCAAATGTTGTCGAAATGGCCCGAAACTTCATGTGTACTCTTCTCTTGGCTATCTTGAAGGATCTTGCAGTTTTTGTTTGATTCTGACAAGATTTGATTTTTTGGAGAAATTACATTGCCTATTTATGGAAGGTTGCGACTTCATGCAGCTTTCTTGATGTTGAAGAGGCAAAGTGACATTTTTGGTGTCAACAATGTTATTCCCGAAGTCTCGTATAACCTACTCAGTCAACGAAAGGAGTTAAGGTTCACGATACCTGGACGAATCCTCTTCATGCATAGATATAAAGAAGGATATCCCATTGTCCCGTACCGTTTAAGATTGAGCTAGGTTGAATTCTGATGCAACCGGAATAACCGTGAGAAAATGTCAGCTCAAAACATTCTCATGCAAAGTGAAATGAATCCAAAACGGGGGTAGCCAAGGTTCTACCTAAGTCCTCAAACCAAGGAGACAATCCCTGTTAAAAAGGAGAATTCGGTTAGGATAAACACCATGGTTGGTTAACCCACCAGTTTGGTTAACCGAGGGGTTAACCGACAGGGTGACCGACCACACAACTCTTCCAGAAATGTCACTTTCTGAAATTAGAACCAATAGATTGCCGAGCTGCAGTTCGGTCGACCGAAGGGTTGACCTACTGCCAACTTCTCCAAAATGTCGCTTTCTGGAATTGGAACCGACAGGTCATCGAGGGTCATTGAGCTACAGTTCGGCTAATCAACACCAAGGTTCGGTTAACCGACTACTTCGAGAATTCTGAAGCGAATTCTACATTAGTTCAGAAATGAGGAGTTTTGCTCCCTTCCTCCATCCACACTTGTAGACAAAGAAAATAGGGCCCAGCCCTCTACCAACAACACCATTCAACCTCCACCTCAAGTCCATACAAACCCCTTCCAACCAGTCCAAAACATTTAATTCAATCCATACCAAAACATTCAATTCAATCCATACCCTAATTATCATGTTTTCATCAAAATTAAACTAAAATAGAGCATATGATCATCTAGCATCATCAATCATCAAATCAAGGGAGAAACAAGCATATCAAAGCATAAACATATATATATATATATATATATATTTTTTGAACGGTAAGCATAAACATATATATTAACTTGCCTTGGATGAAGAGCTTAGACAAAGACCCAAGAGACATTGGGGAAATCCCTCTTTTGAGCTCAAATGGAGAAAAACAACTCTTAACCCAAAATCAAACTTACACATGCATTCCAAGGGTTGATGTGAGCTACCGTAATCCATTTCTAACCAAAAGGACGGAGCAAAGCTAAACCTACAAGCTTTGGGAGCATACCTGGGAGTGGGTTGTGGATAAGAAGCTTAGAAAATTGTATGGTTAAGGTCTTGGAGGCTTAGGGAAGATGAAGTGAAGCTTCGCCGGCAAGAACGAAACTACGAAGGCCGGAAACGGTGAGGGGGCAGTGAGGGAGATGAGAGTTAGAGAGCTTAAGCGTGAAATGAGAAAGAGGGTGTTGCGACCCCGGACCGAGACTCGGGCCCGCGACGCAAATGCATTAAAGAAACATACCGCCTGTCTTCCCACAGGTTTCCGCGGTGAGGATCCCAAAACACGGGTCGAGCTCACACGAATAGGTATGCGGAAGCGTGTAGCAAAACATATCCACTAGTCTTAAACAATAAGATACAAGGGAAATTATAATATCGAGACTTGGTATCGAAAGAGAATTGTCAACAAAGCATTCCTACATGATTAAAGTTTCACCATTAAACAAAAGTATATTAGTTCAAGTTACATATCCAAGAGGGGCCAACAAAGGCCAATACAACAAAAGATCCCAAAAGATAACCCAAAACTAGATGAACGAGAAGTCAAGATCCCGCCCGGCGTCTAAATGACGTCGTCGGGTTGCCACTCATGTGCCGGGGGTGGCTCAATAGCCTCCTCTGGGCACTCCTCGTCAAACGCGATACCTCCTGCCCCTGATCACCAAAATAGAAAGCATCAAACACGACAGTTTCGCAAAATAAACAATTTAGGCATGAATATGAAAAATAATGCTAAAACAGTTCAAGATTAAAGTACACGTTTCAACTTTACGAAACTAGCATGAATACTTATAATATCATGAAAAGATAAATCCACATTGAGCTCATCCTTTCTCTATCATGTAAAATGACAAGAGCAAGCACGCACGAAACACGACACGCAAGACACGATCCCACGCTACACAAGGTAAACGGGGAGGCCGGCCGCGGAACCGGAAAGATACTCGCGATGTGTAATATAATACACGACTAGTCTGCAAACAGTCCACATGTTTAAGGACCCCTAGGTAGTGGATCAAGCTAAAAGGGCAGTCCAAGCTCAGTGGTATTCACTTATATCATGAATGCACAAAACACAGTGATACACGTTCGAGAACACGACAAACAAGAGGGAAATCATTTATCAAACACGACACGACAAGACTAGCAAAATAGCATAGTATTAGTGGTTAAACAAACTTAAGAAATGATTCCCTTTTTCTTATTCTTGAAACACGTCTTAAAACGAGCTTATACTTGAAATTCAAACGAAATACACGATGATGCATGAAGCATCAAAACAAGAGTCCAAACACGAAATCTATCAAGTTTAGGCTAAGACCATTCATTGACCCTTGTGGAGTTGAAACCGAAATGTCGGAGTTTTGACAAGATTTGGTGCCCCAGAAGTTATAGTACATTTTGGAATTCCAAGTACACAAAGTCAATTAAAGGTGTAAATCCTAGTCTAGTTTTCATTCTCACAAAAATCCCTCAAAAACAACACTTTTGGTAAATTTCGGTCAGCCCTCGGTTACCCGTCGGTTAACTAATGTTGATTTGTCGGTCGACCGACAGCTGACCGACAGGTCTCAGCCCAGAAATACAGCTCTCTGGAATTTGGACCGACAGGTCTCGGTCGGCTGTCGGTCGACCGAACTTGGAAGTTCGGTCAGCCGACAGCTAACCGACACCTGACCGACGGAATTTCTGGCACAATGTTGCTCTCTGGAATTCGGACCGACGGGTCTAGGTTGGCTGTCGGTCGACCGAACTTGGGAGTTTGGTCAGCCGACAGCTGACCGACACCTGACCGACAGAACGCGGGCAGTGCGTTTCAGTTTAGATTTTTCACACTTATTTCCCCTCTTTACTTCCACACTTGAACCACCTGCACTCCCCAAGCCTACATGCTTTCCAAGGGATGATCTTCACACAAAAATCCATTCTCATTCAATCAAAACTTCAAAATCACTAAACCATTCACATTCAAATCATGTATTTAATAACTTGTAAATCATTCAATTGAAAGACATGCTTCCATTCAAGATAAAACTTTTAGATTAGATAAAGTGATTAGCAACCATGCTTGTAAAGATTAAACAAACTAAAAGAGTTTAGTAACATGAAGGAAATGATAAGCTTGATAATAAAACTACATTTCACAAGGTAAAATACCCAAAACTCACAATGCACTAAGAAAGACTAAAATGTTTACTTGCCTTGGTCCAATGTCAAGCAAAAACTCCACAAAACTCAACAAGAACGGGAGATCCACGAAATCTACACAAAACCCCTAAAATAGAGCACCCAAAAATCACCATTTTGGTCACTACAAACCCCGATTTCGAAATTGGTCTGAAAACATGGAAAACAAGCTCCAAATGAGCTAAATGAACATCAAATGAAAGGAAGAAAAAAAGTTCTAACCTTGAGCTGGCTGAACAAGAAGAAGAGAGCTTGAAGATGATGAATAGTGAAAGGGATTGGCTCCAAAAACGTCCCAAATGAAGCTTAAGGAGAAAGAAAGAGAATGGCGGAGTCGGATTAGGGATTGGAGCTTTCTTGAAAGATGATTCAAGGGAAAAAGACCAAAGAGAAAGCCTTCGTCTCTTCTTCACTCTAGGTCAAGACCGGTTGTAGGGATTTTGGGGAAGAAGAATGGAGGAGAGAGAGTAAGAGAGTTTATATAGTGTTTGGAAGGTGGGTCCCAAAGCAGTTGAACTTGAAACGATTAAAACATGGTCTTGTGGACCCCGGATAGAAACGACGAAGAAGAACAAAACGATCGTCGAAAAATCTAGTTTCGGAAAAGTATACTTTGGACATAGTTTCACGACTTCGAAAAATTGTGCCAGATTTAGCTGAATAGTCAGATTTGCCCTTTTTGGGCCAAAAATTGGGTTTCTGGGCCTCAAATACAGGCAGGCAAAAAATGAAAGTTGTCAAAAATAATAAAACCATTCAAGAGAAATAAAAATCACGATCAAACCAAAGATCTAGAAAAAAAATCCATTCTTTCACGTGTACTCAGGGCGTCCCTGAGTGTGTCTAACTCATACTAAACGTCCTCAAAATTCCCAAAGTTATAATCCAGACAATGTCTAATCACATTCTCACCTAGCTAGTACTAAGACTCACTTAAGACTAAACACTCACTTAATTAGTACTAATCGAGTTGGTCTGGGTCGGGGTCTAACATCCTCCACCCCTTAGGATATTTGGTCCACCAAATATAATTAATTTTTTACCTCTGGTAACAGGTGTGGATACTTCCTTTGGACTTGATCTCTCAATTCCCATGTGGCTTCTTCCGGCTCGTGGTTCTCCCAAAGTACTTTGACCCAATGGATAGTCCGATTCCTCAATTCACGTTCTTTGGTGTCAATGATTCTAACCGGTTTCTCCACATATGAAGCGTCTTCTCGAATCTCTAAAGGCTCATGTGGAATAATGTGAGAAGGACTGTGAACATACTTCTTGAGTGTTGACACCAAAAAAGTCACTATGTCTCCTCAACATCAAGAAGCCTCGTAAAGCTGCATCCTGCTACAAAACAGGCAAAACTACTTCAAGCATCAGATCTTGTCAGAATTAGACAAAAACTGAGAGATCCTTCAAGACAGCTAAAAGAGGGGTACACCTAAGGTTTCGGGCCATTCCGATATCGTTTGGCCTAACTTCACTTCTCCGACAGCTAAACAAGCGCTCCTGGCGGTGACATCATCAAAGACGCCAAAACTTTAATCAGAGCCTATGGATGACTTCAGGATGTCTCCAAAGGGCTCCATGCCAAATCTCAAGTCAAACCGACAACGTTTGACCCTCCATCAACGTTCAAGCAGCAAAATCAAGCCTCCCAGCGGCGAGAACCACCAAGGCCATCACTCATCAAACAAAGTACATGAGTGGCTTCAACATGCCTCCAAAGGGCTGCACGTCGAATTTCAAGTCATTATGACAACGTTTGACCAGGTTTCGATACTCCGAAAGAAAATCAAGCCTACCGGCGGTGGAGCACCCCGGGACCATGACATCCAAAAAGGAGCTAATGGAACGTCTCTACATGACTCTAATAGGCTCCCCGTCAAATTTCAGGTCAATCGGACATCGTTTGACCACATATCAAAGATCGGCATTTTCCCCATAGTAAAATCAAGTTAAGCATCGATGGGACCCCAAACAACTTCAAAACTCAAATAAAAGCCCATGGTTGGTCCTATCCATTGCTCAAGAAGCTTCACCTCAATTTTCAGGTCATTCCAACATCGTTTGACCTAGTTTCGACTCTTGACGGAAAATCGGCTACAAAGTCTTCGGCTTTCCCGAAAAATGGGAAACTTTGTGCTCCGGTTTTGTGCGGGTTCTCGTCAAGCTTTCTTTAAAAAAATCAAGTCAATAATTGAGGAAAAATGTCAAGAAAAATACAGAAGAAAGAAGGAACAAAAATGACGAAAAAACGGCCGAAAACGAAGTTCGATGACCAAAAGGGCCAAAGCCCTATGGTCGTCGGATTTCGCACCAAACGGCTCGTTTTCCGATCCTTTTCACGTTTCGAGTGTTCCTGCCTCTGTGATTTTCTGAAAATCCAATCTTTGATGCTTGAAAACCACTGATCTTCACCGACATCTTGGATCCGCCGTCAAAAGCATGAAATCATCACCGATCGCTCCAAGATCGTCAACCGGCTGACCAAGAAAGTACACTTTCTGTCCGACCGATCGTGAAATCGACAAAACAGATGTCACCGGCCCACCAACATCAATCGATGTCTAAAATTGCACCGCAATCCGACATCAAACAATGTGTGGATCCACCTGTGATGATCACAAGAAGAATCTCAAAAGACGCAGCGCGGCCCGCGACTCTTTACATGCCCTGGCGACCACTTAATGTCGTTAATTGACCCGTTTATGACAACTTAATGCGGTCATTAACTCATTATTTTGGATGGCCCAATCAGATTCAAGCATTTGGGAGTTACAAATCCAAACAATCATGGCATTAAACCCATGAAACTCTTGTCATCATGAAGATTAAAAGCAATTAAATGCCCACTATCCTTCATCAGCCAATCACAAGCCATGAAAAAGGAGTTAGAAAATCAAAGAATAAAAACTTGTAACTCCTCATCAATTCTCTCATCATGGCCATCAATGCCCATAATCACCTCATGGCTACCAAAAGCTTATAAAAGGAGGTCCAAAAGGAAGAATAGAGAGGAATCGATACACATCGACTTGAAATTCTGCACTTGCACACTTGCAGTCTCCCGAAGAAATCCAGACGAAGTCCTACTGCTTTGCTGCGAAAAACACCACAAGGTGATGAAAGTCCCTTGGGGGGCCACCCCCCAAGGTCCCCTCCTTCTACAACATGGCCTCAACGCAGCTTTTCAGCCCGTTTACTGGTTTTTCATTGGATATAGGACCTCCTCTTGGTCCTTGTCCTTTAAAAAACTAAGGTTAGGAGCCAAGCCGAAGAATCAAAGCATCAACCGTTCTCATTTGAAGGACGATAGCGAAGTCCATACATGACTTGCGACCGTCGATCTCAACGTGTCCCCATAATCTCCTGAGAAGTTAGATCCATTTTCTTCCTTTTCTATTGTAGTTTGTATTTTTTAAAGAGACAAAAAGAAATCACAATTCTTGTCTTTCATATTTGATGAGTTTTGTAAAATCGCCTTTCACGGCAAACAAATAAAAAAAAAACTCCTCCAACGGCATTCTCAAAAACAAACTTGTCTCTTTTCTTAATATTTATGCAATTTGAAAAGTTAGAAAAAAGGATTGATTTCCTTTCCACTTATGAAGGTGAATCTCCGGATCATCACCATTCCAAATTCTAAGTAGAAAGTAAATCTGGCATACCCGTACAAAAATGTTGATACCAGCGATTTCCCTCCTCCACCGAGACCCAGGTAAGCCCCCGGGGTGCGGAAGGAAAGGACGGAAACCTCCGATGGGTCCATCATTGAGCATGGAGACGTGAAAAACATTATGTACCTCGGAGAGTTCCGGTGGTAACACAAGTTTGTATGCAACATTCCTAATCTTGCTCAAAACCTCATATGGACCAATGTATCTGCTAGACAATTTTCCTTTCTTTCCAAACCTTAGAGTAACTCTTTTGTCTGCTTTGAGCAATCTTCAATCTGTCCTGAATCTGTTTAACCTTGTCGTTTGTCTCTCCAACTATCGTCGGTCCATGAAAACTACGCACACCGACTTCCTCCCAACAAACTGGAGCTCTGCATCTTCTGCCATAGAGTGCCTCGAAAGGTGCCATTCCAATGCTAGAATGGTAGCTATTGTTGTATGCGAACTCACAAAGAGGTAGGTTCTCATCCCACTGAACCTTGAAATCCAATACACAAGCACGTAGCATATCTTCAAGAGTCTGTATCGTCCGCTCTGACTGACCATCTGTCTGAGGATGATACTCTGTGCTAAACTGGAGTTTGGTACCCATGGATTCAAGAAGAGATTTCCAAAATCTCGAAACAAATCTGCTATCTCTGTCGGAAGTGATCGAGACGGGTTGGCCATGCTTACTAACGATCTCATCGATGAATAATCTTGCAAGTGGTGCCATGTGCATCATATTTCCAGTCTTCATCGGAATGAAGTGAGAAGACTTCGTAAGACGGTCTACTATAACCCAAATCGCATTGTTTCCTCTGTTGGTATTGGGCATACCGGAGACAAAATCCATAGTGATGTGCTCCCATTTCCACTCCGGAATCTCTAAAGGCTGTAACAAACCGGGAAGCTTCTGATGTTCTGCCTTAATCATCTGACAAGTCAAACAACGAGACACAAAAGCTCCTATCTCTCGCTTCATGTTATTCCACCAAAATCTATTCTTCAAGTTATGGTACATCTTCGTGCTACCCGGATGTATAGAGTATCTAGTATGGTGGGCTTCAGTCATAATTTCATTCTTCAAATCATCTACATTTGGTACACACAACCGGTCACGAAAATACAACACTCCATCCGGAATCCTGAAATCTGGACGTTCTGAAATCTGATCTACAATCTTGGCCAATTCTGGGTCTTGCAACTGACTATCTTTGATCCTCTGGATGAAGGTAGGCTCAGACACTGTCATATTTACGAATAAAACACCTCTCCTCAAGTGTTGTACTTCTACTCCAAGTTCTTCGAACTGTTGGAAAACACTAAATCCTCTCAAACTAGCCATAACTGCCGACTTTCTGCTCAATGCATCTGCTACAACATTCACTTTGCCTGGATGATACTTGATCGGGAACTCATAATCTTTTATATATTCCATCCACCGTCTCTGTCTCATATTCAATTCCTTCTGTGAAAACAAATACTGCAAACTTCGGTGGTCGGAATGAACTTCGAACTTCTCTCTGTAAAGATAGTGCCTCCACATCTTCAAAGCAAAAACTACTGCTGCCAACTCCAAGTCGTGAGTTGCATAATTAACCTCATGATTCTTCAACTGTCTTGAGCCATAGGCAATCACCTTGCCATCTTGCATCAATACACAGCCTAATCCCACGTTTGAAGCATCCGTAAAAACAACAAATCCACCGTTGCCCGATGGTAAAGTGAGGATTGGGGTGTGGTTAACCTTTTCTTCAACTCTTGAAAACTACCTTCACACTGATCGGTCCAAACAAAAGGTACATTCTTCCGGGTCAACTTCGTCAATGGTGCTCCAATAAACGAAAAACCTTGGACAAATCTCTAATAATATCCTGCTAACCCCAAAAAGCTTCTGATTTCTGTCACACTGCTAGGCCTCTTCCACTTAATAACTGCTTCTATCTTGGCTGGATCAACTGCTAATCCTTCTCTTGAAATGATGTGACCTAAAAAGGCAACTTGCTCTAGCCAGAATTCGCATTTGTTCAACTTCGCATAGAGCTGGTGGTCTCTCGAAAGCTGTAACGACGTCCTCAAGTGCTCTTCATGCTCCTTACTCGTAGGATACACGAGGACATCATCAATAAACACCACTGTCGAGTGATCTGAAAACTCTGCAAAAACCTTGTTCATGAGGGCCATAAGACTGCGGGTGCATTTGTCAAGCCAAAGGGCATCACTAAGAACTCATAATGCCCATATCTCGTTCGGAAAGCTGTCTTCGACACATCAGACTCTCTAACCCGCAACTGATGATAACCTGACCTCAAGTCTATCTTGGAAAAGTGTGCTGCTCCTTGCAATTGGTCAAATAATTCATCTATCCTTGGCAAGGGGTATTTGTTCTTGACGGTCACATGATTCAATCTTCTATAGTCGATGCACATTCTAAGACTTCCATCCTTCTTCTTCACAAAAAGAACTGGCGCTCCCCAAGGTGAAACACTTGGCCTAATGAAGCCTTTGCTCAACAATTCTTGCAACTGAAGTTTCAATTCACCTAACTCTGTAGGAGCCATCCTATAAGGTGCAATTGAGATCGGTGCAGTCCCTGGAAGGAGTTCAATAGTAAACTCAACTTCTCTAACTGATGGTAAACCCGAGATTTCTTCTAGAAAAACATCCGGAAATTCACACACTACGGGGATATCCTCCACCCCTTGGGACTGTTTATCCTTCGTGATAAATGCTATAAATGCCTCACAACCACTACTCAGCAATCTATTAGCTTTCAAAGATGAAATGAAACTGCTGGAAGATTTCTTCCTGTTGCCCTGAAACATCAACTCTGTCTATGGCCCTTGCAATCTGAATGTGATGGTCTTACCAAAACAATCCACGGTAGCATGGTAGGTCTCCAACCAATCCATACCTAAGATAATATCAAAATCATGCATGTTTAAAATGATGAGATTGGCCGGTAAACTGATATCTCCTAACAAAATCGAATAACTAGGGTAATAGTTGGTACAAACAACCTATCTACCTACTGGTGTAGTAACAGTCAAAATGTAATCCAATTCTGCATGCTGTGCATCAATCTTCTTTGCAAATAAAGGAGATAGAAAGGAGTGTGTGGATCCTGGATCAAATAAGATCTATGCTTCTACTCCACAAACAAGAAGTTTACCTTCTATGACGTCACATGTTGCTTCAACGTCAGCACGGTTGATATTATACGCGCGTCCCTGCTGGTTTGGCCTATTTTATTGCTGATTCTGCCTGCTCTGATTGTTCCTGTTCTGAGGTGGACGAGCATTCTGATTCTATACTTGTCTGCCTTGTTGCTGCTGTTGCTATGGTGGCCTCACTTGGTTCTGAATTTGTGCCTGATCTGTGGTGCTGCCTGCCTTTGCTGCTGATATATGTTGCCTTGATTCTGAAGCTGTGGGCAATCCTTGATTTCATGGTCCATTCCTCCACATTTGAAGCAAGAACCCGTTGCCTTGCGGCATTCATGGGTAGGGTGATTCTTGCCACAATGATTGCAACTACTTTGCCTAACTTGGTTCTGTTTCTATCTTGGCTTCTTGCCACTTTGCTGCCTTTGGTTATGCTGCTGGTGTTGCTGCTTCCTATCCTGAATGATCTCATTGTTGAATTCTTCAAATTTATACACCCGCTTAACCGCTTCATCAAATGTGGCTGGTGGAACTACTCCCATAACATCCCTCTTGAGAATGGGATTTAACCCTTTCAAAAACTTGGTGATCTTCTTATGCTCCGTATCAATCAACTCGGTAGCATAGTGAGCAAGCCTCTCAAATTTGGTAACATACTCCAGAACTATCATGCTCCCTTGTTTCAGCTGTTCAAACTCCACTGCCTTCTGCCTCTTGACATGTGAAGGGACATATTTGTCGGTAAAATGTGTCTTGAAGGTTGCCCACGCAACCTCATCTGCCATAGCCTAGTATGGTTCTTTAACTGTCTGCCACCAAGAGTCAGCAAGCCCATAGAATAGAGAAGCTGTGAGGTTCACCCTCTCCCTGCCCGTGCAAGTGAAAACATCAAAGATCTTCGCGGTGTTCGTGAGCCAGTCATCAGCAGTTAAAGGGTCCTCTTGACCTGAGAACTCCTTGGGTCCCCTCTTTCGGAATCTCTCGAAGAGAACATTAAGGTCATCAACCCTATTGTGGTACACAACATTTTGTGCAGCTTGATGTTGAGGTCTGTTTTGGAGGACTCCCAGAAGTTGTCTCTGAACTTGTACCATTTCTTCATCCTTCTTTGCCATATGTTCTTGGAATTTTGCTTGGATTTCATTAGCTTGTTTCTGCTGATCTATCATGGCTTGCATTAATGCCTAGAATTGGGTAGCGGTAGGATTCTCTGATGGATCAGTCTCGTTGTGATTACTACCCGAAGCATTGTGGTTTGGAGCTTTTCTTAGAGGCATGATGCTGCAGAACAAAACGTTAGTACACAATAATATGGTCGGGTTTGGTTTCAAAATCCATACGAAAAGATCTAACGAGCTCACCGATCCTCGCCACGACCCTAAGATTTTCTAGTTTCTTTTTAAGTGCCTGAAACAAGTCCCGCTCTGATACCAGTCCTGTCGCGACCCCGGATCGAGACCCGGGCCCGCGACGCAAATGCATTAAAGAAACATACCGCCTCTCTTCCCACAGGTTTCCGCGGTGAGGATCCCAAAACACGGGTCGAGCTCTCACGAATAGGTATGCGGAAGCGTGTAGTAAAACATATCACACTAGTCTTAAATAATAAGATACAAGGGAAATTATAATATCGAGACTTGGTATCGAAAGAGAATTGTCAACAAAGCATTCCTACATGATTAAAGTTTCACCATTAAACAAAAGTATATTAATTCAAGTTACATATCCAAGAGGGGCCAACAAAGGCCAATACAACAAAAGATCCCAAAAGATAACCCAAAACTAGATGAACGAGAAGTCAAGATCCCGCTCGGCGTCTAAATGACGTCGTCGGGTTGCCACTCATGTGCTGGGGGTGGCTCAATAGCCTCCTCTGGGAACTCCTCGTCAAACGCGATACCTCCTGCACCTGGACACCGAAATAGAAAGCATCAAACACGACGGTTTGACAAAATAAATAATTTAGGCATGAATATGAAAAATAGTGCTAAAACAGTTCAAGATTAAAGTACACGTTTCAAGTTTACGAAACTAGCATGAATACTTATAATATCATGAAAAGATAAATCCACATTGAGCTCATCCTTTCTCTATCATGTAAAATGTCAAGAGCAAGCACGCACGAAACACGACAGGCAAGACACGATCCCACGCTACACAAGGTAAACGGGGAGGCCGGCCACGGAACCGGAAAGACACGCACGATGTGTAATATAATACCCGACTAGTCTGCAGACAATCCACATGTTTAAGGACCCCCAGGTAGTGGATCAAGCTAAAAGGACAGTCCAAGCTCAGTGGTATTCACTTATATCATGAATGCACAAAACACGGTGATACACGTTCGAGAACACGACAAACAAGAGGGAAATCATTTATCAAACACGACATGACAAGACTAGCAAAATAGCATAGTATTAGTGCTTAACAAACTTAAGAAATGATTCCCTTTTTCTTATTCTTGAAACACGTCTTAAAACGAGCTTATACTTGAAATTCAAACGAAATGCACGATGATGCACGAAGTATCAAAACAAGAGTCCAAACACGAAATCTATCAAGTTTAGGCTAAGACCATTCATTGACCCTTGTGGAGTTGAAACCCAAATGTCGGAGTTTTGACAAAATTTGGTGCCCCAGAAGTTATAGTACATTTTGGAATTCCAAGTACACGAAGTCAATTAAAGGTCTAAATCCTAGTGTAGTTTTCATTCTCATAAAAATCCCTCAAAAACAACACTTTTGGTAAATTTCAGTCAGCCCTCGGTTACCCGTCGGTTAACCGACATTGATCTGTCGGTCGACCGACGGCTGACCGATAGGTCTTAGCCCAGAAATACAGCTCTCTGGAATAAGGACCGACAGGTCTCGGTCGGTTGTCGGTTGACCGAACTTGGAAGTTCGGTCAGCCGACAGCTAACCGACACCTGACCGACGGAATTTCTGCCACAATGTTACTCTCTGGAATCCGGACCGACGGGTCTCGGTTGGCTGTCGGTCGACCGAACTTAGGAGTTCGGTCAGCCGTCAGCTGACCGACACCTGACCAACAGAATGCGGGCAGTGCGTTTCATTTCAGATTTTTCACACTTCTTTCCCCTCTTCACTTGCACACTTGAACCACCTGCACTCCCCAAGCTTACATGCTTTCCAAGGGATGATCTTCACACAAAAATCCATTCTCATTCAATCAAAACTTCAAAATCACTAAACCATTCACATTCAAATCATGTATTTAATAACTTGTAAATCATTCAATTGAAAGACATGCTTCCATTCAAGACAAAACTTTTAGATTAGATAAAGTGATTAGCAACCATGATTGTAAAGATTAAACAAACTAAACGAGTTTAGTAACATGAAGGAAATGATAAGCTTGATAATAAAACTACATTTCACAAGGTAAAATACCCAAAACTCACAATGCACTAAGAAAGACTAAAATGTTTACTTGCCTTGGTCCAATGTCAAGTAAAAACTCCATAAAACTCAACAAGAAGCGGAGATCCACGAAATCTACACAAAACCCCCAAAATAAAGCACACAAAAATCACCATTTTGGTCACTACAAACCCCCATTTCGAAATGGGTTTGAAAACTTGGAAAACAAGCTCCAAATGAGCTAAATGAACATCAAATGAAAGGAAGAAGAAAAGTTCTAACCTTGTGCTGGCTGGACAAGAAGAAGAGAGCTTGAAGATGATGAATAGTGAAAGGGATTGGCTCCGAAAACGTCCCAAATGAAGCTTGAGAAGAAAGAAAGAGAATGGCGGAGTCGGATTAGGGATTGGAGCTTTCTTGAAGGATGATTCAAGGGAAAAAGACCAAAGAGAAAGCCTTCTTCTCTTCTTCACTCTAGGTCAAGACCAGTTGCAGGGATTTTGGGGAAGAAGAATGGAGGAGAGAGAGTAAGAGAGTTTATATAGTGTCTGGAAGGTGGGTCCCAAAGCAGTTGAACTTGAAACGATTAAAACATGGTCTTATGGATCTCGGGTGGAAACGACGAAGTAGAACAAAACGATCGTCGAAAAATCTAGTTTCGGAAAAGTATACTTTTGACATAGTTTCACGACTTCGGAAAATTGTGCCCAGATTTAGCTGAATAGTCAGATTTACCCTTTTTGGGCCAAAACTTGGATTTCTAGGCCTCAAATACATGCAGACTAAAAATGAAAGTTGTCAAAAATAATAAAACCATTCAAGAGAAATAAAAATCACGATCAAACCAAAGATCTAGAACAAAAACCCATTTTTTCACGTGTACTCAGGGCGTCCCTAAGCGTGTCTAACGCATACTAAATGTCCTCAAAATTTCCAAAGCTATAATCCAGACTAAGTCTAATCACATTCTAACCCAGCTAGTACTAAGACTCACTTAAGACTAAACACTGACTTAATTATTACTAATCGAGTTGGTCTGGGTCGGGGTCTAACAGAGGGGATAAGAGGTGGAAGTTGTATACTAATAGGGAGTGGAGGTTTAGGAAATTATAGTTTAGTCCTTGGATTGCTAAATGTGGTTATTTGGGCCCCTTCGACACGTCGAATTGAAACGTGACCAAAGTCTAAAGTTCATGAAATGACGAGACCTAACCGATGCATCCAAACTCACAAAAAATGATAATCTCATAAAAATCCCCGAAAACTTTCCGAAATTAAAAACCTACCCTCCACTATGCCCAAATGCACTTGGAACAGCGCGAGACATCGCAGGCGTGATCCATATGTCAAACTTGACTCGCTAAGACTCTAAACACACTTAATTAATTAACAAGCAATTAATAGAATTAATATAGGATTACGAGCCGGGATGTTACACTGTTAATGCAGCCATTCATGCCCGCACAAAACACATAAAGATTGACTGTCATTTTGTGTGAGAAAAGTGTCCTCTATGCTCTCTTATGAATCACATTTTGTCTTTCCTTTGTTACTCTCTCCATGGAGGAAGGACAGAGATTGTCTATTCTATTTTGAAGCAGACTTCTCTGATTAATCCTTCTTCCTAAATAATGGTAGTGAATTGCAAAAACTGCCCGAAGAAGCCAAATTGCAGACTTCTCCAATTCCGTCTCCAGCGAACATCTTCTTTCCCTTCAATGTATATCTCTTTTGTTTTGATCTACCAGGCCTGACGAGGGGGTTGTATGAAAAATTGTAAATAACCTAAACTCAAAAGGTGAAGCAATGAAGAACCCATGTAAATAAAAGTGGGAATGACTCCTCTTACGCGAGCAAACCTTCGCGCAAGTTGTCTTCACATCTTTTGATGTGAATTTAAATTCAATCTTTCAATACTGCAAGTGCACAGCTGTCCTTTTTAGACAATGGCAAGTACAGGTCGAATCCCACAAGGAGCACTACTAAGTTAAATTTTAAAATCTATTTTTTTTAAATCAAAGATTAATAAATAATTGAGATCCAAGAAAAAAACTAGAAAACATCAGAAACACAAACTAATCAAATATATAAAACATATCATAGCATCCAAAATCCACTAAGGAAGATAATTAATCCATCCATGCAATTATTCTACTATTTGTTTTAAAAATAACTCAGATCAGAAACGAATCAATGTTTTGGATCAGGAGGATTTGTCTTTCGTAAAAATTAATTTTTAATAAAAAGAATAAGGTCACAACCCAAGACTTTCTTCACCTCATAAAAGAATGAAAAATCATAAGCATGACTCATCAAATTAAGCATAAATTATATAAGGATCTCAGCCCTAAGCATAATCTATCAAAATAAGTATAAATCATCAAACCATTTTCATTAGAAATCAAAACAGAGGCTACCTAAGGCATGAAGACAGATCTATTATTCTAATAGGCATGCATTTAAAAGAGACAAGAAAGAAAATAGAAAATTAACATAGATTAAATTAAAGATCTACTTAGCTTCATCTGTGTGCTCCAATCCAGAAATCTAGCTAGCCATTAAAAAGAACTCCATAAATAATTTCATTGATAGCATCTCCTTGTACAATGGTCTCTCACAATGGTCTCTCAAAAATCTCTTTTCTAAAACTCCTAATTTCTGGAACAGGACTCTAGAATACCCAAAAATAACTCTTAAATTCTATTAATTAGGGAAAAAATATAAAGGTGAGAGAGAATAATTAGGGACATCCAAGGGAAGGGAGTTACTCCGGTATGCTACTTTTTGGTTCCTTTATATCTCCGGTTATCTATTAGATACATTGAATCTGGACACCTTCTCTGCAGTTTTGATTTATCTTCATTGATAAGGTATATCTCTTATCCTTTTTGAATTTGAATAAGGTGAAAGCTTCTGGAAACCTCTGAGTGGCTTGGCTAATCTTCAGATGGGGTCCCACAAGTGATGTGTAGCAATTGATTATCAACGGTGTGGATTTAATGGCAATCCCGTCTAAAAATGAACATGAAAATCTCCTAGAAATTAAAAGTCTAAAGCATAGTCTAGTTTTCAATTTCCTAGAAATTCAAACAAGGATTGAAAATCCAAAACTGGGTCAGGTTCGCTCGAGCGGTCATACATTCGCTCGAGCGAACCCCAGACAGAAGCTTGTTCACTCGAGCGGACAGGTTTCTGTCCGAAACCCTTCAAACAAAGGCATGTTCGCTCGAGCGGACCCAATGGTCTTTCGAGCGAACAGGCTTCTGCCTGAATGCGATTGGGTGCAGAAACTGCACCTCCGTTCATCCATCTTCATACATTTTTCTTCCTTCTTCTTCTCACCTCTGAACCTAACAAAACCCCTAAGCCACCATGCTCACCAAGGGTCAAAAACAACATTCAATCATTCATTCCCAACCAAAACCATACATAGATTACAAATCTAACATTTAACATAAAAATTTAGGGTTAAAAACCCAAATGTCATAAACAAGCACAAAAAGCCTAGAAAGGTTACTTGCCTCAAGTCCAAAAGCCAAGCAAAACTCAACAAGAGGGAAGATCCACGAAATCTACACAAAATCCCCAAAATAGAGCACACAAAAATCACCATTTGGTCCTCACAAAACCCCATTTCGAAAATGGGTTTGAAAACATGGAAAACAAGCTCTAAATGAGCTAAAAGAACAACAAATGAAAAGAGGAACAAGAGCCCTAACCTTGAGTTAGCTGAACAAGAAGAAGAGGGCTAGAAGATGATTAATAGTGCTGGGGATTTGGCTCAAAACGTGTCCAGCTGTAGCTTGAGAAGAGAGGAAGAGATTGATAGTCTTAGATCTTGATTTGGGACACTCTAGCTAGAATATTCAAGGAGAAAAGATCAAGGAGAAAGCTTCTTCTCTTCATCACTCTAGGTCAAGAATAGTTGCACGAATTTGGAAATGGGAAATGAAGAAGAAGAGGGCTTATATAGTGTCTGGAAGTGGGTCCCAAAGCAGTCGAACTTGAAACGATTAAAACATGGTCTTGTGGACCCCAAACGAAGCCGACAAAGAAGAACAAAACAATCATCGAAAAATCTAATTTCGAAAAAGTATAATTTTGACATGGTTTCACGACTTCGAAAAATTGTGCCCAGATTTAGCTGAATAGTCAGATTTGCCCTTTTTGGGCCAAAACTTGGGTTTCTGGGCCTCAAATACATGCAGGCTAAAAATGAAAGTTGTCAAAAATAATAAAACCATTCAAGAGAAATAAAAATCATGATCAAACCAAAGATCTAGAACAATAACCCATTCTTTTACGTGTACTCAGGGCGTCCCTGAGTGTGTCTGACTCATACTAAACGTCCTCAAAATTCCCAAAGTTATAATCCAGACAAAGTCTAATCACATTCTAACCTAGCTAGTACTAAGACTCACTTAAGACTAAACACTCACTTAATTAGTACTAATCGAGTTGGTCTCGGTCGGGGTCTAACATCCTCCACCCCTTAGGATATTTGGCCCACCAAATATAATTAATTTTTTACCTCTGGTAACAGGTGTGGATACTTCCTTTGGACTTGATCTCTCAATTCCCATGTGGCTTCTTCTGGCTCGTGGTTTTCCTAAAGTACCTTGACCCAATGGATAGTCCAATTTCTCAATTCACGTTCTTTGGTGTTGATGATTCTAACCGGTTTCTCCACATATGAAGCGTCTTCTCGAATCTCTAAAGGCTCGTGAGGAATAATGTGAGAAGGACTGTGAACATATTTCTTGAGCATGGAGACGCGAAAAACATTATGTACCCCGGAGAGTTCCGGCGGTAACGCAAGTCTGTATGCAACATTTCCAATCTTGCTCAAAATCTCATATGGACCAATGTATCTGCTAGACAATTTTCCTTTCTTTCCAAATCTTAGAGTGCCTCTGACCGGTGAGACCTTTAAGAATACCTTGTCACCCACTTAAAACTATAATTTTCTCCTGCGAGTGTCAGTATAACTCTTCTGTCTACTTTGAGCAATCTTCAATCTGTCCTGAATGTGTTTAACCTTGTCGTTTGTCTCTCCAACTATCGTCGGTCCATGAAAACTACCCACACCGACTTCCTCCCAACAAACTGGAGTTCTGCATCTTCTGCCATAGAGTGCCTCGAAAGGTGCCATTCCAATGTTAGAATGGTAGCTATTGTTGTACGCGAACCCGCAAAGGGGTAGGTTCTCATCCCACTGAACCTTGAAATCCAATACACAAGCATGTAGCATATCATCAAGAGTCTGTATTGTCCGCTCTGACTGACCATCTGTCTGAGGATGATACGTTGTGCTGAACTGAAGTTTGGTACCCATGGATTCAAGAAGAGATTTCCAAAATCTCGAAACAAATCTGCTATCTCTGTCGGAAGTGATGGAGACGGGTTGGCCATGCTTACAAACGATCTCATCGACGAATAATCTTACAAGTGGTACCATATGCATCATATTCCCAGTCTTCATCGGGATAAAGTGAGCAGACTTCGTAAGACGGTCTACTATAACCCAAATCGCATTTTTTACTCTCTTGGTATTAGGCAATCCGGATACAAAATCCATAGTGATGTGCTCCCATTTCCACTCCGGAATCTCTAAAGGTTGTAACAAACCAGGAGGCTTCTGATGTTCTGCTTTGATCATCTGACAAGTCAAGCAACGAGATACAAAAGCTGCTATCTCTCGCTTCATGTTATTCCACCAAAATCTGTTCTTCAAGTTATGGTACATCTTCGTGCTACCCGGATGTATAGAGTATCTAGTATGGTGGGCTTCAGTCATAATTTCATTCTTCAAATCATCTACATTTGGTACACACAACCTGTCACGAAAATACAACACTCCATCTGAAATCCTAAAATCTGGACACTCTGAAATCTGATCTACAATCTTGGCCAATTCTGGGTCTTGCAACATACTATCTTTGATCCTCTGGATGAAGGTAGGCTCAGACACTGTCATATTTGCTAATAAAATACCTCTCCTCAAGTGTTGTACTTCCACTCCAAGTTCTTCAAACTGTTGGAAGACACTAACTCCTCTCAAACTAGCCATAACTGCCGACTTTCTGCACAATGCATCTGCTACAACATTCACTTTGCCCGGATGAAACTTGATTGGGAAGTCATAATCTTTTATATACTCCATCCACCGTCTCTACCTAATATTCAATTCCTTCTGTGAAATCAAATATTGCAAACTCCGGTGGTCGGAATGAACTTCAAATTTCTCTCCATAAAGATAGTGCCTCCACATCTTCAAAGCAAAAACTACTGCTGCCAACTACAAGTCATGAGTTGCATAATTTATCTTATGATTCTTCAACTGTCTTGAGCCGTAGGCAATCACTTTGCCATCTTACATCAATACACAGCCTAATCCCACGTTCGAAGCATCCGTAAAAACAGCAAATCCACCGCTGCCCGATGGTAGTGTGAGGATTGGGGCTGTGGTTAACCTTTTCTTCAACTCTTGAAAACTACCTTCACACTGATCGACCCAAACAAAAGGTACATTTTTCCGGGTCAACTTCATCAATGGTGCTGCAATAGACGAAAAACCTTGGACAAATCTCCGATAGTATCCTGTTAACCCCAAAAAGCTTTTGATTTCTGTCACACTGCTAGGCCTCTTCCACTCAATAACTGCTTCTATCTTGGCTGGATCAACTGCTAATCCTTCTCTTGAAATGATGTGACCTAACAAGGTAACTTACTCTAGCCAGAATTCACATTTGTTCAACTTCGCATAGAGCTGGTGGTCTCTCAAAAGTTGTAACGACGTCCTCAAGTGTTCTTCATGCTCCTCCTTACTCTTAGAATACAGAAGGACAACATCAATAAACACCACTACAAAGTGATCTAAGAACTCTGCAAAAACCTTGTTCATGAGAGCTATGAAGACTGCGGGTGCATTTGTCAAGCCAAAGGGCATCACTAAGAACTCATAATGCCCATATCTCATTCGGAAAGCTGTCTTCGACACATCAGACTCTCTAAGCCGCAACTGGTGATACCCTGACCTCAAGTCTATCTTGGAAAAGTGTTTTTCTCCTTGCAATTGATCAAATAATTCATCTATCCTTGGCAAGGGGTATTTGTTCTTGACGGTCATATGATTCAATCTTCTATAGTCGATGCACATTCTAAGACTTCCATCCTTCTTCTTCACAAAAAGAACTGGCGCTCCCCAAGGTGAAACACTTGGCCTAATGAAGCCTTTGCTCAACAATTCTTGTAACTGAAGTTTCAATTCACCTAACTCTCCAGGAGCCATCCTATAAGGTGCAATTGAGATCGGTGCAGTCCCTGGAAGGAGTTCAATAGTAAACTCAACTTCTCTGACTGGTGGTAAACCCGGGATTTCTTCTAGAAAAACATCTGGAAATTCACATACTACGGGGATATCTTCCACCCCTTGGGACTATTTATCCTCCGTGATAAACGCTATAAATGTCTCACAACCACTACCCACCAATCTATTAGCTTTCAAAGCTGAAATAAAACTGCTGGAAGACTTCTTCCTATCACCCTGAAACATCAACTCTGTCTGTGGCCCTTGCAATCTAAATGTAATGGTCTTACCAAAACAATCCATAGTAGCATGGTAGGTCTCTAACCAATCCATGCCTAAGATAATATCAAAATCATGGATGTCTAGAATGATGAGATTGGCTGGTAAACTGATATCTTCTAACAAAATCGAACAACTAGGGTAATAGGTGCTACAGACAACCTGTTTTGCCTACTGGTGTAGTGACAGTCAAGATGTAATCCAATTTTGCATGCTGTACATCAATCTTCTTTGCAAATAAAGGAGATAGAAAGGAGTGTGTGGATCCTGGATCAAATAAGATCTATGCTTCTACTCCACAAACAAGAAGTTTACCTTCTATGACGTCACCTGCTGTTTCTGCATCAGCACGGTTGATATTGTACGTTCGCCCCTGCTGGGTTGGCCTATTCAGCTGCTGATTCTGCCTCCCTTGATTGTTCCTGTTCTGAGGTGGACGAACATTCTGATTCTGTACTTGTCTGTCTTGCTGCTGCTGTTGTTGTGGTGGTCTCACTTGATTCTGAACTGGTGCCTGATTCTGTGGTGCTGCCTACCTTTGTTGCTGATATCTGTTGCCCTGATTCTGAAGCTGTGGGCAATCCTTGATTGCATGGTCCATTCCTCCACATTTGAAGCAAGCACCCGTTGCCTTACGGCATTCATGGGTAGGGTGATTCTTGCCACAATGATTGCAACCACTTTGCCTAACTTGGTTCTGTTCTTGTCTTGACTTCTTGCCACTTTGTTGCCTTTGGTTATGCTGCTGGTGTTGTTGCTTCCTATCCTGAATGATCTCATTGTTGAATTCTTAAAATTTATACGCCCGCTTAACCGCTTCATCAAATGTGACTTGTGGAATCACTCCCGTAACATCCCTCTTGAGAATGGGATTTAACCCTTCCAAAAATTTGGTGATCTTCTTATGCTCCGTATCAATCAACTCGGTAGCATAGCGACCAAGCCTCTCAAATTTGGTAACATACTCCAAAACTGTCATGCTTCTTTGTTTCAGCTGTTGAAATTCCACTGCCTTCTGCCTCTTGACATGAGAAGGGACATACTTGTTGGTGAAGTGTGTCTTGAAGGTCGTCCAAGCCACCTCATCTGCATGGCCTGATACGGTTCTTTAACTGTCTGCCACCAAGAGTCAGCAAGCCCATAGAACAGTGAAGCTATGAGGTTCACCCTCTCCCTGCCCGTACAAGTAAAAACATCAAAAATCTTCATGGTGTTCGTGAGCCAGTCATCTGCAGTTAAAGGGTCCTCTTGACCTGAGAACTCCTTGGGTCCCCTCTTTCGGAATCTTTCAAAGAGAGCATTAGGGTCATCAACCCTATTGTTGATTATAAAATTCAGGCCGGGTGGTTGCCTAGGTGGAACTTGTTGCCTATTCTGTAAAACTTCCAAGAGTTGTCTCTAGACTTGGGCCATCTCCTCATCTTTCATTGCCATCTGTTCCTGAAATTTTGCTTGGGTTTCATTAGCTTGTTTTTGTTGGTCTAATATGGCTTACATTAGTGCTTGGAATTGGGTAGCGGTAGGATTCTCAGACGGATCTGTCTCATTGTGATTACTACCCGAAGCATTGTGATTTGGAGCTTTTCTTGGAGGCATGATGCTACAGAACAAAACGTTAGTACACAATAATATGGTTAGGGTTGGTTTTTAAATCCATACAAAAAGTTCTAATGAGCTCACAGATCCTCGCTACGACCCTAAGATTTTCTAGTTTCTTTTAAGTGCCTGAAACAAGTCCCGCTTGATACCAATCCCGTCGCGACCCCGGACCGAGACCCGGCCCGCGACGCAGTGATTTACACTAATAGAACATACTGCCTGTCTTCCCATAGGTTTCCGCGGTGAGGATCCCAAGACACGGGTCGAGCTCACACGAATAGGTATGCGGAAGCGTGTAGCAAAACGAATCATACTGATTTAACACAATAACATGTAACATAAATAAGGCATCAAGGCATGGTATCGAAAAGGAATGTCAACAAAGCAATCCTATCTTGATATAAGTTTCATAGTTAGACAAAAGTATATTAATTCAAAATACATATCCATGAGAGGCCAACAAAGGCCAATACAACAAAAATAAGATCCCAAAACTAGGTGAACGAGAATCAAGATCCCGTCCGGCGTCTACTTGACGTCGTCGGGCTGCCACTCATGTGCTGGGGTGGCTCAATAGCCTCCTCCGGGCACTCCTCGTCAAACGAGATACCTCCTACACCTGGACACCAAAAATAAAATGCATCAAACACAACGGTTTGGCAAATAAACAATTTAGGCATGAATATGAAAAATGGTGCTAAAACAGTTCAAGATTAAAGTACACATTTCAAGTTTACGAAACTAGCATGAATACTTATAATATCATGAAAAGATAAATCCACATTGAACTCATCCTTTCTCTATCATGTAAAATGACAAGAGCAAGCACACACGAAACATGACACGCAAGACATGATCCCACGCTACACAAGGTAACGGGGAGGCCGGCTGCGGAACCGGAACACGAACACGCACGATGTGTAATATAATACACGACTAGTCTGCAGACAGACCATATGTTTAAGGACCCCCAGGTAGTGGATCAAGCTAAAAGGGCAGTCCAAGCTCAGTGGTATTCACTTATATCATGAATGCACAAAACATGGCGATACACGTTCGAGAACACGACAAAACAAGAGGGAAATCATTTATCAAACACGTCACGACAAGACTAGCAAAATAGCATAGTGTAAATGCTTAATGAACTTAAGAAATTATTCCCTTTTTGATTCTTGAAACACATCTTGATACACGTCTTAAATACGAACTTGTACTTGAAATTCAAACGAAAACACGATGGTGCACGAAGCATCAAAACAAGAGTTCAAACATAATTCTATCAAGCATAGGCTAAGACAAATCTTTGACCCTTGTCAAATTGAAACCCAAATGTCGGAATTCAATATAGATTGGTGTCCCCAAAGGTAAGGCACATTTTTGGAATTCCAATTTACACAACGTCAATTAAAAGTCTAAAGCATAGTCTAGTTTTCAATTTCCAAGAAATTCAGACAAGGATTGAAAATCCAAAACTGGGTCAGGTTCGCTCGAGTGGTCATACATTCGCTCGAGCGGACCCCGGATAGAAACTTGTTCGCTCGAGCGGACCAAAGGGTTCGCTCGAACGGACAGGTTTCTGTCCGAAACCCTTCAAACAGAGGCATGTTCACTCGAGCGGACCCAATGGTCGCTCGAGCGAACAGGCTTCTGCCTAAACGCGACCGGGTGCAGAAACTGCACCTCCATTCATCCATCTTCATACATTTTTCTTCCTTCTTCTTCTAACCTCTGAACCCAACAAAACCCCTGAGCCACCATGCTCACCAAGGGTAAAAAACAACATTCAATCATTCATTCCCAACCAAAAGCATACATAGATTACAAATCTAACATTTAACATAAAAATTTAGGGTTAAAAACCCAAATGTCATAAACATGCACAAAAAGCCTAGAAAGGTTACTTTCCTCAAGTCCAAAAGCCAAGCAAAACTCAACAAGAGGGGAGATCCACGAAATCTGCACAAAATCCCCAAAATAGAGCACACAAAAATCACCATTGGTCCTCACAAACCCCCATTTCGAAAATGGGTTTGAAAACATGGAAAACAAGCTCTAAATGAGCTAAAAGAACAATAAATGAAAAGAGGAACAAGAGCCCTAACCTTGAGCTAGCTGAACAAGAAGAAGAGGGCTAGAAGATGATGAATAGTGTCAGGGATTTGGCTCAAAACGTGTCCAGCTGTAGCTTGAGAAGAGAGGAAGAGATTGATAGTCTTGGATCTTGATTTGGGACACTCTAGCTAGATGATTCAAGGAGAAAAGATCAAGGAGAAAGCTTCTTCTCTTCTTCACTCTAGGTCAAGAATAGTTGCAGGAATTTGGAAATGGGAAATGAAGAAGAAGAGGGCTTATATAGTGTCTGGAAGTGGGTCCCAAAGTAGTCGAACTTGAAACGATTAAAACATGGTCTTGTGGACCCCGGACGATGTCAACGAAGAAGAACAAAATGATCGTCAAAAAATCTAATTTCAGAAAAGTATAATTTTGACATGGTTTCACGACTTCAAAAATTGTGCCCAGATTTAGCATGAAAAGACAGATTTACCCCTTTCGGGCCAAAACTTGGGTTTCTGGGCCTCAAATACATGAAGGCTAAAAATGAGAGTTGTCACAAATAATAAAACCATTCAAGAGAATTAAAAGTCATGATCAAACAAAAGATCTAGAACGAAAACCCGTTCTTACACGTGTACTCAGGGCGTCCCTGAGCGTGTCTGACTCATATTAAACGTCCTCAAAATTCCCAAAGCTATAATCCAAACTAAGTCTAATCACATTCTAACCCAGCTAGTACTAAGACTCACTAAGACTAAACACTCACTTAATTAGTACTAATCGAGTTGGTCTGGGTCGGGGTCTAACACCCTATGAGACGTCTTCTACTATAGTTAGGACTCTTCAACTGACATGATGAGTGGACCCGTCCTTTGATTAATTTGCATATGGCTTGTGTTTGTGGTTCACATGGTGAATTCTTCAATTTAGTTCAATTCAGCAATGTAGGGCCTAGGATAAAAATGTGTGCTTGAAAGTAGGTTTCGTGACAGAGGCCTGCAATTCTCCTTTTCTGCACATTCTAATTCAACACATCAAATACTGAAGAGCCCATTTTGAGGCGAGACCCACCCGGACAGAGTTCTACTCCAACTAGGACTCTTCGGAGAAAATTTTCAAAACATTCTAAGTTAATGCAGAAAATGTATGAAAAGTATGAGAATTCAGGTTCCTAGGTGAAAATGCATGAAATGATGAAATTGTATGAATAATGATGTAATTCACCTAATTAAATCGCTAATTCATCGTAAAATGATACGTAAATGTGCAAATTTATGAACTCAACATCTTTCTATAACGTTCAAATGATGGAATAAAAGAAGTTTCAACGCCAAAGCCTTCTTTTTACATTTCCCCCTTTCCACTCCCTTTGTGGGCGAAACAGAAGATTGGCGCTGTCTGTGGGGATCATACATTACATCAATAATGCTTTTTTGATCGAAATATCTGAGAGGAGCTTGAAGAGAGTCCCTCAGTTGCTGTTGTTCTAAAAAAAAAAAGAAGAGAAAAACAGATCAGAGGAAAAGCTGACAACGATGAACTGGAGAAGATGCACAAAGCCCAGCGGCTAATGCAGAAAGGACATGGCGGCCATAGAAGTTGGTGTCGGCCGGTCACTCTTGCTCCGCTACACGCATTTGTCGGGCAACCAATGCAGGCAGGACATAGCGGCCATAAACTATGGAGTCAGTCATCCATCCACACCCTGCTTGTTGACACCAAAAAAGTCACTTTGCCTCCTCAACATCAAGAAGCCACATGAAGCTGCATCCTACTATAAACAGGCAATGTTACTTCAAGCATCAGATCTTCTCATAATCAAGTAAAAACTGCAAGATCCTTTAAGACAGCCAAAAAAGGGGTACACATGGAGTTTCAGGCCATTCCAACATCATTTGGCCTAACTTCACTCCTCCGACAGCTAAACGGCGCTCCCGGAGGCGACAATGTCGAAGACATCAAAACTTCGATAAGAGCTTACAGATGGTTCCAAAATACCTCCAAAAGGCTCTTTGTCAGATTTCAAGTCAAACCGACAATGTTTGACCCTCCATCAACCCTTGAGCAACAAAATCAAGCCTCCCGGTGGCGAGAACCACTGAGGCCATCACTCATCATACAAAGTGTGAGAACCCGACCCCTAATTTCTTGGTTTAGTGTGGTTTTAATCGTGATTTGGTTTTCTCTTTGGGTTTAGTGGTTGTTTAGTTGAGTTTTGAGTTAGAATGATCTTTTCATTGGCTTTGGGAAGTAGAATGATCTTTTCATTAGCTTTGGGAAGTTTTGAGAGCCAGTAAACCTAGACAGTGACCGTAGGGTCCCATTTGTTTTGCGTGGTCAGCGTGGGGAGATTCTTGGTGATTCCCAAAAATTCTCATTTCAGCTTCATTTGACTAATCTCGCCATTCCCTACAACTTTCGTGTTCACTCTGTGCCCATCCGAAGCTCCTAAAATCAGTTTTTCCAGCCATGGGGGCAAAATCGGTCTTTTTCACAAAATCTGGACCCAAATTTCGAGATTTCAGAACCATGCCAAAATTATACTTTTTGAAAACTAGATTTTATGAGGAACATTTTTCTCTTCTTCGTCGATCGCATACTGAGCCCAGAAATTGATGTTTTAATCCCGACAAGTTTAAGTGATAGTGGGGCCCACACCCACCCTTTTATAAAAGGACCACCCCTCTCCCTTCTTCCCCATTCATTCCAGCCCTCTTAGGAGAGAGAGCTCCAGTTCCTTAGGGCTTTTTGCCCTTTTCTCTTCTTCTTCTTGCTCCCTCTCACAAAATCCACCTCCAAACCTTGCTACAATGGAGATTTGAGCTCAACTTCTTCTCCTACATCCTTCTAGCTCTCCATGGACATCATCCTTGTACAAATCTCAGCTGGGCAACCCCTATTTCAAGCTCCTTCTTGTTGATTAATGGCCCTAGAGGTAAGGATCTCTTTCCATCTTCTATTGTTGAGCAATGGCTTTCCCCTAGGTCATATTTCTTAGCTTGTTTGAGCCCATTCCTTCTCTTTGATGAGTTACCATTTTAGGGTTCTAAGATGGGTTGCTTTTTGGGGGTTTTTGTGTAGCTTGGAGCCTTGGCTTGGAAGAGTGTTTAGAGCTTGATTTGCTTGATTAGAGACCCAAGGCAAGTGGATGAAATGATTTATTTTCCTTAATCATGTTTTTATGCAAATGATTAGCTTTTATTATTGATTTCTTTTATTGAAATGTTCAAGAGATGATTTATGTCTATTGTTTCTCTAAGTTGATGTTTCAACCATATGGATTTTATTTAGCAATGAGTTGTCTTTGGATTGGTTATATGTATTTCAGAATTTTAGTGATTTTGGTGAATGTTAATGTTTTGTCATTGTTAAAAATTCATGGAAATAATGGAATGATTTAGTGTATGATGTTTTAATGTAGTTTGTTAAGGCTAGGAGAAAGCCCAAATTGTATAAGAATGCAAATGGAAGGGATTGGGAGAGAAGAGAATCAAAAATGCACAAAAAGTGCACATTTCTGCACTTGAAACGGGCCAGGCAGCAGCTTGACCGCACGAGCGGGCCTGGGTCCGCTCGAGCGGACCTGGGCTGATTTCTGGGCTGATTTCTGGGCCACTTTGAAACGCCCATAACTTTTTATCCCCATGTCGGAATTGGACGTTCTATATACCGTTGGAAAGCTCTTGAAGCGAGGAATCCAATGGTATACTTATCTTAGTGATCAAGGATTGGTAATGAAAGTGAATATTTGTACCAATTGAATGGAAACATGAAAGAAAGTTTTGACATGGGATTTTACCCAAGAATTCTTATGAGTCTTAAAGCATACTTTATAATCTTAAGTGTTGTGGATTTTCATTGGTGCCAAACTCATTATTATAAATCAACCTTTAGACATTAAGTATGCATTAAGACTCCCCTTGGTAGGCCATTGAATCACATACACTATTCCATTCCATGTTACAAAAGTTATATGCTCTTTTTTGTAAATCGATTTGAAATGTACTTGAGTGGTTCGCCACGATTGAAAATGACATCTTGAATGTATAAGTCCTAATCGATTTTACATTATGGATTTCTTATGGTTGAATGTGAATGGGATGAAGAGGTTGGGTTCATTTTGTGAAAGGATTTCTTGGAAGTTTTGAATGATTTTCAAGACGAACATGATTGGTTTTGTCATTCCATCAATGTTTTGCTTACTTGTTTTTAATGTGATTAGATGCTCATGAAAAGGGTTGATTAGCCCATGTATTGCCTTAAAATGTGATTTATAGCTTTTGTTTTTATCGCTTGTCTAAGGCTTTAATGAATCCAAGTGGTTGTGGTCATTGTCTCTTCTTTTGTGAGTGAATGTGGGAAAGCGAATGGAGATGAATAGATGAATTACTTGTGGAGGTTGTGAGGAGTTTTGATGGAGATTGTAGTAGGTTGGGTAGAGATTTGAATCTCCCATTGATGTGAAGAAATGGGGCTCAAGGGAGTTGAAATGAGAAGAGAAGAAAAGAAGAACAGAGCTGTCCCGAACCCAGTTCTGGACAGTTCGCTCGAGCGAACCTGATACTTCGCTCGAGCGAACTGCCCAGAAGAGGGATCGTGTGATTCCAGAGAGCTGTCCGCTCGTGCGAACCCTGCGTACGCTCGAGCGAACCGTCCCAGTAACCATTCCAGAGACTCATCCGCTCGAGCGAACTGTGATGTCCGCTCGAGCGATGGGTGCTGTTTCACTGAGGACATGCTTGGAGCTGAAGTAAAACATTTATATGTTTGTGGGAGGTTCGTTGGGAGTCCTGTTGTGTCAGGAGAACCGTAAAGTGATGTATGGAGTCCGGATGAAGAGAAACCCCATTATGAAGATTCGTCGAGGATCCTTAGACTTGTCAATGTGCATAGGGATCCGAGATGTCCTTAATTCTCATGGAGTACCAAGTATATGTCAAACTAGACATACGGGACCCTATTCACATCGATTAAATCCAGGACCCTCGGCGTTTGGCCCGGGAAAAAGTATAGAAATCCATTCATGCCTTATTTCGACTTGAATTTCACTCGTACACTTTAAATCTCGTGTTTTATGACTAGACTTGCCCGACAGTACTGAAATTCATGTTTTTAGCATTGTTGTTAGCCCGTACATGCCCGACCGATATAGATATGCTTTTCTGCTTATGAGCACCCCGTCCCGTCATATGTATTTATCTGATTTGATTTCTTGTATATGACCCATGAGCCAAAACCTTGAGGTAAGATGGGGCCAGAGCTTTGTAGTGCGAGCCCATGAACCAAAAGGATTATTATTTTGAGAATAAAACCTTGAGGCAATATGGGGCCAGAGCTTTGTAGTGCGAGCCCATGAGCCAAAAGAGGACATGCATACATGTATTTGTTTTGTTTACTCGCATATAACCTATGAGTCGGCACCACTAAGCTTGGATGATCTTGTCGGTCTGATCTACCGACTTGGAGATCCCGTCCCGTCCCGCCAGCTGCAGCTTGGATCCCGATGCCCGGTTCATTAACTGTGGTCTCGTCCCGATACCCGGCTCGCTCCCGTGGTTCCCGATATCCGGTTCGCTACCGTGATTCCCGACACCCGGTTTGCCACCGTGGTCCCGTCCCGTATTATTGTATATGTATATGTAAATTTTGTTGCACCTCCTCACTTCGGTGACCGAGGTCAACGCCCGATACTCTAGTCACTTCGGTGATAGAGGATTTAGCTTTGTGTGGTTGCCATCTTGATAGTTCCTGATCCTTGGATACCCGTACTGCTTTACATTGATCACGTCTTTTCTTAATAAATGTTCATGTTTTTATACATGTTTTAAATGAATACATGTTTTGTCAAATATTTATGTTTCATACCCGTTTTATATGAATACAGGATTTTGTCAGATATGCATGATTTCCTATACATTCTCAATTGTGTACATTTTGATCAGACAGCATGATTTATTTCATGTTTTATCGTTCAGTATATTGTTATATCTTTTCACCCACTTGCCAGACCGTCATGTCTGACCCACTACTTTGGTACTCAGGTCCAGACTTCTTCACCCGAGACGAGTGCACGTGTTGGCTGTGGAGCCGTGAGTTTTCAGGTTGTTTGTCGGCTATGTCATGTAGACATTGAGCTTGACATCGGTTTTGCGCCACATATGGGGTAGTGATCATTAGCTTGTTTTTGTATGGCTTCTATTAGCCTTTTTGCTTGGGATTGTAATTAATATACATTGTTATTTGTAACTTGAACATATATGGGAATGTAATACCTTGTTACTGTCAGCTCTGTACTATCATTGTGATGGTTTATTCCAGTCTGAGATGGATCATTGATAAGATGACTTTATGCTTGGGTTGAGTGCGGTGCGGAATCCAATGGCCACGGGCTCCGAGTCGCAGCACCACGAAAGCTTCCGCTAAATATTCAGAGGTGTTTAAATTTGTAATCCTCACATACGCGGATCTTGGGAGAAACATAATTATTACTTCACGGACCCCGGGTTTGGGGTCGTGACACAAAGTACATGAGTGGCTTCAACTTGCTTCCAAAGAGCTACTCGTCGAATTTCAGGTCATTCCGACAACGTTTGACCAGACTTCGACGCTCCGAAACAAAATCAAGCCTACTGGCGGCGAAGCACCCCGGGACCATGACATCCAAATCGGAGCTAATGGATCGTCTCAAAATGACTCCAATAGGCTCCCTGTCAAATTTCAGGTCAATCGGACATCGGTTGACCGCACATCAAAGCTCGACATCTTCCTCGCGGCAAAATCAAGTCTAGCAGCGACGGGACCCCAAACGGCTTCCAAACCAAAATAAGAGCCCATGGTTGGTCCTATCCACTGCTCAAAAGGCTTCACCTCAAATTTCAGGTCATTCCGACATTATTTGACCTAGTTTCAACTCTCGACGGAAAATCAGCTACAAAGTCCTCGGCTTTTCAAAAAATGGGAAACTTTGTGCTTCGGTTTTGCGTGGGTTCTCGTCAAGTTCTCTCCAGGAAAATCAAGTCAACAAATGAGGAAAAATATCATGAAAAATACATAATAAAAAATGAACGAAAAAGATGAAAAACAGCCGAAAAAGCGGCGATCGAAAGGAGACCAATCCCCATGGTCGCCGGTGACCTTGGGTGCATGGTCGTCGGTGACCCTGGAAGCCCAGGTCGCCGGATTTTCCGCCGGGTGGCCCATTTTCCAATCCTCATCGCGTTTCGAGAGTTCTAGCCCCTTTGAGTTTCCAAAAATCCAACTCTTGATGCTTGAAAACGACTGATCTTGGCCAAAATCTCAGATCCGCCGTCAAGTACATGAAACCATCATTGATTGCTCCAAGATCGCCAACCGGCTGATCAAGAAAGTACACTTTCTGTCCGACCGATCGAGAAATCGATAAGACAGATGTCACCGGCTCACTGACGTTAATTAATGTTTGAAATTACATCGCCATCCAACATCAAACAAGATGTGGATCCATTGGCGATCGTCACCTGAAGAATTCCAAAAGACACGGCGAGGCCCGCGACTCTTCAAATGCCCCGGCGACCACTTAATGATGTTAATTGACCCATTTTATGACAACTTAATGCGGTCATTAACCCATTATTTTGGACGGCCCAATCAGAAGCAAGCAAATGGGAGTTACAAGTCCAAGCAATTATGGCATTAAAGCTATGAAACTCCCCTCATCATGGAGATTAAAGGCGATTAAATGCCCATTATTCTTCATCGGCCAATCACAAGCCAAGAAAAAGGAGTTACAAAATCAAGAAAGAAAAACTTGTAACTCCTCTCATCATGGAGCATCAATGCCATCAATCCTCTCATCATGGCCATTAATGCTCATGAACCACTCCATGGCTACCAAAAGCCTATAAAAGGGGGTTCATTCCGAAGAGAGAGACCTAGAGAGACCAAGACACCAAGACACATATACACACATCCACAACAAGAAGGCCGGAGTCTGGAAAATCCCAGAGAAATTCTGAAGAAGTCCCGCTACTCTGCTGCAAGAAACACCGCAAGGTAATCGAAGTCCCTTGGGGGCCACCCACCCCCCCCCCCCCCCCCCCCCAAAGGCAAAGCTCTACCTCTCCTGCTATCCAACATGGCCTAAACGCGGCTTTTCAACCCGTTTATTCCGTTTTTTTATTGGATATAGGACCTCCCCTTGGTCTTTGTCCTCTAAAAAGCTGAGGCCCAAGCCAAGCAAAAGAATCAAAGAATCAAGCGTTCTCATTTGAAGGACGATGGCGAAGTCCATACAATTCTTGCGACCGTTGATCTGAACGAGTCCCCACAATCTCCTGAGAAGTTAGATCCCTTTTCTTTCTTTTCTATTGTACTTTGTATTTTTTTAAAGTGACAAAAAATTCAAAATTCTTGTCTTTCATTATTGATGAGATTTGTAAATCGCCTTTCACGGCAAAAAATCACCTTTTATGTCAAAAATCGCCTTTAACGGCAAATAAACCAAAAATCACCTCCTACGGCATTCAAAAATCTTGTCTCTTTTTTCTTAAATATTTATGCAATTTGAAAAGTTAGAAAAAAGAATTGATTTCCTTTCTACTTGTGAAGGTGAATCTCCGGATCACCACATCAAATTCCAAGTAGAATAGAAAATCTGGCATACCCGTACAAAAAATGTTGATACTCGCTTTTCTCCTCCGCCGGACCCCCGCAGCCCTCGGGGCAGAAGGAGAGGACGAAAGCCGGGTCCATCAAGTTGGCATACCCGGTGGGACACGTTCATTTGAAGATGTGATGCTTCGATTCTTTGGCTCCTTTTTAGTTGGTGGCCTATGTTGGATCTTGCATCTTTAAAAAAAAACATGAGATGGGATTTCATCCATTCTTTCTCATTGCAAAAAAAAATCTGATTTCTCTTTTTGGATTCAATTTTAAGAAACTTTGATCCTCTCTTCTTCGAACTTGATAGCTCACAGAAATGTTTGCAGTTATTGTTCGTATCGGAGATTGGGCCATCTTTTCTCTTTGATGAGTCCGATAGGGGTTTTCAAAAAGAAAATCTCATTTCAAACTCTTTCAAAAAAATTTTGATTTCTCTTTTTTGGATTCAATTTTGAGAAACTTTGATCTTCTCCTCTTCGAACTTGATAGCTCACAGAAATGTTTGCAGCTATTGTTCGTATCGGGGATTGGGCCATCTTTTCTCTTTGATGAGTCCAATAGGGGTTTTCAAAAAAAAAAAAAAAAACAAAAAAAATATATATCATTTCAAAAAAAAAAAAATCAGTTCTCTTTCTTTTGGATTCAAATTTGAGAAACTTTGGTTTTTCCTTTTCTGATTTAGCGCTCGCAGAAATGTCTGAGCCTATGTTCGGATTGGAACACTATTCCCTCTCTTTGATGAGTTCATTAGAAATCTTTGAAAAAAAAAGTTCAAAAAAAAAAAAATAACACAAAGTTTGCACCAATTGCGTTCTTTGACCAAAGTGGATCTAAGAAAAGCCTTGTCCAGAGTGTGGAGGCAGCTAGACTGTTTGAGGCAAGGGTCCTCCAAACGGGTTCATTAATAATCCTACCCTTACTTGGGAGCTGATCTATTTACTAAAGTTTCATAAGACTGAATTGGAAACCTATGTGCACCTTTCAAAAAAAAATCTTCAAAAAAAAGAAAACACCTTCAAAACAAAAAAAAACTTCCGTCACTTTTGAGTTTAGAATTGAGAAATCTTGGTTCTTTCCCTTTCTGATTTAGCGCTCGCAGAAATGTTTTAGCCTATGCTCGGATCGGAACATCATTTGCTCTCTTTGATGAATTCAATCTTAACCTTCCAAAAAAAGAAACTTCTGTCATTATTGGGTTTACATTCGAGAATTTCTGGTTCCTTCCCTTTCGGACTCAATGCTCGCAAAAATGTTTGAGCCTATGTTCGGATTGGAATACCATTTGTTCTCCTTTATGAATCGAATCTTGACCTTTCAAAAACAAATCCCATCTCGTGTCCTTTCCAAGGATGCGATTTGCAACATTTGTGCCTAACGGTGCTAGTACGCCCTTTTGGGTCTACTGTATTCGCGACCGACACATTTGTATCTCTAACCTTATATCATTTTACCTTGAGTGAGCCTTGCTCCTAGGTAATTTGAATTAAGGTCTACAATTGCTTCTAGCAGTCACTGGAACGCTCACCCTGAGCCTACCATACTTGCGTTTAGAACAATTGTACCTCCTATGGCTTTTTGCCTTCTTCATCTTGCTTGGGCTGAGCCATGTCCCCTCGAGCGATTTGAAAAGACAAAACCATATTTATTCTCCATTTATGATCACCATATTCTTGTGATTATTAATGGATGTGGTCTTGTTTCAGAAGTTTTCCAAACTAACAATGGTAGCTTCATTGACCATCACTTTTGATGAGAACAAGTACCAGCTCATGCTTCAAGACAAACAAAACAAACGCACTCATATGCGTTCTGCCAGTTGCCGAAGCGTGATCTCCCTCGACAACTCTCAAAACACCGGGTCAACCTCTACTCCCCGGACCATCATCTTTAGGTTGCTGGGAACATTCCAACTCCCCGCAGAAGAAACTATACCTGCCAAGAAGCAGAAAATCGCCCCACAACATGTCACTACCATGGTACCAAGGGCAAACACAAAGAAGCCTGAAGCCCGTGGCACTCCCACGAAGCCTCAACCTACAAGAAACCAGGTCTGCCCCAAGACCTGGTCCCCGAGACCTTCACCAAAATAAAGGAGGTCCCGAACATCTACAAAGCCAGCATACCTGGCCCCTCTCAAGGAGAACCTATTCTACCCTCTCTCTTACATGAAAGAGGAGAAACCTACCCTCCTCCAAATGAACAAATAAACCCAGCATGAGCCGGCTTACTCCTACAAGCCCAAAATCAAATAATGCATCGTAAAGCCTCCGCAAAAACCCGCTGAAGCCTGCACTCCTACGAGCCGACCCTTCATCTCAACAGGGGCCGAACTCGCAAAATTCAAAGCCTCACTGCGACAGGCAAAGGATCGCGTCCAGATCTTGTCCAAGCCTTGGTTCAAAGAAGACAAGCTCGGCTGCTGCGCACGAGGGACTACATCCTTCATCGCTAAAGCCTAGCCAAAGCTCACCAAAGCTCAAATTGCTCGTCGTATACGTTGCCGCGCGTCAGATTGACAAAAGAGACTAGAGAAGCAAAGAACCCAGCATTCTACCTTCCAGGTCTCTAAAAAATGGGTCGAAAAAGATAGACCCGACCAAGTTGTTGCTGTCCATATGGTTGGTAAAACCATAAGACGCCAGAAGTCAGCAACTAAAATTCGTATCAAACGTCCGATGACTCGCAGCATCTCCAGGACACGAAGACATCTGGAAGAATCCTCCACTCCTTCAAGCCAAGGACATCGGAGTAATCCTTCCTCAAGCTCTTCTACCAGAAGAATGAGCCCCAGCTCAGTCACCAGGGCGATTTCTTCGTTCGAATCCCGAATGATGGACGTCCTGGTTATAAATGCTAAGCAGCCTCCACCGCATGATGACGTAACCGCACGTATCCAACAGTTGGAGCAAGGACAACAGAGAATTGAGGCTCTGATGGAAAACCTCCTTCTCACTTTACAGCATCCACCTAACAATGAAGCTACTCCGAATCATCAAGAAGACGAGGCCAATGCAGAAAACAATGAGTCACGTGCCTTTACCAAAAAGGATGTTGACGATATCCTCGATAAAGCAAAAAAAGAGGATACACTGAAGGAACATGGGATCAAGCCACCCTATCCCCTATGGACGGACTCGGTTCCGTTCCCTGTAAAATTTAAACAACCTACTCTCCAAACATATATGGGGAAAGGTTCAGCCAGACAACATGTCATCCACTTCAAGATCCTGACGGGAGCTATCGCGGATCAAGATGCCCTCAAGATCCGTCTCTTTGCAAGTACAGTAAAAGGCACGGCCTTTGAATGGCACTCCACTCTGCCGGAGTACTCCATCCAAAACTGGGCCATGCTGGAGACACGTTTCCTAACCCACTTCAAAGGTGAGGATCACCCTGTTACTATGGCTCGGCTCTGCAGCCTAAAATAGGGAGAGAATGAGTCAACATACAACTTTATTCATAAATGGAAGGTGATGGCTTACAAGTGCTCAGATGTACTGCCACAAGCGTCGCTAGTCGACTTCTGCTGTAACAACATGAGTGCAAGGATCTGCTCCATGATCATCGGCAACAAATCAAAGAACCTGGGAAAACTCTTAGAAGCTTCAATGGAGGCTGAAACGATGATCAAAGACCTCAACAGTCAGAAATCATCGAAGAAAGAGCCAACTGCCATTACAACCTCAAAACCAAAGAAAAATGAGGTTCTTAATGTGCAAACCTGAACTTTCTGATGCCCTCAAAGAACGTGTAGAAAAGAAATACCCGTTCGATGAATATGTTGAAGAAATCTTTGAGGCTCTCTTAGCAAACGTCAAACTCACCTTGCCCGAGCCCAAAAGATTGGGAAATGTTGGCATAACCAACGATCCTCGATACTGTCCATACCACCAGATGGTCTCGTATCCTCTCAATTAATGCTTCGTTGTGAGAGAGAAGATCAATGAGATGTGGAAAAATGGAGTCATCACCTTTGACAAAAACTACGGGTCTACCTACGTAGCATGGTGTCATGTGGGAAAAGTTCAAAGTCACCGAATGAGAAAATCATTATTTCATTCAAGGTGATAAAAATGGCTCAAACGTCCCAAGAGTTGGTCCCCTATCCAACACCAGATGGACAACCCATATGGGTGCATCCTGATCTCGTAGAAGATGAAAATTAGGAGATCGTCAAAATAAAGCCAATCGCTCAACAACGATGGCAAGTCAATAGACAACTCCTCAAGCTCAACCAACAGTAGAAGTCTCAACCAAAACAAGAAGTTCCTGAAAAGGCAGAAACCTCTTCCACTGTTTCACTAAGGACAACGGAAGAATCCCTTCCCAAAGCTTCAAAGGCAGTAAGAAAATTCACCCTTGGTGATTTCATGCAACCTCATTACAGAAATGAAACCACGCAGGGGGCATCATACTCTTGCAACTCGGTAATTGGATTCTCCATGGATGGATACGAGTCCAGTGATGCTGCCAGTGATACCAATGAGTGGGAGGAATCCCTTGAAATAGGTAAATACCTCTCCAATGATGAATGGGTTCCCGAGTCTCATCTTATGCCAGTAATCTGGTATAACCCATTACGACCACAAGGGTCTTGGTCTGATGATGAAGAAGGCCAAGACGTTGTTCAAGAAAATGTTGTTGATCCAGCATAAGCAAGTGCTCCAGTGGAACCTGATAAGTCCGCAAAACTAGGTCATTAAGTCATCATTTCATTAGCATTTGTGGACTTAATTAGGTTCGATTGCATAGAATTGCATTTAATTTCATGATTACAAGCATTTGAGGATATTTTTGGAGAAATGGTCAAAATTGGTCAAAATTCATTGAATTGCATGACTTTTTGAAATTAAGTTTTTCTCATCTCATTTATCACCCCAAAATTAGGCTTTTGGTTTCGTCAATGCATATATTGTTATTTTTGGCACCATGTACTATTTTTGGAAAGTTGGTCATTTTGGTGCATCATTAGGAATGTAGGGTCCCATACATGGTTCATAATTATTTTCTTACATATGATTAATGTCGAAATTGCCTCTTTCAATTTGTAGGAGAAATCAACATGGGACCTACATTGATGAAATTTGAGAAGAGAGAAGTCAAATAAGCAAGCAAAGAGAGAGTCCAAGCATGCTTGGAAGTCCAACATGGGCCCCACACACCCCATTGCATGCCAACATAGAAGCTTCCATTTTTGCACAATTATTCCTGGATTTTTCAGGGGCAGCAACTTAAAATGACCATAGCTCTCAAACCGAGTGTCGGATCGGCACAATCTAGCCGCCGTTGGAAAGATCTTTTCGAGTAGATATCCGTGGAGTCCAAGATTGCCTAAATCAGTTCTATATTGAGGGAGATATGACCTCTGGAAGTTGTCTGCTACAGTTTTAGGCGGGAATTGTAAGAAATCTCAATATTTGGAAAGTTTATTCCCTTTACATCATCATGCAATTTTTAGAGATATTCTTGGAATTGTACGAGGAAAGTGTATACATCAAGAAACCTAATAAGGAAAGGAGATCTGTCAAATTTAAAAGTCTTTTCAAAGAAAGAAGCTAGTTTGGAGAACAAGAAAGAATCCCTACAAATAAGGAAAAAAAGAGACCTAAAATGATGGTATTTCTTTACTAAAAGGGGTTTGCAAAAAGCATAAAAGGAGGCATGATTGAGACCCGTAACACATTCCATACGTCCAAGGCTCTCCTTCTCTCCTATTCCTTTCTTTTTCTATTCCTTTCTTCTTTTCCATTAGTTTATTTTTATTTTTGGTAGCCTTGGGCCATATCCAAGGATTTATTTTGAAGGAGAAAATTTGTGAAGGAGAAGTTGTAAATATGCAATTTTTAACGATAAATCAAGAAGCATTATTTGCAATGGCGGGCTAATTTTCTTGATTAGAGTTATGGATGAAGGTAAGTAATTGTCTTTTTATTTGTTTAGTAATTCTAATTTGTGTTCCATGATTATGTTCTTAATGATTAATAGGATTGTCTTCGTGCCCTAGGCAAATTTCTATTTTTATTTCTAAAAATAAATATTAGTTTTTGACCACTCATGCTTAGGTTTGATGGGCCATGCTTAGGATTTAGATCTTTTGATGGTTTATGCTTACGTTTGATGGGTGGTGCTTAAATTATTTTTATTCTTTTATGAGATGAAGGAAGTCTTGAGTTTTGAATTTTTATAATTAAAAAGGGATTTTAAAAGTTAGATTTTCCAAATTAAAAACATTGATTTGTCTTTGATTTGAAGTAATAATTGGAACAAGTTAGGATTACCTGATAAATAATTGGTGGATGCTTATTGGATTCCTATGCTCTGATCACCTTCATTAATTGGTAGATTTCGAATTTCTAAATTAGTTACTTATTTTTTTATCTAAGAACTCAAAACTTTTCTTAATTGTTAGTTAATTAGTTTTCTTAATTTAAAAGTTTCTTTAATTAGCTCCCTGTGGGTTCGACCCGTTCTTGCCATTGTCTCATCTAGACACCCGTGCACTTGCGGTATTTTATGATTGATATTGATCACATCAAGTTTTTGGCGCCGTTGCCAGGGACCCAATTTGAAAAGAATCTTTTAGTTAGGATTTCTAGAATTATTTGTTCATATCATAGCATACTTTTTAGTTAGTTGCATTCATAAATTGCATTTGGTTTAGTTTTTGTGTTCTTAATGAATGTGATAGTTTTTTTTCAAGTTTTTATTGCTGTTCTTTAATTAATTTTCAGATTGATTTCAAGTGGTTAAGTAGAATACAAATTTCAGCACTAATTTTTGACAGATTTGACTTGGTTTTTCTCCAAAAGTTCGCACCGTGAAAACCAGTCAAACGGACTCCTTTTGACCTGAAATTTGGGTGGATAGGGCTTTGGTATATTGAATTTGAACCATCAAAATTTCAGAAAAAAATACGTTTTGGAAGTCTAACTTTTAGTGCTGTAAATAGGGCCAATCAGTCAGGCAGATTCTGTAATCGGCAGAAAAACTGGTTCAAGTATCCAACTTCATTATAGCATAACTTCTTTGTCTTTTATCCTTTTTAGTCTCTTTTTTTCTTTTTTTTTTTTTTTGTTTCTTGCATATTAGGAGATTACATCCCAGTCATTGCTATCAGTTTTTGATTAATACAAGTGGGTCGTATAGATCTGTAAACTTGGGCCTATGAAACAGGTCCCAACACTTAGATTTTTTTCAGCACTTGACAGGAAGGTCTCCATTTAACTCAGGACTGCATTAGGAGTTTTAGAAGTGCATCTTTCATTCAAATTGCAGTAGTTTAGGGTTGTGAAATTTAGATTAGGTTTATTTTTCAATTTAGGAGTTTTATTGACAATTGTTAGCTATATTTAGTAGATTATTTAGATCTAACATTTTAGTTGTTTTCATTGAGGTTACATTTTGAATTTTGAAGGACTCTAAAAGGAAGGAAATAGCGGGGATTGATTTTAAGCAAACAAGTTGCTCTCAGAAATGCAAAGTTGGTAAAAAAAAAAAAAACACAGGTTAAGCTTGCACAGTTTAAAGATTTGCGTGGACCCGTTGTAAGAGTTTCTAAATTTTACCCCACGAATCTTTTACTCACAAGTGGGGCTTGGATGATTTAATTTTTGCAAAGTGTGAATGCTTGATTGACACACCATCCAATTGGACACACACTTAGTTAAGGGCAATTGACCCTAATAAGATAAGGACTGGATTTCATCACCAGATCATTGCCCAATTAGGTTTAACCACTTCTCACATAGTGACCTAAACATTAATTAAAATAAAGTAGAAACGAGACCATAGGACTCGAGCTCATTAGGACGAAGACCACAAAAGGTTGCAACAATTGCGCTCTTTGGTCAAGTTGATGTCTAGGTAAGTCCTGTCCCTCCAAAGGGTGGCAGTCTCTGTTCTAGGAGTTTGGTTATTAAGCGGGACCCTTGCCAAGTGCATTGTGACCCCACCACTCATCCTGGGGACTTACCTGGTCGATTTGGCTTCATAAGACCGGATTGGAGGCCTTAGTGCACTCTTCAAACCAGATAGGAGCTCTCTAGTGAAGTTAGGTTAACCCTAGGATAATTTCTTGTGCTCAATCTTTGTGCTTGACTGCTTGTGCATCATTTAGTAGGACCATTAGGGCCCCACATATAGATTAGGCTTGCTTTTCTTTGAGGTTGAAACTGATGCATGTGCTCTAAACCTGAGAGAGAGAAATTGTGGGTACGCAAGAGTAAAAGGTTAGTCAAGATAGAGCCCGAATTAGCCTGAACCATTGTCGGAAAGTCTACAATTTTTGAAGAAATTGTTAGAATGGCTGATCAAATGGACACACACATGACTTTAAAAGACTACATGTACCCCACAAGGACAACTCAATCGTCCTGCATCACCCTGCCTCAGACCAATGCCACATTTGAGCTGAAATCTGGCATGATCCAGATGCTCCCAGTATTCCTTGGGCTAGACCATGAAAACCCATATCAACATGTTAGGGAATTTGAAGACATCTGTGGGACCATGAGAATCAATCACATGACTGAGGAGGCCCTTAAACTTAGATTATTTCCTTTCTCCCTAAAAGAAAAGGGCTAAAGCTTGGCTTTATGCCTTACAGGCTGTCGCGACCCCGGAACGAGACCCGGGCCCGCGACGCGGCGATATAATTAATAGAACATAAAACATACCGCCTGTTTTCCCACAGGGTTCCGCGGTGAGGATCCCAAGACACGGGTTGAGCTCACACGAATGGGTATGCGGAAGCGTGTAGCAAAACGAATCATACAATTCATAAAAACAACAAGATGCAAGAGAAATTCTAATCTCGAGACTTGGTATCAAAAGAGAATGTCAACAAAGCATTCCTATCATGATTAAGTTTCAACATTTAAACAAAGTATGTTTAATCAAGTTACAATACCAAGAGAGGCCAACAAAGGCCAATACAACAATAAGAACCCAAAAGATAGCCCCAAAGCTAGGTGAACGAGAAGTCAAGATCCCGCTCGGCGTCTAGATGACGTCGTTGGGATGCCACTCATGTGCTGGGGGTGGCTCAAAAGCCTCCTCCGGGCACTCCTCGTCAAGCGCGACATATCCTGCACCTGGACACCAAAAAAAAGCATCAAACACGACGGTTTGGCAAATAAACAATTTAGGCATGCATATGAGAAATAATTCTAAAACAATACAAGATTTAAATACACGTTTCAAGTTTACGAAACTAGCATGAATACTTATAATATAATGAAAAGATAAATCCACATTGAGCTCATCCTTTCTCCGTCATACATGATGACAAGAGCAAGCACGCATGACAAGCATGACACGAAAAACACGATCCCACGCCACAAAAGGTAGGCGAGAATCCGGCCACGGAACCGGATCACGAACACGCACGATGTGTAATATAATACACGACTAGTCTGCAGACAGTCCACATGTTTAAGGACCCCAGGTAGTGGATCAACCTAAAAGGGCAGTCCAAGCTCAGTGGTATTCACTTATATCATGAATGCATAAAACACGGCGATACACGTTCGAGAACACGACAAAACAAGAGGAAAATCAAATAGCATAATATTAATGCTTAACAAACTTAAGAAATGATTCCCTTTTTCTTATTCTTTAAACACGTCTTAAAACGAGCTTATACTTGAAATTCAAACAAAACATGATGATGCATGAAGCACCAAAACAAGAGTGCAAACAAAGTCCCTCAAGCATAGGCTAAGACTGTTCATTGACCTTTGTGAAGTCAAAACCCAAATGTAAGAATTTATATAGTTTGTTGTCCCCGAAGGTAAGGTACATTTTGGGAATTCCAATTTACACCGCGTCAATTAAAAGTCTAAAGCATAGTCTAGTTTTCAATTTCCAAGAAATTTAGAAAAAGATTTAAAATCCAAAGCTGTGAGTATCAGGTTCGCTCGAGCGGTCAAACCATCGCTCGAGCGGACCCCAGACAGAAACTTGTTCGCACGAGCCAACCCAAAAGTTCGCTCGAACGGACAAGTTTCTGCTCGAAATCCTTCAAACAGAGGCATGTTCGCTCGAGCGGACCCTATGGTCGCTCGAGCGAACAGGCTTCTGCCTGAGCGCGAGTGAGTGCAGAAACTGCACTTTTCTTCTTCCATTCTCTTGTATTTTTCTTCCCTCCTCTTCTCACTTCTGAACCAAACAAACCCCTGAGCCACCAAGCTCACCAAGGGTCGAAAACACATTCAATCATTCATTCCAAACAAAACAATGCATAGATTACAAATCTAACTTTTAACATAGATTTTTAGGGTTAAAAACCCAATTGTCATAAACATGCACAAAGAGCCTAGAAAGGTTACTTGCCTCAAGTCCAAAAGCCAAGCAAAACTCAACAAGAAGGGAGATCCATGAAATCTACACAAAATCCCCAAAATAGAGCATACAAAAATCACTATTTTGGTCATTGCAAATCCCCATTTTTAAAATGGGTTTGAAAACATGTAAAACAAGCTCTTGGTGAGCTAAAAAACATCAAATGAGAAGATGGGTCCAAGCTCTAATCTCGAGCTAGCTGAACAAGAAGAAGAGAGGTTGAAGATGATGAATAGTGGTGAACGTTTGGCTCAAAAAACGTCCCAAACGAAGCTTGAGAAGAGAGGAAGAGATTGGTAGTCTTGGATCTGAGGTTGGAGCCTTCTAGCTAGATCATTCAAGGGGGAAGAGATCAAGAAGAAACCCTTCTTCTCTTCTTCACTCTAGGTCAAACTATTACAGAGATTGGGAAAAAGGGAAATGAAGAGGAAAGAAAACTTATATAGTGTCTGGAAGTGGGTCCCTGGCAGCTGAGTTTTGAAACGCTTAAAACATGGTCTTATGGACCCCGGATGAAAACGACGAAGAAGAACAAAACGATTGTCGAAAAATCTCATTTCGGAAAAGTATAATTTTGACATAGTTTCACGACTTCGAAAAGTGTGCCCAGATTTAGCATGAATAGTCAGATTTACCCTTATTGGGCAAAAACTCGGGTTTCTAGGCCTCAAATACATGCAGGTTAAAAATGAAAGTTGTCACAAATAATAAAACCATTCAAGATCAATAAAAATCACAGCCACAACAAACATCTAGAACGAAAACCCATTCTTACTCGTGTACTCAGGGCATCCCTGAGCGTGTCTGACTCATACTAAACGTCCTCAAAATCCCCAAAGCTATAATCCAGACTAAGTCTAGTCACATTTTAACCCAACTAATACTAAGACTCACTTAAGACTAAACACTCACTTAATTAGTGCTAATCGAGTTGGTCTGGGTCGGGGTCTAACATCCTCCACCCCTAAGGATATTTGGTCCACCAAATATAAATAACCTTACCTCTGGTAATAGGTGTGGATACTTCTTCTGGACTTGATCTCTCAATTCCCATGTGGCTTCTTCTGGCTCATGGTTCTCCCAAAGTACTTTGACCCAATGGATAGTCCGATTTCTCAGTTCATGTTCTTTGGTGTCAATGATTCTAACCGGTTTCTCCACATATGAAGCGTCTTCTCGAATCTCTAAAGGCTCGTGTGGAATAATGTGAGAAGGACTGTGAACATATTTCTTGAGCATGGAGACGTGAAAAACATTATGTACCCCGAAGAGTTCCGGTGGTAACACAAGTCTGTTTGCGACATTTCCAATCTTGCTCAAAATCTCATATGGACCAATGTATCTGGTAGACAATTTTCCTTTCTTTCCAAATCTTAGAGTGCCTCTGACCGGTGAGACTTTCAAGAATACTTTGTCACCCACTTCAAACTGTAATTCTCTCCGGCGAGTGTCAGCATAACTCTTCTGTCTGCTTCGAGCAATCTTCAATATGTCCTGAATCTGTTTAACCTTGTCGCTTGTCTCTCCAACTATCGTCGGTCCATGAAAGCTACGTATACCGACTTTTTCCCAACAAACTAGAGTTCTGCATCTCCGGCCATAGAGTGCCTCGAAAGGTGCCATCCCGATGCTAGAATGGTAGCTATTGTTGTACGCGAACTCACAAAGAGGTAGGTTCTCATCCCACTGAACCTTGAAATCCAATACACAAGCGCGTAGCATATCTTCAACAGTCTGTATCGTCCGCTCTAACTGACCATCTATCTGAGGATGATACGCTGTGCTGAACTGAAGTTTGGTACCCATGGATTCAAGAAGAGATTTCCAAAATCTCGAAACAAATCTACTATCTCTGTCGGAAGTGATGGAGACAGGCTGGCCATGCTTACTAACGATCTCATCGATGAATAGTCTTGCAAGTGGTGCCATATGCATCATATTCCCAGTCTTCATCGGAATGAAGTGAGCAGACTTCGTAAGACGGTCTACTATAACCCAAATCGCATTGTTTCCCCTCTTGGTATTAGGCAAACCGGAGACAAAATCCATAGTGATGTGCTCCCATTTCCACTCCGGAATCTCTAAGCGCTGTAACAAACTAGGAGGCTTCTGATGTTCTGCCTTGATCATCTGACAAGTCAAGCAACGAGACACAAAAGCTGCAATCTCTCGCTTCATGTTATTCCACCAAAATCTATTCTTCAAGTTATGGTACATCTTCGTGCTACCCGGATGTATAGAGTATCTAGTATGGTGGGCTTCAGTCATAATTTCATTCTTCAAATCATCAACATTTGGTACACAAAACCGGTCACGAAAATACAACACTCCATCAGAAATCCTGAAATCTGGACGTTCTGCAATCTGATCTACAACCTTGGCCAATTCTGGGTCTTGCAACTGACTATCTTTGATTCTCTGGATGAAGGTACGCTCAGACACTGTCATATTTTCCAATAAAACACCTCTCCTCAAGTGTTGCACTTCCACTCCAAGTTCTTCAAACTGTTGGAAAACACTAACTCCTCTCAAACTAGCCATAATTGCTGACTTTCTGCTCAATGCATCTGCTACAACGTTCACTTTGCCCGGATGATACTTGATTGGGAAGTCATAATCTTTTATATACTCCATCCACCGTCTCTGCCTCATATTCAATTCCATCTGTGAAAATAAATATTGCAAACTTCGGTGGTCGGAATGAACTTCAAATTTCTCTCTATAGAGATAGTGCCTCCACATCTTCATAGAAAAAACTACTGCCGCCAACTCCAAGTGATGAGTTGCATAATTTACCTCATGATTCTTCAACTGCTCGAGCCATAGGCAATCACTTTGCCATCTTGCATCAATACACAGCCTAATCCCACATTTGAAGCATCCGTAAAAACAACAAATCCACCGCTGCCCGATGGTAATGTGAGGATTGGGGCTGTGGTTAGCCTTTTCTTCAACTCTTGAAAACTGCCTTCACACTAATCGGTCCAAAAAAAAGGTACATTCTTTGGGGTCAACTTCGTCAATGGTACTGCAATAGACGAAAAACCTTGGACAAATCTCCGATAATATCCTGCTAACCCCAAAAAGCTTCTGATTTCCGTCACACTGCTAGGCCTCTTCCACTCAATAACTGCTTCTATCTTGGCTGGATAAACTGCTAACCCTTCTCTCGAAATGATGTGACCTAAAAAGGCAACTTGTTCTAGCCAAAATTCACATTTGTTCAACTTAGCATAGAGCTGATGGTCTCTCAAAAGCTGTAACGACGTCCTCAAGTGCTCTTTATGCTCCTCCTTACTCTTAGAATACACGAGGACATCATCAATGAACACCACTGTAGAGTGATCTAGGAACTCTGCAAAGACCTTGTTCATGAGAGCCATGAAGACTGCGGGTGCATTTGTCAAGCCAATAGGCATCACTAAGAACTCATAATGCCCATATCTCGTTCGGAAAGCTGTCTTCGCCACATCAGACTCTCTAACCCACAACTGATGATACCCTGACCTCAAGTCTATCTTGGAAAAGTGTGCTACTCCTTGTAATTGATCAAATAATTCATCTATCCTTGGCAAGGGGTATTTGGTCTTGACGGTCACATGATTCAATCTTCTATAGTCGATGCACATTCTAAGACTTCCATCCTTCTTCTTCATAAAAAGAACTGGTGCTCCCCAAGGTGAAACACTTGGCCTAATGAAGTCTTTGCTCAACAATTCTTGCAACTGAAGTTTCAATTCACCTAACTCTGCAGGAGCCATTCTATAAGGTGCAATTGAGATCGGTGCAGTCCCTAGAAGGAGTTCAATAGTAAACTCAACTTCTCTAACTGGTGGTAAACCCGGGATTTCCTCTGGAAAAACATCCGGAAATTCACACACTACGGGGATATCCTGCACCCCTTGGGACTGTTTATCCTCCGTGATAAACGCTATAAATGCCTCACAACCACTACCCACCAATCTATTAGCTTTCAAAGCTGAAACAAAATTGCTGGAAGACTTCTTCCTATCACCCTGAAACATCAACTCTGTCTGTGGCCCTTGCAATCTGAAGGTGATGGTCTTACCAAAACAATCCACAGTAGCATGGTAGGTCTCTAACCAATCCATGCCTAAGATAATATCAAAATCATGCATGTCTAAAATGATGAGATTGGCCGGTAAATTGATATCTCCTAACAAAATCGAACAACTAGGGTAAAAGGTGGTACAAACAACCTGTCTACCTACTGGTGTAGTAACAGTCAAAATGTAATCCAATTTTGTATGATGTGCATCAATCGTCTTTGCAAACAAAGGGGATAGAAAAGAGTGTGTGGATCCTGGATCAAATAAGATATGTGCTTCTACACCACAAACAAGAAGTTTACCTTCTATGACGTCACCTGCTGCTTCAGCGTCAGTACGGTTGATATTGTACGCGCGTCCTTGCCGGTTTGGCCTATTCTGCTGTTGAATCTGCCTACCCTGATTGTTCCTGTTATGAGGTGGACGAGCATTCTGATTCTGCACTTGTCTGCCTTGCTGCTGCTTTTGCAGTGGTGGCCTCGCTTGATTCTGAACTAGTATTGCCTGATTCTGGGGTGCTGCCTGCCTTTGCTGCTGATATCTGTTGGCCTAACCCTGAAGGTGTGGGCAATCCTTGATTGCATGGTCCATTCCTCCACACTTGAAGCAAGCACCCGTTGCCTTGCGGCATTCGTGGGTAGGGTGATTCTTTCCACAATGATTGCAACCGTTCTGTCTAACTTGGTTCTGTTCCTGTCTTGGTTTCTTGCCACTTTGTTGCCTTTGGTTATACTGCTGGTGGTGCTGGTTCCTATCTTGGATGATCTCATTGTTGAACTCTTCAAATTTATATGCCCGACTAACTGCTTCATCAAAGGTGGCTGGTGGAATCACTCCCGTAACATCCCTCTTGAGAATGGGATTCAGCCCTTCCAAAAACTTGGTGATCTTTTTATGCTCCGTATCTATCAACTCGGTAGCATAGCGAGCAAGCCTCTCAAACTTCGTAACATACTCCAGAACTGACATGTTTCCTTGTTTCAACTGTTGAAATTCGACTGCCTTCTGTCTCTTGACATGAGAAGGGACATACTTGTCAATAACTGTGTCTTGAAGGTCGTCCAAGCTACCTCATCTGCCATGACCTGGTATGGTTCTTTAATTGTCTGCCACCAAGAGTCAGCAAGCCCATAGAACAAAGAAGCTGTGAGGTTCACCCTCTCCCTGCCCGTGCAAGTAAAAACACCAAAGATCTTAGCGGTGTTAGTGAGCCAGTCATCTGCAGTCAAAGGGTCCTCTTGGCCTGAGAACTCCTTGGGTCGCCTCTTCCGGAATCTCTCGAAGAGAACATTGTGTCATCCACCCTATTGTGGTACACCACATTTTGTGCAACTTGATGTTGAGGTCTGTTTTGGAGGACTTCTAGAAGTTGTCTCTGAACTTGTGCCATCTCCTCATCTTTCTTGGCCATCTGTTCCTGAAATTTTGCTTGAGTTTCATTGGCTTGTTTCTGTTGATCTAACATAGCTTGCATTAATGCCTGGAATTGAGTAGCGGTAGGATTCTCAGACGAATCTGTCTCATTGTGATTACTACCTGAAGCATGTTGGTTTGGAGCTTTTCTTGGAGGCATGATGCTGCAAGACAATTTGTTAGCACATATATAGGCATAATTGGGCTGGTCAACTTGTCTAAACAAATGTTTTAACGAACTCACGAATCCTCGCCATGTTCCTAAGATTTTCTAGTTTCTTTTAAGTGCCTGAAACAAGTCCCGCTCTGATACCAGTCCAGTCGCGACCCCGGACCGAGACCCGGGACCGCGACGCGGCGATATGATTAACAGAACATAAAACATATCGCCTGTTTTCCCACAAGGTTCCGCGGTGAGGATCCCATGACACGGGTCGAGCTCACACGAATGGGTATACTGAAGCGTGTAGCAAAATGAATCATACAATTCATAAAAACAACAAGATGCAAGAGAAATTCTAATCTCGAGACTTGGTATCAAAAGAGAATGTCAACAAAGCATTCCTATCATGATTAAGTTTCAACATTTAAACAAAGTATGTTAATTCAAGTTACAAAACCAAGAGAGGCCAACAAAGGCCAATACAACAATAAGAACCCAAAAGATAGCCCCAAAGCTAGGTGAACGAGAAGTCAAGATCCCGCTCGGCGTCTAGATGACGTCGTTGGGATGCCACTCATGTGCTGGGGGTGGCTCAAAAGCCTCCTCCGGGCACTCCTCGTCAAGCGCGACATCTCCTGCACCTAGACACCAAAAACAAGCATCAAACACGACGGTTTAGCAAATAAACAATTTAGGCATGCATATGAGAAATAATGTAAAACAGTACAAGATTTAAATACACGTTTCAAGTTTACGAAACTAGCATGAATACTTATAATATAATGAAAAGATAAATCCACATTGAGCTCATCCTTTCTCCGTCATACATGATGACAAGAGCAAGCACGCACGACAAGCACGACACGAAAAACACGATCCCACGCCACAAAAGCTAGGCGAGGAATCCGGCCGCGGAACCGGATCACGAACACGCACGATGTGTAATATAATACACGACTAGTCTGCAGATAGTCCACATGTTTAAGGACCCCCAGGTAGTGGATCAAGCTAAAAGGGCAGTCCAAGCTCAGTAGTATTCACTTATATCATGAATGCACAAAACACGGCGATACACGTTCGAGAACATGACAAAACAAGAGGGAAATCATTTATCAAGCACAACGCGTCAAGACTAGCAAAATAACATAATATTAATGCTTAACAAACTTAAGAAATGATTCCCTTTTTCTTATTCTTTAAACACGTCTTAAAATGAGCTTATACTTGAAATTCAAACAAAACATGATGATGCATGAAGCACCAAAACAAGAGTGCAAACAAAGTCCCTCAAGCATCGGCTAAGACTGTTCATTGACCTTTGTGAAGTTGATACCCAAATGTAAGAATTTATATAGTTTGATGTCCCCGAAGGTAAGGTACATTTTGGGAATTCCAATTTACACCACGTCAATTAAAAGTCTAAAGCATAGTCTAGTTTTCAATTTCCAAGAAATTTAGAAAAAGATTGAAAATCCAAAGCTGTGAGTATCAGGTTCGCTCGAGCGGTCAAACCATCGCTCGAGCGGACCCCAGACAGAAACTTGTTCGCATGAGCTAACCCAAAAGTTCGCTCGAGCGGACAGGTTTCTGCTCGAAATCCTTCAAACAGAGGCATGTTCGCTCGAGCGGACCCTATGGTCGCTCGAGCGAACAGGCTTCTGCCTGAACGCGAGTGAGTGCAGAAACTGTACTTTTCTTCTTCCATTCTCTTGCATTTTTCTTCCCTCCTCTTCTCATTTCTGAACCAAACAAACCCCTGAGCCACCATGCTCACCTTGGGTCAAGAACACATTCAATCATCCATTACAAACAAAACAATGCATAGATTACAAATCTAACTTTTAACATAGATTTTTAGGGTTAAAAACCCAATTGTCATAAACATGCACAAAGAGCCTAGAAAGGTTACTTGCCTCAAGTCCAAAAGCCAAGCAAAACTCAACAAGAGGGGAGATCCACGAAATCTACACAAAATCCCAAAAATAGAGCATACAAAAATCACTATTTTGGTCATTGCAAATCCCCATTTCTAAAATGGGTTTGAAAACATGTAAAACAAGCTCTTGGTGAGCTAAAGAACATCTCATTAAAGAACATCAAATGAGAAGATGGGTCCAAGCTCTAACCTCGAGCTAGCTGAACAAGAAGAAAAGAGGTTGAAGATGATGAATAGTGGTGAAGGTTTGGCTTCAAAAACGTCCCAAACGAAGCTTGAGAAGAGAGGAAGAGATTGGCAGTCTTGGATCTGAGGTTGGAGCCTTCTAGCTAGATCATTCAAGGGGGAAGAGATCAAGAAGAAACCCTTCTTCTCTTCTTCACTCTAGGTCAAACTATTGCAGAGATTGGGAAAAAGGGAAATGAAGAGGAAAGAAAAATTATATAGTGTCTGGAAGTGGGTCCCTGGTAGCTGAGTTTTGAAACGCTTAAAACATGGTCTTGTGGAACCCAGATGAAAACGACGAAGAAGAACAAAACGATTGTCGAAAAATCTAGTTTCGGAAAAGTATAATTTTGACATAGTTTCATGTTAGACCCCGACCCAGACCAACTCGATTAGTACTAATTAAGTGAGCGATTAGTCTTAAGTGAGTCTTAGTACTAGTTGGGTTAGAATGTGATTAGACTTAGTCTAGATTATAGCTTGGAGATTTTGAGGACGTTTAGTATGAGTCAGACATGCTCAGGGACGCCCTGAGTACACGAGTAAGAATGGGTTCTTGTTCTAGATCTTTGCTATGGTTGTGATTTTTATTTATCTTGAATAGTTTTATTACTTGTGACAATTTCCATTTTTAATCTGCATGCATTTAAGGCCCAGAAACCCAAGTTTTTGGCCCAATAAGGGTAAATCTGTCTTTTCATGCTAAATCTGGACACAGTTTTCGAAGTCGTGAAACTATGTCAAAATTATACTTTTCCGAAACTAGATTTTTTGAAGACCGTTTTGTCCTTCTTCGTCGATTCCATCCGGGGTACACACGACCATGTTTTAAGCGTTTCAAGTTCCACTGCTTAGGGGACCCACTTCCGGACACTATTTATACTCTCCTACTCTCTCTCTTCCATTCTTTTCTCTTTTCCTGCAACTGTGCTTGCCCTAGAGTGAAGAAGAGAAGAAAGCTTCTCCTTAGTCTTTCTCCCTTAGACATCATCTAGCAAGAGAGCTTCAATCCAAGATCTGATTCCGCCATTCTCTTCCTCTCTTCTCAAGCTTCGTCTGGAGTGTTTTTGGAGCAAAATCATTGCACTATTCATCATCTTCAAGCTCTATCCTCCTTGTTCAGCTAGCTCTTGGTTGGTGTTCCTTTTCATTCTTTCATTGATGTTCATTTAGCTCACCTAGAGCTTGTTTATCATGATTTCAAACCCATTTTCGAAATGGGAGTTTGCAATGGCCAAAATGGTGATTTTTATGTGCTCTATTTTGGGGGTTTTGTGTAGATTTCTTGTAGCACCCCTTCTAGTTGGGTTTTGTGAAGTTTTCTTGACATTGGACCAAGGCGAGTAAACCTTTTAGTCCTTCCTAATACATTGCCAGTTTTAGGGCATTTTACATTGGAAATGTTATTCATCATGAAGCTTGTCTTTTCTTTCATGTTATTAATCTCTTTTAGCTTGTTTTAATCTTGATAAGCATGGTTGCTAATTGCTCCTTTTAATTTAGAAATTTTATCTTGAATGGAAGCATGTTTTCAATGGAATGCTTTACAAGTTATTAGATATATGCTTTGAATGTAAGTGGGTTTGTGATTTTTGAAGTCTTGATTGAATTGGGAGTGGATTTTTATGTGGAAATCATCCCTTGGAAAGCATGTAGGCTTGGGAAGTGCAGGTGGTAAAAATGTGGAAGTGAAGAAGGGAGAGAAGTGTGAAAAAAATGCAAACCCCTAGTTCTACCGGAAGTTCTACCGGTAGAAGTGGCTCGAATTTTGACAGAGAGTTGAGGAAAATGCAAACCCCTATTTCTACCGGAAGTTCTACCGGTAGAGGTTCCTAAACCGGAAGTTCTACCGGTAGAAGTGGCTCAAATTTTGGCAGAGAGTTGAGGAAATTTAAAACCCTTGGTCTACCGGAAGTTCTACCGGTAGAGGTGCTTAAACCGGTAGTTCTACCGGTACAAGTGCTTAAACCGGTAGTTCTACCGGTAGAGATGCTTGACCCAGACTGACAGTTACAAAAAGTACTGTTTTGAAGGATTTTTGCGGGAATGAAAACTAGACCAGGTTTAGACCTTTTTATTGACCTTGTGCACTTGGAATTCCAAAATGTAATATACCTTCGGGGACACCAAGTTTTATTGAATTCCGACATTTGGTTTTCAATTCCACAAGGGTCAGGGATTGGTCTCAACCTATGCTTGATAGATTTATGTGTGAACTCTTGTTTTGATGCTTCATACATCATCGTGTTCTCGTTTGATTTCCAAGTGCTAGTTCGTTTTCAAGATGTGTTTCAAGAATAAAAAAGGGAATCATTTCTTAAGTTTGTAAGCATTAATACTATGCTCTTTTGCTAGTCTTGTCACGTTGTGCTTGTTAAATGATTTCCCTCTTGTTTTGTCGTGTTCTCGAACGTGTATGGCCGTGTTTTGTGCATTCATGATATAAGTGAATACCACTGCGCTTGGACTGCCCTTTTAGCTTGATCCACTACCTGGGGGTCCGAAAACATGTGGACTGTCTGCAGACTAGTCGTGTATTGTATTACACATCGTGCGTGTTCGTGGTCCGGTTCCGCGGCCGGATACCCCTCTACCTTGTGTGGCATGGGATCGTGTTTTCGTGTCGTGCTTGTCGTGCGTGCTTGCTCTTGTCATCATGTATGACGGAGAAAGGATGAGCTCGATGTGGATTTATCTTTTCATGATATTACAAGTATTCATGCTAGTTTCGTAAACTTGAAATGTGTATTTAAGCCTTGAACTGTTTTAGCATTATTTTCTCATATTCTTGCCTAAATTGTTTATTTGCCAAACCGTCGTGTTTGATGCTTGTTATTTTGGTGTCCAGGTGCAGGAGAGTTCACGTGTGACGAGGAGTGCCCGGAGGAGGCTGTTGAGCCACCCCCGGCACACGAGTGGCAGCCCAACGACGTCATCTAGACGCCGGTCGGGATCTTGACTCTCGTTTCGCCTAGCTAGGTTATTTTGTGGGATTGTAATTGTTGTATTGGCCTTTGTTGGCCTCTCAGTGTTTTGTAATTTGAATTAATATACTTTTGTTAAACATTGAAACGTTAATCATGCTAGGAATGCTTTGATGACATTCTCTTTCGATACCTTGTCTCGATATTTTATAATGTCTCTTGTACCTCATTGTTTAAGATTTGTGTGACATGTTTTGCTACACGCTTCCGCATATCCATTCGTGTGAGTTAGACCCGTGTCTTGGGATCCTCACCGCGGAAACCTGTGGGAAAAATATAAAAGCGGCGGTGTGTTTTGTGTTGGTTAATCACATCGCCGCGCATTCGCGGGCCCAGATCCCGGTCCGGGGTCGCGACATTTCACGACTTCGAAAAGTGTGCCCAGATTTAGCATGAATAGTCAGATTTACCCTTATTGGGCCAAAACTCGGGTTTCTAGGACTCAAATACATGCAGGTTAAAAATGAAAGTTGTCACAAATAATAAAACCATTCAAGATCAATAAAAATCACAACCACAACAAAGTTCTAGAACGAAAACCCATTCTTACTCGTGTACTCAGGGCGTCCCTGAGCATGTCTGACTCATACTAAACGTCCTCAAAATCCCCAAAGCTATAATCCAGACTAAGTCTAGTCACATTCTAACCCAACTAATACTAAGACTCACTTAAGACTAAACACTCACTTAATTAGTGCTAACCGAGTTGGTCTGGGTCGGGGTCTAACATCCTCCACCCCTTAGGATATTTGGTCCACCAAATATAAATAACCTTACCTCTGGTAATAGGTGTGGATACTTCTTCTGGATTTGATCTCTCAATTCCCATGTGGCTTCTTCTGGCTCGTGGTTCTCCCAAAGTACTTTGACCCAATGGATAGTCCGATTTCTCAGTTCATGTTCTTTGGTGTCAATGATTCTAACCGGTTTCTCCACATATGAAGCGTTTTCTCGAATCTCTGAAGGCTCGTGTGGAATAATGTGAGAAGGACTGTGAACATATTTCTTGAGCATGGAGACGTGAAAAACATTATGTACCCTGGAGAGTTCCGGCGGTAACGCAAGTCTGTATGCGACATTATAAAACCATTCAAGATCAATAAAAATCACAACCACAACAAAGATCTAGAACGAAAACCCATTCGTACTTGTGTACTCAGGGCGTCCCTGAGCATGTCTAACTCATACTAAACGTCCTCAAAATCCCCAAAGCTATAATCCAGACTAAGTCTAGTCACATTCTAACCCAACTAATACTAAGACTCACTTAAGACTAAACACTCACTTAATTAGTGCTAATCGAGTTGGTCTGGGTCGGGGTCTAACACAGGCCGGGTCCATCACTACATGGGCCAAGCTAGTCGAAGAATTTTACAAAAAATTCTATTCCAAGTAGAAAACCGCTTCGATTAGGCAGGCCATCAATGGATTCCATCAAATGGAAGGGGAGACACTTTAAAGTTATTTGGAACGGTTCGAGGACCTCTTAATCCAGTGTCCCCACCATGGATTTGAAAAAATCCGATTAGTCCAAATTGTGTATGAAGGCATGGATTACCCAACCAAACAAATGGTAGAATATTTATATAGTGGGAATTTTACACAGAAAACAGCAAAAGAAGCATGGACATTTTTGGAAGATACCGCTGAAAACACATTGTAGTGGGCCCCAATTAAGAGGGAGCCCATCAAACCCACCATTCCTGAAAAAGGGGGGATGTTCAAGATTGAACCCAAAATTGAGGCAAAGGCCAAATTGGCTACACTGGTGAGAAGAATAGAGGCCTTAGAGCTGACCCAAAAGCCTACTCCAAACAGTTTGGAGTCATTAAGATATAATCAGGCCATGAATGGAGGGATTGACCCAACAACTTTGGGTCAGACCGAGTCTGTTGAGGAGGTGAATGCACTATATCAAAACACTCGTTTTGATAATCGTCAGAGGTCTGACCCGTACTCTAACACTTACAATCCATGTTGGAGGGACAACCCGAACTTTTCTTGGACCAAAGACCCAATTCAAGGTGGCCCATCTCAGTCCACTCAATTTCAGCCCAATCAATCTCAAGTGACTGCCCCACCCGGTTTCCAAAAACCCAATTTCAATCCCAATCCATTAACCCAAAGGGTAGATTCTTTAGAAGATGCCATGAAACTCATGTCTCAAACCACGGCCCAATTTGTTAGACCCTAAGTTGTGTTCGCAATTTGATGTCCAACATTTGCATCATATTCATCTCATCTCTTAATCACTCATTTCACTATTTTTATCTTGAAAATCATTTCTTTAAATTAACCTACACATGTTTTGTTAAAACTACTTTATGGTTAATTTAAATTTATTTTTAATTATATTTTCTTGATTGAATTAGTTTGCCAAGACACCCTTTATTACTGAGTTTTCAAAAATGATTTCAAAGTTAGACTTTTTCAAAACTGAAGGAACTCAGAAATTCAACTGACCTGTTGTCGGCTCACTTGTCGATTCAATTCGGTTAACCGACAAAGCGAGCCGAGGTCAACCGATGGATGTCGGTTCGAATTCCAGAGAGCTACAAATTTCAGATCTTCTCTGTCAGTCATCTCGTCGGTTCATGTCGGTCAACCGACAGTTTATAAAAATACAGACCGAGAGCTTGTCGGTTCAAAATGCAGAGAGCATCATTTTGTACATCTTTGTGCTGTCGGTTCGGCTGTCGGTCCGTGGTCGGTCGACCGATAATTGCGGTCAACCGACAATGGCAAGTTGGTCAGAAAAATTTCAAATATATGACCGTTGCCATTAAACCGTTGAGCCATCGGTCAACCGACCCCTAGTTGTCGGTTGACCGACAGGTATCCGTTGGACCAATTTTTTATAAAGAGCAAGTTTATTCCAAAAGCAAAAGTGAGAGATTGGGGAGTCCATGTTCGGTGTTTTGAGAGCCCAAGCAAAGAGAATGAACTAAGGATGTTCTAAGGTCCAAATGGAAAGCTAAAGCTTGAAGATTAAGAAGTTTAAAATTCTAGTAAGCTTTAATTTTCTCTTACATGTTCCATGCTTCTATTTAAACCTTTGAAAAATGTTTTATAGCATGATAACTATGTTGTGTGGAATTCATAACACATTTAATCTTTGATTTACTAGTTTGAATTCCATACCTTCCCTCAAAGCAAGTTAATTTTCAATCCTTATTTTCTTTTAAAAGCATGTGTCATTAACTTGTTTGAATCTTTCCTTGTTGTTTTCAATCATTTAAACTTTAGTTAAATCTTGTTCTTTGAAAACAATATCGGCTTAGCATCACATGTTTAGACATAACTTTTGATACAACTTGAATCCTAGACTTTCATATCTTCTTTAAGTTAATTTTATACATGTGATTTGCAAAACCCCTCAATCAAAATCTTTTACTTGCTTTTAGCTCACAAATGCTTCTAGCATAAATTGGTTGAGTTTTAATTTTAAATTGATTGAAGGTTTCACACACACACTTAATGAACATTCATCTTTGCATTTTCATAGTGTTTTGTGTGAGTAGGATTTTTCACTTTCACATTCGCCTATTTTAGAGGCAATATATATTGTGCTCAATGTATTTCTCTCCTAGTGTTTAGACACCTTCTTGAGAAAGAAAAACTATTTGTATGTAAAGGTTATTGCTAAGCCTAAGAAAAGAAAATTGTAAAGGTTATTGCTTATCCAGGAAAGCACATACTTAGGTTGTTGTTAAGCCTTGAAAAACAACATTGTAAGGTTGTTGCTTATCATTGGAAAGCATATTGTAGTGGTTATTGCTTAGCCATTTAAAAAGCATAAATAGTGGAAATCCGGTGGGGTGTGAGATCACAAGCCAGTAGTGGATGTAGGCATTGAGGCCGAACCACTATAAAACATTGTGCAATGGTGAATGACTTGTGGTGATTGATTTGTTTATCTTCCACACCTTTTAATGTAATCATCACTAGTTGGAGTTTAATTTGAAGAAAATTAAATTTGGGCAATTATTTGTAGATCACCCTATTCACCCCCCCCCCCCCCCCCCCCCTCTCTAGGGTTAGGATTCCGGACTTTCAATTGGTATCAGAGCCTCGTGCTCTATATTTAGGATCAAGTGTTTTGGAACTCTTGATTAGGTGTAAAAACCTAGAGTTTAGACCCTAGTTGGATTTATCTTGAAAATCATTAAAATGGATTCCACTAAGATAGATTGTGTAGATTCCCTTGTAGATTCTTCTAGTCTCCTTCTTCCATCCATTGGAGATTCAAATCTTGAACATAATGAATATCAACTTGAATCAAGTGAAGAAGAAAATGAAAATCAAGATGATCTTCAACACGCATATGATGATTTGTATACCTTATACTTAAAGCTTGTTAAAAATCATAATAAGTTAAAAGGAGAATCTAAAAGACTAAACAAAGAATTAGTCACTTCAAAAGATGAACTTAGAGAGAAAGATGAAGTCATACAATGCCTAAACTCTAAGTCCATGATCACTTTACACAACTTGTCTAATGCTCAAAATGAACAAAATAAAATTGAAACAAATAATGATGAGCTAAAGAAAGAAAATTTGAGTTTAATAGATACACTAAAAAGACAAGATAAAAACATTATCCATCTAGAATCAAAATTAAAATTTTCTATGGATAACTTGTTAAAGGCACAAGAAGAATTAAAAGTATCTAAGATAAGTTGTGATAATCTTCTCAAAGAAAACACAAATATAAGTGATCATGTGAAAAATCAAGTTGAAGACATTTATAATTTAGAATCCAAGTTAATAATCACCAAAGAAAATTTATCAAAAACTCAAAGTGATTTAAAAACTCTACAACTTGGATCTAATGTGAATGAACTAAAACTTGAATTAAAACTTGCTTATGAAAAGGTAAACAGGTTTAATGGAATTGAATTTAAACTAATGAAAGTTATAAATGAAAATTCAATTCTTAAAAACCAAGTCACTCAGCTTGAGTCCCACAAACAAAAGTTTGAGTGCAAATTTACCCAAAGTGAAGAGAAACTTGAAAATTTGTTTAAATTGGGTAAATCACATGGAGATAGGACGGGTGTTGGATTCAATAAATATACTTATCATGACCCTAAGTTCATAAACAAATTTATAAAAGGTGAGTCCTCTCTCTCTAGCACTCCCACCAATTTGCCCAAAACAAAATGTCATTATTGTGTTAAAGAAGGGCATTTCAAATTTGAGTGCAAACTAAGAAGAAGTCATTTGTCTAAACCCATCTATGAATCAAAAAGGGAAAATTCAAATTCTATGAAGGGAAAGACATTTGAAGCAAAGAAAGACTCTAGAAAACTTAAACAAGTCAAATCTATTCAACAAGAGTCTCCTAAGATAAATTTTAAAAGGACCAAACAAGTCCAAAGTTATCAAGTTAAATCTATCAACAAGAAACCTCTCACTTTACCTCCTTTAACCTTAGAAATGAAAGAAATTTTGAAAAAGGTTGAAAAATTGAAATTAAAATTCAAAATGCAAAAAGGAGGAAAAGTTAAAAGAAATAAGAGCATAAAGGAAAATCATCACCAACCACCAAGGACTAATCATCATTGTAAAATTGTCAAACCAAGAATTGATGACAAGTCTACTAAAATTGAAAAATTATCTCCCTTTGTTGGTGGAATCTCAAACATAGGCTTAAAGGTTCAAGACCTTAGATGAATACCTAAGGTTAGAATTCTAGACAAACATTAAGGCCTTTGGAATTACAATAGACCAATCACTTCTCATAATTTACATCTTTATATTGGTCCTAAGTCCAGTTGACTCTAATTCCCTGAACATTCTCTACATGTTTAAGTTTTACTTGTTTGAGAACTAATTGTTGAAAATGCATTTAAAAAAGAAAAATTCAAAAGGTATTTTATGTTAAAATGCATGTGTTTAATCAATCTAATTTGAAAAAGATTTTATTAGATTGTTCCTTATGATCATCTTAATTGTTCTCTATAGTCAAAATATCTTAAATATCCTCAAACTAGTGATCATAAGTCAAAAATGTAGATTTAGTGGATTATTCCACTTCTCTACAGGTGTCGGCTGACCGACACTTAAGTTGTCGGCTAACCGACAACTCACAGGGACGAATAAAAACCCTATGCGCAGAACTGGTATCAGTTCATGTTCTCCCTGTTTCTTCTTAAAAAAACCCTAGCTTTCTATTCCCCTTTCCAATCTACTGGAACTCCTCTTTCAAAGGCTGAAATCTTCAATATTTTCGAGAATTGAGTCCAATCATCTTCATCAGCTGAGCGTCATCGTCCATTGACCAATCTTGTGGTCACTGTTCATCTTCCTGAGGTTGTACATTGCTGGACTCTTCTCCAAAAGTGAGAATACCTTGATCCATCATGTGCATTGCTTTTAACCTCTACAAAATCACTCAATCACATCATCCATTACAAGACATGTGCTGATCTCTTTTGTCTCGTGTGGAAATTCGGGTATAATTCCAACGAGACTTAAATCCTCTGTTTCATCATCATTTGATACTTTCTTGTCTTTGAATGTTGCAGCAATTTTTTGCTAAATATTTGTAGACTATTAAGGTCAGTTGTATGCAATCAGATTTGGTATTTCCTTCAGTCTTCAATTTCTGCCTGCCAACTATTTGGCAAAATTCCTGAACCATAGTTACTATTTTCTTGTCATCTAAATGTAGTCTTTTGAAGCTAGGACATTGAGCATTTGTTTTCCCTCATCTTTTTGCGCAATTTTTCTCAACATTGTCAAATCCTTCTGTTTAAACATCACTGTGCACTCCAAGCATTTGTGACAATGCCTCCTAAGAAGATGACCACTTCTCGTCCTTCCAAGAAAGGAAAAGCCACAGCTTCCTCTAGCAGACCCATTCAAGAAAGTTCTGAGGATAGTTCATCCCCATCTCCTCCACCTCCCTCTATTGAATTAAGATCGAGCTCAACCATTTTAAACAGTCTTAAGGATCGATCTGTTATTGTGGAAAGGAGAGCTCTTGTCAACACCATAAACCAGAATTTGACTGAGGTTGTGGCAAGATTTGGATGGGAAAGGATTTTACATTGGGGTGAAAACGCATATTTTTCTTTAGTCAAACTCATGTATTCTTCCATCACTAACACTGACGATACTGTTGGTGCTTGCTCATTCACCATCTCTTTTGAGGATAGAGATGAAGTATTCACACCAAAAAGAATAGGAGCCATCATGAACACCCCTTGTACTCCTAATGATATTACATTTGTGCCTGACCCTCCCTCTGAAGATGAGAGAATCAAAGCTACCACTGACATATGTGGTTTTAATGCTCCTTGGAATACGATAAAACACCATCTAACCATCAGTTCTCTCATTCCCATCTATAGGACCATTCACAATCTCTTCACATATAATGTTTATCCTAGAAATGGAAACAGGACCGAGCTTACTGCCTTCATGGTATGTATTCTGTCAAAAGTGGTCACAGGCACACCCATTTGTCTACCCTCTCTCATTTGCCACAATATCATAAAATTTCGTAATTCCTTGGCTCAAAAGAATGCTATTCCCTATGGATATCTGATGACGCAGATTGCCATCTCTTTTGGAATTTCAATACCCACTGGTGAAAGACCCATTTTCAAAGCTCCCTTGTCCATGACCGGTATAAATCAAATGAATCTTATTCCAAACCCAAATATTCCCATAACAGAAGAAGTTCCTTTGGCTCAAGAACCACCTGTTCACCCTTCACCTCCTCCTCGTGCCTCATCTTCTAGGCACACTTCTGGTCCCTCCTCATCTGGCACATCACACGACCGCTTGGCAGCACTTGAGAGAGACATGGCTTATATAAAGAAAGAGCAATAGAAGAACAAGAAGACACTAAGCAAATTGTTTCAGTATCTCTCAAGAATTTCAAAAAGTTGTAGTAGAGATGATGTTGCAGCCCCTCCTTCTCCGTCACCACCACCTCCAGATTCGGAGTAGAAGTTTTTTTTGTGCATGTTGATGTCACCACTGTTTTTGTTTTTCATTGGTATTATGTTTGGTGGTGTATTTTGGTTCATTTGGTTTTGGAGGATGTATTGGATGTTGATGATGTTTATGTTTATGTTTTATGTTTTTCTCTTATGATGTAAACATTTTCAATTGAGACATGAATGAAAACTTGTGGATTCATTTTGTCTATCCATGGTGGTTTCCCCTTTTCTATTATGTTCAAAATTTATCAAATTATGCTGTGAGAAAGGTATATGTGTGCATGAGCTTTGTTTGCAGACTATTTAGCAATTTGATATCAATGGGGGAGAATAAATGGAAAGGACTAAGTGTGATTTCTAAGACAATGGAGGAGGAAAAGGTAGAAAAAGGATGTGTGAGAGAATTTGTGTGGAAGCAAACACTATGGGGGAGTAGAGAAGAGTACATAAGAAAAGAGCAAAGAAATCTCCTAGAACAATGGGGGAAAGCTAGAAGAATTGGGGAGCAAAGAAAGAAAGGAAGAACATGAAGAAGCCAAGCCAGCCTCAACTAAGGAAGAGTTGAAATTAAAATGAATGAATGATTGACGTGTTTTATGTTTCTTAGCCTCTTTTGTGTATTGCCATCAAATTGCAAAGGGGGAGATTGTTAGACCCTAAGTTTTGTTTGCAATTTGATGTCCAACATTTGCATCATATTCATCTCATCTCTTAATTGTAAGACCCCGACCCTCAATTTTTGGGTTTAGCATTGTTTTAACCATGATTTAGCTTTTTAAACAAGATTAGAGATGATTTGACTTTGTTTTTGAGTTTGAATAGATTTTTCATAACTTTGGAGAGTTTTAGAAGACCATTGACTTTGTTTTGACCCGACCCTTGTAAATTGTATTTTGTGAGAATTTATTATTGGTTTCTAAAAATCCCAAATTTTATTCCTTTTGACTCATTTTATTGATATAAACAACTTTCATGTCTTGACCATCTTGATTTAATACTCAGAAATCGCGTTTTTCGAGAAAAAGGGCAAAAATGACAATTTTCACTAAATCTGTCCATGAATTTCGAAAATTTCAGAAATTGGGGAAAATATACTTTTTGAAAACTAGATTTTTCGACGATCGTTTTGTTCTTCTTCGTCGATTTCATCCGGGGTCCGCAAGACCAAGTTTTAATCGTTTCAAGTTCTACTGCATTGGGACCCACCCTCCAGACACTATAAATACCCTTCTTCTCTCTCTCCTCCATTCTTCTTCTTCCCATTTTCCTGCAACCGGTTTGCCCTAGAGTGGAGAGGAGAGAAAGCTTTTTCCTCTTGGTCTTTTCCCTTGGATCTTCCATCAAGAGAGCTCCAATCTCAAATCCGACTTCGCCATTTTCTTCCTCTCTTCTCAAGCTTCGATTGGACCCGTTTTTGAGCCAAATCCCCGACACTATTCATCGTCTTCAAGCTCTCTTCTTCTTGTTCCGCTAGCTAAAGGTTAGGGCTCTTGTTGCTCTTTTCATTTGATATTCTTTTAGTTCATTTAGAACTTGTTTTCTATGTTTTCAAACCCATTTTCGAAATGGGGCTTTGTAGTGACAAAAATGGTGATTTTTATGTGCTTTCTTTTGGGGCTTTTGTGTAGATTTCGTGGATCAACTCTTTGATTTGGATTTGTGAAAGTTTTGCTTGGCATTTGGACAAAGGCAAGTGATCTCTATAGGATTTCTTATGTATATTGCTTATGTTTTCATTATGGTTTCAATCTTTCATTAAGACATGTTTTCCATGTTTAATCTCATAATGCAAGTCATGTTCATGCTCTTTCAAGTCATGGGTTTTAGCTTCCTCATTTGTCTTGTTAGCAATGATTTTGTAAGTTCTTGGAATCATGTTTAATCTTGTTAGTTTTTATGATTTTATACCTTAAAATGTCTTGATGTTTCTCTTTGGAATAAATGGACAAATTGTGGATGGAATGCTCTATAATGTGTGAAATGTATCCCTTGGAAAGCATGGAGGCTTGTGGAGTGCAGGTGGTAAAAATTTAGAAGTGAAGAAGGGAGAGAAAGTTGTGAAAATTCTGAACAGAATGCACTGCCCGTGCCTGTCGGTCAGCTTTCGGTCGACCGACACCAGCCGAGAACCTGTCGGTTCAAATTCCAGAGAGCAACATTTTTGTCAGGACATCCGTCGGTTCGCTGTCGGTCAACCGACAGGTCGACCGACAACCAACCGAGGATCTATCGGTTTGAATTCCAGAGAGCAGCAATTCTGGGCTGGGATCTGTCGGTCAAGCCTTCGGTCGGCCGACAGATCGACCTCGGTTAACCGACGGTTAACCGAGCGTTGACCGACAGTTACAAGAAAAGACTGTTTTGAAGGACTTTTGCGAGAAGGAAAACTAGACTAGGTTTTAGATCTTTTCATTGACCTTGTGCACTTGGAATTCCAAAATGTACTATAACTTCTGGGGCACCAAATCTTGTTAAAACTCCGACATTTAGGTTTCAACTCCACAAGGGTCAATGAATGGTCTTTAGCCTAAACTTGATAGATTTCGTGTTTGAACTTCCGTTCTGATGTTACGTACATCATCGTGTACTCGCCTTGAATTTCAAGTATAAGTTGTTTGAAGATTTGTTTCAAGAACCAAGAATCTTGTTTTGATACTTCGTGTTTCATCGTGTATTTGCCCGAATTTCAAGTATAAGCTTGTATTTAAGACGTGTTTCAAGAATCGTGTTTCAAGAAAGAAAAAGGGAATCATTTCTTCAGTTTGTTAAGCATTTATATTATGCTATCGTGCTAGCCTTGTCGTGACGTGTTTGACAAATGATTTCCCTCTTGTTTTGTCGTGCTCTCGAACGTCTATCGCCATGTTTTATGCATTCATGATATAAGTGATTACCACTGAGCTTGGACTGCCCTTTTAGCTTGATCCACTACCTGGGGGTCCTTAAACATGTGGACTATCTGCAGACTAGTCGTGTCTTGAATTGACACATCGTGCGTGTTCGTGGTCCGGTTCCGCGGCCGGACACCCCGTCTACCTTGTGTGGCGTGGGATCGTGTTTATCGTGTTGTGCTTATCGTGCTTGTCGTGCGTGCTTACTCTTATCATCATGTATGATGGAGAAAGGATGGGCTCTTTGTGGATTTACTAATCATGATATTATATGTATTCATGTCTTGTTTCGTATATCGTGCATGCACTAATGATTTCTTGATAAGTATCATGTTCATGCATTGTTTTTAAATCTTGTAAATCTGTTCAAGTTCAATGAAGTGTTTTTAGTTCTTGTTTCCTTTAAACTTCGATTTTGTTTATGCTCTTGCCTATATTGATCACCTGCCAGACCGTCGTGTCTGATATACTTCTGTTTTGGTGCTCTAGATAGCAGGCCCTTGTTTTGATCTAGTTCGCGTGCAGAGGGCTGTTGAGCCACGAGTTTTGCAGCTTGTTGTGTCAGCGATGTCATGTAGACGTCATGCTTGACTCCGGAGTTACGTTACACCATTGGGTAGTATTTGTTCTAGCTTGTTTTTGTGTACGGCTTTTGTTAGCCTTTTTTCGTGGGAATTGTAATTAATGCACTTGTTAATTTGTAACTTGAATATGTTGGGTAATGATAGGCCTGTTGCTGTCAGCTCTGTATATCTTGATATTATGAGTTGTTCCAGTCTGAATTTAAATATGTCTATGACAATCTTATACTGACAGATCGAGTACGACACGGAACCCGATGGATACGGATTCCGGGTCGTAACGTCTTGTAGAGCTTCCGCGAAATATTTTGATGTGTTGTGAATTTTGTTATCCTCACACACGCGGATCCTGGGAGGGGAAATACAAATTCTCCCCATGCTCGCGTCCCCGAGATCGGATCCCGGTTTTGGGGGCGTGACATTAATCACTCATTTCACTATTTTTATCTTGAAAATCATTTCTTTAAATTAACCTACACATGTTTTGTTAAAACTACTTTATGGTTAATTTAAATTTATTTTTAATTATATTTTCTTGATTGAATTAGTTTGCCAAGACACCCTTCATTACTGAGTTTTCAAAAATGATTTCAAAGTTAGACTTTTTCAAAATTGAAGGAACTCAGAAATTCAACTGACCTGTTGTCGGTTCACTTGTCGGTTCAATTCGGTCAACCGACAAAGCGAGCCGAGGTCAACCGATGGATGTCGGTCCGAATTCCAGAGAGCTACAAAGCTTAGATCTTCTCTATTGGTCCTCTCGTCAGTTCATGTTGGTCAACCGACAGTTTATAAAAATCCAGACCGAGAGCTTGTCGGTTCAAAATCCAGAGAGCATCATTTTGTACATCTTTGTGCTGTCGGTTCGGTTGTCGGTCCGTGGTCGGTCGACCGATAATTGCGGTCAACCGACAATGGCAAGTTGGTCAGAAAAATTTCAAATATATGACCGCTGCCATTAGACCGTTGAGCCATCGGTCAACCGACCCCTAGTTGTCGGTTGACCGACAGGTATCCGTTGGACCAATTTTTTATAAAGAGCAAGTTTATTCCAAAAGCAAACGTGAGAGATTGGGGAGTCCATGTTTGGTGTTTTGAGAGCCCAAGCAAAGAGAATAAACTAAGGATGCTCTAAGGTCCAAATGGAAAGGTAAAGCTTGAAGATTAAGAAGTCTAAAATTCTAGTAATCTTTAATTTTCTCTTGCATGTTCCATGCTTCTATTTAAACCTTTGAAAAATGTTTTATAGCATGATAACTATGTTGTGTGGAATTCATAACACATTTAATCTTTGATTTACTAGTTTGAATTCCATACCTTCCCTCAAAGCAAGTTAATTTTCAATCCTTGTTTTCTTTTAAAAGCATGTGTCATTAACTTGTTTGAATCTTTCCTTGTTGTTTTCAATCATTTAAACTTTAGTTAAATCTTGTTCTTTGAAAACAATATTGGTTTAGCATCACATGTTTAGACATAACTTTTGATATAACTTGAATCCTAGACTTTCATATCTTCTTTAAGTTAATTTTATGCATGTGATTTGCAAAACCCCTCAATCAAAATCTTTTACTTGCTTTTAGCTCACAAATGCTTCTAGCATAAATTGCTTGAGTTTTAATTTTAAATTGATTGAAGGTTTCACACACACACTTAATGAACATTCATCTTTGCATTTTCATAGTGTTTTGTGTGAGTAAGATTTTTCACTTTTACATTCGCCTATTTTAGAGGCAATATTTATTGTGCTCAATGTATTTCTCTCCTAGTGTTTAGACACCTTCTTGAGAAAGAAAAACTATTTGTATATAAAGGTTCTTGCTAAGCCTAAGAAAAGCAAATTGTAAAGGTTATTGCTTATCCTAGAAAAGCACATAGTTAGGTTGTTGTTAAGCCTTGAAAAACAACATTGTAAGGTTATTGCTTATCCTTGGAAAGCATATTGTAGTGGTTTTTGCTTAGCCATTTAAAAAGCATAAATAGTGGAAATCCGGTGGGGTGTGAGATCACAAGCCGGTAGTGGATGTAGGCATTGAGGCCGAACCACTATAAAACATTGTGCAATGGTGAATGACTTGTGGTGATTGATTTGTTTATCTTCCGCACCTTTTCATGTAATCATCACTAGTTGGAGTTTATTTTGAAGAAAATTAAATTTGGGCAATTATTTGTAGATCACCCTATTAACCCCCCCCCCCCCCCCCCCCCCCCCCCCCCCCCCTCCTCCTCCTCTAGGGTTAGGATTCTGGACTTTCACAATTGACTCAGAGTACTGCTCAATTCTAGCGGACCACTACTCAACTTTTGAATGGCCATACTCAAACCCTTGCAAAATTAGAATATCAGATGGGCCAACTGGCCAACTCCATTAGTGCCAAAGATAAGGGAACCTTCCCTAGTCAACCCGAACCTAATCCTAAGGGCCAGGTTGTTCATGATCCCAAAGGAAAAGGGCCGGAACAAGTCAAATCCATAATCACCCTTAGGTCTGGTACACAGGTTGATAACAAGGTCAAACTACCCAAGGAACTTGAGGACGAATCAGGTGAGAAAGTAGAAACTGGGGAACCAAGTGTGAATGCTGAACCTATATTAGAACTAGAGAACCCAGTCAATGCTGAACCATCACCTAGTGAGCCCACTCTTAGGACCTATGTTCCCAAGGCACCATACCCACAGAGGTTAGGCCCAGCAAAATCAACTGTTCAATTGGATAAAATGTTAGAAGTATTCAAACAAGTGAGGATTAATATCCCACTGCTTGAGGCTATCCAATAGATTCCGGCCTATGCAAAATTTCTGAAGGACCTTTGCACCTTCAAAAGGACTACCAATGTGCCCAAGAAGGCTTTTCTAGCCCAACAAGCTAGCTCAATCATTTCCTGTCCAACCCCGATCAAATATAAGGACCCAGGGTGTCCTACCATTTCTTGCCAGATAGGGGACCATCACATAGAGAAAGCTTTGCTAGACTTGGGTGCAAGTGTGAACCTTCTTCCATACTCTGTTTATGAAGAATTAGATTTGGGGGAGTTGAAAAAGACCCATGTGACCTTGCAATTAGCTGATGCATCGATTCGATACCCCAAAGGGGTAGTTGAAGACGTTCTTATCAAAGTCAGAGACTTTGTTTTCCCCGTCGATTTTATTGTTTTGGATACCAAACACACATCTAGGACTGAAACTAAAATTCCAATAATCTTTGGGAGACCATTCCTAGCCACCTCAAATGCCTTGATCAATTGTAGGAATGGAGTGATGCAAATTTCTTTTGGGACCATGACAGTCCAAGTGAACATTTTTAATGTCAATAAGTAACCTCTTGATGAGGATGATGGTGTTTTTGAAGTTAGTTACATTCATGAATTGGTGGAAAATCACTTACCCCATTTGAAACTTGAAGATCCACTAGAGGCTTGTTTGGCCCACTTTGGAAGTGATTTTGATGTAGATGGACGTATTGAGGAAGTCAACACACTGTTAGACTCAACCCCATCCATGGATTGCTCCAGGTGGCAACCGAAGCATGAGATTTTGACTCCATCTGCTTCCCCACCTATCCCATCAATTGTAGAGCCCCCTAAGTTAGAACTTAAGCAATTGCCGGATACCTTGAAATATGTATTTTTAGGCCCGCTAGAAACCCTTCCAATGATTATAGCTTCAGACTTGGACCCTGTCCAAGAGGAAAAACTCGTTAAAATTTTGGAAGACCATAAGGAAGCTATAAGGTGGTCCATTACAGATATTAAAGGAATTAGCCCATCTGTGGTCCAACATAGAATCCATTTGGAAGAAAATGTTAAAACTTCTCGTGAACCACAAAGGCGACTAAACCCTACAATGAAGGAAGTGGTTAGGTCGAAAGTCTTAAAATTACTCGATGCAGGAGTGCTTTACCCCAGATTTGATAGTGCATGGGTGAGCCCGGTTCAAGTAGTACCAAAGAAATCTAGAATAACAGTGGTTCAAAATGAGGGCAATGAATTGATACCCACTCGAATACAGACTGGATGGAGGGTGTGCATTGATTATAGGAAGTTGAACTCAACCACTCGAAAAGATCATTTTCCCCTCCCATTCATGGATCAGATGCTCGAAAGGTTAGCCGGTCATGCATATTATTGTTTTCTTGATGGTTATTCCAGTTATAATCAAATCCCAATTGCACCCGAGGACCAGGAAAAGACCACCTTTACCTGTCCGTTTGGCACTTTTGCTCACAGACGCATGCCCTTTGGGCTATGCAATGCACCGGCCACCTTTCAAAGGTGCATGTTAAGCATATTTTCTGACATGGTAGAAAGATTCATTGAGGTTTTTATGGATGATTTTTCGGTCTTTGGTAATTCTTTTGAGGAGTGCTTACATCATTTGTCCTTTGTGCTTGAAAGATGCAAAGAAAAGAATCTAGTATTAAATTGGGAGAAATGTCATTTTATGGTAAAAAGAGGCATAGTTCTAGGACACATTATTTCTGATAATGGAATTGAGGTGGACAAAGCAAAAATTGATTTGATCTCCAAATTGCCACCACCAAAATCAGTTAAGCAGATTCGATCATTCCTGGGCCATGCTGGTTTTTATCGTAGATTCATTAAGGATTTTAGTAAAATTGCTAAACATTTGTGCCAATTGCTGACAAAAGAGGCTTCGTTTGAATTTGATAAGAAGTGTCTAAAGGCTTTTGAAAGACTGAAGAAGGAACTAACTTCAGCCCCTATAATTCAGCCACCTGACTGGACCATTCCATTTGAGCTAATGTGTGATGCATCCGATATTGCTATTGGAGCTGTTTTGGGTCAACGGGTTGGAAAGCTACCTCATGTGATTTACTATACTAGTAGGACCCTCAATGATGCACAGATCAATTACACAACCACTGAAAAAGAATTGCTAGCTGTAATTTTTGCCTTGGAAAAATTTCGGTCATACTTGATAGGGTCCAAAGTCATCATCTACACGGATCATGCAGCCTTGAGATACCTTCTGTATGCGAAACCCTGATTGATCCGGTGGATCCTTCTGCTACAAGAGTTTGATTTGGAAATAAGAGATAAAAAAGGATGTGAGAATGTTGTAGCAGACCATCTTTCGAGGATACCTTTAGAGCCTTCAGATGAGGTCCCACTGAATGAAGATTTTCCTGATAAACAATTGCTCCGTATTTCTTAAATCCCCTGGTTTGCAGATATAATCAATTACCTTATTACAGGGAAGATGCCCACCCATTGGTCAAAACAAGATTGATCAGAATTTCTAGCTGAGGTCAAGAACTTTTTCTAGGATGACCCGTATCTTTTTAAGTACTGCCCGGACCAGATCATCAGGAGATGCATTCCGGATCATGACCATTACTCAGTCATTTCCTTCTGCCATGATCATGCTTGTGGGGGCCACTTTAGTTCGAAAAAGACTGCTGCAAAAGTTTTACAGTGTGGATTTTACTGGCCCACTATTTCTAAAGATTGCCACACATTCTGTTTGAACTGTGAAAGGTGTCAAAAGCTTGGCAAGCTCAATCGAAGGAACATGATGCCCTTGAGTCCCATACTTGTAGTGGAAATTTTTTATGTGTGGGGAATTGACTTCATGGGGCCATTTCCAAATTCCTTTGGAAATCTTTACATTTTACTGACAGTAGACTATGATTCCAAGTGGGTAGAAGCCATACCGACAAAGAAGAATGACCACCATGTGGTGGTTAAGTTCGTGAGAGATCATATCTTTTCTCGCTTTGGTACTCTAGAGCGATTATTAGTGACGGAGCACTCACTTTTGTAACCGTCCCTTTGAGCATTTATTGAAAAAATATTCTGTTACCCATAAGGTAGCTACACCTTATCACCCACAAACAAGTGGCCAAGTGGAAATTTCAAATAGGCAAATTAAACAAATTTTGGAAAAGACGGTCAATCCCACTCGGAAAGACTGGTCTTTGCGATTGATTGACGCACTGTGGGCCTATCAAACCACTTACAAGACCCCTATTGGGATGTCCCCATATAGGTTGGTCTAAGGGAAGGCATGCCACTTGCCTGTTGAATTGGAGCACAGAGCTTATTGGGCCATTAAGAAGTTTAATTTTGACTTACCCACTTCGGGTACTCTGCGCAAATTGCAACTCAATGAGTTGGAAGCACTTCGAAATGATGCCTATGAGAATACCAAGATCTATAAGGAACGAATGAAGTTGAACCATGATAAGTCAATTTTAAGAAAATCATTTGAACCGGGTATGAAAGTCCTTTTGTATAATTCCCGGTTACACCTGTTTCCAGGGAAGTTACGAACCCGGTGGACTGGTCCATTCATTATCAGGACTGTTTACTTTCATGGTTAGGTGGAAATTGAAAATCCCAAGAATGGAGATATTTTCAAAGTGAATGGTCAACGGTTGAAACCTTTTCTGGAACTGAAGGATAAAAACATTGAGGATATCCTTCTGGAAGACCCAATTTACCAGGACTAATCATTTTTGTCATGTCGGGCTGACGACATTAAATTTAGCGCTGTTTGGGAGGCAACCCAATTTTGGAAGGTAATTGAGCTGGTTGATCACATTCTTTTGCTATCACCCCACATGGTAAGATGTTCTAATTTTCCTTATTATTCATTGTCATATTTACACATGCATTCATAACATTGAGGACAATGTTAGATTTAGGTTTGGGGGTGTGAGTTAGAACTTGACATGTGATCATTTGTTCAATTTTCATTCTACATTTTCTTTTTCATTTTTCTTAGTTAAAAAAAAACAAAAAAAAATTGTTAGAGGGAAACGTCCGAGAGAATTTTTATTGGCTGAAGATATTTATTTTGGGCAAAATAATACAATGGTTCACTATTTTATTTACGGAAAGAGTTTTTGGAAAAGTGCTGAATTTCGATCCCTCACTTTTACACAGATTGTATACGTTTTCGAGGTTTTGAATGTGAAGCTATGATTTTCGTTTTTCTTTGATAAAAAAAATGGAAAATCGACCCTTAGTGTACAAAGCTTCATGGTTCGATGGGTGGATACATGAAAAGGGCTGCCTATTGTTGGGGACCGCAAAAAAAAAAAGTGTTTAGTTAAAGTCTTGAAAATAATAATAAAAAAATTTTGTGACTAGTTTGGGTTCGTAGCCTTTTTAACCCGAGCCAGTAAGCCCATAGGGGTATTGACATACCTAGTGCACTAAAGCCATCTGATTTGGGAGTCATTGGCCTAATGCTCGTTACATGGGTTAATTAGAAAGCTTAAGGGACCTAGGCATTGCACAGTCACATGTGTGTTAAAAAAAAAAAAAAAGGAAAAAAAAATTTGCGCCCTTTGAAAAAACAGTAGTGCGAAAGCCGTCATTATCGCCTTCAGAGGAAGACTGTTTTTTTTTTTTTGCTATATTTAGGCGGCCCTAAATTTTAAAAAGAAAAAAATTATTATTATTTTCACGGAAATTATTGGTGGATCATTTGATGCTTATTTTGTATACATGCTCTTCACCGTGCACGATCAATTAGCATGATTTCGAGAATTTCTGACCAAAAGATGGGATTTGTGAACCGAATTTAAGATTTGGCCTTGAAAGCTCCGAGACTCAAGAATAGTCAGTGTCTATAGATTTTCTCTTGGAAGAAGTTTCCTTGGATTTTGATAGGTTTTAAACATTCTTTGCAAAAAAAAAAAAAAGAATTTTGTGTATATATTCACTGCAAACCCTCACGGGGCACAACTCGTCCACTAGGGGGGACGTAGGGGTTTAAAGGGCTTACTGCATACGCTAAATGCAGTCGAGAGTACCAGCGAAAGTGGTGTTTTTCATTTCTATTTTCTACATTAGTTTGTTTTCTTTAAGATTAGTTTATGTGTTTTATTCTTGGTCGCTTATTTTGCTAAGGGACTAACAAAAGGCTGGTTGGGGAGTGTGATAAGTCCACAAAACTAGGTCATTAAGTCATCATTTCATTAGCATTTGTGGACTTAATTAGGTTCGATTGCATAGAATTGCATTTAATCTCATGATTACATGCATTTGAGGATATTTTTGGAGAAATGGTCAAAATTGGTCAAAATTCATTGAATTGCATGACTTTTTGAAATTAAAATTTTTCTCATCTCATTTATCACCCCAAAATTAGGCTTTTGGTTTCGTCAATGCATATCTTGCTATTTTTGGCACCATGTGCTATTTTTGGAAAGTTGGTCATTTTGGTGCATCACTAGGAATGTAGCGTCCCATACATGGTTCATAATCATTTTCTTACATATGATTAATGTCAAAATTGCCTCTTTCAATTTGTAGGAGAAATCAACATGCGACCTACATTGATGAAATTTGAAAAGAGAGAAGTCAAAAAAGCAAGCAAAGAGAGAGTCCAAGCATGCTTGGAAGTCCAACATGGGCCCCACACACCCCATTGCATGCCAACATAGAAGCTTCCATTTTTGCACAATTATTCCCGGATTTTTCAGGGGCAGCAACTTAAAATGGTCATAACTCTTAAACCGAGTGTCGGATCGGCATAATCTAGCCACCGTTGGAAAGCTATTTTCGAGTAAATATCCGTGGAGCCTAAGATTGCCTAAATCAAAGCTATATTGAGGGAGATATGACCTCTGGAAATTGTCTGCTACAATTTTAGGCTGGAATTGCAAGAAATCTCAATATTTGGAAAGTTTATTCCCTTACATCATCATGCAATTTTTAGAGATATTCTTGGAATTGTACAAGGAAAGAGTATGCATCAAGAAACCTAATAAGGCAATGAGATCTCTCAAATTTAAAAGTCTTTCACGGGTCTCCCTGTCTCCTATTCCTTTCCTTTTCTCTTCCTTTCTTCTTTTCCATTAGTTTATTTTTATTTTTGGTAGCCTTGGGCCATGTCCGAGGATTTATTTTGAAGGAGAAAATTTGTGAAGGAGAAGTTGTAAAGATGCAATTTTTAATGATAAATCAAGAAGCATTCTTTGCAATGGCGGGCTAATTTTCTTGATTAGAGTTATGGATGAAGGTAAGTAATTATCTTTTTATTTGTTTAGTAATTCTAATTTGTGTTCCATGATTAGGTGCTTAATGATTAATAGGCTTGTCTTCGTGCCCTAGACAAATCTCTTTTTTTATTTCTAAAAATAAATAATAGTTTTTGACTACTCATGCTTAGGTTTGATAGGCCATGCTTAGGATTTAGATCTTTTGATAGTTTATGCTTACGTTTGATGGGTGGTGCTTAAATTATTTTTATTCTTTTATGAGATGAAGGAAGTCTTGAGTTTTGAATTTTTATAATTAAAAAGGGATTTTAAAAGTTAGATTTTCCAAATTAAAAACATTGATTTGTCTTTGATTTGAAGTAAAAATTGGAACAAGTTAGGATTACTTGATAAATAATTGGTGGATGCTTATTGGATTCCTATGCTCTAATCACCTTCATTAATTTGTAGATTTCGAATTTCTAAATTAGTTACTTATTTTTTATCTAAGAACTCAAAACTTTTCTTAATTTCTAGTTAATTAGTTTTCTTAATTTAAAACTTTCTTTAATTAGCTCCTTGTGGGTTCGACCCGTTCTTGCCACTGTCTCATCTAGACACCAGTGCACTTGCGGTATTTTATGATTGATATTGATCACATAACCCAACATTGATGAACCACAAGGAGCAGATGATGAAGACAATTTGGCTCTTATGCCTGATCTTGAAGAATATGCAAGAATCTTGCAATATCTTGCCATAGAGTAGGGGCAAAATCGCATCAATGACCTTTGTCACGATCAAAATCTAGAACCAGAAGTCCCTGATAATCAACAGAAACTTCCTCTTTCAACTCCTGAAAATGGAGAAAACTGCTGGATCGATGATCCTCTTACATCCGAGGATGAGTCCGACTCCCAACAGTCTATACTGGGGGCATCTCCTATCATGATAACCTGTAATGCGATAGCTCAGGATGATAGTGCCTCTAAAGCTTCATCTGCCGAAGACACGTACTCCCTAACTGGTAGTATATCTTCCGGAGCTACATCCTCTCAGGTGACTTCCACTGAGATATCATTTTCTCAGCCTTCGTCTCCTGAAACTGTGCATCGGAGCTCAAGCCTCTTCCGACTGATCATCTCGAAGAAGCTCATGCCAATGAAGTCTTTTTCAAAGAAAATCTGGTTGATTGGTCCCAGATACCCGATGTCATAGACGATGTCTGGACCGATAAATTACTCAACAAAGAAAAGAAGTTGCTTGATGTTGTTCATGACTTGTTCCCGGAAAATGCTCCGTGCAACGCGATCACTGAAAATGACAATACTGTTACAGAGATGTCTTCAGCAAATGACAAGGATCAACCCCTTGATCCCGAGAGTGATCTTCTAAAAGAAGACCCTTCTTTAGAAGCTCTTGAAGTTGGTAGAGGTACCCACTCTGGCCGGGATTACCACAAAAATTACAACCAACCTTCTTCTTCTTATGGGAATCCTTTCGGGAAAGCAAGTTGTAAACGCCCCAAGTGGCAACAATAATGAAAATGCAGGCCCGAAGGAGGCTTTCAAGTACGACTTGATTGAGCACTTCAAACACATACCTGCACGATTGCACATCCTTGACTTATTACGAATATCTCCACAAACTCGTGACAATCTCATTTCAAAATTACAAAGGCTGAATGCGGATGTCGACAAACATGCCCCACAAGTCCTACAAACTGAAATGGACTATGTGTAAGACCCTGACCCAAGTGTCCACGATTAGTGCTAATTAAGTCGCGTGTTAGTGCTAAGCTTGATTAGTAGATTTGAATAAGTCTGGATTAGAATAGCTTTGCTATGTTTTGGGGAATTGTGGGGAGTCCTTGTGATTTGTAGGACCCTCTGGGGGTCCCTTTTTATAGCTCCGCGTTGATTTGGGAATTATCCGAGATTCCAGTGATTTGTATTTCTACCCGGTTTCACTTGCCCCGTTAATCCCTACAACTTTCATGTTGATCCCGTACCCGTCCGGAACCCCGAAACCCAATGTTCCTAGCATTGAGGGAAAAACAGTCTTTTACACCAAATCTGTACCCAAAACTTGATATCCCCAAAACCCGTGAAAAATATACTTTTTGGAAATTAGATATGTCGGTGATCACTTTTCTCTTCTTCGTCGATTTCGTTCGAGGTCTCGATGGTAGTGATTTCAGCTTCCAAAGATCCCTAGTGGTGGAGCCCACTCCCATTTGCTTTATAAAGAGACCCTTCTCTTCCATTCACCCTTTTTCCAGCACAAACCCAACAAGCTAGGGTTCTTTTCCCTTTTCTCTTTTCTTCTTGCTTCCCCCCTACCAAATCACCACCAACCTTGCATCTTTTGAGAAATAGAGATCACCATTCTCTTCCCCTCCTTGCAAGCTTCTCCTTGATACCATTTGTGGAAGAATCTACTCATTTCAAGACCCTCTTTGAGCTCACCTTGTCTATTTGGAGAACCTACAAGTAAGCTTCCTCCCTAATCTTTTAGATTTGTGTTCTTCAAGTCTTTGGAGAACTCTATTTTCATTATTGAGAGTTCTCTCTTCTTGTTCCTTGTTTGACCATTTTAGGGTTTGTCTTTTGGGGGTTTTGTTGTGCTTGTAGGGTCCTTGAGAGAGAGCTTGATTTGTTCTCATTTTCATGATTAGAGACCCCAAGGCAAGTGGAATGATTAGATGTTTTGAGTTCTGAATGGTTTTCATGACAAGCTTGATTGATTTTGTATCTCTATTAATGATTTGTTTTCTTGCATTTAATGTGAAATAAATGTTCTTGAAGGTGGTTGGTAAGCTCATTATGATCTTGAAAATGTGGTTTATAGCTTTTTGTTCTACCTCTTGTTCAAGACTTTAATGAACCATTATGGTTGTGATTCTTCTCTTCTCTTTGTGATTGAGTGTGGAAAAGAATGGAGATGAATGGATGGATTCTTGGTGGATGTTGTGAGGAGTTTTGATGGGGATTTGAAGATGGTATTGAGGTGCTTATATGCCCTCTAATGGTGTAGAATGGAACCTCAAAATTGGGTTTGTAGGAAGAGAAGACAGGCAGAGCAGAACTGTTCCCGAAACTAGTTCTGGACAGTTCGTTCGAGCGAACTGACACTTCGCTCGAGCGAACTGCCTAGAAAGGGACTCATTCCATTCCAGAGAATAGTTCGCTCGAGCGAACCCTGGTCCGCTCGAGCGAACGTTCCCAGCAACCCATCTAGAGAATGGTTAGTTCGAGTGAACTGATGTTTCGCTCGAGCCAACCTGAAACTGGGGAGGTCCGCTCGAGTGAACCCTTCCAGAAACTATTCCAGATATCACTCCGCTCGAGCGAACTGCAACATCCGCTCGAGCGATGGGTACTGTTCACCTGGGGACATGTTTTGAGCGAAAGTGAAATGCCTGTAGGATTGAGAGAGGTTGGTTGGGAGCCCTAATGTAATGAGAAATGTACAGATAACATAAGAAGCCCATTTGAGAAAGGAAACACATCACAAAGATCCATTGAAGTGTTGGAAAATCGCCAAGGTGTATAAGGAGCCCGGAATGTCTCCACACTTAAGGAGTACCAAGTGTATACTGAAAAACGACATACGGGACCCCTATCCATCTCGAATTAATTTTGAACCCCGATGTTTATCCAGGAATCTCGAAAAGCTAATTACATTACTTTGTTCCCGAAGTTTTTATGTTCATTCCCGAAACATTGAAATTGTATTTAGCATTTTGCTAGCCCAGCCAGGCCTCGCCCGATATAAAAGGATATTTGTGCGTTCGAGCACCCCGTCCCGCCCGTTCATACTATTGCATCAAGTGTGTTTTATACATGTCCCGATTTATGTGATTTAACCTATGAGTCGGCGCCACTAAGCTTGGATGACCTTGTCGGTCTGATCTACCGACTTGGAGATCCCCTCCTGTCCCGCCCGCTGCAGTTTGGATCCCGATACCCGGTTTATTAATCGTGGTCCCGTCCCGATACCCTCCTCGCTCCCGTGGTTCCCGATATCCGATTCGCTACCGTGATTCCTGATACCCGGATTGCTACCGTGGTCCCGTCCCATATTATTATATTTGTATATGTAAACTTTGTTGTACTTCCTCACTTCGGTGACTGAGGTCAACGCCCAATATACTCTTGTCACTTCGGTGATAGAGGATTTAGCTTTGTGTGGATGCCATCTTGTTCGTTTCCTGTTTCCTTGGTACCTTTACTTGTTTTACATTGCATACATGTTTGAATAAATGATTTATCTTTTCATGAAAGTTATTGTTAAACAGGTTTAAATGTTTTCCAAGGTAAATACTTTTAATACCGAATGTTTATATCTTTTCATCCACCTGCCAGACCGTCGTGTCTGATCCATTTCTTTGGTACTCAGGTCCCGTTGTCGGTTACCCCGAGGAGGAGCACGAGGAGGCGGTCGGAGAACTACAGCAATTAGTTGAGTGGCATGCCGATGATGTTGTTTAAGCATCCGGTTGCCTCGAGAGACGTCATATTTTGGGGTTGTGGCAAGTTTTCTTTTGGTGGATATTGTTTTGTTTTATTGGCCTTTGTTGGCCTCTAATTTTGGGGAATGTAACTAAAGGATCTTTGTTTAAACTTTAACAGTACTTTGGGATTACGCTAATGATCATTGCTCATTCTGATACATGTTATTCAAATGTAATCAGTTTTTTTTATTATGGAAATGAACTACATGCTTGATTTATTACACGCTTCTGCATGTAACAAAAATATTTATGTTGTTATGAAATCCTCACCGCGGACACCTGTGGGAAATCACGTGCACGGGTGATATGTGTTCTTTATTTACCCATGTATGCTTTGGCTTCAAACATATCATATCATTATCTATTATTAATCATTCCATTCATTACTGAGTCCCTATCCCGGATTAGGCCCGTGGACCCGGTCCGGGGCCGAAAATCCCCAGAAAGATAAGGGCAAGGCTCCTCAGCAATCGTCGGAAGAAAACAAACCTTCCAGTAAATCCGAAGAGAGCAGTCATTCTCCCTTCGTTGTCTCCCTCAAATCTTCTTCAAAACTTTTGGTAATCACCACCAAAGCAAAGAAGACAAAACAAAAGGCTGGGGGCAAGTTCGCTGTCTCCTTTGTGTCTATCATGAATGACACAGATTTAGACTCAGAGCCAGAAGACGACACAGCGTCAAGCCAAGCTGATACTCAGCGAGTTTAGCCTGCTCTCACTCCATTGGAGACACCTGCTGACGTAGAAGATCCTACGTCTGCTTCCTTAGTCGTTCCCGCAACTTCGGCAGAGAAAAAAATAATCTTCTTCCACAGATCGAGAGTCTCTCCATCAAATTCTTCGCTTGAACCTTTCCAAAACGAAGGTATGCCTCAACTATCCCTATATAGTCAAATGGCACAAACTATCATGAAGAAAATGGGCTACGACGCTCAGAATCCGACCGGTTTGGGAGGTGGCCGTGGTATTCTCACACCATTGGAACCCACCCTGACCAAAAGTCAATCGGAAGATTGGAAACTCCACCCTCATAAAGACAAGTCTTCATATGGGTTGGGGTATGATCCTACCACTCCCATGAGACAGTTGACACAAAGGCTGCAAAGTCGTTTTGCCGACGAAGCCTTAACATCTCATGTCCATGAAGACATTGATCTCCCTGGATATCTCTTTGAAGAGTCACCCGTCGAGGATCCAGGAAGCTCCTCCAATTGGTATAATTTCTCTGACAATAAAGAGGAATTGTCCGATGACACAGACGCGCGGTTTTTTGACCCAGAAGAATCATCGTCTCCAAAAGAATTACCCTACTTCGACCCAATTTTAACAGGTGATTGGGATCATCTCATTGCAAGTCTTGAGAAGAGTATCAATCAAGAAAACCCATGGACAGAAGCAGAGCCTTGGTCTGAAAATGCCTTCGGAAATTTAGAAGGTCTTGTTGAGTTGGAAGCCTCCGAAAATATTGTGGAGGAACCACCTTCAAACCTTCCAACAGAAGATCCTATTCAAAAGATAGACTTGGGAACACGTGATAACCCACGTCCTATATTCATAAGTAAGAATATAAAGGATGATGAGTTACACGAGTATATCTCTTTTCTTCGTGAGTTCGTTGATTATTTTGCATGGTCTTATGCTGAAATGCCCGGCTTAGACCCCAAAATAGCAGTCCACAAACTCAACTTGCAAAAAGAAATCAAGCCTGTCAAACAAGGCCAAAGAAGATTTCGTCCTAATGTGATGGACAAAATTGAACAAGAAGTTCAAAAACTCAAAAGTGTTGGTTTCATCCGCGAGGAGCAGCATCCTGAATGGTTGGCCAACATCGTCCACGTGACGAAGAAAAATGGGCAGATAAGGGTCTGTATCGACTATAGGGACCTGAATAATGCATGCCCTAAAGATGAATTCCCGCTCCCCATACCAGAGGTGATAATTGACAACACCTGTGGGTTTGAGCGAATGACATTCATGGATGGATTCTCTGGCTACAATCAGATAAAGATGCATCCTGAAGATGAAAGACATACATCATTTCAGACTCCATTTGGCGTGTATTGCTACACTGTCATGCCATTTGATATGAAAAATGCAGGTGCAACTTATCAGAGGGTTATGATGAAAATATTCTGAGATATGCAGCACAAGACGGTCGAATGCTATATCTATGACCTCGCCATCAAAAGCAGAAGCAAAGAAGACCATCTCAACAATTTTCGAGAAGTCTTCCTCCGACTTCGTAAACACAAATTGCGGATGAATCCATTAAAATGCTTCTTCGGTGTCTCATCGGGTAAGTTTCTCGGATTCATAGTTCGGAAAGCTGGAATAGAACTTGACCCCATCAAAGTCAAGGCTATCCTGGAAATGCCATCTCCAAGGACCTAAAGAGAATTAAAAAGGCTTCAAGGAAGATTGGCGTACATCCGACGGTTCATCTCCAATCTGTCAGGGAAGTGCCGTCCATTCTCTCGCTTGATGAAGAAAGGTGTGGACTTTGTTTGAGATGCTGAATGTGAAGCCACATTTCAAGACATCAAAACATACCTGACCAAACCTCCAGTGTTGGCTGCCCCCACAACTGGAAAACCATTCATCTTGTACGCAAGAGCTCTCGATTACTCTTTGGGCGCTCTACTCAGACAAGAAAACAACGAGGGAAAAGAAGCTGCTCTATATTATCTTTGCCGCATGTTGGTAGGTACAGAGCATCACTACTCCCCAGTTGAAAAAGAATGCCTTGCAGTGATGTTTTCCGTACAAAAGCTACGTCACTACCTGCTGTCCAACACAGTCTACCTGATTTTGAGGATCAACCTCTTAAAGATCCTTGTCACAAAAGCAAGTTCTCTCAATGCCTGACTGGGAAAATGGTTCATCCTTCTATCGCAGTTTGATATTAAGTATGTACCACAAAAAGCAATCAAAGGCCAAGCTCTAGCAGACTTTCTCGCAGAGCACCCATTGCTTAAAGATTCTCCACTCAGGGATGATCTCCCAGACGAATCGGTCTACAATGTGGAAACTTCATTATCAAATGCCTCCTGGGACATGAACTTTGATAGCGCAACCAGGACAAATGAAAAAGGAAAGCAGATATCGGGAATTGGCATCCTTTTTGTCAGCTCCGACAAATACATGATTCCAAACGCTTTCTCGCTACTGGAACTATGTTCAAACAATGTAGCTGAGTACCAATCCCTTATTGTAGGATTGGAACTCGCCCTCGAATCCGGCATCACCATACTGGAAGCTTTTGGGGACTCTCAACTGATCGTCAACCAATTAAATAAAAAATTTGAGGTCAGAAAGCCTGATTTGCTGCCTTACTACAACAAGGCGCAATCACTTAGACAAAAGTTCAACATCTGTCACATCACTCACATCCTCAGAGGTGAAAACATTCATGCAGATGCCTTGGCCGGACTCGCCGCATCTATGGCAATCCAAGAAGGGGAAAACATGCAAATTACATTGTGTCAAATAAGGATTCTCCCTCCTCTCAACACACACCGAGCAATTGCCGAATGCCACCAAGTGGTCGGAAGTCGGATGTCCATCCTCAAACCTCCGATCGGTGACTGGAGGGATCCGTTCATTGATTAAATTATGTTCAGAATCCTACCTGAAAATCCAAAAGAGCGGGTAAGCATTCAAAGACGTACCCCAAACTTTCATTTGAATATTCCTTCAAAAATACTTTACAGAAAATCCTTCAACGGAGTACTTCTATGCTGCTTGTCACAACAAGAGGCTGAGGAAACTCTCAAAGAAGTGCATTTTGGTCTTTAAGGAGCCCATCAGGCTGGACCTAATCTCTACGAACAGATAAAAAGGCTAGGTTATTATTGGCCTACCATGGTAGCTGACGCAATGCAATTTGATAAACGCTGCCAACAATACCAAATTCATGGAGATTATGTCCACATGCCTCCAAAATGGCTACATCCTACGACAATCTCATGGCCTTTCGAAGCTTGGGGTATGGACATCATAGGTCCTATCTCTCCCCCATCAAGCAAAGGTCATCCTTCATTTTCGCCGCTACGGATTATTTCTCAAGTGGTCAGAAGCATTTGCGCTCAGTGAAATGAAGACTTCATCAGTCCTTCAATTCTTGCGCACCAACATTCTTTGTCGCTTCAGCGTACCTAAAAGATTCATCCATGATAACACACCACAATTCCGGGATCACAGATTCTACAGGTTCTGCGATAAGTACAAAATCCAAAGTTGCTCTTTGACTCCGTATAATCCGGCAGCGAACGGACTAGCAAAAGCCTTCAATAAGACACTCTGCAAAATTCTCAAGAAAATGGTTTCTAGTCACAAAAGAGATTGGGGCGACAAACTACTAAAAGCTTTGTGGGCCTATCGAACCACCGTTCAAGGACCAACCCATAGCACACCATTCTCTTTGGTCTATGGATGCGAAGTTGTTGTTCCTTTGGAAGTACAAATTCCTTCCTTAAGGGTATCTTTACAAAATGACATGACGCAAGAAAGCAATGTTAAATTGAGACTCCAAGAGCTGGATAATCTCGACGAGAGATGGCTCGAAGCTTTACAAAGCATTGAGTTGTACCAAGCACGCATGATAGGATCTTTCGACAAGAAGTTGAGGCAGCGCGCCTACAAAAAGGGCAACTTGATTCTTGCGGTAAAAAGACCCATAGTCTCTGCCTACAATTCCAACGGCCAATTCGAACCAAAATGGAAGGGACCCTTCGTCATTGACAAAGTCTTCTCCAACGGCGCATACGCTCTTCTAAACATGGAAGGTGACAGATGTATGCAGCCCATCAACGGCAAGTTCTTGAAGCGGTACTACCCTTGAAGACTTCCTCCAACGGGTCAGAGCGATGCCTACACGGCCAAAGCCTATTTCTAGGTACTTGCTCGTCAAACCCACCCCTTTTGAAAATTTCATCTTTATGTTGAAATTTCTAAAAAAAAAAAAACTATCAAAACACTGCTTACTTTCATCGTTTCATTGTTCAAAAAAAAAAAAAAAAAAACCAAAAATCCAAGTTTAGGAGCCTCTTTCCGAACTTGACGAAAATTTTCGATCCTTGAACCCAAAATTCATGGTTTGAAACAAAAATCAGGACTCAAGAATTTCCACCCTAGTCCGCCCCGACTTTTACAATAAAAAATGGTTTTAAGTCAAAATTTACGACCCTCGTGTCTTTAAACAAAAATGGTTTTTAGAAACCGTGGGGAAGCGACACTCAATCGATACTCGCAAAACCCAAAAATCGGAAGGATGCGAACCCCATTCGATACTTCCAAAACCCAAAAATCGGGAGGATGCGAACCCCATTCGATACTTCCAAAACCTCAAAATCGTAAGGAAGCAACACTTCGTTGATACTTGTAAAATTTCAAATTTCAAAAAAAAAAAAACCTGGAAACGCAACATTCCATTTGATATCCACAACCCAAATTTCAAAAAACCTCAATTTTCAAAAATCGTGGGGAAGCGACATTTAGTCAATACCTGCAAACCAAAATTTTTGAAAAAAGCAAGGAAGCGACTCTTAGTCGATACTTGCACCCCCAATCTGTGAGGAGGCGACATTCCATCGATACTCGCAAATCGAATGAGCAAAGAAGCGACATTCCATCGATACTTGCAAGACCATTTAGTAGGGAGGTGACCTTTGGTCGATACCTACATTTTGAAAACCAAAACCAGCTATAAATGCCAAAAACCCGGCTATAAACGCCAAACCCGGCTATCAATGCCAAAATCGGCTATAAACGCCAGAAATCCAACTATAAATGCCAAAAGCATGGCTATAAATGCCAAATCCGGCTATAAATGCCAAAAACCCGGCTAAAAAGGCCAAATCTGACTATAAATGCCAAAATCCGGCTATCAACGCCAAAATCGGCTAAATGCCAAAAAAATCAGCTTTCATGCCAACAAAACAAAACTTGGTTTTCAAAAAATCTAGCTCCCATGCCAAAAACAAAGAAAAAAAAAACTCGGCTTTCATGCCATTTCAAAATTTCAGCTTTCAAGCCATCACAAAATTTAGCTTCCATGCCACAAACAAAAAAAAATCGGCTTTCATGTCATCTCAAAACTTTGGCTTCCATGCCACAAAAAAAAAAAAAAAAAAAAAAACTTTGGCTCTCATGCCATCCCAAAATTTTGGTTTCCATGCCATAAACAAAATCGGCTCCTATGCCACAAAACCTGGCTCTCATGCCAATTCAAAATTCGGCTTTCATGCCATCTAAAAAATTTTGGCTCTTATGCCACAAAATTTGGCTTCCATGCCGCAAAATTTTTTTTGCTCCTATGCCATAAACAAACTTTGGCTCTTACACCACAAAATTCGGCTTCCATGCCATCCCAATATCTTGGCTTTCAAGCCATCAAAAATCAGGCTTTCGCCACAAAATTTGGCTTTTATGCCCAAAACAACCCTTTGACAAAAGACTTTCACAAAATGACAAGCTTTTGATCAAATTCTCAAACAAACATTCCCATTCAATTCTTGCTTAAATTTGTTTTCTTCAAAAATAATTTAAGTGAAAGGAGGGAATACAAAAAAATAGTACCAAAAATGTTTATACATTGAGGTACCACAAGAAAAGAAGAAAATGAGTTTGTTACAACTCAGGAGCTCAGTCTAGCATGGTCTTCAACCAAAGATTTAACTCCTTAAGCAGCCTCTTGGCCTTAGCTTCCGAAGCTTTCAGGCAAGACTTCTTCAAAACATTCCCATAAAATGCAGTAGAACGCCAGACCCATTTGCAGCACGAGGAAGTTCTTCCCAAAGAATTTTCCATTGCTCATATTCTTGAGACTTCCTCCGGAGATTGCTATCAACCTCCTCAACCTGGCGAATGAGAGCCCCCTCCTTAGCACGAGCTTCCACAATGGCAGTCCATTTGGCAGCAGCTTCTTCCTCCAAAAGCTCAAGACGCTGCCTAGCCTCGATAAACTCCTTATCAAGCATGTTCAAGTCATGTGTTAGCTTGATGATGGCCAACTCGGTAACATTCCTCTCCTGAACGAACTGCTTCCGAGTTCGCGAGATCTTAGTCAGCTCAGATTTGACCTCGCTGGAAGGCTTCACAAATGGCGGTCCATTTGGCAGCAGCTTCTTCTTCCAAAAGCTCAAGACACTGCCTAGCCTCGATAAACTCCTTATCAAGCATGTTCAGGTCATGTGTTAGCTCGATGATGGCCAACTCGGTAACATTCCTCTCCCGAACGAACTGCTTCCGAGTCCGCGAGATCTTAGTCAGCTCAGATTTGACCTCGCTGGAAGGCTTCACAAACATCTCATTAAAGAAGTCACCATCTAGGAAACTCTTGGTTTCAATCCACTTGTTGCCCAAAGCAATGACTTCATCAACAAAAGCCTTGGCACTTGCAATGTCCAGATTGACTTCTTCGCTATCAGCAAGAATGTCCTACACATGCTTGATCATGCCGAAACCAGCTTCCAAGTGACTTGAAAAGAGAGTTTCAACCCATGAACTCAAAACACTCTTCAACACCTTCTTAGTATACTGAAGGTGCGGCCCAGATAAGTATTCGCCATGCTTCGGCGTCTGATCTGTTGGAAGTAGGTGGGCCTCGTGGATAGATTTTCAAAACTTTTGACCCACTTGACTCAGGGATCAAGTACCCATAAGGCCAAAAACCCAATCCAGGATCCATGTCCCCAACTCAGCCATTATGATTAGTAAATAAACCTATCAAGAAGATAGAACATCAACCAACAAACATCCATAAAATCTACAACATGCAACGAAGTAGATTATACCTTTGGAGCTCAGTTGTGCTCTAATGGAGAAGTTGCGACTTTCTTTGATGATGAAACTCTTTCACTTATCAAATAAGAATCTCCAACACCTCTTAGCCTTCCACGCTATGACCCGACTCAGATCTCTTTTCTCAAGAAGATTAGTAGAATCTCCAAGAGAAAACCCAACTTGAAACTCCAAGGAACTAGAAGAGGAAGAGAGGAGAGAGCAGTGCAACAATTGCACAAAAGGAGGCTGGATGTTTTTAACTCCAAATAGATGGACGTTCATGAGGGGTTATATTCCCTTTTATAACCTTTCAATGCTCCTCTTTTCTTAATTGAAATAGAAGTCTCACTTCCACAACAATTAGTAAGTATACTATTACCACTATTAGAAGTCCTACTCCAAATAGAAATAGTAACTTTCTAATTCCTTCCTTTTAGAGTTCAAGTGGGATTAGTGTAAGACCCCGACCGGAGTGACTCGATTAGTACTAATTAAGTTGTGTTAGTGCTAAGCTTGATTTGTGGTTTTGACTGAGCTTGGATTAGTATCGTTCTTTTATAGCTTTGGGGAGCTTTTAGTGTCTTGTGTTTAGTGGGACCCTTTGGAGGGTTCCTTTTTGTTAGTCTTGCTTGCATTTGGAGGTTACTTGATATTCCCCTAATTCTTGTCTTGACTCCATTTTATTTATTTTGTCGATCCTTACAACTTTCATGTTGATCCCGTGCCCGTTCGGAACCCCAAAACCCGATTTTTCTTGCATTGAGGGCAAAACAGTCATTCTACATGAAATCTGTACCCAAAAGTTGATATCCTCAAAACCCGCGAAACATATACTTTTTGGAAACTAGATATTTCGGTGATCACTTTTCTCTTCTTCGTCGATTTCGTCCGAGGTCCCGAAATTAGTGATTTCAGCCTCCAAAGTTCCTAAGTGGTGGAGCCCACTTCCAATTGCTTTAAATAGAGACTCTTCTCCCTCATTTCCCCTTTTTCCAGGACAAGAGCAACTAAGACCTAGGGTTTCCATCTCTTTCTTTTCTCCTTGCTTCTCCACCATCAAGCACCACCCACCTTACTCAAATCAAGAGATAGAAGTCATCATCCTCTTCCTCTCTTCTAGAGCACTCCATTGATACAACTTTTGAAGGAAGACCCCCATGCTAAGATCTTCTTTGAACTAGTCTTGCCCATTTGAGGAGTTTCCTAGTAAGTTTTCCCTTCAATCTTGTACCATTGTGTTTTCCTAGCTCTAGAGAAGCTTTATCCTCATTATTGAAGGTTTCTTCTTCCTATTCCTTGTTTGACCCATTTTAGGGTTTCTTTTTTTGGGGGTTTTTGTGTAGCTTGGAGTTTGCTTGGAAGAGGAGAGAAATAGGTTGGTTTCCTTGTTTAGAGACCTTGAGGCAAGTGGATTTAAGGAATGTTTTGAGTTTATATTGGTTTTCATGACAAAAATGATTTGGTTGGCTATTTCCATTAATGACTTACTTACTTGCATTCAATGTGATTTTAATGCTTTTGAAAAGGGGTTGTTGAGCCATTTATTGTCTTGTAATGTGATTGATAGTTCTTGTTTTACCTTTTGCCTAAGACTTGAATGAATCTATGTAATTGTGGTTATATCTTTCTCCTTGTGATTGAATGTGAAAATGGATGAATGGATGGATGATTTGTGGATGTTGTGCAGGGTTATGATGGGGTTTTTGAAGATAATGTTGAGGTGCTTATATGATCTCCATTGGTGTAGAATGGAACCTCAAGAAAAATGGGTTTGTAAGAGAAGGAGAATGGAGAGAAGAACTGTTCACGAAACCAGTTCTAGACAGTTCGCTCGAGCGAACCTGACACTTCGCTCGAGCGAACCTGACACTTCGCTCGAGCGAACTGCCCAGGAAAGGGTTTGTGTCATTCCAGAGGGTTGTTCGCTCGTGCGAACCCAGTGCTCGCTCAAGCGAACTCTTCTAGCAGCCTTCCAGAGAATGGTTGGCTCGAGCGCACGAATCGTTCGCTCGTGCCATCCTGAACTGGGTAGGTCCGCTCGAGCGAACCCTCCCAGAAGGCCATTCCAGAGAGCACTTCGCTCGAGCAAACTCCATGTCCGCTCGAGCGTCGTGTGCTGTTCATCTAGGGCCACTTTGGAAGCAAAGATGAAATATCCTAGCTATAGAGGGAGGTTTGTTAGCATTCCTATATTGATGAGAAGACTTATAACTGTTGTTTGAAGCTCGGTTGAGAAAGAGACTACAATCACAAGAATTCATTGAAGTTTTGGAAACTCCCAAGTGCCTAAGGAACCCAGAATGTCTTCAAATTCAAGGAGTACCAAGTAATTTCAAAATAGGCATACGGGACCCCTATTCACTTGAATTAGTTTTTAACCCCGACACTGTCTTGACATTTCGAAAGGTTACTTCACCTCTTTATTCCCTAAATTTATGATTTGTTATCTATCAATCCCGAAGGCATTGAAAGTATACTCGTACTGTTTCACTAGTCTTGACATACATGCCAGACCTGATATGATAGTTGTGCCTTCGAGCACCCCCGTTTTGCCCGGTTATAGTCTTGTACTTGATTTATTTTGTACATGTCTGGAATTACATGATTTGACCTATGAGTCAGCACCACTGAGCTTGGATAACCTTGTCAGTCTGATCTACTGACTTGGAAATCCCTCTCTTGTCCCGCCAGCTGCAGTTTGGATCCCGCTACCCGGTTTATTAACCGTGGTCTTGTCCCGATATCGCAGATTGCTACTGTGGTTCCTGATGCCCGGCTCGCTACCGTGGTCATGTCCTGTATATAGTATATATGTATATGTAAATTCGTTGTACCTCCTCACTTCGGTGACTGAGGTCAACGTCTTGATATGCTTGCTCTATCACTTCGGTGATAGATGATTTAGCTTTGTGTGGTTGCCACCTTGCTCGTTTCCTGAATTCCTTGGTCACCTTTACATGTTTTACCTTGCATATATGTTTTTAATTAAATGACGCATTTACTTCATGAAAGTATTGTTTAGACAGGCTTAAATCTTTTCCAAGGTAAATGCTTTGATTATCAAATGCTTATCTTTTCATCCACCTGCCAGACCGTCATGTCTGATCCTTTGCTTATGTACTCAGGTCCCGTTATTGGTTTCCCAGAGGAGGAGTCAGAGGAGGCGGTCGTAGAACCGCAATAGCTAGTTGAGTGGCGTGCCGACAATGTTATGTAAACATCCGGTTGTCGACTTGCAAAACATTTTGGGGGTGGTTATTGTTAGTTTTTTGTGGTTATTGTCTTGTCTATATTGGCCTTTGTTGGCCTCTAATTTTGGGAATTGTAATTAAATGATTTATATTCTAACTTTAACAGTATTTTTGGGTTACGCTATAGAACATTGCTCATTCTGATACTTGTTATCTAAAATGCAATCAGTCTTGTTATTATGGAAATGAACTTACATGCTTGATTTGCTACACGCTTCCGCAATCATACTAAATGTTTATGTGTGTTGTAAAATCCTCACCGCGGACACCTGTGGGAAATCACGTGCACGGGTAATGTGTGTCTTTTATTAACCTGTGTACGCTTGATCATAAACATATCTTTAATTATTGTCATCACTCCATATGATCGCATGTCCATTACCTAGTCCCGATCCTGGATTTGGTCTCGAAACCCGGTCCGGGGTCGCGACAGACTAGTATCAGAGCGAGACGTGTTTCAAGCAATTAAAAGAAATTAGAAATCCTAAGGACGTGGCGAGGATTCATTAGATCTTTCATTAGCTAGAATCGCGTGAGCAATGTGTGACCCTGTTTTTGAATTTGTATGTGCTAACAACTTGTTTTGCAGCATCATGCCACCTCGTAAGCGCTCGGTAAATGGGAATCCCACTGCAAGTAACAGTGATTTTACAGAACCGATTAAAGAAGATAGAGTTGAGATACAAGAACTGAAAATGCAATGCCAAATCAGTTCCAACAGATGATGCAAGCCTGCTTGATCAACAACGTCAAGCCAATGAGAACCAAACCAGATTGCAAGGCCAAATGCTTAAGAAAGATGAGGATCATGCCAGAGAGTTGGCAGAGATGCAGAGACAGTTGTTGGAGGTGCTACAGAGGAGACCTGAACCTATTCAACCTCAGCCTGCGATTGTCATCAATCAGAGAGAGCATGACCCCAATGCATTGTTTGAGAGGTTCAGAAAGAGAGGTCCAAAAGAGTTTGTGGGGACTGAAGATCCCTTGACTGCAGATGATTGGCTAGAGCATACAGAGAATATATTTGAGGTCTTCAGATGTAACGGAGGAGAGAAAGTCCAACTTGCGGCATCACTCTTCACCAGTTTGGCAGATAATTGGTAGAAGACATTAAGGGAGGAATACAGGACTATGGCAGATGCAGTGACGTGGGTAAACTTCAAGAGGCAATTTAGAGACAAATACGTGCCCGCCCATGTCAAGAGGCAGAAAGCAGTAGAGTTCCAGCAGCTTGTCCAAGACAGTATGACAGTGCTAGAGTACCTCACAAAATTCGAGAGGTTATCACAGTATGCTCTGGAGTTGGCGGACACGGTGGAGAAGAAGATAGCTAAATTCTTAGAAGGACTTCACCCCATCATTGAGAGGGATGGCACCGGTGTAGTACCACCTCTCACCTTTGAAGAAGCTGTCAAGAGAGCATATAAGTTTGAGAACTTCCACCATAAGATTCTTAAGGTCCAAGGCAAAGGACAAGGACAACCTCAGCAGCAACACAACCAGCAAAGGAACCAACAGAACAAGAGGCAGAGACAAGATCAAAATGTGCAGCTAGTTTGCATTCATTGTGGGAAGAACCACGACAGTGCCCAATGTCGTACAGTCTCAGGAGCACCACGTCAGGCACCGCCACAGAATGCACTCGTGGTGCAGAATCAGGTAAGGCCACTCCAACAACAGGCACCACAGCAACAGTATAGACACCAGCAGCAGCAGCAGGTCTGTCAGTAGGGACAGCAGCAGAATCAGCGTCCCCCGCAACAGAATCGAAATGCCCCTCAAGGAAGGCAGCAGCAAGCTCCTATCAGGCCACAGCAGCGAGGACAAGTGTATGCGGTCAACAGAGCTGATGCAGAAGCAGCGGGTGATGTTGTGGAAGGTACACTTCTTGTTACTGGGATAGAAGCTAAGATATTGTTTGACCCTGGCTCCACACATTCTTTTATATCCCATGCATTTTTTAGATTGATTGATGTGCATGGTAGGGAACTTGAATACATTTTGACTGTGGCAACCCCAATAGGAAAACAAGTTGTGTGTACAAGTTATTACCCTAGTTGTACAGTCCAGATAGGAGAAGTTGTGTTACCTGCAGATCTTATTCTATTAGAGATGAAGGATTTTGATGTCATCCTAGGGATGGATTGGCTGGTAGGGTACCATGCCACAATGGATTGTTTCCATAAGACCCTCACGTTGAAGTTGGATGAGACACCAACAGGGGTGTTATTCCAGGGAGAGAGGAGGAATCCTCGTGCAGGGTTTGTCTCAGCGTTGAAAGCTGATAGACTATTGAGAAGTGGTTGTGAAGCCTATTTGGCGTTTATCGCGGAGGATAAACGGTCCCAAGGGGTGGAGGAGATTCCTATTGTTTGGGAGTTCCTGGATGTATTTCCGGAGGAGATTCCAGGTTTACCACCCATGAGAGAAATTGATTTCACCATTGAGTTGTTACCGGGGACCGCTCCGATTTCTATTGCACCATATAGAATGGCTCCGGCGGAATTGGGAGAGTTGAAGATACAATTACAAGAGTTGTTGGATAAAGGTTTTGTGAGACCGAGCATCTCATCGCGGGGAGCTCCAGTTTTGTTCTTCAAGAAGAAGGATGGTTCGATGAGAATATGTATTGACTACCGGAGATTGAACCAAGTGACCATCCAGAACAAATATCCACTGCCAAGGATAGATGAACTGTTTGATCAGTTACAAGGTGCCTCGTACTTTTCGAAGATTGATTTGAGATCCGGTTATCATTAGCTAAGAGTCAGAGAATCAGCTGTGTTGAAAATAGCTTTCCGGACAAGATATGGCCACTACGAGTTTCTAATGATGCCATTTGGACTGACAAATGCACCGGCAGTGTTAATGGGTTTGATGAACAAGATATTTGCTCAATATCTAGACCAGTTCGTGGTAGTGTTTATCGACGATATTTTGGTATACTCTAAGACCAGAGAAGAGCATGAAGAACATCTGAGGATAGCGTTGCAACTTTTGAGAGAGAACCAGCTGTATGCGAAGCTCAACAAGTGTGAATCTTGGTTAGAGCAAGTCGCATTTTTTGGAGATATTATCTCCAAGGAAAGATTATCAGTAGACCCGTCCAAAATTGAGGCAGTAGTGAAGTAGACCCGGGCTTAGGGACCCTGTTTTCTAATTTGTATGTGCTAACATATTGCTGTTTCTTTTTCTAATCCGCGGACCCTGTATCACACCACATACCGCGTGAGCAATATGTGACCCTGTTTTTGAATTTATATGTGCTAACAACTTGTTTTACAGCATCATGCTACCTCGTAAGCGCCCGATAAATGGCAATGCCACAGCGAGTAACAGTGATTTTACCGAACCAATTGAAGAAAATAGAGTTGAGAATACAAGAGTTGAAAATACAATGTCGAATCAGTTCCAACAGATTATGCAAGCTATGCTTGATCAACAGCGTCTAGCCAATGAGAAGCAAACCAAATTGCAAGAACAAATGCTTAAGAAAGATGAGGATCATGCTAGAGAGTTGGCAGATATGCAAAGACAGTTGTTGGAAGTGCTATAGAGGAGACCTGAATCAGTTTAACCTCAACCTGCGATTGTTATTAATCAGAGGGAGCATGACCCCAATGCTTTGTTTGAGAGGTTCAGAAAGAGAGGTCCAAAGGAGTTTGTTGGGACAAAAGACCCCTTAGCTGCAGATGACTGGTTAGATCATACAGAGAATATCTTTGAGATTTTCAGATGTACCGGAGGTGAAAGAGTACAATTAGCAGCATCACTCTTCACCAGTTTGGCAGATAATTGGTGGAAGACAGTGAGGAAAGAGTACAGGACTATGCCAGACGCAGTGGCTTGGGCAAACTTCAAGAGGCAATTCAGAGATAAATATGTACCCGCCCATGTCAAGAGACAGAAAGCGGTGGAGTTTTAGCAGCTTGTCCAAGGCAGTATGACGGTGCTAGAGTACCTCACCAACTTCGAGAGGTTATCACGGTATGCCCCAGAGTTGGTGGACACGGTGGAGAAAAAGATTGCCAAGTTCTTAGAAGGACTTCACCCTATCATCGAGAGAGATGCCATCGGTGTAGTACCACCTCTCACCTTTGAGGAAGCTGTCAAGAGAGCATATAAGTTTGAGAATTTTCACCATAAGATCCTAAAGGTCCAAGGCAAAGGACAAGGGCAACCACAACAACAGCACAACCAGCACGGGAACAAGCAGAACGAGAGACAGATGCAAGACCAAAATGTGCAGCTTGTTTGCATTCTTTACGAGAAGAACCATGATAGTGCCCAGTGTCGTACAGCCTCGGGAGCATGCTTTAGATGTGGCTCCATGGATCACCATATGTGGAACTGTCCAAGACAGAACAGGCAGAATCAGCAAGAGCAAGGAGCACCGCGTCAGGCACCGCCACAGAATGCACTAGTGGTGCAGAACTAGGCAAGGCCACTCTAGCAACAGGCACCACAGCAATAATATAGACCCGAGCAGCAGCAGCAACAGGCCCGTCAGCAAGGGCAGCAACACAATCAGCGTCCCCCGCAGCAGAATAGAAATGCCACTCAAGAAAGGCAGCAACAAGCACCTATCAGGCCACAGCAGCGAGGGCAAGTGTATGCGGTTAACAGAGCGGATGCAGAAGCAGCGGGTGATGTTGTGGAAGGTACACTTCTCTTTAGTGGGATAAAAGCTAAGATATTGTTTGACCCTGGGTCTATGCATTCTTTTATATCCCACGCATTTTCTAGTTTGATTGATGTGCATGGTAGGGAACTTGAATACATTTTGATTGTGACAACCCCAGTAGGAAAACAAGTTGTGTGTACTAGTTATTACCCTAGTTGTACCATCCGGTTAGGAGAAGTTGTGTTACCCGCAGATCTTATTCTGTTGGAGATGTCATCCTAGGGATGGATTGGCTGGCAGGGTACCATGCCACAATGGATTGTTTCCATAAGACCCTTACCTTCAAGTTGGATGAGACACCAGCAGGGGTGTTATTTCAGGGAGAGAGGAGAAATCCTCGTGCAAGGTTTGTCTCAGCGTTGAAGGCTGATAGACTTTTGAGAAGTGGATGTGAAGCCTATTTGGCGTTTATCACGGAGGATAAACGGTCCCAAGGGGTGGAGGAGATCCCTATTGTTTGGGAGTTCCCGGATGTATTTCCAGAGGAGATTCCAGGATTACCACCCATGAGAGAAATTAATTTCACCATTGAGTTGTTACTAGGGACCGCTCCAATTTCTATTGCACCGTCTAGAATGGCTTCGGTGGAATTGGGAGAGTTAAAGATACAATTGCAAGAATTGTTGGATAAAGGTTTTGTAAGACCGAGCATTTCACCGTGGGGAGCTCCAGTTTTGTTTGTTAAGAAGAAGGATGGTTCGATGAGAATGTGTATTGACTACCGGAGATTGAATCAAGTGACCATCAAGAACAAGTATCCATTGCCAAGGATAGATGAACTGTTTGATCAGTTACAAGGTGCGTCGTACTTTTCGAAGATTGATTTGAGATCCGGTTATCATCAGCTGAGAGTCAGAGAATCAGATGTGTTGAAAACAGCTTTCCGGACAAGATATGGCCACTATGAGTTTCTAGTGATGCCATTTGGATTGACAAATGCACCGGCAGTGTTCATGGCATTGATGAACAAGATATATGCGTAGTACCTAGACCAATTTGTAGTGGTGTTCATTGATGATATTTTAGTGTACTCCGAGACCAAAGAGAGCATGAAGAGCATTTGAGGATAGCATTGCAGCTTTTGAGGGAGAATCAGTTGTATGCGAAGCTCAACAAGTGTGAATTTTGGTTAGAGTAAGTCGCATTTTTTGGACATATTATCTACAAGGAAAGATTATCAGTAGACCCGTCCAAAATTGAGGCAGTAGTGAAGTGGGAGAGACTGAAGAATGTGTCAGAAATCAGGAGTTTTCTTTGATTGGCAGGATATTACCGGAGGTTTGTACAGGGATTTTCGTCGATTGCAGCACCGTTGACGAAGTTGACAAGGAAGAATGTACCCTATGTGTGGACAGATCAGTGTGAAGCTAGTTTCCAGGAGCTGAAGAAAAGATTAACCACCGCACCAGTCCTTACTTTGCCATCCGGAAGCGGCGGTTTTACCATTTTTACCGATGCTTCGAACATTGGACTTGGTTGTGTGTTGATGCAAGAAGGAAGGGTGGTTGCATATGGGTCCCGGTAGTTGAAGGACCATGAGAAGAATTATGCGACCCATGATCTTGAGTTGGCAGCGGTTGTCTTTGCATTGAAGATGTGGAGACATTACCTCTACGGAGAGAAGTTTGAGGTTCATTCTGATCACCGCAGCCTACAATACCTATTTTCTCAGAAGGAATTGAAAATGAGACAGAGGAGATGGATGGAATACATCAAGGACTATGATTTTCCGATCAAATATCACCCAGGGAAAGTGAATGTAGTTGCCGATGCCTTGAGTAGAAAATCAGTGGGCATGGCGAATCTAAGTGGCACGTGTATTTTTGATCAATTCGAGGAGTTGAGGATAGACCTCCAGCCACTGAGGAAGGGTGTTATAATGGCCAATATGTTAGTGTCAGAACCTTCTTTTATCCAGAAGATCAAGAGTAGTCAGTTGCAGCATCCAGAGTTGGCCAAGATTGCAGAACATATAGCAGAACGTCCTGATTTTCATATCGTTGACGGAGTTCTTTATTACCGTGACCGTTTGTGTGTGCCTAACATCGAAGATTTGAGGAACGACATCATGGCAGAAGCTCACAGCACTAAGTATTCCATGCACCCAGGCAGCACGAAGATGTATCAGAATTTGAAGGGAAGATTTTGGTGGAACAATATGAAGAGGGAGATTGCAGCATTTGTCTCCCGGTGTATGACGTGTCAGTTGATAAAGGCAGAACATCAGAAGCCTCCAGGATTGTTGCAGCCATTAGAGATCCCGGAATGGAAATGGGAACACATTACCATGGACTTTATTTCGGGACTACTGAGAACTAGTAGAGGCAATGATGCGATATGGGTTATAGTGGACATACTCACCAAGTCAGCTCATTTTATTCCCATGAGGACAGGACAGAAGATGCACATGTTACCCCTGGCAGAGTTGTATGTCAATGAGATCGTCAGTAGACATGGACAACCAGTTTCTATCACATTCGACAGAGACAGCAGATTCGTCTCGAGATTTTGGAAGACCCTACATGAGTCTATGGGTACGAAGTTACAGTTTAATACGGCCTATCACCCTCAGACAGATGGCCAGTCCGAGAGGACAATTCAGACCCTCGAGGACATGCTCCGTGCTTGTGTGTTAGACTTCAAGACTCAATGGGATGATACTCTACCGTTGTGTGAGTTTGCTTACAACAACATCTACCATTCTAGCATTGGAATGGCGCCCTTTGAAGCTTTGTATGGCAGAAGGTGTAGGACACCTGTTTGTTGGGAAGAAGTTGGCACCCGCAGTTTCCATGGGCCGACTATTATAAGTGAGACCAGTGACAAATTGAGACAGATACGGGAATGTTTGAGAGTAGCCCGGAGTAGACAGAAAAGTTATGCAGACGCTCACCGAAGGGATCTACAGTTTAAAGAAGGAGATAAAGTTTTCCTGAAAGTGTCACTTACTAGAGGAACATTGAGGTTTTGGCAGAAGGGCAAGTTGTCACGGAGGTACATCGGACCGTACGATATCATAAGTAAGATTGGTGACATGGCTTATAGATTAGCCTTACCACCCGAGCTATCCGGTGTACACAACGTCTTCCATGTGTCGATGTTGAAGAAGTACGTCCCCGATCCCTCACATGTACTCCGACATGAACCGTTGGAAATCAGAGAAGATGCTACCTATGTAGAGAAGCCCATTCAGATCATAGACACGAAAGAGCAAGAGTTGAGGACACGGACTATAAAATGGGTGAAGGTACTTTGGGAGACTCATGGGCCGGAAGAGGTAACGTGGGAATTGCGAGATCAAGTGCAGAAAAAGTATCCACATCTCCTACCCGAGGTGAGTTTTATATTTCATTTGGAGGACCAAATGCTCTAAGGGGTGGAGGATGTAAGACTCCAACCCGAGTGACTCGATTAGTACTAATTAAGTTGTGTGTTAGTGCTAAGATTGATTAGTGGTTTTGACTAAGCTTGGATTAGTATAGTTCTTTTATAGCTTTGGGGAACTTTTAGTGTTTTGTGTTTAGTGGGACCCTTTGGGGGTTCCTTTTTTATAGTCTTGCTTGCTTTTTGAGATTACTTGATTTTCTACTAATTCTTGTCTTAATCCCGTTTTACTTATTTTGTCGATCCTTACAACTTTCACGTTGAGCCCGTACCCGTCCGAAACCCCGAAACCCGACTTTCTTGCATTGAGGGCAAAACAGTCTTTTTACATGAAATTTGTACCCAAAAGTTGATATCCCCAAAACCCGCGAAACATATACTTTTTGGAAATTAGATATTTCAACGATCACTTTTCCCTTCTTCGTCGATTTCGTCCGAGGACCCGATATTAGTGCTTTCAGCCCAAAGAGATTTCTTAGTGGGGGGACCCACACCCCACTTGTATATAAGGAGACTCATCCTCTTCATTTACCCTTTTCCATCACAAGAGCAACCTAGGGTTTCCATCTCCTTCTTCTTCTTCTTCTTGCTTCTCCACCATCAAAGCACCACCCACCTTGCCCCAATCAAGAAATAGAAGTCATCATCTTCTTCCTCTCTTCTAGAGCTTTCCATTGATACAACTTTTGAGGGAAGACCTCCATTCTAAGACCCTCTTTGAGCTAGTCTTGTCCATTTGAAGAGCTTCCAAGTAAGTTTTCCCTCCTAATCTCTTAGATTTGCATTCTCCTAGTCATAGAGGAGCTCCATTTTTATTATTGTGAGTTTCTTCTTCTTGTTTCTTGGTTTGACCCATTTTAGGGTTTTTATTTGGGGGTTTTTGTGTAGATTGTGTTCTTGACTTGGAGAAGTGATTAGAAGCTTGGATTTTCTTGTTAGAGACCTTGAGGCAAGTGGATTTACTGGATGTCTTAGTTTTCAATGATTTCTATGATTAACATGTTGGATTTATTGTCTCATTAATGGGTTGGTTTTTCTTGCATTCAATATGATTTTAATGCTTTTGAAAAGGGTTGTTGAGCCCATTTATTGTCTTGTAATGTGATTGATAGTATTGTTTTATCTTGTGCCTAAAACTTGTATGAATCTATGTAATTGTGGTTATATCTTTCTCCTTGTGATTGAATGTGAAAATGAATGAATGGATGGATGATTGGTGGATGTTGTGAGGAGTTTCGATGGAGTTTTGGAGATGATGTTGAGGTGCTTACATGCCTCCATTGGTGTATTATGGAATCCCAAGAAAGTGGGTTTGTTAGAGAAGGAGAATGAAGAATTCCCGTGACTGGCGGTTAGCCAGCGGTCACCGAGCGGCTAGCCGCCTGGTGACTGGCGGTCAGCCAGCGGTCACCGAGCAGCTAGCCGCCTGGTGACTAGCGGCTAGCTGAAGCAGTTTCAGTCGTTTTTCCAGAGGACTGTAACTCCGCGGTCAGCTAGTGGCTAACCGCCGAATCCATCGGCGGCTAACCGCCAGCCTACCGCATAGTTACGGTCACTTTTCCAGAGAGCTGTAACCTCGCGGTCAGCTAGCGGCTAACCTCTGAATCCATCGGCGGCTAACCACCAGCCAACCGAATTGAAGCGGTCACAATTCCAGAGAGTTGAAATCCCGCGGTCAGCCTCACGGTTAGCCAGCGGCTAACCGCCAGCTGACCGCTAGGTAATCGAATTTCCCTGAATTCTATGAGTAAAAGGGGATTGAAGGGAGCTTCCATCCCATTGCTTGTGAACCATTCTGAGAGCAATGGGCACCGCTCACCTGGGAATATGTTCGAAGCAGAGAAGAAAGATTTGTTGGGAGCCCGTTCGAGAGAGAAAACACATCACAGATATTCATTTGAGCATTGAGGCTACTATAGTGTATAAGGAACCCGGCATGTCTCCCAAATTCAAAGAGTACCAAGTTTTCTTTATTATACAGACATACGGGATCCCTATTCACTTGAATTAGTTTTAATCCCCGACACTGTCTTGACATACATGCCCGACAAGATATGATAGTAGCGCCTTCGAGCACCCCCGTCTTGCCCGGTTATATTCCCACTCTTGATTTGTTTTACACATGATTTGATTTTCGTGTTTTGACCTATGAGTCGGCACCACTAAGCTTGGATACCTTGTTAGTCTGATCCACTGACTAGGAGATCCCCCTCTTGTCCCGCCAACTGCAATTTGGATCCCGATACCCGGTTTATTTAACCGTGGTCATGTCCCGATACCGCAGATTGCTACTGTGCTTCCTAATGCCCGGCTCGCTACCGTGGTCATGTCTTGTATATAGTATATATGTATATGTATTTCGTTGTACCTCCTCACTTCAGTGACTGAGGTCAACACCTTGATATGCTTGCTCTATCACTTCGGTGATAGAGGATTTAGCTTCGTGTGGTTGCCATCTTGCTCGTTTCCTTATTTCCTTGGTTACCTTTACTTGTTTTACCTTGCATATATGTTTTTAACTAAATGATGCATTTACTCATGAAAGTATTGTTTAGACAGGTTTAAATGTTTTCCAAGGTAAATGTTTTATTGTTAAATGTGTATACCTTTTTATCCACCTGCCAGACCATCGTGCCTGACCCTTTGCTTTGGTACTTAGGTCCCGTTGTTGGTTTCCCCGAGGAGGAGCCAGAGGAGGCGGTCGGAGAACCGCAGCAGCTAGTAGAGTGGCGTGCCGATGATGTTGTCTAAACATCCGGTTGCCTCGAGAGTTGCGTGACATTTTGGGGGGTGTTAGAAACTATACATTTTGGTGGTTATTGTTTTGTCCATATTGGCCTTTGTTGGCCTCTATTTTTGGGAATTGTAATTCAATGACATATGTTCTAACTTTAACAGTATTTTTGGGTTACGCTATAGAACATCGCTCATTCTGATACTTGTTATCTAAAATGCAATCAGTCTTGTTATTATGGAAAATGATTTACATGCTTGATTTGCCATACGCTTCCGCAATCTTACTAAATGTTTATGTGTGTTGGAAAGTCCTCACCGCGGACACCTATGGGAAATCACGTGCACGGGTAATGTGTGTCCTTTTATTAACCCGTGTACGCTTGATCATAAACATAGCTTTAATTATTGTCATCACTCCATATGATCGCATGTCCATTACCTAGTCTCGATCCTGGATTTGGTCCCGAAGCCCGGTCCGGGGTCACGACAATTAGTAACTTGGGCTAAAGTGGGGACCACAGGGGATTCCATAGAAAGCTGACTCCAACTGGGACACGTGACCCCACATCTCATGTGCAATCCGGGCCCACAATTAATTGTAAATAATACCACTATATAAATGCAATTGCACTCCAGTCTTAGGAATAAATTACAATGAAGACCCTAAACTTCCCGATGACCACAAGTAGGCTCCTCTATCAATATCCAATTGAAAAAGCTAACTCGTTGAAAGTAGAAAAAGCCCTTATTTCTAGATCGGCTGCGGGTATCTCTTGTTCTAGCCCTGAGGAAGACGGAAGAATTTCTCCTGCTGTTGCTTCACAATCTGTCAATAAAAGACAAAAAGGTATGAATATGATCTTGTCAAAAATCAATATCAAGATTATTATTAAAAAATACCTTCTTCGACAACCGGCGAAGTACTTTCTGCTTCCATGAGCTCATCCGAAGCATTGTCAAAGGTTGCATCTATGGATGGCTCGAAGTCGTCAGAATCTTCTGGCAAGTCAGCTAAAAAAAAAAGCAACATGTTAGCAAATGGTAGCACAAACAAAAAAGGAGGAAAAACAAAAGAAATCATATCAGGTGAAGGTTCTGGAACCACTCCAGAGTCCCTTGGCTCTTCCCCAGATGCCACGACCTGGTCCGTCATCTCCTCATTAGCCGGAACCTCGGGCATCACAAAATCATCATCCTCTGCCAAAAGAAAAGAAAGCAACGGATCAAAACAAACAAATCTCTCATAAGAGAAAAGAAGCGGCAAAAAAAAGAAGAAGGATCATACCATCACCAATAATCTCCTCTTCTCGGCTCCTCTTCTCCGGAGGCTCGTCAGCATCCCCAGACACCTCCTCAGCAATTGTGAGAGGAACTTCCAAATCAAGAGGACTTTCATGCTATCTCATATTACGGCGTTATCCTCTCTTCCTCTTACTTCTATGGGATGGTCTGCTCGAAGATCCTGCCTCACTGTCAAAATCAGGTCTCTCACTAGAGTCCTCATTGGATGGTCTGCTTTTCCCAGTAGACTCCATTGAAGCCTTTGTGCGCTTCGCTTGCATCCAAGCGTCGATCTCGACCTCCTCCTCCTCTAGCTATTTCAAGACCTCACCAGGAATCGCTTGTACAGCTCTTGATTTGATGGCGTCCTGCTCATTGAGAATGCCTATCTTATGCTTCTCTCCAGAAAGGAAAGCCAAAACTTCCTCTCGTCAGACACCATCTGATCTACCAAGTGTCGCAACCCCGGACCGAGACCCAGGACCGCGACGCGGTGATATGATTAACTAACATAGAACATACCGCCTGTTTTCCCACAGGTTTCCGTGGTGAGGATCCCAAGACACGGGTCAAGCTCACACGAATAGGTATGCGGAAGCGTGTAGAAAAACGTGTCACACAATTCTTAAACAACAATGATGCAAGAGACATTATAAGGCTGAGACTTGGTATCAAAAGAGAATGTCAACAAAGCATGACTATCATGATTAAGTTTCAACATTTGACAAAAGTATATTAGTTCAAGTTACAAAACCATGAGAGGTCAACAAAGGCCAATACAATCCCAAAAGAATCAAAATGTAAAACCCTTCCCAAAAGATGCACGTCTCAAGGACCCTCCCGACTCCTAGATGACGTCGTCGGGCTGCCACTCACGAGCTGGGGGTGGCTCAACAGCCTCCTCCTGACGCTCCTCCTCAGGGGCAAAGGCGTCCTCACCTAAGCACCAAAAATATAAGAATCAAACACAACGGTTTGGCAAGAAATCAATTTAGGTGCATAAATAAAATCATTAAAAGAGGAGAAATATTTCTGAAAACATATACTGAACTTAAAACAATTGCAGAAACTAGAATGTAATTCAAATAAGCAGAACTAACATGGATACTGATAATATCATGATTAGATAATCCCACAATGAGCCCATCCTTCCTCCATCATATAGAAATGAAGAGAGAAAGCAGAACAGAAACAGAAGCAGAACAGAACAAAACAGGATCTCGTACCAAAAAAGGTAGGCGGGTACCGGCCGCGTTACCGGTCAGAATAGGATGTATATATATAATATACGACTAATCTGCAGAAAGTCCAAGTGTTTAAAGACCCCCAGACAGTGGATCAGACTGAAAGGGCAGTCTAAGCTCAGTGGTGTTCATCATAAGTCATGAATGCATAAAACGAAGCTAACATGTACAAAACATATCGAAAATAGGGAAATCATCATCAGAATAGGGCGAAACAAAACTAATCGGGAGTAGCATAAGCTATAGCAAAACTGAACTTGTGAAATGATTCCTTTATTGGTTCTTGAAACCGATCAAAACAAGACTGAAGCTTGTAAATCAAAACAGGAGCAAAACGATAATCATCGTGTTAAACTGAGAGTCTAAACAAATTCCTCAAGCATATAAATTAAGCTCCTCTATTTGACCCTCATGTATTTGACACTCAAATGTCGTATAAAAAAATATATTTGGTGCTTCTGAAGTTAGGAGACATTTTGAGTTCCAATGCATAATGTCAAGCTAAAAGCCCTTAATCATATTCTGGTTTTTCATTCCCAAGAAAATCCACAAAAATGGGCACAAACTGAATTTCGGTTGACTCGCGGTCACCTGTCGGCTAGCCGCCAGCTGACCGCTGGGTCCGAAACAAAAAATAACAGCATACTGGAAAAGGAACCGAAAATGTTCGGTCACCTGTCGGCTAGCCGCGAGGTACAAGACGGTTAGCTGCCAGCTGACCGTTAGCTGACTGTCAGGACCCATTCTGCTACAAAATTCTGTGTTTCTAACCGCGAGATTTCGGCGACCTGACGGTTGTCTTGGCGGTTAGCCGTGGTCAAATCTTCGGCTAGCCGCCAGGGCTATTCATAATTTGCCACTCTCTGGATATCTAACCGTAACTGGGTCGGTTAGCCGCCGATCACCATCAGGCTAGCCGCCTAGGTGACCGCCAGCTGACCGCCAGCTCGGGACAGGCCATCACAGTTACAGAACTCTGGCACTGTCTTCTCCAAAACATTACAAATCCAATCAAAAATGATACTGAACTAAATAAAGACATTCAAATCATGCTAAAACGCATAAATGCAAGCTGAAAGATGGATTTTCAAAACAAAACATCACTTTTCTATGAATACAAAAACAACCCTAAAATCGCATTTGGGCTAAAAATGAAATCCATACTAAAACATCATTAAAGGAACTAAAAGGATAACTTGCCTTAGAGAAAGAAACCTTTTTCAAATGCTTTATTCAAGATTGAAGTCAAATCTACAAAAACCCCAAGAAGAACTTCAAAACCCTAGCATTTGCAAACAAAGGAACCCATTTCGAAAAAGGGTTTGTAAACGTGAAAAACAAGGTCTTAGGAGAATAAAAGGAACTCCATTGAAAAGATAAATGAAGCTCTTACCTGGAAAAGGCAAAAAAAGAAAGAATGGAGAAGAAAGATAGCTAGCCAAGTCGAAATGTCCAACAAAGTAGGTCCAACGGAGAGCTTGGAAGATGAGGAAGACGATGGGGAGATCCAAGCTTCTATCCAAGTTCAAATGGTCGAGCTTCAAGGAGGAGAAGATGGAGAGAAAAAAGAAAGGAAACGTCCTCAAGCTCTGGCACGATGAAAAGTCCACGGGAATGCACAGTGAGTGAGAGTGAAGAGAGGAAAGAGGGCTTGGGTGTGGGGCCCCTAGAGTCTGGAACTTCAAACGGCTAAAACATGATCTTGCGGGCCCCGGACAAGGTCGACGAAGAAGGATAAAACGATCCTTGAAAAATCTAGTTTCCAAAAAAATATATTTTTAACATGGTTTCGACATCTCAAAAATCGTGTCCAGATTTGGGTGTAAAAGACAAATCCTACCCTTTTGATTAAAAACATAGATTCCAGGCCTCGTACACTGACGAGTTAAGTACGAAAATCAAAGTAAACAATAAAACCACTCAAGATAAATCAAAATCACAATCAAAACAAAAATCTATGCTTATCCTCCCATTCCTACACGTACACTCAGGGCCTTCCTGAGTGTGTCTGAATCAACAAATGCTCTCAAAATTCCCAAAACTAACACCAAGACTAAACACTATTCTAAACCCACGAATACTAAACCTCTTAAAACTAAACACTCACTTAATTAACACTAATCGGGTTAGTCTGGGACGGGGTCTGACACCAAGACCCTTCCTAGGAGTTGCTTGACATCAAGCTCCTTCTTGGAAAGCCCCCGGTACACTGAAAAGCTCTCCACGAACCACTTCGTGAACCCAGCAGTCCTGAAAGTGGGCAACTCAGGATAGGAAATCATGGTGGTAGTGTCTTCCGCACTGTAAAAAGCCCATACATTCCTCCCATCCTGCAAACCTCCAAAACGCTTCACTATGCTCGAAGGCACTGCAACAACACCTTGAGAGAAGGCAAGATGCAGCGCAAAACGCGAAGGGACATACGGCTGGAAATCAATAAAAAGATGTCTATGGTACACCATCGTACCAACCCGTATGTTGAAGAGCCATCTCTTTTCCGCGTTTGTAAAAGCATAGTGTCTTCCCGACCCTACCCTGGTGGAATCACGGGAGACACCAAAATCAAAAGCCTTCTTCCGCAGACCTGGAGAAAGCTTCACTGAAGACTACCCAATCTCGACGTCCCTGAACCATCGGATTCTTAAACGGACAGACAAAAGAGATTCAGAAACGGCTGTCCCTCTAGCCAAACGAATCATAAAAGGGTCATTGTCCTGTGCAACTCCCAACTGATGGAAGCTAGGACAGTGGTATACATACCACGAATAGAAAATATGGGCTGAAAATACCCTGTTCATAAGGAGCCCAAGCCGAACCAAAAAAGCAGCAGCCTGAAGTTCGGTACACAAATAGGAGTAAAGAGCAGGCACCAAAGACAGCTGCTCTCAAAATGCCATCTGATAAGCCGGAAAAATACAATGCGGCCTGATGTGCGCTCAAATCTTCTCGCATGGCGGAAATCTTTTTCAAACTTGGGTTTTTAGCCCTAGCATCCTGGGCCATGCTATCAGAAGACTCCCCGCCGTAAAAAAAGTTGCAGCTATAACTCTTCCAACTGTTGCACCTGACTTTCGAGCCCTCCTTCTCCTTCAAAAAATCATAGAAGGCGACGAGTTGAAAGTACAAAAGCCTGAACTCCTCAAACTGCTTCTCAAGGACGCTGTCAATAGGGATGAACTCCTCATAGAGTTTGCCGAGGATAGGCAGTCCGGTGATGGCGCTCAATTCCTTCAAAGAAAAACCAATCTCACCATTCGTAACAATGAAGGTGTTGGTTTGTGGAAGGAATGACTCCAGCAAAACCATGGTTTGCCGAAAAGCACGAACCGAGTCGAAAATCTCGGCCTCCTGCAGAATGGCCCCACCAATCTTCCGGTGTGATCAGTCCATGATTCCCAGCTCGAGTCAGCACTGAAACGGCCACGAAGTCGAAAAGTCTTCACCCAATTGCCGTCGTCACCCCAAAAAATGCCAAGGCCCACCGGTCTCAAATCGACCGACGGATGATCAGAACCTTGGTAGCCACTAGCTGGCATCAACATGTCCATACGGACAGGCGACTTCTCTGCTAAAACAGAAGGGCCGCCAACAAAAACCCCGGTCTTGATCACATTGGTCCTCTTCACCCAGCTCGGAGGATCTTCCCTCTTAGGGCATGTGGGAGAAAGACTCATGATCGAGATGGTTCGATAGGCCGTCGACCAGGTGGAAATAGTTCTCTCCTCACCATCTGCCGTCTAAGAGAACTGAAAACATCTCCTTTGGTATGTTAAGTCGTCAGGAATTACATCACTGAAGAAAAAGGTAGGCTTGGGCACAACACTCTGATCGTCCGTAACCCAAGGACGGCTGCTTACCGCAATCTTGTAGAATTCCTCATCCTTGAGAGCGATCAATCGCTGTCTCATCTCATCACGGTTGAGGGAATCACACTCTTTCAAGTTCTTCTCAACAAACTGGACCTTCTCCCAGGCCTGCTGAATGGCCGCATTAGAAGATCTAGCAGATCGACGAGGTGCGTCAGTAACAGGCCCCTTACCCTTGTTCGTTCTGGAAGAACTACCTGCAAATGATAAAAAGAAAAAACAAAAATCAATCACCACCAAAATAACAAAATTTTGCTAAAAAAAAAAGTTCTAACGAAATTTTGACATGATTCCGAGGCAATTCCGAAGAAAAGGGAAACACCCCGAAAAAGATAGGAAGCCTGAAGATGAGCTCAACATTGCTGCAAGCTCATAGTCAGTGGAAGATTCTCAAAGAAGGTTTGAACTCAAACATTACTGCGAGATCAGGCAAGTCTTATCAAATCTCCGTAAAATTGGAAAAGGGCTCAACATTGCTGCGAGCTCCAAACTCCAAAACTTGCAAAGCTCCTCAAAATCCCGCAAGGCTAAGGAAGGGCTCAACATCGCTGCGAGCTCCAAATCCCAAGACTTGCAAAAGATTTCTAGGTATGCATCATCATGTTTCCAAGTCAATTTACTAAAAATCATGCATCAAAGAAAACCATCATGCATTAGATGCTAGGAAAACCTTAACCAAAGCTTGACCAATTCCAACCCAATTTGGTCAAAACCAGTCAAACTTTGTCCAAGCCAAAAATCATGTTGGCTTGACCTAGAGACTCTAGCCTTCTATCTCGATGCATAAAAAAAATGCATGAACATCTTGAAATTACATCACCTCATTATCATGATATGAAAAAAAAAAAGAGAGAGAAACCTCTTAAAAAAAATTGTTTTGGGCCCACAGGTCGTGGCCCACTGCCACGTGGCAGTACGGCCAAGTCCATACGGACCTGTCAGTACAGCCAAAAAAAGAAAAAGAAAAAAAATAAAAAAAAGAAAGAAAAAAAAAACGGTGAAAAAAAAGGAAACGCCGTAAAAAAAAAGAAAAAAAAAGAGAGAAGAAAAACCGTGAGAAATAGAGAAAAAAAATAGAAAGAAAGAAAAAAAAAGAAGAAGCACGAAAAAAAAGAAAAGAAAAAAAAAGACGTGCACAAAAAAAAAGAGAAAAAAAGAGAAAAAGAAAAGAAAAAAAGGGCAAAGAAAAGAAAGAAGAACTTTTTTACCATCTACAAAAGAGTTTCTTGTGAAGGAAGAAAACTTACTTGAAGCCATTCATGGAGAAGAAGAAGAAAAAGCTTGAAAATCCTTTAAGAAGAAGAAGAGCTCTTGATCTTGGAGTACTCTTGAAGATTTTTGCAAAAAGGAAGCAATGGAGCAAGAGATCCAACCTCCCCTTGCTTTTATAGAAGAGAGCAAACCAAAAGAGGAAACAATGAGAGAAGAAAGGAGGTAAGTGCTAAAATTTAGTAACTTTCCCAAAAGAAAGATACTTTGAGAAAACCTCTCCCAAAAACAAGGAAACTTCAGATATTCTCTCCAAGTAAATATATTTTTAGATATTCTCTACCCAAGAGAGATATTTTTAAATATTCTCTACAAAATGACACCACATGAGATCTAAGCCATCTTCAAAGCTTAAGGTCCCATAGGTTAGCCCATATGAGCTAGGTTTGACGACCTAGGCACTAAAAGTGGCTTTTAGTAAAAGAAATCCCTTTTACCAAGAGCATATAAAAAAAAGAAAAACGGTTCCATGCCACTTTTGAGTTGACTGGACCATTCAAAAAAAAAAAAAGCCTCATGAGTTTCCAAAAACCAAACCATCCAACCTCATGAACCAAATTAAGCCAAAATCTTGAAATTGACATCCCACAAAAAACTAAACCCTGGTCCCCTAACTCGCCACATACAGCTTGTTAGGTCAGAAGACCAAAACCAAAACCAAAAACCAAATCCTGACCCCCTAGCTCATCACATACAACTTGTTAGGTCACAAGGTCAAAACCAAATCTGACCCCCAACTTTGCCACATACAGCTTGTTGGGTCAAGGTCAAAATAAAAAATCAAACCCCGACCCCATAACCAGCCACATACAGCTTGTTAGGTCACAAGGTCAAATACCAAAAAAAGCCTTTCTTGACCGCCTAATGTGCCACATAAATCCTTTAGGTTCAAAAGGTCAAAAGGGAAAATCCAAAACCCAAAAATCCATATCCCCCATGTCATTTTCAAAACTTTGCCTTGAGATGGTACACGATCCCTCTCCCTACCACAAAATTCCCCCAGAAACTCAAAAGGCTATTCAAAAAAAAAAAAAAAAAAACAAAAAAAGAAAAAAAAAAGCTCAAGACTCTTGGTCAAGTCGGAAGCTCTCTTTCAAGTTTCTCTTTGAGGCACATCGACTCCAAAAGCTACTCGTCGCTGTAACTCGAGAGGGCATTTGTTGACACCAAAAAAGTCACTTTACCTCCTCAACATCAAGAAGCCACATGAAGCTGCATCCTACTTTAAACAGGCAATGTTACTTCAAACATCAAATGTTGTCAGAATCAAACAAAAACTGCAAGATCCTTCAAGATAGCGAAAAAAGGGGTACACATGGAGTTTCAGGCCATTCCAACATCATTTGGCCTAACTTCACTCCTCCGACAGCTAAATAGGCACTCCCGACGATGACAGTGTCGAAGACATCAAAACTTCGATCAGAGCCTATAGATGGTTCCAAAATACCTCCAAAAGGCTCTTTGTCAAATTTCAAGTCAAACCGACAACGTTTGACCCT